>OX336388.2:1161981789-1163231789 GCA_946902985.2 Meconema thalassinum
AATCTAGAGTGGCGCCTCTCAAAGAACTGACACTACCCCGCCTTGAACTGATGGGAGCGCTCCTTGGAGTTAGAATGTCTCGGTTGAGCCTTCGATGCCTACACCGGAATGACATACACACAGTGTTTTGGTCCTGCTAATAAAGGGCTTTGGTCGGTGTTCGTAGAGAATCGGGTAAAGGAAATTCATGAGTACAGTAAGGCTAGTTCATGGAGACATATACCGGGCAGCCTCAATCCAGCAGATCTCCTGTCTAGAGAGTGTTCACCAACACAACTTTGGAGATCCAGATGGTGGGAGGGTCCGTCTTGGCTTAAATGTAAAGAAGAAGAATGCGTATTTAATCGTCCTGAACCATTGTTGGAAGAAGTCAACAGGGAAAGGAGGAAAACAGTTGTAGCTGCTAAGAACACTGTTGTGGAAACTATTTTACTGCAATTAAGTTCACGATTCTCTGGATACATCAAAATTGTTAGGACCATTGCTTGGATTTTGAGATTGAAACAAAGGAATCGTAGAGACCACGTATCAACGGAAATTGATAGCGAAGAGTTTCTCATTGCAGAGAAGAAACTGTACTTCCTTATCCAGAAGGAAACGCTTTGTGAAGAAGAGAGAAAAGAACAATTGAAGAATCTGGAGGTGTTCACAGACGATGAAGGAATTCTACACATGAAGTCAAGAGTCGTTGATTCTGACGACACTCCTGAGTATACCTATCCAGTTGTACTTCCATCAAAACATGTGATGGTTGAAAGAATGATTGAACAATTTCATCGATTCCATAACCATGCTGGGACGCACACACTGCTTGTTTTGTTGCGCCAAAGGGTTTGGATAATTAGAGGAAGAAGGACAGTGGCAGCAGTTGTTCGGAAATGCGTGTTCTGTCGTCGTAACTCTGCTAAGGGTTTTGAGGTACCTTTTCCTCCGTTGCCACAGGATCGAATCAAGGCATCGAGTGTTTTCCAGATCACGGGCACAGACTTGGCCGGCCCTGTGTTTCTACGAGGAGGAGAAAAGGGATGGATTGTGATATTCACTTGTGCAGTTTATCGGGCTGTACATCTGGAATTGATCACTTCACTTAGTACAGTAGCGTATATCCAAGCACTACGCCGATTTGCGGCAAGAAGAGGAAGAGTGAATACCATGTATTCGGACAATGGGACGAATTTCACCGGACTTCACAGATCCATGGAGCAATTGGATTGGACTGAAATAGAGAGGACGTGCAGCCTTCTGAAGATTAAATGGAAGCTGAACCCTCCCACTGAAGCCTGGTGGGGAGGATTCTGGGAAAGGTTGATTAAGATTCTAAAGGATTTGCTTCGCCGTAATTTGGGTAAAGCTTGCCTAAATTATGAGGAAATGTGTACTCTTCTGTGCGATTGTGAGAACCTGATGAACAATCGACCTTTGACTTATCTTTCTGAAGAAGATGAACTGAAGCCACTCAGACCCCCCATGTTCCTACAGAGCCTAGAGGGTAATGATGTAACCGACTTAGACCAAATTCAAACCAGCAGTTTAAACGACAGATGGCGTTATATACAAGCTGTTCGGGAGAGCCTGAGAAATCGCTTCAAAAAAGAATACCTGAGATTTCTCCGATCACGGAGCAAAAAGCAACAGGGATCCATACAAGTAGGAGACATAGTACTGGTGGAGAGCAACAACAAGAAACGTATCAACTGGCCCTTAGGGATAGTGGTGGAGCTGTTACCAGGAAGAGACAATGTGACTCGTCTGGTTAAAATTAAGACAGCAACTGGCATTCTACTTCGTCCAGTACAGCGACTTTATTCGTTAGAGATAAACTGTCTTAACAAACGTGATTCTATCAACACTTCACAACACCGACTAAGTGAGCCGGTCCTTAATGAAGATATTCCCTGCAGTAACTCAGGAACTGAAAAGGAGAGTGAATTCAAGACTCGTTGTGGTAGAACTGTTAGGCAACTCAAGAAACTAGACTTATAGTGGTTTACATTCCTGAGCTCAATGTTCAACTATAATTTTAGAATGTTTACTTCAGTTTATGAGTGTGTGTTGCAAAACTACCTTTTGCAAGGTGGGAGAATGTGGAGAAAGTGAACTAAAGCTCTTTCGAGCAATCTATTTCCTGTAGAAAATAGACAGTGTTTTGATTTACATAGTTTTGATTTTGTTATCTTTGAGTGTAGTGTCTTTGGAATGTCTTTGGATGCGATGTTGAGTTGTGTTAATAAAATATTGATTACTGTATATTAAAATGATTTGGTATGGTATAGCCATGTTCGTTTTGTAAAGAGGTTTTTGAGAGTCCCATCGTTACACTTCTATTAGTGCTTTTTTCCTTCATACAAAACGTCAGGATGATATCTGTAATAGTTTCGGAGATATGGAATGCCGGTGAAATATTTCGCACAGTTGCCATGTTGGATTGGTGAGATGTAATAAAATTTGAAATGCACAGTCGGAGTTGGACAAAATAGTACTATGACCATACCGAGTTTCGTTGAAATCGCTCCAGCAGTTTAGATTTTAATAGGGAGGGGAGCGAGGCGAAGGACACATGCAAACACACACATACGTACACACACACGGACTATATGTGATGTCATAGGTCTATCTTTCATAAATGTAAATAATAAATGAAGCTTTTCAGTCGGTCAACACGACTGAATAGCCTTCATTATTGGAATTAAGCATCACTGAAAAATGGCTTCTATCACTACTAAATGAAAATAGGCTAACAAGTAAACGAAAAGCAAGAACGGGAGGTTTAATTTAGAAAAGAAATACTATTATTGGTCACAAAGGAGCTAAAGTTTGCTGTGTAGGTTACACTCTGCCTTATATGGCAACACTGCGAGAAGGTGAGTTGGATTCCCATCTAAGCCATCTTAGATTGGTTTTCCGTGGTTTCCCACTTCTACTCCCGGAAAATGCGTGGATAGTTCCTAAGTCAAGGCCACGGCCTACTCCTTCCCAAGCCATGCCATCATTACAAATACACACGTTACTACAGACATCACAATTACAAAGTTTAGACCTATCAGACAAATTCCATAAAAACCTCAACTACATGGACCGATGAACAATAACCTATGTTCCAAACCTCCATATGGAGCAACAATAAATATTTCGAATCAATGGGATCCATCGTATTGTTTTCAGGAAACATATTTCTAACGTAGGCTACAGTATGACCGCGATCGAAACGAGCAACGTGCCTTGCCCTGTCTGATGCGGCACGCACTCAGACAGAAATCAGTATTTTTATTTTTATTTTTATTGATATTTCAAGAAGTAATTATCCTATGTTTGAATAAATAATTTGCCTGGAATTGCATATGGCATCGTTCAAACTGGGATAGTTGTTGACGCAGAAAAAAGGATCTTTTCATCAGGGTTCTAGGTAGGACAGTAGATACTGAAAAATTTCCTTAGGCTAGATAGAGTATTTCGATATCATGAAAGAAATGCCCCTAGATTAGATAACAGGTATGTAATTGATGTAGTTGTTGTGTAATTAGGCTATTATGTGACAGTTTGTAACAACCAGCGTAACAGTGTAATAAACGCAGTGTTACAATTGCCGTGGTAACTAAATAGACTGTGTAATAGCCGTAATAGTCTACGTAAAAATTCGGTGTAATAGCCATAATGGTTTTAATAGCTAATGGACAGTAGTTCCGGTAACAGTCCTGTAATAGTCTGTAGGCCTACATACATTTTGGGAAATGCTGCTGTACTGTTACAGGCTCTGTACCGTTCCACTTTCCGTTGGAACATGAGAACCTGGAACGTTACGCATAGATACCGGGTGGCTGGTTGGTATAACCTGGAACGGTACACAGTGTAACCGGGTACTGGTGGAAACGTTACTCTATTTCGATAACCAAGAACGGTACGCAGAGTAACTTTCCAACTGGTAACGCTGAGGAATCGTTCCAGTCATGTACCGTTCCATACGTAACGTTCCGCTAACACGTACCTTGATGCTCGGTACAGTTGGGAGTCGAGTTCCGACTGTACCGTTCCAGCTCTGTAACGTTCCACATGCTCGTACTGAGTTCCAAGTTACAGTTCCGGAACGATACCGCAAGCCAGCTCGGGGCCGCGGTATGGCATACGTAACGTAACGTGGAACACAGCGTTACGTAACGCATTTCAGTTCTGTTCCGGGTCCCTGCCCTTGACCCCCTTAAGCGCATTATACGCATTGATGAATTTTACAGTATATTTTGGTTTCGTGATAATCCTATAGCCGTTTGCAAACTTCACAGTAATGTAATAAATGGAATTGCATTGCGTCTTACAGAAATAGATGGTCCTATGAGATTTCGTTGCCATGGTTACCAGCTTGCATTATTTCATAGATTATTAAATGAAATTATTTTTCTGAGTATATCTCAAAAACTGTTGGTTTTAGGGCATTAAAATGTGGTAAAGGGCCCCCGAGTTTTGTTTCTCACATTGAGGGGTTCAAAATAAGCTTTGTTTCGTCCTACGCCTATTTCAGCATGTATTTTAAAGGGGTAGGCCCCCTTTTATGAAAGGTACGGAGGAGAGTTACATCAATGTTTAGTGTGGTGCCTCTGCTGGATATCTGTATCAAATTTTACGTTGATCCACCCAGCCGTTCTCAAGTTATAAGGACTCAAAGTTGTCCACAGACAGACATACAAACAGACAGACAGACAAAAACATTATTTTTGCGCGCATCCATCATAAAACAGTCTGAAACGCGCAAATAACGCAAATTTCCGTGGAAATTCAGAAAAAACAGACAAACTTTCATTTATATATATAGAGAGATAAACCTTTAAACCAAAACCTTATTTTAGATTTTATAGATGTCAGAGCTCCACTATTTTTAATAAAAAATAATGGTGATTTAGCACCATTTACATATTTACCAAATTTTGAAAATTCGTTTCGACGGTGGCAATGGTTAATGTTCTGTGCCACTTCATTAGCAGATGCGCAAGTCATCGAACCCTATCCCTATAAATACATTTTAATTGATTTGTCTAATGATGCTTTAGCGCGTTATTAATGTCATTTAACAACCCTATGGTAGATATTAACTTTTTTTTCAATTTAAAACAAAATTTAAAACAAAGGTTTTGGTTTATTTTTAGCTTTAAAAATAGTTTAAAATGATAGCTTGGTTTATTTCTTTCTTTCTTTCTTTCTTTCTTTCTTTCTTTTAGAAAAACATGAACATGTATGATAATATGAATGATCATATTGCAGACAGCCTAGTTTATATTCAGCAAACACAGTTGTTGCTTCTTCCAGTGTTAAAAACGCCATTGGCCAAGGTAGCGGCCTTGTACGCAGAGAAAATGAGTGAATTGCCTATACAAACACCATTTGGCATTCATAAAATACGAAAATTAAAAACGAAATTTGGTGAACGAGCTCTTTGCATTTGTCAAGACTTTGAGCCATTTCTTCCCACACGATTTAATAACCTACCTGATAATGTCATGGAAGATGTCAATTCGAGTATTCACCCTGTGTATTTAATCTATGAGGGTGAAAAAATAATCGTTGTAAGATTCGTTTTGTAAAATTAGATAATGAATAATCATTGTACGCAAGACATAACTTTTTGTTGTTTTTAGCCTACTTTCAATTTTTGCAAAAAATGAAAGTAGACTTATGAGATCACTACAGGGCGAAAAAAAGTGTGTCTGTCTGTGTGTGTGTATGTGTGTGTGTGAGTCTGTCTGTGTGTGTGTGTGAGTGTGTGTGCTCTGAATGTCTGTCCCCCCCCCCCCCTATCAATTCGAACACGGTGAGCGCAAATTGAACAAAATTTGGTACAAAGGTAGCACTAGCAAAGGACACCTCAGTGTCATGTTTTATATCGCCGCCATCTTGACGGAAACGTAATGGCGGCCACACAAATGTTCAAAGCTTAAATCAAATTACGACTAACCTAATCATCCGATCTCTACCAAATTTTGCAACAACATACCTTTATAGGGGCAGCATCCTTTGACCAAACTAATAGGTCATCAGCCTAATAGTTTGCGGATGGCGGCCATCTTTGTGAGAAAATCGATTGCCCCTATTAATTCGAACACGGTGAAACCGAATGGAACGAAATTTGGTACAGAGGTAGTACTAGCAAAGGGCACCCCAGTGTCATGTTTTATATCGCCGCCATCTTGACGGAAACGTAATGGCGGCCACACAAATGTTCAAAGCTTAAATCAAATTACGACTAACCTAATCATCCGATCTCTACCAAATTTTTCAACAACATACCATTATGGAGGGAGCATCCTTTGACAAATCTAATAGGTCATTAGCCTAATAGTTTGCGGATGGCGGCCATCTTTGTGTCAAAATCGATTACCCCTATTAATTCGAACACGGTGAAGCCGAATGGAATGAAATTTGGTACAGAGGTAGCACTAGCAAAGGGCACCGTAGTGTCATGTTTTATATCGCCGCCATCTTGACGGAAACGTAATGGCGGCCACCCAAATGTTCAAAGCTTAAATCAAATTACGACTAACCTAATCATCCGATCTCTACCAAATTTTGCAACAACATACCTTTATGAAGGGAGCATCCTTTGACAAATCTAATAGGTCATTAGCCTAATAGTTTGCGGATGGTGGCCATCTTTGTGTGAAAATCGATTCCCCCTATTAATTCGAACACGGTGAAACCGAATGGAATGAAATTTGGTACAGAGGTAGCACTAGCAAAGGGCACCTCATATTCCTGTTTAATATCCCTATAGCACGTTGTATTTCAACAAGCTACTACAACCAACATTCAATTATACTCCTTGAAAAGGACAAAGAGTTATAACAATACCCATGCATTTAGGAGAAAGTAGGCTATATGTTCTTTACTGAACATCTTGTTGTTGTTATTTATTGATGTCTTACTAAAAAAAAACTATTTTTTTCAGTGCTCAACAGTTTTGTCGTTTATTAATTGTTCCTGTTGGTTTATAATAATAATAATAATAGTAATAATAATAATTTTCTTAACATTTTTGTTTGTTGTTTAGCCTTTAGGGCTACATTAATACAATGATTTCTATTACGACTATAGGTAAATGGTAATTTTTTTATAAGTTCACTCTTTATTGAGATACATTTTTTTTTGGCCTTTAGGGCTACGTCAATACAAACATTGCCTATGATGCATGTTTTTTACTTTCTTTTTTGTACATGTGTAGTTTTTAAAATAAGTTGAAATGTCATGCGCTTAAGGATAGCTTGTTCATTTAGCACATTCACTCATGCAATGCAAAAAAAAAAGTAAAAACATCAACATTATTTACTAAATAAATAAATAAATAATTTAAAGTTAACGTTACATTGTGTTAAATGGTCCCATGGTTTTGTACAAACAAAATCATAATGACATGTTTTATTACAAAATAATAATAACAATAATAAAAAACAACGTAGTCCTAAACTTGTTAATTATTTTAATTACTACTACGACTACATTTAAAACAGTTTTTTTTACTTTTATTTCTTTACTAGTGCTTGCAGTGCATGAGGAGGGTGTTTAATAAACAAGCAACCCTTAACCCCATAACGTTTCAACTTATTTTATTATTTAGTACAGACACTATTGATATTTTTTTGTTTATAATTATGATATTTGAAACTATTAGTCAATAATAATGGGGAAAAAACACAACATGGTCTCTTGTTTATTTTTTTTTAAATCATAACAGTGATACTATACATTTATTAAATTAAATTCATGATGTTAAAGTCCATATTTAGATAAAAGTAATTTGCTTTTCATAGCACCGATCACCATAAATGTAGCCATTCGTTCCGATAGAGTGGCATCTGAATCTGTTAATCGTTGCTTGGCAATCCTTAACAAGACTTTGTCGGCAATGTGTCTTAGTGTGGGATCACTGTTTTGATAGGCTATATCATGATTACGGCATGCATGGTCCAAAGCATTTATCCGCATATTCCCTTTCCTCAAACGATCTTCAAGACGAGTACCAGGGCCTCAGAAGCTGTAAGCAGGTAAGTGAGCTTCGAATGGTAAGTTTTTAATGATGTTATCAATAATTCCAGGGCCAATACACCTGGGACATAGAGGTTTCAATCGGTGAAAAACACTTTTTTTGTTGTTCTTCTTGTTCTTCTTCTTGTCCTTGCTGTTGTTGTTGTTGTTGTTGTTGTTTGTCGGTGACTGCCGACGAGCATGGTAGGTGGTTATTTTCCGCATGTTGTTGTTGTCGTGTAGCCTCCTGAGAGGCCGAGTGCAGGTCGTTCTAGTCGACGCCCGTGGGCGACCTGCGCGTCGGGATGAGGGGTGGAATGGATGAAGATGAATGAAACTGGGCAAGGATGTGGAAGGAAGCGGCCGTGGCCTGTCAGAAGGTACTGTCCCAGCATTTGCCTGGTGTTGAAAATGGGAAACCACGGGAAACCATTTCAAGGACAGCCAACGGTGGGGCTCGAAACCACGCGTCTACCGAGTCAGCAGAGAGCTTGGCCCCTTGACCTAACGCAGCGCTTTAGCCCGCGTAGCCACTAATGTCGGTATTTTCCGCATGCCAGCCATAGAATGACGAAACAATATCTATACAGTGAGTTTTATGACCATGATATAATTTCATCAATTGACATGTGGCACACTGTCGAATGGAAGGTATTTTTGCCATGGTTAATTGCTTGTGACGGGAAAAATGATTGCATGGTTGTAGTTCACTCAATACAGGGTCGGTAGTCCACTCAGCAGACGTCTTTTCCCAAATTTCTTTCACAGCGTTGGCAGCGACATAAAAAGAAATGATTTAGGTAGTGCCAATAATTCATGATATGTAAAGTTAATCAGTTTTTTTCTTGCAAACAAAGAACTTTCCAATAGCCTTGTCGATTGTAGTAGCGTCCATGTTTATAACGTTGATATTATCACCTCACGTGTACAAGTCTCACTGCTATCATTGGATGATACACTTTCAGTTTTAATTTTATTTAACAACTCCCAACATGCGCTGGTGGTGAGCCAATGAAACAATTGTCACGCATGCGCTAAGGCTTTATTCTGAATATTGTCACAAGGACAAGTGTCCATGAGCGTTTGCAGGGATGGACAACCCAGATCTAAAAGGTCAATACATTGACTGTGCGAGGGTAAAAGTGGTTGGAGCCACTGGAGTTTTTCACCCCCTTTAACAAATAACACATTGGCCGAGGACAAATGAGCTTTCATGACTACGTCAAGATACTTGTAAGAAATATTACCCTTTTTCCATACTAATTGCAAATGATTTTCATTCCATTGGCTCTGCTTTTTATCTTTTTCACTAAGCAACTCGAAAGCATAAGGAGGTTTAAACACCAAATGGATTGGGTTACACACCCAAAACGTACTACAATCGATAAAAGCTACTTCCTTAAATGTAAATTTGTTGTCTGCAATTTTAAACCCCAGACAATCCACGAGGCGTGTACGCATGATGTTTTTTTTAAGATATTTTTTTTACTTGTTATCTCGTTGACGTCTAATCAACAACTAACCCATTTCATGGTTTAACATTGCAAAAGTCAAAGGACTCCAGGAAAAAAGGAACAAATAAATTGAACAAGAGCTAAATATTATTTTTTACAAGTTTTATTCATAACATAAAAAAACACTTACAATTTTATTACAAAGTTTGTTTGTTTCTTTAATTTGGAACAGCATTCAAATGAATAGTTTGCATATACGGTCCACAGGTATCTCCTAGTTTTGCAGGGTCTGGTACAATGACCGGGTAATTCAAACTCCATGGAATATTGCCAACATCATAGCGATTCAAGTAAGGACAGGATGGACTCCATCGCTGATGATCACTAAATGGTCGATCCCCTATTTCCCAGTTTCCAATTTCAACATTGCAAAAGATACACTTGACCACATCCCCACGATTTAAGTAATAAAATCCGCTCGCAGCCAATTCTCCACAATCCATAAAGGGGACTGTCCATGTTTCAAAAGTTTTGAGACGATTAAATTCACATTTTAAATTCCATGGTTTGTCTGTCACGTTGTTGTTGTTGTTGTTGTTTATTGAGGGGCACATGTCGTTTGTTGTTTTTGTTGTATGCATGCCCAGTGCCAGAGTGCAACAGATAGTGTGCAATGAATGCAAAGGTTTATCATCAATCCTATGAATGATGATTTCTTTTCACCTGACTACAGATGGCTTACATGCTGGTTACATAATTGGACAAAGGATGATATTTCACTTGTCTGGCATGAATAAGCAAACAGTAGGCACGGGTATGGTCTGGTACATTTTCTTGTGTTTCAAAATCTACCCTTAAATCAACGGTGCTGATTTTCATAGATTCCTCTAGATATGAACAGTCGAAAACAATCAGTGGTGCTTTTGCTTGAAACCCTTGTGGCGACAACATAGAGCAATCCTGTTTTTCATAATAAGACGATTGAAATTTAGCAAACATATCATAAAGAGGCCAAACTTATTTTTTGAAAAATTGAGTTCCAACCCCTCATAGGGAAAGCAAACATTATTTAAAAATAGTCGTATATTTCTCAAGTGAATGTGATCGAACAGGGTGACATCTTTGCTTTGTTGGTATTTTCTATTGGTTTCAAAACCAATAATAACATAGAGGGGTCTCTCGGTAGAGCGAGCCGATTTGACACTCCAACTATGAGTGTATGTGGTAGGTAGCAAGGGGTACTAATGTAGACTCCAACTTCGAAAGGCGATAGGCAAGGATTTATCTTTTTGCACCAAATTTAACACGCTTAGCTTTTTACGATCCGATAGCGTCACATGGGGCACTTTCCATAGTAATCGAAGCAGTTGAATTTTTGAGCCTATCACTTGTTCGGAGGCTCCTTTTAGTGCATTATAATCACTGCGGTCTCTCACCAGATACAAACTTTGTCTTGTGTTTAAAATTATACGCTTGTGATCCTCGGCAAAGCCAAGGAGTAATTTTAAGGGCAGGAAGCCTGTAAAAGTGCCATCGCTATGAACAAGCCAGTCATTGCTACTGTTGGGGCACCATCCTGCAATAGAAAGCGTTTTACTTTCCTCCTCGCTATAGGAAGGATATAATTTCATAAGACTAGTCATGCCCACATTTCGAGTCATATGTATGACAATATCATTTATCACATAACGTACTTCAGAAAACAGAAAAGCCAAACCATGATTCTTCAACGCAGACGTTGTGGGTGTGCTGCCATCTGCTTTCATCAATTTACCCTCAATTTGAAGGACACTTTCATGATGTAGAGTAAAAATATCTTGATTGTTAATGATGAATTGAAACTCGTCATTATTATTCAATCCTGTTGCTTGAGGTTGATAGGAATGCATATCAATACCCACGACGCCATCTTCTACTTGTATGGGATTTAACCCTTGCAACAGCTCCTTGTTCATGATTGGGGTGTAGCGTATAACCAATGCGTTGTAAACGTTGTCGGTTTACTCGTGTCAACCGTTTCATACACGGTGGGCAACTAACCGACCTGGTAGACGTTGTTGTTGGTTTATAGATAAATTTCATAGCGTCTTTAAAACCGGCTTGTAGGTCACAGGGGGTGTTGGCGTCCAAAGCAATCAGTTGTTGATTTCTATTCACTAAGCGTAAGGTAATATTACTAATATCGCTGACACACTGGATGATATAGAACCACTGAAGGGTTTTCACGAATAATATAGCCACAAGGGGAGGTGACAATAAAATCATACAGGGAATGGCTTTGTTCTTGATTCGTAAATACGTCTCTAATAATATTGCAACTCACAGAAATGTGACGGTCCTCGATGAATTTCACTGGATAATCTGAATCATGAGGTTGGTGAGCCACCAACACTCTTGGTTTAAATCCTAGTAAAGGACCAATAGAATGAAGTTGTGTTTCAAAGTCAATGTTAAACGTAGAGAAAATACGACAGCGATGAGTAATCGTATTGGTTGTAAGTTCAAATTTGTGTGTCTCATCTGCAAATGGTTTGACACCAAATTGTTTTATCATCGACACGCTAATGGCTTCGTGCACGTCGTCTATGGTATAACCTCCAGGTGGTAGTCTCAACATATAATCATCATAATAAAATTTGTCATTAATATCTAGTTGTATATTGTAAATTCTATTGTAACTTTCCAAAGAAATTAATCCTAGCACATAGGATTGTTCGGGATGCAATTCAATGGGGAGGGAATACAGGGACACTTCAGGCCCGCGGCTGTGGACGGTAAAGGTCTTGGCGTTGACATTCATAATGATGAGACTGCAGGCTTAACGTGACCTCTTATATTAAAAATGTAAACACAAACGTCCACACTCTTGATTGTCAAAGGTTTGTTGACGATTCACATTATACAATATCTTGACTCGGTTTCCCAAATAACGAAGCAATTCGATCGGGGGTGGTAAATTTCCATAACTGTCAATGTACCATACTGTGGAACCTTGTTTCACATAGGCTACACAATGGGTTCCTGGACATGCATCATCATCAAAATTAATCATGCCTCGTTCTTCTTTCCACGGTGCTTTGGGTAATTCATTTCGCATAAATACACCTCGAAAATGAGAAATCTTTAGTTGTTTGGCATAGATTTTCACTTGTTCATGGGTCATGGCATGACGAGGCGGTTGCCTTAAGCGCTTATCGGAGATGGACATTTTTTTTCTTAGACGATAGGCCACTAACTTGTTGATAAAAGACTGGCTTTAAAGGATTGCAATTTCTAGCTCCCATAGCAATGGCTTCTAACGTTTTATTGTGTCGCTCGCTTTCTTTGAGTTGTTGCTTGCCTTGCTCTACGGCTCTTATGGTTTTCGCTACAGCACTGGCACTACCCAAAAGGGATCCCAAAGTTACCAACCCTGCAAATAAAGCCAGCAAAAAACCCCCACGCTTAGCAACAGGAATAACTCACCCACGTTTTTTCTTTCTTTCTTTCTTTCTTTCTTTCTTTCTTTCTTTCTTTTCATTTTATCGATGCATTATGGTGCGATCTCGGAGCTGTAGACAATCGCACTGCTTGTAAAGATTTTTCGATAGCCACTCTTTTTTTAAGCTTTAACACTGGGTGTGATTCAGATCGACTTAGTTTCCGACCTGGCTTTTCTCTCTTTTTGAGATTTGTTTTTTTCATGTTCATTGCATATCTTTTTTCACCATGGTGCTACTTGGTGAACCTTTCACAACAAGCATTCGATAGCAACTAACGTAGAGAACCGTATTTCATAGCAGTATATTCCATTTCTATATAAAGCGGAAAATCATTCGCCGTTTTTCCAGCTTCCTTTTCCTCAATCGTAAGCATAAGATGAAAGGATAATTCATCTCCAACATTTACTCTTTGATGGTTGTGGACCAACAGTCTATCACCATTTATTTGTATTTTTAAATGTTTCTCATCAGGCATGGCATATTTAATATAATAATAATAATAATATCGTATGGCCCCGGGTGCCTGGTGCAAGCTTTGTTAATTGACACCCAGAGGGTAGCTGGCATGTCGAATTTCGTCGTTCCTTTGAACGCTATGAAAGTCAAGGAGGTTAGATATCTAAACTCCTTGACACTACAGCGCTTTCAAGTAGAGAATGGAGGAACTTTGTGTTGGCGGAAAATCCCGAGATTAATTTTGCCATTGAACACGGCCTACTGAATTCAAATGGGTTCTTTAACATGCCAACAACGTATGACATGAGTATCGTGATTTTTGTCGCCTTCAAAAATCACTTACCATGGCCAGGGGTGAACCTGCAATCTTGGGGTTGGTAGTCCGACACTATAACCACTCACCCACCGTAGCAAGCTATATTTAATATGTATCACCCCATCATAATGCAATCGATAATGACTTAAACCAGAAGCAAGCATATAGGTAAGTCCATCATTGTCCAGTGGTGTTGGGAAATGGTTTCTGTCATTGTTCAGTTTTTGATTTGATAGATACACTAAAAAAATTCTGATGCGACAAATTTATAAAGCCTTTTCATTTGATAGGTCACATAACGTTTCGTGCAGACATCATTTCCGTCTCGAGGCTCTTGCACATCAATAATACGAAGATGATTGGCTGAATATCCCTCAGCGGTTAGTCTTGGGGCCATGTGATAGACACTTTGCACTTTGCGATCGACATAGCTTTTTGTAGCCAACTCTCGAGACCTTTTTGTCAAAGACACTGCCGTGGCCATAGTTACACGAGCTCGCCGAAACACGTCCATGGTGATAGACGTTAACTAACCTATCCTACTCACTGCTTGCCTATACATAAACCATATACACACACATTAAAAACTCAGTCGTCAACACTATGGAATTAATGAAACAACCCCATGCTTTGCCCATCTCTGATTTGGTTTCAGAGCTATCATTGTCCGTGTGTGAACCTAAACGTCATGGCACCCTATTCCCATCTACCGTTCGATGTATTATGGTAGGGCCTTCGGGTTGTGGAACATTATTACCGCGCCTCATGTCCTACGATTTCAAAATATTTATATTTTTGCCAAATCCTTGTACCAACCACTGTACGTGTGTCTGGAACAAATTATGTCTTCGTTAAATAAGGAAGCCATGGGCTATTTTACATTCACATCGCCTCAAGATGTCATTCAACCAGACCGCATTCAACCAGATTCCATTATAATTTTTGATGATATTGCAACTCAACGACAGGCCATTATTCAAGAGTATTTTAGTAAGGGACGCCATAAACAAGTGGATTGTTTTTATCTGGCTCAGACCTATTCTAAAATTCCCAAACAGTTGATTCGTGACAATGCCAATCTCATCGTTCTCTTCCGCCAAGACTAGAAATATCTATCATATTTTTCAAGATCATGTGAATCCAGATATGTCCTTTACAGCTTTCACACAATTGTGTGCCCCGTGTTGGAACCATCATCTGTTTGGTTATAAATAAACAGAGTGAACGATTGGGTTTTGATCATTTTATTTCTGTTTGACATTTTCTGTTAGTGTGTCTTTACCTTCACCATGGCGAACGCCATAGGGTACATGAAACATGTTCAAATCATGCAGCGTATTATTGAGGCACGAAATACGATTCGACATAAATTTCATGAATTACAACGTTTAAAAATCGTCAATCCTTTACACATGATAAAACATGCTTCATCATCAGTTTGTAACGTGTTTTTCGAGGGGTTTTTATGCCACTGGCATAAGTCAGTAGGAAGCCATTCTATAATTATTTACGCGGCAAATTGTTCAGCCAAGAGAATTTTTCATGTTAATTTACTATTATTATTAATTTATTATAATAATTATTAAGATATTTTCGGAGCATTTTATAAAAATTATAAGCATACAGATAGGTTTTCTATGTCTTAGAAAACGCTATCAAGCAAATTATTACGAACGACAATATCATAGAAAATTATGTGATTACGGAATTTTACGGAGTTTTCGTCAGTTAGGATATATTGAGAGACAAGACTCACTGGGAATTCAAATACAAGCTGATTCCTGTCGAGAAGCATGACGCAAGGCTGGGTCGCAGCGTCAAGAAAAGACGAATATATGGAACGGAAAACGACTTCTCCCTCTCGCGCGCCGTGTGTAATGAGCCAGAGGAGGGGAATTAGCGGGGTGCTCAGCCAATCAGTGGAGACCACGTAAGCTGGAAGTCGGTACCATGGTGGGGGAGCCAACGTGTGGATATATCGTTCGGCGCGGCGTGGAACGAGGACAATCTGTGTAGAACTTGCGGAGTATGGTTATACGCGGGAGTAGCTCCGATGTTCCGTGGAGTGGAGAACTAACTTTTGTAAACTTAACCAGTGTGGTTGTACGAGTGTTTGGGTCCGATGTACGGACCATAGAATTATCTAATCTACAAGAATATCATCATATATCGGCGGAGATGACGACGTCCAGGTGACTGTGGGAAGCTCACAGCATCATCCAGTACGAGGGAAATGCGTTGGCAATTTCCAGTGGTAAGCGCAAATGACGCAGAAATACGCAATCTCTCATTTCTCTTTGTTTTACATTTCATATTTCAGTAACTTCATAGCTTGGAAATAAGAGTAAAATCAATTTATCAGACTCCGTTTTCACGTAATTTTCTATCGGTAATATTAAAATCGCAACGCTCCAATTTAAATTTTAAACTTATTGTTATTATTAATTTTGCTATACTTGTTTTATATAATAAATTCATTTCTTTTACAATGCAATCATTGCTTTCAGTAGGTAGCATTAGATATAGACCAATTCCTTCTCCTGATACAATTGTTTGTTGGGTTAATGATCAAATCATACCACGATCTGAGTGAATAGATTCTTGAAGGTGTTCTACCTGAGCTAGACGTTGTTAAATACAAATTTAGATTTCAGCATTGCATTGAGATCTTGGCGCCCATTAAAACAACATAGCTTAGGCAAAGGTAAACAGTTACATTTATCACCCAACAGTTAGGGGCTAGCAAAACGTTTCATTTGTCGCTCAACGTGTGGGCTAAATAAGCGTTTCATTTGTCGCCGACAACTTGGGGCTGAAAACCTAATAACATTTGTGGAAGGAGAAGGGTATATATTTCTATGCCTGTATTTTGGGGGTTATTTGTCTGTATCAGTGTATATCATTATGGGGGATGAGAAAGAAAGACAGATGAGGTTACGTAGTGGTCATCAACTGGAGAGTGATGATACGAGCAGTATGTCGAGTGATGGTAGTACCGGGGTAGCGGAGGTAAATCCCGATACTGAAACAGGGAGTGTAGGCGGCCAACCAGAATTAAAAACTTTACTTCTCGAGTTCATGTATCAGAACAAAGTTAGTAGTGATGCCTTAAATGCAAAATTAGAACAAAACAGTAGGGAAAATAAAGAAAGTACAGATGCCTTAAACGCCAAATTAGAACAAAGCAGTAGGGAAAATAAAGAAAGTACAGACGCTTTAAACGCAAAACTGGAACAAAACAACGCTAAATTAGAACAAAACAGTAGGGAAAATAAAGAAAGTACAGATGCCTTAAATGCTAAATTAGAACAAAACAGTAGGGAAAAAAGAGAGAGTAATGAAACTTTAAACGCCAGATTAGAACAAAACAGTAAGGAAAATAGAGAGAGTACTGAAACTTTAAATGCTAAATTAGAACAAAACAGTAGGGAAATGAGTGACAAATTCGAACTGATTAGAGGTGAGATCAGGGGGGTGATGGAAGAAAAGGCCAAAGAGATTATTGCAGATGTAGACAGAAAATTAGGAAAAGTACAGGAGGAGTTGGAAATTAGAATCAGTACACAGGCTGAAAATTTAAAAGAACTAGTGCAACTGGAAACACAGCAGGTCAAAAGGCAATTGGGGGGAGAAATTGACAAAATTCAGGTAGCTACTAAAGAGGTTACGGAACAGCTGGGGGGTACAATTGAGAAAGTCCACTCACAAATAGTTGCAGAAGTAAATGATTTAAGAGAGAGTAATAGAGAGAGCATTAGCAAGATTGAGGAGAAACAAGCAAAGCTATATGATAAAGTAGAAGAATCAAAAGGAAACATTAAATTAACAGTAAACAGTATTGAGAGGAAGGCTGAGGAGAAAATCGCAGAATTAGAGTTAAAATTAAAAGCTAGGATCAGGCAAGAAAATAGTCAGAATAGGCCAGTTTTTGTGAATAGCACACACAGGGAGGTAGACCTGGGTAAGTTCAGCAATCGACAGGGGTGCCCAATGGAGTTCATGAACACTATAGAAAATAAATTCGGGGAGAGGTTGGAAAATGGTAGTATTGAGTGGTGCCAGGTAGTTGAAATTTTAGAACAAGTGTTTGTGGGGGAAACGAGGAATTGGTTTGCTGTCTACAGAGACAAGTTTACTGATATCAATGATTTTAAAATGGAATTCTGTGAAAAGTTCTGGAATGAGGTTATTCAGTCGCAGCATCGTGAGGGAGTAGTGTGTGGTAAATATAACCCTAAAGGAAGCTCCACCATGACCGAATACTTTTTAGGGCAGGTATTAGTGTGTAAATATCTGGATGGCTTGAAGGAGGAAAGTGATGTGGTGAGGTTGCTACTTAGGCACTTTCCCTATAGGATCAAGGAGGCTGCTTGTATCCAGAATGTAAAGACTATATCACAAGTAGAACATTTTTTAAGCACATTTGATGCACTAGGGAGAGGGGGTTATGAGGACAATTTCAATCGGAACCAGGGTAATAATAATAATAGACCTAATGAAGCCAGGCATCAAGAAGTTCAAGGGAACGGTGGCGAAGGGGCCAACGCTCAAAATAGAAATAATAATAATCAGCTAAATCAGAACAGAGGAAATGGCTATGGTAATCAGTATCAAGGGAGGAACAATGATTTCAGGGGAAATCAAGGGAGGAACAATGATTACAGGGGAAATCAAGGGAGAAACAATGATTTCAGGGGAAATCAAGGGAGAAATTACAATGACAATAATTACAACCAGAATAGGGGTCAAGGAAGAGGACAGCCTAGTGGTAGTAATATACAGCCAAACAATGACAACACAACCCAGAACAACCAGACCAGTTCAGTAGTTAGTAGTACTACGGCCAGCTGTAGCGGTTCTTTAAACGCGAACCAGGCTGCGATGTAAGGTCAGAATCTCAGTCTGTAGCATGCCCTGTCCATACAATTATACAGGAACCCTCTGACCTAAATGTAAGAAATGAATTATTACATGAACTAAATGATGAATGTATTATTCAGGAAGTGGTTAGTAAGAGCCCCATAGTTAAATTTAACGTGTCCGAGGCGTACACAGATGTTTTAATTGATAGTGGTTGTATGAAGAGTTGCATAAGTAGTGTATTTTATGATAAAATGAAAGGAACTGGAGTAAATTTTGAGGAGATGCCAATTAAAAGCACTTTTGTTATCACAGCTGTTGGGAAGAGGTCTAAAGTAATTTCTAAGCAGGTTTTAGTAGACATTAAAATTAATAATCATGTAGAGAAGCAGATTTGTCTTGTAATTCCAAATTTAGTATTCAGTGTTATCTTGGGTTCAGAGTGGCTAAGTAGAGTGACTGGTAACTTATGTTATAATGTAGGGAGTTTGAAATTTAAATGGGGAGATTCTGAAGTAGAAGTAGCGTTCAATGACCATATTCAGAGGAGTAGTATTGTAGGTGTGATTTGTACTTTAAATGAGATATCGCCAGCCGTAGAGCGGGGTTCTCCATGTTTTGTGGGCAGTGTGATTACGAACGGTAGTCTAAAGGACTCGTTACGTGATGCTGCATTTCAGGGAAATATAGAGGATGAACAGTGTGTTCGGCTCTATGATGTGTTATGGTGTAATAGGAGAGTTTCTGAGGATCGCATTGGTATGGCCAATTGCTATACACATTCATTGAACGTTATTGATAGGTCAGTATTCACAGGACATAGATATCCTGTACCTTTCGCTTATCAGAGTGCAGTTGAGGCACAAATTAATCAGATGCTTGAAGATGGGATTATTGAGCACTCTAACAGTCCATATGTTAATTGTTTGATCACGGTACCCAAAACCGACGGCACAGTTCGTATTTGTTTAGACGCTCGTTTGGTTAACAGTAGAATTAGTTCAGATCAGCTGAAATCTATGTCAATAGAGGAATTAATGCAAATATTTGAGGGGAAGAAGTATTTCACTTGTGTAGATTTGAGTTCCAGTTTTTGGCAAGTGCCACTTATGTACGAAGATAGACCATTTACAGCTTTTAGTCATAAATATAACCTTTATCAATTTTGTAGAACACCTTATGGGTTAAAGAGTAGTTCAGCAGCTTAAATTAGGGCTTTAAACATCGCATTAGGGGATGACACAGGAGAGTTTGTAACCATTTACATAGATGATATGGTAATTAGTTCACGCAGTTTTGAGGAGCATCTACGTCATTTAGATATAGTTTTTCAGAAGTTAGATCAGGCAGGGTTCACTTTGAAGCTGTCTAAGTCGTCATTCTGTCAGTCAGAAGTGACATTTTTAGGTCATAGAGTGTCGAGTAGAGGTGTAACACCAGAAGAAAGTAGGGTTAGTAAGATTCTTAACGCAGAGGTTCCACAGAATGTTAAACAGTTAAAAACTTACCTGGGAATTTGCAACTTTTTCAGGAGGTTCGTTCTTAAATACTCAGGGTTGGTAGAACCATTCAGGGAATTGCTTAAAAGTGGGACTCGGTGGAGATGGGAGTCCAAGCATGATCAGGCTTTTAGAGCGCTGAAGGAAGGTTTTGAGAAAGCTGTAGTGCTGAAATATCCGTTAAAAGATAAGGAATATGTGGTTATGACAGATGCTTCACATATAGGCATTGCTGGAGTATTATGTCAGAAAGATGATGAGGGTAATCTGTGCATTGTATCTTTAGCCTCGCGAGGACTAACAGCAGCAGAGAAAAGATACACGATTACTGAGTTAGAGCTTTTAGGTATTGTTTTCAGTTTAGGGAAATTTAGAATGTATTTAGTAGGGGGGAAATTTGATATCCACACAGATCACCATGCATTACTGTAAATGAGGACTTGTAAACTCAGTTCTAACAGAGTTAGTAGGTGGATTCTTGCTCTGCAGGAATACGAATTCACAGTAAAATATATTAAAGGTAAAGATAACATTCTTGCAAACATGCTATCGGGGGACACTAATTTATGTAGGGATTATCCTGTGGTTAAAGCAGAGGATGGTATTTTAATATGTGCATGTGTGGACAGTAGCAACAGGGCATCGTTACAGACACTGAGAAGTATGTTAGTGGAGCAACGTGATGACGTTCATTTTAAGGGAGCCACTTGCAAGGTTGGAAGCAGGTGACGCAGAAACATTTATAGTTTCCAAACGTATTGGGAAAACAGCATATGTGCTGGAGGATAGTAAGGGAAACGGATTATACGGGACGTATAATATACATAGTCTACGAAAATATGTGTCATAAAGTGAGTGTGTTTAGCTGGCGAGCCAGCCTATCAAATGAGTAAGTGTGGTATTTGGTGCGTGGGAGGAGATGGTCTTCCCGGCAGGCGTATCAGAAGTCACACAGGGGGGTTGTATGTAAGTAAATGAGAGTTTTTAAGGTACAGGGAAATATGACGGGATTGTCGGATGCTCTTGAGCACTAAAATGTCTCGATACACCAAGGCCAGAATTTGGTAGCGCTGGTGAATTCCCATTTGCCTCCAAGAGATGGGTGAGCGCTTGGACAGGGTATTTTTGCTTAAGGCGTCCACGAGGCAAAAGATGGGCCATCAGAAGGCGAGACAGTCCTTCATGAAACTCATACATAACAGCACACGTGATTTCTGTTTACGGCCTCGCCATGTAAGATTTGTAAGGGTGTAATTTAAGGTAATTTGTACAAAGGTATTATTTGTGTCAGGAGAACTGGTCTGTGTTGAGAACTAGTATTAAGTAGAATATGGTCTACGGGAACTTAACAAGACAGGGCGATTACGGCACAGAAATATTTGGTGTTATATGTAATGCGCATTTACTGTTTTTTTTTTCAGTAGTCAATATTAATTTCATATTTTATAAAGAGAGATCAAGTATTATGGTCACGAGGCGCTGCCACAATAGTGTGATCGTGTGCTCTGTGATAAGTGAGATTATATTGCACCATAAGGAAGGGACCTCCAGTGAAATTAGGAAGTTCTATGGTGATATAAATATATCAGAACTCCTTCAATGCGTGTGATATGACATCATAAATACATAGTGCTCACAAATTAATTATGTCTATTTTTCCAACATAGAGAAATTTGAGAGGCGGAAATATCCGTGGAACACTATTCTATATGTAAAACATTGGACTGGTTGCAAAGTGCAATCCATAGTGACAACAAACTCTGACGCAAAGTGCGTGAAGAAAAATTATGAGTGTATATATCTGTAAGTTAGGGTGATTTCATTTATGTAATATGTATTTTGGATGGGGTTTATTAACGTGTCTGGGATAATCGGATAATGGACCGTCGTCACGGTAAATCATCCGATGATCCGAGGCGAATATGTAACGTGTTTTTCGAGGGGTTTTTATGCCACTGGCATAAGTCAGTAGGAAGCCATTCTATAATTATTTACGCGGCAAATTGTTCAGCCAAGAGAATTTTTCATGTTAATTTACTATTATTATTAATTTATTATAATAATTATTAAGATATTTTCGGAGCATTTTATAAAAATTATAAGCATACAGATAGGTTTTCTATGTCTTAGAAAACGCTATCAAGCAAATTATTACGAACGACAATATCATAGAAAATTATGTGATTACGGAATTTTACGGAGTTTTCGTCAGTTAGGATATATTGAGAGACAAGACTCACTGGGAATTCAAATACAAGCTGATTCCTGTCGAGAAGCATGACGCAAGGCTGGGTCGCAGCGTCAAGAAAAGACGAATATATGGAACGGAAAACGACTTCTCCCTCTCGCGCGCCGTGTGTAATGAGCCAGAGGAGGGGAATTAGCGGGGTGCTCAGCCAATCAGTGGAGACCACGTAAGCTGGAAGTCGGTACCATGGTGGGGGAGCCAACGTGTGGATATATCGTTCGGCGCGGCGTGGAACGAGGACAATCTGTGTAGAACTTGCGGAGTATGGTTATACGCGGGAGTAGCTCCGATGTTCCGTGGAGTGGAGAACTAACTTTTGTAAACTTAACCAGTGTGGTTGTACGAGTGTTTGGGTCCGATGTACGGACCATAGAATTATCTAATCTACAAGAATATCATCATATATCGGCGGAGATGACGACGTCCAGGTGACTGTGGGAAGCTCACAGCATCATCCAGTACGAGGGAAATGCGTTGGCAATTTCCAGTGGTAAGCGCAAATGACGCAGAAATACGCAATCTCTCATTTCTCTTTGTTTTACATTTCATATTTCAGTAACTTCATAGCTTGGAAATAAGAGTAAAATCAATTTATCAGACTCCGTTTTCACGTAATTTTCTATCGGTAATATTAAAATCGCAACGCTCCAATTTAAATTTTAAACTTATTATTATTATTAATTTTGCTATACTTGTTTTATATAATAAATTCATTTCTTTTACAATGCAATCTTTGCTTTCAGTAAGCAGCATTAGATATAGACCAATTCCTTCTCCTGATACAATTGTTTGTTGGGTTAATGATCAAATCATACCACGATCTGAGTGAATAGATTCTTGAAGGTGTTCTACCAGAGCTAGACGTTGTTAAATACAAATTTAGATTTCAGCATTGCATTGAGGTCTTGGCGCCCATTAAAACAACATAGCTTAGGCAAAGGTAAACAGTTACATTTATCACCCAACAGTTAGGGGCTAGCAAAACGTTTCAAGTTGATGCCATGAGGTTGAAACCAAATGCTTCTACTGCTACTGCTGCTACCTCTCAAACCAAACCCACAAGTTCAAAATTTACTCAAACAGATTCCACACGACAGGTAAAATCCTCCTCCTCCTCCTCCTCCTCCTCCTCTAATGTTAGTGAAGAAGAACATGAACAACAAGAACAAGAACAACATGAACAAAGTGAAAGTGAAAGCGAAACCGTTTTTAGTCCTGAAAGAAAAAATCATCACCCCTTCAACAGTTTCTAAAAACAAAACAAAAATCATCCGTCATAGCGGCAACACCGTCTTCCTACACATCGTCTCCGTTTTCACAAGTCTTAGCAACCCCTCAAAATAATGCTCAACTCAAAAACATTTTAATCAAACATTATGGGGCAACACTGGAACCGTATCTGACCCTTCTATTTATTGGAAAGACAGATACCAAGTATGGTGTTCGCTATGAGAATGATAGTTTTAAAATTGGGGATTCATCCATTAAATTTGCTCGTACGAAAGCTGTCATTAAAAAGATCAACTATAAATTAACACCAGGTCTGTTAAAGCTGCTATTTTCTCGAACCCCCTCTCTACAAGATTTTACGCCCGAGGACCTTGCTAAATATAAATCCATTTTATTAGACACCAACGATCACAAAATAAAGTATAAATCCTCTCAGCAGCTCAATGCCAATATATCTCAAAAATATAAAACCATCATTGCAAACATGTTTGGTAAGCAAAAACATCACTCTGCCCCTGGTGTAAGGTTTAAGAAATTAAAACCATACACAGATATAACCTTTTGGAATAATCCCAATCAGTTAGTAGAGCGCTTATACTTGCTCCATGCATCAAAACAAGCTGGTCACACTGGACATGAGGCAGAAATCGCCCACATTGAACAACAGCTCCGAGATGCTAAAATTATCTTATAAGCCATCCCCCATCAAAGTGGGCATGAATTGCATAAACCAGCCCGATGCATTGATGAACGCCGTCGTGTCATTTCCAAAGGAATCGATGGATTTGGCAAGCAGACTTGGTTGAAATGATACCTTATTCAACGTTAACGACGGTGTACGCTCTATGTTGACAGTCATTGATGTCTATTCCAAGATGGCTTTTGTTCAACCAGTAAAAAATAAAAGTGGTGTCTTAGTCACAATGGCCTTTCAACATATTATTGAACAATCAAAACGTCAACCTCATTTGTTACAAACCGCCCAGGGGAAATAATTTTTCAACAAGGATTTCTCCAGTTTTCTCAAATCTAAGGATATTCACCATTACACCACCTATAGCAATCTCAAAGCTAGTGTAGTTGAACGCTTCAATCGAACATTAAAAGTTATATGTGGAAAGAGTTTACAATACATGGCTCCTATCGATGGATAGACTGGTTACCTCAACTTGTGTCACGATACAACAACACGATTCATTCCACTATTGGCATGAAACCTCGTCTCGTCACCAAGAACCTACCTAGACTCAATAGACTGTTTAACCCTATAAAAAGGGTTGACCCAAGGCGACATGGTCTTAAAATTGGGGATTTTGTTCGCATCAGTAAACATAGAAGTGTGTTTTCAAAATCGTACACTCCACAGTGGTCGACAGAAATTTTTAAAATTCGCCAAGTCAAACTAGGTCAACCAGTGACGTATCGTTTAGAAGATCAAGACGGTCAAACCATCAAAGGACGATTCTATTATAAAGAAGTGAAAAAAAAACATTATATCCCAACGATTATCTCATTGAACGAGTAATTAAAGTCAAAGGTGCAAAATATTTTGTAATGTGGTTAGAGTTTCCTTCCACGTTTAATTCATGGGTCAATAAACATAATTTATTGTAATAAAATCCTATTTATTTATTTAAATACACTAAACCCCCCTTTTCCCGTTTTTCCAAAAATATTTCAAATATGACAAAAACCTAGGTTAAACCCCTCCCTCCCTCCTGCCCCCAAAACATGCATAGGTTTTTCACCTAGAGACTTGAAATTTATGGTGTGGGTAGATGAGGTAAATACCAACCATTCATGTCAAACAAACTTTTTTCTTATCTTCACCGTTTCCAAAATAATCAAAAATCCAAAACCAAAAATTTTCAAATATATTTTTTAAAATACCAACACACATTCGTAGCCAAGAGCACGTCATCCCAACGCCAACGATACCTCATTCATTAAAATCCAACCATTCATTCGCCAATTATCGCCAATGTTCGCGAGAAAGTAGGCTATAATTTTCCCCTCCTACACCCTTGATACTTGATACCCACCTAGAGGGCATACCTACCTTTCATTAACGTCAAACAAACTTTTCCCAAAATTCACCGTTTCCAAAATAGCGCCAATCCAAAAAACAAACATTTTCAATTTTTAAAAAAATACCAACACACATTCTTAGCCAAGAGGACGTCCTCCCAACGCCAACAATACCTCGTTCGTTAAAATCCGACCATGCGTTCGGGAGATATCGGGAAATGTTTATATGAAAGTAGGGGACAAAGCAGAACCGGTGTTACCCCCACTACTCAGATAAACACAGGAGATGAAACTTGGGTTTCTTACGACACCCCTGAAAGTAAGTGGCAATCAATGGAATGGAGGCACACTTCATCCCCAGCCAAGGTTAAGCCGAAACAAATCTTGACACCTCGGAAAATGATGTGCACAGTGTTCTGGGATTGGAAAGGCATCTTACTCATTAATTTCTTACCGCGTGGTCAAACAATCAACGCAGATGCTTACTGCGAGACACTTGGGAAATTGCGCCGCACAATACAGAATAAGTGCCGAGGGTTGCTGTCAAAAGGTGTTGTTTTTCATCACGAAAACGCACGACCACACACTGAAAATGTGACGAAAAACCTCCTACAGGGATTTGGCTGGGACGTGTTTGACGACCCTCCGTACAGCCCTGACCTCGCTCCTAGCGATTTTCAACTGTTCACATATCTCAAGTCTTTCCTTGGCGGTCAACACTTCAACAATGACGACGAGCTGAAAGAAGATGTTTCCAACTGGTTGAAGACACAGGCGGCAAACTTCTATGAAGAAGGTATCCAAAAACTTGTGCCACGCTATGACAATGCCTGCAAAAGTTCGGCAGTTATGTGGAAAAGTAGTTTAAGAGGTGTAGAATGTTGTGCAATAAATATTTTTTCTGTATCTGTACACAATTTAATTTTATTACCAAACGGAACTTACTTTCTGGACGTGCCTCGTACTTTCAGTCCCAGTGGAATTTAATTGAATTTCATTCCGAGATTTATTCAATATTTTATTCCCAATTTAATTCCTTGTTTAATTATAGTATTGAATTGGCTCCGGAGTGAAATATAAAATTTCGTTCACTTTACCATCCCTGCTTTCACTACGTCTTGCTCATAAAGACCACTTAGCACCATCTCAATATCAGACAAACAAAAGTGCATCTATAATACGAAACCTAAGCTTTCACACTCGCCAAATACAGAGATACAAATCACATTGTACGTAATGCAAAAGATGCGATTAAGGGCGCCAGAAAGCGAACCTAGCGGCAAAATCGCTCGCGCCTCATTTCCAGGCCTTGTCTTATAACGTAGGCCACGGTCGTCAGATTTTTTAAGAGGAGAGGAAGTAACGTCAGCGGGCCCATGTCATAGATCTACTTTATATAAAAGAACTTTCCACTAACTAAACTTCTGTGAAACAAAATTTTCGGGTAGATTTGATTAATACTCTTAAGTTCCAACATTCATCACCAGGCGCTGGTTGCGATGGCATCTAGTAGAAGCATTCCAATATCCCATTACTATAACATTTTCATCACCCTTGACATAGTCGGCTTCGGTGGCGTAGTCGGTAGCATGCTGAGCTTCTATGCCCAAGATAGCGGGTTCAAACCCGGCCGAAGCCGTTAAAAATCCCTCAGTAAGCCAGCGGCCCCATGTCATAGATCTATGGCATGTTAAAGAACCTTCCACTAATTGCACCTGTGTGAAGCTAAATTGGATAGGTTAAGAAGGTAAACAACGCTCTTAGGTTTCTACGTTCGTTGCCAAGAGCCGACAACGGTTGCGTCTAGTAGCTAAGTTCTGAACTTAGCCTAGTAGTCGTTGATGGTGGTGCTTGGCGGCAAAAGTAGGAACTACTTGAAAAATTCTAAGTTGCTGTACTTAAATTAAAAAAAACAGATAACACACACTAATACAGTCATCACAATTAACACCGGTTATCAGACAGATTCTACGCACACCCAAAGTATACGGGGCTACATGACGGCGTTATCGCAGCCCCTAAACTAAGGAACCAACCAACCATAGATTATATGGATGTTAATTTCCGGAAAGGAACCTCTCCTGCTGAACCAGTATTAGAAATACAGGGCGCCAGGAAATGTTCTCCGCAGTGGCTAGATGAGTCTGCGAGAGCAAGCATCAGTAGTTACGTTGGCAGCACTACTGTCGCTTGTATCAAAACAAACAAACAGTAAACTTTGTACTCACCACAGCCATTCATAACTGATGCTGGAAGTGCTGATGACACACACGCTCGCTTCTTGCAATACACACTGACGATTTCGACAGCCTACAGCCCACACGTGTGGGATTTACCCTGTCAAGGACACCGTGCTGCCAACTGAACTGCTGATGCTAGCTCTGGCAGAAGCCGGCAGTGACTGCGGAGAACATTTCCTGGCACTCTGTAGTTGATAAATCGGTGCCATGAACTAATATTGTGGTAAAACCTATGACGGGGGTTTAAATTACAGTAAAGAAGTGAGCAAAATTGGTCTACAAATTTCGTATGAAAAGACTAAAACGATGCCGAACTTCAGAATTGACACACCAACATTTCAACTAAACAATAGTAAACAAATTAAGATTGTGAATAAGTTCAAGTTTCTTGGGGAAATAATCACCTGGAACTCAAACGAGAAACCATCGATAGACAGTAGAACATCCAAACTGAAACAAGCCCAACGAATCACCTGGCCAACCTACAACAGGAAATCTCTCTCAATGAATGCCAAATTACTGCCGAATGAAGTGGAATATCGAGAGAGTGAATCAATAATGGATACATAGCGGAAAATGAGAATTACAATTCCGTTGTTAAACCCGAGGCAACGTATGGCAGTGAAACACTCTTCAAGTTGAACATCAAATCAACAACTGACAAACTGCAGAAAGCGGACAGAAGAATCATCACAACAATTATTAACAAAAAACCTCAAGTAAATGGACAATAGAGATTACTGCCGAATGAAGTGGAATATCGAGAGAGTGAATCAATAATGGATACATAGCGGAAAATGAGAATCTCTTTTTTCTGCCATATCTCACGCCTACCAGAAACCAGACTTATAAAACAGCTGTTTAGTTACTTCTGGATGAGTAAAACAAAGAACAACTGGTTCAAATTTAACGATGCTCCAAATTAAAAATGAGAAGAGAAGAATATTTTAAGGAATAAATACTTACGATTCACATTAACAACATTTGAACGGAAAAACTACACCATCACAGATGAACGAAGAGCAGCCAGGTCAGATAGAATGAAGAAAGTTTGGGTGCAGAAGAAGCTGAAGCTGAATTGCTAATCTTCAAATGCCGTTGTTAGACTTAATTGTATTTGTATTGATTAAAGTGCTCCAATGAGGGCGTAAAATATGAAAAAAAAAAGAAGTGAGCATTAACATCAAAATCGCAAACCGTCATGTAACACGAACACCAGTGGCATTCATATTATTTTACAAATTAATTAGTACTTTTCTAGAGTTAGCCCGTACAGTATATGCCCAAGAAATGTTTCTGTTGAAAATGAAAATCCACAGCCTGCTTCCAGTCTCCGACCGGGTCAGGAATGGAATGAATGGAGCCCCTATCTAGCGGCGAGGATATGAACTGTGCCGGCTGCCGAGGCCTGACGCACTCCTCTGGGGCAATGATTAAATGAATGACAGATGAAATGAAATGATAGTGGAGTGTGTTGCTGGAATGAAATTTTGACAGGGAAAACCGGAGTACCCGGAGAAAAACCTGTCTGCCTCCGTTTTGTCCAGCACAGATCTCACTTGGAGTGACCGGGATGTGAACCACGGAACCAGCGGTGAAATGTTTCTGTTATTTGTTTATATTTTATCGTGAAAATGTTCTTAAATCATGACTAATAGCTGACATATATCAACATTTAAAAGAATTAGTATCCTGTTTTTCTTCAGTCGTTCGTCCTTTTATATATGCATATAAGCATATAGTTTGTAAATTAACATGTTTGCTTTTGCCTAAAGTGATTATTACCATTCTAGCTTGTTGTCTGACTTTCAGGCTAATCGACCAGCATCCTGGTTCTCGGTCCAACGGGCTTCACATTCATTTCCTTGCTAGGCCGGTGTTTTTAAATAAGTGTCCGTTTAATGCTGAGGTGAAACAGAACTATTCCCTAGTGTGATACAAGGAAAAGCAATTTACATGTAGTGCAGCATTACACTTTTTGCACTTGTTAGACACTTTCCTGTGGCATAACCTACACCGTGCCTGTTTTCCTTGCGAAACAAGCAGATGTACCATTCTATCAAATCGGGAATCTTTTTGTCCAAGCTTAATGCTCTATTCTTTTTGCTCGAGCTGCTTTTGCTGTTAATTTCCAAAAGAGTCATCGCGATTCTTCTACGGAAAGCCAGGTGGTCCAACTTTCCAACAGAATTCCGGTGTAGCTGCCATGCATTTTGCTCAGCAACATAATAAACATAAGCTATCAAGGGATGGTTGTATGGTTCCGTAGTTTAGTGGCTGCGACAACGCGGTCATGTAGCCCCGTGCACTTTGGATGTGTGTAGAATTTGTGTGATAACCGGAGTTAATTGTGATTACTGTATTAGTGTTATCTGTGATTCAGGTAGAAGGACTGCAGACGATTAATTTTTCAAGTAGTTCCTACTTTTGCCACCAAATGCTACCATCCACAACACCTAGCTGCGGACGAGGCTACAAAAAGCCATCGCAGTCACCACCTGGTGGTGAACGCCGGAACTAATAAAGCGTTATCAAACTAACCTACAAATTATACTTTCCACAAGTGTAGTTAATAGAAGGATCTTTTTCATGCCATAAATCTATGACATGGGACCACCGGCTTTACTTCCCCTCTGAAGGAAGGCATACTGAGGGATTTTTAACGCTCTTAAAAAATACGACGCCTTTGGCCGGGTGTGAACCCGTGATCTTGGGCATAAAAGCTCAGCATGCTACCAACTACGCCACCGAATCCGCTTATCAAGGGATAATGACAACTTTTGCCTTGTATTGAAACACGGTATTGTCCAACATTTTGTTCATTACAATCCAGACCACGGGTTCAATTTGCAAGGCAATAATTGCGTCTTTACTTGCGTGTACACGCGTACTGACATAAGATTCCATGCCAACGAGTGTTGTGTGATACAGGCTTTAGGACCAAAGCCTAGCATGCTAACCAATAAGCTACGGTGCCGTACGACCTCTCGACAAAAGCAACACATTGAGTTAATCAGTCGGAGACCTCGTGCGAATGAACGTTGCTGCGCTCTGGCGGCAGGCCGCTCAAATATTCCGTAGGACTCGTGTGTGAGTGGAGCAACGTGATTAGATCATGTTGCGGAAAGATTTCAAGTTCAAGATGGTAAAAGTTATACAGAGAGTAGAGAAGATCGTTCTGTGGTTGAATGTAACTACACATACAGAAATATCCACCTGTAACGTAATTCTTCGTATTCAGAAACAAACAAAAAACAGTACATTCGTAGAAGGAACGCCTCCGTAATTGTGGTATTTGTAGTCGGTATTTTTATAAATAGAACACCGACAAGAGGTCCTGAGAGGCCCAGGCACTGTCTTACAGTATATGAAGCCAAACTAATCAGATCAGCGTGAACGAGGGGAGGTTTGCAGATTAACTGCGCGAATAGAGGTTGAAATGAAAGATGACAGAGAACGGACCAGCACAAGTGAAGTAATGTCATGCTCAACTGAAGTCCCATAGTCACCAAACCAATCCACGTCCTACTATCTGTGAGCCTCTGGGGAAGATTCACTGTTCCATGAAAATGAGGGATGTGAAGGAAGTGTGTTTAAATATGGATTATTATGAAACGCGAGTATATCGACAAATATCATGACCATAAATAGTGATAAGACTGACGTGAACTTGATGTCACCACCACAGATAACATTGGACGTGTTGTCATCAATCACAACATGAACAACGGGAATATATCCACACATATCTTGACCATAAATAGTGATAAGACTGACGTGAGCTTGATGTCACCACCACAGTTAACATTGAACGTGTTGTCATCAATCACAACACGAATAAGGGCACCAAATCTACGTAAGAGAGCGACAGTCCTGACCTAGCAATATTCTGTCCGGGTTGCAGTAGCATCAAGATTGTTCTTTTGGAAATCCAGCTCCCCTACGCAGTATTCGTGCAATAAACAATTCCTGAAGTGCCCTGCTCATTATTTGTGTCCATGTACTTGCATGTGTGTAGAAATTGTTTAAAGGCCTATATTACTAAGAATCATCCCGGCATTTTCCTGGGGAAACCCAGAAAAACAACTTGGCTTATAGGATACCTGAAGTGGGAACCATCCTCCTCTCTGCTTTATATACAGTGTGGTCCACCCGCCCCTTATTATTTAGTTTTATGAAACCCAACTAACACTGCATTTCTCCCGATGGTCGATATTGCTCTGCGCTCTGACTGTGCGACAGCAATGAAATTGGGTCATGGGTCTAGCAAAGAAAAACCGACCTTAAACTTTTCCCCGCCAAATACTATGGCCCATTCTACTAACATATGACTTACTGCTCCTTGAAATAACACACAAACACGTAATACGATCGAATTAATAGCTTACGCCACGTGATCTGTAATAGTAGAAAGTTAAATCAACACCATAAATCGTGATTGAAGACTTTGAGATGGACTTAAACGTTTGAGGTGGGACGGCTACAGTAACTACAGCACGTTTAGCGTGCTGTATCTACCATGTGTTCGTGGTTGAGAGGTTTAATGCCTGACCGTACGTGGTGGGCGCGAGCGGGTAGAATGCTGCTTCGAATCCAATAGTAGGCATACTTTTTTGAACGAAAGCCCACATTCCATTTTAGTGGGGACGTGACCTCATTGCCACATTTATTGCCTTACGACGTATTTTTGTGAAGAGTACAATGAATTTAGCGGATTTATTAAGAGAATACGATCGAATTGCTACGTTATGCCACGTGACTAGTAATGGCAGAAAATTAAGAAACTGGCATGAATATTAACATAACATATCGAAGTGTCGCTCCGGAGGTCCGGGTTCCATTCCCAGTTCTGCCAAGAAATGTAATACTTGTCTGAGGGCCGAAATTGGGTACACGTAGCCTCGTGAAGCAAATATGAGAAGAAGTGGGTTCGATTCCCACCTCAGCCACCCTGGAAATGGTTTTCCGTGGTTTCCCACTTCTACTCCGGCCAAATTCAGGGACGGATTCTATCTTAGGGCCACGGCCGCCTCCTTCCCAATCCTTAATTTCAAATACACACATCATTATAAGCCCGCAATAACTCAGGTTATCAGACAAATTCTACACACACACCCAAGTAAACGGGGATAAATGACCGCGATGCTCTAGCCCCTCAAATGACACAAAACAACAACATATCGAAGGATATTCTGATCGCCAGTGCTTGTCTCGAAGAATACGTATTCCTTAGAAATTCCCACGGTATTATTAGCATACTTTCAATTTTTGCAAAAAATGAAAGTTGACTTATGAGATCTACACAGGGCTAAAAATTGGGTGTCTGTGTGTGTGTGTGTGAGAGAGAGAGAGAGAGAGAGACTGTGTGTCTGTGTGTGTGTGTGTGAGTGTATGTACTCTGAATGTCTGCCCCCCTCCCCCCTATCAATTCGAACACGGTGAAACCTAATTGAACGAAATTTAGTACAGAGGTAGAACTAGCAAAGGGCACCTCAGTGTCATGTTTTATATCGCCGCCATCTTGACGGAAACGTAATGGCGGCCACCCAAATGTTCAAAGCTTAAATCAAATTACGAATAACCTAATCATCCGATCTCTACCAAATTTCGCAGCAACATATATTTATATGGCGAGCGTCCTTTGACTAAATTACAAGGTAATCAACCCAATAGTTTGCAGATGGCGGCCATGTATGTGTGCAAATGGATTCCCCCTATCAATTCAAACACGGTGAAACCGAATTGAACGATATTTGGTACAGAGGTAGCACTAGCAAAGGACACCTCAGTGTTATGTTTTATATCGCCGCCAACTTGACGGAAACGTAATGGTGGCCTCCCAAATGTTCAAAGCTTAAATCAAAATTACGACTAACCTAATCATCCGATCTCCACCAAATTTTGCAACAACATATACTTGTATGGCGAGCGTCGTTTGTTTGAGCTACAAGGTCATCATCTAATTAGTTTGCAGCTGGTGGCCATGTATGTGTGCAAATTGATTCCCCCAATCAATTCAAACACGGTGAAACCGAATTGAACGAAATTTGTTACAAAGATAGCACTAGCAAAGGGCACTCCAGTGTCATGTTTTATATCGCCGCCATCTTGACGAAAACGTAATGGCGGACTTCCTAATGTTAAAAGCTTGAATCAAATTACGACCAACCTAATAATCTGATCTCTACCAAATTTTGCAACAACATACCTTTATGTATAGAAAATCCTTTGACCACACTACAAGGTCATCAGTCCAATAATGTGCGGATGGCGGCCATGTATGTGTGCAAATCGATTCCCCCTATCTTTTCATACACGGTGAAACCGAATGGAACGAAGTTTGGTACAGAGGTAGCACTAGCAAAGGCCACCTCAGTGTCATGTTGTATATCGCCGCCATCTTGACGGAAACGGAATGGCGGCCACCCAAATGTTAAAAGCTTAAATCAAATTACGACCAACCTAATCATTTGATCTCTACCAAATTTTTCAACAACATACCTTTTTGTGGGAAGCATCTCTTGACTGAACTACGAGGTCATCAGCCCAATAGTTTTCAGATAGCGGCCATGTAGGCTATGTGTGCAAATCGATTCCCCATATCAATTCAAACACGGTGAAACCGAATTGAATGATTTTTTTTACAGAGGTTGCACTAGCAAAGGGCACATCATATTCATGTATAATATCCGTATAGCACGTTGTATTTCAAGAAGCTACTACAACTAACATTCAATTATACTCCTTGAAAAGGACAACGAATTATAACAATACCCATTAACTTAGGAGAAAGTAGGCTATATGTTCTTTACCGAACATCTTGTTTTGTTAATGAATTATAACAAATTGTCTTAGCATATATTAAGGCCCGTATCACACGACACTGGTCGGCAAGGAAGCTGCTGTGATCGCTGGTACAACATCCTGTATGATTCTGTTCTCTTCGTCAGTACACCTGCTTGTATTACCGAAGTGTATCACACGCTAGCATTTTGTACGCTAATTTGTATGAAATAAAACCGAAGGGCTGTCGTTTGAGGGCATTATTTGCAGTTCATTCGCCTTAATAACGCAAAACGGTCGCGAAACTTGCTTTAAGTAAATTAGAAAACATGCTTGGTACTGAATGAATGCATTCCAATCAATATTTAAGATCTAACTGTAATAATTGAATATTTTACCATACGCGTTAATAAGAAGCGCAACAAAACACCTCCAGAGTGTGTTAAAAATGTGTGCAAGTGTTATTGCGCCCACTCGCTCTTTCGAAGATCCCGGGTGCAAGACTATCCAACGGCAGACTTTTATTTTTTTAAACTATTTTATTATACCCTCCCTACCTCGTACAGGAAGATTTCAACTTGGTTTTGTTCACATTATCTACGAAGACGATAGGGAAAGTTATTTTATTGTCACATTTAAATTGCTATTTTCCCTAAATACTGTTCAAAACCATGGATAGATGGTATTCGTTATAATTATTATATTTTTAGTCGATTTTCCCTCCATGTTAGGTTTTCCCACGGACTCGGTGAGGGATCCCATCATTACCGCCTCTACGGGCAGTGTCCTGGAGCTTGAAACATCTCGTCTGGGGGATACCATTGGGGAGGTGGCCTCACCTGCAAAGCGAACAGGGTTCTCTTGACGGATGGGAAGGGAAGGGAAGATCGGGAGGGATAGGCAAGGAAGAGGGAAGGAGCCGGCCGTGGCCGTACGGTAGGTAACATCCCTGTATTTGCCAGAAGGCGAAGTGGGAAACCACGGAAAACCACTTTGAGGATGCGTGAGGTGGGAATCGAACCCCTCTACTCATTTGGACCACCCGAGGCTGAGTAGACCCCGTCCCAGTCCTCATACCACTTTTCAAATTTCGTGGCAGAGCCGGGAATCGAACCCAGGACGTCCGGGGTGGCAGCTAATCACGCTGACCACTACGCAACGGAGGCGACTCTATTCGTGATAATTAGAATTTTAATAGTTCAATATTTATCCCAGAATATTAATATGACACGTTCTGTAATTACTGCCTTGCTGCGAGTCTGAACGGTAACGTTCTCGCTTGCTGTTCCCAAGGTTGCAGGTTCGTATCCTGGCGCAGTCAGCTGGCTTTTGAGGGTGCACTAATGTGAGGGAGCCGTGTCAGTAGATTTACTGGCACGTTGAAGATCCCCTTCGGAGCAAAATTCCGGCACCCCGACGTCTCTAAAAGCCAGAGTAGTTAAAAGGGACGTAAAACCAATAACATTATAATTATCTGTATTTACTGTATGTTTGGGGCAGATGACCTCGTAGTTCCGCCACTAAAACCTCACTAACTAACTATTACTGCAAGTGTATAGCAAGCGCTTTTCGCACAGACGCCGTTGAAAGAAATTATAGTTTCGGTCTGATGTATTTATTCGTGAGCCTACCCACATAACAAATATATTTGTTATGTGGGTCGTCTGAATGAGTGAGAGGTTTCCTTTAAACAAAGGTGGTCAAAATTTTGAACACTTGCTACCTTGAATACACAGGATACCTTGCTTTCGTTCTACAGATCGTTATGTCGTCGTCCAATCTGGCTGCGTACCATCCTTTTGAGGACCAAATAAAAAATCACTCGTTGGAACAGATAGATATGCGTCCATAATACATCCACAATAAACGACATTAAGCAAAACAAGATGTTCAGTAAAGAACATATAGCCTACTTTCTTCTAAATGTATGAGTATAGTTATAACTCGTTGTTATTATCAAAGAATATAATAGAATCATTTCTTGGTTGAAGACCTTAGAAACTATTTACCTCTACCAAACGCCACAACCTAGAAAAAAAACTACTACCATCATTGAAGAAAGATAGATAAGTATATCAAGAATGTTATGGATCTGGAGACATAATCGACCGGACTGGCTGCGTGGCTCAGCGGTAACGTTCTCGCTTGCTGGGCCCTAGGTTGCAGGTTCGTATCCTGGCGCAGTCAGCTGGCATTTGAGGGTGCACAAATGCGAGGGAGCCGTGTCAGTAGATTTACTGGCACGTTAAAGATCCCCTTCGGGCCAAAATTCTGGCACCCCGGCGTATCTAAAAGCAGCAGTAGTTAAAAGGGTTGTAAAACAAATAACATTATTATTATTATTGTTATTATTACATAATCGACCTGCCGTGGGCAACATCCAACTTTGAGTTGAGGCATGTCTTTACACGTCTGGTTGTGCATGGCTTTCACAACCCTAATTGAATTAACAAATCTTTCCATGACCCTACAGAGACGTGTGTATACAAACTATGTGGATATTTTCGATTGCTATTTGCCTGAAATAAAAGTATTAATAACCTGAACTAGCACCAGCGGCAAGAATTCAGTTACTATGTGAAATCGTTTTGTCCTTACTTCAAATAACATTTTAAAATAACGCACAATAGGCTGTAACAAACCCTTTAAAATAAGAAGTAAAAATGTATCATAGTATCATCTTGTCATTCTTCAATTTCGATGCGCTTAGAATGCCAATGGTATACTATCAATGGAGTCCCATGTAGACCAGTCGTGAAATCTAGTGGAGAAATATCGAACAATATAATCCTAACAGGTCGAGTGCATTCTAGCGGCCATACGAAGAAACTTTTCAAGAAAATCTGGAAGTTAATAAGTAGGCCGGCGTGCAGTTACCTTTTTGGCTGCTAGATGTCTCGAGCAAATCTGCTGGCGAATTATGTTTTAATTAAATATATGTTTTGCACCGTAATATGCACAATATAACGCTTAATTTTAAAACGTCTGAGTCATTACAAAGCAACAAATATGTAAAATTTCAAGCAAAAATCCTAACTCTGATGGGGTTTGAACCATAGGCATATGAATGACAGACTAACGCTTTACCACGGAGCCATTTGTGCCAACGAAGATTGATCTATATAAAATGACTTACATAGAACTTGTTAGCAAATAATGATTCAGACCTAACGATTTCATCAGTGGAGTATATTATTCATATATAAAGCATTTCATACAAAGTTTATTTATTTTGTATCAGTACGCTATATTGCATGCAATACTCAAATTAGTGAAATATAAGTCAGGCACAAGATATCCGCTGCCATCTTGTCTTCTTACCGAGACGGCTCAGCTTTTTAAAATCACTTCTGCACTATAGTATTACAAAATAAACTTTTAATTTCGAATGGGCCTCTTCCTTTAGAACAGTTAAATCGATTCTCGGCTCGATAATCGGAACTGGTGGGTCCCATGATATGGATTATAAAGTTTGCATAATTCGCACGGCCGCCATCATGAAATGGTACGGCGGATGACCTTGTAGTTTGGTCACAAGACGCGTCCTATATGAAGGTATGTTATTACCAAATTTGGTAGAGATCGAATAATTTGGTTAGTCGCTATTTGATTTTACGTTTTGAACGTTTGAGTGGCCGCCATTTAGTTTTGGTAAAGATGGCGGCGATATAAAACATGACACTGAGGTGCCCTTTGCTTGTTCTACCTGTGTACCAAATTTCGTTCAATTCTGTTTCACCGTGTTCGAATTGATAGGGGGGGACAGACATTCAGAGTACACACACTCACACACACACACAGACTCACACACACACAGACAGACACACAATTTTTGGCCCTGTAGTGATCTCATAAGTCTACTTTCATTTTTTGCAAAAATCGAAAGTAGGCTAAAAATGTACTAGTTCAAGGTTCGAACCTACTACAATGAGACTTCGTTGACGCTACTCTAGCAATTCTTGATTTAGCCACCATAGCTACCGGGAACCATAGTGTATTACTGGCACGTATTGAATCTATTCGTAGACTCTTCCTGTCCAAACGTAAGAAGGTGTTATTCGGAGCTCTGATCGCTTCAATCATGCATTATATTTGAGGTCATTGAAAAAACACTGCCACTATTGATTTCTATTATATTCCCGAGGATTTACTCAACAGTTAAGTTGTACAATGGACGTAAAGGAGCAGGTACTAATGTTTTTAGGATGAATGTGATATACGCGTTAGTTGGGTTGCCTTCCTCCAAAAAAAATAAGGAGTGGGTGGACCACACTATATATATATATATATATATATATATATATATATATATATATATATATATATATATATTTACTGCATTCAAACGGCCATACATGTAGCCTCACAAGTCTGAGTGTACGGTGTTCTAACCCTCAGAACCTATCGTTTACAATATTCCACGGCAACGTTCTTAGGGTTTTCCCATTGTTGCAGGAAGGAAGCCTTCAAATAATCTCTCTCGTAATTAGATTTTAAAAAGCTGCAAAGGATTAAATTTTGAAAGACATGGTTTACATCCACACTCAGGGGATTGAGATTTCTTATTGCAATTAATCTGTTAAATAACTATTTTAAAATATGGGAAAGAGAAAAGCAAAGCTGAACGTTGATAATACTCTTCTAAATTAATATATATATATATTAATATTGTTACGTGCCACCCCCCTAGTGGCACTTTTGTTAACTGGATTACGGTGGGTTGAAGCGCAACACAGATTGTTTCTTAAAATAAATAATTAACTTTATTGTGGCCAGAAAATTACACTACTCATAAGCAAATACAAGCAATTGGAACCTTACACCAGTTTCCTCAAGTCTCTTCCTTGAACGCTCTTAGCCCTTTCACTTGTAAACAGACCACAGAAGTTAATCCTTCCTAATGAGTACGGTGGCCTTGACAGAAACTACCTGCTCCTCTCCCTTATGTACACCGACTACAGTTACTTACGATCACTTGCTGCAGGCTGTTCACAAGCTGGGAGAAACAATGTCACTGGATTTCGTAACTCGCACGGCACTTCGTCACCACACTTCTGTCGCTCAGGAAAACACGCACTAGCTCAGAAACACACACCCACAGAAAGCTCGGTCCCCTCACTGTTGAAGCCTTTTATATAGCAGGCTGGTGACTCACTGAATTCTAGAATCGTCCAGGACACACGGCTTCTAGAGATTTCCTTCACTGGCTGGGTCACGAATATTCTGGACCATCCCTTTCACTTCGCGTAACGCGCACGTAACACACTGAGGCAGAGCACACACAGCCTGGGGGCAGCTGTGACTCAACGCGGCGAGGCGACAAAACAAACTCACAGCCAAAACACCACCCCCTTCCTAAAAGGCTGATCGTCCCGATCATTCATTGGTCCGCCTGTGTCCCTCCGTAGGCTGCCAGGCGATCTCGATGCACGATCTTCATCTTCGCCCTCGGGCTCCGCTGGATCCTGTAGACGACATCGTTGATCCGTTTCACGACTCGGTACGGGCCCTCCCAGGACTTCTGCAGTTTGGGTGACAGGCCTTTCTTCCGTAATGGGTTGTAAAGCCTGACCAGGTCGTCCTCGTGGAACCCGCCAGCATCCGTCTGTTGGTCGTATCGGGTCTTCATTCGGTCGGTCTCGATCCGCAGCTTCCTCCTCGCGAACGTGTGCACGTCCTCCAGTTGGTCGACCAGTTCTTGACAATACTGGCTTACCGGACCGGATCATTTCCAGGTCGGCCGAAGGCAAGATCGACAGGTAGACGGAGCTCCCTCCCAAACATGGCCCGGGCTGGTGTGCACCCGGTGGCTTCATGCACGGCGGCGCGGTAGGCCAGGAGAAATAGTGGAAGATGTTTGTCCCAATCCCTCTGGTGCTCGCTGACGACTATTCGGAGATGGTTCTCGAAGGTGCGATTGAATCGCTCTACCATCCCGTAGGACTGAGAGTGTAGCGGCGTTGTCCTCGTCTTCCGGATTCCCAGCAGCTGGCATAGATTCTGGAACACCTGCGACTCGAAGTTCCTCCCTTGGTCGGAGTGCAGCTCCAGGGGTACTCCGTACCGGCTGACGAATTCCTTCACCAGGGTCTCTGCGATCGTCGCGGCTTCTTGGTTAGGGAGCTCATACGCCTCCGGCCATTTGGTGAAGTAGTCGCTGACGACCAATATGTTGCGGTTCCCTGCCTCGCTTAACGGGAATGGCCCAGCGACATCGATGGCCACTCTCTCCATGGGGCCGCCCACGTTGTAGGTCTTCAGTGGACCCCGTCGTCTTCGTCCTGGGCCCTTGCAGGCTGCGCAATCGTGGCACCTCGCGCCGTGGTTCTCCACGTCAGTTCGGCACCCGATCCAGTAGAACCGCTCTCTCAGCTTCTCCAGGGTCTTCTTTATCCCTAGGTGTCCACCTGATGATCCTCCATGGACTTCCTTCAGGACTTCCTCCGTCATAGCCTTTGGAACGACGAGTTGTTCCCGAGATGTCTTCCCGTCGGTGCTCTCCCAGGTACGGCATATGAGGCCATCCCTCACAACCAGCGAGTCCCACTGCGCCCAGTAGGACTTAAACTTTGGGCTGCAGTCACTCACAATGTTCCACCCGGGTCTGGGGACTCAGGCCCTCTTCCATTCGGCTATCAGTCCCAGGTCATCATCTTCTGCTTGTGCCCGCGTGAAAGATTCGCGGCTCCAGCTCCCTTGAAGTTCCACGGTAGTCCTTCGGCACTGTATCCCGGTGTTCTCCTCCCTTCGGGCACAGAAGGTGCAGTCTTCGGGGCACGGTCTTCGTGACAGGGCGTCGGCGTTAGAATGCAGTTGGCCTTTCCTGTGCAGAATCTCAAAGTTGTACTGTTGAAGCCTCTCTAACCACCGCGCGAGTTGACCCTCGGGCTGCTTGAAGTTCAGGAGCCACCGCAGGGATGCATGGTCGGTCCTGATGAGAAATTCTTGCCCGAACAGATACTTGTGGAAGTGTTCAATGGTCTTCACGATGGCGAGCAGCTCCTTCCTGGTGACGCAGTAGTTCCTTTCTGGCTTTGACAAGGCCTTGCTGAAGTAGGCCACTACTCTCTCCTCGCCGTCCACTACTTGCGACAGGAACCCCCCTATGCCAAAGTCGCTGGCATCGGTATCGACGATGAACCTTGTTCCAGGTCTGGGGTAGGCCAGAATAGGCGCTGTGCACAGAGCCTTCTTGAGTTGTTCGAAGGCAGTGTGGCATTCTGCTGTCCACGTGAAGAGTTGGTCCTTCTCAGTCAGTCGATGTAAAGGTTTGGCGATGTTGGCGAATCCTTTCATGAAGCGACGGTAATAAGTGCAGAGTCCCAGGAAGCTTCGTAGTTGGGACTTGTCCTTCGGAACTGGCCACTCCCGCACAGCTGCGGTCTTCTCTGGGTTGGTGCGCACCCCTTCCTCGGAGACGATATGCCCAAGGTACTGGACCCGCTTCTGGAAGAGCTGACACTTCTTGGGGCTCAACTTCAGCTGGGCAGCCCGTAGCTTCAACAAGATCTCCTTCAGGTTGCTGTAGTGCTCCTCGAAGCTTCTCCCCAGAACGATGACGTCGTCTAGGTAGACCAGGCAGGTCTTCCAGTGTAGTCCCCTCAGAATGGACTCCATTAGCCTTTCGAAGGTCGCAGGGGCGTTGCACAGGCCGAATGGCATGACGGTGAACTGCCAGAGCCCGCTGCCCACAGAGAACGCCGTTTTCTCGCGGTCCTTAGGGTGGACCTCCACCTGCCAGTAGCCACTCTTCAAATCCAAGGTGGAGAACCATCTTGATCCTGATATGGTGTCCAGCGTGTCGTCGATCCGGGGTAGAGGGTAGCTGTCCTTCTTCGTGACGTCGTTCACCCGCCTGTAATCCACGCAGAACCTGGTGGAACCGTCCTTCTTCTTCATTAGCACGACCGGAGAACTCCAAGGACTATGTGATGGCTCGATCACCACTTGATTCTTCATCTCTTCTACCATCCGGTCGACTTCGGCTTGCTTGGCGAGCGGGACACTTCGGAATGGGGCCCTAATCGGTGCGCTGTCCCCAACGTCGATTCTGTGCTGGACCAAGCTTGTCCTGCCGAAGTCTTTGCTCCCCACGGAGAAGACGTCCTGAAATTCGCGTAGCAGGTCCTGAAGTTGGCGTGATTGTTCCTCGTCTAAATGGTCCTGGGATCCTTGGTACAGCTTCTGTAGTTCTTCTGGCAGTGTGCGTCTTCTTCGGTTGTCCATCTGCAGGTGTCCGTCCGTCGTATCTGTGATGCGGGAAATCCAGGTAACGGGCTTGCAGACTCCTAAGTTGGTGTCCAGGTGAACCGTAATGTCGTAGTCGTTCAGGTTGGACAGGCGGACGTACGGCCGAGACGTCATGTTGATGAGAGTCTTGGCAACTAGCAATCCTTTTGTCCGGATGTCCTAATATTTTGGCTCGACGACAACCGCCACTCCCTTTAGCAGTTCCGTCGACAATTACGGCAGCGCTGACCTCCGTCCTGGCGGGAACGATGACGTCTTCTCTCAGCCTTACTCGTCGTGCGGTGATGGGCTCCTGCGCAGGTTGCAAAGCAAGTTCCTCACCTCCGAAGTGCAGAGTGTTGGTACTCAGATCCAAGATGATGTTGTTCAGGTCCAGGAAGTCCAGTCCGATGATCACTTCATTTGATACGTCAGCCACAAGCACTGGATGCTTTATCGCCCGTCGACCAATGACGAACTCCAGTGATGCTTCGCCATGTACCGGTGCGGTCTCTCCGGTCGCGGTTATTAGCTGGAGGTTCCTTTGTGTGGGATGCACTCTCCACTTCGTGATCACGGTGCGACTGACGATGGTCCTCGATGCTCCCGTGTCGATTAGCATGGGCCAGCTCTCTCCGTTGACGACTCCGTCGACCATCAGGCTACTATTGTCCCTCCGTAACTTCGTCACACGAACCTGGACTGCCGGGGCTTGTCGACTGTCACAAGCCAACCTCTGCCCCCCAAGGCTGGTTGATACTTGCTTCCCTGGGCCGCGCGGTTTCCCTACGACTGACTGTCACGACTGAAACCCTTGGCGGCGGCGATCACCGCAGTCCTTGCTCAGGTGGCCTCTCTTACGGCAGGTCCAGCAGGTTGGTAGTCCTCTTCCGGGCCGCCTCTCCGGATGTTCTTCTGCTACGTTTTTGTTGGTGGTACTGCGACTCTTGAAGAAACGGCCTAGCGCCTCCATCAGTTCATCGGCCAGGGGCTTGGTCTTGTCGGCTTTGGCTGGTTCGTCGACGTCCAGCTGACGCACCCGCGCGCGCATTCTAGATACCTGCTTTGCCGTCTCGAACTCAAGTGCGTGGCTCAGCGCATCTGCCAGGGTCTTATTGCGCGCGAGTGGCAGCGCCTGTTGAGTGTCCGAGTCCCGTAACCCGTCTGTGAAGGCCTGCGTCGCAATCTGTTCCAGAAAGTCGGCCGGCGCTGTTGGATAGGCGAGCCTTACGAGGCGTGCGATGTCCATCTCGAACTCCTGCAGGGTTTCCGCGTTCTTCTGTACCCGGGTCGGAACTGCATCTGGTAGGCCTGCTAAAGATGGCTATCTCCATATCGGGACTCCATATGGGCGATCAGTGAAGCGTAGTTCTGGGATCCAGTCGGGATGGCCTGAAGGACGTTAAGGGCGTCACCTCTCAGCGCTACAATGAGAGCTGTAGCCTTTTCTGTGCTGTTCCAGTTATTTATGGAACAGGCCGCCTCGAACTGACGTAAGTAGGTGCTCCACGGGACATTTCCGTCGAAGGTTGGGGGCGTCACTCTGCTATGTCCCGTTCCTGATATTCCCGGTGTAACGGTGGGCGGGCGTTGGCGCAGCTCTGCAACTTCCTCTCGTAGAGCGTTGAATTTCTCTTCCACCCCCGTCAGTGGGCGTTGGCGCAGCTCGGCAACTTCCTTTTGTAAGGCGTTGAATTTCTCCTCCACCCCCATCAGCGGGCGTTGGCACAGCTCGGCAACTTCCACTTGCAAGGCGTTGAATTTCTCCTCCACCCCCATCAGCGGGCGTTGGCGCAGCTCGGCAACTTCCACTTGTAAGGCGTCGAACTTCTTTTTCACTCCTGCGACTTCCTCACGTAGGCCCTGTTCTAATTTCCTTTGGCTCTTCTCTAATTTCGTCAGCAGACACTCTTCCAGATTTTTCTGGCCATCCAGAAATTTGGCGGTTAGGGCCTCTGCTAACTTATTCTGGCCGTCCTTCAGGTCCTCTGCTAGCTTATTCTGACCGTCTTCTAATTTGGAAGTTAGGTCCTCGGTTAAACTTTTCTGGCGGTCTTCCATCTTCTTCAGGTCCTCCGCTAACTTATTTTGACCGTCTTCCATCTTCTTCTGGCCGTCTTCTAACTTCTTCTGGCCGTCTTCTAATTTGGCAGTTAGGTCCTTGGTTAAATTATTCTGGCCGTCCTCCATCTTCTTCTGGCCGGCCTCCATTTTGGTTTCCATGCCATTTAACTTTTCTAGCAATGCTGCCAATTGCGCCTCCATTTTAGTTGTTTGTCTTGTAAAGGGCATGCACTCACAGGAAAATTAGAGAAAATGACCTGCTCGGGTTTTGAAACCAGGACCGCCAGGTGTTGTGCTTGTGCTTGAGTTCGTAATCCCACTTCGGACACCAGTTGTCACGTGCCACCCCCCTAGTGGCACTTTTGTTAACTGGATTGCGGTGGGTTGAAGCACAACACAGATTGTTTCTTAAAAGAAATAATTAACTTTATTGCGGCCAGAAAATTACACTACTCATCAGCAAATACAAGCAATTGGAACCTTACTCCAGTTTCCTCAAGTCTCTTCCTTGAGCGCTCTTGGCCCTTTCACTTGTCAACAGACCACAGAAGTTAATCCGTCCTAATGAGTACGGTGACCTTGACAGAAACTACCTGCACCTCTACCTTATGTACATCGACTACAGTTACTTACGATCACTTGCTGCAGGCTGTTCACAAGCTGGGAGAAACAATGTCACTGGATTTCGTAACTCGCACGGCACTTCGTCACCACACTTCTGTCGCTCAGGAAAACACGCAATTGCTCAGAAACACACACCCACAGAAAGCTCGGTCCCTTCACTGTTGAAGCCGCTTATATAGCAGGCTGGTGACTCACTGAATTTTAGAATCGTCTAGGACACACGGCTTCTAGAGATTTCCTTCACTGGCTGGGTCACGAATATTCTGGACCATCCCTTTCACTTCGCAGCCCGTTGCGTAACGCGCACGTAACACACTGAGGCAGAGCACACACAGCCTGGGGGCAGCTGTGACTCAACGCGGCGAGGCGACAAAACAAACTCACAGCCGTAACACCAAGCGGCTTCAACAGTGAAATACGACGTATTCCTCCGAATATTCTCTAAACCCTGATAAATTTCCATTTCATCATTAAATAACTTATTCTACTGTCCTACTCGGTTCCCCAGAACGAGCCATCACACACACTACTCGCACGGACTCAGTGAGCGAGTTGCCGCTAGGGCCCCCAGCAGCTAAAATATCGCCATTCGCACGAGGTCTTACCGTAACTCTTTTCAAACTGAGCTTTCCGCCTTTCTTAAGCTGAGAGGCAGTGAAATAGAACGTATCCCTACGAATATTCTCTAAACCCTCATAAATTTCCATGCATGACGACATTTTATCATTAAATAAGTTATTTTACTGTCCTACTCGGTTCCCCAGCACGAGCCATCACACACACTACTCCTACGGACTCAGTGGGCGAGTTGCCACTAGGAGCGACAGCAGCTAAAATATCGCCATTCGCACGAGGTCTCCCTTTCCCGCCTATAGCGCCAGTAAGCGCGCATCAGTTATTAGTTAGTTATTGTTGATTTAAGGGGTGGAAATGAGAAGTCATCTGCCCCTAAAGCCCCATCATTTGTATTTCAGTTCTGGTCCTGAGTGCCCAAAATCACCCGATGGCTTCCTCTATCGTTATCTCATCTCTGACAGTTTATATCGTAACGCCTGATGGGGTAACCTAATAGTGAGAGATATCATTATGGTATATTGGTTTTCACGGCCAAGGAACTAAAACTCAGCAATTTTTATAGGTTTATGCCGTGTCACGTGTGGGGTTTCGCCTAGCAACACCAAGGAGGCTCATCAGCGGGCTCTTGGAGTTCCTAGGTGAAACCCCACATAAGACACGGAATAAGCCTATAAACGTTCCTGAGATATCATTATGCTTGTATGATATGAGATATGTGGTGACTAGTCTGACTGTGCATGGCTTCCACCGCAAGATATGCTCCCGGAATGTGTTCCACGACCGGATGAGAGTTGTGTGTGCGAAGTTTTCAAAGACGTATGTGGAATGTATCGTATTACTGCATGCCCGAAGATAACTAGACCAATAATCTCGTATAGCAAGGAAACAAATTAGCCTACATGATATACTATGTTTTCTGTCCTTTTCTAATGTACTTTGTAAGTGCGCTTACAGCAATATGGCTACTTGGTTGCAACATTGAACTCTACAGTTCAATGGGTTGAAATAAAGATTATTATTATTATGCTCTGATGAGCATGTTGTAGAATCAAGAAGCCTTAGGAAACGAATAAATGAAGAGCGTAAAGGTCGATTCACACTATACATCGCTATTGGCAACTCAAACTAACACTTGGGGCGCTGCGGTCGGTCTGGATAAGTAGGGTAAAAATACTCAGTAACACGCGTTTGATATGGAACACTTTTTATTTTTCGGATATAATCAGTGAATGTGGACCCTGAAATAATGGCAGTGTTATTTTTAATTGTATATATGCATAACTGTGCGATACACGTGATTTAATTTGTGTGTTCCACGTGATTTTATGTATCAATTGCGTATTATCAAGCATCGGTTGTCTGCTGGTATTTGTTTTTGAGCAGTTCGAGTTATGGCGCTGTTACGTTTAAAAGCTACCGTATATTTGAGTTTGTTCACTATACCATAGACTCTAGAAATTATTTGCTGCTTGGTAAGGCGAAGGGATGAGTTTAACTTGTGTTAAAATTCCGGGGAGACAGGAAATGCTTGATTTGTTGGATGGTTAGCAGGTAGGTTTGGTATTGAATATCGGACTGGTAGCAGGGTCTTGCAGAGTAGATATTTACCCTGCGAAGTCAAATTAGGCCTATATGACTCGTAGTGGAATGGCTCGGATATCGTAGAGCGAGGTGATGGTGGTTGGTAGGGTTATTGGAAATGAACTAGGGAGCGGGAAAAGATACCTGACTGATGAAGCTTGGCTGTCTTGGTACGGCTTGGCTCGGCGAGACTGTACTTGGCTGTCTAGGTGCGGCTTGGCTCTGCGTAACAGTGAACAACCCGTCCTGTCGTCAGTGTGTGTATTGGTGAGTGGTTCAACGCGCTCCTGTTGACCGTATTTATTTGGTATCGTCACCTTTCGTCTATTGCTATTTGCATCTTTTGGAAAGTGATGAAAACTTATATCCGCAGCCCTCTTATACATCGTCTTACAGCCGTGAACTGAGCAATATACTTTGCTTTTACTCATTTTGCACTCTATCAACGAGTAAAACTTATTACTTATGTATAAAGACACGAAGAATTTACCACGATACAAGGAACCATATTCAAATAGTCACCACGTGACAAATGTACCCTACTTGGTAAGTTTCTCATTTTTACCGCTAGATGTCATATCAGATAGCTGGAGTTGCCAATACATTACGTAACCTTTCCGTTTCCTTTCCATACCCCTAGCGATAAAAGTTGTTGTATTCACGCAATGCAGTACATTACAGAACCGTTCAATTTTCATGACGATATGCGTCAATTTTGGGACTTAGTGACAGAATGTGGTTAAGAAAAATTTTTGTACTATGGACTATTATTTTAGACGAGGAGGAGCGTAGGACGAGAAAGAGGAAACGAAGAAAATGGGTTCATAATATCTTAAAAGAAGCGAAATACAGAAGGAGAATATGTTACATTTTCCCTCTTAAATGGGATTTCATGTCAACTTCCTTATTTTGCCGCATGGCAGTGGTAGGTACCTAAATTCCATGAGCTGCTGTTACAGGCGATGTTGAAAATAAAAATAAAAGACAGGGAGTAGTTATTGAGCTTTCAAGGGGCAGAACTACGAGGTCATCTGCCCCTAAATTACTTAAGGTTGCGATGGAATGTTGTTCACTTTAAAATCCCGATAAATTTACTAACGCATTTTTGTAGAATTCACCATTTTGTTTCGGCGAGTGTAACCGCAAAGTGTAACCAAACCAAACCCAGGTTAAAATCAGAGGCAGCGCCAAAACACGCCTAGACACGGAATGGAAGTGGTTGCTAGTGCACACTGTCAATAAATGTCCGCATACATTCCATAAATATTGCTGCCAAACAATCCTATCGGGAAAAGCAAGGCTCACGAAAGGTGTATGTAATGTGAGTGTGCATGTACTCGTTTAAAATACAGTAAACTTTCATGTACGGAGATGTGGTGGAAAGGAACCTGTAAGGTTACGTAATTCCATGTAAACATTGACAGGTGTGGAAGAGCTGTGTACTCTTGTGATCATGTCACGGCTAGTTTGAGTACTGCAGACATTGAAACTGAGCTTGATATAAACGCCGAAAGCGATACAGAATCGTTAAGTAGTGGTGGAAGTGCTGTTTTAGCAGATGTAGGAGATATTGACGGAGTTAATTATAGTGATGATGACGATGAGAGTCATAATGGTTAATGTTTACCAATTTTAAGAAAATGAAGACCAAATATTTGGGCCCGATGGTGATGCTCCGGTCATTCAGGTACCTCAGTCAGACTATTCATTTCACAACTCCTACTAATTTCATAGGCAATGTTGGACTTGTACATAATTTGAACAGTGGATCAAAACAAATAAATTACGTTATTATATTCATATGTTAGGAGGTGATGTATTATTCAGTCAAATATCCAACTACACCAATATCAATACAGCTTTCATGCAGGAGAAATCTGGAAAAGTAGATAAGGGTGAAATCTGGGGATAAATGAAATCAAAATGTGTGCGGGAAAGGGGTAATGAGTAGAAATAAGGAAAATCATTAGCATAGTATAACGTACTGCGCCCGAATTTATTTATGGTTAAGACCATGACTCAGTCGAGATGAGAACCAAGACCCGCAAAAATTTGAGAAATGACGGAATAAAATGATCCTGAATAAATAAGATCAAAGATCTGAAGATTTTATACTCAGAATGAGTATTTTATTATGTCAAGCAAGTACTAGTAACATTTATAAAAGGCCGGAAGAAAGGATGGAAATTTAAAAATTATTTAAACAATGAACAGGTGAATTATAGGAATGAATAGGCCGACATCGCTTGTAGCGCGGATCGCACGTCTGGAGACAGTAGTGTGTCGTCACTAGGAAGGAGAGGTAACAACATGTGACAACAGCGTGGGGAGGTCATCAGTCGCGTCACAGAAGGAGAAAAGTGGGGGAGACTTGAAGAGACTTGGGGAGACAAGCAGGGAATCGCTCGTTTTCACTCTATACATTGACCAGGTCGAGGCAAGACCTAGTCTGGGAACAAAACTTCGTATAACAGTGCAACGTATATCAAGTGAAGCGCGAGGCTTCAGAAGGCAGTGAAATCGGCGTGAAAGCAGAACTCTTTAGCGTGCAAGCTAACATTGCTAGGCGGACTTGCAGCTGTGCACCACACACAGTGTGCAAGCAGTTCATTCATACGGCTCAGTTTACTACAGGAGGATGGAAGTCTATCTTGCAGCCACAGTTTAAGACTGATATTTCTACACAACAATAATCTGACTGCAGCCTATACTCTATACTGAAAGGCAGTATTCGACGGTGGTATTACACTACAAATACCAGTATCAAAAATGCAAGTTACAGTCAGGCTAAGGGGAGATATCATTGGTTCACTCTTTAACCAAATACTGATGTACTGCTAATTGCATTAATGTAGGGAAACAGAAACGCAGTATCTACAATTAAGTCCAGGATACTTCGACATAGATGGAGATCGCGTTAATTCATCCACGCGAGACTGTGAAACTATGAATGGAACTACCATACGACAAGAGATTTCACTCACATCTTGAAATACTCTTGCAAACTACAATGGAACGAGATTCGGGGCAAACCAAATGCGCTGGTCAAGCAGCATTGAGAAGAAACATCAAAATTCATCACGATAAGCCGAAGGACGGCCAACGAACCAGGAAGGGACCAGGGGAGCGAGGCGAGGTCATCACGCTGTCCATTGACCCAGTTTCGCTGGCTACGTCACGGCCCAACCACAGCTGATTTTGAAGGTCTCGAGTAGAACTTTGCTTGCTTATAGCAAGTACTCCAAGAATCTCGCCGTTCAACATAAGGTAGCTGAAGCTGTCAGATTATATAATCCATGTTTGTAGTAGTAGTAGTTTCTTTTCTGTGTTTCATCCTGTGATTGACCACCATATTATTATTACTATTATCATCATTTTTTGTAGATTTGTAAAATCCATTAAATTCATCTTCATTGCCACTTTTTCATTCAGATTTAAGTCACTTTGACGGCTTTTGAGCGAATAATCCTTTTTCTCATTGCAGATAGTAGATCGTAAATTCATTAAATAAGCTTTATAAATGCGTAACGTTATCTATATCTGTATTTTATAGTGAGATGGAACACGCATTGATAAATCTAGATACAGCACTGTAGGAGAAGAAAGTCGGTATTTTCAAGGAAAATACGGGGATAATCGAAACTTACGATGTTGATTCAAGTTTAAATCCCAATTACAAACTTACAGCGCGCAATTAATGCCTAATTACACGACAATTTATTGTTAATAAATGATAGACTTTAAATAAATACATCAATTTACAATAAATGTCATTTGTGGTAGACAAGGCAGATAGATTTGAAACTATACTGTTAATAAAACAATGGATTAAACTATGTTTACAATTAAGAAATGTCAAGAGAACATTCACATTGGTGAATGAAGGAGAAAGGAAATGACAGGCAACATTTTATAAGCCGACCGGTGTCTGTAAAATAAGCCAATATAGAATTAACGGAATTATATTCAGAGTTTTGAAATACCAGAAGGAGCGGATATGTTTGTATTTTTATTTCTTTGAATTCTTACAGACTAGTCAAATTGTTAGTTACGGTATTATCACAACGAAATTTATACGTGGATTAAGATAAATAAAATCTTCTTATAAGATATTTAAAAGGCTGTACAGACGTAGTTGAAATTTGAAATGTTGTAGTACGAGGAATAAATGTATCTGAATAGTAGAAGTTTTGTAAGAGTTGTGTATTATTGATAAAATGCAATCGAAAGGGATGTTATAGTTGAATTCCGTGCAAGGTGATGAACGTAGATGAAATTACGTTTTACTGAATCAGGAGGCATAGTGTGAATGTTTTCCCAGTTTGTTCACGGGTAGTGTGAACATATTATATTGGATCGAGGCAAGTGTCTGTACAGTATGTTAGAAAAGTAGAGCAATTATGTGTGTAATTTTTCAAAGGGAAGTGTTGAATGAAAATAATGCCAAGCACTTTTAGAATCCATTATTCTTACGTAACTGATAGTCTTGCAATGAATTATATTATCGGGATTATCACCAGTTAGGAGATCAGAGCAGTGCTAAACTTTACTATTCGGCACGAATGCTCAATTTTGCAACGACTTAATACTTTAACCTAGGAAGGCGTGGTGATTGTAATGCAAAATCATGTAGATTTATTAGAAATCGTGATAGAAGGAACATTAAACTAATTTCATGTAGGAAATTATAATTTGTGCTGAGCACAAATCGTTGTACATTTGCACATAAGCTTCATAATTAATACTTAATAGTTAACATTTTTTTACCATTACATTTTTGGATTTGAAACTACTGTTCCAGAAAATTAAACGCAACTATATCAACTAGGGTAATGTCTAAAGCTAACGTCGTTTCATTTTTTTTTGTGAAAGTTCTGATGAATTTCACCAGGGTTCGAGATTATGTAAATCATTTTCATGTTTATTGAGGTGCACATTTATGCACGAGATTTATTCGAGGGAGGAATAGGGCTCAAATAGAGTGACGAATTCTCAAAATTTATTTCTTTTTCAGGACATAGTTATTGCCAGTTTAATTTTTGTGTGTTAAATTTGGTAGTGTCAAGTGGGACACTAGGTCAGATTGTTTTCGATAGGGACATTTCTTGTATCGTTCCTTAGTGAATAAACGGTTGGCACTTTTTAGTTACACAGTGAATTTTATTTTAACTGATCGCTTACTCATTCTATAGACTTCGTAAATGGCACAACTGGATAGCTACAGGCGCCCACTATTGTTAGACCTTGAACACCCCTCGAGATTGGAGTTTCTCGAATTCACTATTAAATGTAAATAATAGTAGAAGTATGTAGCTGTTCAGGCGGTACTATTTTAAGTATGCACTATATAATCCTAGAATTCCCAATTCTTACTTAGCAGGCCACGGTAAGATATGTTGAGCTGGGTATTTGTGAGTCTGCAATCCTTTTCATCTCTGCGGATATACAGTATGTGTTGATTGGAGAATTCGGGTGCAGTACAATTCACCAAGTTGTATTTCAACAAGCTACAACGAATTCAATTGTATTCTACTCCTTGGTAAGGAGAGTTATAGAGCCCGGAAGTTCAGGTATTTATTTTGGTTAAAATAGACAAGCCAACAGTCACTATAAATTCTATAAATAGGCAGTAATATAATTAAAATAGGCATTTATTAGAAGTGAAAGCGGAGAGCAATTTTACTCATTATTAAAGGAAATAAGTATTTACAATACTCATTCATTTCTTGATCACATAATTAACGTACTTACTCTTACTTTCCTTGGTTACAAGCAACAACAAGACTCTTTCTCACGGTATCAACTGCCATAGACAGCCGCTTGTCAGAGATAATGTTTTTCATCTACGAAAAGGAACGTTCTACTTCCACTGAAGTGATTGGCACAAATTTCAAACAAGATATTGTTACACCCTGAGGCTCCTACAGGTTGTAACCACCCCCAATCAGCCTCACTTCACCACACTTCACCCCCCATTTTCACGCCCAAGACAACAAATGAATCAACAGCTACAACCATCTACCTACTACAATTTCATCCAAGCCTAGCAATCATGGCCCTTCACACATGTCGCAATTTTTACGACACTTCTTTAACACAAGTAGACCAGGAATGTGACCGCCTTTCCGGAATCCACCGAACTAGCACAAGAAAGTGCTGATTTACTTACGCAGCAGGAACATTTCCAACAAATACTAGCTACCCCAGAGAGCTCTCTTGATCACTCGACACTGTGCAACGCCGAAGGTACGTCCGACGCCTAGCGGATCTGGTGAGTATAAATTTTGGGTTTCCTAAAACAGCTCCTTTCTAACATCCTAACCTGTAAAACTTGTAATCGCCACTTTCATTATTATAATTTTACTCCGCTACTATTCAAATAGCGAGTCTGCACGACAAACAGTTAATTAAAACATTCACATTCTTTCAGATTAATTCATTGTTTTTCTTCAAACCTTGTTCGAACGCTGGCCCTCAGCCTATGAATCCTAAATCACTACGCCCTACTGACCGATTAAGGTGCGGTCATTGTCTCCCCAACTTTATAAACGGACGTCAGCGCTAAGCTCGGGCTGGCAGTCTCTAGCAAGTAGCCTGCCTGCATTCTCTGCACTTAGCTGCCTCATTCACACAACACTGCAGACTCAAGTTTCGCCCTGAGAAACAATTACACTTACTGGATCATACCATACCGGCCTTAAGCGCAAAGCTCAAGGGAACAACAAAAACGATCTGGTAGCACTGTATTTTTATATATAATACAGGTGACTTGCCACTATTTTTATATCCCAGTGTCGTCGTAATATCTCCCGACCAATAAGAACAAAGCAAACAAAAAACAAACAAAGTAGTACCAACTACACTCATAAAAATACCACATGCGGGAAATGTGCACAATCCATCAGTGTCCTAACACACTCCCGGCCTTGAAATAACAAATAAAACATGTACCAGTACATGAAAGAAAATAACTTGAAATAACTGAACAATTGAATTAAAAACTGATTGTCACTCTTCAAGTGGTAGGGGTGCCAATTTTGACACAGGTCGTTTGAAAACATCGTTCTTAAATCTCACTGACACCACTCTCACTAATTGATCCTGACCATGATGCACTTCTTCAATTACACCAAGGGGCCACTTGAGAGGGGGAATGTCTTTCACAAAGACAACAGTTCCAGGTTGGAGATTGGAAGTTGAACTGGTCCATTTGCTGCGCTGCTGCAGATGAGTTAGGTAGTCTCCAGACCATCTCTTCCAGAAGAGGTGGACTCTCTGCTGAAGAACCTTGTATCTCGTCAATAAAGGCAGTTTAGATGAAGTAAGGTGAGGTTACGGAAGGGCTGTGAGAGGAGAGCCGATTAGGAAATGACCTGGAGTTAGAGTTGTAGGATCGTTGGGGCAGTAGAGATGGCATGTAAAGGGCGTAAATTTAAGTATGCCTCAACTTGAACAACTACAGTCGAGAGTTCTTCATATGTGAAGTGTAGCGTTCCCATGCCTCGTCTCAAATGATGATTTAGCGATTTCACTCCTGCCTCCCAAAGACCACCGAAATTTGAGGCGTGGGGTAGAATGAAGTGCCAGTTGAAACCTCTGCTGCTGGCGAAATTGACGAGTTCTTCCTATGTATCTCCTTGCTTGAATAGGGATTTTAATTCTTTGAGTTCTCTGCTGGCACCCAAGAAGTTGGTTGCATTGTCCGAATACATGTTGTAGCAAATTCCTCTTCTGGCGATGAATCGTTTCAATGCTGCAAGGAATGCTTGAGTAGTTAAGTCTGTCACTACCTCTAAATGAACAGCTTTAGTGCACATACAGATAAATATACAATGTAGCCCTTGATATAGGTCTTGCTACGAGCATTTCCAGTCTTCAAATAGAATGGGCCTGTAAAATCTGTGCCAGTATTCAGAAATTGTCTTGTTTGGGAAATTCGCACTGTAGGTAACTGACCCATCAGCTGCTGGGCATTTGTCGTCTTGAACCTATAACATTTTATGCATTTGTTGATTATTCTACGTACAACTGCCTTTCCATTAACTACCCAGTAACGTTGTCTAACTGTAGCTAACGTTAATTGGTTCCCTGCGTGCAGCAGTCTTTCGTGTTCACTCATGATAATGAGATCGGTAAGATGATGTTTACGGGGTAAAATTATTTGATGCTTGAAGTCATAATCTAAATTAGAATTATCTAATATTCCACCCACTCGAAGGATTTCATAGTTGTCGATGAAAGGCACCAAACTGCGAAGTTTACTGTGTCTTGATAGGGAGTTATGTTTTAAAAGATCAGATATTTCTGCATGAAATTCGGTAGATTGAACGCGCTTGATGCATGCCAAGTTGGTTTGTTGTATTTCTACAGTGGTCAGTGGACCATGTCGTCTCTCTGTAGATGTACATCTGGAATTTTGAGTGAATCTGAAGCAGTACGTTAAAACTCGAATAAGTTTAGTGTAGGATGAAAATCTTGAAATTATCTCCTCCGACTGGGATGAGACCACGCAACTAATGGTAGAGTTGCGTTGTTCTGTAACTTGAATTGTAGTTTCATCAGTAGGAATGGGCCAATGAGACTCTGAAGCATTAATCCAGGACGGACCATGCCACCAAAGCTCATTTTTGACAAGATTTGCTGCATTGGTGCCTCGTGAAATGATGTCAGCAGGATTTGATTCAGAAGCGACATGTTTCCGATCACCGATGGAAGTGTTGCTTTGCACTTCAGCAACTCTATTGGCAACAAATGTTTTCCATTTAGATGGTGGAGATGTGATCCATGAAAGGACAATTGTAGTCTGTCCACAGGTGAACACTGTGGAACTTTTTTTTTGTCGTGTGGCCTCCTGAGAGACCGAGTGCAGGAATTTCTAGTCGACGCCCGTGGGCGACCTGCGCGTCGGGATGAAGGATGGAACGGATGAAGATGAATGAAATTGGGCAAGGATGTGGAAGGAAGCGGCCGTGGCCTATCAGAAGGTACCGTCCCAGCATTTGCCTGGTGTTGAAAATGGGGAAACCACGGAAAACCATTTCAAGGACGGCCGACGGTTGGGCTCGAACCCACGCGTCTACCGAGTCAGCAGAGAGCTTGGCCCCATGACCTAACACTGCGCTTTAGCCAGCGTAGCCACTACTGTCGGTTACTGTGGAACTGAAGTGATAGAACTGGAATCATTTTCTTGACCAGTCGTGTGAGAAGAACAGCAGCACACAATTCTAGTCTCGGCAACGTCACTTGCTTAACTGGAGCCACTCTTGACTTGGCGCATAACACATGGGTAGTGATTTGACCACATGGAGATGAAGAACGAAGAAACAAGCATGCACCATAACCTATCATCGATGCATCTGCAAACCCATGTAATTGTATTTGCGTGTACTCGTTGCAAAGCGCAAACCTTTATATACAATTCTTACTAATCAATGGGATTTGTGAGTACAACTTATCCCAACATTTTGCAAGCTCGTATGGAAGCTCCTCATCCCACGATGTTTTTTCTTGCCATAATTGCTGCAGGAACATTTTTAATGCAATAACGAAAGGGCTAATTAGACCAAGAGGGTCGTAAATTGATGATAAAACTGACAAGACCTTGCGTTTTGTGACTGGGGGATTAACTGCTTGCTTGATGCAAGAGATCTGAAGCCTGTCAATGGCTGGATACCACAAAAGTCCCAAAGTTTTGACGCCTTTATCAGATTCAAAACGGAGAGGAAGCTGAGTCTCTCTGCAGTCTTCTGGAACACCTTGTAACAACGCTGGATGGTTGGAACACCATTTCTGAAGTTTGAAACCGCCACTGGCTAACAGTTGAATCAATTCTTGCTGTTAAATTAATGCATCATCAGCATTGGTTGCACCTGATATGCAATCATCTATGTAGAAATCACGAAGTAAGACGGTAGTTGCATTCGGAAAAAAGCTCCTTCTCATCTTCTGCCAATTGTTGTAAACACCTGACAGCTAAGAAAGGTGCTGAGGATGTCCCGTATGTAACAGTGTTAAGTTGGTACTCCTTCATGGGTTCATTAGAGGACAGCCTCCACAAGATACGTTGGAAGTTCTAATCTCTGTCATCAATAAGAATCTGTCTATAAATTTTCTCAATGTCAGCAGTGAAACATACTGGATGGGTTCTGAACCTGGCAACAATAGAACATACAGTAGATATTGTTGAATGGTAGGTCCTGTCATCAGAATGTCATTCCTGAACTTGACTTACATGAAGCATCAAACACAACTCTGGTCTTAGTTATAGAGCTGGACGTCTTGAATACTGGATGATGCGGCATGTAATATGATATCGATGTCTCTGAAGAGGCAGTTATCGGTTGCATGTGACCTAACTCTCCGTACTCAGAGAGATATTTGGTATATTCAACCCTTAGCTGTTCATCACGTCGTAGTCTGAGCTCGAGACGTTGAAATCTATTAGTGGCAGTTTGCAGTGACTTGCCTAATGTGCTAGGATCTTGCCTGAGTGGGAGTTGGACAACATAGCGCCCTGTAGGATCTCTTGACACATGTTGTGAAAAATGCTGTTCACATTCCCTCTCTTCACTATACTCTGAATTTCCAGAGTAAGAACCTGGCATATTTGGCGGGAACGATCGTAAAATGGCCGCCGCGGGCTCATATTGGCTGGATTTTGACAATTAGCACCACACGTTGCCAGCTCATTGCTCATGATTCAGTCGCTTGTTAACAGCTGTCTGTGTCTGAGTTAGTTTCATTGCCATTGTTTCGTTTAATTTTAGCATAGAGTTCGCGGCAGTCGATAATAACTTACAAGTACAGCACAAGTTATTGTTTCCCGTCATACCGTAGTATTCAAATTACCGCCAGTAATCCAAGAGCCTACAAATCGACAATGTAAATACAAGGCAATTATGTCGCCACAGAGCGGCTTGTTTTTGTGCTCTGCGCTAAATACTTCTTTCCCTTAACATTACGTTTCTGGAATCACAAAAGCTATTTTGTATTAACCGTACTGAGTCGTGATACAATGATTGAGTGTGCTTGGTGTTATCATGATGATGTTTCTGTGTTCTGTGTTCAACTGCTGTAAACTGTTAATGAGCTCCACTCAGAATGTTGTTTCATCTTGAACGATAGGCCTAATCATTGCATGGTGAGTGTTGATATATTCATCATCAGATTACATTGTGTTTGTATTTTGTATTATATTTGTATAGCTGTTGAGTGTTTGGCCTCTTTCTCGTATTTATTGAATAACAGTGATAAAGGTAGCATAGCTTCGGTGTGTTATTTATGTACAGTATTTCTCTATTTAATAATGTCCTCGGCGTTGACTCAGGATCGACCTTTACATTATATTGCGCACAATAGAACCGAAATAATGTCCGAAGTGTAGCCCTGTGTATTATTCGAATCAGCGGATCTACAACAACAATAAAAACTTGGCAACACATCTCAGCTGTTCCAAGCTCCCGCCATTCCCTTCACGTTCTTTCTTTTGAAATACAGAGTACAGATCTTACTGTTTCATGAAGTTCTCCAACCTCCAAAAATCTTTGTACTTGTGCGTGAAGGTCAATATCATTGCGGAGGAAAAAGGTTCCAGACGGGGTGTCTCTCTCTGTTGTCGATTCGTAACTTCCCGACACAATCCAACCTAATGTTGTATTCTGCAGAACTGGAAATTTGCCTGGCCTGGTCAACTGTGCAGCTCTGAGCATTCTGAAGAAATCCTCAGCCCCTAAAAGCATGTCTATCTTGGCTGGAGAATTAAAATTAACATCAGCTAACTGAATGTCGCCTGGAATATTCCAAGTGTCGTAAGGCATCCTTTGAGTTGGCATGTCACTAGTGATTTTTGATAAAACAAGACAATCAATATTGTAACTGCTAGAATTTATACAAGACTGTATAGTAACATTAACACTGTACTTACCTTCGGACATAGATTGCGAAATGCCTTCTATGGGCGTAGGATTCCTTGTTCTATTCCAACCTAGAACTTGTGCTAAACCTTCTGATATGAAATTACTTTGGCTTCCACTGTCTAAGAGACAACGAGCTAAATATAGTCTGCCAACGTTATTCTCAACCTTAACTACGGCTGTAGAAAGTAGGACATGATGCTGTGGCTTGATTTTCATACTGCAATAAGTAGATGAATTGCTTTCATTACAATCATTATGAGGTTGGGTGGGCGGTGTGCTGGAGCATCAGTTTTTAGCTGCATCATGAGACTGAGTAGGATGCTGATTGTTAGAGGACTGATTGTTTGAATCAATATGTAATAATGTGTTATGTTGACTGTTGCACTTCCTATGCAATGACTTGGAAGGACACGATACAACACTGTGTGATACTCGTAGACAATTGTAACACAGCCCATGTTGTCTGACTATGTTACGCCTTTTTGTGACTCATAACCTAAAAATGAGTCACACTTGTAGATTGGATGTTGACCATTGCATATCTTATATTTATCACTGATAACTGCAAACGAATCACTAGAGGATAACTTATTATCATTCTTGAACCCATGCCTGGAATTCCTATCCTGATAAGATCTAATGCCCTCCTCAAAAGATTGAACCTTGGGAGAAAAATCTATCACTTCTAAGGTTTGAGCACTCTTTTCCAAATAATCAGTGAGTTATAATAATGTAGAAGCTCCTTGGACTTGCTTGTCATTTCCCATTGTTTCCTGGTGGATTCTGGGAGCCTGTCAAGTATGATTTGACTGATAATTACTTCATGCAAAGGAGCGCTTAAATTCAATGACTCGACAGCCTTGATATTTGACTGAACCTGATTGAGTAGGGTACTGGTACGCAAGCTAGAGGCAGATTCCTTATGAACTGTATCTGCAGATAAAAGTAATTTGATGTGTGCATTTACGATAAGTCAAGCATTATGAAATCTCTTACACACTGTATCCCATGTTAGAGTGAAGTTTTCTGCTGTGACAGGAATATTTTTTATAAGGTCATGTGCACTGCCACGTAACGATGATGCTAAGTAATGGAATCTCTCTACATTGCCTAATGAGTGATTTCTTAATATTAGGGATTCAAAGAAATCATGAAAATGTATAAACTTCGTAACGTCGCCAGAAAATTCTCGTAGTCGCATTTTTGGAAGAATGTATGAGCCTGTATTATTGATTTGATATCCACTACTTTCACTAGGAGGAGGTGAGACATATGGAGGGTGAGCATTGATTAACTGCTGTAATCTTGCCTTCAATTCATCGAACGTGTCTTCAAATTCTATTCTTACCTCTTCATGACTGCCTAATTCATCGAGAATTTCAAGCTGTGACTGAATGTCATTAAATTCTGGCAAGAGCGTTAATAACCGTTCATTTTTAACATGTAGAAGTTCAATGGGAGTACTGTCATCAAAACCGTACACTTGATTACGTAGCCTAGTGAGTGAAGCTCTAATAATGCTTCTCTTCCTGACAAGAACTTTAGTTTCACTTTCAGAGGTCATGAATAAACGTGTTACATGTACAAAGGGGAATAACAAATGGGAAGGATATAATGTAATGCCTTATGACCACTTATCTTATTAGAAGCGTCTCGTTTGCAGAAAAACACATTTTCTAATAGTGACCTGATAGCTTCATTCTATCCGGGCTCTGAGGACCAACAATATGGATCATACCATACCAGCCTTAAGTGCAACGCTCAAGGGAACAACAAAAACGATCTGGTAGCACTGTATTTTTATATATAATTCTAATCTGTACATAACATAAATTGCGGAGCATTAATCTGTACATAACATAAATTGCGGAACGTTATCATCCAGGTGACTTGCCATCATTTTTATATCCCAGTGTCGTCGTAATATCTCCCGACCGATAAGAACAAAGCAAACAAAGTAGTACCAACTACACACACAAAAATACCACTTGCGGGAAATGTGCACAATCCATCAGTGTCCAAACACTTACCCTTTAGCTAACAACCCCAGGGCTAAACAAAATTGGTAAGAGGCGCCGGGTTTAGTCCTTCGAAAACGTCTCAGCTCAGTCCTCAGGCCAAACCCCCTCAAAAATACAGTTTGGGTACACTCAAAAATTTAAAAAAACTAACAAATTTGGTGGAGCGCTGGGTAGTCACCATTAGAAAGGACCCATGCAACGGGCCCAGCAACTACGTTAAGCCAAATACAGCGAACAGGCTTAACGCGACCACATAGAACATTTTCAGCCAAGAACCCCAAAGCGAGAATTTTTTTTCGAGTAACCTCCCAACAGCGAAACAAGTCAAGCGACCCTTAGCACAGTAATTAAATTCCCCCACCCTCCTATCAAATCTAGAAAAACGGGACCGACAAATACCATTTGGTAACGGCTATAAGCCGTACCAATTAAAAACACAGCTTGACTTGCCACGGAATAGCACCTTTTAACGGTTCAAGCGATTCCAAGGCACCTGCATCTCAGCTAAGCTGAGTTAGGGAAACTCCCCTCACTCTCAGACCATATAACGCATTCCCTTATAGAAACAGCATTTACATTAACACAGGGAACATGGGACCACGCACTGGGCCGTCAGGGCTATCCGCCAATAATGTATGGATATGTCGTAGGCAGATAGTGAAATCCGTCATTTCATGAAGATCCTAGGCACTTCATGAAAAGCCGGCATATGATGTAAAATGAGATAGTTACACTATCTGACGCGTGGTTTCATGAAATGACTAAATTTAGCCGTCACATAGTGTAATTCTTTTTTACACTATCTGACGGAAAGACAAGCCCGTCACTTCATGAAGAAGCGGTAGCGTTGTCCTCGTGGTGAGATAAGTGTGCTTTCCAAGAATAAATAGTGGCAATATACCATATGGAAAATACCGTGGAAGTACAGAGGCAGTTGTTTTTTCAGAAAGTTAATGAGTATTATGAAGAACAGCCTCATAAAAAACCTTGGTCTCAAGAAGAAATGGATAAGGTAAGAAAGACTTGTTTGGTATATTTTAGGTTATGTCACTTGTAGCCTGCCTGTTTTAATCATTCACAAGTGTTCTATTCGTCTCATTTGGATGAACATGATACTGGTGGCTGATTAACAGAGGATTAATGGGAGTTTACGCAAATACCAGTATAATCACAAGTCTGAGAATGAACGACATATGTCCAGAAGAAATATTACACTTTCTATTACATGGGGTTAGTTAAAAGGCGGGATGTCAATAGAACAATGCGATGTTTATATTATTGCAATTATTAGAACATTTTAGGACATAGCCTACACAATAGTCAGCTTATTTCGTGTTTCTGAAGTCTTACCGCAATGAAGAAATCAGGACCGTACCCAGAAAGTAATTTCGGGAGGGTTTCTGTATTTTCATTTTTCAGTCTGCACATTTTAATATAGTTGTAGTTGTTTTCTTATTGTAAAAACGGGCGAGGTACATCTTGGTCACCAGTACACTAGGTGTATGTTATATGATAACGTCATCAGCCCAGTACATTAGGGTGTACAGTATGTTGTCTGATAAGGTCATCAGCCCAGTATATTAGGGTGCACAGTATGTTGTCTGATAAGGTCATCAGACATATTAAGTTCAAAAATACAAAATACATCAATGGGGAAGAGAGAGAGAGAAATAATTTTAAAAAATGGTACACATTTTAGGAACTAAAGCCAAACCACAAAATAAATTATGAAAATTTACATAAAGAAAAAGTATATTGCACAAATTGGGAAAATATAAGCTTCTACAAAAAAAAGACAGAGGGAGTAAAGTGTACCTAGTATTCCACGATTAGGGTTTCAGTCTTACGTGGAAATTAATTATGAACATCATAATAAACGAGCATCAATTTATTTCTCGGAATAATTCGTGTATTGCACAGAAAAATGAATGTACGACTCCACTGCGGCAGTCATTTAATTCTGATTAGAAACGGATTAATGCAGGTCTACAAATGGAAAAAATATATAAACTTACACAGAAGAAAAAAAAACAGGAAAAAACTTACCCAGTGTTCCAGGATTAGATTTTAGGTTGTACGTGGAAATGTATTTCGAATTCCATAGTAAATAAGCATTAATTTATTTCTTGGAATAGAAGAATTAAAGGAATTAATGTACGACTTCGTCGCGTTAGTCATTTCATGAAGAGCCGAATCAAAAAACGCCGGGTCTTCATGAAGTGCCTCGGCAGATAATGAAAAATGATTTCTTACACCATCTGCCTAAAGCAGTCCGTCACTTCATGAAGAAACGCGTCAGATTGTGTAACTATCCCATTTTACATCATATGCCGGCTTTTCATGAAGTGCCTAGGATCTTCATGAAATGACGGATTTCACTATCTGACTACGACATATGTCTATATATATGTATGTATGGATATCATTCCACTTTAGGGGTTGTGTCGATGTTGTCCCAACCAGTGTGCTTGTGTTGTCTGGGATGTGTAGGCTGAATATGTGCCTGACTCTGATTTAAGTGTGGCGAATATGCATGCTAACGTGTTCAATTGTAATGCTACCCTGTATAATGTATCTTTTCCCCTTATTATGTACAATAAAAATATACAAAAATGCAACACACATAGAATATGCTTACATGACATATTATAAATTAATGCTTTTGCAGTGAACTCTCCGTACTTCGATGGAAAGGTCTGCTGTTTTGCGCCAATTATAAATATATGTACATATGGATATTACTATGCTAGGAGCTGTGTCTGTGTTCTGTTATTTTAACTTGTGTAATTGTGTTGTATGTTATTAGCACTAAGGGTGGGTTGTCTATTTAGGCGCTAGTTGAACCTTTACTGTTCTTGGTTCGACGCCCGGTGTCTGTAGCTTAATGCGGCCGCGCGGTATCAGCTGTGTGACTGGTGGCCATGAATATATTGCAATTATCTTTATACTTAATAGTGCATGTTGCCTTATTAGTTGTCTATAGGCTGAGTGTAATTTCTCGTGTTCTGTATTTAATTGTGCAAGGGTTGCGTTAGGTTGCAATTGAGCGTGTATCGTGTTCAATCGTTCATGTATCATGTTAGCCTGCATGTGTTCCGTGTGCAATCGTGAATGTTTCGCATTTAATTGTCTGTATGCGTCCTTTAGTCATATATTAGTCGCTTCTGATCGTGTGTGTGTTAATCTTGCATGTGTCGCGCCTATTCGCGTATGCACTGTATATAATCGTGCCTGTATCCTTCGCACTCGTGCCTTCTGTACATTTAATAGCGTGTATAATGTGTGCTGTTGTCTGCTTTCTGTTGTGTAAGTATGTATCTGTCGTAGTCAGATAGTGAAATCCGTCTTTTCATGAAGATCCTAGGCACTTCATTAAAAGCCGGCATATGATGTAAAATGGGATAGTTACACAATCTGACGCGTTTCTTCATGAAGTGACGGACTGCTTTAGGCAGATGGTGTAAGAAATCATTTTTCATTATCTGCCGAGGCACTTCATGAAGACCCGGCGTTTTTTGATTCGGCTCTTCATGAAATGACTAACGCGACGAAGTCGTACATTAATTCCTTTAATTCTTCTATTCCAAGAAATAAATTAATGCTTATTTACTATGGAATTCGAAATACATTTCCACGTACAACCTAAAATCTACTCCTGGAACACTGGGTAAGTTTTTTCCTGTTTTTTTTTCTTCTGTGTAAGTTTATATATTTTTTCCATTTGTAGACCTGCATTAATCCGTTTCTAATCGGAATTAAATGACTGCCGCAGTGGAGTCGTACATTCATTTTTCTGTGTAATACACGAATTATTCCGAGAAATAAATTGATGCTCGTTTATTATGATGTTCATAATTAATTTCCACGTAAGACTGAAACCCTAATCGTGGAATACTAGGTACACTTTTCTCCCTCTGTCTTCTTTTTGTAGAAGCTTATATTTTCCCAATTTGTGCAATATACTTTTTCTTTATATGGATTTTCATAATTTATTTTGTGGTTTGGCTTTATTTCCTAAAATGTGTACCCTTTTTTTAAAATTATTTCTCTCTCTCTCTTCCCCATTGATGTATTTTGTATTTTTGAACTTAATATGTCTGATGACCTTATCAGACAACATACTGTGCACCCTAATATACTGGGCTGATGACCTTATCAGACAACATACTGTACACCCTAATGTACTGGGCTGATGACGTTATCATATAACATACACCTAGTATACTGGTGACCAAGATGTACCTAGCCCGTTTTTACAATAAGAAAACAACTACAACTATATTAAAATGTGCAGACTGAAAAATGAAAATACAGAAACCCTCCCGAAATTACTTTCTGGGTACGGTCCTGATTTCTTCATTGCAGTAAGACTTCAGAAACACGAAATAAGCTGACTATTGTGTAGGCTATGTCCTAAAATGTTCTAATAATTGCATTAATATAAACATCGCATTGTTCTATTGACATCCCGCCTTTTAACTAACCCCATGTAATAGAAAGTGTAATATTTCTTCTGGACATATGTCGTTCATTCTCAGACTTGTGATGATACTGGTATTTGCGTAAACTCCCATTAATCCTCTGTTAATCAGCCACCAGTATCATGTTCATCCAAATGAGACGAATAGAACACTTGTGAATGATTAAAACAGGCAGGCTACAAGTGACATAACCTAAAATATACCAAACAAATCTTTCTTACCTTATCCATTTCTTCTTGAGACCAAGGTTTTTTATGAGGCTGTTCTTCATAATACTCATTAACTTTCTGAAAAAACAACTGCCTCTGTACTTCCACGGTATTTTCCATATCGTATATTGCCACTATTTATTCTTGGAAAGCACACTTATCTCACCACGAGGACAACGCTACCGCTTCTTCATGAAGTGACGGGCTTGTCTTTCCGTCAGATAGTGTAAAGAAGAATTACACTATGTGACGGCTAAATTTAGTCATTTCATGAAACCACGCGTCAGATAGTGTAACTATCTCATTTTACATCATATGCCGGCTTTTCATGAAGTGCCTAGGATCTTCATGAAATGACGGATTTCACTATCTGCCTACGACATATACACATTAATCCATAAGTACCTAATAATAATAATAATAATAATAATAATAATAATAATAACTCCGCCACTGCCGGTCCCAAGCCCGGGGCCTCATCTCGTAAGTGATGAGGAAGGAGGAGGGGGGAGGAGTAACACCTCGTTAAAAAACCTGGGTCCATCTGGCTCCGGATGGTAGCACCCTGTAAGGGCCCCTGCCTAGGGTTACTAGGTGAAAATTGGTCAACGGTCCTGATGGCGGAAGAGGAATCTAAGATTCCCAACGATGGATGGAGCGGAAGAGCCAGGTGGTTTCCCCACCAATAAAGAACTCTAAATCCAAAAGCGTTTGTTCCCAGATTGGGCGGCTTATGGTCAGCGTTTGTTCACCAAGTGGTGCGGCTGTAAACATGCTCCAGGAACTAACAATTCCTGGTTCTAAGAAACCTAGTGGATAACCACTAGACCCCATTTCTTACATGTAACCATGGCGCGTGCAAATAATAACAGTATTACCCCAAGTGGTAACCAATCCACCCGTCAACTGATGGCACCCTGGCGTTCGGACTCTGGGGGACCCGGGCAACCACGGCCACAGAGAAAATCGGAGTTCTCTGGCAAACTTCCACATAAGACACCAACATACGTAGGCACTCTAAACATCAACACTCTCATACAGCCTGGAAAGTTGCACAATCTAGTGACAGAACTCGATAGACAGAAGCTTCTAATCCTCGCGCTGCAGGAGACACGTATCACAGATGAAGACACCATGGACTACGGCAATTACCGCTTGTTCAAGAGCAAGACTGACAGGCGCGTTGCCAAAGGCGCTCCACTTCTGGGGATGGCCTTCATGGTCCACAAGACCATAGTAGAATCCTTAGAAGAAGTTACTCCAGTAAACAACAGATTGATGAGCATGCGCTTCCGGTGCGCCAACAAAAAATACACATTGATCAACGCACATGCCCCCACTAACCAAAGTAACAAGAGCGATCCACAGTCCGCAGAAAAATTCTGGTCGACCCTTGACACAGTGATGTCCAAAGTCCCCAGGGATGACGTCAAACTCCTCATGGGCGACTTCAATGCACAGATCGGTAGAGAAAAGATGTACAGGAAAACAGTCGGAAACTATCCTGCACATAAATTCACAAATAAAAATGGCACACGACTCATAGAACTCTGCCAGCAGAATAACCTCAAGCTCATGTCAACATCTCTTAGAAAACATCCTAGAAAACAGAAAACCTGGCGTTCTCCAGTCCAGCAGATAGGTGAGTTCCAAATCGACCATGTGGCAATCTCATATCCAGTACAGAAGGAGATTCATGATGTACAGGTACGCAGAGGAGCCAACATTGACTCTGACCATTACCTAACCCGCGTCAAGGTCAAGTTCACCCCAAAGAGAACTTTCTGTAAGAAAACCCCCCTACCAAAATTTGACACAAAAAAGATCGCAGATTCTGGAGTGAAGGAAGCCTGGGAAAAAGAACATGCCAATGACTGGCAAAATTTCCACCGAAAAATCATAGAAACAGCACAAGCTCTCATTCCTTTGAAGAAGAATTCCAAACATCCTTGGTGGGATGTTGATTGTGAGAATGCACTCATTACCAGGAAATTGGCATATCAGAAATACAACAGTAAAAAATCCCCAGAAAATTTACAGACTTTCCATGAAACACGAAAAGCAACCGCAAAAATTATCAGACAATCCAAGAGGAGATACCTGAAGGAACAGTTGGACTCCATTGAGGACAACTTCCGTAACTACAACGTAAGGGACTTCTACAGAACGTTTGCAGGACACATCAGAGGGTACACACCACCAAACCTTTCCTTCAGAAAATGTGATGGAAAATTAGCACTAACGAATAAGGAGAATTGCAAGGTGATGGCACAATACTTCTCTGATCTTCTCAACTGTCCAGAACCAATAGAGAGTTTCTCAGAGGAAGAACCTACAGTCAAGAACGCAGACTCATTACCTCCGACACAAGAGGAAGTTCACAGGCACATAATCAAACTTAAGAACAACAGGACATCTGGTGAAGACGGCATAGTGGCCGAACTACTGAAAAACCTAGGGCCACACTCACTTAGAGAACTCACACAGATTATCACTGACATCTGGACATCAGAAAAGCTACCAGATGAGTGGAAATGTGCATTGATCCACCCATTACACAAAAAAGGCGACCGCTCTGACGTAAACAATTACAGGGACATTTCACTATTACAAGTTACGTACAAGATCCTCTCAGCGTGCCTACTCCAAAGGGCTCGGGACCAGCTGGAACACAAGATTGGCGAGTACCAGGCGGGATTTCGTCCTGGTCGCTCCTGCGCGGAACAAATCTTCAACCTAAAAAGTATATTGAAAATCAAAGCCCTCAGGAATACTCCAGTTATATGTACCTTCGTTGACTTCAAGAAGGCATATGACTCCATTGACCGTCAGTCATTGTTCAACATCTTACACGAGCAAGGTTTGGATAGCAAGACCTTGCGATTGATCAAACAGACACTGACAGACACGACATCAAAAGTGAAATTCATGGGGGAAATCTCAGAACCATTTCAGATCAATACAGGTGTTCGCCAAGGTGACGGTCTCTCTCCGTTCCTCTTCAACCTAGTGCTGAGCAAAGTTATCAAGGAATGGGAGAAAGAGCTGAGACTTCAAGGTTACTGGAGGCCAGTGCGACTAGGACGACCAAAGGACGAACTGGAGGTTGGATGTCTAGCCTTTGCGGATGATCTGGCTCTACTCTCAGATAACGAAACCACATCAATCAGACAGATAGAAGTACTCCAAGAGTGCGCCGAAAAAATAGGACTACAGATCTCGTTCCAAAAGACAGAGTTCTTCTGTACGAAATTCGACATACAGAATTTAAACACGAAATATGGCAAGATCAATAGAGTCGCCCACTTTAAATACCTAGGTGAAGTGCTTGAACCGACGGGAAAAGAGAAAATCGCGCAGAACACTAGGTTAATGAAAATGAAGAGAGCCTTATACAAGACACAGAGTGTCTACAACAAAAAATGTCTGTCCACATTCACTAAACTTCGTCATTACAACACGGTTATTAAACCTGAGGTGCTTTATGCTAGTGAGACGTTGACGTTACACACTAAGGGCGACTTGGAAAAAATCCTCACAGAGGAAAGAAAAATAATAAGGAAAATAATTGGACCAAAGCACACAGATGAAGGATACAGGCTTCACTCCAGAGACACCACAGAGAAATTGTCCAACCTCGCAGCAGACATCAGAAAGAGGCGCCTAAAATTTTACGGCCACATCAGCAGACTCCCACAAACCAGACTCACCAACAAAATTCTTAGATACATACAGCGGCTCAAGATTACTACACCCTGGATGATGCAAGTCAAAATTGATCTAGTAAAAGCACAGGTCGACCCAGAAGACGTCATAGACAAAAGCGTATTTAGACACAAAGTATACAAGTGGGAAGTGTTGTCAGAGAGAGCTGCACTTACATCCCAAAGACCAAAGTGGACCGAAGAAAGGAAGAGGGCCTTTAGTGCACGAATGAAAGAGTACTGGAAAGACAGGAAGAACAAAAAGTCATGATTGCTTCGCGTGGTCTAATAGGCCTGTAACGTGTAAAATAAAAAAAAAAAAAAAATAATAATAATAATAATAATAATAATAATAATAATAATAATAATAATAATAATAATAATAATAATCCTCCATACACTCGTCCATTAAAGCATGGTTTCACAAAACGCGTATGCTTTTAGATGTTTAATACCTTTTACCCCTGTAACATTTTTCAATTTGGGGGTAGTTTTCTACCCCTGCTATTTTTCATCAAAAACAAGTGATCTTAGGGTCATTTATCATTTTTTTTCTCGTAGAATGACTATTTACTGTTTTAGGTGTGAAATGAACAATCGAGGTAAAAGCCTATTTAATTTTAAAGCTAACACACCTAATTTTAGGGTTCTTAGTTTCCAATATATTAATTTTTAAATTTTGGGGGAGGGGGTGGTAGTTTCATCCCCCAAAGAGGGATGTCGCTATAAGTGCTAGGACCCCTCATACAAGTCCCTAGCATGATTGGTTCCCGAGATATTAACAAAAGTGTAGTTAGGCCCTTTTGACAAAAATTAATCATAAATTCCAAAACGGGGCATCACCCCAAGAGCTAGGATACTGCCTATGGCAAAATCCCATCAGGGGTTCAGAAAATATTAACAAAAGTGTAGTTAGGCCCTTTTGACAAAAGCCGTCAGTGCGTACGCATACAGAAATATATTATTTACCCCGGGTAAGAGTAGTTTTTATTTTGGTGTGGACATACCTCGTCCATACCAATGGGGAGTTCACCACGAATCCGACGACACCCCATATGTTTAAATCCCATTATTGGTTAGCGAGATACTAAAAAAAGCCGATGACCTCTTAGTTTTAGAGGTTTATTTAAATAAATATTAAAAAAAACTCATCTATAAATAATAATTTAAAAAGCCCGCTCTCTTACAAAAGCCGCCAAGTTCGTATGCATACAAAAAAAAAGTTCACCCCCGGGTAAGGATAGTTTTTATTTTGGCGTAGACATACCTCGTTCATAGGAAAGGGGAATTCACCACGAGTCCTACGACACCCCATATGTTTAAATCCCATTATTGGTTAGCGAGATACTAAAGAGCCGATGACCTATTCGTTTTTGGGTTCTTTAATTATTTTTTATTAACTAATGTATTGAACCCTTGCGAGAAGCTTTTTTATGAGACTCTTTTCTTCGGGTTGTGTACGGTTCATAACATAGTTGCTAAATTTACGCTTCTACAAGGTGCAAGGTAACATAGTCCAAATGTATGACAGAAAGAACAACAGTGAAGCCAAACTAAAAAAAAACAAAATTAATTTCAGAATAAAAAAGGAACAAATATAACAAAACACAACAAACACCACGAGGGAACACCCTCTTAAATCTACACCCAAATTTATAGTGTGAAGCAAAGACTCATCTCAGAAAGATGTCAAAATAAAATTACAGGTCCTGAAATATGGCCTGTCTCACCTAAAATCATGTGTGCGTGTAATATGACGAGCATGCAATCTGGGAGAGTACTGGGTGCTAGATTTGTTGCCATCCCGCGACCGCCGTCAGGTTACAAATCCGCACCTCGGATAAATTAGCGATGGGAACTTAACACTACAAATACAAATATCAATACACACACCCGACACTCGCTAACCTTCAGTAATTACAACAATGAAGATTTCCGCCGAAATCTAGACCAGCGAGCTACAGCACACATACTACTGCCTCAACAAGGACTTTTCAATGAAACACAGGAGTGAGTAACGTGACCACGAAACAACAACAAAGAATGACCGCATGTCATTTACTCTGAACAACACAACAAGGTGTCACAAGAAATTTACACATTTAAATGATTAAATAAACATATGCTTAATAGCAAGACAATTCTATACAAGAAACATATATCTGGACGTCAGCATGGTAATACCGCTTCGGCGTAGCGAACTGATCCCCTAAGTGTCATATCGCTCTTTAAAACAAAACAAGTAAGCCATCTCTTAAAGTAGGTCGTGGCCTAACCGCTTCCTTACCCCCACACAGGTGTCCAGACGATACCAGAGATCAGCGCTCAAAGTGGAACTGTTATCTTCTATCATAATCAACCCAGCGTGCACAATATCCCAGAGCCAGCGCTAATCGCCTGGTTCCTGAGATCCACGAAGAATACATAGCTGTCACCATAGCTCAACCGTGTGTGTGTCGTAAACAAATATCTCATCAATTCCACCTGGAATTGTAAGACCCAATTTTTACTGGCAGAGGTCCCGCAAGCATCACTCTCCGTAGAAAAAAAACAACATTGCAGCAGTCAGAGGGCTAGCCTAGAGCAATCCTCCCGCGCAGAATAATCACACCACGTGATACACGTAGACACATAGACACACAGACACACACACGAATCACGCGCTAGGGTTGATTACACCTGAAATAAAGTACACGAATATTTTCCACACTCACTGCGCCTGATCTGGTATTCTGGCCAAGAATTTAATCTGAAAGGCAACTATAAAATCTGACATAAATAACGGACGGTTCTTTACAACGATCAAAATACTGCGACATGGCGATTCAAAAACAAAAAAAAAACAACAAAAAAAAACTTGTTCAACCAAAGTCCTAATCAAATACAAGTTTTTCCCCTCTGCTATTTTTAACTGTAATTACAAAAGCACTACTTATCTGCCGACGCCGCATCCATGCTTACGCCAAACCAAATATGTGCGTACACGAGTACACGATTAAAATATACAATACAATAATTAACGATGGTCACGCTTCCCCACGCATTTACATATTTGAGTGTCGGTGCACTACGTTACTAACAAAAATCACAATGAATACAAAACAATCACGAAATTAAATTATTCACAACAATAGTTCCCATGCCAAAATATCTATAATGAATAAATTCAATATTTGTACTCATCCAAATTACTCGTCACATCAGCGGATATCCCCCGCCATGGCCCACTATAGATCTTAACCGGCCATCTCACACATCTTCGTTGGTTGCAGGAACATCACTCCAACAGTCGACCCAAAGTTCGTCATCTTGCTGCTGATGTCGGTGGTGGAAACAAAGTTCAAATTAAATTATCTCTCCTATTCCTGCTATAATTGCAATAGAGCTACACAATCACTCTTTGTCCTGCGCAATTATTAAGACGTCGATACTGTCCCTAGAATAAGCATTTTGCTAATTTCACACGCAAACATTTTATAAATTTTACAATTATATTTACACACGGATCTCAAACAGAGTCCACAAACTTGAAACATCTCTCAATAGAGATCGAAGACAAGTGTTTAAAATTGTTCGTAGTACTTGGCTACTTTAAAATAAGAACGTGGTTGTAGCGTACCGCTACATCAAGGTATGAACATGGTCGCTAACACAGACATCTTATTTATACAATCTGGCCAAAAGTGTGGTAGAGGGGACATATTTTTTTTTTTATATTTTGAACCAAACATCGTAGAAACTTGCGGCTAGTGTCAAACTTCAGCATTTCTTCTGAACGTCAAAATGATGCCTCGCGGAATAAAATTGCATCGATGATTAATTAGATACCGCATTCGCGGGCTTTTCAGCGGATACGCCACGGTGATGCCGAGGTCGGCGTGGTTGCACGTGATTGGTCCATCCAAACGTAAAATCGTTGAGTACAGTAGGTCGTTTCCCCCAGTTGCCAACACCCTTCTCTTTCTTTCCTTACTGCTCGAGCTGGCTAACAAAGGCTAGAGCTTCGAGGTCACGGCCATTTACCTCTTTTCCAGGAAAAAGTTTAATTCTGTCAGGCACGCTCAACTGCCCTCTTCCTTGCGAAATCTAGCTTGCACTCTGCTTCAACTGACTACGGCCATAATGCAGTATATAAAATAAATATATGAACAATTATTATAATGCAATAAAGAGTAAGGGTTCAGTATAAATAATCATTTAAAAAGCCCGCTTACTTTCAAACGACGATACAAAAAATAACATGATACACGTAATTATCACTTTTATTTAATATCCTCAAAATGTCAGAACAACATGTTTACCCCAAATTGCGTTTCCAAATTCCACCCATTTTCAAAAATAACCTCACCATCAAATAGATCGGGAAAAATACCATCTAAACGATTCCTCACTCAACCCTACTCCTCCCCCACCACCTAACCTTTTCCCAACATAGCCATGCGTATTCAAGCACACGCGTGACTTGCAGGAGAACTGTAAAACGTGCATAGGGTTTCACCTAGAGACTTCAAATTTATGGTGCGGGTACACGAGGTAAATACCAACCATTCATGTCAAACAAACTTTTTTCTCATCTTCACCGTTTCCAAAATAGTGACTATTTTTCAAAATTAATTTTATATTGGTTTACACACTTGAAACTAAATTTCTACCTAGAGGGCATAGGCACCTTTCATTAACGTCAAACAAACCTTTTTCTTATCTTCACCGTTTCCAAAATAAACAGAAATTCAAAAACAAGGATTTTCAAAAAAAACCACATTCTTAGCAAAGAGGACGTCACCCCAACGTCAAAAATACCACATTCGTTAAAATCCGACCATCCGTGCGCCAATTATCGCCATGTTCCCTTCAAAGTAGGCTAACATTTCTTTCCTCCGACACACTTCAAACTTACTGTCCACCTAGAGGGTATAGCCACCTTTCATTAACGTCAAACAAACATTTTTCTAAAATTCACCGTTTCTAAAATAGCGCCAATGTTAATACCAACATTTTTTGTATTGTTTTTTAAATACCAACACACATTCTTAGCAAAGAGGACGTCATCCCAACCCCAACGACACCCCGTTCGTTAAAATCCTATATTGCGTTCGGGAGATATCTACAAAGTTCGTAGGAAAGTAGGCTGGGAAGTAGAACTTCCCTTCTAGCACTACTATTATCCGATTCCTTGAAGGATGCCAATTATGCTCGATTCCGACTCTCTGTGACCCCATGTACTAGTCTACGCCAATTTCTTCTGTCCTGCACTGCCTCTCGAAGATTTTCCAAGCTGGAATTTGGTGTTTCTGTGATGCCATCCATCTCATTATTTTGCCTCCCTCTTCTTCTTGTGCCTTCTATCTTCCCCAGCATTAAGGTCTTCTCAAATTAGTTATGTCTTCTCATGATGTTTCCAAAGTAGCCCAGTTTTTGTTTCAGGATTAAGCCCTCCAAAGAACACTCTGGTTTAATTTGCTGTAAAACTGACTTAATTGTTCTCTTCGCAGTCCATGGAACTTGAAGAACGTTTCTCAAACACCATAATTCGAAGGAATCTATTCTACGCCGTTAAGCTTTTCTTATGGTCCAGGTCTCACAGCCGTACATCACAACTGGAAAAACTAGCCCTTACTAAATGGATCTTTGTTGTTAATGTTAGGTCTCTACTCCTTAAGATATTGTCCAGATTTGAAAATGCCTGTCTACCAAGTTGCAATCTTCTTTTGATTTCATGCCAGCAGTCACCATCGGCGGAAATCTGTGAGCCGAGATAGTTAACAACAGAGACTATCTCCATTTTTAGCCAATTTTCAATTTTGAAAAAATAGGCTTATGAGATCACCTTTTGTCCGTGTGTGTGTGCGTGTGCGTGCGTGTGTGTAAGGAGTGTGTGTTTGTGTCCCCTAATAACGTAGAAAGGGCTGGAGCGATTTAAATGAAACGCTGTAAGTTCATAGCACTATTCCGGACGATCCCGACCGTGCCCTTCAAATTTTGTTACGTCTCACCAATCCAACATGGCGGCTGTTCGAAATATTTCACCAGCATTCAATATCTCCGAAACTGTTCCCGATACCACCCTGGATTTTTTCACGGTGATAAAAGGAACTACTAGAAGTTCACGTATATGACTTTTGAAAAACTGGTAACTTCAAAACCAACATGGCGGCCACGTGAATATGCGACTTTTAAATAGACGTTTCTCGCGATTTAACCAACCAAACGCAATAAAACTTGGTACAGTATATGTTTATACACATTGTAATGCACCGACATCTAACTTGGTTCAATTGTTTATATAACCACAAGATGGCGGATGTGCGAAATATTTCACCGGCATTCTATATCTCTGAAACTATTAATGTATCACCCTGAAATTTTGTACGGAGATAAAGGGCACTACTGGAAGTTCATCTATAAGACTTTCAAAATCCGGTAAACAACAAAACGAACATGGCGGCCAAGCGAATTTGAAAATTTTAAATAGACCTTCCTCGCGATTTAATGTTCCAAACGCAATGAAATCTGGTACAGGAAATGTTTATACACATTGTAATACACTGGTATTTAATTTAGTTCAATTGTTTACATAACCTCAAAATGGCGGCTTTGCCAATTTTAAAATTAAGTTTTTATTTCTTGTGTCGTAATCATGCGATCGATGTGAAAGTTTGAATAATGAACCTTAGCAATAATTTTCCTTTAATGGTACATGACTCTATGGCCTATACATTTAACAATCCAACATGGCGACCATCCAAAATATTTGGACGGCTCTGAATATCTACGAATCTATTATAGCAATCAAATTTAATTTTTTAATGTTCATAGGGGCAATGCACTTAAGTTCACCTATAGGGCTTTAAATAACCTGGTGATCACAAATCCATCATGGCGGTGACGCGAAGTATAAATATTTACATGGAAGTTTCTCGCAATTTAACCATCCGAGTACAGTGAAACTTTGTACAGTAAATCCTTATACGAATGTTAATCCACTGGCATCTAATTTATTTCGATTGTTTCCATAACCACAAGATGGCAGCCGTGTGAAATTTTAAAATCTCCTTGTTACTTCTTGAGTCCTAATCATGCGATTGAAGTTCGAATGTTACACCTACACAATAATCTTCATGTAACAGTGCATAACTCTAGGACCTACATATATAAAATCCAACATGGCGACCATCCGAAATATTCAGTCGGTTCTCAATATCTACGAATCTATTACAGCAATCAAACTGAAATTTTGTATGTAGATAGAGGCTATTAACATAAGTAGGATATATGAAAATAGGCTGTATAGTTCTTCACGGAACTACTTGTTTCTCCTCCGACATGAATTGACAGTTGTAGTTGTCATAATATTTTTTCTTGACATTCAACGTTAGTCCAGCCTTTGAACTATCTTCTTTCACTTTCAATAAGCGATTTTTAAATCTCCTTCAGTTTCAGCCATCGGGATTGTATCATCTGGATAACTGTTCAATAAAAACACGTTATAAATCCCCTTCAGGGGTAAAGAATTTCTAGCATGCCTCAAACATTTTAGAATATTAGCGTCCATCCGTTCGCCATAAGAAAGATCGGAAAACAAATGTCCTAGGTCGTCCCGCCGTCCTGTCCAAATAGAAATTGATGTTGTATGGAATGATAAAGGCAAAGAGAAGAGATACAGGGGAAAATGTCAGAATGGTGGACAGGAATGGAAAGGAGGTCGAAAATATGGAAGAAGTAAAGGTTATCTGGAGAGAATACTTCAAGGAACTCCTAAATCCAACTAAAACCAGTGTAGTGGACATTGTGGAGGAAGAAACAGACAGTGACCAAGACATTTCAGAGAAGGAATTGACATGGAAAGAAGTGGAGGAAGCATTAAAGAAGATGAAAGGGGGAAAGGCACCGGGAATAGACGAAGTGAGTGTGGAGATGGTGAGAGCAGCAGGGGTGATAGGGACACAGTGGCTCTTTCGAGTAATGAAAGTGATATGGAGGGAGAAAAAAATACCAGAGGACTGGAAAAGAGGGATAATAATACCCATATTTAAAAAGGGAAGTAGGAAGGAATGCAAGAACTACAGGGAAATTACACTCATGTGCCACTGCGCCAAAATATTTGAGAAGGTACTGGAGAGAAGAATTCGGACAGAAGTTGAAGATGGGCTGAGGGAAGAACAGTATGGATTCAGGCCAGGAAGGTCAACAGTTGACCTCATCTTTGCAGTAAGACAGCTACAAGAACACCATTATGAATATGGGAAAGATCTGGTGATGACCTTCTTGGATATTGAGAAAGCATATGATAGTATTAATAGAAACAAGGTATGGGAAGCAATGAGAGCAAAAGCAGTGAACAAGGAGACAGTGGCAAGGGTGAAAGCAATGTACGAGGGAAGCAAAAGCTGTGAAAAAGTGGGAAGAGAGAGAACGGAATGGTTTCAACTGGAGAGTGGTCTGAAACAGGGAAGTGCCCTCTCACCCCTGTTATTTATAGTGGTGATGGATGAAATCATACGAAACGTGGTAAATAGCATAGGGGAAAGGAAAATGAAGGCAATGTTGTTTGCTGATTACCTTCTGGTATGGGGAGAGGATGAGGAAGAAGTACAAGAGCAATTAGATGAGTGGGAGAAGGTAGTGTTATCATATGGGATGAAGTTCTCAGCACAAAAGAGTGAAGTGGTCATCACAACGAGGAAGAAGAACAGACTGGATATGGGCATAACACTTGGAGGACAGCAGTTGCAGAAAGTAGAATGCTTCAAGTACTTGGGAAGCATAATTGAAGAAAAGGGAGGCAATAGGATGGAAATAAATGAGAGGGGAAGGTGCGCAGATGGATTTTTCAAGAGTGTTTGGGGGATGATATGGAATAAAGATGTACCACAAAAATGTAAAGGAATCATCTACAAGACCTACTTTGTGCCAATTTTGACATATGGTTCAGAAACATGGGTGATGAAGGAAAGGGACAAGAATAAAATACGAGCAGTGGAGATGAAGTTCCAGAGGAGTAGGGTAGGAGTGACAAGAATGGACAGAGAAAGGAATGAGAGAGTCAGGGAGATGGTAAGAGAGGAACCATTGCAAAATAGAATAGAGCGATCTAGGCTACGATGGTATGGACATGTGAGGAGGATGCAAGAGGAGAGGATACCGAAGAAGATGTTTGGAATGGAAATGAAGGGAAGGAGGCCAAGGGGAAGACCAAGGGACAGATGGACAAAAGGAGTTAAGAAGAGTGTGGAGGAAAGAGGAGTGTGCTGGGACACAGTAAATGACGAGAGATGGTGGATGGACAGGAAACGATGGAGAGGCTTGTGTTCCAAGCAGATCCGACCAGCGGTTGGAAACTGCTCAAGATGATGATGATTTATTTATTTATTTATTTTTAAGCTGATTGAAACTCGGAGAAAATGAAACTCCTCGCCTATGTCGTTTAAGAGATACACGCTCCGTTTGGAATCTTTCAACCCCCACTTTTCATCCCTTTCACCTCATAATATACACCACATCGAAAAACCATTAGACATGTGTCAGCTTATTTTTAATGATTAGTATATATGCCAAGTAGGCCTATCACATCCCCAAATGAAACCACTCGTGAGATATTGTTATTCAATGAAATGCACGTTTACCCCCTTAACACCTCTTAAGAACCTGAATATCCCAAACTTTTTCCTTAGTGGACGTTTTCGACATACAACGAACATATCCTCAAAATGTCATGTTTCTAACTTCAATAATTTTGGCTGGGCGATGATGAGTGAGTGAGTCAGTCAGGACATTTTCTTTAATTTATTTTTGAGAATTTCACCCCGCCCCATGAACCCCTTAAATTGGATTTATGAAAAAAAAAAAACGGTCGAACACCTATTTACTTATTTAAAGCTGTTTTTCCCCCTGAGTTTGATGAGTGAGTAAGTGAGTCAATCAATTAGGACACTTTGTTTCCTGTTTCCCCCCCCCCCCCGAATTTCTCCCCTCCCCATGGGCTCCTTAAATTGGATTTATGAAGAAATGGTCGAACACCTATTTACTTATTTATAAGCTGCTTTTTCCGCTGAATTTCAAACTTATCGCCGATGTTGAATAAGAGATACAGTACATGCCCCGTTAAGAATCCTTCAACCCCCAATTTTCTCCCCTTTCACCTCATAATATACACCATATCAATAAATCCTTAGACATATGTCTGGTTATTTTGAATGATTAGTTTATATGCCGAATATCACATCCCGAAATGAAACAACTCGTGAGATATTGTTATTCAATGAAATGCAAGTTTAACCCCTTAACACCCCTTCAGAACATCAATATCCAAAAATCCATCCTTAGTGGACTTTTTCGGCATACAACGAACATATCCCCAAGCTTCCCGTTTCAAACTGCAATAGGTTAGGCTGGGGGATGATGAGTGAATATCCAAAAATCCTACCTTAGTGGACTTCTTTCCCCAGAATTTCACTCCTCCTCATGAGCCCCTTAAATTGGATTTATGAAAAAACGATCGAACACCTATTTACTACTTTTTCAAGCTGATTTTTATCCCTGAGATTCATACTTTTTGCCTCTGTCTTTTAAGAGATACTTGCTCCGTTAAGAATCTTTCAACACTCACTTTTCACACATACACCTCATCACCACATCGAAAAACCCTCAGACATGTGTCTTCTTAATCTTAAGGATGAGTTTATATGTCGAGTAACCCATCCCAAAGGAAACCAATCGGGAAATATTGTTTTTCAATTAAATGCAAGTCTACCCCCTTAACACCCCTTTAGAACCTGAATATCCAAAATTCCTTCCTTAGTGGACGTTTTCGACATACAACGAACATAGCCCAAAAATGTCATGTTTCTAACTTCAATAATTTTGGCTGGGCGATGATGAGTGAGTGAGTAAGTCAGGACATTTTCATTAAATTATTTTTCAGAATTTCACCCCTCTCATGAACCCCTTAATTTGGATTTATGAAAAAAAAGGTCCAACACCTATTTACTTATTTTTGAGCTGTTCTTCCCCACTGAGTTTGATGAGTGAGTGAGATAGGACACTTTCGTTCCTGTTCTTCCCCCCAGAATTTCACCCCTCTCCAAGGGCCCCTTAAATTGGATTTATGATTAAACGGTCAATCACCTATTTACTTATATTTTAAGCTGATTTTTCCCGCCGAATTTCAAACTTCCCGCCGATGTCGTTTAAGAGATACACGCTCCGTTAAGAATCACTCAACCCCCAATTTTCACCCCTTTCACCTCATAATATACACCACATCGATAAACCCTTAGACATATGTCTGATTATTTTAATGATTAGTTTATATACTGAATATCACATCCCCAAAGAAAACTCATGAGATATCGTTATTCAATGAAATGCATGTTTACCCCCCTTAACACCTCTTTAAAACCCGAAGAAACAAATATCATTCCTTAGTTGACGTTTTCGACATACAGCGAACATATTCCCAAAATTTCATGTTTCTAACTTTAATAGTTTTCGCTGGGCGTGATGAGTGTGTGAGTCAGACAGGACATTTTCTTTCAATTATTTTTACCAGAATTTCACCCCTCCCCATGGGCCCCTTAAATTGGATTGATGAAAAAACTCTTGAACACCTATTAACTTATTTTTAAGCTGTCTTTTTCCCCTGTGTTTGATGAGTGAGTGAGTTAGTCAGTCAGTTAGGACACTTTCTCTCCTTCCCCCCCCCCAGAATTTCACCCCACCCCATTGGCCCCTTAAATTAATTTAAGAAAAAACGGTGGAACACCGATTTACTTATTTTTAAGCTGATTTTTTCGCTGAATTTCAAATTTCTCGCCTATGTCGTTTAAGAGATAGGCCTACACGCTTTGTTAGGAATCCTTCAACCCCCACTTTTCACCCCTTTCACCTCATAATAATACACCACATCGAAAAACCCTTAGACAAATGTCTGCTTATTTTTAGCCTATTTTCAATTTTGAAAAAATAGGCTTGTGAGATCACCTTTTGTCCGTGTGTGTGTGCGTGTGTGTGTGTGTGTGTGTGTGATTCGTGTGTGTGTCCCCCCCCCTAATAAAATCTAAACGGCAGGAGCGATTTCAATGAAACTCGGAAAGTTCATAGCACTATTCCCGGCGACCTCGACCGTGCCCTTCAAATTTTGTTACGACTCACCAATCCAACATGGCGGCTGTGCGAAATATTTCACCAGCATTCAATATCTCCGAAACTATTACCGATATTACCTTGACATTTTCTATGGTGATAGAGGGAACTACTATAAGTTCACTTATGTGACTTTTGAAAACCTGGTAACTACAAAACGAACATGGCGGCCAAGCGAATTTGCGACTTTTAAATGGACGTTTCTCGCGAATTGACCAACCAAACGCAATGAAACTTGGTACAGTATATGTTTATATACATTGTAATGCACCAACATCTAACTTCGTTCAATTGTTTACATAACCACAAGATGGCGAATGTGCGAAATATTTCACCGGCATTCTATATCTCAGAAACTATTAGCGGTATCTCCCTAAAATTTTGTACTGAGATAAAGGGCACTACTGGAAGTCCATCTATAAGATTTTCAAAAACCGGTTAACTACAAAACGAACATGGCGGCCAAGCGAATTTGAACATTTTAAATAGACCTTTCTCGCGATTTAATGTTCCAAGCGCATTGAAACCTGGTACAGGAAATATTTATACACATTGTAATCCACTGGTATATAATTTAGTTCAATTGTTTACATAACCTCAAGATGGCGGCAGTGCGAATTTTAAATTTAAGTTTTTATTTCTTGTGATGTAGTCATGCGATCGAAGTGAAAGTTTGAATAATGAACCTACGCAATAATTTTCCTTTAATGGTACATGACTCTATGGCCTATACATTTAACAATCCAACATGGCGACCATCCGAAATATTTAGACGATACTGAATATCTACGAATCTATTTTAGCAATCAAACTGCATTTTTAATGTTCATAGGGGCTATGAACTTAAGTTCACCTATAGGACTTTAAATAACCTGGTGATCACAAATCCAACATGGCGGTGACGCGAATTATAAATATTCACATGGACGTTTCTCGCAATTTAACCATCCGCGTGCAGTGAAACTTGGTACAGTAAATCTTTATCCGAATGTTAATCCACTGGCATCTAATTTATTTCAATTGTTTCCATAACCTCAAGATGGCAGCTGTGAAAATTTTTTAAATCTCCTTGTTTTTTCTTGTGTCCTAATTATGCGATTGAAGTTTGAATACTACACGTTCACAATAATCTGCATGTAACAGTACATAACTCTAGGACCTACATATATATGAAATCCAACATGGCGACCATCCAAAATATTTAGTCGGTTCTCAATATCTACGAATCTATTACAGCAATCAAACTGAAATTGTGTATGTTAAATAGTGGCAATTAACATAAGTAGGATATATGAAAATAGGCTGTATAGTTCTTCACGGAACTACTTGTTAATGATTAGTTTATATGCCGAGTATCACATCCACAAATGAAACCACTCGTGAGATATTGTTATTCAATGAAATACAGGTTTAACCCCCTTAAGACCCCTTTAGAACATGAATATTCAAAAATCCTCCCTTAGTGTATGGTTTTGACATACAACGAACATATCCCCAATATTTCCAACTCCAATATTTTTGGCTGGGCGATGATGAGTGAGTGAGTGAGTCAGGACATTTTCTTTCAATTTTTAGCCTACTTTCGATTTTTGCAAAAAATGAAAGTAGACTTATGAGATCAACACAGGGCGAAAAAAGTGTGTCTGTCTGTGTGTGTGTATGTGTGTGTGCGAGTCTGTGTGTGTGTGTGTCTGTGTGTCTGTGTGTGTGTGAGTGTGTGTACTCTGAATGTCTGTCCCCCCCTATCAATTCGAACACGGTGAATGCGAATTGAACGAAATTTGGTACAAAGGTAGCACTAGCAAAGGACACCTCAGTGTCATGTTTTATATCGCCGCCATCTTGACGGAAACGTAATGGCGGCCACACAAATGTTCAAAGCTTAAATCAAATTACGACTAACCTAATCATCCGATCTCTACCAAATTTTGCAACAACATACCTTTATAGGGGGAGCATCCTTTGACCAAACTAATAAGTCATCAGCGTAATAGTTTGCGGATGGCGGCCGTCTTTGTGTGAAAATCGATTCCCCCTATTAATTCGAAAACGGTGCAACCGAATGGAACGAAATTTGGTACAGAGGTAGTACTAACAAAAGGCACCTCAGTGTCATGTTTTATATCGCCGCCATCTTGACAGAAACGTAATGGCGGCCACACAAATGTTCAAAGCTTAAATCAAATTACGATTAGCCTAATCATCCGATCTCTAGCAAATTTAGCAACAACATACCTTTATGGAGGGAGCATCCTTTGACCAAACTAATAGGTCATCAGCCTAATATTTTGCGGATGGCGGCCATCTTTGTGGGAAAATCGATTCCCCTTATCAATTCGAACACGGTGAAACCGAATGGAACGAAATTTGGTACAGAGGTAGCACTAGCAAAGGGCACCTCAGTGTCATGTTTTATATCACCACTATCTTGACGGAAACGTAATCGCGGCCACCCAAATATTAAAAGCTAAAATGTAATTACGACCAACCTAATAATCTAGTCTCTACCAAATTTTGCAACACCATATCTTTATGTGGGAAACATATTCAGACCAAACTGCAAGAACATCAGCCCAATAGTTTGCAGATGGTGGCCAAGTATGTGTGCAAATCGATTCCCCCTATCAATTCAAACACGGTGAAACCGAATTGAACGAAATTTGGTACAGAGGTAGCACTAGCAAAGGGCACCTCATATTCATGTTTAATATCCCTATAGCACGTTGTATTTCAACAAGCTACTACAACCAACATTCAATCATCCTCCTTGAAAAGGACAAAGAGTTATAACAATACCCATGCATTTAGGAGAAAGTAGGCTATATGTTCTTTACTGAACATCTTGTTTTTCTTCAGAATTTCACCCGTCCCGATGAACCCCTTAAATTTGATTTATCAAAAAATCTGTCGAACACATATTTACTTATTTTTAAGAAGTTTTTCCCCCTGAGTTTGAAGAGTGAGTGGGTCAATCGGTTAAGACACTTTCTTTCCTGCTTTCTTTTCTTTCAGAATTTCACCCCTCCACATGGGCCCCATAAATTGGATTTAAGAAAAAACGGTGAAACACCTATTTACTTATTTTTTATGCTGATTTTTTTCCGCTGAGTTTCAAACTCCTCGCCCATGCCGTTTAAGAGATACAGGCTCCGATAGGAATCTTTCAACCCCCACTTTTCACCCCTTTCTCCTCATAATATACACCACATCGAAAAACCCTCAGAAACGTGTCTTCTTATTTTTAATGATGAGTTTATATGCCGAGTATCACAACCCCCAATGAAACCAATCGGGAGATATTGCTAATCAATTAAATGCACGTCTACCCCCTTAACACCCCTTTAGAACCTGAATATCCAAAAATACTTTCTTAGTGGTCGTTTACGGTACTTGAGGAAGCTACATACCAAATTTCATTCCAACCCGTTGGGTGGTTTCTGAGATTTCGTGATGAATGTGTGAGTGAGTGAGTGAGTGGTATTTGACAAATATCTAGTAGATAGTGTCAAGTCTTTGTTATGCTATACTCGGTTGACAGTGCTGTGTGAGCAGTTGAGTAACTAACGGGATTTCAAGTAAAGCTCCTCATTTTCTATACCGGTAGTGCAGAGCGCAACTGGCATCCAGTCGGCCGTGTCTCGACTTGAGCTATGTTACCATGGAAACTATCTGCCTTGCCATTCCTTCACGAGTATATTTTATGAATTTATTAGTCTTTGCAAGAGTGCAAAAGGGCCTAAATCAGAAGAATGAGAAAGACTATCGAAAATTCATGCAGGCAACCTTCCTTCTGGGTCCTAAACTATGTGTATGCAAAATTTGGTTGAGATTTGTGGAACGGTGTAGATTTGTATACGGAACCAACCCACCCACCCACCCACATACATACATACAGACTTTCACTTTTATATATAAGATTATTCAAAAGGTCCGCCCTCTTATAAGAAAACCAATTGCGCATGCGTACAAAACAAAAGAAAAAATTGTTAATTTATAATGGCGTCCAGCCCTACGCATGTCTTTCATGTAAAACAACGTTCAATTTCATCATAGCATCAGGCCTCATGTCTGTCGTACATGGAAAGCAACGTTTACAAAAAAAAAGTCCTCTCGGCACGCCGGAAGGCGGAGGTAGATTTCACCGGACAAACTTGGGGATAGGCGAAAATAGGCAGAATATGCAGATTTTCGTAGAAGGATCAGACCTCATTTAATGCGAGAAGGTATTTTATAATTGGAGCTTAATTAACTTTGTTTTTCGTCATTTTATGCTTATTTTAAACATTTTATTGTCTTATGGGAACGGTAACCTTCTTGTCATTTGGGGTCCGTTTTTATACTTGTGGTCACACTGTCCTTATGCTAGGTTTCGACACTGATGTGCAACTATGTAACGGTCTGTTACTTCTTCACGCAAAATTATATCTACCGCAGAGATTTTGGTTGGTTCCTCAGTTTAGGGGCTGCGACAACGCGGTCATGTAACCCCGTGTACTTTGGGATGGCTGTATTAGTCTGTAATTCAGGTAAGGACTGCAGACGGTCAATTTCAAGCAGTAGTTACTAATGTTGCTAGCAGGTACTACCGTCAACGACACCTAGCTGTGAACTTGGCTACTAGATGCCACCGCAACCAGCAACTCGCAACGAACGTTGGAACTTCCCCTCCAAAGGAAAGCATACTGAGGGATTTTTGGCGCTCTTAGAAAATCCGACGACTTCGGCCGGCTTTGAACTCGCGACCTTGGGCATAAACATTCAGCATGCTACCAGTTACGTCACCGAAGCCGCTTCACACTTAGATGGAAATCTGAATCTGATCTCGTGCAAGTGCGTTATCTTGGCAACGTCTGATGGCTCATCCCTCATCAATTTAGTAGTGTTGCCATGGCAACCACTGATAGGTCTTGGCATTTTCTTATAATTCCGAAATTATTTTTCTCATCCCTTGGCATAATGGTGGGTTATATCAAAAATTCTTTCAGACAAGAGTTTTAGGTAATTATTATGGGAATATTGTCCATTTTGTACGGTTTTGATATTGTGCCTATTGAGAGAGATATGATTAATGTTTCCCGAAAAACCCACTTTTTCCCACCCCTTTGGTCAATGGTTGGTGCTATAAAAAAAACTCTTCAAACATACATTTTTGGGCTTTATCCGACACATAGTATGAATGTTGAACGGATTCGATATTTCACATATTAAGAGAGTTATAGCAATATTTCACTTTTTCGAAAAAAAAGCCCCCCATTTTCACCCCCCAACGACCGATTTAGCCCAGTAACGAACTCGACCGAGATTTTATAGGTATACGTATTCGGTAAAAAATTCAAAGTGATTGGTACAAAATTACGGCAGTTATCGTGTCCACAATAAACTGATATACATATACATACATAAATTATATATAACTTTTGAACTGACGGTGGTTTTGGGGCCTGGGGATGTGAAACGCGAAGATATGTCGAAATTTTCCGGAAGTCGAAACATGGTACCCATTGCAATAGTTAGCTTTCTAACGAAATCTACCTCTGGTTGGTTCCTCAGTTTAGGGGCTGCAACAACGCGGTCATCTAACCCCGTGTACTTTGGGTGAGTGTAGAATCTGTCTGATACACGGTGTGAATTGTAATGGCTGTATTAGTCTTAATTCATGTAAGTACTGCAGACGGTCAATTTCAAGCAGTAGTTCCTAATGTTGCTACCAGGTACAACCGTCAACGACACCTAGCTGTGAACTTGGCTACTAGATGCCACCCCAACCATCAACTCGCAACGAACGTTGGAACTTCCCCTCCAAAGGAAAGCATACTGAGGGATTCTAGTGCTCTTAGAAAATCCGACGACTTCGGCCGGCTTTGAAACCGCGACATTGGGCATAGACATTCAGCTTGCTACCAGTTACGTCACCGAAGCCGCTTCCCACTTTATCAGGCGGCTTTGGTGGCGTAGTCGGTAACATGCTGAGCTTCTATGCCCAAGATACTGGGTTCAAACCCGGCCGAAGCCGTCGGATTTTTTAAGAGCGTTAAATATCCCTCAGTATGCCTTCCTTCGGAGGGGAAGTAAAGCCGGCGGTCCCATGTCATAGATTTATGGCATGTTAAAGATCCTTCCACTAATTGCACCTGTGTGAAGCTAAATTGGATAGGTTAAGAATGTATACAACGCTCTTAGGTTTCTATGTTCGTTGCCAAGAGCCGACTGCGGCGGCGTCTAGTAGCTCAGTTCTGAACTTGGCCTCGTAGTCGTTGACAGTGGCGCTTGGCGGCAAAAGTAGGAACTATCTGAAAAATTGTTAGTTGCAGTACTTAAATAAATTAACAAACAGATAACACACACTAATACAGTCATCACAATTAACACCGGTTATCAGACAGATTCTACACACACCCAAAGTACACGGGGCTACATGACCGCGTTGTCGCAGCCCCTAAACTTAAGAACCAACCAACCAACGACTTAATCAGATGGAAATACTGAATCTGATCTCGTGCAAGTGCGTTGTCATGGCAACGTCTGATGGTCCATGCCTCATCAATTTAGTAGTGTTGCCATGGCAACCACTGATAGCTCTTGGCATTTTCTTATAATTCCGAAATCATTTTTCTCGTCCCTTGGCGTAATGGTGGGTCATATCAAAAATTCTTTCAGACAAAAGTTTTAGGTAATTATTAGGGGAATATTGTCCATTTTGTACGGTTTTGATATTGTGCCTATTAAGAGAGATATGATTAATGTTTCCCGAAAAACCCACTTTTTTCCACCCCTTTGGTCAATGGTTGGTGCTATCAAAAATCTTATTTGACATAAATTTTTGGCACTTATCCGACACATATTATGAACTTTGAATGGATTCGATATTGCACGTATTAAGAGAGTTATAGCGAAATTTCACTTTTTCGAAAAAAGCCCCCCATTTTCACCCCCTTCGACCGATTTAGCCCAGTAACGAACTCGACCGAGATTTTATAGGTATACATCTTCGGTAAAAAATTCGAAGTAATTGGTGCAAAATTACGGCAGTTATCGTGTCCACAAGAAACTGATATACATATATATATATACATATATATATATATATATATATATATACATAAATTATATATAAACTTTTGAACTGACGGTGGTTTTGGGGTCTGGGGGATGTGAAACGCGAAGATATGTCGACATTTTCCGGAAGTCGAAACATGGGACCCATTGCAATAGTTAGCTTTCTAACGAAATCTACCTCTGGTTGGTTCCTCAGTTTAGGGGCTGCAACAACGCGGTCATCTAACCCCGTGTACTTTGGGTGAGTGTAGAATCTGTCTGATACACGGTGTGAATTGTAATGGCTGTATTAGTCTTAATTCATGTAAGTACTGCAGACGGTCAATTTCAAGCAGTAGTTCCTAATGTTGCTACCAGGTACAACCGTCAACGACACCTAGCTGTGAACTTGGCTACTAGATGCCACCCCAACCATCAACTCGCAACGAACGTTGGAACTTCCCCTCCAAAGGAAAGCATACTGAGGGATTCTAGTGCTCTTAGAAAATCCGACGACTTCGGCCGGCTTTGAAACCGCGACATTGGGCATAGACATTCAGCTTGCTACCAGTTACGTCACCGAAGCCGCTTCCCACTTTATCAGGCGGCTTTGGTGGCGTAGTCGGTAACATGCTGAGCTTCTATGCCCAAGATACTGGGTTCAAACCCGGCCGAAGCCGTCGGATTTTTTAAGAGCGTTAAATATCCCTCAGTATGCCTTCCTTCGGAGGGGAAGTAAAGCCGGCGGTCCCATGTCATAGATTTATGGCATGTTAAAGATCCTTCCACTAATTGCACCTGTGTGAAGCTAAATTGGATAGGTTAAGAATGTATACAACGCTCTTAGGTTTCTATGTTCGTTGCCAAGAGCCGACTGCGGCGGCGTCTAGTAGCTCAGTTCTGAACTTGGCCTCGTAGTCGTTGACAGTGGCGCTTGGCGGCAAAAGTAGGAACTATCTGAAAAATTGTTAGTTGCAGTACTTAAATAAATTAACAAACAGATAACACACACTAATACAGTCATCACAATTAACACCGGTTATCAGACAGATTCTACACACACCCAAAGTACACGGGGCTACATGACCGCGTTGTCGCAGCCCCTAAACTTAAGAACCAACCAACCAACGACTTAATCAGATGGAAATACTGAATCTGATCTCGTGCAAGTGCGTTGTCATGGCAACGTCTGATGGTCCATGCCTCATCAATTTAGTAGTGTTGCCATGGCAACCACTGATAGCTCTTGGCATTTTCTTATAATTCCGAAATCATTTTTCTCGTCCCTTGGCGTAATGGTGGGTCATATCAAAAATTCTTTCAGACAAAAGTTTTAGGTAATTATTAGGGGAATATTGTCCATTTTGTACGGTTTTGATATTGTGCCTATTAAGAGAGATATGATTAATGTTTCCCGAAAAACCCACTTTTTTCCACCCCTTTGGTCAATGGTTGGTGCTATCAAAAATCTTATTTGACATAAATTTTTGGCACTTATCCGACACATATTATGAACTTTGAATGGATTCGATATTGCACGTATTAAGAGAGTTATAGCGAAATTTCACTTTTTCGAAAAAAGCCCCCCATTTTCACCCCCTTCGACCGATTTAGCCCAGTAACGAACTCGACCGAGATTTTATAGGTATACATCTTCGGTAAAAAATTCGAAGTAATTGGTGCAAAATTACGGCAGTTATCGTGTCCACAAGAAACTGATATACATATATATATATACATATATATATATATATATATATATATACATAAATTATATATAAACTTTTGAACTGACGGTGGTTTTGGGGTCTGGGGGATGTGAAACGCGAAGATATGTCGACATTTTCCGGAAGTCGAAACATGGGACCCATTGCAATAGTTAGCTTTCTAATGAAATCTACCTAAAAAACTATTTCGCCCAGTAGTAAGGGTAGGTTTTATTTTGGGGTGGAAATAAGTTATCCATAGGAAAGAGGGCACCGCCCCGAATTCTAAAACACCTCATTCGTTAAGATCCGACTATGGGTTCGTGAGATATACATGAGAGGTCAGCGTAGCCGAGCGGCTAGTGTCACTATTTTAGATCGCTGATGCTCCCCTACTCTTAACTTCATTTTAAGGACAGTTCACGTATTTAGCTAAGCGGATTAGCCCTTTCTTACCCTCAGAAGTAGGTTAGGTTGCTATTTTTGAATAAACAAAGAAGGTAACATAAGACTGGACTTCTTATTTCTTAGCATTGTCGTTTTTGATGTGGTTTCATGGGTCAGTTCGTAAAATTTCCACATCTTACTAACACCGATCGACCCCGAGGTAACTAATCCCGTGCGAGCTGATCTCAGAATACGCATCTGATCCTCTTATGGTTGTGGGTTCGAGAGATGGGGAGGTTGAAGGGCCGTAGTGGTCAAGCGATCTTCCGACATCCTTGTTTGGCGGGCACAATATGTAATTTATTTTGGGTAACCTTTTTTTTATCTTCGATATATGGAAATTCATTATGTGTTTTGAAAATGCGAAAATTGCAGGAAAAAAATATAACGATCAAAAACTGGCAAAAGAAAGGCTTTGAAACTTAAAGTAGCGAACGGAAACCAAACTAGGCAAGAAAAGGTTTTAAAATCTAAAATAAGCAATGGAAGCCAATATAGGCAGAAAAGGCAAAATCAAAACTGTCTCTACTGTCCCCAAATTCACGGAAGCATGTTTATCTCTATCTGATTCTTTAGTGTATCCAGCCAGGTAGAAAAAGGATATTGCCTAACTTCCGGGCTCTAGAACAATACCCATACATTTCTGAGAAAGTAGGCTATATGTTCTTTGCTGAACATATTGTTTTGTCATGCGTTTATATTTTCGTGTTATCCAATACTAGTATAGTTCGCCGTACCTTATCCCAATCTCAAATGTGTTCTGATCACGAACCCCCACTTGATTTTGAGATGTGTTTCTTATGAACTTGTATTTTTCCGTAAGAATATACGTTCTTCCACGAACCTCTGGCAACGTTCATCAAATCGGCCATTGATCGCCCGCATCTTTCACTCTTGCCATGTCTTCTACATCAATGCATGAGGCCTTCATGCAAATAATAGGTAACTCATCGAAATCCATACGTAAGGGGTTCAAAGGACAGTGGTCATAAATGGGATAAAAATGGGAAAGCATGAAAAACCAGGTGCCAACTGTCGCCTCTTGATTCTCAATCAAGACTGACCACTTGGATGCAGCTGGACCAGTTGATGGAGGATATATTGATTCAGAGTAAAACAATATAAAAGAGGTGTGGCCTTTTTATTTCAAAATTAAAATTACAGTATGCAGCATTTAATGGTATTATAGCCTACACCTAACTTCCAGTTTGTGACTAATTTGCAAACAATCCAAGAAATCAACCGTGTCTGAAGAGATGACGGCAGACAGGTAGCATTCACTTCCCCTGAAAACAAATAACATTCAGTAGTAGAGAGAGAGAAGTTTGGGATGAAAGTAAGCACAGAGAAGAGCAAGACAATGGTAATGTCTAGAGGAACAAAGGAAAGAAGAGGAACGATGAAAATAAATGGGGAAAGTCTAGAAGTGGTTAAGAGTTTCAAGTATCTGGGAAGTGTGATCGCAGAGGATGGAAGGATCATGGGGGAAATTGGAAGGAGAATACAAAATGAAAGCAATTCTTATTAAAGTGTAAGGGGTATTCTTTGGAACCGAGACTCCCAAGGGTACTTACTATATACAACCTATTACGAGCCTATACTAACATTTGCTGCTGAAACATGGACTAATAAAAACGACAGGAGAGTAGATTACAAGCAGCGGAGATGAAATTTCTAAGATGCATAGAGGGCAAGACCAGAAGGGATAGAGTTAGAAACGAAGAGATAAGAGAAAGGACAGGAATCTTGAAGCTGCGGGACAAGATAGAAACAACAAAGTTAAGGTGGTATGGTCACAAGATGGGGATGGAAGGGGAGAGAGTACCAAAGAAAGCTTTCTCCGAAAAGATGACAGGGAAGAGACCGCGAGGAAGACCCCGAAAGAGATGGACGGATACAGTCTGGGAGCGCATAGAGAAGAGGGGAAACGTGTCATGCGTTGTAATCTTTGTTCGTATAGTCGAAACTCTTAAGGGATAAAGACTGTCAGGGGAGGACTCAAAATAACTCCCCTCTCTGAAGTCAGGTATGGTAGGAACATGGACATTATATTAGTACTCACTCGGAATCCATCTCATACAGGGTCAGCGCATTGTGTCCCACAAGTCCCGACGTCGCAGCACTTTTTGTTATCCGAGCAATTATCGTCAATTCCGCACATATAAAAGCAATTATCTGGGTTGTCGCTCTCGTCGATACTCGGGCATTTGCCAGGTTTCTCGTCATAATCATCATAATAATCATGAGCTAGCGCCACCACAACGACGATCATCAACATCACCAACAGCCTCTTGTTCATTATCTGTGGAGTTGATAAAACATTAATATTTCGTGTGGCCTACAGTACAGACCACTCCATGACAGGACGTCTAGGGTCAGACATGGACAGTGAGAGAGACCATACGTCCCGTTTCAACCTAGCCTATGTTCCGCACGTCCGTCGGTTACAAGAAAATGGTTGATTGGTTCCTCAGTTTAGCGGCGGCGACAACGCGGTCATGTAGCCCATGTACTTTGGGTGTGTGTACAATCTAGCTGTTAACCGGTGTTAATTGTGATGGCTGTATTAGTGTGTGTTATCTGATTTTTATTCAAGTAAGGACTGCAGACATTCAACTTTCAGGTAGTTCCTACTTTTACTACCAAACGCCACCGTGAACGAAAACTAGTTCTGAACTTGGTTACTAGATGCCGCCGCAGTCAGTTCCTGGCGACGAACGTTGGAACCTAAGAGCGTTAGTCAAATCCAACCTATCATTTAGCTTCTCATAAGTGTAATTATTGGAATGTTCTTTTACATGCCATATATCTATGACATGGGACCGCCGGATTTACTTCCCCTCCAAAGGAAGGCATGCTGAGGGATTTTAACGCTCTTAAAAAATCCGACGACTTCGGTGGGGTTTGAACCCGCGACCTTGGGCTTAGAAGCTCAGCATGAAACTAACTACGCCACCTGAGACGCCCACTAGAAAAAGAAGCATTTGTCCCGAGCTTAAAATAATATTATATATTATTAACATGTACAAGTGTGGTATATTGGCTTTCACGGCCAGGGAACTAAAACTCAGCAATCATTCTAGGTTTATGCCGAATCTTGTGTGGGGTTTTGCTTAGGAACACAAAGCTGGCTCTGGCCGTCCGTGCCCGGACCCCCCAGGAGTAGCGAACTGCACGCTACTTCCCTTTTTATGAAGTGAACTTGCACCTCTTCACTGCGAGAGATAAAGGCTATCCCATTTTTGAAGCATTAGCAACATTAAACACTACCAAGTGAAATAATTTCTATAATGAAATCATTATTATGGTATTCGATTTCAAAATCATACCAATTGAACAATGTTTTCCTCGAACCGTTTTGATTGCTTATAATCATTTTGGTCTGTATTGAAAAGGTAATTTGCAAGGTATTCCACCATAGCAATCCCACATTCCCGTACATTCTATCTATTTATCGACCATTGGAAAATTAATTTGTACAGTGTCCCACTATTGTTCAGTGTTTCCCTATGGCTACGGCTCTACCCACCATAATACACGATGGTACGTACAAGGAACTAAGAGGTACTTACTCTGTGTCTTGTAGTATTCAAGTGCACTCCAGTTTGCCACGAGGGAGCCTTTTATACGAGCTGCGGTGTGTAATCTTCCTCGCGAGAAACTACCTGCCAGGCGATAAGTTCGCACAACAGGTTTCCTGGGGCCCTGTGACTACGCGTATAAGTGGCCATTGCCTCCAGTTGTAAATAAAGCAGTAATCAGTAGGGCAGGGATTGATTGTTATGTAGAATCAAGTGGTAAATATGTACATAAACAGTGTCGGATCCAAGCCTCGCAGGGCCCTGGGCGATATAAGTTGGGGCCCAGAACAATAGGAAATAAAAAACAAGATGTTCAGTAAAGAAAATATAGCCTACTTTCTCCTAAATGTATGAGTATAGTTATAACTCGTTGTTATTATCAAAGAGTATAATAGAACTATTCTTTGTTGAAGACCTTAGAAACGATTTACCTCTACCAAACGCCACAACCTAGATAAAAACTGCTACCATCATTGAAGAAAGAAAGATAAGAAGTATATCAAGAATGTTATGGATCTGGAGACATAATCGACCGGACTGGCTGCGTGGCTCAGCGGTAACGTTCTCGCTTGCTGGGCCCTAGGTTGCAGGTTCGTATCCTGGCGCAGTCAGCTGGCAATTGAGGGTGCTCAAATGCGAGGAAGCCGTGTCAGTCCATTTACTGGCACGTTAAAGATCCCCTTCGGGCCAAAATTCCGGCACCCCGGTGTCTCTAAAAGCAGCAGTAGTTAAAAGGGATGTAAAACCAATAACATTATTATTATTATTATTATTATTATTATTATTATTATTATTATTATTATTATTATTATTATTACATGTACGACTTGCCGTGGGCAACATCCAACTTTGAGTTGAGGCATGTCTTTACGCGTCTGGTTGTGCATGGCTTTCACAACCCTAATTGAATTAACAAATCTTTCCATGACCCTACAGAGACGTGTGTATACAAACTACAGTATGTGGATATTTTCGATTGCTATTTGCCTGAAATAAAAGTAGTAATTAATAACCTGAACTAACACCAACGGCTTGAATTCAGTTACTATGTGAAATCGTTTTGTTCTTTACTTCAAATAACATTTTCAAGTAACGCAAAATAGGCTGTTACAAACCCTTTAAAATAAAGAGTAAAAATGTATCGTAGTATCATCTTGTCATTCTTCAAATTCGATGCGCATAGAATGCCAATGGTGTAGTAATCAATGGAGCCCCACGTAGACTAGTCGTGACATCTAGTGGTAAAATATCGAACAATATAATCCTAACAGAGCGAGTGCATTCTAGCGGCCAGAAGAAGAAACTTTTCAATAAAATCTGGAAGTTAATCTAGTTACCTTTTTGGCAGCTAGATGTCTCGAGTAAATCTGTTGGCGAATTATGTTTTAATTAAATATATATTTTACACCATAATATGCACAATATAACGCTTAATTTTAAAACATCTGAGTCATTACAAAACAATAAACATATAACATTTCAAGCAAAAAACCTAGCTCTGATCGGGTTTGAACCATAGGCATTTGAGCGATAGGCTAGTTGTGTCAACGAATATCGTTCTATATAAAATGACTTACATAGAACTTGTTAGCAAATAATGATTTATACTAAACGATTTCATCACTGGAGTATATTATTTATATATAAAGCATTTCATACAAAGTTTATTTATTTTGTATCCGTACGCTATATTGCATGCAATACTCAAATTAGTGAAATATAAGTCAGGCACAAGATATCCGCTGCCATCTTGTCTTATTACTGAATCAGCTCAGCTTTTTAAAATCACGTCTGCACTATAGTATTACAAAATAAACTTTTAATTTCGAACGTGCCTCTTCCTTTAGAACAGTTAAAACGATTCTCGGCTCGATAATCGGAACTGGTGGGTCCCATGATATGGATTATAAAGTTTGCATAATTCGCACGGCCGCCATCCTGAAATGGTATGGCGGATGACCTTGTAGTTTGGTCACAAGACGCATCCTATACGAAGGTATGTTGTTACCAAATTTGGTAGAGATCGGATGATTTGGTTAGTCGTTATTTGATTTTACGTTTTGAACGTTTGAGTGGCCGCCATTCAGTTTTAGTAAAGATGGCGGCGATATAAAACATGACACTGAGGTGTCCCTTGCTAGTGCTACCTTTGTACCAAATTTCGTTCAATTCGCATTCACCGTGTTCGAATTGATAGAGGGGGACAGACATTCAGAGTACACACACTCGCACACACACAGACACACACACACACACAGACTCACACACACATACACACACACACACACAGACTCACACACACACATACACACACATACACACACACATACACACACAGAGACAGACATACTTTTTTCGCCCTGTGTTAATCTCATAAGTCTACTTTCATTTTTTGCAAATAACGAAAGTAGGCTAATATCAAATCAAATGGAACATAGTTTCATAATAATAATACAATAATAATGGATACAATATTTCGAATACACTACAGTACATATTTTTAATAATATGAAAGAAACCTTTTAGTCCCCTTGAAGATGATTATGTAAACGATGAAATATTAAATTATTACTTTGCGACTTTTATCCCGGCTGAAGTCTTCTATTATTTCACTGAATCTAAACTTGCTAAACGGTCACGGAAGCTCATAGCTGCACTAAAAACAGGAATATGAATTATAAATTAGTTTGAAAAGTATAAATAATTAATTACAGTATATTAAAAAAAAATCCATGTCGCGGGGCGCCCCGGACCGCGGAGTCCTGGGCGATCACCCTCCTCGCCCTACCCTAGATCCGCCACTGTAACATAAATATGTACCAACAACATTAAAATATGTAGAATGTGTGAAATATTTAATATCACATAGCCTATCTCTATAAATATGGATGTTACGTGATAGTTTATACGTGTGTATGTGTCCTAGCCGGCCCCGTGGTTTTGGGGTGGCGCGCCTGCCTCTCACCAGGAGGCCCCAGGTTCGATTCCCGGCTACGTCAGGGATTTTAGAAACTGACGTGAGGACTGGAATAGGGTGCACTCACCCTCGTGAGGACAATTGAGTACCTGTCTGACAGTGTGGCAGCGCCCCGGTCACGAAAACCAAGATTATTGGCCGAGGGGATCTGATGCACTGACCACGAGTCACCGCAATATCTGCAGGCCAAATTGCTGGACAGCGGTTGCCTGGTAGGCCTTGGCCCTTCATGGTCTGTAGTGCCACGGGGTTAGTTAGGTTAGTTAGGGTTAGTATGTGTCCTATGCGTTCGTATCCCATTCATCCGATTGCGATGAAAGTTGGGTTGTTTTGTGTACACTTCAGGGAAGGTTTCTGGCTTAGTAAATCCATTTTACAACAGGTAGCGCACGAGTAGTTTCAAGAAATGAGTGACGGCGTGCAAATCGTTTCAACAAGTTCCGTCTGCGTTCATATAACATTCATCCCATTGCGATCAAAATTGAGTGAATTGTTGTGTACACTTCAGGGAAGGTTTCTGGCTTAGTAAATACATTTGACAAGGTAGCGCACGAGTAGTTTCAACAAATGAGTGACGGCAGGCGTTTCGTTTCAACAAAGTTCCGTCTGGGTTCATATACCATTCATCCGATAGCGATGAAACTTGAGGGAGTTGTTGTGTACACCCCAGGTAAGGTTTCTGAATTAGTAAATCCAATTTAACATAGGATGCGTACGAGAAGTATCAACAAACGAGTGACGGTGCCGAATCGCTTCAACAAAGCTCCGTCTGCGTTCATATACCATTCATCCGACTGCGATGAAACTTGGGTGAGTTGTTGTGAACACGGAAGGTTTTTGACATAGCAAACCCATTTTACATTAGGTAGCGCACGAGCAGTTTCAAGAAATGAGTGATGGTGCGGAATCATTTCAACAAAGTTCCGACTGCGTTCATATACCATTCATCCGATTGCAATGAAACTTGAGTGAGTTGTTGTGTACGCTGCAGGAAAGGTTTCTGACTTAATAAATACATTTGACAGAAGGTAGCGCACGAGTAGTTTCAACAAATGAATGACGGCGCGGAAATCGTTTCAACAAAGTTCCGTCTGCGTTCATTCATCCGATTGCGATGAAACTTGGGTGAGTTGTTGTGTACACTCCATAGAAGGTTTCTGACATAGTAAATCCATTTTACAATAGGTAGCGCACGAGTAGTTTCAACAATGAATGATGGCACGCGAATCGTTTCAACAAAGTTCCGACTGCGTTCATATACCATTCATCCGATGCATTGAAACATTGGTGAGTTGTTATGCATGCTCCCATGAATGTTTCTGAATTTTTAAATCCATTTTACAATAGTTTAGAGGCAGTCAACGGAAAAAGGAAAACATATTGTGCCCCGAAAAGCACTTCAACATACAAAATTACCCCGCCAACACTTTCTTTGATTGGCATTGCAACGCCTGCCGGGTATAGCTTGTATGTAATATAAACTTACCAATCTGTCAGTTACATGTTACAACACACAAAACACAATTTATATCAGGTTTTGTAGCACAGTGAACAATAAATGTTCCGTGTTCCCTGGAGTCATATAACAATATATAACACACACAATCAATACAAATTTATCATTTTCTTACTTTCAACACTTGAAGCACGACTTACATTAATGTTTGCAGCACGGTGAACAATTACGTATTTTTCGATGTTCACTGGAATCATTGAAAGACGTTTGTCACTCGGGATGTTTTTCGACGTCACATGATGTAACTGAGGCAAATTTCAGGAGAGGGAGTTTGGATGCAAAAATGTGCTTGGGTGGACAAAAAATCGCGTTCTCTTACAATTTGGCACACGTTAGTTAGTTAGTTATTGTTGTTTTAAGGGGTGGAACTACAAGGTCTGCCCATAATTTGGTACACGCCGTGAAATGTTGAATAACCAGGATTTCCCTTCAAAACATTTTGCAATTTATTCAATACACATGCACCAGTTTCCCCATTCGCAGCACTTTTTTTTTCAATCGCATCCTCTGTGACAGCAATAGAATCTTGCAGTGGCAGTCCTAGTGTTTTCTGGAAGGCTGCTGAAGTTGCTGCTGATGAGGGCAATTGAGGAGACTACTTTAAAGTCATAGAGAGCAGTTTGTGATTCAAAAATAGATGCAACATTTCCAGAGTCAAGAGAATCTACAACAGTTTTCATAACGTCTAGATGATCACTTTAGAACGTAACTGTTTCTATCCATATTTCGAACCTCGTTAACACTGGTTCCGGGTGTAGTGGTGCCACTGTCAATTGCTGTATATAAGATGCTGTGGTACTCGTTGTGGGGCTGTTAGAAAAAAATTGAAATTAAACTATTCACAAGCGGAAACTTTGCTCTAAAATTTTCGGTAACACGTTGCAGTCCATGAGCCAAGCTCGTAAAATGGTGCATATTGGTTAAAATCACTTTAAGAGCAGTTGCATCTTTAAGCGTACATGCTGCAGCATCGGAATACATTACTAATACCTTTTGCATCTCGGCCACAGAGCTTCTAATCCATTCTTAAATCTCCGCAATAGTTGCGTAATTTGTACAGTTCAGCTCTTTACAGTAGATCTAGCTCGACCTCGAGGTGTTATAGGGTTCGATCTTCCCCACCATAAGATTTGCAATAAATCTACTCGTAGCATCCGTTGTTACATCAACAGCGATCCATATGAAAGCATTTACAATATACTGTCTTATTCAGTACACTGATTCGTCATAGCAGACTTGAAGCAAATAGCTTAATATGCTATATGCTTGAAGACAAATCTTGCGTAGTGTTGATTGGTGAGGAACATGTTGATTGTAGTATTTTTCCAGCAAATGATCGCGGAATGGGAAATCATACCCGGTACTATCACAGTCTGGTATTTCTGGAAATATTGCAAGTGGGTAGTAAGTTAAGTTAGCTCTAATAGGGATGAGCCATTGCAGATGACAGATGTCAAGACCCGGCACAATACCAGTGTTTCCTGCATGTAAAGTGAGCTTTGGAAAAACCTATTTTACAGGTGTCTTCACCTGCACTTGTCAGTTATTTGGTCCATCATTTATAACAATCTTAATACCCCTTGTTGAGGTAACGGACAACAGCCCCACATTAAATGTGAGATACACAGCAATTAGTATAATACTAGTAGTAGCATCCGGCTTCGCCCGGTGGATTTGTTTATATGTTTTAATGACAAAGAAAGCTTTTCAGTCGGTCAACACGAATTGTGCCCAATTACATTGGGCGGGAAACAAGTATTTACATTCCCTACAAACTAACACGCTTCATATGTACAATACCTACTTAACTGGGTGACATGTTTCGATCGCCACGCGTTCATCCTCAGGTTCCGCTCACTCAGGCTTAACTAGTGTACGATGTTTATGATCACACCTAAACACAAATAAATATATACAATACTACAAGACCCGTGCTGTTCCGCAGCATTCACTTCAACAATCCTACAGCACTTCTGTCCATATGACATTTGCATGTCTTCATGCTAGTGACCTGAACAGATATTTACGGTACCGTCGCTTTTGGGTAAATGATGAAGTAGACTTATGAAATCAAATGTGTGGGTGTCTGCCTGTCCTCTGTGTGTGTGTCCCACTATTTACCCTGCGTAAGCCTTAAAGGCGCACGGACGTCAGGCCGAGGTGAACAGCTAACTCCAAACACATAAGCTATACTCTTCTCTGAAGAATTAACTCGACACGACTCGGCAGTTTGATGATGGCTGAAGCTAGGGTGATAGGTCGCTCGCAAGCTCGTAAACTCATTATGAAGCTAGTAATTTAAATTTCCACTGAATGGAGATTGCTGGAAGAAATGAAAACGGAAAAACACTTAGAGTGGTCGATGTGGGAGCTGTCGCAGACTTTCTTGCAGAACTTTTCATGCTGAACAATTCTCAGAGAATATCGATATTTTTAACGGTTTACCCAGTGTAAGCTTAAAAGACACATGGACGTTAGGTTATTCTTCAACTCAATTCACTGAAATCGTAAATGCTCGGCTTCTTTTGGTCATAAATAAATGTTTTTCTACCTAATCCTTCATCGAGAAATCCTTTACAGAATGGTGAAATCCGCATCAAAATACATCAAGTTGCTCTCGAGATTACCCGTTACATCCAAGAATTTGGAACTTTGTTTAATACTAAGTAGATAGAGATATCCACACAATTTAAAGCTACAGCGGTACAAATTGGTGTTTTGTCTACTTATGAACAATGGTATAAATTTAAAATAAAAGATGGGTCTCTTATATTTGAATTTAGAGATGTAACTCTTGGTTAACATATAGAGGTGTACAAATTAATAGAATTAAATAAATAATTTTAATTACTCATAATTACTTTTATTCAAAATCATTTTATTGACCAACTTCTTTTGTTGTCCTACTTAGTTGTGTATCCTCTCCCGTGGAATTACACCTTTTCCCATAAGGAATTGCGTCTGGAAACTTTCAGATTATTGGATTCCGAGGGATATCTGAGCTGGGTCCATTTTCAATTTTTCATTGACTTTAGAATAAGTCAGGTGATTTCAATGCATAGTTCATGAATCTTTGAATAGTTCAATAGCGTTCATCAGTTAAAAGACCCCAAATCCCTCCGCTCTAACTTCACACGTAAAGTAGAGTGAAGTAATAAAACCGAAACGTGTGGCATTTTGCATTTGCAAGGCTCCTCTGTTAGTCGAAATTCTAAAAAATCATTTTAATTTGAGTTTCTTAATTGAAAATATAATTAGGAGTCTTGTTTAAACATTTGAAGTAATTTCATCGCCTTGTAAACATACTTAGTGCATTAAACAGTGAACAGTAAAAATTCAATTTTGAAAAACTGACATCGAATCAAATATTTGCTCATCTCTGTAAAGACAGCTATCGCCTCCACCCCTACAGATAGAATAGTAAGTAAAGGCGATTGATGAGAAATGAAAATATAACTCACACAGAAGGAATTAATATTTATTAAGCTGTAAATTTGATTGAGTATATCTTTGTTATAGAACTGAGGGAATGAAATAACAGGATGTAGGATAGTAATCACCGATGTAGGACAATAGTATTTTTTTTAACCATTACCACAGGAGAGTTATCGTATTAGGGATGCGGACGTCCTTGTATAATTGTTATATAATCTGTGCCCCGTTTGCTGAGGTATGTGCTCCTCCGCAACATTCGTTTCAAAATTCTAATAGTACTTCCTTCCATTCGACATTTGCTGTTCGCTTGCCCTTTGGTTCTATTTGAACTTTGACGTCATGAAAGGATTTTGCTCGCGATAGTGCGGCATTCAGTAAAGTTGTCCGTGGCTAAACACCGGTTGAGGTAAATAAATGCCTACTTGATCTAGTGTTTGACCTTGAGCTTTATTGATAGTTATACAAAAAGCCAAACGTACTGGAAACTGCCTCCTTTTGAAGGAAAATGGCATAGAAGTATCTGATGGCGTAAGGTCAAGGCGAGGGAGTGGGTCATTTTTTCCAACATTTACGCCAGTAATAATTTCCAGGTGTAAGCAATTGTCATGCATCTTCCAAACCAACAGTCTAGTACCGTTCAACAGACCTTGGGTAACATTAATATTTCTCAACAAAATCACAATTGAGCCTTCTTTTAGTCGAAGGATATGAGGTGGCAATCCACTTATGCCTATGCTGTCTAAAAATTCAATTGGGAATTGTAGAAGTTCACTCTCATCTTCAGTAATCAAATTATTCACACTGATGTAAGTTCTCGATGATCCTGGGATTAGGTCTAAAACTTTGTCATTGGTTTCTTTACAATGTTCATTTTTAGGTGCTAAAATCGCTATTTTGAAAAGTGTGAAATATTTTTCAGCGTGGGACTAATTCTGAATGTTCTCCATCGACGTGAGGGTATTCACCGTTACCAATTTGTATTAAGAAGTTTGTAAAGTCACGTTGATCTGTATCCGCTCGCATATTTTTGTTGAGTTTAAAAATTTTGAATAATGGCCGTAAAAGAGAGAACCTTACTGACATTGGGACTGATGCTGCTTTAGATGCGTGAGGCACAACAGGCAATACCTGCCTAAAATCTCCACCTAAGATGATAATTTTTCCTCCGAAAGGCACGTCGTAATTCATGATGTCCTTGAGCAACCGATTTACACAGATCAACGCGTGCTTGTTAGCCACAGGGGCTTCATCCCAGATGATAAGTTTTGCTGAGCGGATATAAGGAGCTTCCTTGCATTTAACTTTTATTCCTGATACAGAACTTTCATATAAATGTAGAGGTAACTTGATCTGGCTGTGTACAGTGCGCCCCTGAGGTAGTAACATTGCTGCAATACCAGTCCATGCAACAGAAACTACATTTAACCCCAAATTTGTGCAACTGTGAATCAAGCATTGGTAAAGAAATGTTTTCCTGGTGCCCCCTGGACCGTCAATGAAATATGCATTACTCATCCTTTCATTGCTGTTTTGTACTGTACCCATGGTACTTGTGTTGACTGGCGTCGAATCAGATGCTCCAGAGAGGAAAAAATCACGCATATGATTTATCGGGGTGTCGAACCAAAGGTCTTTGAGGAAGAAAAGTCTCATGGTAACCAAGAATCATATAATATAAGTCTATTCATGAAATATTAGCTTAATTCCAGGTGTCTTGTAAGAATTATAACAATATTGTATAAAATAGAAGGTATCCATACCACTGTAAGATGCTGTATTTGAGCTAAAAGCACAGTTTCGAGGCAAAACTAACAAGTGAGAAATTAGCTTGTTCAGAGAGGTGTGTCAGCTTGGCGCCTAGGGACTCTTTACGTCTACGAGGGGGAGCTGAGACAGAGACCAATGACCCTGGGAACCACAGGAACAGAATGAAGACTCGTTGGAGTGGGAAGGAGGCCAAACGAAAATAATTGATTACATGAAAACGAGGCATCCAAGAGAGTTGAAATTAACGCCTAGATGAATAAAATCCGGAGAGGATAATTATGATTCCAAGAAGTATGCTTATCGGAGCATATTACACGGACTGCGAACACACAAACGTGGATGTCAGACGTCAGCGGAAGAATAAAAAGGGGAATCCCGGAGATAGCGTGCCCACGCCGTCACCAAGATCAATTAATATTAATTAATTAATTGAACGATCAAATCACTGGCACGAGGATGGAATTGTAACCTCCGGGCAGAATTGGACCAGATGAAGGCAGTTCCAGCCCTGGAAACTGCAGTTTTAAAGGAAAGGTCGCTCCGTGGATTTGAGAGAACTATGTTTCGAGAGGGATACTTTAAATAGAGCAGGAGGCCTTGGAGAAGTCAGTCAACTTGGAGCACTCACACCGGGAGGGTGCTGCCCAGCCGTACAGTATTTATAAACAAAGACCGCACAAGTGCAAATGTTATATAAAGTCAACTTGGAGCACTCACACCGGGAGGGTGCTGCCCGGCCGTACAGAATTTATAAACAAAGGCCACGCGACTACAAGTGCAAATGTTATATAAAGTCAACTTGGAGCACTCACACCGGGAGGGTGCTGTCTGTCCACTCGGAAATTTATAAACAAAGGCCGCGCAACTGAGCAAAGTATTTATACAAGTGTGTGAAAGGAACATTTTGATGTTTAAGCTAAAGTCAATAGAAGTATTTCAGTCGGGAAGATGTTCTTCAGTACTGAAATGATAGGACGAAATTACGAGTGCGCAGATGCCGTAATAATAATAAAAGCCAAGTAAAGCTGATAGTTATCAAGCCGCGCAGTAACTGAAATAATGTGGTATGAACAGTAAATTTCACCGGCATATGGGTAATTTGGTAAAGCGCGCAAGTCATGATCTAGTAATCAACAATGGTCACACTATATCCATTATTATAGATCGTGGGATGGGAACCATGTCACAGGCATTGTGATCTTATTCAACTACAGACAAAGACACTGAGGAGATAACGTGGAGGAACATTCACACTAGCAGCCGTTTGAACGAGGGTTAGCCAGGATCGCGTTTGATAGAGACTACCATTGGAGGTAGATGTCGGAAATCACGCCACCTGCAACTCTGTTATCACGCAAATATGGAATTAATGAAGCAAATCGTGTGAAAAAGTGTCTGTGTAATATAAATTTTAATGTATGTCAGTGTTAAAAATAATATGTTGTATGATAAAATATAGTGGAAAGATGTGTATTACTCAAGTGAAAATGTGTATCATCAAAGTGAAAAGTGTATTGGGTCCACAAAGGAAATATAACGTATCCCTCATGATGTCTCAGTAAAATGTCAAGATGGTGGGTGAGATGAAGTATCATGGGATTCGACCACCAGAATACAATGTGAGTACCAATTCAAATGATATAATGTAGAACGCTAACGATACGATACGTTTAAGTCGAAATCATGTCAAAATAGGTATTTTGAAGTAATATTTATACGAGATTGCATTCCTCGTATTTGATATAGAAGCATTTGCAAATTGAGAATGATTTGGCTTACAGCGGATTTGCGTAAGACCAAAATGAGTCTAATATTAAAGTTAAACAGTAACTTTATAAGTGAGAAAAGTCGAAATAATGAAATATTCAGCATGTTTGCATGAAGTGTTCTAAACACTAACTATGCTAAAAGGGAACTGACACATTATTTGAAGTTTAAACCCAGTTTGAGATGCTTATTTGCATACGGGTACCGTGAATGTGGATTTGATGCAAACATTACTATAAATCGACTTATATTTTGAACGACTTAAAGACGTATAGTATCGTTATAGCAGACTAGCATTTGTTTACGTAGAGTAAGAAGGTACTATTGTTAGCGTTTATGGAGAGAGCGGAGGAAGGGAACAATACACAGAATTAAAGTACATTGTTGTACAAGTAACCTATCGCAACAATGGCTAACGCATTGTTAAACCATGAAGTAAAGTAAATATTCCATAAGCACTATGGATAGTCAAGCAATAAATACTGTAACGTCAATAATATTGAAGTGCTGTTTATGTACAGTTGATGGCATGTTATTTGATTTGTTTTGATTATTATTATTATTATTATTTAAAGAGTGTGCATAAGATATGAACATTTGTCAGTTGACAAAAAGTGCATTACCATAAATGGAACTGTTTAGTGAAGTGTAGAATAGGGTGTATTGAGACACCAGAGGTAGACTCATAGACTCACAGGAAGAGTTGTGGCAGCATGCCTGGTGAGGTCGAATTGCGATCTCATCTGCGGACCACAGATGATGTAGATTAGCATTAAGTGTCCCTTTGCCATTATCATCTGTGTGATCCAAAGGTTTATTTTGATTTGTGGAATTAAATTAAATGTAAACGGATGTTTTATTGTTGTAATAGCCATGATTTAAAATTAAATATTGTATCTTAGGAAGTTGTTTACCCTTTTATTGTAGAGTAGAACCTGGTAGTATTCGGATCCTGAATATATGTTCGCACTGTGGGGAGACGCACCATGCCCCGAAAGGACAGAGCCAGTCGGGATGTGAATAAATGTACTCCAAATGATGTCATATGGGTACAGTACTAACCCAAAATTTCTGTAATTATAGCCGTTTGGTTTCAATTTGCTTGGTTTATCATCCGAATTAATTGATCCTCATTAAGTTTTGGGTAATTAATTGGTAAATTTGTCTGAGGGAAATTATCAATAATAGCTGGCAATTCGAGAGAAGTAATGGGAAGAACATGGAGCTTTAATGTATTAGAAATATGTATAAGAGTGAACGAATATGCAATGTTAGGTTCGTGAAACTGCAGATAATCTTCTGATAATGAATTCTTGAAAGATACATATGCAAGAAAACAGTTGTCGTAACTGAGAAGGCATATGAAATTGTGACGCTTCTGCCAAACAACACTGCCATTCAGAATCGTCAATCAGCAAACCTCGCTCATTAGCTGTTTCTTTAAAAGTAGAATAGACAACTGCTTTGTATGTTCGTAGATCCTTGAAGCTGGTAGCACCTTTGACGTGAAACAATACCAGGCGTAAATAATACCTTTCTGTTTCTGTAAGCGAAACATTATACATTCTGGCTATAGTTTTTGAAACATTTTTTTTCTTTTTTGCCACTGGCAGTAGCTCTTATTTCAGACGTAATGTACTGGTGTTTCAGGATATATATATATGGACTTCTGGCTTGCGAATCTTGATTTAACTTGAGTAGGATATAAAGGCCGGTTCTAGCGCAGGGGCTAATGCGCAAGATGGCCGCCGCGCGCTACCAGTCCTATGTTATTCTTATGGAGGGTCAGTCAGAGCTGGCACAGGGGCTAATGCGCAAGATGGCTGCCAAGCCCTGAGACCGTGCATGACGTCACAGAGAGAGGTCGGCCGTGTAGTTGTTAAATGGAATATTTATTATTATTATTATTATTATTATTATTATTATTATTATTAGGTAATTATTGATTGATCGTGTACAATCAAGACCAGCCTTACATTGTCCACTCTTTGGTGTAGTGACTAGCTTTCTTGGTGGTCATTCCTGAGGTTTGAATCCCGGCTCTGTCAAGAAATTTAATTTTCTGGTCTCAGGAGTGGAACGGGGTACACTCAGCCTTGTGAGGCAAAACTGACAAGAGCTGGCTTTTGATTCATACCTCAGCCATTCTGCCTAACTCAACTTAACCTAACCTAACCTAACCTAACTTTAAAGTCAGAGCAAATATGACAGCAAATGTGAGAGCACACATAATAAACTAAGTTATAACCTAACCTAACCTAACCTAACCTAACTTAACCTAACCTAACCTAACTTAAAAGTGCGAGCAAAATAAAAAAAAAGTGAGAGCAAAAAGTGTGAGCAAATGTGAGAGCACAAATAATAAACTTAGTTATAACCAAAGCTAACCTAACCTAACCTAACCTAACCCTCAAAAACCTCATTTAAAGATTTTAGATTTCACATTTTAACATTCTAGATTTTTCGATTTTATCATTTTCTATTTTTTTTAGATTTTACATTTTACATTTTAAATTAAAGATTTTTTTAATTTTAGATTTTACATTTTTACATTTTACGAAAAGAGTAAACTACAAGGTCACATACCTAACCTCACTAAACCTAACTTTACCAAACCTAACTTAAGCTAATCCAAAGGCTAATGCACATACACAAAGTATATAAGGGCACATGTAACTATCCTTATGTTAGTCTTGTAGGCTAATGTACAACATGATCACTACCCCAACCGTTTTTTTTCATTTTATTGTTTACACATTTGTCAATTTTCCAATTTCCCATTTTCAGTTTTTTTTTTATGTTAGTTTTAAGTTTTTCAATTTCATAATATGGAAACATGGATTTTGCATTTTGTTGTTTACACATTTATTAATTTCACAATTTCCCAATTACAGTTTTTAAAATGTCAGTTTAAAGTTTTTCAATTTCATGATATAGAAACATGGATTCCCCATTTGTTGTTTACACATTTGTCAATTTACCAAATTCCCATTTACACTTTTAAAATTTCAGTTTATGTTTTTTTTTCTATTTTGTCAATATGGAAACATGGATTTTCCAATTTGTGTTTTACATGTTCATTTTGCATTAGGAGTGGAGAGAGGGGGGTAGTAATTAAAAACGTACAAGCAGTGTCCATACAATATTTTTATTTTAAATACTTGTACACTATTTACACATAATACATTTTTATATTCTTTTTTTGTTATAAATTGTATAGTTGTTTTTATTTTGTATTCTATTTTTATTTATTTTTTTGATTATGAATACTATTTTTTCTTTTTTTGTGTGTGTTTTTCTATTTTTGTAGTGCTATTGTTTTAATTTTTTAAATTGTTTTGTTTTGTGTATTTGCTAGGCTCATGCAGAGGATTTTGATATTCAAAACTTAACTCTTTAAGCATGGTCAATGATTGAGTAATGACCATAGGCATGTGTACCTATACCATTAGCATCAATCACTCTTTTATCATCACCAGGACACAAAGCAATTTTGTTTAGTCTTATAGATGATATGTCATGTTGTTTAGAAGCGATAACGTTCATTGGTATTATTTTTACATTGTTTTTCATGACACAATCCTTATAATCTTGAAAGCTTATACAATTTTTGACAACACCTCTGTTAATACCTTTAATCTTTTTGATTTCTTTACCATTTATGTCTAAAGCGTACATTTTAGCTCTAAGTCCAACAAATGCTTCTATAATTTGTCCACAAGCCTCGTCTTTAACTTTCCCCAACGTTTTCTTGTTTGATGTTTGTTGTTTGAGTCTTCTGTCTTTTGACTGGTTTGATGCAGCTCTCCACGCCTCCCTGTCCTGAGCTAATCGTTTCATCTCTACATAGCTCCGACACCCTACATCCAAGGCAATCTGTTTAACATATTCTAACCTTGGTCTACCCCTACAGTTTTTGTCCTCGACCCTTCCTTCCATAACTAAGCTTGCTATTCCTGGGTGACTTAGTATGTGTCCTACCAACCTATCTCTTCTCTTCATTAGCAGTCGCCAGAAGCATCTCTCCTCTCCCACTCGTCTTAATACCTCTTTGTTTGTAACCCTATCTACCCATCTGATCTTCATCATTCTCCTGTAACACCACATTTCAAATGCTTCAATTCTCCTCTTTTCTGCTGCACCAATAGTCCAAGTTTCACTTCCAAAGAGCGCCACGCTCCAGACAAAGGCTTTCAAAAATGACTTCCTAATACCTAAATCTATATTCGATGTCAGCAGATTCCTTTTTTGTAGAAATGCTTTCTTTGCCTGAGCCAACCTACTTTTAATATCCTCTTTGCTTCGTCCATCACTGGTTATTCTGCTTCCTAAGTAACAGAAGTCTCCTACTTCCTTCATATGTGACATATGTAACATATGTGACTAGTAGGATAATCTGATGTGTCCAGGTGTTGTAGGAAATCCAACTTGTCTTGATATACATCTGGGGTGTTAACCAAATAAATGAACGAGTCGGTATCCATATACATGAGTTTAAGATTGTTCATTCCATAATAGGGTAGCAGGACATCATAGTGGTGGGAATACATTAGAGTTTTTGAAATATCCAGTATACACATTCCAATATATATAGGCTTATTGAATACAATGTTACGTTTAGCCATGTGGAAAGCAGCTAGGTTAGGACCATAAATTGTTCTGTCAATAAATGTCGGCTTTGCTATTAGCTTTTCTGCCTTTTTGCTGTCAGTCACAAGACGTATGTCTATTCTTTTACGGATATTTTCCATTGTTTTTCCAAAAATGGCATTGTTGAATAATTTGTACAGATTTTTCTCAAAATCATTTTTGGCTTGTTTTCGAAGGTTGTTATTAAAATCAACGTATGCCTTTAACCAAGGTCTTTGCTTAAACTTGAACACACGATGAATTTTTATCAATTTTATTCCATGATCTAAAGCCTGTTTTAATGCCATGTAGTGAACAACATATCGCCTTCGATTTCCAAGATGAGGAATTAGTTTTTCCAGAGACGAATCCTTGGGTTGTGTACACTCTGTTAGGAAAGGTAAATCGTTGTGTAGATCATGAAGGTCACATGGGTAATCAACATCAACGTCTAGAATGTATCCCACAGGATCGTCTTCCTTTAGTTTTTCTAGATCAACAGTATCTGGAGAAACCCACTGAAATCCACCATAAGGAAGGGAGTGGCACATAGCCCACCCGTATTGGTTGTTGGCATCATCATAGGTTATAAACTGCGATGGTTTCTCAGAATCATAGGTTTCCATGTTTTATTGTTAGCTTCAGCATACCTATGAGACACCTGGCATATGCCTCCACGTATTCCAGACTCGATTAGAAGAATCTGATCGTAATCCTGTAGCAATTCCAGTTCAATTCCTGTGTAAAGGAGCATTGCCTTGAAACTTAAACCAGGCAAAGTAAAAAAGTGTGCAGCATCCACTCGGTGTGTTTCTAGTGTTTTATTTCTAAACGTTTCAAAGCTGTCTGCAAGAAGGAGTACATCTGAAGTTAGGTAGAGGTCACTATATTCCCCTAGAGTTTTAATGTTGAACTGATTCCACACATTGTTGGCATGTTCATAGTCTTCATGACTAACATCTTCTTGACTTAATTTGTTAAAGAATAGCTCTTTTGGAGGTAAACACGTTTCACTTAACTTTTCCCATGAATCAATGTAATCATAACAAAATACCCCTTTACGAGTCATGAGCATTGCATTTTCTTTTCCAAAGTACTTGCCTGTTTCAGGGTGTGATGTTAAGTTGGAAACTAAGTTTTCCAAACTACTCGGCATTAACCGAAACGTGTCCACAAATCGAAGCTTAACATTTCCTACATATTTGGTGAAGGAAATGTACTTTTCTTTGGAGTTAGCGATAGCATCCACTCTCTCAGTAGTACATCCCAATTGCTTTACAATGAAATTTGCGTCGTAACCACTCATATTATGTAGAAACACAGGAACGGGGTTACGTGTTTTACACCTCAAATTACAGTTATTGTGAGCACTTCCACGGTATTCCCCTGTAATATTGCAGTGGTCTCGAACTTTCCAGTCCTCTTTGGTGAATGGTTTTTGACACAAATAACAGGTTTCAGAACATTGGAACTCTACTTCTTGATCCTGAGTTAAGGCCTTTGGAACATTTAAGCTGTAAAGGCGATCAATTTCATTAGCTATTGAGATCAAACAGTCCATAAACTTTTCTGCAGCGTCAGGTCCACGATAAATAACAGGTTGAATTGGAGGATTTGTCTTTATGTGTTCCACAGCGGGTGATGGTTTAACGTATATACCAAAGCTCATAGGAACATGACTCTGGTATGGCACTGTATAACTTGCTTCAGGATTGGGTAAACATGTTTGATATGGTAAGAGTATACTTTCGAAATCTGCATAGATAACGTAAGGTATTCTCAGCATTTTTTCAACATTTAGGAATTTGACAATGGGGTTTTTAATAGTCATTTCAATCCTAGCAATGTCATGCTAGACACACAAAGCTCTATGTTCTTTTAATTTTTCCATTCCTTGTTGTCCATATCGATTATCAAAGTGAGTAAAACACCGTTTACACGTATATATCTTATGTTCACGGTGGGTAATCTGATGTGCTACTAGTTTATCAAAATCTTTGATAAAGACAAATTGGTTCTGACCAGATGAAGAACTTAGCAGGAGGAGGTCACGATGGTCTTATAGCTCTTGATCCACAACCTTTAGAGGAAACACTTTGTTGTCTTTTTCCAATCCAAATACATTAATGGATATGTCGTTGGCGTTTTCAAATTTGGCAATGTCTGCTAGTGATGTAGGAAACGATATTACTGAAAAATCATACTTGTTTTCCATGTCCTTGTATTTACTAATGCGTTGAGCATCCTTTTTAACCAGTTTTGCTAAAATGGCATACATAAAACACTTTTCATCCTTAAGTTTTGAGGATTAATGCAGGCATTTCTTGCTTTTACGGCTGCTGGTAATGGAATATATTGCTACCACGCAAGGGATTATACTTATTTATTTTCAATCGTACTCCTTCCACTGCTAACAAAGCCCAATTACTGCCTTTTAGCTCAGATTCTTCCATTTCAGTAGTTAACTTCTTAAATTGTGTTTCCAAGAAACTACATAAGTCAGTTTCCAAAAATAGGGCTTGATTTCGTGTTTTAACAGCCCGATCTGTGATTTCGTTGGTGGACGTATGAATGAATCTACATTCAGCCACAAGATTAACTTTTATTGACTTGTGCATTGCTAGTTCTTTCTGCATAGCTTGTATTATTTGCTGTTTGGACTCTTTAAGGTATGAATTTAAATCCTTACACGTATCACAACGTATGAAATAGGATTTAAGACGACCTTGAAAAGACGTTTCATATTCAGTAAGTCCATTATTATCAGAAACCATTGAGAGCAGGTAATGTTTTGTAGGCTCAGTTTTTTGTCTTTTAGCTGCTGACAAAACATTACAACATTCTTCATGGCGACGTCCATTGTATGCATTGTTAAATTTACTGCCACAAGTTTTGCACTCATAAAATTTACCACACGATACTTCGTGACGCTTTCTATCATAGTCCCGAAGAAAATTCTTTCCACACTCTTTACACATATAGCTAGGCATGGTTTCTTCCATTATGGATGTTGATTTTCTGCAAACAGCTGCTTACGGCGTATCACAAGGCTGTAGGCTGGTCAGTGAGACGGTCTTTTACGATGTGAACACTGCAAAAGGTAGTAATCAACTGATTGTATTCCTGCTAAGAGACCTCTTATATAACCTAATCAAGACCAACAGCTACTTACCACGTAGTACACGGCTAGAGCCTAGTGGGTGAGACGATCTTTCAAAATGTGATCACTGTTAAGTGTAGTAGTCAACTGAAAATATTCTTACACCCTACTGAAGGTTATCAGGTACTTACTGCATATCAAAAGGCTGTACACTCATATGTTAGACACTCTCTCTTGCTAAGGACCCCTATATTCCCTATACAAGGCTATACATGTTAGTTCTAACACTTAATGGTTATTTGTTTATTAAATTTATATACACAGCTTATACGAACACGTTTTTCACGCAATAAAACTTTGTCAAATAGCCACATGCGACACGCAAAGTATGTTTCCGCTATCTAGCGGTGACTATGAGAACTACCTGAACGACAGCATGGCACCTAGCGCTCCATATCTTTACTGAACGATCAGCATGCTATCTAGCGGTCGATATCAAAAATTACTCAACTACCAGCATGCTTTCTAGCGGCCGATATCAACACTCACTCAACTCACTTAACATAACCTGACCACGCCGGACTTGTCTACTGAACCTATTCTAATCTAATCCTAGCTAACCTCACTTGACGTGACCATACTTGTTTGTAAGCAACAACAACAATACACTAAGATGCCATGAATTCCAGAGTACTTTTAGATTAATTATCGACTCTCAACTCTTATAACTATGTCTATCCCACTCTGTCAAAAAACACGATATTTTATTTTTTACAATTTTTTTGCTCGATGTCACTACTAAAGTGATAATGGGTTTTCCAATCCCATCACTATAAATTCATTACCCCCGCTCTTAGCTAGGTCTCGACAACAACCATGCCTATTTTTATTATGTCAGATAATGTAATGCGAAAAAAATTATATTCTTTAAATTTTTCCAAAAAATATTCGGAAAGTAGGCTATATTTTGAAAACTAATCATTCTGAAAAGTCATATATAGACTCAAACCAATGGCTTTTATGTCTTTAATCGTTAGAACATAACATGGAATTTTTTACAATTTTCCAAAATATGTTCATTTTTTAAAATGGGCTATATTTTGTAAAGTATGAAATTTACAAAAACAATGTGTTAGACATAAATGACAGGTATTTACTCCCTCTACCATAAAACCAAGTCCCAGGTCTCTGGGGCAAAATCAAAAAAGTTTCAATTTTTGAAAGTAGGCGATATTTTGAAAATGTATCATTCTAAAAAGTCATATATAGACTCAAACAAATGTTCTTTAAGTCCTTTAACGTTAGAACAAAACTTAACATATTTTCAATTTTTCCAAAAAATGGTCAATTTTCAAAATTGCCTATATTTTGAAACTAAGAATTTTACAAAAAAGTTTGTTTAACGTAAATGAAAGGTCTTGACCCCCTCTACCCCCAAAAATAAATTGTAGGTGCCTAGGACAAAAACTGTGCAGTAGTGTGTTTGTGAGAGGCCCACCTCCACCTCCCCACCTCACAAGATGGCGGCCGTACCTTAACTTAACCTAGCCTAACCTAACAAGATGGCGGCCGTAGCTTAACTTAACCTAGCCTAACCTTACAAAATGGCGGCCGTAGCTTAACTTAACCTAGCCTAACCTAACCTGACCTACGTGGTGTGATCAAAAAGTTCAAAAAATGTGGCTGCAACTTAACCAAACCTAGCCTAACCTAACCTAACCTACAAGGTGTGATCAAAAAGTTCCAGAATGGTGGCCGTAGCTTTACTTAACCTAACCTAACTTAACCCAAACCTACGAGGTGTGATCAAAAAGTTCTAAAATGGCGGCTGTAAGTTAACTTAACCTAACCTAACCTAAACCTACGAGGTGTTATCATAAAGTTCCAAAATGGCGGCCGTAGCTTAACTCAACCTAACCTAACCCTACGAGGAGTGATCAAAAAGTTCCAAAATGTGTGGAGGAATGTAGAGGAGGAGGGTGTTTGTAGAACTCTTAAAAACTACTGGGGTGGGGTGGGGGGTAGTAAGAAATAAAAACAGTATTAATTATTTTTCAGCATAAGAGTTTTTTAATTCGTTAAAACAACAATACATTTATTGTTTTTTATACCCTCATAAATTAGATATAGAGAATGTCCACCATGATTTAGATCCTCTAGCACACTTTCTGACATATCATTAAAACGTGTAGGAAGGAATGTCTGAAAATTTTCACTAACACATAGTACACGTTCACCATACATTGTGTCCACTTTTTGAATGTATATGACACGGAATGGAGTATGCATTGGTAATTCAGTGAGCTTTTTTCTCTCTAATCCACAGTTCTGCCCCATAGCATTGAGAATGTTTATTGTAGTAGCCTATAAAGAAACAAAAAAATGTCTATTACAGTTTAGCTATAAGTGACCAGAACCACTATATATATATATATATCATTTTATTCTAAGAGCTTTCCATGATGATAAGAAAAAAGAGTTTACCATAATGATGGATTGAGTGTAAGAAAACGTCTTTTGCTGCTTGATGTCACTACTAAAGTGATACTCTTACAACAGACAAGTGAGTTCATGTTTCGCTGACGTAATCGTATGTTTCCACGCACTTCCTGTGTTGAGCGCGTCATAGTGGCTAAATTTAAAACACTAGATGAGATGTTTTGCTGACGTAATCGTATGTTCCCCGCACGCACACTTTGGACGGGTCCTTTTTGAAGGGAGTCATTTTTTTTACGGGTCCCGGAGGACGGGTCCTTGTTGACGGGTCCCTGTGGCGGGTCCCCTTTGACATAATTTTGGATAAAATGCAAGGGCCAGTCCATAGGGATCAGTCCAAAGGACCCGCCCACAGGGACCCGTCAACAAGGACCCGTCCTCCGGGACCCGTAAAAAAAATGACTCCCTTCAAAAAGGACCCGTCCAAAATGTGCGTGCGGGGAACATACGATTACGTCAGCAAAACATCTCATCTAGAGTTTTAAATTTAGCCACTAGGTCGCCATCTTGTTAGGTTAGGCTAGGTTAAGTTAAGCAACGGTCGCCATCTTGTTAGGTTAGGCTAGGTTAAGTTAAGCTACGGCCGCCATCTTGTGAGGTGGGGAGGTGGAGGTGGGCCTTGAACTCTCACAAACACACTACTGCACAGTTTTTGACCTAGGCACCTACAATTTATTTTTGGGGGTAGAGGGGGTCAAGACCTTTCATTTACGTTAAATAAACTTTTTTGTAAAAATCTTAGTTTCCAAAATATAGGCAATTTTGAAAATTGACCATTTTTTGGAAAAATTGAAAATATGTTAAGTTTTGTTCTAACGTTAAAGGACTTAAAGAACATTTGTTTGAGTCTATATATGACTTTTTAGAATGATATGTTTTCAAAATATCGCCTATTTTCATCAATTGAAACTTTTTTGATTTTGCCCCAGAGACCTGGGACTTGGTTTTATGGTAGAGGGAGTATATACCTGTCATTTATGTCAAACACATTGTTTTTGTAAATTTCATACTTTACAAAATATAGCCCATTTTAAAAAATGAGCATTTTTTTTGAAAAATGTAAAAAATTCCATGTTATGTTCTAACGTTTAAAGACATAAATGCCATTGGTTTGAGTCTATATATGACTTTTCAGAATGATTAGTTTTCAAAATATAGCCTACTTTCCAAATATTTTTTGGAAAAATTTAAAGAATATAATTTTTTTTACATTACATTATCTGACATAATAAAAATAGGCATGGTTGTTGTCGAGACCTAGCTAAGAGCGGGGGTAATGAATTTATAGTGATGGGATTGGAAAACCCATTATCACTTTAGTAGTGACATCGAGCAAAAAAATTGTAAAAAATAAAACATCGTGCTTTTTGACAGAGTGGGATAGACATAGTTATAAGAGTTGAGAGTCGATAATTAATCTAAAAGTACTCTGGAATTCATGGAATCTTAGTGTATTGTTGTTGTTGCTTACAAACAAGTATGGTCACGTCAAGTGAGGTTAGCTAGGATTAGATTAGAATAGGTTCAGTAGACAAGTCCGGCGTGGTCAGGTTATGTTAAGTGAGTTGAGTGAGTGTTGATATCGGCCGCTAGAAAGCATGCTGGTAGTTGAGTAATTTTTGATATCGACCGCTAGATAGCATGCTGATCGTTCAGTAAAGATATGGAGCGCTAGGTGCCATGCTGTCGTTCAGGTAGTTCTCATAGTCACCGCTAGATAGCGGAAACATACTTTGCGTGTCGCATGTGGCTATTTGACAAAGTTTTATTGCGTGAAAAACGTGTTCGTATAAGCTGTGTATATAAATTTAATAAACAAATAACCATTAAGTGTTAGAACTAACATGTATAGCCTTGTATAGGGAATATAGGGGTCCTTAGCAAGAGAGAGTGTCTATCATATGAGTGTACAGCCTTTTGATATGCAGTAAGTACCTGATAACCTTCAGTAGGGTGTAAGAATATTTTCAGTTGACTACTACACTTAACAGTGATCACATTGTGAAAGATCGTCTCACCCACTAGGCTCTAGCCGTGTACTACGTGGTAAGTAGCTGTTGGTCTTGATTAGGTTATATAAGAGGTCTCTTAGCAGGAATACAATCAGTTGATTACTACCTTTTGCAGTGTTCACATCGTAAAAGACCGTCTCACTGACCAGCCTACAGCCTTGTGATACGCCGTAAGCAGCTGTTTGCAGAAAATCAACATCCATAATGGAAGAAACCATGCCTAGCTATATGTGTAAAGAGTGTGGAAAGAATTTTCTTCGGGACTATGATAGAAAGCGTCACGAAGTATCGTGTGGTAAATTTTATGAGTGCAAAACTTGTGGCAGTAAATTTAACAATGCATACAATGGACGTCGCCATGAAGAATGTTGTAATGTTTTGTCAGCAGCTAAAAGACAAAAAACTGAGCCTACAAAACATTACCTGCTCTCAATGGTTCCTGATAATAATGGACTTACTGAATATGAAACGTCTTTTCAAGGTCGTCTTAAATCCTATTTCATACGTTGTGATACGTGTAAGGATTTAAATTCATACCTTAAAGAGTCCAAACAGCAAATAATACAAGCTATGCAGAAAGAACTAGCAATGCACAAGTCAATAAAAGTTAATCTTGTGGCTGAATGTAGATTCATTCATACGTCCACCAACGAAATCACAGATCAGGCTTTTAAAACACGAAATCAAGCCCTATTATTGGAAACTGACTTAAGTAGTTTCTTGGAAACACAATTTAAAAAGTTAACTACTGAAATGGAAGAATCTGAGCTAAAAGGCAGTAATTGGGCTTTGTTAGCAGTGGAAGGAGTACGATTGAAAATAAATAAGTATAATCCCTTGCGTGGTAGCACATACATTCCATTACCAGCAGCCGTAAAAGCAAGAAATGCCTGCATTAATCCTCAAAACTTAAAGGATGAAAAGTGTTTTATGTATGCCATTTTAGCAAAACTGGTTAAAAAGGATGCTCAACGCATTAGTAAATACAAGGACATGGAAAACAAGTATGATTTTTCAGTAATATCGTTTCCTACATCACTAGCAGACATTGCCAAATTTGAAAACGCCAACGACATATCCATTAATGTATTTGGATTGGAAAAAGACAACAAAGTGTTTCCTCTAAAGGTTGTGGATCAAGAGCTACAAGACCATCGTGACCTCCTCCTGCTAAGTTCTTCATCTGGTCAGAACCAATGTGTCTTTATCAAAGATTTTGATAAACTAGTAGCACATCAGATTACCCACCGTGAACATAAGATATATACGTGTAAACGGTGTTTTACTCACTTTGATAATCGATATGGACAACAAGGAATGGAAAAATTAAAAGAACATAGAGCTTTGTGTGTCCAGCATGACATTACTAGGGTTGAAATGACTATTAAAAACCCCATTGTCAAATTCTTAAATGTTGAAAAAATGCTGAGAATACCTTACGTTATCTATGCAGATTTCGAAAATATACTCTTACAATATCAAACATGTTTACCCAATCCTGAAGCAAGTTATCCAGTGCCATACCAGAGTCATGTTCCTATGAGCTTTGGTATATACGTTAAACCATCACCCGCTGTGGAACACATAAAGACAAATCTTCCAAGTCAACCTGTTATTTATCGTGGACCTGACGCTGCAGAAAAGTTTATGGACTGTTTGATCTCAATAGCTAATGAAATTGATCGCCTTTACAGCTTAAATGTTCCAAAGGCCTTAACTCAGGATCAAGAAGTAGAGTTCCAATGTTCTGAAACCTGTTATTTGTGTCAAAAACCATTCACCAAAGAGGACTGGAAAGTTCGAGACCACTACCATATTACAGGGGAATACCGTGGAAGTGCTCACAATAACTGTAATTTGAGGTGTAAAACACGTAACCCCGTTCCTGTGTTTCTACATAATATGAGTGGTTACGACGCAAATTTCATTGTAAAGCAATTGGGATGTACTACTGAGAGAGTGGATGTTATCGCTAACTCCAAAGAAAAGTACATTTCCTTCACCAAATATGTAGGAAATGTTAAGCTTCGATTTGTGGACACGTTTCGGTTAATGCCGAGTAGTTTGGAAAACTTAGTTTCCAACTTAACATCACACCCTGAAACAGGCAAGTACTTTGGAAAAGAAAATGCAATGCTCATGGCTCGTAAAGGGGTATTTTGTTATGATTACATTGATTCATGGGAAAAGTTAAGTGAAACGTGTTTACCTCCAAAAGAGCTATTCTTTAACAAATTAAGTCAAGATGATGTTAGTCATGAAGACTATGAACATGCCAACAATGTGTGGAATCAGTTCAACATTAAAACTCTAGGGGAATATAGTGACCTCTACCTAACTTCAGATATACTCCTTCTTGCAGACAGCTTTGAAACGTTTAGAAATAAAACACTAGAAACACACCGAGTGGATGCTGCACACTTTTTTACTTTGCCTGGTTTAAGTTTCGAGGCAATGCTCCTTTACACAGGAATTGAACTGGAATTGCTACAGGATTACGATCAGATTCTTCTAATCGAGTCTGGAATACGTGAAGGCATATGCCGGGTGTCTCATAGGTATGATGAAGCTAACCATAAATACATGGAAACCTATGATTCTGAGAAACCATCGCAGTTTATAACCTATGATGATGCCAACAACCAATACGGGTGGGCTATGTGCCACTCCCTTCCTTTTGGTGGATTTCAGTGGGTTTCTACAGATACTGTTGATCTAGAAAAACTAAAGGAAGACGATCCTGTGGGATACATTCTAGACGTTGATGTTGATTACCCATGTGACCTTCATGATCTACACAACGATTTACCTTTCCTACCAGAGTGTACACAACCCAAGGATTCGTCTCTGAAAAAACTAATTCCTCATCTTGGAAATCGAAGGCGATATGTTGTTCACTACATGGCATTAAAACAGGCTTTAGATCATGGAATAAAATGGATAAAATTCATCGTTTGTTAAAGTTTAAGCAAAGACCTTGGTTAAAGGCATACGTTGATTTTAATAACAACCTTCGAAAACAAGCCAAAAATGATTTTGAGAAAAATCTGTACAAATTATTCAACAATGCCATTTTGGAAAAACAATGGAAAATATCCGTAAAAGAATAGACATACGTCCTGTGACTGACAGCAAAAAGGCAGAAAAGCTAATAGCAAAGCCGACATTTATTGACAGAACAATTTATGGTCCTAACCTAGCTGCTTTCCACATGGCTAAACGTAACATTGTATTCAATAAGCCTATATATATTGGAATGTGTATACTGGATATTTCAAAAACTCTAATGTATTCCCACCACTATGATGTCCTGCTACCCTATTATGGAATGAACAATCTTAAACTCATGTATATGGATACCGACTCGTTCATTTATTTGGTTAACACCCCAGATGTATATCAAGACAAGTTGGATTTCCTACAACACCTGGACACGTCAGATTATCCTACTAGTCACATATGTTACTCTACATCAAACAAGAAAACTTTGGAGAAATTTAAAGACGAGGCTTGTGGACAAATTATAAAAGCATTTGTTGGACTTAGAGCTAAAATGTACGCTTTAGACATAAATGGTAAAGAAATCAAAAAGATTAAAGGTATTAACAGAGGTGTTGTCAAAAATTGTATAAGCTTTCAAGATTATAAGGATTGTGTCATGAAAAACAATGTAAAAAGAATACCAATGAACGTTATCGCTTCTAAGCCACATGACATATCATCTATAAGACTAAACAAAATTGCTTTGTGTCCTGGTGATGATAAAAGAGTGATTGATGCTAATGGTATAGGTACACATGCCTATGGTCATTACTCAATCATTGACCATGCTTAAAGAGTTAAGTTTTGAATATCAAAATCCTCTGCATGAGCCTAGCAAATACATAAAACAAAACAATTTAAAAAATTAAAACAATAGCACTACAAAAATAGAAAAACACACACAAAAAAAGAAAAAATAGTATTCATAATAAAAAAATAGAAAACAAAATAAAAACAAGTGTACAATTCATAACAAAAAAAAGAATATATACAAAAATGTATTATGTGTAAATAGTGTACATGTATTTAAAATACAAATATTGTATGGACACTGCTTGTACGTTTTAATTACAACCCCCCTCTCTCCACTCCTAATGCAAAATGAACATGTAAAACACAAATTGGAAAATCCATGTTTCCATATTGACAGAATAGAAAAAAAAACATTAAACTGAAATTTTAAAAGTGTAAATGGGAATTTGGTAAATTGACAAATGTGTAAACAACAAATGGGGAATCCATGTTTCTATATCATGAAATTGAAAAACTTTAAACTGACATTTTAAAAACTGTAATTGGGAAATTGTGAAATTAATAAATGTGTAAACAACAAAATGCAAAATCCTTGTTTCCATATTATGAAATTGAAAAACTTAAAACTAACATAAAAAAAAACTGAAAATGGGAAATTGGAAAATTGACAAATGTGTAAACAATAAAATGAAAAAAAAAAACGGTTGGGGTATCGATCATGTTGTACATTAGCCTACAAGACTAACATAAGGATAGTTACATGTGCCCTTATATACTTTGTGTATGTGCATTAGCCATTGGATTAGCTTAAGTTAGGTTTGGTAAAGTTAGGTTTAGTGAGGTTAGGTATGTGACCTTGTAGTTTACTCTTTTCGTAAAATGTAAAAATGTAAAATCTAAAATTTAAAAAAATCTTAAATTTAAAATGTAAAATGTAAAATCTAATAAAAAAATGGAAAATGATAAAATCGAAAAATCTAGAATGTTAAAATGTAAAATCTAAAATCTTTAAATGAGGTTTTTGTGGGTTAGGATAGGTTAGGTTAGGTTAGCTTTGGTTATAACTAAGTTTATTATTTGTGCTCTGACATTTGCTCACAATTTTTGCTCTCACTTTTAGGTAGATTTCATTAGAAAGCTATTAGGTAGATTTCATTAGAAAGCTAACTATTGCAATGGGTCCCATGTTTCGACTTCCGGAAAATTTCGACATATCTTCGCGTTTCACATCCCCCAGACCCCAAAACCGCCGTCAGTTCAAAAGTTTATATATAATTTATGTATATATATATATACAGGGTGTATTTGATATGATGGAAGTCTGTTACACTGGTGATAGAAGAGACTATTCTAAGCTTCCTAGGTAAAAAATTTGTCACCTATCTTGAAATTGATAATTAATCATTAAAAAGTCAATGTTTTTAGTTATTTCAGAAACTAATCAGGCAGAAAGTCGTGCGGCTGGCTGGGGAAACGAGGTGGAGCCAGATGTGACGACGCGCGAAGGGGAAGTTGTTACGTAATCGGAGCATTGACCTTACCGGTTGACTTGAGGGGTGGTAGGCTATCAGCTGTTATGAGGATGAGCTCTACCGTCTCGTAAGAAAATGTGCATTGCCGTTGTTCTTGTTGTTGTTGTTGACGACGCACGCAATGGCTTGGGACGTCAGGACCGGTAGTATTGTGTAGCCTACTTTGTAAGTGTGGAATTCATTGATTGATGTTCATGTATAAAATAATTTCGATACTCAGCCCTGATGTATCATTGGCGTCCGTGTCGGACCTTCTGTTGACTAGTTTCTGAAAATACTAAAAACATTCTCTTAATGAAATGCAGTGTGACAAAATTCCGACATCCCGCAGTCTGTTCAGAACTAGGCATTTAGGACGGAAGTAAAAAACTTGATGTTTTGTTTGAGAGGCTTGGCGATTTTGGTCATTTAGCCCCATGTAGCTGGGTGTGGGTAGAATTTGTGTGATAACCTGTGTTTTGTGGTTTCTGTAGTAATGTGGGTATTTGTAATTCAGGTGAGGATTCGGAAGAAGGCGCCGGCCCTGTGGTGTTGGGGCAGTGCAACTGCCTCTCACCTGGAGGCCCTGGGTTCGATTCCTGGCTCCATCAGGGATATTAGAAACTGACGTGAGGGCTGTAACGCAGTGCACTAAGCCTCGTGAGGGCAATTAAGTAGCTGTCTGACAGTGAGGCAGTGCCCGAGTCAGGAAAATCAAGATTAATGGCCGAGGGGACCCGATGCACTGACCACGCGTCACCCTAATATCTGCAGGCCAAATGGCTGGACAGCGGTCGCTTGGTAGGCCTAGGCCCTTCATGGGCTGCACTGCCAGCGGTTATGATTATTGAGAAGAAGGCGGCCGTGGCCTTAAGTTAGGAACAATCCCGACATTTGCCTGGGGTAGAAGTGGGAACCCATGGAAACCTACTTCCAAGATTTAATACTAGTATGGTACCACATGTTCATATTGTGAATTGTCCCATCCCATCTCCAGCCCTCGGGTGGCCATTAACTGGAGAGGGGGGGGGGGGGGGGAGGGAGGATTGATTTATTGGTCCATCAACAATGTAAATACATATGAAAATACACGAAAATGAAAATAAAATACAAATTCATTGTTATAATACAGTGTTATAATAATAATAATAATAATAATAATAGTCTAATAATAATAATAATAATAAGAGTCAGCATGTGTAGTTCTGGTGGTAGAGAGCTAACCATCCCGAGGGTGCGATCTACGTTCAGTCATGTAGTAAATGAATGGGATCTAATAAGATCATCTCCATGGATTTCATGGCACATACAAGAAATCCTACGTACATTAAAGTCTGGCAACTCGACATACCAAAAAGAAACATAAAAGAAGTTAGTGTGTCTAAAAGCCTACTATTACTATTATTAGTATTATTAATAAGTTTATTACAGTTGTTGCACTATCTTCACACAAAGATAGACCAACAGTTCCTTAAATTAATTTACTAAATCTTTAGGATTTCTATTTTCTATGCATAGTTCATGAAGCTGGAAAAATCCTAGACAGATCCACCATCACTAGTCATGTAGCCACTCCCCATGAAGGTGTGAATCAGCTGTTCATAGGCTCGGTTTGTGTATTTCAATGTCATTGGCAGACAAGGCGAGGAGGTCACTCAACTGCAGACTCTGGTCAACATTCCTCAGCGTAGGAGGGGAGGGAGACGGGGAGAAGTCAGCTCTGCTGCTGAGGGGAACGAAGTGAAAGCCCGTTTCCAAGATATTGACCGACGATTTTTGTGATTTAATTCCACCTACACTAATTAAGATCCGACTTAATTTCATGAAGATATTTGCTTAGAATACCATCTTCTATCACCAGTGTAAAGGACTTCCATCATATCAAATACACCCTGTATATGTATATATATATGTATATCAGTTTCTTGTGGACACGATAACTGCCGTAATTTTGCACCAATTACTTCGAATTTTTTACCGAAGATGTATACCTATAAAATCTCGGTCGAGTTCGTTACTGGGCTAAATCGGTCGAAGGGGGTGAAAATGGGGGGCTTTTTTTCGAAAAAGTGAAATTTCGCTATAACTCTCTTAATACGTGCAATATCGAATCCATTCAAAGTTCATAATATGTGTCGGATAAGTGCCAAAAATTTATGTCAAATAAGATTTTTGATAGCACCAACCATTGACCAAAGGGGTGGAAAAAAGTGGGTTTTTCGGGAAACATTAATCATATCTCTCTTAATAGGCACAATATCAAAACCGTACAAAATGGACAATATTCCCCTAATAATTACCTAAAACTTTTGTCTGAAAGAATTTTTGATATGACCCACCATTACGCCAAGGGACGAGAAAAATGATTTCGGAATTATAAGAAAATGCCAAGAGCTATCAGTGGTTGCCATGGCAACACTACTAAATTGATGAGGCATGGACCATCAGACGTTGCCATGACAACGCACTTGCACGAGATCAGATTCAGTATTTCCATCTGATTAAGTGGTTGGTTGGTTGGTTCTTAAGTTTAGGGGCTGCGACAACGCGGTCATGTAGCCCCGTGTACTTTGGGTGTGTGTAGAATCTGTCTGATAACCGGTGTTAATTGTGATGACTGTATTAGTGTGTGTTATCTGTTTGTTAATTTATTTAAGTACTGCAACTAACAATTTTTCAGATAGTTCCTACTTTTGCCGCCAAGCGCCACTGTCAACGACTACGAGGCCAAGTTCAGAACTGAGCTACTAGACGCCGCCGCAGTCGGCTCTTGGCAACGAACATAGAAACCTAAGAGCGTTGTATACATTCTTAACCTATCCAATTTAGCTTCACACAGGTGCAATTAGTGGAAGGATCTTTAACATGCCATAAATCTATGACATGGGACCGCCGGCTTTACTTCCCCTCCGAAGGAAGGCATACTGAGGGATATTTAACGCTCTTAAAAAATCCGACGGCTTCGGCCGGGTTTGAACCCAGTATCTTGGGCATAGAAGCTCAGCATGTTACCGACTACGCCACCAAAGCCGCCTGATAAAGTGGGAAGCGGCTTCGGTGACGTAACTGGTAGCATGCTGAATGTCTATGCCCAATGTCGCGGTTTCAAAGCCGGCCGAAGTCGTCGGATTTTCTAAGAGCACTAGAATCCCTCAGTATGCTTTCCTTTGGAGGGGAAGTTCCAACGTTCGTTGCGAGTTGATGGTTGGGGTGGCATCTAGTAGCCAAGTTCACAGCTAGGTGTCGTTGACGGTTGTACCTGGTAGCAACATTAGGAACTACTGCTTGAAATTGACCGTCTGCAGTACTTACATGAATTAAGACTAATACAGCCATTACAATTCACACCGTGTATCAGACAGATTCTACACTCACCCAAAGTACACGGGGTTAGATGACCGCGTTGTCGCAGCCCCTAAACTGAGGAACCAACCAGAGGTAGATTTCGTTAGAAAGCTAACTATTGCAATGGGTACCATGTTTCGACTTCCGGAAAATTTCGACATATCTTCGCGTTTCACATCCCCAGGCCCCAAAACCACCGTCAGTTCAAAAGTTATATATAATTTATGTATGTATATGTATATCAGTTTATTGTGGACACGATAACTGCCGTAATTTTGTACCAATCACTTTGAATTTTTTACCGAATACGTATACCTATAAAATCTCGGTCGAGTTCGTTACTGGGCTAAATCGGTCGTTGGGGGGTGAAAATGGGGGGCTTTTTTTTCGAAAAAGTGAAATATTGCTATAACTCTCTTAATATGTGAAATATCGAATCCGTTCAACATTCATACTATGTGTCGGATAAAGCCCAAAAATGTATGTTTGAAGAGTTTTTTTTATAGCACCAACCATTGACCAAAGGGGTGGGAAAAAGTGGGTTTTTCGGGAAACATTAATCATATCTCTCTTAATAGGCACAATATCAAAACCGTACAAAATGGACAATATTCCCATAATAATTACCTAAAACTTTTGTCTGAAAGAATTTTTGATATAACCCACCATTATGCCAAGGGATGAGAAAAATAATTTCGGAATTATAAGAAAATGCCAAGACCTATCAGTGGTTGCCATGGCAACACTACTAAATTGATGAGGGATGAGCCATCAGACGTTGCCAAGATAACGCACTTGCACGAGATCAGATTCAGATTTCCATCTAAGTGTGAAGCGGCTTCGGTGACGTAACTGGTAGCATGCTGAATGTTTATGCCCAAGGTCGCGAGTTCAAAGCCGGCCGAAGTCGTCGGATTTTCTAAGAGCGCCAAAAATCCCTCAGTATGCTTTCCTTTGGAGGGGAAGTTCCAACGTTCGTTGCGAGTTGCTGGTTGCGGTGGCATCTAGTAGCCAAGTTCACAGCTAGGTGTCGTTGACGGTAGTACCTGGTAGCAACATTAGTAACTACTGCTTGAAATTGACCGTCTGCAGTCCTTACCTGAATTACAGACTAATACAGCCATCCCAAAGTACACGGGGTTACATGACCGCGTTGTCGCAGCCCCTAAACTGAGGAACCAACCAAAATCTCTGCGGTAGATATAATTTTGCGTGAAGAAGTAACAGACCGTTACATAGTTGCACATCAGTGTCGAAACCTAGCATAAGGACAGTGTGACCACAAGTATAAAAATGGACCCCAAATGACAAGAAGGTTACCGTTCCCATAAGACAATAAAATGTTTAAAATAAGCATAAAATGACGAAAAACAAAGTTAATTAAGCTCCAATTATAAAATACCTTATCGCATTAAATGAGGTCTGGTCCTTCTACGAAAATCTGCATATTCTGCCTATTTTCGCCTATCCCCAAGTTTGTCCGGTGAAATCTACCTCCGCCTTCCGGCGTGCCGAGAGGACTTTTTTTTTTTTTTTTGCTCTCACTTTTAAGTTAGGTTAGGTTAGGTTAAGTTAGGTTAGGTTAGGTTAGGTTATAACTTAGTTTATTATGTGTGCTCTCACATTTGCTGTCATATTTGCTCTGACTTTAAAGTTAGGTTAGGTTAGGTTAGGTTAAGTTGAGTTAGGCAGAATGGCTGAGGTATGAATCAAAAGCCAGCTCTTGTCAGTTTTGCCTCACAAGGCTGAGTGTACCCCGTTCCACTCCTGAGACCAGAAAATTAAATTTCTTGACAGAGCCGGGATTCAAACCTCAGGAATGACCTCCAAGAATGCTAGTCACTACACCAAAGAGTGGACAATGTAAGGCTGGTCTTGATTGTACACGATCAATCAATAATTACCTAATAATAATAATAATAATAATAATAATAATAATAATAATAATAATAAATATTCCATTTAACAACTACACGGCCGACCTCTCTCTGTGACGTCATGCACGGTCTCAGGGCTAGGCAGCCATCTTGCGCATTAGCCCCTGTGCCAGCTCTGACTGACCCTCCATAAGAATAACATAGGACTGGTTGCGCACGGCGGCCATCTTGCGCATTAGCCCATGCGCTAGAACCGGCCTTTATATCCTACTAACTTGAACCACGCTTGTAATTCCGTGTTGCGCAACTGTGCTTGAAGTAAAATATCAGGAGCGTTATCATTTTTAAAATAGATATTTTGCAAGTTTGGCAAGTGAACTGGTAATCACACGAAAGAATGTGACTGTCATGCATGTGAAATGAAAATATCCTGAATGCGGCTTATGTTGCACCAACAGAAATAAGTAATTTCATCGTAGTTCACCATTTCGCCTTCAGGAAATATTTTAACAATGCAGTCATGACCTTTCAACACATACTTGTGGATTGTAATATATAAGGTATTTGTGGATGTATTTAACACTCCGAACACTTGAGCATATTTCAACATTTATATGAGCTTGCAAGTAAAGTAAAAGAAATGGATTGTAGGGAACAATTAGCAATTTAAATAAATAAAACCCATACTCAAAATCAGGAGTGAACTTATTCTCATGCCTAGAAACAAGGTGTCAGGCAAATTACATAGGCCAGACAGGAAGTAGGATGGACACAAGTTATAAAGAAAATAGAAATACCATCAAACCCAGGAAACATTCATCAGTATGCGAGCACAAGTATGAGACAGGACATAGCTTCACTAACTTAGAAACAGACCTGAAACTGACACACTACGAAGCAAAAGGTAGGGAACTTGACATTAAAGAAGCCATAGGAATTCACTTAGCTTAATTAAACAACCCAGATAATCTAAAAGAGCACACATTCTTGGAGAGTTCACCCCTATTCACATTATTAGTCAGAAATCCAGTCAGCAGTAAGGTAACAATATAACGAAAAGTAAGCCAGGGAATGAATACGTATTGGGGGGTAACAGGGAACAATGCTAAACATGAAGAATGCACTTTGAGTCGTAACGTCAATAAACCCAGGCCTTAATTAGGCAGTGTTAACGAATTCAAGAACCCCCATCAAGTCCTGCAGCGCTCAGTGACTCATTAGTTCATGCGAGGCGGGGAAGAGATTGGTCGCTAATACTTGAGATCGTTCTTCATAATTAGCATACAATCATACAGTCATACAGCTTAGATCATTGCCAGCATCGTATTAATCTACATGAAAACCAAGTAATGTTCTAAGTTGCTAAAACGGATAGCGCTGATAACACGGGGACTGAATATTTTTGACTAGTATTCAGAGCAACTAACAGAGCGCAGCATGAGTGCACCACATGCGACAGGATTAAACATGGCTTTTACACGGAGCGGTCAGTCCACTGGAGGTACGCTGCGGAACGGGACCACAAGGATCAGCTCTAAAACCCGATAAATTATTATTATTATTATTATTATTATTAATATTATTTATTTACCAAAAATTGTGTCTACAATTTATGGACAGTAGATAGAGAAAGGTTGGTTGGTTGGTTCTTAAGTATAGGGGCTGCGACAACGCGGTCATGTAGCCCCGTGTACTTTGGGTGTGTGTAGAATGTGCCTGATAACCGGTGTTAATTAAGATGACTGTATTAGTGTGTGTTATCTGTTTTTTAATTTAAGTACAAACTGCAACTTAGAATTTTTCAAATATTTCCTACTTTTGCCGCCAAGTGCCACCGTCAACGACTACTAGGCCAAGTTCAGAACATAGCTACTAGAGGCCATCGCAGTCGGCTCTTGGCAACGAACGTAGAAACCTAAGAGCGTTGTTTACATTCTTAACCTATTCAATTTAGTTCACACAGGTGTAATTAGTGCAAGGTTCTTTAACATGCCATAAATCTATGACATGGGACCGCCAGCTTTACTTCCCCTCCGAAGGAAGGCATACTGAGGGATTTTGAACGCTCTTAAAAAATCCGAAGGCTTCGGTTGGGTTTGAACCCGCTATCTTGGGCATAGAAACTCATCATGCTAGCAACTACGCCGCCGAAGCCGCTAGATAGAGAAAGGGCAAGCCCCCACATACACAGCGTTCATTAAATCTGTACAAATCTGATATGTTACATATTTCCCCGCTGGCAGAAGGTTTCGGGGAGCCACCGGTTTCAAATGACCCTTTTTCAACAGTCCCTAACTCCCTGTCTGGTGTTACCATAGTTTCTCTCATGTATGACTCCAAGTTTCTCAGAAAATCTACCGGTGTAACGGAATTGGAATTATTGAATTTTGCCGGTCGATCTTCATGGCTTCTCAAATACACAATATTCGAGTACTGAGTTTGACCATAGTTCGGCGTGACATTAAAGTTAGGTGTCAGCCCATAATTCGGCGTTATGTTAGCATTCGGTGTCACAAATTGTGATGTTCTCCTAAATGGATTATAACCTTGGTTTTCCATAGGAATATTCGGTTTTGCCATGTTAGTTGCAGTGTTTGTAGATGGTACACCCTCTCTATTAGGTTTTAATAGACGATTGATGCGTTCATCCATTTCGGCGTATTCTAACACTTTCTCAGGTTGCGTATTTATTATAGCATTCACCTGTGATTCTATCTGCTCAAATCTTCCTTCAATGCGATTATCGAATACTTTCTGTTTCCCATCCTGTTCCTCACGGTAAGCGTCTAACGTTTTTGCTACGTATTGGTTGGATCTGTGATTGTTCTCACGAGTTTCCTCTCGAATCGCTTCAATGTCTGTAGCTAAGTCCTGTTTTATTTTGCTGACTTCAGCCTCCACCTTCTCTACTCTGTTTGCTACACGTTTGGTATTCATGTGTACGGCAAATGCTATGCCTCTAGCTAGTTTTAATCCAGAGTTAACTATAGCCACGTCAGCTTTTAACACACCCACGTACGTGTTAACTTCTTCCATACGCTGTTCCACGGAGTTAATCCTAGTACTAACGATTTCTTTTGCATTAGCGACTTTACTCATGACTGATTCGATGTTATCATTCATCTCCGTCTGAACGTCTTTGAGTTTTTGATTTATCTCAGATCTATTTGTGCGTATCTCCTGTTCTATTCCCTCTAAGTGTGCGTGATATTCCGTGCGATAAGTTTCCATTTCTGCACGCAAATCATCACTAACCTTATTGATTGTGACAGTAATTTCGGCTTTAACATTGGCAATGTCCTCTCGCACTTCAACTGCATTCTGTGCCATATCTGCCCTAATGTTATTGTTTAACAGTGCCATGTCAGCTCTAATATTTGTAGTAATGTTGTTACTAGTTTGTAACAGAGTAGCTGTAGCATTGTTACTGTTCTCATTCAAGTCTGCCCTCAAAGTTTCGTTATTTTGTGTGATCCCTTAAATTGTCACTGTTTTGTGTCACATCGGCCCTGACAGTGTTTATGTTTTCAGTAACATTATTAATATCGGCCCTTAAGTTTTCATTATTTAGAGTCATATCTGCCCTCAAGTTTTCATTGCTCAGAGCCATCTCAGCCCTTACGTCATTATTATTTCGTGTCAAATTGTCCATCGACACCTGCAGATTATGCAGTAGGGCAGGCAAATTTGCCAACAACTCGGCTGTCTCTTGTGCATACATAATATCTTCAATTGGAGAAATACGGGGAACTAACAACTTCATATGCCTTAACAATGATTTGAGTTGGAAAACAGTAGAAAATCCATTCCTTCATAAATTCATTCGATCATAACAGCTGAACCTCTGGTAAAATTTAAATGACATCAAGACTACAACAAACTTACATTTACTCAAGACTAGGATAACTGCAAATCAAATCCTCAACTTATTATCATTAATAAATGTTACCTAGCCTCATGGTCTTAATTCTGGAACAAGAATGCCATGTAGCCTTCCAAAACACTAGTACGAAATCTCGATTTGTTGCTAATCTGTTGGATTTGCTAACAAAATAAAATCCTCACAAACAAACGAATCATGGAGATCGAACACAAGTTTCGATGCAACCACGTTCGGCGCCAACGTACTATATGTGCCCGCTGGCCGAAGGTTTCGGGGAGCCACCGGTTTCAAATGACCCTTCCGAGACCCTCTTCCAGTTAACACACTAGTATGGGGGACGATACATTCATAGGCTGGTGTAGCACAAAAGTCTGCACTCGGGGGTGTCGGGAATTAGTGAGGTTCGATCTTTAACCAGCTCAGAGGAATGCATCGATAACAAAACTAAACAAGAAAAGAGAGGTCAGTCTTAGGTTAAAAACACAAATAAATTTTATTCAGAATAGATCCCTAGCCTAGCATGAGTGTTGCAAACGGCTAGTCCGATATTATTCTGCCCTGAAAGAAATATAAAAAGTCCTAAACAAGATCTAAATTGCTCTCATGGTCCTAATACAAAATTCGACAAAATGAACAAGCTAAGAGAATGGCACGTAAGATCGGCCCTAAGCTATTACATCGAAATAACTTACGGGTGGATCAAACATCAATAGAATCTACAGGAAAGCTAGACATTTACTTGTTTACATTTATTAGCAAGGAGAAATTGGTCCTATGCTATGATGGTGCCATCTCTAACATTTATCTTTAGAGGTAAGTGTTCAGCTAGTCCTAAATATCATTAATTAATAAACGAGATGCGTTTATTACTAGGAAAATCAAGCTATGTGCACAATGTTGCTGAATCAAAAATAGCTATGCTAATACAACACAAATGCATACAATAATTCAGCACTCCTATGGTTGTGCAATTTGCACTGCCTGCGTACTCAATTTGTTACTGTTTGTAACAAACGGTCATAGTGTCAAAGTGTTAAGAAAATAGATAATATAGGAAAGCCTGCAAATGCGATAATAATAAAGCAATTACATCGACTCATATTGCTTCTAATCTGATGTGTGTGCTTCAGTTATCACATCACCAATTAGTGGTCGACTAATCATGTGAAAATGTATCAAAATGTATCTACAATAACTTAACAAATCTAAGTGTTGACATTTGGTCCAGAAAAATAGTTTATTTTTAATGTTTATAAATTTTATTTAGGTTCAGGGGGAATTATTGGATTTGTTAGTTTTCAAAACCCTATTTTTGATTATTAAAGTTTCACCCAATTATTTATTCCTGACAGTATTGTTGCTTAGTTTATGGACCTTTAAAAGCGTTCAGTGTATTCAGGTAACGTTTGTATCCAGCTTAAGCAAATAACTCAATAGTTCAATAGTTTACGAGACACCCTGTGTCTTCACCAATATTTCATCACACTTATTAGACATCCTATGTCTTCACCAATTATTTTACTCTTATTTCCGATCCATTGCTCCAGGCGCCTTCGGTTTTGGTACGACTTTAGTTAGTTCATTACCACCGATATAACCACAATACCAATGTCGGAGGTATTCATCCACCGTCACGACTCATAAATACTCTTAATTTACAAAAGTGTGGAATCCTAATTGATACACGTTTGAATTGCTGGTAATAAAGATTATGTGTACAAAAGCACATCCTGACAACGCCTTAAATAAACATAAAGGTTTCTGATACAAACTAACTGTGTGTGTGCGTTTATAAAATTGCCTCTTCCCTGAATAAATCGAACCTGCGTTCATTTGGTTACAAAATACAATTTCATTCATTGCCTGTGTGGCTTCTTTTAAAGAAATAAACCTGTTTTCAAGTATTGATCTGGCCAATAAATGTAAATAACGAAACTCTGCATTCCACTTGTAATAATGTCAAGAATCTCACAGCCTTCTAAAAAAAATATTAATCCACTGCCTAGAATCGAGTGTGCTGTGTAGTGAACTTGGCTCGTAACCTTGGCCTTGATTTAACAATGTCAAACTAGTTTATTTGTCATCAGCCTGACAAAAATAAAAGTTGATCATACCTGTTTTTAAATGATAGGGATGAGCATTGAAAATCCAGCCTTCCTGGCGTCTATAAATGTTTAATAAAACTTATATTTTCCACACGCGTCTTATAATAAGCTACCTGCATTGTGCGCTAAATAAATGAAACCAAAATAAACTACTCTACTGTTTCCACTCTTACAATACGCTATAAATATTTGATCTGACTTACAGATTCAGCGTCACTTGGTTCGAGTCCCGCCATGAGATGTTGTATGCGGTCTCGTGTATGGCTTTAGGTTACCATTTCATTGTGTCTGGACATGCTCCGTCGCCAATTCCCCACGCATGATTTAGCAATCACATGCCATCGCGTGGTTGGAGTTGTATCTGAAGATCTGCTGGTTTATCATTATTGCGATGTTAGCGTTGGTAAAAATGTAGCACATAATTAAATAAAACTGCCGCGCACTGCACCTAATATTCGGTAAAAATTGCCCATTTTCACTCCGCCACTAGCTCTAGCCTCGTCGCTTGTGCGACACTCACTCGTGACTTACACTGACATTTACACAAGAAAATATTAACAAAATTAAATCAAAATCACTGCCCATCCGGCAAATAAAGATTGTACTTGTAGATTTTGTACAGTTACACAGTTAGTTAAATACACAGTTTATAGAACACTGAAACATGTGTGTGTGCGTGAAAATGAGACCATGCGGTCGCAAAGTTTTCTTCGCACAAGTCCTTCATTTCATCTCGGATAATAATAAAAATATTTTACAGTTTTCGTTGTGGTGAATGTCTTCAATCGTTCAATCATTACACAATGCCATGATGGCTATCCATAAGAAAGTTATTCGTAGATTTTTCCTGCCACATGGTTTCCTTTCACTTGTGCTCCATCATGCACATGTTGTCTCTTCCACAGGCGAATAGGAAACTGGTGTTACCAAATATGGCGTGCTCTCAGTATATGAGCTGGCCGCGTAAATTGATAGTTTCTTCGATTTTCGAAGTATGCTGTACTTCAAATATGCAGAATTACTTGGTTATACTTATAGTAGATTTTTGGAATGTGAAAAATAAGTAAAAATATAATCACAAGCGATATTGCTTCAGCTTCTTCCCGCCGCTCACAGGGTATGTTCAGTTACATTTCAGCATAAGTTTTCGTCTCTGTTATCTGAGCAAACATGCGTCAACGGGTGCATACATCTCCACGTCAAGTAAATAAAAATTGCGGAAGTCAATTTTTATTTCAGCCAATTACCAATCCTTGGTTTGACTTCGTGCACGATCCATTCTGTGAGTGATCCTGTGATATTCTTCATCACTCATGCGATTGTCTTCACCTGCTGGTTCAATCTCAATGTTGTGAACATCAGCTGTCGTAACTTTCCTGTTATTCTCACGACATTTGTCATTTCCATCTCTTCTTCTGTCTGGTTCTTCGTCTTCTGCATTTCTTCTTCTCCGTTCCTGAATGTATCGTCGACTTTCATTAGCCCTACCTTTCCAATCATTATCGTATTGGAAACGAGAATCATTTTCTCTTCGGTAACCGCCACTGTGTCTGTAATCTCTTATGGGATTATCAGTGTACCGGTTATTTCGATCCTCACGATCACGTGGCTGTCCTCTATAACCACGGTTGAAATTAGCGTTGTTATTGTTATTGTTGTTACTACGACGATTGTTGTTGTAATTGTTGGCTCTGTTTTGATATCTGTGCTGGTAATTCTTGTTAATTGTGTCAAATCGACGATTCCTTGAATAAGGTGTATTGTCTTGACGATAATCACGGAAATCTCTCCTTCTATCTGGTCCCTCGTGATTTTGACGATTGTTTGTTCGACGATTTTCTGTAGTTTGTACAGTCTGACTGGTTCTGTCCACTGAAGTTACATTTACATCATGTGTGCTCCTGTGTTTAGGTGTAGGTGCAAATTGTTCGTGACTGCTATCCAGTTTTCTAAGAACTTCGTCACATTTCATAAATGTATTTGCATCTGACGCTATGAGTAACCTTTGTACTTCCATAGGATATTGTCTTCTAATGGTTTGGACAAGTTCTAATTCGGATAAAAGGGGTTCCCAACATTGCAATTTCGAAAGCTGACTTGCGAAGTAGGTAGCGTACTTTGTTGTTTGAGTACTAGCGTACTTCTTATTGTACATTTCCGCCCTTATATTTTGCTGACGTTCCAAAGACCAATCAGTCTTAAGGAATGCTACTTTAAATTCCTGATAATTGTGGAATGATTATCTGAATGCCTTGAACCAGGTTAACGGGCTGTTCTCTAGGTATTTTTCAACAGTCCGTCACTCCCTCTCTGGTGTTACCATAGTTTCTCTCATGCATGACTCCAAGTTTCTCAGAAAATCTACCGGTGTAACGGAATTGGAATTATTGAATTTTGCCGGTCGATCTTCATGGCTTCTCAAATACACAATATTCGAGTACTGAGTTTGACCGTAGTTCGGCGTGATATTAAAGTTAGGTGTCAGCCCATAATTCGGCGTTATGTTAGCATTCGGTGTCACAAATTGTGATGTTGTCCTAAATGGATTATAACCTTGGTTTCCATAGGAATATTCGGTTTTGCCATGTTAGTCGCAGTGTTTGTGGATGGTACACCCTCTCTATTAGGTTTTAATAGACGATTGATGCGTTCATCCATTTCGGCGTATTCTAACACTTTCTCAGGTTGCTTATTTATTATAGCATTCACCTGTGATTCTATCTGCTCAAATCGTCCTTCAATGCGATTATCGAATTCTTACTGTTTCCCATCCTGTTCCTCACGGTAAGCGTCTAATGTTTTTGCTACGTATTGGTTGGATCTGTGATTGTTCTCACGAGTTTCCTGTCGAATCGCTTCAATGTCTGTAGCTAAGTCCTGTTTTATTTTGCTGACTTCAGCCTCCACCTTCTCTACTTTGTTTGCTACACGTTTGGTATTCATGTGTACGGCAAATGCTATGCCTCTAGTTAGTTTTAATCCAGAGTTAACTATAGCCAGATCAGCTTTTAACACACCCACGTACGTGTTAAATTCCTCCATACGCTGTTCCACGGAGTTAATCCTAGTACTAACGATTTCTTTTGCATTAGCGACTTCACTCATGACAGATTCGATGTCATCATTCATCTCCGTCTGAACGTCTTTGAGTTTTTGATTTATCTCAGATCTATTTGTGCGTATCTCCTGTTCTATTCCCTCTAAGTGTGCGTGATATTCCGTGCGATAAGTTTCCATTTCTGCACGCAAATCATCACTAACCTTATTGATTGTGACAGTAATTTCGGCTTTAACATTGGCAATGTCCTCTCGCACTTCAACTGCATTCTGTGCCATATCTGCCCTAATGTTATTGTTTAACAGTGCCATGTCAGCTCTAATATTTGTAGTAATGTTGTTACTAGTTTGTAACAGAGTAGCTGTAGCATTGTTACTGTTCTCATTCAAGTCTGCCCTCAAAGTTTCGTTATTTTGTGTGATCCCTTAAATTGTCACTGTTTTGTGTCACATCGGCCCTGACAGTGTTTATGTTTTCAGTAACATTATTAATATCGGCCCTTAAGTTTTCATTATTTAGAGTCATATCTGCCCTCAAGTTTTCATTGCTCTGAGCCATCTCAGCCCTTAAGTCATTATTATTTCGTGTCAAATTGTCCATCGCACCTGCAGATTATGCAGTAGGGCAGGCAAATTTGCCAACAACTCGGCTGTCTCTTGTGCATACATAATATCTTCAATTGGAGAAATACGGGGAACTAACAACTTCATATGCCTTAACAATGATTTGAGTTGGAAAACAGTAGAAAAATCCATTCCTTCATAAATTCGTTCGATCATAACAGCTGAACCTCTGGTAAAATTTAAATGACATCAAGACAACAACAAACTTACATTTACCCAAGACTAGGATAACTGCAAATCAAATCCTCAACTTTTTATCATTAATAAATGTTACCTAGCCTCATGGTCTTAATTCTGGAACAAGAATGCCATGTAGCCTTCCAAAACACTAGTACGAAATCTTGATTCGTTGCTAATCTGTTGGATTTGCTAACAAAATAAAATCCTCACAAACAAACGAATCATGGAGATCGAACACAAGTTTCGATGCAACCACGTTCGGCGCCAACGTACTATATGTGCCCGCTGGCCGAAGGTTTCGGGGAGCCACCGGTTTCAAATGACCCTTCTGAGACCCTCTTCCAGTTAACACACTAGTATGGGGGATGATACGTTCATAGGCTGGTGTAGCACAAAAGTCTGCACTCGGGGGTGTCGGGAATTAGTGAGGTTCGATCTTTAACCAGCTCAAAGGAATGCAACGATAACAAAACTAAACAAGAAAAGAGAGGTCAGTCTTAGGTTAAAATCACAAATAAATTTTATTCAGAATAGATCCCTAGCCTAGCATGAGAGTTGCAAACGGCTAGTACGATACTATTCTGCCCTGAAAGAAATATAAAAAATGTCCTAAACAAGATCTAAATTGCTCTCATGGTCCTAATACAAAATTCGACACAATGAACAAGCCAAGAGAATGGCACGTAAGATCGGCCCTAAGCAATTACATCGAAATAACTTACGGGTGGATAAAACATCAAAAGAATCTACAGCAAAGCAAGATTTACTTGTTTACAAATACTAGAACATTTACATTTATTAGCAAGGGGAAAATTGGTCCTATGCTCTAATGGTGCCATCTTTAACATTTATCTTTAGAGTTAAGTGTTTAGCTAGTCCTAAATGTCATTAATTAATAAACGAGATGCGTTTATTACTAGGAAAATCAAGCTACACAAATGCATACAATAATTCAGCACTCCTATGTTTGTGCAATTGGCACTGCCTGCGTACTCGATTTGTTACTGTTTGTAACAAACGGTCATAGTGTCAAAGTGTAAAGAAAATAGATAATATAGGAAAGCCTGCAAATGCGATAGTAATTAAGCAATTACATCGACTCATATTGTGACTAATCTGATGTGTGTGCTTCAGTTATCACATCACAAATTAGTGGTCGACTAATCATGTGAAAATGTATCAAAATGTATCTACAATAGCTTGACAAATCTAAGTGTTGACATTTGGTCCAGATAAATAGTTTATTTTTAATGTTTATAAATTTTATTTAGGTTCAGGGGGAATTATTGGATTTGTTAGTTTTCAAAACCCTATTTTTGATTATTAAAATTTCACACAATTATTTATTTCTGACAGTATTGTTGCTCAGTTTATGGACCTTTAAAAGCGTTCAGTGTATTCAGGTAACGTTTGTATCCAGCTTAAGCAAATAACTCAATAGTTCAATAGTTTACGAGACACCCTGTGTCTTCTCCAATATTTCATCACACTTATTAGACATCCTATGTCTTCACCAATTATTTTACTCTTATTTCCGATCCATTGATCAAGGCGCCTTCGGTTTGGTACGACTTTAGTTAGTTCATTACCACCGATATAACCACAATAACAATGTCGGAGGTATTCATCCACCGTCACGACTCATATAATACCCTTAATTTACAAAAGTGTTGAATCCTAATTGGTACACGTTTGAATTGCTGGTAATAAAGATTATGTGTACAAAAAACACATCCTGACAACGCTTTAAATAAACATAAAGGTTTCTGATACAAGCTAACTGTGTGTGTGCATTTCTAAAATTGCCTCTTCCCTGAATAAATCGAACCTGCGTTCATTTGGTTACAAAATACAATTTCATTCATTGCCTGTGTGGCTTCTTTTAAAGAAATAAACCTGTTTTCAAGTATTGATCTGGCCAATAAATGTAAATAACGGAACTCTGCATTCCACTTGTAATAATGTCAAGAATATCACAGCCTTCTAAAACAAAATATTAATCCACTGCCTAGAATCGAGTGTGCTGTGTAGTGAACTTGGCTCGTAACCTTGGCCTTGATTTAACATTGTCAAACTAGTTTATTTGTCATCAGCCCGACAAAAATAAAAGTTGATCATACCTGTTTTTAAATTATACGAATGAGCATTGGAAATCCAGCCTTCCTGCTGTCTACAAATGTTTAATAAAACTTATATTTTCCACACGCGTCTTATAATTAGCTACCTGCATTGTGCACTAAATAAATGAAATCAAAATAAACTACTCTACTGTTTCCACTCTTACAATACGCTATAAATATTTGATCTGACTTACAGATTCAGCGTCACTTGGTTCGAGTCCCACCATGAGATGTTGTATGCGGTCTCGTGTATGGCTTTAGGTTACCATTTCATTGTGTCTGGACATCCTCCGTCGCCAATTCCCCACGCATGATTTAGGAATTACATGCCATCGCGCGGTTGGAGTTGTATCTGAAGATCTGCTGGTTTATCATTATTGCGATGTTAGCGTTGGTAAAAATGTAGCACATAATTAAAAAAACTGTCGCGCACTGCAGCTAATATGCGGTAAATAATTGCCCATTTTCACTCCGCCACTAGCTCTAGCCTCGTCGCTTGTGCGACACTCACTCGTGACTTGCACTGATATTTACACAAGAAAATATTAACAAAATTAAATCAAAATCACTGCCCATCCGGCAAATAAAGATTGTACTTGTAGATTTTTTACAGTTACACAGTTAGTTAAGTACACAGTTTATAGAACACTGAAACATGTGTGTGTGCGTGAGAATGAGACCATGTGGTCGCAAAGTTTTCTTCGCACAAATCCTTCATTTCACCTCGGATAATAATAAAAATATTTTACAGTTTTCGTAGTGGTGAATGTCTTCAATCGTTCAATTATTACACAATGCCATGATGGCTATCTATAAGAAAGTTATTCGTAGATTTTTCCTGCCACATGGTTTCCTTTCACTTGTGCTCCATCATGCACATGTTGTCTCTTCCACAGACGAATAGGAAACTGGTGTTACCAAATATGGCGTGCTCTCAGTACATTAGCTGGTCGCGTAAATTGACAGTTTCTTCGATTTTCGAAGTATGCTGTACTTCAAATATGCAGAATTACTTGGTTATAATTATAGTAGATTTTTGGAATGTGAAAAATAAGTAAAAATATAATCACAAGCGATATTGCTTCAGCTTCTTCTCGCCGCTCGCAGGGTATGTTCAGTTACATTTCAGCATAAGTTTTCGTCTCTGTTATCTGAGCAAACATGCGTCAACGGGCGCAATATATACAAGTTACATCATTACATTGTTATATACACATAATCTGCTGAACACGACGTCTATATCATACAATTAATAAGTAAAAAGGGAAGACACAGGCACGCACACACACATATACACGCTCACGCAGGCACACATGCATACATACCTACACGCACGCACATGACATAACTCCATTACTTCCAGTACATTTGTGTTTTTTTTTGTAATTGTGTATTCGCCACGCGAGACATTGCAATACAATTAGGCTAATAGTTTAAATAGCAACGGTTAATTTGTGTTGTTTGAGTCTTCAGTCTTTTGACTGGTTTGATGCAGTTCTCCATGCCTCCCTGTCCTGAGCTAATCGTTTCATCTCTACATAGCACCGACACCCTACATCCGAGGCAATCTGTTTAACATATTCTAACCTTGGTCTACCCCTACAGTTTTTGTCCTCGACCCTTCCTTCCATAACTAAGCTTGCTATTCCTGGGTGTCTTAGTATGTGTCCTACCAACCTATCTCTTCTCTTCATTAGCAGTCGCCAGAAGCATCTCTCCTCTCCCACTCGTCTTAATACCTCTTTGTTTGTAACCCTATCTACCCATCTGATCTTCATCATTCTCCTGTAACACCACATTTCAAATGCTTCAATTCTCCTCTTTTCTGCTGCACCAATAGTCCAAGTTTCACTTCCATAGAGCGCCACGCTCCAGACAAAGGCTTTCAAAAATGACTTCCTAATACCTAAATCTATATTCGATGTCAGCAGATTCCTTTTTTGTAGAAATGCTTTCTTTGCCTGAGCCAACCTACTTTTAATATCCTCTTTGCTTCGTCCATCACTGGTTATTCTGCTTCCTAAGTAACAGAAGTCTCCTACTTCCTTCAGCTTTTCACCTGCCAATTTGATCTCCATAGAGGTTTCTGATTTATTTCGGCTGCATTCCAGTAATTTAGTTAATTTAGAAAAATAATAATGAAATAGGCAGACAATTTTAATACCTAAATTATTCATAATAACAATTCAATAGACAACAGGAAACATACGTAATCCACATTAATAATAATAATAATAATAATGACGCCACAAATTGTGACACGTTACACAAGTTTTTACAAACTTATATATACCAGGTGGCACGTTTCCCCCGTGCAATCTAGTTTTAGATGTCCCGCATACACTAATGCTGTGTGGGATGCCTAATAACTGATTTCCACAGGGGTCACAATGCATGCTGGCCGATTACGTCAAAATACGAAGGAATAACAACCGGACAGCCGATAGCTGCATGTTTCTCAGCTTTACCCGTCTAATGCACCCCATTCTCTTTTCGACCCTCACATTTGAGAGCGCAATAGGCTCATAAATTATGGTAGAACGACACGACAGTTGCTGGCAACATATTGACAATGGCTGGTGTCAGCATCGATGAGTACTCGGATATTATACTAATATATGGAGAAGCTGGTGGTAATGCCTTTGATGCTCGTAGACGGTATGCACTGGTGTTTCCAGATTACGTCTACCGTCTCGACAAGTATTTCGCCGAACAGAGCTGCAATTACAAATGAATGGAATGTTCCAGGCACATACCAGCTGGACTAGACCCGTGTGCAGTAATGCTGAAGTTGTACGGAATGTACAAGAGTACTTCGAACGGAATCCTACACACGGTCAGTTACACTTCACAATACATTTGTGATATGTCTCAGGAATCTGATGGCAAAATCAGATGAGATTATCTGTGAGACATTAATTATTTTTCACAGCATTATACGGTTTGTATTTCAATACAAGAGTGCATACAATAATACGTTTATGTTATAAATTAATGTTTATTTAGGTAATGATTTTTATGCGACGTATAGCTAGTTGTTTGCTGTTCATATTGGACAATCGAGGTAGTTGTTCATTAAATAGTGCTGGTGCAAGATAATTTAGTCTCTTGAAACCATAATAATAATAATTATAATAATACGAACCATCTATGTTACAATGTGCACATATTTATTGTTGCTTAGGGCTAAGAGAAGCTGCAAGAGAGCTAGGAGTGCCACGAACTTCATTTCAGAGGATCCTGAAGGAGCGAAAATGGCATCCATAAGAAGCCGCACCTACACCAACAACTGTATGGAAATGATTTCGATCGCAGGGTAGCGTATTGCCTAAGAATGGCCGCTGCATTACAACAAGATCCACATTTTGCCAGGAATATTCTGTGGAGTGATGAGTGCTATTTTGCCAATGATGCCAACGTCAATACTCACAATCTGCATTACTGGGCTCCAGTGAACCCCCACTGGGTTCGAGCACAGCACGTTCAGATCCTCTGGGGAGTTAATGTGTGGTGTGGTATTCTGGTAGACTACATAATTGGGCCTGTTTTTATAGACCCCAGACTCACAGGTAGGAATTATCTTGAATTTTTACAAACCGACTTGACTCTGGAAAACCTTCTAGAAGATATTCCACTCCAGGTTGTATTACAGCATTGGTACCAGCATGATGATGCTCCACCTCACACCTTCCGAGCCGTTACGGAATATCTAAATGCATGATACCCTGAACGATGGATTGGTCGTGGAGGCCCCTGGCAGTGGCCAGCACGATCGCCTGATCTAACCCCTCTGGACTTCTTTCTGTGAGGCTATATAAAATCAAAAGTCTACGAAAGGGTGCCAGAAAATGTTGATCAATTAAAACAACGTATTGACGAGGCCTGTGTTGCAGTGACACCTGAAATGTTACGACATGTCCATGCAGACACTGCAAGACGTATTCAGCATTGTATTCGCCACCAGGGACATGTCTATGAGCATATTCATTATGAATAGCTGTCCAAGTGTGACATTTTAATTTATTTTATTTTCTAAGCTTTGATGCAATAATATGCGAGTTTTGTCCACATAGCAAGCAATGCTATTGTAGAGTGGAATTTCTATAGCCTACATGTAAAAATTAATGTGTTATTAAACACTCTTTTCTGCATCTTTGGCGTATTTAGAAACGAACCCTGTTTATTACAGAAATCGGTGTTTGCAAAGGAGCGTTACAACGTGGTATACAATATGTTGGATGTTGTGCACAAATTTAGCAGTAATTTTACTACACAAGTACTGTAACAGGATTCCTATTATTATTATTATTATTATTATTATTATTATTATTGTCACTATGATGCCTGCACAAGACTGCAATAATAAAATAACAATAGTGACACAGGTTATCAGACAAATTCTTCACACACTCAAGTACACGGGGCTACATGCCCACTGTGTTGTAAAGCCCCGGAAATTCAACAACAACTCATTATTTCAGTACGGTGAAATTCAACGTACCGTGTGAAGGCTTCGATCACAATACTGATGTACGGTCTGCACAACATCAGAATTGTTGCAGACGGGTCTAGTCATGCTGGTATATGCTTCAATCCATTAGCACTTAATTACAGCTCTGTTCGGGGAAATTCATATACAAAAGGCAGGCGTCTATTTGGAATCTTCTGTGCAATAAGGTGCGAGCTTTGGTGGGATTGTGACCAGTTTCTCCATAGATTAGAATTATGTGTGTGCGCGCTCGTTTTTGGTGAAAACCTCAGCTATTGTCGATGTGTTGATAGCAACTTTAATACTGCTGTGCCACGTGCAAAGCTACTATTCTGCGCTCGCCAGCGAGGCTTCATACCGCTTTAGGGTGCATTAGACAGGAGCACTGAGGAACATGCAGCGTGCGGCCGTCTGGTTGTTATCTCTTGGCTTTCTGACGTAACCTGCTTGTATGCAAGGTTACCCCTTAGCAATTCAGTTATTAGACCTCCCGTTCAACACTAGTACATGCGGGTCATTTATAAGTAGATTTCACGGCGCAGGTGGGCCACCTGGTATATATATAAATCAATGTTACGTGATAGTTTATCTGTATAGCCCCTATGCGTTCATATACCATTCATCCGATTGCGATGAAACTTTGGTGAGTAGTTGTGTGCACTCCAGGGTTGGTTTCTAGCTACAAATTATTTATGTAACACAAAAGGGTTAATGAATTAACAAGAACCCTTAAATCCCTCAGTAACTCATAGTACAATCTGTATACTTATCACACCTTAATGCCAGGTGTGAAAATGGCTAGCTGATGCATCGCGAGGTGACATGAGGGGACAGTCAACAGCCCGCCGTGTTATTTGGTATTGCTGTCTATTTTTACAGTTCACGCTACGGGTTTTGGCCGGGGTTTTTTAGCTCTCATGTACCCAGGACTGGTCTGCCAGACCACTCAGCTTGGTAATAGTAATAGTTACTCTCATTTGCTGCGACCTTGAGCAGTGTAGGTTTCATTAATCTATTATTGCTGAAAGCATACAGGTTCGTAAATATCAGTTTAAAGCCAGGTGTCACGCCAAGTAGTGTGCAATATTTCTAAGTTCTCAAGCAATCAACCTGACCATACCTGTGTATTACCGTTGTGAAATAGCTTCCCCAGCAGGAAGCTCACGTAAAATTATTGCCGCTGATAACATATCCAAAGTGTCATTGCTAAATGGTTTGAGGATTTATATTTTTTTGGCGTGTGGCCTCCTGCAAGGACGACTGCAGGTTTTTCCAGTCGACGCCCGTGGGATGAGAGATAGAATGGATGAAGATGAACGAAACTGGGCTAGGATGTGGAAGGTAGCGGCCGTGGCCTGTCAGAAGGTACCGTCCCAGCATTTGCCTGGTGTTGAAAATGGGAAACCACGGAAAACCATTTCAAGGACAACCGACGGTGGGGCTCGAACCCACGCGTCAACCGAGTCAGCAGAGAGCTTGGCCCCATGACCTACCGCTGCGCTTAAGCCAGCGTAGCCGCTGCTGTCGATGGTTTTAGGATGAGAATGGCATATTGGGGAAACGGACTGTGGTGAAGGTTTTGCAATAGAATCCAACCGTATCTCAGAATCCTGCCTCCAGATTGAATTCATAAAAGCACTAGCAAAACCTCTGGTTTTTCCACTTACGGAAATGAGAGTTTCAAACACTTATCTCACCCATGAACTCAGAATCTGCATTAGAAAAAGTTTGGGTGTTAAGAAGCACTGTCTCCAATTGAAAACTGCTGAAGAGAAAGACTTGCCACACGTGCTCCCCAAGCAAGAAATGGAAAACTGCTTACATGGGCCATTCTTGCAGAAATCTGATTTGTTTGCAGTTTTTTCAAAGACGAGTCTCCAAATATTGCCGTGATTAGCTCAAAACAACAGAGAATAAGAATGAGAGCATTATTTGTGAATAATATCCGCCTACCTCGAGCCCGATTCATTGAAACTATAGCAATAAACTGTGATAAAAATAAATGCTTGTAATTTTTGCTTTGTTTGCTGTTTTTCATTGTAGGTGCATGTTCATGCTAGTGTACCAGCTTGTGTCCTTCGCTTCGCATATCTATAGGCAGTGACAAATTTCCTCTTATATTGCTTCCATATTTCTCAAATTCACTATCTAAGGTATTTCTTTAAAGAAATTTCGTACTGCATGCAATAAATACCAACAGCCAAGCGTTGCATGGATTTTTTGTTTTATGTCTGCGGTACTTAGATATAGAAGAGGTCACAGAATCTACAGTTTAATTTTTAACCTATGTATCAATTCAACTCTTCGTGATGTAGAAAAATAAAGAGAGGTCTATCAGCCCAGACCTCGGTATGTATGTTCTATAATTGGACTTGGGTAACTGAGAGTTAAAACTGAACTCAAGCTCGGCTGCTGGTCGAATACGGTCATAACGCGCGAATCGTTTGAATTTCCTTATGCGTTCATATAACATCACAGTTTGCGATGAAACTTGGGTGAGTTGTTGTGTACACACCAACGAAAGGTTCTGGCTTAGCAAATCAATTTTATAATAGGTAGCGCACTAGTAGATTTGACAAATGAGTGACGGCGCGTGAATCGTTTCAACAAAGTCCTGTATGCGTTCGTAAACCATTCATACGATTGCGATGAAACTTGGGTGAGTTGTTGTGTGCGCACCAAAGAAAGTTTCTGGCTTAGTAAATCCATATCACAATAGGTAGCGCATGAGTAGATTCAACACATGGGTGACGGCGCGTGAATCGTTTCAACAGAGTCCTTTATGCGTTCATAAACTATTCATACGATTGCGATGAAACTTGGGTGAGTTGTTATGTGCCCACCGAGGAAAGTTTCTGGCTTAGTAAATCCATATTATAATAGGTACCGCACGAGTAGATTCAACAAATGAGTGATGGCGCGTGAATCGTTTCAAAAAAGTCCTCTATGCATTCATAAACCATTCATACGATTGCGATAAAACTGGGATGTGTTGTTGTGTACACTGCAAGGAAAGGTTCTGGCTTAGTAAATCCATTTCACAATAGGTAGCGTACGAGTAGATACAACTGATCCGTTACTATGTTATTAACGGACCGATGAGATACGAGTTGTTGTATAGTCTGCCATCTGTAGGTTTATATTTGAAGCGCAACCTGTTCTGGAGTAAATAAAACGCGCCCCTTGTGGAGTTTGTGCTCTGGCTCTGTGGAACTCGACTGCAGTTATTGTTATGTCGAGAGAATCGTGTTGAAAAAGAGAAGAAGTGAGGGTCGGAGACATAACTTCTACTACCGTTTGGTCTGCTTAAAGATGCTGTTGTCTAATTATGAATATATCTACCGGATTTGGAAACGATCGATGGGACATGACGGGATTATGGCTATTGATACCACAACTTAAATGGACAGGAAAATGGAATTGTTATTAAAATGTTATATCATCGAGAACATCCAGAACGTCGTATCCAAAGCTAAGTGTCATATTTTTTTATCTTGAAGCCTATTATCAAAGAGTGAATTGTAATATGCAGTTAAGCAAATAGTGTCATGTCCTCCCATCCTTTGGTGATAGTATGTCCCTAGTTCCTGCGGTATTTAAGTTAGATTGGAGATTGTACTTGTTTTTGGTTATACTTGCTTGTCTATTGTCCTCCCCTTTGTATACATAGCGTGGAGAGGAAACGCATTGTTGTTTGGGTTTTTATTTATGTTAGGTTTATTGCCGTTGTTGTTGTTGTTGATTAGTTTGATTGGTGTTATTTTTCTGCCGTATTTTTCTCATTGTTCGTCATGAAACGTGATTGTTGTTTGGGAGGTATTTCTTACTAACGTCTACTCCTTGTAATAGTATGGGATGTTACAAGATTTTTGAGGGGTTAGTAATTTTAAGTTAGTTCACGTATTTTGGGCCTCGACGTGGAAGGTGTGTGTTTGTGCTTCAGATGACTTTCTGTCCTTGTCTGATAGTCGGAACGCTCATCAATATTTTATTTGCTTATGTATTAAGGGTTATTGTGTTTCTTTTGAGATGTCCGTCATTCGTGCAACCTTAAGGATAACCGACTAGGTTTTCTTATTTTCCTTAAGGACTGGGCTGACATATTCATTGGTTTGTGTCGAAAGGCTTTTCATGGTATAATCACGTTTCTAGACATGTGGTTAAGGGTGGGTTAACGTCTTGTTTAAGTGGGACCTTGACCGAAAGTTGAGGGTAATTTATGGGTTTGTGTTTGTTGCTTTCGGTCGGGAAACAACGTGCGTACTCTTTATGTTTATTAAATGAGGTGTATCGATTATTCTTGCGGTTTGTGATATGTGTGATTGTGGCAAGTACCCGGGGACTGTCATTGATGCTCATTTTACTTTCGGCAGGATGATTGAATCTCACACTTTCGTCCGAGAAGAAGATTTATTCAGAGAGTTTATGAAGTCAGGTGCTGTTTTGTTATGAGGGGTTGTAAATTGTTTCTCTTAAGGGTTGTGTATGTTTTTCTTTTTTATTTATGGTCGTCGTCGTGTTATACTGTAGTAAGTGGATGATGATTTGACCGATAGTTATCTGTTTACTGTAGTACTTGTTTGTGAGACATATTTTAGTTCATTTAAGGGGTTTTGTTCTTGGTTGGTACGACTTCATATGCGTTTTGAATATCTCTTCTGGTTACTTTCTGTAATCAGCCTGTGGTGGGACGAACGTATTATTTCTCATTTATTTTAATTAGCTTTCCCATTGAAGTCACAAATGGTAATTTCGCTACGATCTCCAATCTAACTAGGGTTAGGCTTCTCTGCTCTCCCTTTTGATAGTCTTTTCATTGTGTGTGTTTTATTTTTATGTTTACCTCTTGCTAACTTGTATACTTTTATTTACAGCCCCCTCACCCCACATTTACCATTTCATGCGCTACTCACGTCCCCTTTGTTATGTCTTTAATATGATTACAATTTTGTCTACGTTTACTCGAAGAGTGTAGTAATTTTTTAGTAATCGATTCTCCATCTAGTTCTTAAGGTGCGAGTCAACTCGACTTAGATCTCTATGGTCCACGTCCTAAACCGCCTTCTCAATTGGTAGCAGAGCCTGCTCTCGTTACTTTCACATTTTGAACATTGGGAGGTCGATTGTGTGATTGCTGCATTCTTCGTGTATTGGTTGTAAATTGATTATTTAGTTTTCATTGTAAATTCAGAGAAGTCCTAATACCATATTCGTAATGATACTCCTTGTCCTTCGATCGACATAAATTTAATCTGCTGCTTCTGATATGATCTGCGCTATGCAAGTTAACACTAACTTTCTGGCAACAGTTTAAACTTAACATCGTGTCTTTAGTTCCCGTACATTTTGAGGAGATATTGTTGATCAGCTGCGATTTATTTCTTCTTCTTAACTTTGACATCTCCCACAATGCTGCTCTGTGTTATGTCAAGGGCCCGACATCACGTGATGCAGACATGTAACAATCTAGGTAACAGCCGATGAATATGTCAACATAACCTCTGTGTTTGACATCTAAAAGAAGTTGGACAGTCGCAAGCTATGTCCAAATTGGGCAGGCAGGAGTATGATCCGTTACTACGTTATTAACGGACCGATGAGATACGAGTTGTTGTATAGTCTGCCATCTGTAGGTTTATATTTGAAGCGCAACCTGTTCTGGAGTAAATAAAACGTGCCCGCTGTGGAGTTTGTGCTCTGGCTCTGTGGAACTCGACTGCAGTTATTGTTATGTCGAGAGAATCGTGTAGAAAAAGAGAAGAAGTGAGGGTCGGAGACATAACTTCTACTACCGTTTGGTCTGCTTAAAGATGCTGTTGTCTAATTATGAATATATCTACCGGATTTGGAAACGATCGATGGGACATGACGGGATTATGGCTATTGATACCACAACTTAAATGGACAGGAAAATGGAATTGTTATTAAAATGTTATATCATCGAGAACATCCAGAACGTCGTATCCAAAGCTAAGTGTCTTATGTTTTATCTTGAAGCCTATTATCAAAGAGTGAAGTGTAATATGCAGTTAAGCAAATAGTGTCACGTCCTCCCATCCCTTGGTGATAGTATGTCCCTAGTTCCTGCGGTATTTAAGTTAGATTGGAGATTGTACTTGTTTTTGGTTATACTTGCTTGTCTATTGTCCTCCCCTTTGTATACATAGCGTGGAGAGGAAACGCATTGTTGTTTGGGTTTTTATTTATGTTAGGTTTATTGCCGTTGTTGTTGTTGTTGATTAGTTTGATTGGTGTTATTTTTCTGCCGTATTTTGCTCATTGTTCGTCATGAAACGTGATTGTTTTTTGGGAGGTATTTCTTACTAACGTCTACTCCTTGTAATAGTATGGGATGTTACAAGATTTTTGAGGGGTTAGTAATTTTAAGTTAGTTCACGTATTTTGGGCCTCGACGTGGAAGGTGTGTGTTTGTGCTTCAGATGACTTTCTGTCCTTGTCTGATAGTCGGAACGCTCATCAATATTTTATTTGTTTATGTATTAAGGGTTATTGTGTTTCTTTTGAGATGTCAGTCATTCGTGCAACCTTAAGGATAACCGACTAGGTTTTCTTATTTTCCTTAAGGACTGGGCTGACATATTCATTGGTTTGTGTCGAAAGGCTTTTCATGGTATAATCACGTTTCTAGACATGTGGTTAAGGGTGGGTTAACGTCTTGTTTAAGTGGGACCTTGACCGAAAATTGAGGGTAATTTATGGGTTTGTGTTTGTTGCTTTCGGTCGGGAAACAACGTGCGTACTCTTTATGTTTATTAAATGAGGTGTATCGATTATTCTTGCGGTTTGTGATATGTGTGTTTGTGGCAAGTACCCGGGGACTGTCATTGATGCTCATTTTACTTTCGGCAGGATGATTGAATCTCACACTTTCGTCCGAGAAGAAGATTTATTCAGAGAGTTTATGAAGTCAGGTTCTGTTTTGTTATGAGGGGTTGTAAATTGTTTCTCTTAAGGGTTGTGTATGTTTTTCTTTTTTATTTATGGTCGTCGTCGTGTTATACTGTAGTAAGTGGATGATGATTTGACCGATAGTTATCTGTTTACTGTAGTACTTGTTTGTGAGACATATTTTAGTTCATTTAAGGGGTTTTGTTCTTGGTTGGTACGACTTCATATGCTTTTTGAATATCTCTTCTGGTTACTTTCTGTAATCAGCCTGTGGTGGGACGAACGTATTATTTCTCATTTATTTTAATTAGCTTTCCCATTGAAGTCACAAATGGTAATTTCGCTACGATCTCCAATCTAACTAGGGTTAGGCTTCTCTGCTCTCCCTTTTGATAGTCTTTTCATTGTGTGTGTTTTATTTTTATGTTTACCTCTTGCTAACTTGTATACTTTTATTTACAGCCACCTCACCCCACATTTACCATTTCATGCGCTACTCACGTCCCCTGTGTTATGTCTTCTATATGATAAAAATTTTGTCTACAACGTTTACTCGAAGAGTGTAGTAATTTTTTAGTAATCGATTCTCCATCTAGTTCTTAAGGTGCGAGTCAACTCGACTTAGGTCTCTATGGTCCACGTCCTAAACCGCCTTCTCAACAACAAATGTGTGATGGAGTGCGAATCGTTTCAACAAAGTCCTGTATACGTTCATATGCCATTCATCCGATTGCGATGAAATTTAGGTAAGTTGTTGTGCACACTGCCGCAAAGGCTTTCAAATTAGAAAAACCATTTGATAGTACACTAGTGTCCAACAGCTAAGCATAAGTTACGAATAAGCAGGGTGGCAGGAAATAGACCGCAAATCGCACGACATATGCACCTACCAACCTCACATGTTTGCTCTGTATAGGAAAGGAGTATTCCCTGCTTTGACTAGGAGCTAACCCGCAAGGTAAACACAGCCAGTGCCTGCGCCCCATATTCCGTCAGTTGTGTTTGCCCTGTTATAGTGTGTGGAATGTAGCCTCGTGGTGAACGTGACAACATAATGGCACAACGACGCCATTTGAACCCCGTTTTTCAGGGTTGAATTCTCGGCCGCCTGGAAGCAGGTCAGACACAGACTGAAGTCGCCGTATCCTTGAATGTGTCACAAAATGTCATTTCCAGGCTTTGGAGACGATTTCGAGAACAGGAGATGTTAGTCGTAGGCCAGTACCAGGTCGACCAAGAGAAATCACCCCTCAGCAGGACCGATATCTGGCCTTAACCGCCCGACGAAATCGGAGTGACCTGCAAGATAATTGTCGGTGGAGCTTGCAGCCATCTCAGGGGTGCCGTTTCCCGGCGAACTGTGTACCGGTGGCTCAGAACAGGAGGGCTGTTTGCCAGACGTCCAGCGGTGTGCGTCCCGCTCACTCCAGACCAGATACGGGCCCGTTTGTTGTGGAGCCGTCAACGTCGAAACTGGACCATGAATGGAGGACTGTGCTCTTCACAGATGAATCCCGCTCCAGTTTGCAGAACGCTCCACGTCGCACATTAATCTGGAGAGAACCGGGTAGCCGATACAACCACAAGAACATCGTGGAACGGGACCAGCAGTATCGAATCTAGGCCTTGCAGGGCCCTGGGCGATATGATAAGGTGGGGCCCACAAAAATAGGAAATAAAAAATATCAAATCGAATGGAAAATAGTTTGGTAATAATCATATAATAAATATTTTGAATACACTACATTTTTTTTAGTCTATTTTCATTTTATGAAAAAATAGACTTATGAGATCACCTCTTGTCCGTGTGTGTGTGCGTGTGTGTGTGTGTATGTGTGTGTGTGTGTGTGTGTGTGTGTGTGAGGGTGTCCCCCCTAATAACTTCTAAACGGCTGGAGCGAATACAATGAAACTCCGTAAGGTCATAGCACTATTCTGGCCGACCCCGACCGTGCCCTTCAAATTTTATTGTGTCTCACCAATCCATCATGGCGGCTGTGCGAAATATTTCACCAGCATTCAGTATGCCCGAAACTATTACCGATATCGCCCTGACATTGTGTACGGTAATAAACGGCACTACTTGGAGTTCACCTATGAGATTTTCAAAATTCTGGCGACTACGAAACCAACATGGCGGCCAATCGAATTTGAGACATTTAAATAGACTTTTCTGGCGATTTAACTATCCAAACGTAATGAAACTTGGTACAGCAAATGTTTATAGATATTGGATACATTTATTTGTGTTTAAGTGTGGTTCATAAACATCGTACACTAGTTAATAAGCCTAAGTGGGGGGGGGATCTGAGGATGAACGTGTGACGTTCGAAACATGTCATCCAAATAAGTAGTATAAAACAAAGTCCCCGATTCCCGGATGTCACGGGTAATCTCGAGAACCACTGAATGGATTTTGATGCGGTTTTCACAATTCTGTAAAGGATATCTAGAGGATGATTTCTGTAGAAAATCATGTATTTATCATCAAAGGAAGCCGAGCAGTAACGATTTCAGTCAAAAAGTCGAAAACAAAAATTGGCGTCCGAGCGCTTTGTAAGCTAACGCTGGGCAAATCTTTAAAAATATCTAGGTACTATGAATATAGGAATTGTTCAGCATGTAAGCTTCTAAAAAAACACGTCCGCGAGAGCAAATCTCTATCTTCAATACATTGCCCACTGTAAGTGTTTTTACGTTTTCATTTCTTCCAACCATGTCCATTCAAATACTGAGGCTACAGTTTACGAGCTAGCTAAGGGAGAGTCTGTCACCCCTATTACAGCCTAACTAGCGGGCGAACCTATTACGCCAGATACAGCCAGCACAAACCGTTGAGTCGTGTTGAGTTAAGACTTCAGAGAAGGGTGGTTGTGTTTGGAGTTTCCCTGGAAGTGCAACTCGGCTTTTCTTCATTTCGCCTGTGAACTTTCCGTTCCGAAAAATACACAGTCAAGTTTAGATTGGGCGGAAGGGGATTTGTGTTTAATGTACCTCGCCATTCCCTGGAAATGCAACTCATCTTTTTCTCATTTCACCTGTGAACTTTTCGTTCCGCATAATACACAGTCTAGTTAAGATTGGACTGAAGGGAGATTTGTGTTTCATGCACATCGCCAATACCTGGAAGTGCAACTCGGCTTTTCTTCATTCCGCCTGTGAACTTTTCGTACCACATAATACACAGTCTAGTTAAGATTGGACTGAAGGGAGATTTGTGTTTCATGCACCTCGCCAATCCCTGGAAGTGCAACTCTTCATTCCGCCTGTGAACTTTTCGTACCGCAAAATACACAGTCAATTTAAGATTGGGCGCAAGGGGGTTTGTGTTTCATGCACCTCGCCATCCTTAAATTACGTTGACAAGAATTCGTTATAATTAATAGTCCAGTCAGTGATTTTAAGCCATCATGCCGAGATGTAAAACGGTTATAGGTCATAGTTCATTGACATCGAAAAAAAGAAGAGCTTTTCACGTAACAATGAAGCAGAACAACAAATAATTTCTCGATTTTCACAAGAGAAAGAAAGACTTCGTCCTCGGCTCCTTCAAACCGTTGCTCAAGAAGAACACCGTCTGAACTATGATCAGAAACAGGCTTATGACACCATCATATCTAGCATCATTAAGAAGGAAGGTAAGATATTTTTCTCGATGCCCCTGGAGGCACAGGCAAAATGTTCTTTATGAATTTGTTGCTCGCCAAAGTGAGGTCTGGTGGTATTATTGCTCTTGCCGTCGCATAATGTGGAATTGCAGCCACTCTTTTGAAGCTGTAGACAGGACCTTGCGTGATCTAAGTAATCGCAACACACGTATGGTTGGCTGCACAGTTTTTTACGCCGGAGATTTTCGTCAAATCTTACCAGTTGTTACCAGAGAACGAGAGCCGACGAAGTGAACGCTTCATTAAAAATAACTTACATCTGGTCGGATCATGGGTGCCTGCAGGGGTTGGGGGGTCCATTGCCCCACCCTGGGATCTTAAAAAGTAAAACGATATGAAAATCAGAAATAGAACGAATTTTGCAAAAGTGCTTACAATATTCTAATTAATTTTGTGCTAAATATAAATACTTCAGATATTCTTTAACCTTCAATCGGGCGCAACATTAAATATAGTGGCTGTGAGCACATTAAACCTGTCTGGCACACCTCAGAAATCAGAATTTCAAAGAATTACAATATGTGCTGGAGAACAGTTTAGTCAATACACATACGTTCTCTACATATTACGAAAAGGCGCAATCTGCCCGGCTTATCACTTTTGCAACAACAGCATATGTGTAGAAGGGTCATTAACAAACTGGCCGATATGGACAGGAATGCCATGTGGAAATAGTTATGCAATGCTGCTGGTGTGCTTTCGTTTTATATGAGACACTTGAGTAATATTACGAAGGACTATTGTAATTTATATGCGTGTGTATTGTGTTTACTATGAACGGCCGCCTAGACTGGGTTTGTGTGCTTATAGTATTATTTATTTATTTCATGGGCATCGTCTACGAATGGATGTATAGGCCTATTTCATTTGAAGGTAAGTAGGCCTAATGTAATCTTATCTTCTTTTGTCGTGTGGTCTCCGGAGGGGCAGAGTGCATGTCTTTCTAGTCGACGCCCGTGGGCGACCTGTGCACCGGGCCGAGAGATGGAATGATGAAGATGAATTAAACTGGCCAAGGATGTGGAAGGAAGCGGCTGTGGCCTGTCAGAAGGTACTGTCCCAGCACTTGCCTGGTGTTTAAAATGGGAAACCACGGAATGCCATATCGAGGGCGGCCGACTGGGGCTCGAACCCACGCGTCTACCGAGTCGGCAGAGAGCTAGGTCCCATGACCTAACGCTGCGCTTTAGCGAGCGTAGCCACTGCTGTCGGCATCTTATCTTATTATATACCGGTATAATCCAAGAACGAAGTAGTGGCTCGTTAATCATCGCTGACATCGCATCTTTGTAACACAAGGGCTATGAAACTGAAATCTCGCATGTTGATTACTCTCAGTTTGTAAGTACTCACTAAGAAATATTCTTAGAATATTCAAGCTTTAAGAGAGGGTCTGTTCGGCCATTTGGCACTCATGCATGGGTTAATATCAAGGGCGCCCGCGGGGGGGGGGGGGGGGGGGGGCAAGGCGGGGCCGTGCCACTCCCCCCCCCCCCCTCTCCCCCACCCCCACTCCCACCCTTCCCACAACCTCCTAGATTTCCGAGAATGTTGAAATTCAATTGTTCATTGTCACACCAGTTTATTTCGTAAATGAAAGTTATTAATAGCCAACTGACAACTGCTACAACAATAAAAATATGTAATGTTGCTGACGTAATTTGTTGGTTCCTTAGTTTAGGGGCTGCGACAACGCGGTCATGTAGCCCCGTGTTCTTTGAGTGTGTGTAGAATCTATCTGATAACCGGTGTTAATTGTGGTTTCTGTATTAGTGTGTGTTACCTGTTTTTAATTCAAGTAAGGACTGCAGACATTCAATTTCAAGTAGTTTCTGCTTTTGCCGCCAAACGCCACTGTCAACGACGACTGTTTCGGAACATGGCTACTAGACGCCACCGCAGTCGACTCCTGGCGACGAACGTAGGAACCTATAATTAATTTAACTTCACACAGGTGCAATTAGTGGAAGGTTCTTAAACATGCCATAAATCTATGACATGGGACCGCCGGCTTTACTTCCCCTCCGAAGGAAGGCATACTGAGGAATTGTTAACGCCCTTAAAAAATCCGACGATTTGGGTCGGGTTTGAACCCGCGATCTTGGGCATAGAAGCTCAGCATGCTGCCAACTACGCCACTGAAGCGGCACGACGTATTTTCTATTTACTTTTTTTAAAATATGGTTCTGATGATTGCATGCACTCTGCCACCAATGGACGATGATGATTATGATGATAATCGTTGTTTTCAGGGGCCTAACAGGGCTAGATAACTTAACCGTAACCATAACGTAACGTAATTACGGAATGTACCTGAAAACTCTATGATTGCATTTAGGTAAATGCGTTACAGAACGAATTATTCGTTTCGACAAGAATACCGTACTTATCATATACTATCACAATAACGTTAAGTTCAGTAACCGAATTGAAGAACGCTATTATTCCGGTCCCTACCAATAACGTTATTGGGTGGGTGGCTCACATAGCGAATAACTGAATAACGTTAATGGTAGCATTTCGTTACTAGTTCAACCTGATGTCGAAGAACGAAATTGAAAGAACTACTGACAATAACGTTATTCGAAAGGCGGGTAAAGGAAGTTCCTCATAAAATCGTTATTTGCCTATTTTCGTTATTTCTCATACCCAACCTTTTTTTCTTTTTTTTAGACGGTTTACCCTCTAGGTAGGTGGCTCCCACGGACTCAGCGAGGGAACTCACCACTACCGCCGCTACGGGCAGTGTCCTGGAGCTTGGAACATATGGTCGGGTGGATACAACTGGGGAGGTGTGATCAGCACTTCGCCCAGGCTGCCTCACCTGCAAAGCGACAGGGGCCTCATGAGGTATGGGAAGGGAGGGGGAGATTGGGATGGATAGGCGAGGAAGAGGGAAGGAGGCGGCCGTGGCCTTAGAGTAGGCACAATCCTGGCATTTGCCCGGAGACGAAGTGGGAAACCACGGAAAACAACTTCGAGGATGGCTGAGGTGGGAATCGAACCCCCTCTACTCATTTGGACAACCCGAGGCTGAGTAGACCCTGTTCCATTCCTCATACCACTTTTTAAATTTTGTGGGAGAGCCGGGAATCGAACCCAGGACCTCCAGGGCGGCATCTAACCATGCTGACTGCTACGCTACGGAGGCGACATACCCAAAATTGTGAGAGCTACCGACGATAACGTTGTTAAAATTGAGTTCTACAAATTAATGCTATTCCCATTTAATGTTTATTATTAATCATATCCAATCTTTATGGAAATAAATTGTACATATTCCGTCAAGAACGTTATTAAGGAAACAGCTCGAACAGAGGGCTATAAAGTTATTGTTAATAAATGTGATGTAGAAGGAGCGACGTTGTATGGGATTAGTCACATTATACAAAGAAGAAGGGTTATATGAAATATTTTAGCACATTGCAATAATTAAGTAGGCGCCTTGTCCCATGTGGTACTAATTATATTTTTGTGAACCAAAATTGCCCTTGTTGAGAAGAAAAACGAACCACAGTGTCTCAATAGCTTCTATAGAAATTTCATCATATACGTATCGATATGAACTCTATAAAACATAGGAATGAAATTTGTAACAAATAGAAACGTCCTAAGTCCACCAGAAACGTTTTATTGATTTGTCTCGAATTAAAATTGGGACGTTCCACCTAAAGTTGGTGTGTCTACCACGCTGTCCTCCTGGTGGCGCAGTAACAAGCATTCTTGGCTATTACACGTGATGTCCAGTCTCCCACTTATACTCTACTAACTTAAGGCCAGGCCGCCACCTTCCCAATCCTAATTTTAATAACAGACACCACATTAAAACATGCTAAAAGAAATATTCATTATTTATTTACTTATTTCTTCACACACCCTAGTGCACGAAGGTAAGTGACCACAACGCCCAAGGCGCTACAATGAAACAACAATAACATGACTACCATGTAGCACCATACCATTAGTCCATCAAAATTTCTATATTCGGTGTCCCCTATTGCTGCTTATTGACATAGTAAATTTCGTGTGGCCTTCTGGAAGGCCGAGTTCGTCTAATTGAAAACCGTGGATGAATTGATAATGACTCCAACCTCACGTGCCTCGATACTGTGCTGTTCAGTAACCACTGCGGATGGACATACCGCTTGTGTTGTACCGCAATCATTGGTCTTCAGAGTACATATGGTACAGATTGTAACGTTAAATCTTGTATACAGGCAAAATTCCGGGACAGGCATGATAACGTTATTCTCACCAGCATTACGTGTTCCTATTGGCTCAGCTGCAAGAAATCAAAGAAGGAGGAAAGTTGTGGATTGAGAATAATATTTGCAGTTAATTGGCATTATTAATGCAAATCAGTCATTAAGATGCGTTACGTTGATTACATGAAACGGCAATGACTGATTGAACGCATTCCTGTCAGTATTTAAGATTTAACTGAAATCATTCGACATTTAGCTATAAGGATGAAGTTACGTAGCTGTGAGCTTGGATACTAAGTGGAGAGTGTACGAGTTCTAAACCTGTTGCTTGGCAAATTATGGGTCTCGAGTTCGAGACGCTCTAGACCAAACATTTTATTCTTTTTGAATGATTTTGTCGCATTCACACTACTTTGTGCTGTAAATTTTCTAGTTCGATTTATTCGCAGGATCTACGGGGATGATGTTAATAATGGATATTGGTAGGGAAAAATGTTCTATTCTATCATTCAAAACTATGAATATTTGTACTATTCGTGAAAGTATAATAATATTTTCAAACCACAATAATAGTCTATGTTTACACCACAATAAATAATAATATTAACAATAAAAAGAAGTAGTTTCGGGACAATATAAAGGGCCTACTTTTATTTATATTTAAGATTCATGCCAATGATTAATCTATATAAACCTATCTAGAATAATGACGAAATGTAGTTGGTAATACTAACATATGTAATTAGTTTGAAATATACCCGAAATAGTGTACCTTAAAGCCTGTATCACACGACACTCGTTAGCATGGAAGCGTCTATCAGTACGAATATACTCGCTGATCTAGACGCGTATATTACAGTGTGATTTTTAGCCTACTTTTCTCATTTTGCCTAAATGAGGAAAATGTAGAATTATAGAATCGACCAGGCAAAATGTGTGTCTGCATGTCCGTCCTTGTCCGTCCTTATGTCTGTCTCTCTGTCAGTGTGTGTGTCTCCCCCTAACAACTCCTAAACGTCTGCAGCTATCGAAACCAAATTTTGTAAGAGTGAAGATCTATACCTGAGTATCTCTCGGCCATATTTGAAATAGAGTCAGTACTAACAACTGCTGAAAAATCGTAATTGAAATTTGAGCTCTATGTTGGATATCTCAGAAGTTATGCATGCGAACTATTTCATAATCTGTCTACCACGCTGTGCACCTGGTGGCGCAGTAACAAGCAATCTTCGCTATTACACACGTGGTCCAATCTCCCACTAATACTTTACTAACTTAAGGCCACGGCCTCCTTCTTCCCAATCATAATTTTAATAGTGGTCACAACAATGACACAGGGTAACAGAAATATTCATTATTTATTGATTTATTTCCTCACACACCCTAGTGCACGGAGGTAAGCGACCACAACACCCAAGGCGCTACACTGAAACAACAACAACAACAACATGTCTACTATGTAGCACCATACCTTTAGTCCATTAACATTTCTATATTCGGTGTCCCCTATTGCTGCTTATTGACATAGTAAATTTCGTGCGGCCTTCTGGAAGGCCGAGTTCGTCTAATTAAAACCCGTGGATGAATTGATAATGACTCCAAGCTTACGGTACGTGCATCGATACTGTGCTGTTCAGTAACCTCTGCTTATGGACATACCGCTAGTGTTGTACCGCAGTCATTGTTCTTCAGAGTACAGATGGTACAGGTTGTAACGTCAAAGCTTTTATACAGGCAAAATTCCGTTACAGGCATGATAACGTTATTCGCACCAGCATTACGTGTTCCGATTGGCTCAGCTGCAAGAAATCAAAGATGGAGGAAAGTTGTGGATTGAGAATAATATTTGCAGTTAATTGGCATTATTAATGCAAATCAGTCATTAAGATGCGTTACGTTGAATACATGAAACGGCACCTACTGATTGAACGCATTCCTGTCAGTATTTAAGATTTAACTGAAAGCATTCGACATTTAGCTCTAAGGATGAAGTTACGCTGCTATAGGCTTGAATACTAAGTGAAGAGAGTACGAGTGCTAAACCTGTAGTTGGCAACTAATGGGTCGCGGGTTTGAGATGCTCTAGGGCCAAACATTTGATACTTTTTGAATTATTTTGTTGTAGTCACACTACTTTGTGCTGTAAATTTTCAAGTTCGATTTCTTCGCAGGATCTAAGGGGATGATGTTAATAATGAATATTGGTAGGGAAAATTGTTCTATTCTATCTTTCGAGTTTGTACTTCCCCATTCAAAACCATGAATATTTGTACCATTCGTGAAAGTATAATAATATTTATGTTCGACCCTCACTATTATGTGTTAGAAAACTGTATCATAATGATGGTCATTATAACACTCTTTTTCATTATGATACAGTTTCTCCAGCCAATCAGAGCTCGTTCATTGACCAATTAGGTAACGATACCTTCACGCGTGTGCTCAAAATCCAACATGTCGGACATAAACACAACATCGAACTATAATAAATTACCCACATGGAATATGCACCGTCCATATGTTCGCGTAAATAAACTGGCGAATATGAGACAACAAATAGCACTGTACCTGAATATAATTTCTACACAGCGCATTCATTGTCTTCAAACAACTCCAGTGACAATATTACTGAGGGGCGGCAGATGTCAACATATGGCCTGCATATGGCATTGCAAGCACACAGAGCGCATGCGTCGGTCGTTCTGAGATCTTGAAAGACAGAGATATAACACCCAACGCTCGCTCTGCGATCACAAAATTCTTGTGGCTGACTCTCAACAGATATTTATGAATATTTATGTTAAAACATACAATAAAGTTATAATTATCGTCGAACATAAACAGTCGTATGCAACTCGCCTATAATGGTAATTAAGACACTCGTATGGAAATTATAAAACTCGCATACGCTCGTTTTATAAAAATACTCGTGTCTTAATTATAGCCATTATAGGCTCGTTGCATAATGTACTATTTCATGCCATATTAGTCTATGTTTACTCCAGAATAAATAATATTATTAACAATAAAAAGAAGTAGTTTCGTGACAATCTAAAAGCCTACTTTAATTTATATTTACGATCCAAGACAATGATTAGTCTATATAAACCTATCTAGAATAATGACGAAATTTACTTGGTAATACTAACATGTGTAATTAGCTTGAAATATACCCGAAATAGTGCACCCTAAAACCTGTATTACACGACACTCGTTAGCATGGAAGCTTCTACCAGTACGAATATACTCGCTGATATAGACGCGTATATTACAACGTGATTTTTAGCCTACTTTTCTAATTTTGCCACAATGAGGAAAAAGTAGACTTATAGGATCGACCAGGTAAAATGTGTGTCTGTTTGTCCGTCCTTCTGTCTGTCTGTCTGTCCGTGTGTGTGTCACCCCCTATCAACTCCTAAACGTCTGCTGCTATCGAAACCAAATTTGGTGAAAGTGAAGATCTATACCTGACTATCTCACGGCCATATTTGAAATACAGTCAGTGCTACCAACTGCTGAAAATCGCAATTGAAATTTGAGCTCTATGTTGGATATTTCAGAAGTTTTGCATGCGAACTATTTCATAATCTGTCTACCACGCTGTCCACCTGGTGGCGCAGTCACATGCATTCTTGGCTATTACACCTGAGGTCCAGCCTCCCACTAATACGTTACTAACTTAAGGCCACGGCCGCCTTCTTCCCAATCATAATTTTAATAGCGGACACCACAATGACCCAGGGTATCAGAAATATTCATTATTTATTTATATATTTCTTCACACACCCTATTGCAAGGAGGTAAGTGACCACAACGCCCAAGGCGCTACAATGAAACAACAACACATGTCTACCATGTAGCACCATACCATTTGTCCATCAACATTTCTATATTCGGTGTCCCATATTGCTGCTTATTGATACAGTAAATTTCGTGTGGCCTTCTGGAAGGCCGAGTTCGTCTAATTGGAACCCGTGGATGAATTGATAATGACTCCAAGCTTACGGTACGTGCCTCGATACTGTGCTGTTCAGTAACCTCTGCTTATGGGCATACCGCTTGTGTTGTACCGCAATCATTGCTCTTCAGAGTACAGATGGCACAGGTTGTAACGTTAAAACTTGTATACAGGCAACACCCGGTACAGGCATGATAACGTTATTCGCACCAGCATTACGTGTTCCTATTGGCTCAGCTGCAAGAAATCAAAGAAGGAGGAATGTTGTGGATTGAGAATAATATTTGCAGTTAATTGGCATTATTAATGCAAATCAGTCATTAAGATGCGTTACGTTGAATAATTGAAACGGCACTGACTGATTGAACGCATTCCCGTCAGTATTTAAGATTTAACTGAAAGCATTCGACATTTAGCTGTAAGGATGAAGTTACGTAGCTATAGGCTTGGATACTAAGTTGAGAGTGAACGAGTGCTAAACCTGGAGTTGGCAACTAATGGGTCTCGGGTTTGAGAAGATCTAGGTCCAAACATTTGATACTTTTTGAATTATTTTGTTGTATTCACAATACTTTGTGCTGTCAATTTTCAAGTTCGATTTATTCGCAGGATCTATTAGGATGATGTTAATAATGAATATAGGTAGGGAAAATTGTGCTATTCTATCATTCGAGTTTGTACTTCATCATTCAAAACCATGAATATTTGTACTATTCGTGAAAGTATAATAATATTTTCATACCACAGTAGTAGTCTATGTTTACTCCAAAATAAATAATAATATTAACAATAAAAAGAAGTAGTTTCGTGACAATCCAAAGGCCTACTTTTATTTATATTTAGGATTCAGGCCAATGATTAATCTATAATATAAACCTATCTAGAATAATGACGAAATTTACTTGGTAATACTAACATATGTAATTAGTTTGAAATATCCCCGAAATAGTGCACCCTAAAGCCTGTATTACACGACACTCGTTAGCATGGAAGCTTCTACCAGTACGAATATACTCGCTGATATAGACGCGTATATTACAGTGTGATTTTTAGCCTACTTTTCTCATTTTGCCAAAATGAGGAAAAAGTAGACTTATAGGAGCCACCAGGCAAAATGTGTGTCTGTTTGTTCGTCCTTCTGTCTGTCTGTCTGTCCATGTGTGTGTCACCCCATATCAACTCCTAAATGTCTGCAGCTATCGAAACCTAATTTGGTGAGAGTGAAGATCTATACCTGACTATCTCACGGCCATATTTGAAATAAAGTCAGTGCTACCAACTGCTGAAAAATGGCAACTGAAATGTGTGCTCTATGTTGGATATCTCAGAAGTTATGCAGGCAAACTATTTCATAATCTGTCTACCACGCTGTCCACCTGGTGGCGCTGTAACAAGCATTCCTGGCTATTGCACCTGAGGTCCAGGCTCCCACTAATACATTACTAACTTAAGGGCACGGCCGCCTTCTTCCCAATCATAATTTTAATAGCGGACACCCTAATGACACAGGGTAACAGAAATATGCATTATTTATTGATTTATTTCTTCACACACCCTATTGCACGGAGGTAAGTGACCCCAACGCCCAAGACGCTACAATGAAACAACAACAACATGTCTACCATGTAGCACCATACCATTTGTCCATCAACATTTCTATATTCGGTGTCCCATATTGCTGCTTATTGACATAGTAAATTTCGTGTGTCCTTTTGGAAGGCGGAATTCGTCTAATTGGAACCCGTGGGTGAATTGATAATGACTCCAAGCTTACGGTACGTGCCTCGACACTGTGCTGTTCAGTAACCTCTGCTTATGGACATACCGCTTGTGTTGTACCGCAATCATTGGTCTTTAGAGTACAGATGGTTCAGGTTGTAACGTTAAAGCTTGTATACAGGCAACATTCCGGTACAGGCATGATAAAGTTATTCGCACCAGCATTACGTGTTCCTATTGGCTCAGCTGCAAGAAATCAAAGAAGGAGGAATGTTGTGGATTGAGAATATTATTTGCAGTTAATTGGCATTATTAATGCAAATCAGTCATTAAGATGCGTTACGTTGAGTACATGAAACGGCACTGACTGATTAAACGCATTCCCATCAGTATTTAAGATTTAACTGAAAGCATTCGACATTTAGCTATAAGGATGAAGTTACGTAGCTATAGGCTTGGATACTAAGTGGAGAGTGTACGAATGCTAAACCTGTAGTTGACAACTAATGGGTCTCGGGTTCGAGAAGCTCTAGGGCCAAACATATGATATTTTTTGAATTATATTGTTGTATTCAAAATACTTTGTTCTGTCATTTTTAGCCTATTTTCAATTTTGAAAAAAAAAAAAAAAGGCTTATGAGATCACCTTTTGTCCGTGTTTGTGTGTGTGTTTGTGTGTGTTAGGTGTGTGTGTGTGTCCCCCCTAATAAAATCTAAACGGCTGGAGCGATTTCAATCAAATTCGGTAAGTTCATAGCACTATTGTCGGCGACCTCGATAGTGCCCTTCAAATTTTGTTACGTCTCACCAATCCAACATGGCGGCTGTGCGAAATATTTCACTAGCATTCAATATCTCCGAAACTATTACCGATATCGCCCTGAAGTTGTGTACGGTGATAAAGGGCACTACTAGAAGTTCACCTATGAGACTTTCAAAAACCTGGTGACTACAAAACCAACATGGCGGTCAAGCGAATTTGAGACTTTTAAATAGACTTTTCTCGCGATTTAACTATCCAAACGTAATTGAACTTGGTACAGCAAATGTTTATACACATTGTAATGCAATGGAGTCTAATTTAGTTCAATTGTTTACATAACCTCAAAATGGCGGCTGTGCGAATTATTTCTCTGACATTCTATATCTCCGAAACTATTACAGATATCACCTTGCAATTTTGTACGGTGATAAAGGGCACTGATACAAGTTTATCTATATATATTTCATAAACCTGTAAAGTACAAAACGAACATGGCGACCAAGCGAATTTGAAATATTATAATAGACTTTTCTCTTGATTTAACTCTCTTAGCGCATTGAAATGTGGTACAGTAAATGATTTTGCAGATTGTAATGCACTGCCATCTAATTTAACTCAATTGTTTACATAACCTCAAGATGGCGGTTGTGCGAAGTTTTAAAATTAAGTTTTTATTCCTTGTGTCGTAATAATACGATCGAAATGAAAGTTTGAATAATGAATCTAGGCAATAGTTGACCTTGAATGGTACATAACACTATGGCCTATACATTTATCAATCCAACATGGCGACCATCCGAAATATTTTGACGGTTCTCAATATCTATGAATCTTTTACAGCAACCAAACTGATTTTTTATGTTCATAGAGACTATGAACATATGTTCACCTATAGGACTTCAGTAACCGTGTGAGCACAAATCCAACGTGGCAGCGACGCGAAGTATAAATATTTAAATGGTCGTTTCTCGCGAATTAACTATCCGAGTGCCGTGAAACGTTGCCCGTTAAATGCTTAAACAACTGTAGATCCACTGGCATCTAATTTATTTCAATTGTTTGCATAATAACAAGATGGCTGCTGTGCGTATTTTTAAAATCTCGTGTTTACTTCTTGTGTTCTAATCATGCGATTGAAGTTTGAATACCACACGTACACAATAATATGAATGTAATAGTACAAAAATAAAAATCCAACCTGGCGACAATCTGAAATATTTAGACGGTTCTCAATATCTACGAATCTGTTACTGCAATTAAACTGAAATTTTGTATGTTGATAGAGGCAATTAACATGAACAAGATATATGAAAATAGGCTTTATAGTTCTTCACGGAAGTACTTGTTCAAGTTAAATTTATTCACAGGATCTAAGAGGATAATGTTAATAATGAATATAAGTAGGAAAAATTTGTACTATTCTATCATTCGATTTTGTACTTCCCCATTCAAAACCATGAATATTTGTACTATTCGTGAAAGTATAATAATATTTTCATACCACAGTAGTAGTCTATGTTTACTCCACAATAAATAATAATATTAACAATAAAAAGAAGTAGTTTCGTGACAATCTAAAGGGCCTACTTTTATTTATATTTAGGATTCATGCCAATGATTAATCTATATAAACCTATCTAGAATAATGATGAAATGTAGTTGGTAATACTAACATTCGTATTTAGTTTGAAATATACCCGAAATAGTGTAGCCTAAAGCCTCTATCACACGACACTCGTTAGCATGGATGCTTCTACCAGTACGAATACACACGCTGATATAGACGTGTATATAACTGTGTGATTTTTAGTCTACTTTTCTCATTTTGCCAAAATGAGGAAAAAGTAGACTTATAGGATCGACCAGGCAAAATGTGTGTCTGCATGTCCGTCCTTGTGTGTGTCACCCACTATCAACTCCTAAACGTCTGCAGCTATCGAAACCTAATTTGAAAGACTGAAGATCAATACCTGAATATCTCACGGCCATATTTGAAATAGAGTCAGTGCTATCAACTGCTGAAAAATGGCAATTGAAATTTGTGCTCTATGTTGGATATCTCAGAAGTTATACATTGGAACTATTTCATAATCTGTCTACCACGCTGTCCACCTGGTGGCGCAGTAACAAGTATTCTTGGCTATTGCACCTGAGGTCCAGTCTACTACTAATACTGTATAACTTAAGGCCACGGCCGCCTTCTTCCCAATAATAATTTTAATAGCGTTCACCACTATGACACAGGGTAAAATAAATATTCATTATTTATTGATGTATTTCTTCACACACCCTATTGCACGGAGGTAAGTGACCACAACGCCCAAGGTGCTACAATGAAACAACAACACATGTCTACCATGTAGCAACATACAATTTGTTCAAAACATTTCTATATTCGGTGTCCCCTATTGCTGCTTATTGACATAGTAAATTTCGTGTGGCCTTCTGGAATGCCGAGTTCGTCTATTTGGAACCCGTGGATGAATTGATAATGACTCCAAGCTTACGGTAAGTGCCTCGATACTGTGCTGTTCAGTAACCTCTGCTTATGGACATACCGCTTGTGTTGTACCGCAATCATTGGTCTACAGAGTACAGAAGTCACAGGTTGTAACGTTAAAGCTTGTATACAGGCAAAATTCTGGTACAGGCATGATAACGTTATTCGCACCAGCATTATGTGTTCCTATTGGCTCAGCTGCAAGAAATCAAAGAAGGAGGAATATTGTGGATTGAGAATAATATTTGCAGTTAATTGGCATTATTAATGCAAATCAGTCATTAAGATGCGTTACGTTGAATACATGAAACGGAATTGACTGATTGAACGCATTCCTGTCAGTATTTAAGATTTAACTGAAAGCATTCGACATTTAGCTATAAGGATGGAGTTACGTAGCTGTGAGCTTGGATACTAAGTGGAGAGTGTACGAGTGCTAAACCTGTAGTTGACAACTAATGGGTCTCGGGTTCGAGAAGCTATAGGGCCAAACATTTGATACTTTTTGAATTATTTTGTTGTATTCACAATACTTTCTGCTGTCATTTTTCAAGTTAAATTTATTCGCAGTATCTAAGAGGATGATGTTAATAATGAATATAAGTAGGGAAAATTGTTCTATTCTATCATTCGAGTTTGCACTTCCCCATTCAAAACCATGAATATTTGTACTATTCGTGAAAGTATAATGATATTTTCATACCACAATAATTGTCTATGTTTACTCCACAATAAATAATAATATTAACAATAAAAAGAAGTAGTTTCGTGACAATTTAAGGGGCCTACTTTTATTTATATTTAGGATTCATGCCAATGATAAATCTATATAAACCTATCTAGAATAATGACGAAATTTACTTGGTAATACTAACATATGTAATTAGTTTGAAATATACCCGAAATAGTGCACCCTAAAGCCTGTATCACACGACACTCGTTAGCATGGAAGCTTCTATCAGTACGAATATACTCGCTGATCTAGACGCGTATATTACAGTGTGATTTTTAGCCTACTTTTCTAATTTTGCCACAATGAGGAAAAAGTAGACTTATAGGATCGACCAGGCAAAATGTGTGTCTGTTTGTCCGTCCTTCTGTCTGTCTGTCTGTCCGTGTGTGGGTCACCCCCTATCAACTCCTAAACGTCTGCAGCTATCGAAACCAAATTTGGTGAGAGTGAAGATCTATACCTGACTATCTTACGGCCATTTTTGAAATAGAGTCAGTGCTACCAACTGCTGAAAAATGGCAATTGAAATGTGAGCTCTATGTTGGATATCTCAGAAGTTATGCATGCGAAATATTTCATAATCTGTCTACTACGCTGTCCACCTGGTAGCGCAGTCACATGCATTCTTGGCTATTACACCTGAGTTCCAGCCTCCCACTAATACATTACTAACTTAAGGCCACGGCCGCCTTCTTCCCAATGATAATTTTAATAGCGGACACCACAAGGACACAGGGTAACAGAAATATGCATTATTTATTGACTTATTTCTTCACACACCCTATTGCACGGAGGTAAGTGACCACAACGCCCAAGGCGCTACAATGAAACAACAACAACATGTCTACCATGTAGCACCATACCATTTGTCCATCAACATTTCTATATTCGGTGTCCCCTATTGCTACTCATTGACATAGAAAATTTCGTGTGGCCTTCTGGAAGGCCGAGTTCGTCTAATTGAAACCCGTGGATGAATTGATAATGACTCCAAGCTTACGGTACGTGCCTCGATACTGTGCTGTTCAGTAACGTCTGCTTATGGACATACCGCTTGTGTTGTACCGCAATCATTGGTCTTCAGAGTACAGATGGTTCAGGTTGTGACGTTAAAGCTTGTATACAGGCAAAATTCCGGTACAGGCATGATAACGTTTTTCGCACCAGCATTACGTGTTCCTATTGTGACCGTTTAGTTGATGTCAACAACCACGATGACTCAACTAACGACACATAAATCGAATAAAAAAGTACCGTGAGGATCAGGTGACCTTCCATAAAGGCTAAAGCGGCACGAGAGTCCGTAGTCCACAGGGATCGTGGTACATGGTGACGATGGTCATAGACCGCCTAAGGAAAGGTTCACCTTAAAACTAGACTGAGAAAATAAACATCCAGACTCATGTAAAACACCGTGAAAATTTATTAAAATTCACAAGCCCCTTGCCTAGTTCGGAGGGTTATAATCGGCTAGTCCGCAAATTAATAAATAAACAAAGATAAAGAACAGGTCCCCCTACCTGAGAAGTTACTGAAAACCCTCGCGAAAGATCTAACTCACAATGATAAAGCAACAACAGCAACGCTAGGAATATGGTACGACGCAAGTCCCTAGTCCAAGTTACAAGATCAAGCTAATATCTGAATTTACATTTAACAGGGTAGCAAAACAAATCTAGGTTAGGATGGTACCATTTCGACATTTAAATTTAACATTAATTCAACTAGCTAAGTCCTATCAATTAACAAAATTTACGGCGATGACGTCCGTAAAAGAAAACAATTACATCAAAAAGCTAAGTGTACAGCCATGAAAAACAAACAATTTAATTATGCTTAATAACTATGTGCTAACAGCACCCAATAAAGTAACATGTAGGGTTTAATACACTTGACATCATAAATTAATAACGAAATAGACACAGTAGTTTTATTAAAAATTCCTGCCTACACCTTGGTTTACTCTTTGTAAACCATAGACATCTAATGTGTATAGTTACGGTGACGAATGCGCAGTTGTGACCACGTCTGACATCGCATGGCCTGAGCTCCACAAGCTACGAACTCTAGGTTCGCACATGCTTCAGGTCGCTACAAAAATGTCAACTGTCCTAGTAATTTCCTCACAAGGAAATTATATTCAACTGCACGGCTATGTTAACAGTTCCAGAATGCAAAGAACAAAGTTAGATAGAAAGAATCGTTAGTTAGGCTTGTTTTACAACAGTTATGCGTCTTATTATTAGAATGTCGGTTTATAGGTTTATCGTAGGTTTATGGCGAATAACATTGACAATAGCCTGGGCACGGTGTGTCTCCAACTGAGATCATTCTCCACCAAAAAGCCTCGACTTAACAGTCGGAATATAATCAACGAGTATAACAACTCGGACACACAATAACACGGGTTACCAGCGGCGCTAAGCTCGCGTTCAATAACTCTGGGATAGGCCTGTACAACAGTTACCTTCCAATAACATCTGGTCAACGGGATCATCCCCGGACAAAGCATACAATAACATCCTGCTATAACAGGGTAGACTTCACCATCCTATAGAAAACCTTACATAACTGTACCTGTCATACGACAATACACGCAACAGAGCGTTAAACTAACAAAAACCGATCCATAAAACAAGTGATCAAATACAAGAGTGGAAACTGATTTCCATAAGCAAAATAGCAATGAAAGGAAAAGCGAATACAAATTGTACTCTGTCCTCGTCTATAGTAGTTTTGTCTCACAATAAAGCAGGCGTGCTCTAGGTCACTGGGTTACATAACCAGTTTATTCAAGGCCGGCGATTTAATCAATACAAAACCTGCACTTGGCCGGTTCATAAAAACTTTACAATAGGTTACGGATCTCTACAGAGTCCGTGTATCAAACGCACGCTATAAATCTGAGTATAGTAATACAATTCCGTCTTTCTACCAAAGACGTCTAAATGAAAGTAAACTTACAATAACTGAAGCTCTTTGCTTTAAAAATGCAACTCAGTAGTTGCTAGAACATCAAATAAAAACGTGTCTCACACGACACAAGAAAAATATGATAAATGTGGCACAGATTCACACACTAGATCTGCTTAAAGATACGTTGGGAACCGCGTTCGATGCTAGGCAACGAAACATTCCTTCTAGTTGTTAGGTTCAAACATGACCAAGAATAGCTTCTGAGCTTATTCAAAATGAAATATAATGCATTTACAAACTGGTAGTTACTGTCGACTACCTAAATGATACGACCGTTCTAACGACAGTCAGGGGTGTAACAAAGGATGGCTGCGAAGAATGCAGTCAATTAATAACCAAGGCATCTGATTGCCATAACTACAGTCAGCAAAGACTTGAAAATTACCCCAAGTAGGGTTGAACAAAATAGCCACAAAATGACTACGATCAGGTTCAGCAAAAAGGTAGGCATTGACGTTCCACGATGTTCACCAAGCTGCACCAGGGCTGACCAAAATGTCTGACCCCAAGGGTGTCTCACTCTAAACTGAAATAAATGACATCTAACTAATCTAGTTACATCCCTACCTAGAAAAATGGCTGACACTGAGTGTGGGTTGATTCACAAACTACATTAAAACTACTATACCACCAGAAACTAGAACAAAGAAGGGGTGTGACAAAAACTCACGAAATGGAGGAGCTCTCACTCAGCTCTCTATTCCACAACAAGGGTTGAACATAAACCTCTCTGGCTCTCTGGATCGGTATCCTCCTCATCAGGATTCCCATCTGGACTCCCCCCAAAGACCAGGGTTCGATTTGTCCCTGTCGACATCCTCGTGGATATGCCTGGAAATGGCATTTTGGCTCCTTCCCTCTCGTTCATCGTTCTGGAAGTTCCACCATCATGCGGGTTCCTGTAGAAACGTCACCCCCCCATACCGGGATGGTATTAGCCCATGTTGACTGCTTCAACCATGGTGAAGAAAAGTCCAATCACGTGGGTAGCGAAATAGGTTGCGTGATTATTCATTCTCTCACTTCCAAAATTATAATGTCCGTCGTGACTATTATAGGCTTCAATTATAAAATACGACACAGCCTTAATCTTGCAGATGTGGATTAGCATGTGAGCTAACACTATTTTATAATGCTGCACGTGCTAGTGACGCTAATTTTGTATCACGCAGCATCCGTGAATTATACGACGTTTCAAAGATGAAATTTCCACTTTGGCAATTTAAATATCTCATACAATTATAATCACACTTATTCAGGATAATTGTAACACTATTACCTGTATATTTCCACTAGGCATCTGCCCTCCACATACGCGTGGGTAATATGTGATGTCACAGCAATGTTGTGCAATACACTATACTTGCCAATAATTATTTCCCAAGCTTCTTATTTAATTCACTGGACTTCATCGACAGTGAATATTAGTATTTGCTTGCTCGATGGCACCTTATAATCACTTTTAACGCTAAACAGCGGATATTCTTCTACGTCTCGTAGGACAAATGTAATTCCACGCCTACACAAGGCGGATTCTCAAGACGCAGTGCTCCGGTACTGGGTGTCTCTAGAAAGTAGGTCGTCAAAACGAAAACGTTGAGCGACTACTTACGTTCCTTTTTGCGTATCTGCAAGGGTATTACCTTACCTAAAGTAAAAATAAACATTCTCCAAAATGTTTTAATAATGCAGCATGACGAAATGGAATATTCTGAGTCTCGTAGGAAAGATAAAAATAATTAATAAGACCTCAGATAATAATTAGCAGTTTACACCAAAGTCAAAAGTGCGATTCACCGCTACTTCAAAGTATCGCGTGATCTCTCAGCTTCACGTGGCTTCCTGGGTGTGTTCAAAAGTACAACATCCCATCATAAATGCTCTGTCATAAAAAAAATATCACATGAACCATAGCTCAGCGGGTTCATCTGCCTCTCTGTCGTTTCAAATAAAATGTTGGGATAACATTTTTATTTGCTTTGAAATTCATTCAAGAGTGATATTTTTTTAGATTGGCTGCATTAAAGGTTCCAATGCGCTCTCCTGTCCTAATGTCTTCTATCACATAACTTCCATTGTTTAAAGGCTGTCGGATACGACTAGGGCCATAATACAAGGATATTAATTTCCCATATATGCGGTCTATAGGACTAGAAATTCCGGGTCTCCTTATAAGGATAAGGTCTCCTTCTACTAGTGGTTCTCTAAACCTCTGGCGTCTAGTTCTTCTCAAGCGCTTGGCAGCTTGTCTGTCCATAGTCTCTCTCGCAGCTAAAAGTCTGCTGGCATGTGATGGTTGTAAACAAGGTGGATTTACAATCACACGATCCCATATTCTCAGCGGCATCTGGTTCAAATGCAAGACCATAGGTATTTGACCAGTGCTCTCATGTACTGTTGAATTAATACATTTTGCCATAATAACAAGGACTTCAGTCCATCGCCAGTGTTCTTCTTGACAATATAATCGACAGAATTTTGCGATAATAGACATCACGCATTCTGCTGGGTTGCTCTCTGGATGTCGAATAGATGATATAACATGACCTATTTCAAGCTCATTCATGGCATTGGCAAATTCTGCTGAGGTGTACTGTGATCCGTGATCAGTCAACAAGAATTGTGGCTTTCCTGCCTCCGGTATCACTTGACGTCTAATCCTCTGACCTAACAGAAGTTTCTGCCAGTATTCAAGTGCGTAAACAATTGCAAGTGCTTCTATCTCGGTCGTGAAGTAGTGAGATTCATGTGCTCTTAAACGTCGGCTTAAGAAAGCAATGTAATGACGTTTCTTCTCATCATCTTCCTGCAGTAAAATGGCTCCTATACCAATGGCAGATGCATCAGTTTCTAGAATAAAGTTCCGAGAGTAATCTGGATATTCTAACTGAATTGAGTCCACAAGCATCTGTTTAGCTCTCCTGAAAGCTATCTCGCATTCATCATTCCAGTTCCACCTGCAGTTCTTTTTCAATAATCCTTGCAGTGGTGCAACAGTTTCGGAATACTTCTCACAATGGGCAGCAAAGAATTGGAGAATTCCTAAGAATTGTCTCACGTGTTTCACACGGGTTGGTGTTGGAAATGCAGCAACAGTTCTAATCTTTGCCGGATTCGGTCTATATCCTTCTCCATTGATTATGTGTCCTACGAATTTCACTTCTTCCTGAAAAAATCGACACTTGTCAAACTTGACCTTAAAATTTGCCTGTCGGAGATTCTCAAAAACAAGGCACAATGTCTTTAAATGCTCTTCTTCTGTTCCCGAAGCTATGATTATATCATCCACATAACATATTACTTTCTGCTTCACTTCATGAGTCAGCTTGGCATCAAGTGCTCTGATTAATGCGGCTCCGGCATTTTTCAATCCAAATGGTAGTTTTTGGAATACATAAGTAGTCTGATCAAACAAGAATCCAGTATATTTCTGAGTATGCTCAGATAATCTGATATGGTAATAAGACTGAACCAAGTCTAATGATGAAAATATCCTTTTTCCTTTGAACTTCCTGAGAATGTCCCTAATCTTGGGCGGTCTGTCGTGCTCAGGAGCTAGGCGTTCATTCAAGGCTCTGGCATCAAGACAAAGTCTCAAGCTTCCATCTACCTTAACCACAGGTATTATGGGATTCAAGAAAGGAGTCGGTGATTTCTTGATTGTACCTGCTGCTTCCATCTCATGGATCTTCTTAGCAGCTTCTTCGAGATGTTTCTCGGCAATCGGATAGATCCTTTTCTGGAATGGGGAATCGTCCAGTAATACAAGATCATACTCGTAGTCTAATATCTCACCAGGTGTGGTGTCGAATATATCTCTGTATTCGTTCAGTATTGCGTCAAGATCCTCATGTGTGGGTGCTGATAACGATTCTGCCTCTTCGTCGGCATCTAGTGTCGCCTCAATTTCCTTGCCATTTAATGCTTCGACTACGTCTACTTCGGATAGGAATTCCGGTTCTTCTTCAATTAGGCTCATCTGAATGGGTTCGTTCGGCTTGAACTCTACCGTATTCCGTCCCATGTCAATGATTCCATCATATTTTCTAATGAAGTCTGCGCCTAAAATGGCATCATGATGCAGGCCCTTCATTACGAGAAATTCGTGCAAGTACACGTGGCTCGAAATCTTCACAGTACACAAAATCTGGATTTTGCACGTTACAACGCGGTCAGGTATGACACCTCTGACTCTTATAGCTGAAATGGGCAACTCCGTCACCTCAGAGTTTGCTCTAAGTCTGGCATGTCAATCGGCGGAAATTACACTAATCATCGCTCCAGTATCGATGAGTATGACTACACTGACTTCATTCAAGGTGGCTACAATCTTGGGTAGACGTGTTAATTCATAATTGTGGTTCGTCGTTCGTCGTTCGTCCAACAAGTCTTCTTGGATTGGCTCCCAGAGTAATATAGAGACAGTTACTCGGTGCTCAACCAAACAAGAATCTATTGATTTTTCGGAGTTTTTTTTTCTGTCATGGCGAGAAGTACTGGGCTGGTTCTGCTCCGTCTCCTGCGCCGAATGTCTATTTTCCCTCGAAGTAGGGTTCCGTTCTCCCTCTTCTTGGATCTGCAATTCTCTCAATTGTTGGAGGTACTCACGGCTCTCCCGCGCTCTTCCTTTCCAATCCCTGTCTGGCTGGTATCTAGGGTCTCGATTTCTGTCGTAACCCCCACTATATCGATAGTCTCTACGGATACGTCCGTGTTGCTGATTTCTTCCTTCATTCCCTCGGCGGTTGTTTTCATGACGTCGGTTGTCGTCCGTCCTTCGGTCGAATCGCCGGTCCCAATGACTTCGCCGGTCATCATGTTGATTTCGAGTATACGGAGTGTTGTTCCATTCTCTCCTGTTATAACTGTAATTGTTATCACGTCGCCCAGAATCCTCTGTGGTTTGTGTTTGTTGTGGCGTCTGGCTCACTTTATCAACAGTCGTCAGATTCATATGTCTATCCTCGCGCCTATCAGCCTTCTGCTGACGGTGTGTAGGAAACTGTTCTGTGTTAGCATCCAACCTTCGCAGTATCTGGTCACACTGCTGGAAAGTGGGTGCCCCTGCAGCGATTAACACACGTTGTACATCCGCAGGGTACTGCCAAACAATTGTGTTCACCAAATCCTGTTCGGACAACGGAGGCTGAAGACAACGGAGCTTCGCGAGCTGTATTGCGAAGTAATTCGCATAACGAGTAGGTGTATTGGAACTGTACCTTCGAGTGTACATCTCAGCTCGGATACTCTGCTGGATGTCGCTCGACCAATATGTTCTTAATAACGCTTCCTTAAAGTCTTGGTAGCCTGTAAATGAGTATCGGAATGCTCTGAACCAGGTACCGGCTTGTCCCTCAAGCAGTCGCTCTATAACTCTTAGTTCCCTCTCTGGAGTTACCATAGTATCACGTAAGTAGCTTTCGACATTTGCTAGGAATTCCACTGGAGTAACACCGCTCCCAGTTCCCGAGAAGCGAGCTGGTTGCTCCTCTCTTGAACGAATTATGGTGACATTTCCCTGCGTATGCGCGGGTCTGAAAGTATTTTGCATGTAACTCTGCGTAGGAGTGTTAGTCTCATGACTAATTCGATTAGATGCTGGTTGAAACGGGTGAGCGTTAAAGTTCAAGGTCTGACCTTGCGCTAAATTAGTGAATTGTGACGGTTGCGATTCCATAGGCGCGCTGGGTTGGAAATGGGTAGACATCATTCCTCCTGATTGAGATATAGGCGTTTCCTGAGATTCTCCCATTTGTGGGTGTACGTGTCTCTCTCTTAGAGTCGTCTCGAGTCTGTCCAGGCGTCTTTCTATTACTTCAAGACCTGGGATGGTTCTGGCTGCGACTTTGTTGCCTAAGTCGTTCAATTGCAGCTCGATCCTGTCAACCTTTCCCTTGAGGTTTGTGTCTACCTCGCGTATGGCCGTCCTAAGGTTATAACTGAGGTCTAACCTCTCGGTCACCGCGACTTCCTCAAATCTCTTTTGTAAGGAATCGATATCTCCTTCAACTCTGGACATATTTTCTTGGATTTTACCCACATCGTCTCTAACCTCGGCTACCTTAGCCTCGACTGTAGCTTCGTGTTCGTTGAGGTCACCTCTCAATAACATGAGGTCAATTTTGTGTTCCTCATGATGAACATCAACTGTCTCACGTAGACTGGCTACGGTTTCCGTCAATTCAGAAATGTTTCTCCTGTTGGTGTTAAGTTCCTCTTTAATCTCCATCATGCCATCAACGATAGTCTTCACGTTGTTATTAACGGCATTGGCAGCTCCTCTCATCAAGATTAAACCAACGTTCATGGTTGCCATGTCCTTCTTCACATTTCCGATAAATCCCTCGACGTGATCTAGTCGAGTCCCGAATTCTTCCCTGGTATGTTCCAGATCTGCTCTCATGTCTATCTGGACTTTATTCAAGGCTGTGTGCTCCTCCAATCGGTTTTGCACCTCCTCCCTAGCTCAATTCATCTGGTCGGTTAAGCAATCTACGCGCTGGTTAGCCTCCTGATGGTGTCGTATGACATCAACCCTACCAGCTGCTAAACCTGTCGTCAGATCATTTCTCGCTTCGATCCTATATGTGTCCATGTCTGCCCTGACTTGAGTTAAATCAGCCCTAACATTATTTACAGAGTGGGTGTTAATTTCTAAGTCCTGTCTTACATTGTTTATAGACTGAGTGTTAATCTCTAAGTCCTGTCTAACCTGGTCCACATGACCACTGACATTGTTGACTTCCTGTCTAACCTGGTCCACATGACCACTTACAGTATTTACAGCCTGAGTATTCTGACCTAAGTCAGCAGTAATCTGTTGAAGATTGGCATTCACACCTGCCATCATCTCTCCAAACACACGACGAATAGTTTCCTCATCCATAGATAAGAAATATATGAGAAAGTGAGGGATCAATTTCTACTGGAACTTACAGCTATGATTAGTTACTTGGTGGTATAAAGCTTGCTTCATTTATATAAATATCACGAGTACAGCTGGAGTATGCAAACTAAGTGCTTCTACATTTACAAAGACAACGGTGAGCAAAGCAAAGTATTACATTTACTTAGGATGAGGCATCATCAAAGTAAATCCTATCCTTCATTTATTCAACACTAAAGCCTCACCCCATCGACTTCTATCAAACATGAATGCCATGCGGTCAATTGATCTGCAGTACGACTTTCTAAGTTCGTCCCAGTCCTGTCAATTTACCAATAATCAACATTAAGATCCTCAAAAAAATAACATGGTACTGAGGGTCACCACGTTAACGTCGGCACATGAGTTGGGCGCCATTTTATGTCGTCCAAGTCAAGCCCACAACGTTGTGCGCCATTTTATGTGACCATTTAGTTGATGTCAACAACCACGATGACTCAACTAGCGACACATAAATCGAATAAAAAAGTACCGTGAGGATCAGGTGACCTTCCATAAAGGCTAAAGCGGCACGAGAGTCCGTAGTCCACAGGGATCGTGGTACATGGTGACGATGGTCATAGACCGCCTAAGGAAAGGTTCACCTTAAAACTAGACTGAGAAAATGAACATCCAGACTCATGTAAAACACCGTGAAAATTTATTAAAATTCACAAGCCCCTAGCCTAGTTCGGAGGGTTATAATCGGCTAGTCCGCAAATTAATAAATAAACAAAGATAAAGAAGAGGTCCCCCTACCTGAGAAGTTACTGAAAACCCTCGCGAAAGATCTAACTCACAATGATAAAGCAACAACAGCAACGCTAGGAATATGGTACGACGGAAGTCCCTAGTCCAAGTTACAAGATCAAGCTAATATCTGAATTTACATTTAACAGGGTAGCAAAACAAATCTAGGTTAGGATGGTACCATTTCGACATTTAAATTTAACATTAATTCAACTAGCTAAGTCCTATCAATTAACAAAATTTACGGCGATGACGTCCGTAAAAGAAAACAATTACATCCAAAAGCTAAGTGTACAGCCATGAAAAACAAACAATTTAATTATGCTTAATAACTATGTGCTAACAGCACCCTATAAAGTAACATGTAGGGTTTAATACACTTGACATCATAAATTAATAACGAAATAGACACAGTAGTTTTATTAAAAATTCCTGCCTACACCTTGGTTTACTCTTTGTAAACCATAGTCATCTAATGTGTATAGTTACGGTGACGAATGCGCAGTTGTGACCACGTCTGACATCGCATGGCCTGAGCTCCACAAGCTACGAACTCTAGGTTCGCACATGCTTCAGGTCGCTACAAAAATGTCAACTGTCCTAGTCATTTCCTCACAAGGAAATTATCTTCAACTGCACGGCTATGTCAACAGTTCCAGAATGCAAAGAACAAAGTTAGATAGAAAGAATCGTTAGTTAGGCTTGTTTTACAACAACTATGCGTCTTATTATTAGAATGTCGGTTTATAGGTTTATCGTAGGTTTATGGCGAATAACATTGACAATAGCCTGGGCACGGAGTGTCTCCAACTGAGATCATTCTCCACCAAAAAGCCTCGACTTAACAGTCGGAATATAATCAACGAGTATAACAACTCGGACACACAATAACACGGGTTACCAGCGGCGCTAAGCTCGCGTTCAATAACTCTGGGATAGGCCTGTACAACAGTTACCTTCCAATAACATCTGGTCAACGGGATCATCCCCGGACAAAGCATACAATAACATCCTGCTATAACAGGGTAGACTTCACCATCCTATAGAAAACCTTACATAACTGTACCTGTCATACGACAATACACGCAACAGAGCGTTAAACTAACAAAAACCGATCCATAAAACAAGTGATCAAATACAAGAGTGGAAACTGATTTCCATAAGCAAAATAGCAATGAAAGGAAAAGCGAATACAAATTGTACTCTGTCCTCGTCTATAGTAGTTTTGTCTCACAATAAAGCAGGCGTGCTCTAGGTCACTGGGTTACATAACCAGTTTATTCAAGGCCGGCGATTTAATCAATACAAAACCTGCACTTGGCCGGTTCATAAAAACTTTACAATAGGTTACGGATCTCTACAGAGTCCGTGTATCAAACGCACGCTATAAATCTGAGTATAGTAATACAATTCCGTCTTTCTACCAAAGACGTCTAAATGAAAGTAAACTTACAATAACTGAAGCTCTTTGCTTTAAAAATGCAACTCAGTAGTTGCTAGAACATCAAATAAAAACGTGTCTCACACGACACAAGAAAAATATGATAAATGTGGCACAGATTCACACACTAGATCTGCTTAAAGATACGTTGGGAACCGCGTTCGATGCTAGGCAACGAAACATTCCTTCTAGTTGTTAGGTTCAAACATGACCAAGAATAGCTTCTGAGCTTATTCAAAATGAAATATAATGCATTTACAAACTGGTAGTTACTGTCGACTACCTAAATGATACGACCGTTCTAACGACAGTCAGGGGTGTAACAAAGGATGGCTGCGAAGAATGCAGTCAATTAATAACCAAGGCATCTGATTGCCATAACTACAGTCAGCAAAGACTTGAAAATTACCCCAAGTAGGGTTGAACAAAATAGCCACCAAATGACTACGATCAGGTTCAGCAAAAAGGTAGGCATTGACGTTCCACGACGTTCACCAAGCTGCACCAGGGCTGACCAAAATGTCTGACCCCAAGGGTGTCTCACTCTAAACTGAAATAAATGACATCTAACTAATCTAGTTACATCCCTACCTAGAAAAATGGCTGACACTGAGTGTGGGTTGATTCACAAACTACATTAAAACTACTATACCACCAGAAACTAGAACAAAGAAGGGGTGTGACAAAAACTCACGAAATGGAGGAGCTCTCACTCAGCTCTCTATTCCACAACAAGGGTTGAACATAAACCTCTCTGGCTCTCTGGATCGGTATCCTCCTCATCAGGATTCCCATCTGGACTCCCCCCAAAGACCAGGGTTCGATTTGTCCCTGTCGACATCCTCGTGGATATGCCTGGAAATGGCATTTTGGCTCCTTCCCTCTCGTTCATCGTTCTGGAAGTTCCACCATCATGCGGGTTCCTGTAGAAACGTCACCCCCCCATACCGGGATGGTATTAGCCCATGTTGACTGCTTCAACCATGGTGAAGAAAAGTCCAATCACGTGGGTAGCGAAATAGGTTGCGTGATTATTCATCCTCTCACTTCCAAAATTATAATGTCCGTCGTGACTATTATAGGCTTCAATTATAAAATACGACACAGCCTTAATCTTGCAGATGTGGATTAGCATGTGAGCTAACACTATTTTATAATGCTGCACGTGCTAGTGACGCTACTTTTGTATCACGCAGCATCCGTGAATTATACGACGTTTCAAAGATGAAATTTCCACTTTGGCAATTTAAATATCTCATACAATTATAATCACACTTATTCAGGATAATTGTAACACTATTACCTGTATATTTCCACTAGGCATCTGCCCTCCACATACGCGTGGGTAATATGTGATGTCACAGCAATGTTGTGCAATACACTATACTTGCCAATAATTATTTCCCAAGCTTCTTATTTAATTCACTGGACTTCATCGACAGTGAATATTAGTATTTGCTTGCTCGATGGCACCTTATAATCACTTTTAACGCTAAACAGCGGATATTCTTCTACGTCTCGTAGGACAAATGTAATTCCACGCCTACACAAGGCGGATTCTCAAGACGCAGTGCTCCGGTACTGGGTGTCTCTAGAAAGTAGGTCGTCAAAACGAAAACGTTGAGCGACTACTTACGTTCCTTTTTGCGTATCTGCAAGGGTATTACCTTACCTAAAGTAAAAATAAACATTCTCCAAAATGTTTTAATAATGCAGCATGACGAAATGGAATATTCTGAGTCTCGTAGGAAAGATAAAAATAATTAATAAGACCTCAGATAATAATTAGCAGTTTACACCAAAGTCAAAAGTGCGATTCACCGCTACTTCAAAGTATCGCGTGATCTCTCAGCTTCACGTGGCTTCCTGGGTGTGTTCAAAAGTACAACATCCCATCATAAATGCTCTGTCATAAAAAAAATATCACATGAACCATAGCTCAGCGGGTTCACTATTGTCTCAGCTGCATGAAATCAAAGAAGCAGAAAAGTTGTGGATTGAGAATAATATTTGCAGTTAATTGGCATTATTAATGCAAATCAGTCATTAAGATGCGTTACGTTGAATAGAAGCTATAGGGCCAAACATTTGATACTTTTTGAATTATTTTGTTGTATTCACAATACTTTGTGTTGTCATTTTTCAAGTTAAATTTATTCGCAGGATCTAAGAGGATGATGTTAATAATGAATATAAGTAGGGAAAATTGTTCTATTCTATCATTCGAGTTTGCACTTCCCCATTCAAAACCATGAATATTTGTTCTTTCGTGAAAGTATAATAATATTTTCATACCACAATAATAGTCTATTTTTACTCCACAATAAATAATAATATTAACAATAAAAAGAAGTAGTTTCGTGACAATCTAAAGGGCCTACATTTATTTTTATTTAGGATTCATGCCAATGATTAATCTATATAAACCTATCTAGTATTATGACGAAATATAGTTGGTAATACTAACATTTGTATTTAGTTTGAAATATACCCGAAGTAGTATAGTCTAAAGCCTGTATCACACGACACTCGTTAGCATGGAAGACTCTACCAGTACGAATACACACGCTGATATAGACGTGTATATTACTGTGTGATTTTTAATCTACTTTTCTCATTTTGCCAAAATGAGGAAAAAGTAGACTTATAGGATCGACCAGGCAAAATGTGTGTCTGCTTGTCCGTCCTTCTGTCTGTCTGTCTGTCTGTCTGTCTGTCTGTCCATGTGTGTGTCACCCCCTATCAACTCCTAAACGTCTGCAGCTATCGAAACAAAATTTGGTAAGAGTGAGGGTCAATACCTGACTATCTCACGGCCATATTTGAAATAGAGTCAGTGCTACCAACTGCTGAAAAATCGCAATTGAAATTTGTGCTCTATTTTGGATATCTCAGAAGTTATGCATGCGAACTATTTCATAATCTGTCTACCACGCTGTCCACCTGGTGGCGCAGTAACAAGCATTCTTGGTTATTTCATCTGAGGTCCAGTCTCCCACTAATACTTTACTAACTTAAGGCCACGGCTGCCTTCTTCCCAATCATAATTTTAATAGCGGTCACCACTATGACAGAGGGTAAATTAAATATTTATTATTTATTGATTTATTTCTTCACACACCCTATTGCACGGAGGTAAGTGACTACAACACCCAAGGCTCTACAATGAAACAACAACACATGTATACCATGTAGCACCATACCATTTGTCCATCAACATTTCTATATTCGGTGTCCCCTATTGCTGCTTATTGACATAGTTAATTTCGTGTGGCCTTCTGGAAGGCCGAGTTCGTCTAATTGGAACCCGTGGATGAATTGATAATGACTCCATGCTTACGGTACGTGCCTCCATACTGTGCTGTTCAGTAACCTCTGCTTATGGACATACCGCTTGTGTTGTACCGCAATCATTGGTCTTCAGAGTACAGATGGTACAGGTTGTAACGTTAAAGCTTGTATACAGGCAAAATTCCGGTTCAGTCATGATAACGTTATTCGCACCAGCATTACGTGTTCCTATTGGCTCAGCTGCAAGAAATCAAAGATGGAGGAAAGTTGTGGATTGAGAATAATATTTGCAGTTAATTGGCATTATTAATGCAAATCAGTCATTAATATGCGTTACGTTGAATTAATGAAACCGCACTGAATGATTGAACGCATTCCTGTCAGTATTTAAGATTTAACTGAAAGCATTCGACATTTAGCTATAAGGATGAAGTTACGTAGCTATAGGCTTGGATACTAAGTGGAGAGTGTACGAGTGCTAACCTGTAGTTGGCTACTAATGGGTCTTGGGTTCGAGAAGCTCTAGGACCAACCATTTGATACTTTTTGAATTATTTTGTTGTATTCACAATACTTCGTGCTGTGATTTATAAAGTTAAATGTATTCGCAGGATCTAAGAGGATGATGTTAATAATGGATATAGGTAGGGAAAATTGTTCTATTCTATCATTCGAGTTTGTACTTACCCATTCAAAACCATGAATATTTATACTATTCGTGAAAGTATAATAATATTTTCATACCACAATAATATTCAATGTTTACTCCACAATAAATAATAATATTAACAATAAAAAGAAGTAGTTTCGTGACAATCTAAAGAGCCTACTTTTATTTATATTTACGATCCATGACAATGATTAGTCTATATACACCTATCTAGAATAATGACTAAATTTACTTGGTAATACTAACATATGTAATTAGTTTGAAATATACCCAAAATAGTGAACCCTAAAGCCTGTATCACACGACACTCGTTAGCATTGGAGCTTCTACCAGTACGAATATACTCGCTGATATAGACGCGTATATTACTGTGTGATTTTTAGCCTACTTTTCCCATTTTGCCAAAATGAGGAAAAAGTAGACATATAGGATCGACCAGGCAAAATGTATGTGTGTTTGTCCGTCCTCTTGTCTGTCTCTCTGTCGTACTGTCTGTCTGTCCGTGTGTGTGTCACCCACTATCAACTCCTAAGCGTCTGCAGCTATCGAAACCAAATTTGGTGAGAGTGAAGATCTATACCTGACTATCTCACGGCCATATTTAAAATAGAGTCAGTGCTACCAATTGCTGAAAAATGGCAATTGAAATTTGAGCTCTATGTTGGATATCTCAGAAGTTATGCATGCGAACTATTTCATAATCTGTCTACCACGCTGTCAACCCGGTGGCGCAGTCACAAGCATTTTTGGCTATTACACCTGAGGTCCAGCCTACTACTAATACTTCACTAACTTAAGGCCACGTCCGCCTTCTTCCCAATCATAATTTTAATAGCGGACACCACAATGACACAGGGTAACAGAAATATGCATTATTTAATGATTTATTTCTTCACACACCCTATTTCACGGTGGTAAGTGACCACAACGCCCAAGGCGCTAGAATGAAACAACAACAACATGTCTACCATGTAGCACCATACCATTTGTCCATCAACATTTCTATATTCGGTGTCCCCTATTGCTGCTTATTGACGTAGTAAATTTCGTGTGGCCTTCTGGAAGGCCGAGTTCGTCTAATTGAAACCCGTGGATGAATTGATAATGACTCCAACCTCACGGTACGTGCCTCGATACTGTGCTGTACAGTAACCTCTGCTTATGGACATGCCGCTTGTGTTGTACCGCAATGATTGGTCTTCAGAGTACGGATGGTTCAGATTGTAACGTTAAAGCTTGTATACAGGCACAATTCCGGTACAGGCATGATAACGTTATTCGCACCAGCATTACGTGTTCCGATTGGCTCAGCTGCAAGGAATCAATGAAGGAGGAAAGTTGTGGATTGAGAATATTATTTGCAGTTAATTGGCATTATTAAGTCAAATCAGTCGTTTAGATGCATTTCGTTGAATACATGAAACGGCACTGACTGATTGTACGCATTCCTGTCAGTATTTATTTGAAACCATTCGACATTTAGCTATAAGGATGAAGTTACGTAAGCTATGAGCTTGGATACTAAGTGGAGAGTGTACGAGGGCTAAACCTGTAGTTGGCAACTAATGGGTCTCGATTTCGAGACGCTCTAGGGCAAAAATTGTTATTCTTTTTGAATTCTTTTGTTGTATTCACACTACGTTGTGCTGTAGATTTTCGAGTTCGATATATTCGGAAGGTCTACGGGGATGATGTTAATAATGGATATTGGTAGGGAAAATTGTTCTATTCTATCATTCGAGTTTGTACCTCCCCATTCAAAACCTTGAATATTTGTACTATTCGTGAAAGTATAATACTATTTTCATACCAAAATAATAGTCTATATTTACTCCACAATAATTAATAATATTAACAATAAAAAGAAGTATTTTCGTGACAATCTAAAGAGCCTAATTTTATTTAAATTTAAGATTCATGCCAATGATAAATCTATATCGACCTATCTAGAATAATGGTGAAATTTAGTTGGTAATATTAACATTTGTAATTAGTTTTAAGTATACCTGAAATAGTGTAGCCTAAAGCCTGTATCACACGACACTCGTCAGCACGGAAACTTTTACCAGTACGAGTATACACGCTAGTGTATTCTTTGGAATACACGGTCAGGCAGAGTTAGCTTTTGCTGCTCTTTGATTTATCTATTTTCTTTAATTCCTTCCTCGCAGACACCGACTGTGATCTTTTTCATTTTCTCTTTGTGCCCAGGTTTATTTTCTCCTTGAGCCTGTTATAGATATGTAAATTCCAAGGAGAACCTAGTGGCATCTAGCAGCTAACTGCCGAAGTTCTTCAATTCCTCTGAACTCAAGAGAACTTCCTCATCAATCCACCAGGCGTCGTCGTTGTCGCCAGCTTACATCTCCATGAAGACTGCTTCATGAAGAACATTTATATTCACGAAGTATTTCATTTAGCCATGTTGTATGTTATGATATATATACTCTTGTCTCCAACCCGCTCTCCCTTGCTTCCCCTCCCCTTCCTCTCGGCTACCTACCTCTGTCGTGTGAGGAATCGCTCGTTCTCACTTCTTGTTTGGCCGTCGAGTATACAGTGCAAAGCCCTCTCAGGGACAGTTCCCTGTCCTTATGAGACATTTTTAAACCAGACGCCATGTCTGCATTTTAACTCAATGGTCACTAGAGACCATCGCCTGCTCTACACGAAAAAGCTAAGTACAAATCTTCAATAGGTTTAAACACATTTTATATTTTTTTAAAGGGCTAAATGTTTTTAATACAATTTTATAGACAGTGTGTGGAATTGCTAACTATTTTGCAATAACCGTCTTCGAGGGAATTTTCTGGTCATGCTTTAGCTATCTACGATGGCTTTAAAACATGAAATTCAGTTCTTCTTGTACGAATTAAATGGGAATACCTTCCCACAACGAGGGATTTAAATCAAATTAACCACTGTCTATAAAACTTAGCTTTCCACCTCGGGATCTCTCTTACCCCCATTTAACTGTCATCATAGCTCCAGAACTTTCTATGTCAACCAATCTTTCTACTATTCAAGGAATCTAGTATTTTCCACGCTAAAATATGGGAATACTTTTCCTCACCGAGGAATTAATGTTACCTTAACTACTGGTCAACAACTAATTTGCTTTCCACCGTGGGGAATTTACCTCATCATTTAACTGCAACCAATAAACTTTCCAACGCAATAAACTGATTCAAGCTCAAATTACACTAAGTGTTCTCCATAACTGCAATAACTTTCTCTTGTTCTACGAACGTACATACATTACTATAGTGAAGTTTTTCAATTTATCAAAAACTATCAGTGCCTCGAATTTGCGTGTGCTAAATATCTTCCGCGCCGCGTTCGGTTGAGAGAAAATAAATCTCGCCAGGACATTATTCCAAAGTTCCTATTTCCCTTTCCCAAATACCTTTTACTAACCAAAATTAAATTTAACTATTGGGTTCTTTCCCTTTCTATGTGGCTTAGCCCATAGATGCTCCCTCCCATTTTGTTCGATTTACCATATATTCACTCTGTGTCAACTGTGGCTAGTCCACATTTTAAATGTATCTATCCCTTCTAAAATTAGGGAATCATACTTTTTCTAATTATATAGGAGTTAACTAATTGTGTAATGCAGGCATCGTTAATACGACCTGTGCATTTTTTTGTATATTACCTCTAGTTATTTCTATTTAAAATAGCGGTAATTTCCGCTTGTGATTTGTTCTTCCTTTTCTGTTACAATCAGGAATCTAATACATTTGTTTATAGCCTTTTCGATTGCTATAAGGGCGTTCTAAAGTGCTTGATTCATACCCATTAAACTTTCAAAGTTAAAATTGCTTTACAATTATCGTTACAAACTACAAATTTCTTAATCATAAACACACATTTCAAAATCTTTGTAAGATTTTAGTGCTTTATCAGGTTCGAAACTTGTACTCCATTTAATATTGTTTATAAATTGTAAACCTCTTATTATTGGGTCTGAGACTCTCAAAATGTTTGTAGAACTAAACAAAGAAAAAGTTCTTCCAATTCAAACAAGATGTTCAGTAAAGGACATATAGCCTACTTTCTCCTAAATGTATGAGTATAGTTATAACTCGTTGTTATTATCAAAGAGTATAATAGAATCATTTCTTGGTTGAAGACCTTAGAAACTATTTACCTCTACCAAATGCCACAACCTAGATAAAAACTGCTACCATCATTGAAGAAAGAAAGATATCTCAAGAATGTTATGGATCTGGAGACATAATCGACATGACTGGCTGCGTGGCTCAGCGGTAACGTTCTCGCTTTCTGGGCCCTAGGTTGCAGGTTCGTATCCTGGCGCAGTCAGCTGGCATTTGAGGGTGCACAAATGCGAGGGAGCCGTGTCAGTACATTTACTGGCACGTTAAAGATCCCCTTCGGGCCAAAATTCCGGCATCCCGGCGTCTCTAAAAGCAGCAGTAGTTAAAAGGGACGTAAAACCAATAACATTATTATTATTATTACATAATCGACCTGCCGTGGGCAACATCCAACTTTGAGTTGAGGCATGTCTTTACACGTCTGGTTGTGCATGGCTTTCACAACCCTAACTGAATTAAGAAATCTTTCCATGACCCTACAGAGACGTGTGTATACAAACTATGTGGATATTTTCGATTGCTATTTGCCTGAAATCAAAGTATTAATTAATAACCTGAACTAGCACCAACGGCTACAATTCAGTTACTATGTGAAATCGTTTTGTTCTTTACTTCAAATAACATTTTCAAATAACGCACAATAGGCTGTTACAAACCCTTTAAAATAAAAAGTAAAAATGTATCGTAGTATCATCTTGTCATTCTTCAAATTCGATGCGCATAGAATACCAATGGTATAGTGATCAATGGAGTCCCACGTAGACCAGTCGTGACATCTAGTGGAGAAGTATCGAACAATATAATCCTAACAGGGCGAGTGCATTCTAGCGGCCAGAAGAAGAAACTTTTCAATAAAATCTGGTCGGCGTGCAGTTACCTTTTTGGCTGCTTGATGTCTCGAGCAAATCTGCTGGCGAATTATGTTTTAATTAAATATATATTTTCCACCATAATATGCAAAATATAACGCTTAATTTTAAAACGTCTGAGTCATTACAAAACAATAAATATATAAAATTTCAAGCAAAAAAACCTAACTCTGTTGGGATTTGAACCATAGGCAAATGAGCGAAAGGCCAACGCTTTACCACTGAGCCAAATGTGCCAACGAACATTGTTCTATATAAAATGACTTACATAGAACTTGTTAGCAAATAATGATTTATACTAAACGATTTCATCAGTGGAGTATATTATTTATATATGAAGCATTTCATACAAAGTTTATTTATATTGTATCAGTACGCTATATTGCATGCAATACTCAAATTAGTGAAATATAAGTCAGGCACAAGATATCCGCTGTCATCTTGTCAAATAAGAGAGACGACTCAGCTTTTTAAAATCACGTCTGCACTGAAGTATTACAAAATTAACTTTTAATTTTCAACGTGCCTCTTCCTTTAGAACAGTTATAACGATTCTCGGCTCGATAATCGGAACTGGTGGGTCCCATGATATGGATTATAAAGTTTGCATAATTCGCACGACCGCCATCCTGAAATGGTATGGGGATGACCTTGTAGTTTAGTCACAAGATGCCCCCTGTATGGAGGTATGTTGTTACCAAATTTGGTAGATATCGGATGATTTGGTTAGTTGTTATTTGATTTTACGTTTTGACCGTTTGAGTGGCCGCCATTCAGTTTTGGTAAAGATGGCAGCGATATAAAACATGACACTGAGGTGCCCTTTGCTTGTTCTACCTCTGTACTAAATTTCGTTGAATTCGGTTTCACCGTGTTCGAATTGATAGGAGGGGACAGACATCCAGAGTACACACACAGACTCACACACACACACACACATACACACACACTGACAGACACACATTGTTTGGCCCTGTAGTGATCTCATAAGTCTACTTTCATTTTTTGCAAAAATCGAAAGTAGGCTAAAAATAAAATTCTAAATCTAACCATTGTTAATTTTCTAACTTTTATATTTATTGTTAAATTATTCCTATTTTTTGCTTTATCTTTCTCGCTAGAATCACGATTAGGCAGGACCTTCTCTTCCCTGATTATTCCTCCAAACTTAAGCTCTCTTTACTAAAACGGATAATTCCTAAAACAAAAAGTCTTTACTACTTGTTGCATTTAAACTAAAACTTCAAGAAACAACATTTTCAAAGTTTCTCTTGGTTATCATAGCCAATTCTAGCAAGCCATTGAGGCATGTATAGCTAGCTCCGCAAGCTTCCTACGTGTAGAGATTTTCTCTCTGACTTATGGTTTGTTTTCAAAATTTAAGTTTGGGTTGGGTTTGGTTTGGTTTGAGGTCTTCCTCTGTTCTAAACTTATAATCGTCATCTTGCTGCGTAAATGCTTAGTTTTCCTTAAGTGCACAATTGGTATTCGTGTAAGATTTTCGCAAAAAACAATGACAACATCGCTAAAATCATTAAAACCACTTTGTCTCTTCACTCTCAGGGAGCATTCGATTGGTTTGCCAGAGATCCAACAGTGCCCAGAAATAAAATTATCACTCAAAATTCAAATCTTTCCAGCATTTTTAAATGCATAATAAAATCTAACCCATCTGAAGGGGAAGTTATTACATGCTTTCCTTTTGGCTTACTTTGTCTTGCCAGACTACCACCCGTCCCCATAGTACTGGAATATCAGCTCGGGAGGGAAAGAGCACCTCCCAAGCACTTGCAGGCAACCTCTATTCATGCTGCGCTCTCCGCTTGCCTTGTGCGAGTCCCCACTAAAGTTAGACATTTCATACGGTTTGCACAGCTAAATTCCTTTTTTTTATATAAATTTACTTAAATTTTTGTGTTGGATTCTCATCCTATCTACCAATACTCGTCTTTATGCCGAAACCTATCTCATTTTCCCTTTTATCATCTTCCCTTAGGTAGTGTTAATCCTCAGCAAAAACCTACCAAAGGTTGGTGCCGAAACCTGGGAGAATCCATTTGTCAATATCTTGCAAAATACTAATATCTATTTTGAATTTTTCAGCTATAGCTTTACTGTGCAAAGCTGGTGAAAGAGGAAGAAGTTGATCCTGTCTTCTTTAGTGTATCCCCGTTTCAACTTGTTCGCTGCTGCCAGTCTGACAGCTTTTACAAAACTCCACAGTTTCGTAAGTCATACTTTGATTTACCCATTTCATCATGCCTTCCACAGACAAAGATAAGGAAAGTAAGGACGACAAGCTTACTTCCAAACGAGCGTCTTATAAAGGGCAAATTACCCGATTTAAAAATACATCAAAGAGCTTGATCCTTCAGAAGCTCAATTAGATTTATTAAAACATCGTGTAAAAGATTATGAACGATCTTTCGAAAACTATTGCTTTCCAAACAGAAATCGAAACTTGTATGCTCAATCAAACAGACGATCGAGTGGAAGTAGAAAACCTATACTATGAAGTCATAGGCTCTGCCTTTAAAATAATTCGCCAACTTGAGGAGGCCCAGAAAAAGATGTTTCTGTTCTTAGCCCCCTCCACGAACAACAAACCTCGTCTCGAGAGGGCACTCATAAACCGAAACCAATGCTTCCCAAAATAAATTTGCCTCACTTCTCAGGAGACGAAGCTACTTGGGATTCCTTTTACGAACTTTTTTGCTCCCTTGTCCATGACAATGAAGATATTCAAGTCATTCATAAATTTCATTATTTGAGATCTATTCTCCGTGATCGGGCCCTGCAGTCAGTTCAAGCACTCCCATTAAGTGCCGAAAACTACCCCATTGCCTTTAACTTATTGAAGGAAAGATACGGTAAGAAACGTTTACTTATTCAACGCCATATGAAGGCTCTAGTTAACTTGCCTTCGTCACAGCATAATGACGTCACTAGTCTGCGTACCCTCATCGATACGACACAACTTCATGTAAAAGCATTATCCCAATTAGATCAACCCACTGACCATTGGGATACTTTCCTAATACATTTAGTGGTTTCTAAAGTTGATACTGCTACTCTCAAAGCTTGGGAAATTGAACTTTCTAACAATGATGATTATTCTTACGAACATTTAATCACCTTTATAAATGCTAGATGTCAACTTTTAACCACTTTAGCTAACCAAAGTGAATCCGCCCCTCCTAATTCTAAATTTGAATCTATGTCTCTTAAATCTAAAAGCGAATATGCAGCGTCTAGTACCCCAAAACCTGGGTCTAGCTCTTCTAAATCCAAGTCATACGCCACTGGTTACCAAACTAGGTCTAGTAAACGCCGTATTGCAAGTTCTCTTGCTTTAAATAATCAAAGTGAACCCCGTAAAAGTCTTAACGAACAATAATTAAAGTGCATACTTTGCAAAGATTCTCACGTTTTGGTACTTATGTAAATCCTTTAAAGAACTGTCAATTGACGACAGAAGGAAATTAGTTTCTCACAATAAATATTATTTCAACTGCTTTTCACCTAAGCATTCTGCTTCTAATTGCAAGTCCTGCAGACGCTGTTTCCATTGCGAAAACCGCATCACACCTTATTGCATCGTCATGATCAATCGAGGTCATCAGCAGCATCCACTTCTCAAAAAAAGTGATAATACTAGCAGTCCCAATGCTTCATCTTTTATTCAAAATGCTAAGTCCTTGCGCAGTGCTCAAGTATTATTATCCACTGTTCAATTGAAGTTCAGGATAAATTTGGCAACTGGGTTCGTGCACGAGGTCTCCTCGATTCAGCGGTGACTCATGACTTTGTTTCCAACTCTTTAGTAAAAAAAACTGGATCTTCCAGTAACTCCCACTTCTATCATTGTATCAGGCATTAAGAGCTTAAAATCGCATTCTTTGTAATTCTCAAAACTAACCACAAAGGATACTTGTCATAGAAATAATTTTCTCAAACTGAATTGCCTCATTCTTAACAGTATTGGAGAAGATACTCCAAGCCACAGTGTTGATACTTCATGTTACATAATCCTTCTTACTTAAGGCTAGCCGATCCTCTGTTCAATAAACAAGTAGGAGTTCTCGCAGCACGACCTGCTTTTAATGAGACGGTGGCGCAACATAGGGGCCAGCAAGAGGGGTAATAATCTCAAACAACAACATCGTTGGCGGCAAGGCCTGCGGAATTGCATTTCGGACCTTCGACCCTATTGCGAGGAAATGTAGGAAAATTTTAAAATGTTATTCTAGGCAATGAAGACATCATCACATGGTTATGAAAGCCGGACGTCCTCGGAAATGGAAAATATCTTACTGCTGTAAATACATGATTCAACTTATTGAAAAGGTTAAAACGATTTATTATAGATAATTTTCCGTAGAATTCAATTAGACCATCATTTAAATTTTTACCAATTATTATATACATTTGGGCCCCATTTTGTTTTTCAAAAACCAAAAACATTTAATAACATCTTCAGGGCTCCAAAATAAGAAAACGGTGAGAGATATCAAAAAATCGTTATGAGTAAATAAGTTGCATACCGCGGAGATCTAACACCTGTACATTTAACGTTTTTCGATGCGACCAACCGTTTCCGAGATATATTGATTCCCAAAAAAAAGTTTGAAATTCTGGGCCCCCCAAAAAGATCCGGCCCTGCACCGTTTTTAACGCCCGACAATAGGTTTCCTCACAAGGTCTAACTCTTTCACCGCACCAAATTTCAGTTCGATATCTTGAAAATTGCGAGCTGTACTTTGCTAAACCCAAATATGTCACGCACAGTGGACATCGTCAGGGCCCCAAAAAAAGAAAACGGTGAGAGATATCAAAAAATCGTTATGAATAAAAAAGTTGCATAGCGTGGAGGTCTTACTCCTGTATATTTAACGTTTTCCGATACGACCATCCGTTTCCGAGATATATCGATTCCAAAAAAAGGGTTGAAATACAGGGCCCTAAAAAATGTCCAGCCCTGCACCTATTTTAACGCCCAACAATAGGGTTCGTCACAGGCCCCAACTCTTTCACCTTACCAAATTTCTGCTCGATATCTTGAAAATTGCGACCTGTACTTTGCTAAACGCAAAACGTCACATACATACATACATACATACACACATACATACAGACAGACAGACTTTTTTAGAAATTTTTTTTTCGACTCCGATTCGATTGGTAAAGGTTTGAACACTGGGCGAAGCTTAGTATCTGAGATCTCGAAAAATCCTACCACGGCTATATGAAAGCCTATAGGATCTTTAGATCCGGCTTTCATAACAAGGTCCCACTGACATACTTTTTAGTGCCAATGTTTTTTAGCCTACTTTTCACATTTTGCAAAAATGAGGGAAAAGTAGACTTATGAGATCGATCCGGGAAAATGTGTGTGTGTCTGTCTGTCTGGCTGTGTGTGTGTCCCCCTCTATCAACTCCTAAACGGCTGCAACAATCAAAACCAAATTTAGTATGAGTAAAGATGTGCACCGGAATATCTCACGTCCATATTTGAAAATGATGTCAGTGCTACCAACTGCTGAAACAACGCACTAGAAATTTGAGCTCCATGTTGGATATCTTGCAAGGTATGCATGGGAGCTATTCTGAAATTGGCACATATGTAGATAATACTATTTCAGTTTAATTTCCAGGTGGCCAACCATGACAGTGTTGCCAAAATAATTTTAAGCCTTCTGATAGTTCCAATGTTTAAATGCATATAACTTCTACACTATCAATTGGATTTCAACCAAATTTTGTATGTAATATCTGTACATAAACAGATATGACTGAGCGTATTCTTAAGAGCCACCAGGGCTGCTAACTGTTATTAATTGCTCTCTCTATTTTTTTTATCCAAATACCAATATATCAGAAAGTATGCAAGCCAACAACTTTAAACTATGCACACGTATATTCTGACATTTTAGATTAATTTGGAGTAACTTATATACGTCAGTTCTACCAACATGATTATAAACCTGCTGATAGTACCAATTTTTAAATACATGTAACTTCTATACTGAACCCATGTACCATTGGCTCAAAAGGGGTCGAATCCATGTATATTTGTAAAAAGGAAGGAAAGAAATATACAGTCCAATGGAACATAAGAAAGATTTCAGGCGAGGATGCTAGCCTAACGTTGTGTAAGGAGTTAGACCCAGGTGGCCAGGAAATGAGATCATTCCTGACTCATTGATAACGAGCCAGTCACGAGTATAAATAGACTGAGTGGAAAGTTTCGGCTGTATGAGAGAGAAGCACATCTCGGAAATCGCCCTTACCTTGCATTAAAACGGCAACAGCGCAACTGTGCCAGAAGAAGAATAATTAGATTTAACACATTTGGAAGAATAAAAATATGTAAATAAATACAGCATTGTGAATGATTTCAGAAGAGAGATTTTTGTGTGGAGAGAAAGCTTTTAATAATTGTCCAGGAAAGAAGTGCAAACGTAGCCATACGTCATAGGGGAATTACCGAAGCCCGAGGAGTGGGGAATTAAAAATCGACAGCAACACCCACACAGCTGAAGACTAAAAATTATTTATTATCTCAGAAATGCATGATCGATTTTCATGCGCAGTGAGATCATTTTACGTTTGGAAGACGAGCTTTCTGGAGATATAATTTTTATAATGGTGCGACAATTATTTCAAAAGTTGGTCACGAAAAGGACTAGGATTTTATCTTTTTTTGACTAAAGAGTATAAAACTCCTGGCAGCACCAAGCTAATCATGCAGTATCAGTCAGCCCAGGGGGGCGTGACGTTGGAGCATCACCATATGCAGTTATTCCGACAGCCCGAGAGGGTGCGTCACGCTGTATCAGTACATGCAGTTTACGACAGACTCCTTGAGGGGAGAGGCTACATCACGTCATGCAGTTTACGACAGACTCCTTGAGGGGAGAGGCTACATCACATCGTGCAGACATTATCCGATAGCCAAGAGTGTTGCGGTATCGATAACCAACGAGCCTCCGAAAGGAATAGCCAAGGAGTATTATTACAGTATCGCCGTGTGGAGAATTAGGGACCGTGGACGAAATAGACTTTCGCTAGACCAACCAATAGGGTCTAAAAGGGAGCCGTTCGAGTCAGAGAAAATAGCAGATCGTCAGGAACGGGATTTGAAGGAGAACTATTCCAGGGAAGAAGTAGATTTACAGGATTTAGTTCCAACAGTATAAAGTTTACAGTGAAAAGTTCAGAAATTACAGTCAAAGCAGGCTGCGAACTTAGAGCTCAGGGCGATAGGTCTTAAATTAAAACGACCAAAAGTATCAAAACGTATTGAAGTAACGTCATAGCGAGATAAACATTCTATCAGCTTTAAAGAACCCGAGTAGGGATGGACAGAAAAAGGTTCGCGAGGTATTCCTGAAAGAGAGGAATTCGAGAACAGAATAAGCGGAAAGGAGAAGGGAATTGTAGACATTGCTTCAAGAAAGCAGACGAACTATTAAAAAGCACTAAGTTACGAGGAGTATTAGTTGCTAGAAATCAATAGGTCACCGATAGATTATCTGGGGGACCGTGGACGAAATAGACTTTCGCTAGACCAACCAATAGGGTCTAAAAGGGAGCCGTTCGAGTCAGAGAAAATAGCAGATCGTCAGGAACGGGATTTGAAGGAGAAATATTCCAGGGAAGAAGTAGATGGTTCGAGACTTTCACATTCTGACAGGATAGGAAGCCAACATTTACTAAATTTCACCCTTGGAGACGGGAGGTCAAGAAATCACGTGTGAAAAGCTTAAGAGCAGCCTCAGTGATTATAATCTGTGAAGTGTAAATATATAAAGATTTGTGTTAAAAAGTAATATTTTCAGTGTGTTTATCGTGTATTCTAAACGAATACACCAGTGTATTTTAAAATGTTATCAGTGTTAAATGTATACGAGTTAAATATGTGTCAAGATATGTTTGTACATGAAATGAATTTGTACAAGATGGTGTAATTTCAAAAAGTGGGCAAAAATGAAACATCGCAAGAAAAGGAAGGTCTGGGACCGACCTATAACATGTGAGTAAAGATTTTCATTATGTTTTGTGTGGGGAAAGTGTTTGTGTACAATCCACCGGAGTTTGAGATAGAGGGATGTTTCTAAATAACAAATAACAGAATAAGAGCGCGGTCTGAACGAATAAAATTTGAGAAATTATAAATAATTATGTGAAATCCTGTAGAGGAAATGTATGAAATAAAATGTCAGTGTATTTGACAAATACTGTAAAAGCAAGCGTAATAATAATAATCATAATGAAAGGTATATAAATAAAGATAAATTTGAATTATATGAAAGAAATAGCTTTTGTAAGGAATGAAGACATGATATGAATATAAATAATAATAATAACAAGGAAAAGAAATATAAATAAAGATTAAATTGAATGATATGAAAGTAAGAGCGTTTGAGCCTTCATAAAAGTATAAAGACATGGTGTTAATGCATGTTCTTAAAATATAGCGAGTATTGTCAAGGGAAAGGATTAATATAAAAATTGAGATATGGATCAATTGTTAATGTGGTATTTATCAGTTCTTTGGAAGACGCTAGGCCTTAAAATAATGTATAGCGCAATGTAGCGCAATTAAAGTAAATTGTCACGCTAGGAATGCGTGGAATCTAAATGTACTTGGTAAATTACTTACGAGGGGTAGTTGATTGCGGTAATTGAGCCATGATAAAGTCCTCTAATAGTGACGTAGTTCACGAGGCTATGTGTGTTATGTTATATTGTAATAGGGAGCAAATGTATGGTATTTTGTGCGCAGGTAATGTAGGCCACGGCCGACCCTAAGTCGCATTTATATAAGTCCTCTAGTATGGGAATGGTTCCCGAGGCATGTTCAGAGAGTCAAACCCTGACTCCTCTAGTTGTTGAAGCCCCTAAATATTCGTCGTTGTATGTGAATTACTCTTACCAATCAATGATGAACCCTTCATAATTAATATGCCAAGGTTACGAAAGTGGTTTATGAACCTAATAATGTTTATTGAAAGTAAATGAGGGAAGTAAAAACGCCAGGTCTCACCAGAGAACTGAAGAAAGAAAGATCTGTTTTAAAAGCGTTGAGTATAGCTGCCACGCGCGGGCTAGGCAAGAGGGTCCCCTCTCAGCCATAAATCTCGCCCAAGTGATTACGGTCCACCCTTGTTATTGTAAGTTGTGTTAGGTCGGAAAGTGACCGTCTGAGAGAAGTAGTAACACACCGTGAGTGTTTAAAAGTTGTTAAAGATCCGGGGTTTGAACCGAGGTCCATGTAGATGAAATATTGCTTGCCAGTTCAGATCGTAGCTTTCTTATGTGATAATGGTCTTATAAGACAAATAGATAAATAAAAATCCCTAATGTAATGTTGTATGGATGTAGGATGCCATGAGTTTAATGAAGATAACTAGATTCCGGGAGTAATCATAGTTTTTGACTTTGTCAAGTAATCTTTTGTAACTCTGGAGTACACAAGTATTTTTCCCGATCACTGTAGTGGATTTGTGAAACTTGAGAGAGATGGTAAATGTTGAGAACATTGTGGAATGCCCAAACATGTAAGTAGAGAAGTAATATGCACTTTAAATATGATTATATGTTTATTTGATGAGAAGAAAACTCATAAAATAGTTATTGAGGTGTGTGAAAGAAGGACACCGTCATTTATTGGAAAGTATCGAGCCATTAGAGCTCGTGATTACATTGGACTTTAAGATAGATACTTTATGGAAGTGAAAATAATTATGAGTTGCCGGTTTGAAAGAAACCATTTATTTTTATATAATGTTTGTTTAATTTTTATAGTTTTATTGTTGATTTTGAACAAGTTTATTATGATTTGGTCAATAGTTATTTGTTTTATTTGTTTGTAGCGCCATAATTATGGTTAATTAAATGTTTTAAAATAGGAGTTGATTTTGTTGTTATTTTTTGGAAGTGTATCCTCTAATTAATCCAAAATGTGTAAGTCACAGAGTGGGAGAACGTACCAAAACCCCGAAAATCCCGATTTGAGCATTGCTGGCATACTGTGATTTGCATATATCTTGCTGAAAGGGCACAATACTATCAGTTGGATTTCAACCAAATTTCGAATGTGCTATGTGTACCATAACAGATATGACTATAAGTATTGTTAAGAGCAATCGGGGCTGCCAACTGTTAATAAATGCTGTCTATATTTTTTTACCCTGATATCAATATATCAGAAAGTATGCAAGCCAACAGCTCTATATTTTGCACACGTATAGCACCTGACATTCTAGATTAATTTGGAGTAATTAATACAAGGCAGTGCTGACAACATGATTCTATGCCTGCTGATATGTCCAATTTTAAAATACATGTAACTTCTATACTAAGAAATGGATTACATCCAAAATTGGCACAACAAAATATCATAATATTTCAGATTATTTCTGACCAGCACACGCATGGTATTGTTGGCAACATGCTTTTACGCGTGCTGATAGATCCAGTGTCTAACTGCAAGTAACGTCCATTGGACTTAAACCAAATGTTGTATTCTGTACCTTAAGAGATGGAACTAAGAATATATTCAGTCACCAGGGATGCCAACTGTAGTGCTCTGTTAGGCTACACTATACCAGGTATATTTTGAACTAATTATATATTTCGATATTACCAACTTAATTTCGCCATTATTCTAGATAGGTAGAATCATCATTGGCATGAAAAGTAGGCTGTATAGTTCTTTACGGAACTTCTTGTTGGAATTGCCTTCGCACACAAATTCGTAAATTATCTTCAAATGTGGTCGCCAGAGATACTAACTTTGGATGGATTGTTACTGGTCAACTTCCTTATTATTCCCCCCAACACGTGCCCCAATGTTATTTCGCAAGTACTGATTTGGAACAATTCTGGAAACTTGAAAACATCGATTCCCCTAGCTTAACCTCCTCAGAAAATGGATTCTGTGAGCAACTTTTCGTTTCTACCACTACTCGCACACCCAAAGGCCGATTCATAGTTCAGATGCCGAGATTACTAAATCCTCCCAAACTCACTAATTCTCAACCCAAGGCTCGAAAAGCTCTCTTTGCTATCGAGAGTAAATTTAAGAAAGAACCCCTCGTTAAACAACAGTATACAGAGTTTATGGACGAATACGAAAGATTGGATCACATGGAAGTTGTCAGCAAAGCTGATGACGAATTACACCCCCCATTAGAAATTGTATTCTTAAATCATCATCCCGTATGGAAAAACCCTCTTGTTAAGGATAAAATCCGAGTCGTGTTTAATGGGTTATCACCTGACGTTAATGACAACAGTCTCAACGATACTCTCTACTCTGGTCCTGCTATTCAATCCGATCTGTCTACTATCCTCTTAAATTTTCGCTTATTTCCCATAGCTGTCATAGCAGACATTAAACAAATGTACCGTCAAGTTTTAATTCAACCCGAACAGCAAGATCTCCAAAGAATCTTATGGCGTGACGAAACCAGTAAACCCATTAAAATATTTCGCTTAAAAACAGTCACGTACGGTCTTAGACCTTCCGCTTTCCTAGCCATCCGATCCCTACATATGCTAGCCTCTCAAGATGGTCATTTATTTAATGCTAAAGCTTCAGAAGCATTAACTACATCTTTTTAAGTTGATAATTACCTTCAGTCCTTTCAGACTCTTGAAGAAGCTTCTCTCATATCGCTAGAACTGAAGGCATTGTTAAAGATTGGAGGATTCCCACTTCATAAGTGGAATTCCAATTCCCCTGAGTTCCTTGCTCAATTTCCCAACGAATATGTAGACCCCTCTTCTGCCGAAATCGGCGGAGATTCTGATTCTATAAAAACTCTAGGAGTACACTCGTGCACTCGCACTGCTACTCTCATTTATAAGGTCTCGCTTTCCGAATAGCTCCCTAACTCATAAAGGCAAATTTTATCTGAAATTGCAAGTATCTTCGATCCGCTTCAATTCCATGCTCCGGTTATTGTTATCGCCAAGCTTTTCATGCAAGAGCTATGATCTCTTAAATGTGAATGGGACGATGTCGTTCCCTCCTTTTTCCTCAATAGATGGCTGTCTTTTCGACATAGTTTACTTGATCTTTCTTTTATTAAAATTCCTAGAAATTTAATTAACGCTCCTCCTAATTCATCTTTCTTTCTTCATGTTTTTGCCGACAGCTCCGAGAAATCTTACGGTTGCTGTGCATACTTGGTTTATTGCAATCCTCTAAACGAATCTTCGCTTTCAAATCTTGTTTGCGCTAAATCTAAAGTTTCCCCTCTTAAAACTATCACTTTGCCTAGGTTCGAATTGTGTGCTGCATTCATGGCCGAAGAAATTGCTAAAAAAAACTTCAGAATGTCTTAAAAATTGAATTTTCGCAAACCTATCTATGGAGCGACTCCATGATTACTCTTTCTTGGATTGCCAAAAACCCCATCCACTGGCGAACCTTCGTTGCAAATAGAGTTTTAAAAATTCAAACCCCTTCTTCGGGATGTCAATGGAGACATGTGCCTAGCGCTGATAACCCCGCTGACATCATCTCCCGGGGTGGCTTACCCTCTCAATTGGCAGCATCTCAGTTTTACTGGTATGGGCCCTCGTGGTTAATCGAAGACTCTTCTTGCTGGCCTTCTAAACCTCCGGTCACAAACTCCAATTTGCCTGACTCTAAAGTATCTAAATCTACTGCTTCGTGTCTTATTCCAGCGTTTCATTTCCCTTATTGTCTCGCTACTCTTCCTTTCATAAATTGATTTGAATTTTTGCCTACCTTCTCAGATGGAAACTTCATGTTGCTGACCAACCTGTTCTTCCTAAACCGCACCTAACTAATCATGAATTAAATCTCCCTACTATTAAAGTTTTACAGCTAACACAGCAAGAAGCTTTCCCAATTGAATTATCTTTGGTTTCAGCTAAGGTAGATCTTCCGAAATCTAGTCGTCTTCGCGCCTTAGTCCCTTTTCTTGATAACAGTGGGCTACTCAGAGTAGGTGGTAGGCTTTCGCACTCTTCACTTTCTGAAGTCAAAAAGCATCCTGTTATTTTGCTTCTAAACATCACGTAACATCACGTGACTTTCATTATCGAAATCTGCATGTCGGCACTCGCACACTGCTTTGTTTATTAAGGGAAAAGTACTGGATAATAAATGGAGTTCATGAAGTTTCTTCTGTAATTCAAAAATGCATTCCTTGCTTCAAGGTGAAACCTAAGGACAGTACCCAATTAATGGGCGATCTACCTTCTTGCCGCTCTTCCCCTATTAGTCCTTCTACTTTAACTGGCGTAGACTATATGGGTCCCTTTCAATATCAACGTAATTCTCCTGAAGCCAAACGCAAATTGTTTGGAAAACTCTATTTTTCTCTTTTCGTTTGCATGGTTACTGGTGCGATCCATCTGGAACTTGTAACAAATGCCTCTACTTCTTACTTCCTGTCAGCTGTTTCTCGCTTCACTGCCAAGCGTGGCGTTCCCTCTGATATGTTCTCCAATAACGCCTCCTCCTTTCAAGGCGCAGCTTCATCGTGGAAGAAAGCTCTCACATCTCTTTCTGCCATGGAACAAATTTCTAATTTCTCCTACTCTAAAGGTTTCAAATGGCGGTGTATACCTCCTTACGCCCCTCATCACGGCGGTAGGTGGGAATCTTGTGTCAAGCTTACTAAACGTCATCTAAAAAAGGTTTTAGGTAGTCGCATTCTAACCTATGAAGAATTTAACTCACTGTCTATTCTGATTGAGGGTGTTGTTAATTCTGGCCCATTGACCCGCTTTCTAATGACCCTAATGATTTGCTTCCTTTAACACCTGGTCATTCCCTTATATGCACTTCTCTTTCCCCCCCCCCCCCCCCCCCCCCCCTCCTTCCTAACTCTTATAGAGATTCTAATTTATCGATTGTTTGGCGTAAACTTGAAGCTCTTCGTAATTCTTTCTGGAAGAGGTGGAAATTGGAATACTTAACATCTTTGCAACGGAGACAGAAGTGGCTTCTTTCTAATCCTGACATCAAAGTGGGAGACCTGGTTCTTGTTAGTGTGGATCTCTGGAAGAGTGATCGAGTGTTACCCGGGAAGGGAGGGAAGAAACAGGGTAGTTAGGATCTTGACCACTAATGGGCATGTTACAAAACCCATTTCTAAGCTAGCGCCCCGTCCTCTTAATCTTTAACATTGTATTTTTTAATCCCTGCTGGTGCCCCCCCCCCCCCCGCTCCCAGTATGGTGTATTCTTTGGAATACACGGTCAGTCAGAGTTAGCTTTTGCTGCTCTTTGATTTATCTATTTTATTTAATTCCTTCCTCGCAGACAACAATAGTGATCTTTTTTATTTTCTCTTTGCGCACAGGTTTATTTTCCCCTTGAGTCTGTTCTAGATATGTAACTTCCATGGAGAACCTAGCGGCATCTAGCAGCTAACTGCCGAAGTTCTTCAATTCCTCTGAACTCAAGAGAACTTCCTCATTAATCCACCGGACAGCTAACATCTCCATGAAAACTGCTTCATGAAGAACCATTGAACTGTAGGTACTACTGGAACAACTCCTCCCATGGTAACTCTCGCTAAAAACTGCTTCCTGGTCATCGCCTCCTTGACGTGAACTACCAGGCGTAATTAGTCGCACCAAAAACTATCATACCATTGAACTCTAGAATGCAAGTCAGCTGATATGTCGTGAACCTTTTCATACATTTGATCGTACGTACCTGTGTGCAACGTTATATGAATGGTATTTTACAATAATACGGTAGGTTTACGGTCTACTTTATTTTCGAATTGAGATTTGTGATGAAGTAGCTTATTCTGCGTTTATGGATACGTCTTACATCAAATTTTGACATAATAGGCCTAAATAGCATATGACAAATACACGTTGGCCCTATTATAGGTTATAAGTTATTAGTCACAGAATTATAACCTAGGCCTAGCTTACATTACAGATTTCCATGGAAACGTCGAGATGTATTAAAGAAATGGGTTATAGCTGTGAACACTTTTATAAATCATGCTACTTGTTTCATTCAAATAGAAACAAACCACAGCTTAAAGATGATGCACTACCTGCAATTTGCAATTCCCCACAGCATCTGATTCAGCCACCCAAGAAAAGACCGAGAGTTATTAAACGACAAGTAGCCTACAAGTTGAAGTATGTAGACCTAGGCCTAATATTTACTGTTACTTTTTTCATCAGCATAAGCATACAATTTCACATTTTCCAGTATACTTTTATGATGTCAGTCTTGGAGACGATAAAAAGAATTCGGCTTAAGGGATCTTCCCTGCAGGACCCTGTTCGTTTGCTGTATGACTTATGTGAGGTCTAAGTTTCGACCTGCTTTGCAGAAAAAGAAGCTTGTAGTTTTACATGACCGTTAATCTTGTGATCATGAGCCAAGGGACCTCCATTTTACGTGGAATCCGAACCACAGGACATGGCATTTCACATCGAAAATCTCACATGCAATGACCGGTAATCGAACCTGGTCCACCTTGGTGAGAGGCGAATAGCTTGACCGCTGCGCAACATGCCCCTTTGCCCTGAAGAATATTGAACATGTGGTTGTTTTGTGTAAATAAAGCATGTATTTTTGTTCATTAAGCATCTATTTAATTGTTTAGTTGTAGGCTTATGCATATTCACACACATATGAATGTTGCCTTTTAGTTAATAAAAATGTTGAATACAAATTACCATATCTTTTGCTCTTTATTCTCAGTCATTCCCTGTCTAACCTTATTTTTATTTTATTTTAATGTACGTACGGCTTGTATTTTTTGCCAGTAGGCCTATAGTTATTGTGTATGCTGCCTTTGATCTAAGGATAAAAATGATGAACAATCAGGCTGCAATATAATATTTTATGTTGGCGTATATTCCTAGCCATTTTAAGTATCAAAATACTATGATATTTTGAAATATGTATTTCGGCGTAAGTTCCGTTTAGTTTACCGTTCACCTAAATGTTCTAAAGTACCGTACCTCTTTTACTTGTATCTCGTTGTACGTACGTGCATCATACTTGCGTTCGTATACGTCAAACTCGCCTCCTTGACGTGCACTACCAGGCGTAACTAGTCGCACCAAAAGCCGCACTTTGCTCCCACACAGTCGGCATTCCAGTATTACCTAGAGTTCAATGTGAAGAACATTTATATTCATGAAGAATTTCATTTTGTCATGTTGTATATTATGATATATACTCATGGAAGAATGAAAGGAAGGAGATGCCTTCGCTGCGCTGCCTAGCGCAAGCTGTTGAAGCCAAACGGCACGCCCACTTTATTTTCAAGAATATGGCTGTCCCTATGCTTAAAGCCGTAAAACACTCCAACTAGTAATGAATTTTAGTGACTTAAAACTTCAATGACAAGTCAAGATTTTTCTTGGATAGGCAGAATACACTCTGTACATCACGGTACTTGGCACAAAAAAGTTGCGTTGTGGTTTTAAAAGTCAATTTAAATAGAAATATGAGAGCACCTTTGGATGGCTAGTCTTGTAAGAAAGACGCGGCAAAACGTAATAATACGCTGAAACATTGATTAAACTGAATCCAGGTGTCGGAAAGTGCGAGTTATACCAAAGAAGGAACAACTTGGGATCTAATTATGCCAAACTAATTACGGTATTTACACCAATTTGTGTTTTAAGTTCTTATTGGCGTTGAGGCATTCATCAGTTTTTAGGCCTAATGTCGAGCACAGCCAGTTTCACTCATTGGGGTCGCGCACATTTTGATATTCAAGAATACGAACCTTAAAATTAATAAACAGAACACTTGGACGCATATTTGCACAAAAATACGGTACGGTATAGTCTATACTTTTCGGTACCGTACGGTATTTTGTTTGTGGGGGGGGGGGGGGGTAGAAACTTTACGATTAGCCTCGAATTGACTAATCACGTAGGCCTACCATAATTATTGACCGACAGCTGTTTGATAATTTGGGATTTGCAGAGGAATGCCATTTTTTGGTATGTAGGGTACACATGCTGAGATTAGAATTGAAGAGTTTTTATTTTTATTAACTTATCACTACTGCCCCATCATGAGTTAAGGTGAGAAAAGGCTGAAAAGATATCCTGCAAAGATGGTCACGTTCAGTGCCATTTGAACCTGTGAACTCGGGAATAAATTCAACTTTCCTCTCAAGCATGTATTTTTATCAGGATAAAAAATGGGTTAAAATTCAAAATTCACATATAAAACATTTTATTTCAGTAAGAAGCTCATTTTATTTCATAATACACTAAATTTAATCCATCAGTCTGAGAAATGACACCCTAATCATAAAGCAAACAAACCTTTTTTAAAAACCCATGTCATTCTTGGCAATATCTTTATATAAATGCAATGCACATCACTAGACATGGTCCTCAAAAGTGTTAGGTAGAATCTGACACAAGAAATAAATGTATGGTATTTAATTTGAAGATATGCATATTGTAATACAATTTGAAGACCACCTCTATGAACAGCTGGAATGTTTCTGCACACTTTCTGAAATACAGCTTTAAATTAAAAAGTTATTTCAACAGGAATGTAGCCAGGAGGGTATTATGGGGTGCTCACACCCCCATCCATTCCCTTCAGACCCTTTAGAGCACACCAAGAGATATAGTGAAAACCAGGTTGGAATATTCAATAAAAATAGTAACGAAAGAAAAGGTCATTCAATAGTTCTCAGGTGAGTTTTGCATAAATTACTGTATATTTCAGGTTTTAATTAAGGATAAAACATAGCAATTAAGTTATAATTCTCTCGCAATTGTCTCTTACATTATTCGGAAATTTGAAGCCATTCTTTATTCAGTGTTGCCTATACAAATTGTCTTTGCTGCTTTTTAGTCGGTCAACACGATTGTGCCCAATGCCCATTTAAGTGTGATAACTAATGCATGTAATCTTCTCCAGGAGTGTGTTTACGTATTTATAATTTTGTACCCTGCCCAGTTCATTGGGCACAATCGTGTACTGAAAAGCAGTAAAGACAATTTATATCTCATGAGTATGTTGCTTAGGGATCAGAGAAGGAACTGTAATTTTCTTTGATGTTTTAAAGAAGTCACGCGATCCACCTATATAGCTCAACACCATATATCTCGTGAATTGGGGAAAACCACTTCAAGGACGGCCGATGGTAGGGCTTGAACCCACGTCTGCAGAGACCTTGGTCGTATAGCCTAGTGTTGTGCGTTAAAGATAAGATCAATAATAATAATAATAATAATAATAAATATAGATACTCAGGTAGACCTCCAAGGAATAAACGTCACAAGCGACATCATAGAAAATTGTGGAGCCTTTTGTACAATTGTAGGAAAGCATGAAGTCGTGGAGAAAGCTAAAAAGAAAACTGGTAGCAAGCGGTCCACAGAACGCAAGATGCAACGCGGGGCATTCATGAAGAGATTTTGGGAGTATAAGAAGGCAAAAACCATCAGGCCTGCCAACTAACAAGTTCAAACGCGCTCTTTGAATGAGCATAACGAATAATAATAAAAATCTGACATTGGAAAATGTACGTTAGCAACGAGCCTAGTTAGCTCATAGAATACATCACCGACACATATACTGGGTTTCGTCCTTTGTGTGCCCTGATTACAAGACGAAGAGGTCTTCATCGGGGGATCTAGCTGAGCCAGTCCAGGCTAAGCCCTCACTTGGCCAAATCGAGCCCAACACCCACCTTGTCATCCGACTTAAGCAGCAAACAATGGTGGTAAAATGCTATTTGAAATGATACTGCAGCCTGCCTAGTACTGACCTGAGAAGAAAATATCAGTAAAAGTCACTTTGAAGTACATACAACGCAGAATTTACAGTTGCTCAAACAAAGAATGGGCACATTTTGGGCATATCACAATGGCAGGTTCGCACAGGAACCTTGCCTAAGCTGTCTGGGATTATCAGTATTGAACCCATGTACCATTGGTTCAAAAGGGGTCGAATCCATGTATGTTTGTAAAAAGGAAGGAAAGAAATATACTGTCCAATGGAACATATGAAAGATTTCAGGCGAGGATGCTAGCCTAACGTTGTGTAAGAAGTTAGACCCAGGTGGCCAGGAAATGAGATCATTCCTGACTCATGGATAACGAGCCAGTCACGAGTATAAATAGACTGAGTGGAAAGTTTCGGCTGTATGCGAGAGAAGCACGTCTCGGAAATCGCCCTTACCTTGCATTAAAACGGCAACAGCGCAACTGTGCCAGAAGAAGAATAATTAGATTTAACACATTTGGAAAAATAAAAGTAGGTAAATAAATACAGCATTGTGAATGATTTCAGAAGAGAGATTTTTGTGTGGAGAGAAAGCTTTTAATAACTGTCCAGGAATGAAGTGCAAACGTAGCTATACGTCATAGGGGAATTACCGAAGCCCGAGCAGTGGGGAATTAAAAATCAACAGCAACACCCACACAGCTGAAGATTAAAAATTATTTAATATCTCAGAAATGCATGATCGATTTTCATGCGCGGTGAGATCATTTTACGTTTGGAAGACGAGCTTTCTGGAGATATAATTTTTATAATGGTGCGACAATTATTTCAAAAGTTGGTTACGAAAAGGACTAGGATTTTATCCTTTTTTGACTAAAGAGTATAAAACTCCTGGCAGCACCAAGCTAATCATGCAGTTATTCCGACAGCCCGAGAGGGGGCGTCACGCTGTATCAGTACATGCAGTATCAGTCAGCCCAGGGGGGTGTGAAGTTGGAGCATCACCATATGCAATTATTCCGTCCAGGGGACGTGAAGCCACATCAGGGAGTTTACGACAGACTCCTTGAGGGGAGATGCTGTATCTCAGCGAGATAGACATTATCCGATAGCCTAGAGTGTCGCGGTATCGATAACCAACGAGCATCCGAAAGGAATAGCCAAGAAGTATTATTACAGTATCGCCGTGAGGAGAATTAGGAAAATCCTAGTTACAGGATTTAGTTCCGACAGTATAAAGTTTACAGTGAAAAGTTCAGAAATTACAGTCAAAGCAGGCTGCGAACTTAGAGCTCAGGGCGATAGGTCTTAAATTAAAACGACCAAAAGTATCATAACGTATTGAAGTAACGTAACGGCAAGATAAACATTCTATCAACTTTAAAGAACCCGAGTAGGGACGGACAGAACAAGATTCGCAAGGTATTCCTAAAAGAGAGGAATTCGAGAACCGAATAAGCGGAATGGAGAAGGAAATGATAGACATTGCTTCAAGAAAGCAGACGAACTATTAAAAAGCACTAAGTTACGAGGAGTATTAGTTGCTAGAAATCAATAGGTCACCAATAGATTATCTGGGGGACCGTGGACGAAATAGACTTTCGCTAGACCAACCAATAGGGTCTAAAAGGGAGCCGTTCGAGTCAGAGAAAATAGCAGATCGTCAGGAACGGGATTTGAAGGAGGACTATTCCAGGGAAGAAGTAGATGGTTCGAGACTTTCACATTCTGACAGGATAGGAAGCCAACATTTACTAAATTTCACCCTTGGGGACGGGAGGTCAAGATATCACGTGTGAAAGGCTTAAGAGCAGCCTCAGTGATTATAATCTGTGAAGTGTAAATATATAAAGATTTGTGTTAAAAAGTAATATTTTCAGTGTGTTTATCGTGTATTCTAAACGAATACACCAGTGTATTTTAAAATGTTATCAGTGTTAAATGTATACGAGTTTAATATGTGTCAAAATATGTTTGTACATGAAATGAATTTGTACAAGATGGTGTAATTTCAAAATAGTGGGCAAAAATGAAACATTGCAAGAAAAGGAAGGTCAGGGACCGACCTATAACATGTGAGTAAAGATTTTCATTATGTTTTGTGTGGGGAAAGAGTTTATGTACAATCCACCGGAGTTTGAGATAGAGGGATGTTTCTAAATAACAAATAACAGAATAAGAGCGCGGTCTGAACGAATAAAATTTGAGAAATTATAAATAATTATGTGAAATCCTGTTGAGGAAATGTATGAAATAAAATGTCAGTGTATTTGACAAATACTGTAAAAGCAAGCGTAATAATAATAATCATAATGAATGGTATATAAATAAAGATTAAATTGAATGATATGAAAGTAAGAGCGTTTGAGCCTTCATAAAAGTATAAAGACATGATGTTAATGCATGTTCTTAAATTATAGCGAGTATTGTCAAGGGAAAGAATTAATATAAAAATTGAGAAATGGATCAATTGCTAATGCGGAATTTATCAGTTCTTTGGAAGACGCTAGGCCTTAAAATAATGTATAGAGCAATGTAGCGCATTAAAGTAAATTGTCGCGCTAGAAATGCGTAGAAACAATAATGTACTTGGTAAATTACTTACGAGGGGTAGTGAACCCATGTACCATTGGCTCAAAAGGGGTCGAATCCATGTATATTTGTAAAAAGGAAGGAAAGAAATATACAGTCCAATGGAACATAAGAAAGATTTCAGGCGAGGATGCTAGCCTAACGTTGTGTAAGAAGTTAGACCCAGGTGGCCAGGAAATGAGATCATCCCTGACTAATGGATAACGAGCCAGTCACGAGTATAAATAGACTGAGTGGAAAGTTTCGACTGTATGAGAGAGAAGCACGTCTCGGAAATCGCCCTTACCTTGCATTAAAACGGCAACAGCACAACTGTGCCAGAAGAAGAATAATTAGATTTAACCCATTTGGCAGAATAAAAATAGGTGAATAAATACAGCATTGTGAATGATTTCAGAAGAGAGATTTTTGTGGGGAGAAAAAGCTTTTAATAATTGTCCAGGAAAGAAGTGCAAACGTAGCCATACTGTGCCCAACTCTAGGAATGGGTATTCCAAGTTTCAGACACCTAGATATCAAGGGAAAGGCTGTAGCCGCTTTTGAAAGTTCAGCTATTTGAATATCGCGCTACATTGCTTCGAGAAGCATTTAGAAGAATTTTACCGATAGTTGGATGTCAAGTGACGTAGCGAGTAACAGCAGAGGTGGAGGCTATTTATTGATTAAATAGTTAACTATGGAGTAGAGACTTGAGACTGCGATCAGATTACTGGCACGGCCAAATAAAAGAGAATGCAATTAGTATGAAGTAAATCGGACCAGGGATTCAAGAGATATGAGGATTTCTAGATATCAGGCGATGACGCGTGACCCTGACCGTTTTGAATAAAAGCCAGCTGGAGCAGGCACTGTCAGCTCACTTCAACACAAGCACTTGGCAAGCAAGTTGCGTCTACGCTGAGCCAAGGCACATGGTTGCCGAATCTACGCAGAAGTTCTTTTCAAATCGTGATAGTCACGAGAAGTGCTGCGCAAACGAGTTGGAACTTAGTAAGTTTCTGGTGAGGAGAATCACTGAGGTGATTGTATTTCTACAGACATTGGTGGAAATATTTATATTTCCAAAAGGACATATGCTAGACTTTGTCTAGAAAATAGTATTTTGTCACAGTCCAGTAGTAACTTAATACTTGGATGTTTAAATCCATTTCAAGTCAGTTTTCATTTTTGTAACTAGTTAACCACTTCGATCTGTCAGTACATTGAAGACTAGTCTATAACGGTGGCGTTCATTAGTCTACGCAAGGGAAACTGCAAGTTGTCTAGCGCATGGCAGATGGTGATATTAATAAACCATGCCCAGGGAACGATCTTCAGAACAGCCGTTAATTGCTTAGACTGTCAATGTTTTTCTTGTACTGATGAGATTACAGTGAGTTATGTTACAACTGACATATCTAAGAAGAGATCACTTAGATCTGACCCTATTTCAACAAACTGTTATGGCTTTGATAGAAGCCCATATTAAAATGGAGCCACAGTTTATTCAAACGTCGAAAGATACTACCACTATGTCTGACTAGACGATTTGTGGGTCTACAATGGCGGCCGATACAAGGATTATACGTGCTTGTCCGATAGGGCATGTCTATGGATAAATCTGGTACAGACCAGATTTACTACACTTCAAGACCATCAAGAAATGTAAGCCACATTTTAATTATATTATGCCTAGCTAATTGGAACAAACCATTTTTTCTGCAGATGACCAACACATTTTTTTCGTCGTATTTAAAGCTTGTAATGATTTACGCAAGACTTGTTAGGGTTATTCTGAGCTTTTTCAGCACTCAGAACAGTTTAGGATCGATGACCGAGCATTTCGAGCATTTATTTGAATTTTTCATATTTTTGGGAAATCACGGTAATCAGCCGATGTAACTGTAAAAGTTAAATTTATTTTTGTTGAGGAATGGATATTTTTTCCATATTCGAAGGTTCGAACATGTGGATTCTCACATAATGAGATGATAATTAAACATATTTGAAATGATACAAATAATAATAATAATAATAATCCACTAATAATAATAATAATAATTTTCATATTTTTCTAAATAATTCTTGGATATTATATTTTCTAATAATCATATGTATTGAGAGAGAGCCTATGAAGTAGTTTAATCATTTCTAGTCTGGAACAGGAGATTTTCCGAAGGAGAGTGGTTAGCGCAAGCCCGCATTCAACCAACATTTCAGTTCTGGTTGAACAGTTGATATTTGCTATGAGCAAAGTATATGTTTCAGATAACACGGAGAGGCATGAAACGGGAAGCAAATGATATTTGTATCAAATAGGATATTTTTGTATTTTTATAAAATCATGACGTAAATACACTCGAAAGTGAAATAAAGATTTTCATAAGTATGGTAAATTCACGGGTTGAACTGAATGGTAAAATAAAATAAACTTGTAAGTTTATTAATCTTCCAGTGTTGATAACAAGCAGAGGCTTGATTTATTGTATAAATTTTGGGAAGATAATTTATATGTGTGTGGAGTAGTTGAAATGCCATTCCCAGGTGCGCATGTTAAGTCGCAGGAATGAAGGTTTTTTCGAGCATCAATCAAATAGCAGGTTCGATGGCTCAGGTTTATAGTAGGAGTATTGGAGCCACACATTTCGTCGTATGAATAACCCGAAGGTTATTTCTTTGAAACCATCAGTTCTTGTTTCAACCTTGTTTTCGAATTCCATTTAGACTTTGATTTTGCTAGAACCCGGATTAGTCATGATAGTAGTTTATTCTTCTTCAGAGGAAGACCTTTGCCGTTGTTTTTATAATATTGTGTTCTTACACAAATAATAGAATGGGCCACTGCCAATTAAATATAATTCTTTAACCACGAATAATTTGAAGGATATTTTCAATCCTAGTGCCATGAACTAAATGAATTCATTATAAAACTACAATTCTAATTTCCGCATTCTGTCGAAGAATTGCAAGTTGTGAAAGTTGCTAGAAATGGCCATAAATATAAATATTTTTATAATAATGATTACAAGTGGAAAATCTAATAGTTGAATGGTTCAACCATTTATTGATCAAGTTGATGATTCAGAAATCATATGTTTTGTTTGGAACTTGAAGTTCATAATCGAGTCACTTCTCGAATGTTTAATGTCAGAAGAACGATTAATTGTTGTTGTGCTTCGCACAGTTCTTCGATGCTATGCTGAAGGTCAAATACTTTTCAGATGTTATTAATATGTGTTAATAATTTGTGTTGCTTATATGATGATAATATTTTTCAACGATATATTTTTGAAACTGGAAAAACAAGTGAAAGTTTAAGAATTCTATAAACATTTATTCTACGAGTGTTAATATCATGTAAATAGTCAAACAGTGATCTACGTTATTTCCAGTATGGACAATTAATTTTGAACTGGAATTAAATATTAATAATTTTGGAACACAGTCCACAGGACTATTAATCGGACTTGTGTTTCCAAAAAGATTGTCAAATGTGTTTGGAAGATTTCTGTATATTGTGTGTAAATAAGAGTGTGGATCGCCACACGTGGAGTGATGCTGCTTTGAGCATTTTTGCAGTCAGATTTTAACATTAAATAAACTGAGATAATTTTTACCAGATGTGTTTCTCCCAATTAAATCTCCTTCTATCCTTATTGTTGCATTGAGCCAAAAATCAGCAAAGCATTTTTTTTAATTTGATGTCGTTTTTGCGATTTGCTTTAACCCATCTGGCGCTCCGGGATATTTTGACTCTCGTGCTGACTGATTATTGGTAAAATGCATATGTGGTCGTACGGACTCCGGTCTAAACGGGCACATAAAATAAGATAGAGAGAGAAATGGCTTCGAACGTGGGTCCCGATTTAGACATGGTCAATCGCATGCCGATTTGAAATTGTGATAATTTTTATAGAAATATTTTGGGAGTTGAGAGATGTCTGGTTTGGATGAATAAATTAGTAGGAAACCCAATTAGTGGGAAAATTAAAAATTTAACTTGGTTAATAATTAGAATGGGTTTGATTATTTTGACAATGGCTTAACCATTAGGGCGTCAAGTAAATTCAGTAGTAAACGTTCGATGACTGGACATACACATTATTAGAATCCAGGTGGAGGATATTTGAGAACTTGCATATTTTTCTTGTGATATTATGGTAAATGTAATTCGTAAAAGTAGAGAATTTTGTTTTTCCATCACGTCGATATTAGGACAAATCTCATTTTATTATAATGTTCCAATTAGCTATTCATATTTCTTGTTCTAGTTATAAGCTTGTGTTTGCCACTGTTGTATACCCCTAAGTTTTGAATAATAATTGAAATTATGGAAGAAATGATGAGGATGATGAGGAGTTTGGAGGAGAGTTCAAAAGAGGCTGGACTGCGTGTAGCAGCCATTATGAAAGAAAATACTGAGGCTTTGGAAAAGAAACTTAAAGAAAATTCTGATAAACTTAAAGAAAGTTTAAACGATAAACTTAAAGAAAATTCTGATTCTTTAGAAAGTAAACTTAAAGAAAATTCTGATTCGTTAGAAAATAAACTTAAAGAAAATTTGAATGATAAACTTAGAGAGAATTCTGATTCTTTGGAAAATAAACTTAGAGAAAATTCTGATTCTTTGGAAAATAAACTTAGAGAAAGTTCTGATTCTTTAAAAGGTAACTTGAAAGAAAGTTTAGAGGATAAACTCAAAGAAAATTCGGATTTGTTAGAAAGCAGGTTAAAAGATAACTTAAAGGAAAATTTAAATAGTAAATTTAATTCAATGGAAAGTAAATTTAAAGAGAATTCTGAAATTTTGAAAATGACACTTGAAAGTTAAATGAATAAATTATGCGACAAAACACATGAACTCGAAACTTCATTAGCTACTAACGCAAGTTTAATGGACGAAAAATTTCGCGATGCCGATCTTCGATCCCAAAGCTTAGCTGATAGGATAGAACATGGTCTTAGGAAAGTTGGTGAAGACATGGTCAACCTGGAAGTCAGAGTGAAGAAGGAGAGTATCAAGATGGGAATTCTAGTTGTTCAACGTTTAACGGAACAATTCAAAGAACTTGTCATGGGAGAAATAAGAGAAGGTGTGATTAATGAGTTGCAAACTGAAATCAAAACCACAGTTGTCAATGAAATTAAAGATACACTCAAGCTGGAGAATCAAGAGGTAGTCAAGGAGATTAGGGAATCTTTGTCATCCCATATCGAAGTAATTGCCAAAGATATCCAAGCAACTCAGAAGGACATATCAGATCTGACAGAGTCATTGAAAAGTCAAGAGGCTGTTATGAACCAGATATCCACTGATGTTAAGGAAAATTGTAAAGAGACTGATGCAATTAAGAAGATGGCAGAAGAAAACCAGAAGGAACTTGAGGCTATGAAAACTCAAATCAAGGATGAGAAACAGTCTGATCATCTGTTGAAAATGCCAACTGTAAGGGGAAAGGAACAGATACAGATAAATCTAGGAGGAGCTAGAGAGACTGATAGACAGGATGAGGTCAGGACAGTATTTCAATCCAACCCCATAACTGTATTTAAGAATATAGAGGATAAGCCTTCTAAATTTTCAGGGCGAGATTCTGTGACACCCGTGGAATTTTTGAGAGAAGCAGGTGATTACCTGAAAGATTCTAAGATCCCTAAAGAAAGACAGATCCGAGTGATAGGGAAGTTCTTGGAAGGTCCTGCACTTCTGTGGTTCAGAGCATTTAGATCCACTCTAACCACTTTTGAGGAGTTTTCTCGTGGGCTATTGAAGAAGTTTTGGTCCCCTGAAACCCAACAGCAAGTTAGAGCAGAGTTATATTCGAAGAGATTCTCGACGTCACAACCTACTCGATACTCTACGTACTTTTCTGGACAGCTGTCTAAACTCCAACATTTAGATCCGCCGATGCCGGATAACGAGTTGATTACTGCATTGATACGTCAATTTCCAGCAGACGTCCAGAGGACTTTGATCGCTGCTGATATCTATAATATGGAACAATTTGATGAAGTATTACAGAAGCTGGATCATACAAACGCTCAATTCTTCCATCAGAAGGGAGCAAAGAATAACAACGCTGTGTATGCTGTTATGGCTGATAGTTATTCTCAAACACCTCGAGAGATTCGAGAGGAGCGAGAAGAGAAATCGCCGAGGGAAGATCCAAATAAGAGAGGATGGAACCAATACAGTAACAGATACAGTTACAAGCCATATGCAAGACCGGATGGTGGTAATCGATACAATACTCGATGGAGAAGACCACGAGATAGTCAAGGAAGGTACCAAGAAAGACGATATTATCGTAGAAACAACTACAATAACAGAGGGAATGTAGATACTCGTCAGTCCAATGAAGAGTTTAACAAGGAGACAAGGAAAAATTTGGAAGCAAGACACCAAGATAACTTGCAATTTTTGGAGCAGAGGCCCAATGAACCAGGTCCATCGGGAACACAACAATCCCGGGGGAATGGTAATGAAAAAAAAAAACTTTGAATTCACAGTAGAAGATAGAATTTTGAATACTTTCACTTCCAGAATTATTAAATGGCAAGCAGAGGATGATGACTTAATTCAACAGAATGACGAACGAAAAGAAATGGGTACCAGAATTAGAATGCCAATCATATCATGCGAAGTATTTGGTATGCCTGTCGATACTTTGATCGATACTGGGGCTATGCTTTGTCTGGTGAGTGAGAAGCTTTATATTCTGTGGAAGCTCAAAGAGAATTTAGAGGAAATTCCAGTATCAGGAATTAAGATCCAAGGAATAATACCCAATAAAATATCTCTGTGTAAAACACAATTATACTTATGTATTACGATTGGAGGACATGATTTCCGACATGTATTTGTTGTAATGAAGGACATGGCTTTTGACATGATATTGGGAGCAGATTTCATTCAGAAATATCAAGCAGTGATAGATATGAAGACAGAGACGATTAGATTCAAGAATACCGAAGAGATTAACTTCGAGGGAAAAGAAGACGAAGACATCGAGGGAGATGCTCGATGGTCTCTGATTTTTCATGAAGCTGAAGGAAGAGAAGTCTACACTGAGAAGGAGTCCCCAGAGCTAGGGAAGATTTTGGAAGAGTATCAAGATATTTTTGACATTAAGCCTGGTGAAATTGAAGATTTTGAATATTGTGGAAGTAAACAATAATGGAAGCTATGAAGTAGCCAATACACGAACTGGTAACATCGTGGGAACTTATAATGCATCGAATTTGAAGATCTATTATTCAAGAACCAGATGATTTAATGTGTAGATAGGAAAAATAAAAATTTTTCAATTTTTATTTTTTGCTAGGTGTGGGGTGGATGTGCCCAACTCTAGGAATGGGTATTCCAAGTTTCAGACACCTAGATATCAAGGGAAAGGCTGTAGCCGCTTTTGAAAGTTCAGATATTTGAATATCGCGCTACATTGCTTCGAGAAGCATTTAGAAGAATTTTACCGATAGTTGGATGTCAAGTGACGTAGCGAGTAACAGCAGAGGTGGAGGCTATTTATTGATTAAATAGTTAACTATGGAGTAGAGACTTGAGACTGCGATCAGATTACTGGCACGGCCAAATAAAAGAGAATGCAATTAGTATGAAGTAAATCGGACCAGGGATTCAAGAGATATGAGGATTTCTAGATATCAGGCGATGACGCGTGACCCTGACCGTTTTGAATAAAAGCCAGCTGGAGCAGGCACTGTCAGCTCACTTCAACACAAGCACTTGGCAAGCAAGTTGCGTCTACGCTGAGCCAAGGCACATGGTTGCCGAATCTACGCAGAAGTTCTTTTCAAATCGTGATAGTCACGAGAAGTGCTGCGCAAACGAGTTGGAACTTAGTAAGTTTCTGGTGAGGAGAATCACTGAGGTGATTGTATTTCTACAGACATTGGTGGAAATATTTATATTTCCAAAAGGACATATGCTAGACTTTGTCTAGAAAATAGTATTTTGTCACAGTCCAGTAGTAACTTAATACTTGGATGTTTAAATCCATTTCAAGTCAGTTTTCATTTTTGTAACTAGTTAACCACTTCGATCTGTCAGTACATTGAAGACTAGTCTATAACGGTGGCGTTCATTAGTCTACGCAAGGGAAACTGCAAGTTGTCTAGCGCATGGCAGATGGTGATATTAATAAACCATGCCCAGGGAACGATCTTCAGAACAGCCGTTAATTGCTTAGACTGTCAATGTTTTTCTTGTACTGATGAGATTACAGTGAGTTATGTTACAACTGACATATCTAAGAAGAGATCACTTAGATCTGACCCTATTTCAACAAACTGTTATGGCTTTGATAGAAGCCCATATTAAAATGGAGCCACAGTTTATTCAAACGTCGAAAGATACTACCACTATGTCTGACTAGACGATTTGTGGGTCTACAATGGCGGCCGATACAAGGATTATACGTGCTTGTCCGATAGGGCATGTCTATGGATAAATCTGGTACAGACCAGATTTACTACACTTCAAGACCATCAAGAAATGTAAGCCACATTTGAATTATATTATGCCTAGCTAATTGGAACAAACTATTTTTTTCTGCAGATGACCAACACATTTTTTTCGTCGTATTTAAAGCTTGTAATGATTTACGCAAGACTTGTTAGGGTTATTCTGAGCTTTTTCAGCACTCAGAACAGTTTAGGATCGATGACCGAGCATTTCGAGCATTTATTTGAATTTTTCATATTTTTGGGAAATCACGGTATCAGCCGATGTAACTGTAAAAGTTAAATTTATTTTTGTTGAGGAATGGATATTTTTTCCATATTCGAAGGTTCGAACATGTGGATTCTCACATAATGAGATGATAATTAAACATATTTGAAATGATACAAATAATAATAATAATAATAATAATACACTAATAATAATAATTTTCATATTTTTCTAAATAATTCTTGGATATTATATTTTCTAATAATCATATGTATTGAGAGAGAGCCTATGAAGTAGTTTAATCATTTCTAGTCTGGAACAGGAGATTTTCCGAAGGAGAGTGGCTAGCGCAAGCCCGCATTCAACCAACATTTCAGTTCTGGTTGAACAGTTGATATTTGCTATGAGCAAAGTATATGTTTCAGATAACACGGAGAGGCATGAAACGGGAAGCAAATGATATTTGTATCAAATAGGATATTTTTGTATTTATATAAAATCATGACGTAAATACACTCGAAAGTGAAATAAAGATTTTCATAAGTATGGTAAATTCACGGGTTGAACTGAATGGTAAAATAAAATAAACTTGTAAGTTTATTAATCTTCCAGTGTTGATAACAAGCAGAGGCTTGATTTATTGTATAAATTTTGGGAAGATAATTTATATGTGTGTGGAGTAGTTGAAATGCCATTCCCAGGTGCGCATGTTAAGTCGCAGGAATGAAGGTTTTTTCGAGCATCAATCAAATAGCAGGTTCGATGGCTCAGGTTTATAGTAGGAGTATTGGAGCCACACATTTCGTCGTATGAATAACCCGAAGGTTATTTCTTTGAAACCATCAGTTCTTGTTTCAACCTTGTTTTCGAATTCCATTTAGACTTTGATTTTGCTAGAACCCGGATTAGTCATGATAGTAGTTTATTCTTCTTCAGAGGAAGACCTTTGCCGTTGTTTTTATAATATTGTGTTCTTACACAAATAATAGAATGGGCCACTGCCAATTAAATATAATTCTTTAACCACGAATAATTTGAAGGATATTTTCAATCCTAGTGCCATGAACTAAATGAATTCATTATAAAACTACAATTCTAATTTCCGCATTCTGTCGAAGAATTGCAAGTTGTGAAAGTTGCTAGAAATGGCCATAAATATAAATATTTTTATAATAATGATTCCAAGTGGAAAATCTAATAGTTGAATGGTTCAACCATTTATTGATCAAGTTGATGATTCAGAAATCATATGTTTTGTTTGGAACTTGAAGTTCATAATCGAGTCACTTCTCGAATGTTTAATGTCAGAAGAACGATTAATTGTTGTTGTGCTTCGCACAGTTCTTCGATGCTATGCTGAAGGTCAAATACTTTTCAGATGTTATTAATATGTGTTAATAATTTGTGTTGCTTATATGATGATAATATTTTTCAACGATATATTTTTGAAACTGGAAAAACAAGTGAAAGTTTAAGAATTCTATAAACATTTATTCTACGAATGTCATTATCATGTAAATAGTCAAACAGTGATCTACGTTATTTCCAGTATGGACAATTAATTTTGAACTGGAATTAAATATTAATAATTTTGGAACACAGTCCACAGGACTATTAATCGGACTTGTGTTTCCAAAAAGATTGTCAAATGTGTTTCGAAGATTTCTGTATATTGTGTGTAAATAAGAGTGTGGATCGCCACACGTGGAGTGATGCTGCTTTGAGCATTTTTGCAGTCAGATTTTAACTTTAAATAAACTGAGATAATTTTTACCAGATGTGTTTCTCCCAATTAAATCTCCTTCTATCCTTATTGTTGCATTGAGCCAAAAATCAGCAAAGCATTTATTTTTAATTTGATGTCGTTTTTGCGATTTGCTTTAACCCATCTGGCGCTCCGGGATATTTTGACTCTCGTGCTGACTGATTATTGGTAAAATGCATATGTGGTCGTACGGACTCCGGTCTAAACGGGCACAATACGTCATAGGGGAATTACCGAGGCCCGAGGAGTGGGGAATTAAAAATCAACAGCAACACCCACACAGCTGAAGATTAAAAATTATTTAATATCTCAGAAATGCATGATCGATTTTCATGCGCAGTGAGATCATTTTACGTTTGGAAGACGAGCTTTCTGGAGATATAATTTTTATAATGGGGCGACAATTATTTCAAAAGTTGGTCACGAAAAGGGCTAGGATTTTATCTTTTTTTGACTAAAGAGTATAAAACTCCTGACAGCACCAAGCTGATCATGCAGTTTACGACAGACTCCTTGAGGGGAGAGGCTACATCACGTCATGCAGTTTACCAGTACTCCTTGAGGGGAGATGCTAAATCACATCACGCAGACATTATCCGATAGCCAAGAGTGTCGCGGTATCGATAACCAACGAGCATCCGAAAGGAATAGCCAAGAAGTATTATTACAGTATCGCCGTGTGAAGAATTAGGAAAATCCTAGTTACAGGATTTAGTTCCGACAGTATAAAGTTTACAGAGAAAAGTTCAGAAATTACAGTCAAAGCAGGCTGCGAACTTAGAGCTCAGGGCGATAGGTCTTTAAGTAAACGACCAAAAGTATCATAACGTATTGAAGTAACGTCATAGCGAGATAAACATTCTATCAACTTTAAAGAACCCGAGTAGGGACGGACAGAACGAGGTTCGCAAGGTATTCCTGAAAGAGAGGAATTCGAGAACCGAATAAGCGGAAAGGAGAAGGAAATTATAGACATTGCTTCAAGAAAGCAGACGAACTATTAAAAAGCACTAAGTTACGAGGAGTATTAGTTGCTAGAAATCAATAGGTCACCGATAGATTATCTGGGGGACCGTGGACGAAATAGACTTTCGCTAGACCAACCAATAGGGTCTAAAAGGGAGCCGTTCGAGTCAGAGAAAATAGCAGATCGACAGGAACGGGATTTGAAGGAGAACTATTCCAGGGAAGAAGTAGATGGTTTGAGACTTTCACATTCTGACAGGATAGGAAGCCGACATTTACTAAATTTCACCCTTGGAGACGGGAGGTCAAGAAATCACGTGGAAAGGCTTAAGAGCAGCCACAGTGATTATAATCTGTGAAGTGTAAATATATAAAGATTTGTGTTAAAAAGTAATATTTTCAGTGTGTTTATCGTGTATTCTAAACGAATACACCAGTGTTTTAAAATGTTATCAGTGTTAAATGTATACGAGTTAAATGTGTATCAAGATATGTCTGTACATGAAATGAATTTGTACAAGATGGTGTAATTTCAAAATAGTGGGCAAAAATGAAACATCGCAAGAAAAAGGAAGGTCAGGGACCGACCTATAACATGTGAGTAAAGATTTTCATTATGTTTTGTGTGGGGAAAGTGTTTGTGTACAATCCACCGGAGTTTGAGATAGAGGGATGTTTCTAAATAACAAATAACAGAATAAGAGCGCGGTCTGAACGAATAATATTTGAGAAATTAAATAATTATGTGAAATCCTGTAGAGGAAATGTATGAAATAAAATGTCAGTGTATTTGACAAATACTGTAAAAGCAAGCGTAATAATAATAAGCATAATGAAAGGTATATAAATAAAGATAAATTTGAATTATATGAAAGTAAGAGCGTTTGAGCCTTAATAAAAGTATAAGACATGGTGTTAATGCATGTTCTTAAAATATAGCGATTATTGTCAAGGGAAGGGATTAATATAAAAATATTGAGATATGGATAAATTGTTAATGTGGAATTTATCAGTTCCTTGGAAGACGCTAGGCCTTAAAATAATGTATAGCGCAATGTAGCGCAATTAAAGTAAATTGTCACGCTAGGAAGGCGTAGAATCAAAAATGTACTTGGTAAATTACTCACGAGGGGTAGTTGATTGCGGTAATTGAGCCATGACAAAGTCCTCCAATAGTGACGTAGATCACGAGGCTATATGTGTTATGTTGTATTATAATAGGAAGCAAATGTATGGTATTTTGTGCGCAGGTAATGTAGACCACGGCCGACCCTAAGTCGCATTTATATAAGTCCTCTAGTACGGGAATGGTTCCCGAGGCATGTTAAGAGAGTCGAACCTAGACTCGTCTAATTGTGGAAGCCCCTCAGTATTCGTCGTTGTATGTGAATTAATCTTACCAATCAATGATGACCCTTCATAATTAATAAATGCCAAGGTTACGGAAGTGGTTTATGAACCTAATAATGTTTGTTGAAAGTAAATGAGGGAAGTAAAATCGCCAGGTCTCACCAGAGAACTGAAGAAAGAAAGATCTGTTTTAAAAGCATTGAGTATAGCTGCCACGCGCGGGCTAGGCAAGAGGGTCCCCTCTCAGCCATAAATCTCGCCCAAGTGAATACGGTCTAACCCTTGTTATTGTAAGTTGTGCCAGGTCGGAAAGGAACGCCTGAGAGAAATAGTAACACACCGTGAGTGTTTAAAAGTTGTAAAGGACCCGGGGTTTCAACCGAGGTCCATGTAGATGAAATATTGCTTGCCAGTTCAGAACGTAGCTTTCTTATGTCATAATGGTGTTATAAGGCAAATAAATAAATAAAATCCCGAATGTAATGTTGTATGGATATAGGATGCCATGAGTTCAATGAAGATAACTAGATTCCGGGAGTAATCATACTTTTTGACTTTGTCAAGTAATCTTTTGTAACTCTGGAGTACACAAGTATTTTTCCCGATCACTGTAGTGGATTTGTGAAACTTGAGAGATATGGTAAATGTTGAGAACATTGTGGAATGCCCAAAAATTTAAGTAGAGAAGTAATATGTACTTTAAATATGATTATACGTTTGTTTGATGAGAAGAAAACTCATAAAATAGTTATTGAGGTGTGTGAAAGAAGGACACCGTCATTTATTGGAAAGTATCGAGCCATTAGAGCTCGTGATTACATTGGACTTTAAGATAGATACTTTATGGAAGTGAAAATAATTATGAGTCGCTGGTTTGAAAGAAACCATTTATTTTAATATAATGTTTGTTAATTTTTTTATATTTTTATTGTTCACTTTGAACAAGTTTTAAAGGATTTGGTAAATAGTTTATTTGTTTATTTGTTTGTAGCGCCATAATTTTGGTTAATTAAATGTTTAAAATAGGAGTTGATTTTGTTTTCATTTTTAAAGCGTATCCTCTAATTAATCCAAAATGTGTAAGTCACAGTGGGAGAACGTACCAAAACCCCGAAAATCCCGATTTGAGCATTGCTGGCATACTGTGATTTGCATATTTCTTGCCGAAAGGGCACAGGGGGGCATAGAAGTACTGTGCTTGGTTTAATAACTAGAGGAACACTTAAGACGGTCATTTCATGTAAAAGTAAAAATGATGATAGGAAAAGCTACAACATATAAAGTTAACTGACCGCATGGGTCCCTAGAAACTCAGACCGAGCAGCCCTGAATATATATATAAATACCCCCAAACACTCATTCTTTTTGGCGCCCAGTACGCAGGGATGAGTTTTCCTGGGGAAAACCCGAGTTTTCTCGAAAATTCAAAATTTTCATTTTTTGAAAAAAAAAATGGTATTTCGAAATTTTGAATTTTAAATACTCCCATAAAGATTTATGAGATTGAATAAAGATATCAAAAGGGTACGTTTTAGTAAACATCTGTACCAAAGTAAAATTTTGAATTTGGGACACAATGGTTCGGGTTGCCATCTCTCAAGCATGTACCAGCGATGTGGCATGAGTAGCCTACTGTATTCTTATATTGGAATAAGATGTTGACGATGATGGAGCTAAAGGAGTGTTTGGATGAGCATTTCCAAAAGAATAGGGAGGAGATGGTAAAAATAAGTACGAAAAGTAATAAAGATGCAAAAGAAGAGAATAGGGAAGAGAGGCAGGAGTTTTGGACGCTTTAAAAGCCGATAGCAAGGAAAAGTTGGAGGTTATAAACAATAAATTGGAAACGATAGACAATACATTGGGCCTTCAACAGGAGGAAAATAATAAAAAGTTAGGATCCATGAATCAAAGTTTAGAATCACTAAAAACTAACAGTGAGAACATGGAAATTAGATTAGAATCTATCCAAGCCGATTGTATAAAGATGAATAGTACATTGAAGGCTGAGATAGAGAGTAAATTAGAGAGTATGAAAACAGAGAATTCAGATCATTTCTCAGCACAATCCAGGGTTTTGGAGGATAAACTAGGAGTAATGGAAGTGAAACTTGAAAATAAATTACATTCATTTCAGGAGAAGATGATAGCTGATAATTTTTTGAAAAGTCAAGCCATGAACACCAAATTAGAGGTCATGGAGATTAAAATACAAAGTAATATAAACGAGAAATTAAAAGAGACAATGGATGATAAATTTCAGGGTTTTGACACTGAGTTTGGGAATAAGTTAACTGAGTTAAAAGAGGAAAATAAGGTATTTCACTCAGGATTGCACGTTTAAATACATACCTTGAATGAAAGTATGGTAGATTCCCAAACTAAATGTCAAGAGAATTTTGAAAATTTAGAAATTAAATTAGCTGAAATGGAAAAATCTTGTAAAGAAAAAGTAGAGGCATGTGAAGAGAAGCTTGTGAACCAGATCCAAGGTGTGCAGGCAATGTTAGAAGCTCAGATACAATCTAACAGTAAGATTTGTGAAACATCCCGGGATGAGATAAAAGAAAGTTTTAAGGAATTAGGAGAAAAATTTAAAGGGGTGGAAAACCAAGTAGGACAACTCGAGGGAAAGGTCGACAATATTCAGACCAAAGTTGATGATATGGAAAGTCAGAATCACAAAGATGTACAGGATATGAAAGATCAGATTAATCATTTTACCGGGCAGGTAGATGATAAATTGAGGAAGCACGAGGAAACAATAAGCGAGTGATTAGGGACTTACGAGGAGCATCTCCAGGGAGAAAGGAAGCAACGAGATGAAGAAAATAAGGAAAATACCCAGAAGATAGAGGAAATAAGTAAGGGTAATAATGAGGTTCAGGACACCATAGGAACATTAAAGGTTCACGTAGGAAAAACCAATACTGAAGTAAATCAGGTCCAAGACCACTTAAGGAGATTGTATAAGAGTCAAGGGAAAACTGAGGAAAAGCTTGAAGGAATTAAGGGAGAGATGGAGAAAAAGATAAAAGAGATACGAGAAGACCTCGATACCATAGGTGACGTTAAGCCAGAAATTATAACAGAACAGGTCATGGTCATCAAGAAAGAGGTAGAAGAACACTTAAATGAAATCAGGGATAGCTTCAGAGACGAGAAAATCCAACTCAAACGAGAACTGGAAACCAGTAAGAAAAATCAGGAAAGGATTCAAGATGAATTAGGATCCCGGTTGGAGAGGACTGAACATAAGAACAGTCAAATGGAAATTCAACCCATGGCTAATGAAGAAAGTGCCCGAAGAGAAAGGAAGTTAGAATTTGAGAGTCAGGATGAGTTTACAAAGACAGGATGGGTAAATCCCCGTGAACAAGGCACAGATCCAGATAGGGACTTAGGAGGGGAGAGCCCTTATAAGAACCCAGGAAATCCAATGGCGATGTCAACCCCGTACATGAATCAGACAAATGGTCAGATAATAAATATCATCAAGTCAAATGAGGACAGACCGGTGAAGTTTACGGGTAATAATATGTCTATTACTCCTAAATACTGGTTAAAGGAAGTCGCAGAGTACTTGAACGAAATGAAAGTTCCTCAGGATCGGAGACTGAGAGCAATTGAGAAGCTGTTGGCAGGTGATTGTCTCACCTGGTTCAGAAGCTTCAGGTACACCTTTGATACGGTGGAAGGCTTTAGACAAGCGTTTCTGAAACGATATTGGGCAACAGATGTCCAAGAGAATCTGAGGCTAGATCTGTACTCTAGGAAGTACAGCACAAATGCCCCAACTAAGTACTCAGAATTTTTCACCGCTCAGCTGTGTAAATTCCGGGAACTTGACATTGCTCCCGCTGAGAACGACCTGTGTGCCGCCATTGCAAGACAACTTCCATATGAGATCCAGAGGTTGTTAATCTCATCAAAAGCCAGAATTGCTGTGGAAGGGGAGAGCGTATTACGTCAATTAGATATGACGACTTCACACGTTACTCCCAGACATCCAAGACAGACTGAACAGGTACACATGGCCAGCAGTCAAGAAAATAGAGAGAAACCATCGACCCGAAATCAGTCCACTAGTACTGATACTCAGGGACTAGGTCGAGAGTATGGACACCAAGAGCCTAGGGGAATACAGCCATACTATAGAGGAGGATATCGAGGAAGAAATCCTAGGAATACGAGTTATAGGCAACAAGAAAATCGACCCTATAACAACAACAATCAGAGGCAAGATCACCGAAAGAGATGGGAAAATTATCCCAGAAGGAACGTAAGGCCAGAGGATAGGGACGAAGAATATCGGGCCGAAATAGAAGAAAGATATCAGGAAAGTCTCCGTTACATGAATGAACGACCAGACGAACCTGAAAGGCAAAAAGTCCGTTGGAGTGAGGCAATAAAGAACCGGAAATCACCCGACCGACTAGACGGAGCTCAAAGCTTGGAGCTACAAGCTCACTTGAAGAATGAGGGAAAAGGAAGCCCTCAGGATAAAAAAAAACTTCAAATTTAAATCATCAAGAGTGGAAACATACCAGGAGCTGGGAGGAGGTAGAAATTGTAAATTGGATAGCAAGACCAGATGAGCTGATTAACGAGGATGTGGAAGGAATTCCACCTATTAAAAGAGAACTACCTATCATTATGCTAAGGATAGAAGGATAACTGGTCAGGGCATTAATTGATACTGGATCAACTATAAGTTTAATTACGCAAACCCTTCTAAATGAATTGGAAACAAGAGGCCACGTATTGAAAATTCCCACATCAAGTGTGAAGATTAAGGGGATTATTCCTGAAAAATCTTTAACATGTAAATTTCAGGTATACATTGATCTGATCATGGGTAACGCTGAAATTTCGCAATGCTTTTTGCTGGTAAATCAATTACCGTATAATGTCATATTAGGTATTGATTTTATCCGTGAGAACAAGGTCATCATAGACCTAGCGCAAAACTGCATTAGGATTCAACGAGAGGATGTGGATGAACAAAATATAAACTTACAGGAACAGGATGTGAAAATAGGAGAACAGGTATGGCATGTGGAAGAAGTAACGGAAGAAGGTTGTAAGGACATAGAAAAGATATTTGAAGTCCTAAATATAGAACTTGAAGATAGTTCGGAAACTGAGTTCGAAACCAACCTGTCAGGAAAAATAGAGGAAGCTAAAGTTAACCTCGAAAATAAGGAACAATTAAAGGAACTACTAGTAAATTTCAGGAACGTATTTGATTCCAAACCAGGGAAGATTGAAAATTTTAAATATGCGTTCCAAGTCAATGATTGGGCACCGTTCAGACAAAAACCATACCCGGTTGCGGAAAAACATTACCCACAAACGAAGAAAAGACTGCAGGAGATGATGAATGCAGGTGTTATAGAAAAAATGGCGACACCGTATGTTAGTCCATTAGTAATTGTGAGTAAACCGGATGGCTCATTAAGGGTGTGTTTAGATGCCAGGAATTTAAATGCAAAAATCATACCAGAAAATGATTCGGCACCACCCATAAAAGAAATACTGAGGAAATTCAAAGGCAAGAAGATTTTCACAAATATTGACATGACTTCTTCGTATCATCATCTCGAACTGGAAGAGAAAACCAGTCTTTTAACTGGATTTCAGTTCGACCAACAAACCTACTGCTTCAGGAGATGTCCGTTTGGATTGAAGACCGTGGGATCTGCCTTAATAAGAGCGCTTGATCGAAACCTGTCAGAGGAAGTGAAAGATTGCACTATCCGTTATGTGGATGACATTTTGCTTACCTCAGAAAACATTGAGGAACCTTTGGAAAAGTTAAAGAAATTATTGGAAGATTTAAGAAAGGCTAACTTTAAGATTAATTTGAAGAAATCAAATTTTTGTCAGAGACAAGTAACATTTTTGGGGCATGTGATTGATAAGGATGGTGTTAAACCAAATCCATGCAAATTAGAATCGATAAGAGATTTTCCAAGGCCTTTGAAGGTGAAAAACGTTCGCCAGTTTTTGGGATTGATTGGATTTTTCTCAGGACATTGTCCATCATACACAAAAACTGTTGCACCACTACAGGACCTTCTGAAGAAGGGGGGCAAGTGGAAATGGACGGAGGAAACAGAAAAAGCATTTATAGAGGCCAAGGAAATGCTCTTAAACTATGTGAAGCTAGGATATCCTGATTTTAATCAGAGGTTTATTATACAGACAGATGCATCCCAGATTGGAATAGGGGCAATGTTATATCAGGAAAACCCGGATAATCCTGATAAGAAAAATTATCCAGCTTTCACAAGTCGGAGACTGAAACCACACGAGAAAAATCATACAATCAGCGAAATCGAGCTGTTAGCGATATTGCACGCGTTGCAATATTGGCGAATGATCGTATATGGGTTTCAAGTCACATTAAGGACGGATCATAAAGCCTTAACCTTTTTGATGAAGACTGATCTATCCAGTCAAAGGTTGATGCGTTGGGCTTTATACATTCAACAGTTTGACGTACATTTAGAGTACTGCCCAGGAAAAGAAAATGTAGTTCCAGATTATTTAAGTAGACAGCCAGAGTCCACAGAAGAGGAAGTAATGGCTACTGATTTGGAGGACAGGGATCAGCGTACTCTGAATGAGTTAAGGAGCATTGGTCAACGACAACGTGAGGATCCATGGATGAACATGCTCATATCGTTCCTTGAAGGAAGTTTGATAAGGGGAACACCGGCGTATACTGAAGCTAATAAGGTAGCTCAAGATTACGCATTCTATAATGGATTGTTATATAAGTTTGTGGACTCTGACCATACACGATTAAGGATCGTTGTACCTGCGATTTTGCAGAGAAAAATGGTATGGTTAGCCCATAGATCGTTCGGACATATGGGAGTCGACAAAACAGTCTCGATGCTGAAAGCAGCATTTGTATGGCCGAGACTGAGAGAAACTGTAAGGGATACGCTAAAGACATGTGATCTATGTCAAAGGATTAAACCAAATGCATTTTTGATGAGACAAAAGCCTATACCATTGTTGCCCGAGAGGCCAGGTCAAATCATTTCTATTGATAATTTCGGACCTTTGCCAAAGGCTAGGCGGGGAAATCGACACATAATGGTGGCTATGGATGTCTTCACAAAAATGGTTGTCCTTGCTCCCATACAGAAGACTAGTACCAAACAGGTGTTAAAACGACTCAAAGAAAAAGTGATACCGATTCTGGGAAAACCTGAGAATTTGTTGTCGGATCACGGTAGTTGTTTTACCAGTGTAGAGTTCAGACAGGAATTAGAAAGACTTGGAATACGTCAGATTTTGTCAAGTATTCGCCATCCTGAGGCAAATCCTGTGGAAAGAGTGATGAGGGAGACGGCCAAATATTGTAGAATATACTGTGCCGAAGAAATTTGGAAATGGATAGATATCCTGGATATTATCGAATTTTGTATAAACAACACAATCCATGAATCTACGGGAGAGATACCAATAACGTTACATTGGAATGAGCAACCAGAGAGACCTTGGAGTCTGGTAATTCCTAGGCCAGCAGACGCTCAGCCTGGAAGAGATGTACGTATTAGAAGAGCCTTTGAGCATCTAAAAGCTCAAGCAGATAGAAGACAAAGAAGAAACAGGCACAAGAGGTATCATCGACCGTTATTAGCAGGGGAAATGGTATTAGTAAAAATAACAGCTATTTCGGATCCAGGGAACCGCGTGTACAAAAAGTTCCAGAAAATGTACCACGGACCGTATCAAATAATAAGAGATTTGAGAAATAATGCTTATAGAATTCGGCACTGTGAAACGAATCACGAAGTGACCATGAACTCAGCGAATTTAAAAGTGCATTACCCTCCCGAAGACTTCGATGAAGCTAATGAACAAGCCCTGGTAATGGAACAATTTAGAGATAAGGAATCCACTTTTGATACAAGCAATAGTAAGGGAGAAAAAGGAAACAGAGCTCAACCATTCGAGTGCGAATGCAAATTGGAGGAATTGTATTGGGAAATAAGAGAAATAATTGATTTTGTTGAAGAAGAAAATTTCAATCTAAGAAAAGAGAATGATGAAATAAAGAAACGGGTAGGGATAGACCACACCCGTAACGAAGAATGAGGTTCTGGAAACTTGTAGTCCAGACAAATAAGAAAGAAAGAAAGGGTAGGGACAGAGCGTACCCAACCTACACAATTACCGGATATGACTTAAAAGGAGGAAAAATAAAAATATCGGAGGATTTTAAAGGAATAAAGAAACAAAACTTACGGTTAAACGTTATGATGGCTTCGACAATTAAGAAAAAAAATAAGATATTTTTGAATAATTGAAATAAATTTCCTCGAAATTTTTCGAAAATTTATTTACCTAAGGAGGGGAGAGATGAACCCATGTACCATTGGCTCAAAAGGGGTCGAATCCATGTATATTTGTAAAAAGGAAGGAAAGAAATATACAGTCCAATGGAACATAAGAAAGATTTCAGGCGAGGATGCTAGCCAAACGTTGTGCAAGAAGTTAGACCCAGGTGGCCAGGAAATGAGATCATTCCTGACTCATTGATAACGAGCCAGTTACGAGTATAAATAGACTGAGTGGAAAGTTTCGGCTGTATGAAAGAGAAGCACGTCTCGGAAATCGCCCTTACCTTGCATTAAAACGGCAACAGCGCAACTGTGCCAGAAGAAGAATAATTAGATTTAACCCATTTGGCAGAATAAAAATAGGTAAATAAATACAGCATTGTGAATGATTTCAGAAGAGAGATTTTTGTGGGGAGAAAAATCTTTTAATAATTGTCCAGGAAAGAAGTGCAAACGTAGCCATACGTCATAGGGAAATTACCGAGGCCCGACGGGTGGGGAAATAAAAATCAACAGCAACACCCACACAGCTGAAGATTAAAAATTATTTAATATCTCAGAAATGCATGATCGATTTTCATGCGCAGTGAGATCATTTTACGCTTGGAAGACGAGCTTTCTGGAGATACAATTTTTATAATGGGGCGACAATTATTTCAAAAGTTGGTCACGAAAAGGACTAGGATTTTATCTTTTTTTGACTAAAGAGTATAAAACTCCTGGCAGCACCAAGCTAATCATGCAGTTTACGACAGACTCCTTGAGGGGAGAGGCTACATCACGTCATGCAGTTTACCAGTACTCCTTGAGGGGAGATGCTACATCACATCGTGCAGACATTATCCGATAGCCAAGAGTGTCGCGGTTTCGATAACCAACGAGCATCCGAAAGGAATAGCCAAGAAGTATTATTACAGTATCGCCGTGTGGAGAATTAGGAAAATCCTAGTTACAGGATTTAGTTCCGACAGTATAAAGTTTACTATGAAAAGTTCAGAAATTACAGTCAAAGCAGGCTGCGAACTTAGAGCTCAGGGCGATAGGTCTTTAAGTAAACGACCAAAAGTATCATAACGTATTGAAGTAACGTCATAGCGAGATAAACATTCTATCAACTTTAAAGAACCCGAGTAGGGACGGACAGAACGAGGTTCGCAAGGTATTCCTGAAAGAGAGGAATTCGAGAACCGAATAAGCGGAAAGGAGAAGGAAATTATAGACATTGCTTCAAGAAAGCAGACGAACTATTAAAAAGCACTAAGTTACGAGGAGTATTAGTTGCTAGAAATCAATAGGTCACCGATAGATTATCTGGGGGACCGTGGAAGAAATAGACTTTCGCTAGACCAACCAATAGGGTCTAAAAGGGAGCCGTTCGAGTCAGAGAAAATAGCAGATCGTCAGGAACGGGATTTGAAGGAGAACTATTCCAGGGAAGAAGTAGATGGTTCGAGACTTTCACATTCTGACAGGATAGGAAGCCGACATTTACTAAATTTCACCCTTGGAGACGGGAGGTCAAGAAATCACGTGGAAAGGCTTAAGAGCAGCCTCAGTGATTATAATCTGTGAAGTGTAATTATATAAAGATTTGTGTTAAAAAGTAATATTTTCAGTGTGTTTATCGTGTATTCTAAACGAATACACCAGTGTTTTAAAATGTTATCAGTGTTAAATGTATACGAGTTAAATGTGTATCATGATATGTCTGTACATGAAATGAATTTTTTACAAGATGGTGTAATTTCAAAATAATGGGCAAAAATGAAACATCGCAAGAAAAAGGAAGGTCAGGGACCGACCTATAACATGTGAGTAAAGATTTTCATTATGTTTTGTGTGGGGAAAGTGTTTGTGTACAATCCACCGGAGTTTGAGATAGAGGATGTTTCTAAATAACAAATAACAGAATAAGAGCGCGGTCTGAACGAATAAAATTTGAGAAATTAAATAATTATGTGAAATCCTGTAGATGAAATGTATGAAATAAAATGTCAGTGTATTTGACAAATACAGTAAAAGCAAGCGTAATAATAATAATCATAATGAAAGATATATAAATAAAGATAAATTTGAATTATATGAAAGTAAGAGCGTTTGAGCCTTAATAAAAGTGTAAGACATGGTGTTAATGCATGTTCTTAAAATATAGCGATTATTGTCAAGGGAAGGGATTAATATAAAAATATTGAGATATAGGTAAATTGTTAATGTGGAATTTATAAGTTCTTTGGAAGACGCTAGGCCTTAAAATAATGTATAGCGCAATGTAGCGCAATTAAAGTAAATTGTCACGCTAGGAAGGCGTAGAATCAAAAATGTACTTGGTAAATTACTCACGAGGGGTAGTTGATTGAGGTAATTGAGCCATGATAAAGTCCTCCAATAGTGACGTAGATCACGAGGCTATATATGTTATGTTGTATTATAATAGGGAGCAAATGTATGGTATTTTGTGCGCAGGTAATGTAGGCCACGGCCGACCCTAAATCGCATTTATATAAGTCCTCTAGTATGGGAATGGTTCCCGAGGCATGTTAAGAGAGTCGAACCTAGACTCGTCTAATTGTGGAAGCCCCTCAGTATTCGTCGTTGTATGTGAATTACTCTTACCAATCAATGATGACCCTTCATAATTAATCAAAGCCAAGGTTACGAAAGTGGTTTATGAACCTAATAGTGTTTGTTGAAAGTAAATGAGGGAAGTAAAAACGCCAGGTCTCACCAGAGAACTGAAGAAAGAATGATCTGTTTTAAAAGCATTGAGTATAGCTGCCACGCGCGGGCTAGGCAAGAGGGTCCCCTCTCAGCCATAAATCTCGCCCAAGTGATTACGGTCTAACCCTTGTTATTGTAAGTTGTGCCAGGTCGGAAAGGAACGCCTGAGAGAAGTAGTAACACACCGTGAGTTTTTAAAAGTTGTAAAGGACCCGGGGTTTGAACCGAGGTCCATGTAGATGAAATATTGCTAGCCAGTTCAGATCGTAGCTTTATTATGTGATAATGGTCTTATAAGACAAATAAATAAATAAAATCCCGAATGTAATGTTGTATGGATATAAGATGCCATGAGTTCAATGAAGATAACTAGATTCCGGGAGCAATCATACTTTTTGACTTTGTCAAGTAATCTTTTGTAACTCTGGAGTACACAAGTATTTTTCCCGATCACTGTAGTGGATTTGTGAAACTTGAGAGAGATGGTAAATGTTGAGAACATTGTGGAATGCCCAAACATTTAAGTAGAGAAGTAATATGTACTTTAAATATGATTATACGTTTGTTTGATGAGAAGAAAACTCATAAAATAGTTATTGAGGTGTGTGAAAGAAGGACACCGTCATTTATTGGAAAGTATCGAGCCATTAGAGCTCGTGATTACATTGGACTTTAAGATAGATACTTTATGGAAGTGAAAATAATTATGAGTTGCTGGTTTGGAAGAAACCATTTATTTTAATATAATGTTTGTTAATTTTTTTATATTTTTATTGTTCACTTTGAACAAGTTTTAAAGGATTTGGTCAATAGTTTATTTTTTTATTTGTTTGTAGCGCCATAATTTTGGTTAATTAAATGTTTAAAATAGGAGTTGATTTTGTTTTCATTTTGAAAGTGTATCCTCTAATTAATCCAAAATGTGTAAGTCACAGAGTGGGAGAACGTACCAAAACCACGCAAATCCCGATTTGAGCATTGCTGGCATACTGTGATTTGCATATTTCTTGCCGAAAGGGCACAGTAGTTGATTACGGTAATTGAGCCATGATAAAGTCCTCCAATAGTGGCGTAGATCACGAGGCTATGTGTGTTATGTTATATTGTAATAGGGAGCAAATGTATGGTATTTTGGGCGCAGGTAATGTAGGCCACGGCCGACCCTAAGTCGCATTTTTATAAGTCCTCTAGTATGGGAATGGTTCCCGAGGCATGTTAAGAGAGTCGAACCTAGACTCGTCTAATTGTGGAAGCCCCTAAATATTCGTGGTTGTATGTGAATTACTCTTACAAATCAATGATGACCCTTCATAATTAATCAATGCCAAGGTTACGAAAGTGGTTTATGAACCTAATAATGTTTGTTGAAAGTAAATGAGAGAAATAAAACGCCAGGTCTCACCAGAGAACTGAAGAAAGAAAGATCTGTTTTAAAAGCATTGAGTATAGCTACCACGCGCGGGCTAGGCAGGAGGGTCCCCTCTCAGCCATAAATCTCGCCCAAGTGATTACGGTCTAACCCTTGTTATTGTAAGTTGTGCCAGGGCGGAAAGGAACGCCTGAGAGAAGTAGTAACACACCATGAGTGTTTAGAAGTTTTAAAGGACCCGGGGTTTGAACCGAGGTCCATGTAGATAAAATATTGCTTGCCTGTTCAGATCGTAGCTTTCTTATATGATAATGGTCTTATAAGACGAATAAATAAAATAAAATCCCTAATGTAATGTTGTATGGATGTAGGATTCCATGAGTTTAATGAAGATAACTAGATTCCGGGAGTAATCATAGTTTTTGACTTTGTCAAGTAATCTTTTGTAACTCTGGAGTACACAAGTATTTTTCCCGATCACTGTAGTGGATTTGTGAAACTTGAGAGATATGGTAAATGTTGAGAACATTGTGGAATGCCCAAACATTTAAGTAGAGAAGTAATATGTACTTTAAAGATGATTATAGGTTTGTTTGATGAGAAGAAAACTCATAAAATAGTTATTGAGGTGTGTGAAAGAAGGACACCGTCATTTATTGGAAAGTATCGAGCCATTAGAGCTCGTGATTACATTGGTCTTTAAGATAGATACTCTATGGAAGTGAAAATAAGTATGAGTTGCTGGTTTGAAAGAAACCATTTATTTGATTGTAATGTTTGTTAATTTTTTATATTTTTATTGTTCACTTTGAACAAGTTTAAAAGGATTTGGTCAATAGTTTATTTGTTTATTTGTTTATAGTGCCATAATTTTGGTTAATTAAATGTTTAAAATAGGAGTTGATTTTGATTTCATTTTGAAAGTGTATCCTCTAATTAATCCAAAAAGTGTAGGTCACAGAGTGGGAGAACGTACCAAAACCCCGAAAATCCCGATTTGAGCATTGCTGGCATACTGTGATTTGCATATTTCTTGCTGAAAGGGCACAGGGGGGCATAGAAGTACTGTGCTTGGATTAATAATTAGAGGAACACTTAGGAAGGTCATTTCATGTAAAAGTAAAAATGATGATAGGAATAGCTACAGCATATAAATTTAACTGACCGCATGGGTCCCTAGAAACTCACACCGAGCAGCCCTGAATATATAATAAAAACCCCCTACCACTCATTCTCTGTTTTATCCGTTTTCCAACGTGGGGCCTGTATGATTATATCATACACGTACTACCATTCATTCTTTTTGGCGCCCAGTACGCAGGGATGAGTTTTCCTAGGAAAAACCCGAGTTTTCTCGAAAAATCAAGATTTTCATTTTTTTGGAAAAAAAGGTTTTTCGAAATTTTGAATTTTAAATACTTCCATAAAGGTTTATGAGATTGAATAAAGATATCAAAAGGGTACGTTGTAGTAAATACCCGTACCAAAGTAAATTTTTTAAGAAATTGGGACACAATGGTTCAGATTACCATCTCTCAAGCATGTACCAGCGATGTGGCATGAATAGCCCACAATATTTTAATAAGATGTCATTAAGTGAAGAGAGGCGGAGGCTCTCGGAGAATGTAAGGGTAGAGAGTAAAGATAAGCGTAAAACCATAGATGATAAAGAGTACCCAAGTAAAGAAAATGTAAAGGTTTCTTTAGAAAGCAAGCGTGCACCTGGATACATAGTTACACAAAGAGAAGGTAACATGTCTGCAGACAACAGGGTAAAAATTGAGCCTTTAGAGCTTCAAAAGGAAAAGGAAAATGTGAACCGATTCCAAAGGAGAATGTAATTAGTACAGAAAATAATAATAGTAAAGGTAATTCAAAGTCTCACGTAGTAATGCAGGTTCAAGTAGGTTCGGAAAACGAAGGGGAAAAGAACGATAGTCTCCGCGTTCAGGATCAGGAAAAGGTAGAAATGGCGACCTGGAAGGAAGTAGAAAAATTCTTGGATATAATTGATGAAATAGGAAAAGAGCACTATAAGATGAGGAATGAACTTTGGGAATTAAAAGATTTCAACTTAAGAAAGAAGGAAGGAATTGAGGAACAAAAAGAAAGTATTTGCGAGAAAATTGAGAAGATATTCGAACTTCGTAAGAGGGCATGTGAAAATACCTATGAGATACCCAAATTGTATAAAGAAATTCCTGAGATTAAAAGGTCATTTAGAGAGACGAAAAGGGAATTTGCGAAACGTATGGAGAAAGAAGGAAAAATAGAAATAGCTTCTTGGAAACAGATAGATACATTGGTTGGGGACGTAAAGGAAATAAGGTACTCATTACAGGATAGTGAAAGAAAACGGAATAAGATCTTGTGGAATACTGATTACGAGGATCACGATAGGAAGAAATACCTTAAGGAACAGATGCAGTATATAAAGGAAAAAGGGGATAAGATGCATTATTTTAATTTGGATATATATGATGGATATGGAATAATAAGTGTTCAGGACTTAGCTGAAGTAAGAAAAGTCAAGATTCAGGAATATCAAGAAACATTAGAGGCCGTCCAAAAGAAATATGAGGAATACATGTTGGAGCAGAACCGTCAGTCAGATGAAGCCGCTGCCCAAGTTGAAAAGCAAGTAGAAATCGAAGAAGAAAAAGAAATAACGGTGCCGGAAGAGCCCGAAATTGATATTAGAGAAGAAGAACAAGAAGTAGAAATCGTAATGACTCCAGTGGAAACTGAGGAAAACTTTGAGATCCTTCCAGAAGAACAAATGGAGACACAAGAGGAAATGAGAACTCCGGATCAGGACGACAGCCGAAATAAAAATGAGTTGCAAAGTGAAGAAGAACAATTTCATGATAAGGTGGAGTTGGAAGAGCAAGAGATAATCCCAAACCAGGAGATAACAAAAGAAGTGAAAGTTGGGGAAACGGAAACAATAATTCCTGAAGAAATGGAGAAAGTAAATGAAACAATAATAGAAAGTATTGTCAAAGCACAGAAGGAAGCAGAGGTCCAAGATTTCACAAAAACGAAAAAGGAAAACCCAGAAGGAATTCTGGAGGATCAGAAAGATATGATACAACTAGAAGAAGAAGAAGAAAAATTGAAAGCACAGATCCTAGAATTAATGATAAAATGCCAGGAGTGCCAACGAAAGAAAAGAGGAATGGAAACAGATGCCAACGAGAGCCAAGAAAACCTCCAAGGAAAAGATGAGATTGTTGGAAATAATGAAGAAAAGAGAGGAGATGCCTTTGAAAGTAATCAGGAAAGAGGAAGAATACCGCAATTGGTAGTCGGTTTACAAGAGAATAGAGACCATCTAGAAATTAGGAGAGGAGGAGAGATAACGTACAATGCCTTGGAGAAAGAGGACGCTCAGGCGTATTTCAGTTGGAAGGTTCGTAAAAAGAAAAGGAATGAAAGAAGGGAAAATTGGAAAAGGGGAGATAGAAGGAGAACACGCTTATGGACAAGGATGAAAAGAAGGCAGAGATGGTTCATAAAGCAAAAGAGATATTGAGTGTGGAAGAGAAGGAATAAAACTTATATAGAAATAAGAAGACGAGAGAATATGGATTGTAAGGAAATAAGAGAAGAGGGAGAAAGAGTAAGGGATGAAGAGAGCAAGAAAGATGCTGAGATCATAAAGAAAACAGAGCATTATATAAGAGCCATAGAGAGATGTAAAGGAAATGAAGAAAGAACGATGCATTGTTTGAAACAATTATATAACTTACCGATAAATGTTCAGCATCTGGAGAAAACAGGAATGGGCAAGGTTGTAAATGGAATGAGAAAAAGGGACGGTTTGGTAGGAGATGTACCCCGAGCCTTGATAAAACTTTGGAAGGAAATGGTAATGGAAGACCAAAATGATGAAGAAGAGTGCGAAAGTGAAGAATCAGAAAGAGATACTATGGAAATAGAAGATAATGAAAGTAAGGAAGAAGAATTCAAAGGTGAAGAGAAAGAAAGTGATGAGATGGAAACAGAAGATAATGAGAGTGAAGAAGAAGATGAATAAGAAGAAGACGAAGAACAAGAGATGGTGGGATATGAAAGTATGGAATTGACAAATACCATCATTTATTATCAGAAAGCCATTGGAAGGTGTATGTGTAATGAAAATGTTTTGTTGTATTGCCTAAGCATATTAAAACATTTACCCATAACTGTTCGACAGTTAATAGAAACAAATGTTGTAGAAACAGTTGAAAGTATTCACGAACAAGGGGGGATGTGAATATACGAGCTCAAGAGTTGCTTATAAAATGGGAAAATGAAATGATAGAAGATTTAAGAGCAGGAGGAGAAGAAGTTATGGAAATGGGAGATATGCTCGAGGAAAATAATGAGGAAGACTTAGAAGAAGAGAATGAGGGAGAAGAGCAAGGAGGAATAATAACAGTTGGAGATGTAAGGTGGAGGCACAAAGGATAGAAAAAGATTATTCCAGCATAGATAACGGGTTAAGCCGCATGCACCCGTTAAAGAATGAGAGAATAAAGGAAATTTTGCTTGAAATACCATCTCAAGAAGAGATGAGGAAAACAGAAGAAAACCAAGAAGAGTCGGGTGAGAATAGACCGAGCTCTTAAAAATCAAATGAAAATTTTACAGACTGGAGTCTGAAAACAATAATGAAGAAGTAACGGGTAAAGCCATTTGCACCCGTAAGGTATTTAAAGAAGGTCGATAGGTTGACAGTACAAAATAAGAAAAGAGAAATAGACCGGCAGGATGCCCGTCTTATGAAACGAGGAAAGAAATAAAGCTGTTTGACTCAAGTTTGGAGAGCGCACCAGACTAGGGGAGAATCGTAAACACCCGAACGTGACAAGTAATTTATGACCCTGAGTGGAGACGTCCGCTAAGGAAAATGAATGAATGGGATCTTTGAAAGACCAAAGACAAGCCAGAGAGGAAGAGGATTTTAAAGGAATAAAGAAACAAAATGTACGGATAACGTTATGATGGCTTCGACTGTTAAAAAAAAAAGATTTTTATAAATAATTGAAATAAATTTCCTCAAAATTTTTCGAAAATTTAATTACCTAAGGAGGGGAGAGATGAACCCATGTACCATTGGCTCAAAAGGGGTCGAATCCATGTATATTTCTAAATAGGAAGGAAAGAAATATACAGTCCAATGGAACATATGAAATATTTCAGGCGAGGATGCTAGCCTAACGTTGTGTAAGAAGTTAGACCCAGGTGGCCAGGAAATGAGATCATTCCTGACTCATGGATAACGAGCCAGTCACGAGTATGAATAGACTGAGTGGAAAGTTTCGGCTGTATGAGAGAGAAGCACATCTCGGAAATCGCCCTTACCTTGCATTAAAACGGCAACAGCGCAACTGTGCCAGAAGAAGAATAATTAGATTTAACACATTTGGAAGAATAAAAGTAGGTAAATAAATACAGCATTGTGAATGATTTCAGAAGAGAGATTTTTGTGTGGAGAAAAAGCTTTTAATAACTGTCCAGGAAAGAAGTGCAAACGTAGCCATACGTCATAGGGGAATTACCGAAGCCCGAGGAGTGGGGAATTAAAAATCAACAGCAACACCCACACAGCTGAAGATTAAAAATTATTTAATATCTCAGAAATGCATGATCGATTTTCATGCGCAGTGAGATAATTTTACGTTTGGAAGACGAGCTTTCTGGAGGTATAATTTTTATAATGGTGCGACAATTATTTCAAAAGTTGGTCACGAAAAGGACTAGGATTTTATCCTTTTTTGACTAAAGAGTATAAAACTCCTGGCAGCACCAAGCTAATCATGCAGTTATTCCGACAGCCCGAGAGGGGGCGTCACGCTGTATCAGTACATGCAGTATCAGTCAGCCCAGGGGGGCGTGACGTTGGAGCATCACCATATGCAATTATTCCATCCAGGGGACGTGAAGCCACATCAGGGAGTTTACGACAGACTTCTTGAGGGGAGATGCTGTATCTCAGCGAGATAGACATTATCCGATAGCCAAGAGTGTCGCGGTATCGATAACCAACGAGCATCCGAAAGGAATAGCCAAGAAGTATTATTACAGTATCGCCGTGTGGAGAATTAGGAAAATCCTAGTTACAGGATTTAGTTCCGACAGTATAAAGTTTACAGTGAAAAGTTCAGAAATTACAGTCAAAGCAGGCTGCGAACTTAGAGCTCAGGGCGATAGGTCTTAAATTAAAACGACCAAAAGTATCATAACGTATTGAAGTAACGTAACGGCGAGATAAACATTCTATCAACTTTAAAGAACCCGAGTAGGGACGGACAGAACAAGATTCGCAAGGTATTCCTAAAAGAGAGGAATTCGAGAACCGAATAAGCGGAAAGGAGAAGGAAATGATAGACATTGCTTCAAGAAAGCAGACGAACTATTAAAAAGCACTAAGTTACGAGGAGTATTAGTTGATAGAAATCAATAGGTCACCGATAGATTATCTGGGGGACCGTGGACGAAATAGACTTTCGCTAGACCAACCAATAGTGTCTAAAAGGGAGCCGTTCGAGTGAGAGAAAATAGCAGATCGTCAGGAACGGGATTTGAAGGAGAACTATTCCAGGGAAGAAGTAGATGGTTCGAGACTTTCACATTCTGACAGGATAGGAAGCCAACATTTACTAAATTTCACCCTTGGAGACGGGAGGTCAAGAAATCACGTGTGAAAGGCTTAAGAGCAGCCTCAGTGATTATAATCTGTGAAGTGTAAATATATAAAGATTTGTGTTAAAAAGTAATATTTTCAGTGTGTTTATCGTGTATTCTAAGCGAATACACCAGTGTATTTTAAAATGTTATCAGTGTTAAATGTATACGAGTTAAATATGTGTCAAAATATGTTTGTACATGAAATGAATTTGTACAAGATGGTGTAATTTCAAAATAGTGGGCAAAAATAAAACATCGCAAGAAAAGGAAGGTCAGGGACCGACCTATTACATGTGAGTAAAGATTTTCATTATGTTTTGTGTGGGGAAAGTATTTATGTACAATCCACCGGAGTATGAGATAGAGGGATGTTTCTAAATAACAAATAACAGAATAAGAGCGCGGTCTGAACGAATAAAATTTGAGAAATTATAAATAATTATGTGAAATCCTCTAAAGGAAATGTATGAAATAAAATGTCAGTGTATTTGACAAATACAGTAAAAGCAAGCGTAATAATAATAATCATAATGAAAGGTATATAAATAAAGATAAATTTGAATTATATGAAAGTAAGAGCGTTTGAGCCTTAATAAAAGTATAAGACATGGTGTTAATGCATGTTCTTAAAATATAGCGATTATTGTCAAGGGAAGGGATTAATATAAAAATATTGAGATATGGATAAATTGTTAATGTGGAATTTATCAGTTCTTTGGAAGACGCTAGGCCTTAAAATAATGTATAGCGCAATGTAGCGCAATTAAAGTAAATTGTCACGCTAGGAAGGCGTAGAATCAACAAGATGTTCAGTAAAGAACATATAGCCTGCTTTCTCCTAAATGTATGAGTATAGTTATAACTCGTTGTTATTATCAAAGAGTATAATAGAACTATTCTTTGTTGAAGGCCATAGAAACTATTTACCTCTACCAAACGCCACAATCTAGATAAAAACTGCTACCATCATTGAAGAAAGAAAGATAAGAAGTATCTCAAGAATGCTATGGATCTGGAGACATAATCGACCGGACTGGCTGCGTGGCTCGGCGGTAACGTTCTCGCTTGCTGGGCCCTAGGTTGCAGGTTCGTATCCTGGCGCAGTCAGCTGGCATTTGAGGGTGCACAAATGCGAGGGAGCCGTGTCAGTACATTTACTGGCACGTTAAAGATCCCCTTCGGGCCAAAATTCCGGCACCCCGGTGTCTCTAAAAGCAACAGTAGTTAAAAGGGATGTAAAACCAATAACAATATTATTATTATTATTATTATTGTTTTAATGTGCTAAACGGTTCCAGGCTAGTGTTCAGAAATAAAGGGGGAGTTTTAGTCGGTAGCCTGCTACTCAGTAGCAGGAGCCCGACACTCTGTGCGTAAATGCATTTCTTCCCCTAAAATATATATAGTATTATTATTATTATTATTATTATTATTATTATTATTATTATTATTATTATTATTATTATTATTATTATTATTATTATTATTATTATTACATATACGACCTGCCGTGGGCAATATCCAACTTTGAGTTGAGGCATGTCTTTACACGTCTGGTTGTGCAGGGCTTTCACAACCCTAATTGAAAAAAAAGGAAGGAAGATTGTAGTTTTACGTGGCCGTGAATCTTGTGATTATGAGCCACGGGACCTCCTTTTTACGTGGAATCCGAACCACAGGACATGGCATTTCACTTCAAAAATCTCACATGCATTGACCGGGAATCGAAAACCCTAATTGAATTAACAAATCTTTCCATGACCCTACAGAGACGTGTGTATACAAACTATGTGGATATTTTCGATTGCTATTTGCCTGAAATAAAAGTAGTAATTAATACTTGAACTAACACCAATGGCTTGAGCTCAGTTACTATGTGAAATCGTTTTGTTCTTTACTTCAAATAACATTTTCTAGTAACGCAAAATAGGCTGTTACAAACCCTTTAAAATAAAAAGTAAAAATGTATCGTAGTATCATCTTGTCATTCTTCAAATTCGATGCGCATAGAATGCCAATGGTATATTAATCAATGGAGCCCCTCGTAGACTAGTCGTGACTTCTAGTGGTGAAATATCGAACAATATAATCCTAACAGAGCGAGTGCATTCTAGCGGCCAGAAGAAGAAACTTTTCAATAAAATCTGGAAGTTAATAAGTATGTCGGCGTGCAGTTACCTTTTTGGCAGCTAGATGTCTCGAGTAAATCTGCTGGCGAATTATGTTTTAATTAAATATATATTTTACACCATAATATGCACAATATAACGCTTAATTTTAAAACATCTGAGTCATTACAAAACAATAAACATATAACATTTCAAGCAAAAAATCTAACTCTGATCGGGTTTGAACCATAGGCATTTGAGCGATAGGCTAACGCTCTACCACTGAGCTAATTGTGTCAACGAATATCGTTCTATATAAAATGACTTACATAGAACTTGTTAGCAAATAATGATTTATACTAAACGATTTCATCACTGGAGTATATTATTTATATATAAAGCATTTCATACAAAGTTTATTTATTTTGTATCAGTACGCTATATTGCATTCAATACTCAAATTAGTGAAATATAAGTCAGGCACAAGATATCCGCTGCCATCTTGTCTTATTACTGAATCAGCTCAGCTTTTTAAAATCACGTCTGCACTATAGAATTACAAAATAAACTTTTAATTTCGAACGTGCCTCTTCCTTTAGAACAGTTAAAACGATTCTCGGCTCGATAATCGGAACTGGTGGGTCCCATGATATGGATTATAAAGTTTGCATAATTCGCACGGCCGCCATCCTGAAATGGTATGGCGGACGACCTAGTAGTTTGGTTACAAGACGCATCCTATACGAAGGTATGTTGTTACCAAATTTGGTAGAGATCGGATGATTTGGTTAGTCGTTATTTGATTTTACGTTTTGAACGTTTGAGTGGCCGCCATTCAGTTTTAGTAAAGATGGCGGCGATATAAAACATGACACTGAGGTGTCCTTTGCTAGTGCTACCTTTGTACCAAATTTCGTTCAATTCGCATTCACCGTGTTCGAATTGATAGGGGGGGACAGACATTCAGAGTACACACACTCACACACACACAGACACACACACACACACAGACTCACACACACACATACACACACACATACAGACTCACACACACACATACACACACACAGACAGACACACTTTTTTCGCCCTGTGTTGATCTCATAAGTCTACTTTCATTTTTGCAAAAATCGAAAGTAGGCTAAAAATGTACTTGGAAAATTACTCACGAGAGGTAGTTGATTGCGGTAATTGAGCCATGATAAGTCCTCCAATAGTGACGTAGATCGCGAGGCTATATGTGTTATGTTGTATTATAATAGGGAGCAAATGTATGGTATTTTGTGCGCAGGTAATGTAGGCCACGGCCGACCCTAAGTCGCATTTATATAGGTCCTCTAGTATGGGAATGGTTCCCGAGGCTTGTTAAGAGAGTCGAACCTAGACTCGTCTAATTGTGGAAGCCCCTAAATATTCGTCGTTGTATGTGAATTACTCTTACCAATCAGTGATGACCCTTCATAATTAATAAATGCCAAGGTTACGAAAGTGGTTTATGAACCTAATTATGTTTGTTGAAAGTAAATGAGAGAAATAAAACGCCAGGTCTCACCAGAGAACTGAAGAAAGAAAGATCCGTTTTAAAAGCATTGAGTATAGCTGCCACGCGCGGGCTAGGCAGGAGTGTTCTCTCTCAGCCATAAATCTCGCCCAAGTGATTACGGTATAACCCTTGTTGTTGTAAGTTGTTCCAGGTCGGAAAGGAACGCCTGAGAGAAGTAGTAACACACCGTGAGTGTTTAGAAGTTGTAAAGGACCCGGGGTTTGAACCGAGGTCCATGTAGATGAAATATTGCTTGCCAGTTCAGATCGTAGCTTTCTTATGTGATAATGGTCTTATAAGACGAATAAATAAAATAAAATCCCTAATGTAATGTTGTATGGATGTAGGATTCCATGAGTTTAATGAAGATAACTAGATTCCGGGAGCAATCATACTTTTTGACTTTGTCAAGTAATCTTTTGTAACTCTGGAGTACACAAGTATTTTTCCCGATCACTGTAGTGGATTTGTGAAACTTGAGAGATATGGTAAATGTTGAGAACATTGTGGAATGCCCAAACATTTAAGTAGAGAAGTAATATGTACTTTAAAGATGATTATAGGTTTGTTTGATGAGAAGAAAACTCATAAAATAGTTATTGAGGTGCGTGAAAGAAGGACACCGTCATTTATTGGAAAGTATCGAGCCATTAGAGCTCGTGATTACATTGGACTTTAAGATAGATACTCTATGGAAGTGAAAATAAGTATGAGTTGCTGGTTTGAAAGAAACCATTTATTTTAATGTAATGTTTGTTAATTTTTTATATTTTTATTGTTCACTTTGAACAAGTTTAAAAGGATTTGGTCAATAGTTTATTTGTTTATTTGTTTGTAGTGCCATAATTTTGGTTAATTAAATGTTTAAAATAGGAGTTGATTTTGTTTTCATTTTGAAAGTGTATCCTCTAATTAATCCAAGATGTGTAGGTTACAGAGTGGGAGAACGTACCAAAACCCCGAAAATCCTGATTTGAGCATTGCTGGCATACTGTGATTTGCATATTTCTTGCTGAAAGGGCACAGTATATAATACAGTATATGTATATAGGGTAAAGTCAAGTAACTCCGTGATACTAAGCTTTTTTTGTTACGATTTCGGAAATTATAGATTTCAGTTATTTCGATTTATTTCATGTTAAAGAGGAATACCCTACGGAACATTTCTGGCATATATCTTACAAATATTCATAAGTTATTTCAAGATATCAACTAACAAAATCCGGTAGTAGAAGTAGGTAACGCCGTGATATTCAAGTTTCTCCGTGATAGTGTTCAAATTACTCCGTGATAGCATGGTGTTCATCATTCTGTGTACCTTTTAATCGTGAAATCTAATGTTTTATGTAATGAAACTGTTCAAATCGTATATAGACTATACATTTCTATTACCCCATTGAAACATTTCACTACACAGTGTTCTTATAGAGAAAAAAAATACGAGCCTTACAGTAGTCGCATATGGTGTGCATCATCTGACATAGAAGAAACCTCTCGTGAAATTGTTGATACACCGGTATTTTATACTATTATTGGCACAAATAGTAATCTATTGTAAAAGGGAGTGTTTTACAGATATTGTAGTTTATAATACGGAACTAATTTTATTAGATGACTTGTAGCTTCCACCAGCACTAGCCTAAATAACGAATACTATAAGGATCAAATAGGCTAGATTAATAGACGCGACACCGCTCATAACCTTAAATTCCTTATAAACATGTCCTCTTCATTCACAGACAAACACGTAATTTCATATGGATTATGTTAAAATGAGTCATTGATATGATAAATATCGTTTAAAATGATAATCTGGTAGCAAAAATATCTACTCCGTCCGGGATTCGAACCCAAGATCCCTAGATTCACAATCATAAGCACTAATCCCACGGCTATTTCGACTATGCAAAATGTGTGCACAAGATGGTGACTTTTTTCCATGTTCCAATAATACTGCATTACGGAATTCAGTTTCATTTATATTTTGCTTGTTTCGATAATGTTCCTGCGTGAAATTGAGTTTAAAATGCCTTATGAATAGGCCCTCTTGTGAGTGAAGAGAATGTATTCAGTAATAGTTCATGAAGGCTTGCTCAATTCTCGTATAACCACAACGATTATATTATATTAATGACTGCATTACCGTTATGTGGGTTAATATTTGAATTGCCATTGTGTAGAAACACAATACCGGCAATGCCGACTACTTACAATGTTTGATATTAAGGCATTTTACCATTTAAATACTGATACGAAGACTTCGAACATGTACCATGTTATTTGTTTCAATCACTTGACACCAGAGTTCGCATGAGTGTTTTCCGTTCAGTATGTCATATACGTTCCACATGGCCGAGAGTACGTCATGGTCATGGTATCAATTTCCCACACCACGCGCTCATTGTTCCTCGTACCACTGCCAGCTGGGTCTTACCACTGCCCGCTGGATCGATCGATCGAGTTGGCAGTGCATCTTATACTTCCGTTCGTTCCACCACTGCCAGCTAGTACACTTCCGTTCGATCCATCGAGCGGGCAGTGCATACTTCCGTTCGATCCACCACTGCCAGCTCGATCGTTCCGATCCACTTCCGTCCCCAATTTTCAAAATCAATCCCACAAAACTATCCAGCAACCGAGCGGAACGATGTTACACATCAAAAAAACATTTTTTTTAAATATTCCATTAACTTAAACATATTTTAAGTCTTATGGGTCTCTATCAGATTCCTCACACCTATCACACATAAAATAGACATTATAGGCACCAGACAATACAAAACTGATAATCAATCCATTCGGCTCCATTCTTCCTCTTGGTGTCATCCGCTAGGGGAGCAACTTCACGCACCACAACCATCATCGACATTGTTTTGGGGTCTGGAATTAGGCCAAGACCGATTTATTGTGTCTATCTTGACACACTATCTTCACTTCAAATTCAGGTGACACAACGAATGGCTTTCCAATTTTTGCAAGGGGTTGCACTTCCTGGATCAGCTGAATATTTTGTGCAATAACCCTTTAGTGTACTCCACGGGTTATTAAAATGTATACTGACCATCCTTCTTCCTTTATCGAATTCAATGCTTCTTTCAGTGTTTCAGCTGTGTAGGAGCGAGCCTCTTGATTCCGTTTTGGCGCCATTTCAGCGTCCAACGTAAGAAAAACGCTCTTATTGCTAAGCTCACACACCTTGCATGCGTAACACTACATGCATGTAAGTTTTGTTTACGAATGGTCTACATCTTAGCTCTGAATGGAGTTAAAATGAAACTCATACAATGAAACAGCTACTTTATAAGAAATTAAAATCTTCACCACAGATTTCACTGGATGTGGATCACTTGTTGAAATGTCAACTCTCTGTTAATATATTTTTTAAACCTCATTGAGTTGGTCAAAGATAGTACGAGCTTCCTGGATTCCTGGTTTCTACTGCCATCTGTTGGTAAAAACTTAGAACTTTCGGAATTGAACCTACGTAGTGATAGAGGAAATACTCTTTATCACGGTGTTACTTGATATCACGGAGTAACTTGACTTTACCCTATTATAAAATACCATGAGTTAACACCACTCATTCATTCTCCTTTTTGGCTCGGAGCTCGAGAAATAAAGAAAAACAGTGTTACCTAGAAAGCGCTCGTTCTTTGATGGAGCACACCTAAATGTTATTACCGTGAAAGGAATGATACCGCAAAAGAAAATGAGCCACATAATTTCGATAGAAAAACATAAACCATAGTAGTTAAATTCAGATAAAGCATGGCCAGCTGAATTTATATTTATTATTTCTGATTTGTACCGGAGTGGATTTTAGAAATTGACGCGAGGGTTGGAACGGTGTGCAGTCAGTCTCATGAGGACAATTAAGTAGCTGTCCGACAGTGAGACAGCGCCCCAGTACGAAAACCGAGATTAACGGCTGATGGGATCCAACGCCTACTACACGTTACACCACAATCTGCAGACCAAATGGTTGGGTAGCGGTTGCTTGGTAGGCCATGGCTCTTCATGGGTTCTTGTGCCATAGTATAATATGCAATAATAATAATAATAATAATAATATTGTCTGGCCTCGGGTGCCGGGTGCAAGATTAAACTGACAAATTCCTACTGGAGGAAGCCTATGATGATAATTTTGTTTTTGTTCACGCAGGCATAAAACCAGTCCAAAATGTTGCTTGAACAGGGACTTAAGTTTTTCTTAAAGTGTGACTAGCCCTGGTTCCAATGCCTTGGAAATGAGTGTTACAGGAACCAACTGACCCATCGGCCCCGTGGTGTTGGGGTAGCGTGCCTGCCTCTCGCCCGGAGGCCCCGGGTTTGATTCCCGGCTCCGTCATGGATTTTAGAATGACGTGAGGGCTGGAAGGGGTACACTCAGCCTCGTGAGGACAATTGAGTAGGTATCTGACAGTGATGCAGCGCCTCGGTCGCAAAAACCAAGATTAACGGCCGAGAGGACCCGATGCGCTGACCACGCATCTCCCCAATATCTGCATGCTAAATATCTGGGCAGCAGTCACTTGGTATTCATGGGCTGTAGTGCCAGGGGTTATGCTATTATTATATAACATATAATGGAATAATGCATTTTTATACAAGTGAAGGAGCTCAGAATGTAGCCTACCATTAATTACCATAAATATGGAATATTATGCTTCCATTAATGTTTTGGCTGATGAAGGCTAAGTTTTGAGGATGGAACTGTTCCAATTTTAAAGAGATTTCTACTTAAAATTTGTTAAATATAATTGTTTATTCTTTTAAGAATGAACATTGTAATTAACTGGCAAGGGCAAAAGTTTTGACGGAACTACGCACAGAAAGCCTTGAGCTTTTAAGTTGTGTTGCCTCATTAACAGTTGAAAGTTACCATTCAATTGAACTTTTTACTGTAAAAAAGTAAACAGTTGCTTGGTATGTCCACCTTCACAGTGTGTTTTTAATTCTTGATACTAGTCTGCTTGCCGGTACAAAGTTGACATCACAATTCGGTTAGAGCCATAAGTTTTTAAAATTAAACCACTGTACAGAAAAAATAGTACTATAAAAGGAAAGTGGACCAGAGCAATGAAATACCACAACCATGGTGGCCAGCTGAAAACAAGAAGCACATCATATTTCGGGCAATGTGAGATGTTGTTGTTTGAGTCTTCAGTCTTTTGACTGGTTTGATGCAGCGCTCCATGAGTCCCTGTCCTGAGCTAATCGTTTCATCTCTACATAGCTACAACACCCTACATCCGAGGCAATCTGTTTAACATATTCTAACCTTGGTCTACCCCTACAGTTCTTGTCCTCGACCCTTCCTTCCATAACTAAGCTTGCTATTCCTGGGTGTCTTAGTATGTGTCCTACTAACCTATCTCTTCTCTTCATTAGCAGTCGCCAGAAACATCTCCCTTCTCCCACTCGTCTTAATACCTCTTCGTTTGTAACCCTATCTACCCATCTGATCTTCATCATTCTCCTGTAACACCACATTTCAAATGCTTCAATTCTCCTCTTTTCTGCTGCACCAATGGTCCAAGTTTCACTTCCATAGAGCGCCACGCTCCAGACAATGGCTTTCAAAAATGACTTCCTAATACCTAAATCTATATTCGATGTCAACAGATTTCTTTTTTGTAGAAATGCTTTCCTTGCCTGAGTCAACCTACTTTTTATATCCTCTTTGCTTCGTCCATCACTGGTTATTTTGCTTCCTAAGTAACAGTAGTCTCCTACTTCCTTCAGCTTTTCACCTGCCAATTTGATGTCCATAGAGGTTTCTGATTTATTTCGGCTCCATTCTAGTATTTTTGTTTTACAATTATTAATTTTCATCATGTACTCTTTCCGTAAGATGGAGTCCATACCATTCAAACTCTCATTCAAATCCTCAGGCTTGTCGGCCAAGATGACGATGTCATCAGCAAATCTCAGAGTTGAAATTATTTCTCCTTGAATCTTCACTCCCACTTGAAATTTTTCTCTAATTTCCTTCATTGCTTGTTCAATTTAAAGATTGAAAAGTACGTGTGATAAGTTGCAGCCTTGCCTAACACCTTTCCGAATATCAGCTTCTCTCTCATGTCCTTCAGCTCGAATGACTGCTGTCTGTTTTCTGTATAGATTGTAGATCACCCTCCTATCCCTGTACTTTATTCCAATAGATTACAAAATGTCAAACAATTTAGTCCAATCAACGTTATCAAAAGCCTTTTCTAAGTCTACAAATGCCATGAACGTTCTCTTATCTTTCCTTATTCTACCTTCCAAAATCAGCCTAAGACTTAGTACAGCTTCCCTTGTTCCTACATTTCTCCTGAAACCAAACTGGTCTTCACCCAACTCCCTTTCTATCTGGCTTTCAATCCTCTTGTAAATTATTCTAGACAGGATCTTTGAAGCATGAGTAATCAAGCTGATTTTATGGTAATCTTCACATCTGCCAGCTCCCACTTTCTTTGGTATAGGGATGATTACATTCTTCTTGAAATCAGGGGGTACCTCACCTGTCTCATAAATCCTACACACCAAGTGAAATAACCTGATCAGACCTTCATCTCCTATGCAGCGTAGCAACTCAATCGGTATATCATCCATACCCGGTGCCTTGCTCCTGCCTAAGTCCTCCAAAGCTCTATCAAATTCCGATCTCAATATCATATCTCCCTTCGCATCCTCATCAATTTCCTCCTCCCTTTCCATTACATGATTCTCAATCTCCTTTCCCTTATACAAACTCTCTATGTAAACTTTCCATCTCTCAACCTTTTCTTCCCTATCTGTTAGAGGCTTTCCATTTGTGTCCTTAATATTACAGCACTTAGTCTTCTTTTCCCCAAATGTATTCTTAATCCTTCAATAAGCTGTGTCTACTTTTCCTAGTTTCAGACAATTTTCTATACCTGCACATCTCTCTTTCAACCATTCTTCTTTCGCTTCCTTGCACTTCTTGTTCACCTCATTCCTCAGGCGTCTGTATTCTGCTTTCCCCTTTTCATCTCTTACATTCTTGTGTTTCCGCCTTTCATCCATCAATTCTAGTATATCCTGAGTGATGCACGGTTTTCTACCTATTCTTTCTTTCCTACCAATGATTTCTTCTGCGGATTTTGTTATTTCATTCTTCAAAAGTGCCCATTCGTCTGCAATTGAAGTTTGTTTAGGGTTTTTCATTAGTCCTTCCTTCATACTCTTCTTGAATCTTTCGTTTACATCCTTTACATTCAGTCTGTCTATTGCCCACCTATTTGGCTTTTGACTTTTCTTCAGTTTCTTCAGCTTTAATCTGCGTTTCATAACAACCAGATTGTGGTCAGAGTTTATGTCAGCACCAGGATATGTTTTACAATCCAAAATCTGGTTTCGAAACCTCTGCTTGACCATAATGAAGTCGATTTGGTAACGCCCTGTATATCCTGGTCTCATCCACGTGTATATTCTTCTATTGTGGTTATTGAATAAGGTGTTAGCTATGACCAACTCATGCTCGGTGCAGAATTCCATCAGCCTGCTTCCTCGATCATTCCTTTCACCTAATCCGAAATCTCCTACTATCTTCCCTTCTCTCCCTTTTCCTGCCACAGCATTCCAATCTCCCATTACTATAACATTTTCATCACCCTTGACATACCTCAGAATTTCGTCTATTTCTTCGTAGACCTTTTCAACATCCTCATCATCAGCTTGACTGCTAGGCATATAGACTTGTACCACTGTGGTGCACGTAGTTTTAGTATTGATTTTTGCTACAATAATCCGTTCATTATATTGCTCATAATATTCCACTCGCTGTCCAAGTTTCCTACTCAATATGAGACCAACCCCTGTTTGGCCATTGTTTGATTTAGTGCTTATGACCCTATAGTCTCCTGACCAAAAGTCCTGTTCTTCCTGCCAGCGCATTTCACTAATCCCAACCAAATCCAACCTTAACCTATCCATTTCCCTTTCTAAGTTTTCTAACCTTCCACTTCCTAGCAGACTTCTAACATTCCACGCTCCGATCCGTAGAATGTCAGATTTCCTCTTTGTCACTTCTGTGATGTTAACCCCCTCTCGAGTAGTCCCCACCCGGAGATCCGAACGGGGGATTAGTTTACCTCCGGATTGAAATTTTACAAGGGAGGAGGCCATCATCACATGTAATTATGCATAGAGAGGTGCATATCCTCGGGAATAGCATTACGGCTGTAGTTTCCCGTTGCTTTCAGCCGTGCAGCAGGACGCAGTGTAGCCATTATTTGGCTTATATTATCAATACCTTAACCGTCTATAAGACTAGAAAAGAATTGATTTATTCTGAAAGGCTGCTACTCCCTTTCAGAATAAGTAAAGAGCAATTGTACTAACAAAAATACTAACCTTCTACTAACAATTAAATACCAAAATTCTACAAACGAAGGAAATAAAACACCTTCAGTTCCACCAACAACAAATACTACCACTAAAACAGTCTGTCACCAGGCACAAACACATGCACCCTCACACACCACAGTCTCCTGAAACAATGAACTATAACTAATAAACAATGCAACTGCTACCAGACACACTCACACACCACAGTCTAATAGAACAATGACCTATATCTAATAAACAAACTAACTACATACTTACAACTAAAACTAACTACATACTACATACTAACTACATGTGGTTTATGTTGAAAACACAAAATGCAATTGAAATTCAAAATACTCACAAACGGTCCGCCCCCTATATTGAAAGACTTACTAAAAAGCAATTTAGATTGTCAATCCTTACAAAATGCAATCGAGGGTGAAAAACACTCACAAAATGCAACGTAGATCGAAAAGATTTAAAAATTCAGCGGAGATTGAAAACACCCACAAAATGAAGTGGAGATGCAAAAATAACAGTGCGGGAATCTTAATGAAAAGAAAAACAACAGGAATGTGAAAGAGGAGAGGGTCCGTCCTACAGGTAGCGGACAAAAGGGGGAAACCGGACCCAGCTCAGGTATCTCTCGGGATCGCCAACTCCCGAACTCACCAGCCCCTGAGGGTGTAGCACTTTCTAGGGTGCACCAGAAGTGGGGGTGGGGGAGCTACATACACCCTACCTCCTTGAGGGCCTTGAGCAGAAGGCAGGAGATAACAGGAAAAGAAAAAGAGGGCTGACCCCTCCCAGAAGTGATGATGATGATGATAATTGTTGTTTTATGGGGCCCAACATCTAGGTTATCGGCCCCTAATGATCTGAGTGATAGCGAAAATGATAATGAAATGGAAACTAGAACGAAAATGAAGTGAGACGGACAATACTTACAAAAAGGAACTCAGATTGAAACAACTCAAAATTTTTTCTTACAAAAGGGAATTTACAACGAAAAGATTCACAAAAATAATAGATTGAAAAGCACCCACAAAATGTAGGTTATGTACAAAATACGTACGTAAAATAATATATTATAGGCTCAATAGTTTAGTGTAGTCGTAGGTTAATTTTAAGTCCGTGCGAGTATTCGTGAACTTACTGTGTGTGCATCTTTGAGTGAATTTCACAATGTCAGGGAATTTAGAACGAAAAGATTCACAACAAGAATAGATTGAAAAAGACCCACAAAACGTAGGCTAGATTCAAAATACTTACAAGATGCAAATGAGATCGAAAAGGCGTACAAAATGCAATTGAGGTTCAAAATACTTATAAAATGCAATTGAAATTGAAAATACACAATGCAATTCAGATTGAAATATACCAGTTCCAATCCAAACTATTCACAAAGTGCAATTGAAATTCAAAATACTTACAAAATGCAATTGAAATTGAAAATGCTTACAAAATGTACGGTAGATTCAAACGAATCTACCGTACATTTTGTCAAAAAGTTAAATATATAAAAAAATTATCAGTTTATTTCCTAGATTATTACCATAAAAGTTAAAAGAATAAAATTTAAAAAATTAGAAATTTCTAAGGATTTTAAAATTTAAAATAATCATAATGATTATTAATCGTCAGCTACAGTATGAGATAAATTAAATTAAAATAATATCTCAGAAAATCCCATTATGCAAAAATAATATCGTATGTTTAAAAGAATGTTTACCATTTACAAAAAGAAAAAACTGGGAAGTTCACATTGAAAATAACTTAAGCATAATCATTTACTGGCCTTTGAGAAGGACCAGTTTGTTGAACACATGCCTTTTAGAAGTGCATCTTTCAATAAAGGACCATCCATGGTGCTTTACTCTAGTCTGAAAATAGGTCTCAGCAATGGCATAAATCAGGTGGGAGCAATGATTGTCTAAACTCTCAAATTCCAATTCATGGTCTTTCAGACTTTCGAAAAGCTGTACACCAAGGAGTTCTTGCACTACATGGACTTTCAATGAAGAAATTGCAGAACCTGTCATTCCTCTGCCTTCAGCAACAAACTGTCTGAAATGCGTTTCACAAACCTTACATATTTTAAACACATCATCAGACGGATACACTAGAAATCCTCTGTCTTTGTAGCATATAAGCGACTTTCGATTTCTCTCCGGTTCAATTAGATATAAAGTATCGACACACCTTGCACACTTCAGTTTCAGCATAAGCTTCCTGGCAACAAAACCTGACACATAAAAAGCAACATTCTCAGCACAAACTGATAATGCATGCGGCAAAAAAATCATGTTCTCCAAATTCAGGAGGGCTGCAGAGTTCTTGGTTGGTCAAACGATCAATCTCCAATGTAGTCATGTTGATCACATCTACAGCCACTGGTTTGGAGGAGGACACGGACAATTTGGAGATGGCTGAAAGTGGCAAGCAGTTCCATGTTGTTGTTCCTACCTGAGTGTTTATGAGCAATCTCTTGTCGGCAGCCGAGAATTGTTGAGCACTGGGGTTATTATTCCAACCTCCTTTTAGGCGGATATTGCCAAAGAAGAGCTCCACATGATCCTGACCCAATTTGTACATAGGTAAGTACAGCGGTGGAGCGTTATCTGCTAAGATAAGCTGCTTCGTAAGAACAATTACACTCTTGATGCAGATTTGTATTCCAATGAAGCCCACTTTCCGATTAGATGCAACAATAAGGTCCCCATTCACACTGCACCGCAGGTTCCCAATGTAACTGAATGACTCCTCTAAAAAGGACAAAGTACTCTCCCAATCTTCAGCACAAATGGCTCTCTTTAGTCCACGATGTCTTATGCTTCTTGAATATGAGGCCATCATACACATCGTTGAACAAATAAATGCATTTGACAGTGGCTTCACTATCAAAAAAATTGTTCAATTTCAACTCCTTGTCACAAAAATTTATGGCATCTCCACACGATTTGTTCAGAACTTGAGCAGCCAAAGACACTTTCATTTCATTTGAGCTGAAATTGAAATTTGGGATGATCTTACTTTGTTGCCTAAATGGAGCCCTTCATGTTTCTGAAGTTCGTGCAGTTCTTTCACAAATTTCCACTGGACCATCTCTGTCAACAATGCTGCCCTTGTCACCCAATGTATTTCTCACAAGCTTCATCTTGTGAGAGGGATCTAGCAAAACAGCAACATCTTCATTTGTTAATGTAATAAATAGAGGCATATCTTTCATGAGTAGCGTGTTGTGTGTGTTGTTAGAAATTTGAAAACATCTTAACACTATTTTCAACAAAGGATTACCATAATGAGGTAAGTATTACCAATTCTATATTGATGTTTTAATCTTTAGTCTTTTGACTGATTTGATGCAGATCTCGTAGCCTTCCTGTCCTGAGCTAATTGTTTCATCCCTATATAGCTATCACACCTTACATTCAAAACAATCTTTTTAACCTATTCTAGCCTTCGTCTACCCTACAGTTCTTATCCCCAACCCTTCCTTCCATAACTATGTTTGCTATTCCTGGGTGTCTTAATATTTATCCTACCAACCTATCTCTTTATTGGCAGTCATCAGTGTTAAGCACGAAAGTTCTATAGTAAAAAAAATAGACAGGGTCCTGACACAAGTATGTGTGATTAAAATGATTTAAATTTAAAATTGCTGCAATAACCTGTGTTATCGTAGTGTTTGTAGTAAGGTATGTACTTGTAGGATTGGGTAAAGAGGAAGCCTTGGCTATAAGTTACAAACAATACCTTCATTTGGCTGGTCTAAAAGTAAAAAATAATATGCAATACCTTTTCGAAAATGGCTGAGGTAAAATTCGAACAAGGCTGAGTGTACCCCGTTGCAGCCCTCAGACCAGAATTAAAATTGTTAGCAGAGCCAGCATTCGAACCCTGACTTCATAGGTGACTACCAAGAATGCTAGCCACTACACCATGAAGTGTTTCATGAATATTAGTTGCTGTCATTATTGTTGTTGTTGTCGATTCTTTTAGAGGATTTGCGACATCTTGGTCATGTAGCCCTGTATACTGTCTTGGGTGTGTGTTGTCTGATAACCTGTGTCATTGTTTAGTCCGTACTAGTGTGTGTACTGGTAATCGAGGTAGGATATTGTAGAAAGCGACCGTGGACTTAAGTTATAGAGAGTTGAGGGATTGAACTCTTGCGCTACAGTGGCCATCTGGGATGTGTGTGTGTGTCTGTTTTATCAAGCGAGATTCATATTTCTGCTGAGTAGTGCATAGCATAGCCTCTGTCCAACTGCAAGCAGCGAACAGGTCGGTCTTGTTCTCTTGTAAAGAATATTATAATAATTTACCAGCGTGAATTTTAACACATTTCGTCATTAGTCCTGTGTGTTTAAGTGTATTGCGAACTTCAAATAGCTTGGTCATCAGCCTCGTGTGTTGAGTTCATGTATTTTGTTTTTGTTTTTGCCTGGAGTAAAGGTGGGAAACCACAGAAAACTACTTCCAGAATGTCTGAGGAATCAAACCGTTCTCTTCTCTCACAAGGCTGAGTGTACACCATTCCATTCCTGAGACCAGAATTAAATTTCTTAGCAGAACCATGAATTGAATCGAGGACTAAGCAGTGGCAGTCAAAATTACTAGCTGAACATGAATATTACTGTAGTTGACGTTGATTCTTTAGGGGCTTCGTGGCATCATTGTCATATAGCCCCGCGTACTTGGTTGAGTGTGGAATTTGTCTAATAACCTGTGTTATTGCTATGTCTGTACTAGTTTTTGTATTTGTAATTGCAGTAGGATTTGGGTAGGAAGCTGCCGTGGCCTGTCAGAAGGTACCCTCCTGGAAGTGAATTATTTGTTGTTGATTCTTTTAGAGGCTTCGTGACATCATTGTCATATTGTCCGCGTACTTAGTTGAGTGTGTTAAATCTGTCTGATAACCTGTACCACTGTGATGGCTGTATTAGTGTGTGTATTTGTAATTGCAGTAGGATTTGGGAAGGAAGCAGCCGTGGCCTGTCAGAAGGTACCCTCCTGGAAGTGGATTATATTGTTGTTGAGCTTGATAGCTCTAATGTCTCCTAATTCAATTGCCAGTAAACTGTGCTACTTTTCTAGGTTCCATTCCTCCGTCTAAAATATTCTAGAAAACTTATTTTCATTACGAAGGCAAACTCTCACGTCACAGTTCCACGTCACTCGCTCCTACGTTGCATACTTCCCTCAACACTCGGAGTCTCCTAGCACGCTATTCAAATATCAGCTGCTTCATCTCTCAAATAAACCAATGTCTCTGCTTCATAATAATGATGTCAACGTGTCACGGACGTGTGAACGATCCGGGTACAGTACATCGGTCATTAGTAAAATCGATTATTGACTACGGTATCTAAAAGATTCGTATAATTTTGAAAGCTTGCATGTAGTTGGTACTGTGTAATATATTTGCTTTGTTGAAGGCGCGTGCACATAGATATCATACATTCAAGATGTCGGATATACGTACCGTTTAACATGAGAATCGGTATCTACGGATTTAATTAAACAATTGCCACGTGCACTGGAGAATATATTGTCTTTTATGAGACGCTTCTGTTGTACACGCCACAACGTTATTAGATTGAATATTACGTGCTATCGCTGTCTTGAATACATGAAAATTTCAATTCAATAACTCACCATCCATACAATTTCGAAACTTGCCAAAAAAGTTAGTAATGTATAGGAAATGTAAACTGCTGAAAGCACCTAAGAATAGTTATCATTCATTCAAGCTATCGGCCATAGTAGCTTTAAGATCGATAAATCGAGATACTGTATAACTGATCAATGACCACGCATAGTGTTGAAAGTGGACTTCCGTGTGAGGGACTGAAGATGTTCAAATCACAACGCTATCATAATGTATGTTACATGATACCGATATCTTGAATATACATTAACTCGCTATTTAGCAAACTGAGAATTTCTGAACTATACAAAAAAGTGTTATTAAGAGGAGATAGACTGTGCTCAAAACATAGTCACCTTTTTATACATTCAAGATCTTAGTTAGTTATTGTTGTTTATAGGGCCGGAACAACGAGGTCATTTGCCCCTGCATTGAAGATGGTTTACTTTTATCCGTAGGCCTACTATAAAATTATCCCAATCGATAATTCAGGAAATAACCGAGCAATTACCACGAATATTAATTTTTTTTATTCGAATCAGAGGCAGATAAATAATATTGTACATACAAAATCAAAGAAGAAACATGGAATTATACATATTGTGGCCATCAGAGGATCTGTCAGGTTTGCCAACAACCGAAATGACATTCCAAACACCTCACCTGCCGGACCCATGTGCCTAGAGGATCAGGTGAATTTCTTATAGGCCATAGCGGCACGGGAACTATTATCCAAGGGATCCGTGGAAACATGGTGACTAAAGGACATAGTCGGACCTAGAAAATACACCTTAAAAAGCTAGACTGAGAAAAGAAACATCCAGACTTATGTAAAACTTGTAAAAATATTTATTTAAAATATGCAAGCACCTATTCTAGTTCGGAGGGTTTTTATCGGCTAATCCGCAAACTAATAAATAAAGAAAAATAAAGAACAGGGCCCTACCAGTAAATTACGGTAAAACCTCGCGAAAGATCTAATTTACAAAGATAAGCAACAACAGCAACGCTAGGAAAATGGTACGACAAGAAACCCTAAGTCAAGTTACAAAGATCAAGCGAATAACGGAATTTATATTTTAACAGGTTGGCAAAACAAATCTAAGTTACGATGATACCATTACCTCATGTACATTTAACGTTAAACAATTTAGCTTAGTCCTGACAATTAATAGAAAATTTACGCGATGGCGTCCGTAAGACAAAACAATTACAACAAAAGCTACATGACAAGCCATAAAAAACATTAAATACACTCTTATGAACTAAGTGCTCATCAGCACAGCAAGGTAAACATTGGGATTTATACAGTACATTAGTGAATGAAGCACAAGACCATATTCTGTTATATTCCTGTCTGCACCTTGGATTACTCTTTGTAAGCCAGTGTCATCTAAGTGTGTGTCATTTAGGTTGGCGGCTGCGTAGTTAAAACTACGACTTATGTCGCATGAGGGTCAAGCTTTAACAGCTACGAACTAAACGTTGAGCAACACTCCGTCGATCAAAAATCGTGTCATCTGTCCTAGATTATTTCCATCAGGAAATGTAAACATCACCAAGGCGTCGGTCAGCGGGTCCAAAATGCAAATGGATCAAGTTTAGCAGCAATAAACAATTAGTTATTAGTTTGTTTATAATAATTATGCGCTTGATTATTAATTTCGTCGGTTTAATTTATCGTTGGTTTATGGCAGTAAAGCTGACATTCCTAAATACCTTGGGCTCAGCAGTAGCGTCTCGTGCGAGTTCAAATCTCTGCTGTCACATCGACTTAAAGGTCGGAAACACCTTCATCGAGCTCCAAACGCTCGGACAAACAATAACACAGGTTATTAGTGGCTCGCGGCTCACTTAAATAACCTTGGGCAGGTCTGGCAAACACATCAGTTACCTCCCATAAATATCTAGTCTACAGAACGAAGTCTGGACACAGTGCATTACACGCACTGAAATACATGAATAGCCTCTAACAAGGGCGTCTGCAACTAGCCTCTCCATAACAAGAAACCTCAACATAATATGTAATTACACTCTCAAACAGTGTCAAAAGGTATTCGCTGTAGTAGCGAATCAAGCGTGTGGTGTTTGTCAATAATTCATCATAACAGAAAACATGTGTTTGTCACAAAATGGCTGCCAAGAACTTGACCTACCAATGAAATACAAAAGCTAACAGTAAATAATGCCTCAAGGATTTGTCAAAGGTCTGATAAATCTGTCTCACATATGAGTGTGCTCTCGTTGCATGCTGGGAACTCCACATCACCTGACCGTGACATTGAGCTAGGCTCTTAACTTACAGTCACCTCTCGGACGGTTGTAACAACACAATAGACTGAATGTAGGCAGTTCTCTCCAAAGAAAGTCCAGTAGAAAACTGGCCTTGTTATTAATCCCAGTATAACATTCAAATGTAACAAACATAACGCTTAAAAGTACGCCCTAAAAATATACACAAAGACGTAGCATGTCTTTCACATCAAAGGAAAGTAAAAGATAGTTGTGGCACTCGCACTGAATGTCTTTGCAATCTGCAGATATGTCACTTCTTAAACTACTCTGTATTTAATAACAAAAAAAAAAACATGTGTCTAATCACCTGACACAAATAATCACAATAAAAGGCGCAAAATCTCACATTCGCTGAGTTTTCTAATGAAACGATGAGTACTGGGTTCGATGCTAAACGACATTGAAATATTACTTCCCTGACTATGTTCTACACTTGAACAGGATGGCTTCAAAGCTAATCTTAATGAAAGAAAATAGTAAAGTTACATAACTGATAGTTTCTGCTGACTATCAACCGATACGAACTTACCAAACGAAATCAGTGGCGTGACAAATATTTAAATAAAAGGGGTGTTATAAAATAACTCTTGACCATGACGTCTATTCGTCATGTCAAAGAAAACTATACACAAAATCACCCATATCAGGTTTGAACAAAGTAGTATCAAAGACTACAGTCACGTTTAGTAGCGAATAGACTCGACATCTTAGCGATGCCCACCAGAATGCACCTGATTGAAGAGAGTTCAATCACCGGCTGTCTCACAATCACTGAAAGTGAATGAGAAAAATTAGTGCTAACATTACAAACCTTACCTAATGGCTCGTCAAGAAGTTAGGTTGATTCTACAATCTACAATAATCTAAGCTACCACAAAAGACCCTTACATGGAAAAGAACAGAGAGACTCACAAGATTAGGACGTCTACATCTCGCTCATCCCAACGAATTGAGTGATACAAATCATCCTCTCTGGCTTCTGGACAAGGGTCGTCCAAACTAGGCCTCCATCATAGGCCTTATCCATGACCAGGGTCTTAATTCGTCCTCGTCGTTGACGTCGTGATGTCATCAGACTCCTTCCCATCATGGTAGTGGTCATATTCCTTGATTTGGCACGTCCATCTCCTACTCGTGCGATATTCCTGGATCTTCTGTCATGCTGTATTTCCAAAGAACAGCTCCCTCACATCATGGGGTATCTATCTCATCATTCCCATCGATGATAAGCGGTGAAATGCGTCAAACACGTGGTCATTAAAGTAAAGCATTTTTGTAGAAAATAACCACTAGAAAATAATGAATCCGTTGCACTGCTTTCACTGAAGTTAGTTTTAATTGTGGTAACAAGCTCACAGAAGCTACATGGCGCAGATTATCATAAAATTGTCCATGCACTTATCTGCTTTCACTTCACAGATTCTATGACTATTGGATCTCTTGGCATCGATGTGATCCACAGTCAAATTCACTCGCTCTTGCGGTCATAGTAACATTTACAATTATTAGTGGTGAAATAATGCACTTCAATAAATATCAGATCACTGTTATTGATATATTTCGTTTCACACGAAGACATGAATTTGTCCACAAGCACGTGGCTAAAAATGAGGTGTTCCACGTTACTGAAATATTCACAGATTTCGTTGAATTTGATGTAATTACTGCACAAGCCTACACTGGCTTTAATAATCCCTCGATAATATCACAAACTGGTGCCAATTAATGCACGATGCAACTAGATAGCTTCCTTCGCCTATCGGTGGACTGTTCCCATCGTCTTTTCAAGACGGACTTAATAATGCTTCCTACAAGGACGAGAAACCATACTTGAGTGCCAGGAGCTCTGTCCCTCGTTGCTAGATCTAGCAAATACTTTAGTCGTGTAGCAACTGATTCCTTCCGGTTCGCGTGTCTGCGATGATAATACCTTACCGAAAACAATAAATAACATTCTCCAGAATGTTTCGATGACACAGAATGACGAAATGTAATGATTTGAGCCTTGTAGAAAGTTGAAACATGTTAATAAAGACTCAGATAAAAATATAATGGATTTCTCTAAAGTCAAAAGTGCAACCATTAAAATATCTCCGAAGTATGTCAGCCGCATGGCTGGTCTGTGGGTGCGTTCTAGGATGATGCATCCCATTATCAAAATGCGTTGCAATGAAATATCACATGAGCCTAAGCTCAGCGGGATCAATATATAAACGAATATTAATGAAGGGGGAGTATTGTATGAGAGGTTTCCGTTCCAAAAATAATAAGGATCTAGCCGAAATTCTGGATATATGAAATATTAAAATCAATAACACAGAATTTTAAACAGAAAGCTTGTAAGAGGAATTTACCGCATAATAAACTTCAGAAAGTTATCAGGCTGAACATATCTCACAATCACCATCTTTAATATATTAAAATAAAATTAAGATTAATTACTCATCTGGTATTACTACAGTTTCAAACAAGAGGTTGATCTCGTATTAGACGTTTAACACGCAGTTCACTGATTTAACAGACAGATGATCCAGTCAGGCATATTGTCAAAATACTCGTAATACCTCAAACTATAAGAGAGAAATATCAATGAAACTTAAAGAATGACGAACAAAAAATAGTACGGTACTTACTTATGCTGTGATGTTGAACATTAAACGTGTTCGAAATTGTAGAATACTCAGCAACTTATAGCGTGAAGATTACCAGAATTGGCAAGATTAGTTTCGTGACTTGGTAAAAAGTTTCGTATCCCAATATGTTATTATGTATCCCAGCGTGATTTTGGATCCCTCTTCACAATGAATTCATCCTAGTGGGGGCTGCGTGAGTGTTTCCATTTGGGTAAACTAATCTATTTTATCGTGGGAAGGAGTCTACAGCCTGACCCTTCTAGTGTTTATTTATTTATTTATGTATTTATTTATTTATTTATTGACGGTACACAACAGGGCTCAGTGTGCGCCCCAATAACAGTGCACCTACACAGTAGAATACATTTTCTGATATTTCTACATTAAGTATTAATATCTAAATGTAATTATTAAAACTAGGAAGTTAACACAGATTGAAATGCATAGTAGTAAAAAGCTTAATCTAAAGGTAATATAAAAACTAAATCTAAATTTTTCCTAATGTCAAATATAAAAAAACAGGTTTTGAAATTATTACATCGTAAACTAAAAGGTAACATTATTTTATTTCAAGTATGAATTAGAGTGACTGGGTTATAATTTCCAAGAACGGTCTAATTGAGAGACAGAAATCTAGTTTCCAGTTTACACGAACCGCATCGTTGTAAATATTGCAAAGCCTCCATACAGGTGAATTAGTATGTGAAGTAGTATTGGTTATATCATTTTTGAATGTTATAGTTGATCTTGTAGTAAAGCGAGGGATGTTGAAATTTAGGAGCGATAGGAAAAATGAGTTATCAATTTGATCGATAATATCTTTATAAAGGAATTTCATATCATTCACTTGCCTTCGAGACTCCAAACTAGTCATGCCGAAATTCAACAAATGTTCACCGTAGGGTACCATGTGTGGGTAATTGCCAGTTATTTTGATGTGTAAATATCTGAGGAATTTCTTTTGAACTTGCTATATGGATTTAATGCATATTTTCTGCCAGGGACTCCATACTTGGCTGGCGTACTCGAGCTTAGATCTCACCATGGCAATATAAAGGTTTATTTAGGTACTGGTCCTAATGAATGGCTTAGTGTTTCTTATTATAAACCATAACATGCGGTAAGCATCCCCGACTGTCTTTTGCACATGACAAGTGAAAGCAAGCTCTCGGTCAAACAAGATTCCTAGCTCTTTCTTCTCGCTTACTGTTTGCAATGACTGAGGTCCAATTCCATAAAAAATGTGATTGGGTTCTTCTTACGTGTAAAGGTCATATCAACACACTTCGGTACATTTAAGTATAATTTGTTTTCTATACTCCATTTGTGTATATTATTTAGGTCATTTTGTAGTAGAGTGCAGTCATTAGCGGAAGAAATTGATTTAAAATTTTTGAAGTCATCTGCATATTTGAGTGTACTATTGTGCCCGTTTAGACCGGAGTCCGCACGACCACATATGCATTTTACCAATAATCAGTCAGCACGAGAATCAAAATATCCCGGAGCGCCAGATGGGTTAAAGCAAATCGCAAAAACGACATCAAATTAAAAAAATGCTTTACTGATTTTTGGCTCAATGCAACAATAAGGATAGAAGGAGATTTAATTGGGAGAAACACATCTGGTAAAATTATCTCAGTTTATTTTAAAGTTAAAATCTGACTGCAAGAATGCTCAAAGCAGCATCATCCACGTGTGGCGATCCACACTCTTATTTACACACAATATACAGAAATCTTCCAAACACATTTGACAATCTTTTTGAAAACACAAGTCCGATTAATAGTCCTGTGGACTGTGTTCCAAAATTATTAATATTTAATTCCAGTTCAAAGTCGATTGTCCATACTGGAAATAACGTAGATCACTGTTTGACTATTTACATGATATTAACACTCGTAGAATAAATGTTTATAGTATTTTAAACTTTCACTTGTTTTTCCAGTTTCAAAAATATATCGTCGAAAATATTATTATCATTTAAGCAACACAAATTATTAACACACATTAATAACATCTGAAAAGTATTTGACCTTGAGCATAGCATCGAAGAACTGTGCGAAGCACAACAACAATTAATTGTTCTTCTGACATTAAATATTCGAGAAGTGACTCGATTATGAACTTCAAGTTCCAAACAAAATATATGATTTCTGAATCATCAACTTGATCAATAAATGGTTGAACCATTCAACTATTAGATTTCCCACTTGGAATCATTATGAAAAAAATATTTATATTTATGGCCATTTCTAGTAACTTTCACAACTTGCAATTCTTCGACAGAATGCGGAAATTAGAATTGTAGCTTTATAATGAATTCATTTATTTCATGGCACTAGGATTGAAAATATCCTTCAAATTATTCGTGGTTAAAGAATTATTTTTAATTGGCAGTGGCCCATTCTACTCTTTGTGTAAGAACACAATATTACAACAACAACGGCAAAGGTCTTCCTCTGAAGAAGAATAAACTACTATCATGACAAATCCGGGTTCTAGCAAAATCAAAGTCTAAATGGAATTCGTAAACAAGGTTGAAATAAGAACTGATGGTTTCAAAGAAATAACCTTCGGGTCATTCATACGACGAAATGTGTGGCTCCAATACTCCTACTATAAACCTGAGCCATCGAACCTGCTATTTGACTGATGCTCGAAAAAACCTTCATTCCTGCGACTTAACATGCGCACCTGGGAATGGCATTTCAACTACTCCACACACATAAATTATCTTCCCAAAATTTATACAATAAATCAAGCCTCTGCTTGTTATCAACACTGGAAGATTAATAAACTTACAAGTTTATTTTATTTTACCATTCAGTTCAACCCGTGAATTTACCATACTTATGAAAAGCTTTATTTCACTTTCGAGTGTATTTACGTCATGATTTTATATAAATACAAAAATATCCTATTTGATACAAATATCAATTGCTTCCCGTTTCATGCCTCTCCGTGTTATCTGAAACATATACTTTGCTCATTGCAAATATCAACTGTTCAACCAGAACTGAAATGTTGGTTGAATGCGGGCTTGCGCTAACCACTCTCCTTCGGAAAAATCTCCTGTTCCAGACTAGAAATGATTAAACTACTTCACAGGCTCTTTCTCAATACATATGATTATTAGAAAATATAATATCCAAGAATTATTTAGAAAAATTATGAAAATTATTATTATTATTATTAGTGGATTATTATTATTATTATTTATATCATTTTAAATGTGTTCAATTATCATCTCATTATGTGAGAATCCACATGTTCGAACCTTCGAATATGGAAAAAATATCCATTCCTCAACAAAAATAATTTTAACTTTTACAGTTACATCGGCTGATTACCGTGATTTCCCAAAAATATGAAAAATTCAAATAAATGCTCGAAATGCTCGGTCATCGATCCTAAACTGTTCTGAGTGCTGAAAATGCTCAGAATAACTCTAACAAGTCTTGCGTAAATCATTGCAAGCTTTAAATACGACAAAAGAAATGTGTTGGTCATCTGCAGAAAAATAGTTTGTTCCAATTAGCTAGGCATAATATAATTCAAATGTGGCTTACATTTCTTGATGGTCTTGAAGCGTAGTAAACCTGGTCTATACCAGATTTATCCATAGACATGCCCTATCGGACAAGCACGTATAATCCTTGTATCGGCCGCCATTGTAGACCCACAAATCGTCTAGTCAGACATAGTGGTAGTATCTTTCGACGTTTGAATAAACTGTTGTTCCATTTTAATATGGGCTTCTATCAAAGCCATAACAGTTTGTTTAAATAGGGTCAGATCTAAGTGATCTCTTCTTAAATATGTCAGTTGTAACATAACTCACTGTAATCTCATCAGTACAAGAAAAACACTGACAATCTAAGCAATTAACGGCTGTTCTGAAGATCGTTCCCTGGGCATGGTTTGTATATCACCATCTGCCATGCGCTAGACAACTTGCAGTTTCCCTTGCGTAGACTAATGAACGCCACCGTTATAGACTAGTCTTCAGTGTACTGACAGATCGAAGTGGTTAACTAGTTACAAAAATATGAAAACTGACTTGAAATGGATTTAAACATCCAAGTATTAAGTTACTACTGGACTGTGACAAAATACTATTTTCTAGACAAAGTCTAGCATATGTCCTTTTGGAAATATAAATATTTCCACCAATGTCTGTAGAAATCAATCACCTCAGTGATTCTCCTCACCAGAAACTTACTAAGTTCCAACTCGTTTGCGCAGCACTTCTCGTGACTATCACGATTTGAAAAGAACTTCTGCGTAGATACGGCAACCATGTGCCTTGGCTCAGCGTAGACGCAACTTGCTTGCCAAGTGCTTGTGTTAGAATGAACTGACCATGCCTGCTCCAGCTGGCTTTTATTCAAAACGGTCAGGGTCACGCGTCATCACCTGATATCTAGAAATCCTCATATCTCTTGAATCCCTGGTCCGATTTACTTGATACTAATTGCATTCTCTTTCATTTGGCCGTGCCAGTAATCTGATCCCAGTCTCAAGTCTCTGCTCCATAGTTAACTATTTAATCAATAAATAGCCTCCACCTCTGCTATTACTCGCTACGTCACTTGACATCCAACTATCGGTAAAATCCTTCAAATGCTTCTCGAAGCAATGTAGCGCGATATTCAAATATCTGAACTTTCAAAAGCGGCTACAGCCTTTCCCTTGATATCTAGGTGTCTGAAACTTGGAATACCCATTCCTAGATTTGGGCACATCCACCCCACACCTAGCAAACAATAAAAATTGAAAAATTTTTATTTTTCCTATCTACACATTAAATCATCTGGTTCTTGAATAATAGATCTTCAAATTCGATGCATTATAAGTTCCCACGATGTTACCAGTTCGTGTATTGGCTACTTCATAGCTTCCATTATTGTTTACTTCCACAATATTCAAAATCTTCAATTTCTCCAGGTTTAATATCAAAAATATCGTGATACTCTTCCAAAATCTTCCCTAGCTCTGGGGACTCCTTCTCAGTGTAGACTTCTCTTCCTTCAGCTTCATGAAAAATCAGAGACCATTGAGCATCTCCCTCGATGTCTTCCTCTTCTTTTCCCTCGAAGTTAATCTCTTCGGTATTCTTGAATCTGATCGTCTCTGTCTTCATATCTATCACTGCTTGATATTTCTGAATGAAATCTGCTCCCAATATCATGTCAAAAGCCATGTCCTTCATTACAACAAATACATGTCGGAAATCATATCCTCCAATCGTAATACATAAGTATAATTGTGTTTTACACAGAGATATTTTATTGGGTATTATTCCTTGGATCTTAATTCCTGATACTGGAATTTCCTCTAAATTCTCTTTGAGCTTCCACAGAATATAAAGCTTCTCACTCACCAGACAAAGCATAGCCCCAGTATCGATCAAAGTATCGACAGGCATACCAAATACTTCGCATGATATGATTGGCATTCTAATTCTGGTACCCATTTCTTTTCGTTCGTCATTCTGTTGAATTAAATCATCATCCTCTGCTTGCCATTTAATAATTCTGGAAGTGAAAGTATTCAAAATTCTATCTTCTACTGTGAATTCGAAGTTTTTTTTTTTTTTCATTACTATTCCCCCGGGATTGTTGCGTTCCCGATGGACCTGGATCATTGGGCCTCTGCTCCAAAAATTGCAAGTTATCTTGGTGTCTTGCTTCCAAATTTTTCCTTGTGTCCTTGTTAAACTCTTCATTGGACTGACGAGTATCTACATTCTCTCTGTTGTTGTAGTTATTTCTACCATAGGATCTTCTTTCCTGGTACCTTCCTTGACTATCTCGTGGTCTTCTCCATCGAGAATTGTATCGATTACCACCATCTGGTCTTGCATATGGCTTGTAACTGTATCTGTTACTGTACTGGTTCCATCCTCTCTTATTCGGATCTTCCCTCGGCGTTTTCTCTTCTCGCTCCTCTCGAATCTCTCGAGGTGTCTGAGAATAACTATCAGCCATAACAGCATACACAGCGTTGTTATTCTTTGCTCCCTTCTGATGGAAGAATTGAGCGTTTGTATGATCCAGCTTCTGTAATACTTCATCAAATTGTTCCATATTATAGATATCAGCAGCGATCAAAGTCCTCTGGACGTCTGCTGGAAACTGACGTATCAATGCAGTAATCAACTCGTTATCTGGCATCGGCGGATCTAAATGTTGAAGTTTAGACAGCTGTCCAGAAAAGTACGTAGAGTATCGAGTAGGTTGTGACGTCGAGAATCTCTTCGAATATAACTCTGCTCTGACTTGCTGTTGGGTTTCAGGGGACCAAAACTTCAATAGCCCACGAGAAAACTCCTCAAAAGTGGTTAGAGTGGATCTAAATGCTCTGAACCACAGAAGTGCAGGACCTTCCAAGAACTTCCCTATCACTCGGATCTGTCTTTCTTTAGGGATCTTAGAATCTTTCAGGTAATCACCTGCTTCTCTCAAAAATTCCACGGGTGTTACAGAATCTCGCCCTGAAAATTTAGAAGGCTTATCTTCTATATTCTTAAATACAGTTATGGGGTTGGATTGAAATACTGTCCTGACCTCATCCTGTCTTTGACTATCCGTGTCTCTAGCTCCTCCTAGATTTATCTGTATCTGTTCCTTTCCCCTTACATTTGGCATTTTCAACAGATGATCAGACTGTTTCTCATCCTTGATTTGAGTTTTCATAGCCTCAAGTTCCTTCTGGTTTTCTTCTGCCATCTTCTTAATTGCTTCAGTTTCTTTACAATTGTCCTTAACATCAATGGATATCTGGTTCATAACAGCCTCATGACTTTTCAATGACCCTGTCATATCTGATATGTCTTTCTGAGTTGCTTGGATATCTTTGGCAATTACTTCAATATGGGATGACAAAGATTCCCTAATCTCCTTGATTCCCTCTTGATTCTCCAGCTTGAGTGTGTCTTTAATTTCATTGACAACTGTGGTCTTGATTTCAGTTTGCAACTCACTAATCACACCTTCTCTTATTTCTCCCATGACAAGTTCTTTGAATTGTTCCGTTAAACGTTGAACAACTAGAATTCCCATCTCGTTAATCTCCTTCTTCACTCGGACTTCTAGGTTGACCATGTCTTCACCAACTTTCCTAAGACCATGTTCTATCCTATCAGCTAAGCTTTGGGATCGAAGATCGGCATCGCGAAATTTTTCGTCCATTAAACTTGCGTTAGTAGCTAATGAAGTTTCGAGCTCATGTGTTTTATCGCATAATTTTATTCATTTTACTCTCAAGTGTCATTTTCAAAATTTCAGAATTCTCTTTAAATTTACTTTCCATTGAATTAAATTTACTATTCAAATTGTTTAGGAACAAGTGTTAAACGGTTCGCCAAGCCTCGCCTTGCCTGTGGCAGAATCCCGTTCTTTCCACTGGTCGGGAGGGGTGGGCTTGCTACCTTCCTCACCCGCTCCCCAAGTTCCGTACATTCTTTCGACAGTGCCACTATTGTGCTCAAACCAGTCACCACGGGGTGAAAGGTTCTGCAGACCTGCTGCTATGCAAACTCGGAAGACTATATCGAACGAGTGACAGTGTATTAATGTATCAACATGTATTGTATATAACTGTGTAATATAATATAATTAGTTTAAATGTTCCACAGAAGTCCAGTGATTTGAAATCCCAGCACTATAAATTACAGTCCACCAGAGTATATTCTTCACATTATTATCAAACTTCCTTCATGGTCCTACCGGCCGGATTTCTGTGGAACAACGGACGTGTGTTATAGTTCGTGCATCATTTCTATTGATGCCTCGCGTTGTGCATTGCAACGGTAGCCTCAACGCGAAGTATGAGCGGTAATCGTGTGTTTCTTCGATGATTCGTATTAACTACAGCGCGCAGTGGTGCATATTGAACCTCGAGACATTACACATGGAAGGAATTCAACTTTAAGCAGCTTCGGTAAGTACATACTCATTTCTGGTTACCTGTATTCCTGTATGCTATTCCCTTTATGGATCCTAAATTGAAAGCACTTCTCGTAAAGACTAGGGGCCTCGCAAAGGCAAATATTACTCGTTTGCATAACTTCGTCAAGAGCTTCCAACCAGGGTCAAGTATTAACGCAATAAGGGCAAGGTTAGACGATCTACCAAAATTAAGGCAGAAGTATGAAGACGCGCAGGAGAGATTAGAATTAGAAGACGAATCCGAGGACCACAGTGAAGATAGGAATACTTTTGAGACTATGTATTATGATCTCGTTGATAAAATGACCACGTTGATTGAAGATAGCGTAGAGTTACGATCAAAACAGAACAATCCTTCGAGTACTAAAAGTGATGGTCAGTCTAGTTCCGGGAAGAGAGAGCTGACACTTCCTACAATTAAATTACCTTCCTTCGGGGGACAGGTCACTGAATTCCGTCATTTTTGTGACACATTTACTAGCCTGGTAATAAACAATCAAGCAATTGACGATATACAACGATACCACTATTTGTTATCTTCATTAACGGGCGAAGCACATGGCCAGATTAAGAACCTTCCCATAACAGGTCCTAATTTTAAAATTGCTTGGCAAACTGTCTGTCAGAGATACAATAATCCTAGATTAATTGCCACAGCACACATCAACAACTTGCTGAACCTTCCACGTGTACACAATGAATCACCCACAGAGTTACGAGCACTTCTAAATCAGGTATCAAGTAACTTAAATGCACTTGAAGCACTTGAACTTGAAATCCCTCTTCACGAATTCCTTCTAGCGCAATTAATTCTTGAAAAGACTGATGATGTCAGCAGAAAACAGTGGGAGCTGTCGTCACCAAATTCACAATTCCCAAGACTGGAAGTGCTAAGTAAATTTTTAGAGGACAGATGTCAAGCCCTAGAATTAATCAATGGTAACCGAATTCCTACCCCAGTTGTCAATTCTACCACTCAAAACATCACTAGAAAGAAGCTCACGAACCAAGTCAGACAAGTGTATGTTTCAAGTAACAATAATTGTTTATTTTGTACTGGCATGCACCCTCTTTATAAATGTCAAGACTTTTCCAGTGTTAGTGTTGCACAACGAACAGAATTTGCCAAACAGCATAAATTGTGTACAAATTGTTTGAGACATGGTCACATTGTTGGTGATTGTTCTTCAGGTTCTTGCTATTCTTGTGGTTTGAAGCATCACACACTACTTCACCGCAACCGAGGAACTGGTCGTTCTCCTACCCCACGGCCGCCTGATAACACGCATGATAGGCAACAGGCAAGACCCAACAACTCTATTGTTACGCAACAACGTGCCGACACAGCGTCCTATTGCTCACTGAAAATTAAACCGCATACTCATATATTGCTCTCGACTGCATTAGTGAAAGTGCGTGATGGGGAGGGCCAACTTCAGACTTGCCGAGTCCTACTAGACTCGGGCAGTCAAGCACACTTCATCACGACTGCCTGCACACAACGACTGAACTTAAAGAAGGTACGGAATAGAATTCCAATCCAGGGTATAAGTAGTATCGACGCAGAGTCGCATCATAGTGCAAACATAGAGGTGCATTCCATTACTAGCAACTATCAAGTAGTTATTAATTGTGCTGTATTGTCACGAATTTCAGCTGAATTGCCAGGATCATACATTAACTATCAAGACTGGCAAATTCCCGAAGAACTGACCTTAGCTGACCCCAGCTTCAACCAACCGGGTCAGATTGATATGTTAATCGGGGCAGAGATATTTTTTGATCTTCTTAGGCCTGAAAGACGCACGAGGAGCGGACCCTATCCAGTTCTTCAAAACACGGAATTCGGTTGGATTGTAGCGGGACAGTTTCAAATGGATAAGGCGAGCGGTCCGGGTTCACCACCTGTACAGTCATTCTTCACTATGAATGACCATTCACTCGACCAGCAACTTCAACGATTCTGGGAATTAGAAGAGATCACGCAACCAATCAGATCGAATGATGAAATCGAGTGTGAAAGGCATTTTGTTGACACAGTCAGGCGGGATGCAGAAGGTAGATTCACGGTACGACTCCCACTCTGTGGAAAACCATCAGAACTTGGAAACTCACTAACAATGGCTACGTCACGGTTTCACAATCTCGAAAGACGCCTTGAAAGAAACCCTCAGTTGAAGGGGGATTACGTCAGCTTTTTAGAAGAGTACGAGACTCTAGGGCATATGGAGCCTATAACCACGGCGTCTGATGAGGAGGAACAGAGCTACTTCATGCCCCATCATCCAGTGTTCAAGGAGTCAAGTTCAACTACAAAAACCAGGGTTGTATTCGATGCCTCCGCCAGTACTACCACCGGTCGGTCACTCAATGACATCCTCAGGGTTGGGCCGACAATCCAGCAAGATATCTGGTCCATTATCACCAGATTTCGCACTCACCAAATATGCTTTACGGCAGACATTCGACAGATGTACCGGCAGATAAGGGTTGATAGTCATGACCGCAGACTTCAGAGAATCGTGTGGCGATCATCCCCAGAAGATCCTGTAAAACATTACCAGCTCAACACCGTCACCTACGGCACAGCGTCAGCACCCTTCCTCGCCACTAGATGCCTCCAACAGCTCGCTATGGAAGAATCAGACAGCTTTCCTGAAGCAGCGAAGATTTTACAGAGATACTTCTACATTGATGACTGTATGTCTGGAAGTGCGACCGTCGAGGACGCGCTAGACACTCAAAATCAACTCATCAACCTTCTACAAACTGGAGGGTTCCAGCTACGAAAATGGTGTTCGAATCATCCCCGACTTCTTGAAGCAGTTCCTTCGGAGTGGCGAGAAACCCAGCTCCCACTTCAACTAGATAATGGGGAAAACATTAAGACATTAGGCTTGCTTTGGCATCCTGCTAGTGACCAACTGCAAATCGTAAACGGCAACTTACAACTACGCAACCCAGTAACAAAACGGAAGGTACTATCAACCATAGCTTCAATCTACGACCCACTTGGGCTAGTGAGTCCAATCATCATCTCCTGCAAGTTCTTCTTACAGCTACTGTGGCAGCTACGTCTAGGGTGGGATGAAATTTTACCACCAGAGCTACTTCATCGTTGGCAGAAGTTGTGCGGCGAACTTCCACTTCTCAACCAAATTCGGATCGACAGACTTGTATTGGCAAGGGGAACTCCGTTGAACATACAACTGCATGGCTTTTCGGATGCATCTGAGAAGGGATATGGTTGCTGCATTTATCTTAGATCTGAAACTCAAGATGGAGACTGCGTTACGAAACTGTTGAGTGCTAAATCCAGAGTTGCACCATTGAAGCGCGTTTCTCTACCCCGCCTAGAGTTGTGTGGAGCCCTACTTTTATCTCGGCTGATTAAGAAGGTCAACTCAATCCTAAACCTGAATGTCACTAGCGTTCATCTCTGGACAGATTCCACAATAGTTCTTGCCTGGATTGCAGCGTCTCCCAACCGCTGGAAGACGTTCATTGCCAATCGAGTTGCGGAAATTCAGCAAACCACATCGATTAGGGACTGGAAACACGTTGCCTCAGCTGATAACCCTGCTGACATGATTTCTCGGGGGGTGACTCCAGAAACTCTCATTTCCAACGCCATGTGGTGGAACGGACCGTCGTGGCTTATGAAGCATTCGGCATCCTGGCCTACATCAGCCCCTTTAATAATACCTCAGGACGTCCCAGAACAGAAAAAACCTGTTGTTAGCCTGATAGCAGCTCAACCTCAAGATGATTTCATGAAGCGATTCTCCAAGTTAACGCGTCTCACGAGAGTAACGGCATATTGTATCAGATTTGCCGCAAATGCCAGACATCCTCGCATTCAAAGAAAAACGGGTGAGTTGGAGTTCGAAGAACTGCGTGTTGCATTACATGCATGCATCAAAATAGCCCAAGCTTCAGAATATGGTCCAGAAATTAACGATCTTCGGATGACAAGGGCCATTAGTAAAGGAAGCAAGTTACTACCTCTGAATCCTTTCCTCTGTGACCAAAAACTCCTTCGAGTAGGTGGTCGACTACAACAATCTGATCTTCCGTTTAACCAGAAACATCAGATAATTTTACCGCCAAGGCATCACCAAACTAAACTGATCATTGAAAATGAACATCTACGCCTGCTTCATGCTGGATGTCAACTACTACTGTCGTCGCTACGTGAGCAGTACTGGACACCTAATGGCAAGAGTACGATTCGTCACATCATTCATTTTTGTATTATCTGCCACAAACTTAAGGCAAAAAACGCTGAACAACTAATGGGTCAACTGCCGAATTACAGAGTAACTCCAGTCAATCCATTTATACACTGCGGAATCGACTACGCGGGACCATTCTACATAAAGGCAGGCTCTCGCAAAACCAGATCCAAAATCAAGTGTTATGTAACACTCTTCGTATGCCTTTCTACTAGGGCAGTGCATCTAGAGATTGTAAGCAGTATGACTACCCAGGCCTTCATTGCTTCTCTAAGGCGTTTCATATCCCGTAGAGGCAGGCCAGCCCATGTGTTTTCTGATAACGGCAGAAATTTCGTTGGAGCCAATAGGGAACTGGAGGAGATAAGAAGATTGTTCAACGAGGGACAGCATCAACGTGATCTATCAACCTTTGCAAGCAGTGAAGGAATTCAGTGGCATTTTATTCCTCCTCAAGCTCCGCACTTTGGAGGAATATGGGAGGCAGGTGTCAAATCTTTTAAACACCATCTTCGGCGAGTGATGGGCACCGCATACCTTACCTTCTAGGAATTGTCCACACTCACAACCCAGATCGAAGGATGTCTCAATTCGAGGCCTCTAGTCCCGGCATCCGATGATCCCGACGACCTAGTTGTCCTTACCCCTAGTCACTTTCTCATTGGCCGACCAATCACAGCACTACCCCAACCAGATCTGAGTAATGTGCGTGTAAGCTTGCTTTCCAGATGGCAGCAAATCCAAAGACAGTTCCAAGGATTCTGGAAGGCGTGGTCAACCGACTACTTGTCCCATCTACAACAGAGAGGAAAATGGAAGAAGGAAGGGCGCAACGTCCAGGCAGGCACGCTGGTGATCGTGAAAGAAGACAAACTTCCCCCACTGTGCTGGAAGCTTGCAGTGGTTGATCAGGTCCACCCTGGAGCTGATGGGCTCGTACGTGTTGCCACTATACGTACCTCTTCCGGTACATTCAAGAGACCCATTACAAAACTTTGCCCACTTCCCATGCCAGGCAACGGCATTTGTGAAGGTGGTGTTTTGACTAACTAACTATGTTCATTGCTTTGTGCTCGTTTGTTTGTTGGTGTTATATTTCAGGTGACTGTTTCTGGAAAAAAGTGTTAAACTCTTTTTTGGCGGGCGGCATGTTTAGGAACAAGTGTTAAACGGTTCGCCAAGCCTCGCCTTGCCTGTGGCAGAATCCCGTTCTTTCCACTGGTCGGGAGGGGTGGGCTTGCTACCTGCCTCACCCGCTCCCCAAGTTCCGTACATTCTTTCGACAGTGCCACTATTGTGCTCAAACCAGTCACCACGGGGTGAAAGGTTCTGCAGACCTGCTGCTATGCAAACTCGGAAGACTATATCGAACGAGTGACAGTGTATTAATGTATCAACATGTATTGTATATAACTGTGTAATATAATATAATTAGTTTAAATGTTCCACAGAAGTCCAGTGATTTGAAATCCCAGCACTATAAATTACAGTCCACCAGAGTATATTCTTCACATTATTATCAAACTCTCTTCACAAATTTTCCTTTAAGTTATCTTTTAACCTGCTTTCTAACAAATCGGAATTTTCTTTGAGTTTATCCTCTAAACTTTCTTTTAAGTTACCTTTTAACCTGCTTTCCAAAGAATCAGAATTTTCTTTAAGTTTATCATTCAAATTTTCTCTAAGTTTATTTTCCAAAGAATCAGAATTTTCTTTAAGTTTATTTTCTAAAGAATCAGAATTTTCTTTAAGCTTTTCATCTAAACTTTCTTTCAAGTTATCTTTTAACCTACTTTCTAAAGAATCAGAATAGTCTTTAAGTTTCTTTTCCAAAGCCTCAGTATTTTCTTTCATAATGGCTGCTACACGCAGTCCAGCCTCTTTTGAACTCTCCTCCAAACTCCTCATCATCCTCATCATTTCTTCCATACTTTCAATTATTATTCAAAACTTAGGGGTATACAACAGTGGCAAACACAAGCTTATAACTAGAACAAGAAATATGAATAGCTAATTGGAACACTATAATAAAATGAGATTTTGTCCTAATATCGACGTGATGGAAAAATAAAATTCTCTACTTTTATGAATTACATTTACCATAATATCACAAGAAAAATATGCAAGTTCTCAAATATCCTCCACCTGGATTCTAATAATGTGTATGTCCCGTCATCGAACGTTTACTACTGAATTTACTTGACGCCCTAATGGTTAAGCCATTATCAAAAATAATCAAACCCATTCTAATTATTAACCAGTTAAATTTTTAATTTTCCCCACTAATTGGGTTTCCTACCAATTTATTCATCCAAACCAGACATCTCTCAACTCCCAAAATATTTCTATAAAAATTATCACAATTTCAAATCGGCATGCGATTGACCATGTCTAAATCGGGACCCACGTTCGAAGCCATTTCTCTCTCTATCTTATTTTATGTGCCCGTTTAGACCGGAGTACGCACGACCACATATGCATTTTACCAATAATCAGTCAGCACGAGAATCAAAATATCCCGGAGCGCCAGATGGGTTAAAGCAAATCGCAAAAACGACATCAAATTAAAAAAATGCTTTACTGATTTTTGGCTCAATGCAACAATAAGGATAGAAGGAGATTTAATTGGGAGAAACACATCTGGTAAAATTATCTCAGTTTATTTTAAAGTTAAAATCTGACTGCAAGAATGCTCAAAGCAGCATCATCCACGTGTGGCGATCCACACTCTTATTTACACACAATATACAGAAATCTTCCAAACACATTTGACAATCTTTTTGAAAACACAAGTCCGATTAATAGTCCTGTGGACTGTGTTCCAAAATTATTAATATTTAATTCCAGTTCAAAGTCAATTGTCCATACTGGAAATAACGTAGATCACTGTTTGACTATTTACATGATATTAACACTCGTAGAATAAATGTTTATAGAATTCTTAAACTTTCACTTGTTTTTCCAGTTTCAAAAATATATCGTCGAAAATATTATTATCATTTAAGCAACACAAATTATTAACACACATTAATAACATCTGAAAAGTATTTGACCTTGAGCATAGCATCGAAGAACTGTGCGAAGCACAACAACAATTAATTGTTCTTCTGACATTAAATATTCGAGAAGTGACTCGATTATGAACTTCAAGTTCCAAACAAAATATATGATTTCTGAATCATCAACTTGATCAATAAATGGTTGAACCATTCAACTATTAGATTTCCCACTTGGAATCATTATGAAAAAAATATTTATATTTATGGCCATTTCTAGTAACTTTCACAACTTGCAATTCTTCGACAGAATGCGGAAATTAGAATTGTAGCTTTATAATGAATTCATTTATTTCATGGCACTAGGATTGAAAATATCCTTCAAATTATTCGTGGTTAAAGAATTATTTTTAATTGGCAGTGGCCCATTCTACTCTTTGTGTAAGAACACAATATTACAACAACAACGGCAAAGGTCTTCCTCTGAAGAAGAATAAACTACTATCATGACAAATCCGGGTTCTAGCAAAATCAAAGTCTAAATGGAATTCGTAAACAAGGTTGAAATAAGAACTGATGGTTTCAAAGAAATAACCTTCGGGTCATTCATACGACGAAATGTGTGGCTCCAATACTCCTACTATAAACCTGAGCCATCGAACCTGCTATTTGACTGATGCTCGAAAAAACCTTCATTCCTGCGACTTAACATGCGCACCTGGGAATGGCATTTCAACTACTCCACACACATAAATTATCTTCCCAAAATTTATACAATAAATCAAGCCTCTGCTTGTTATCAACACTGGAAGATTAATAAACTTACAAGTTTATTTTATATTACCATTCAGTTCAACCCGTGAATTTACCATACTTATGAAAAGCTTTATTTCACTTTCGAGTGTATTTACGTCACGATTTTATATAAATACAAAAATATCCTATTTGATACAAATATCAATTGCTTCCCGTTTCATGCCTCTCCGTGTTATCTGAAACATATACTTTGCTCATTGCAAATATCAACTGTTCAACCAGAACTGAAATGTTGGTTGAATGCGGGCTTGCGCTAACCACTCTCCTTCGGAAAAATCTCCTGTTCCAGACTAGAAATGATTAAACTACTTCACAGGCTCTTTCTCAATACATATGATTATTAGAAAATATAATATCCAAGAATTATTTAGAAAAATTATGAAAATTATTATTATTATTATTAGTGGATTATTATTATTATTATTTATATCATTTTAAATGTGTTCAATTATCATCTCATTATGTGAGAATCCACATGTTCGAACCTTCGAATATGGAAAAAATATCCATTCCTCAACAAAAATAATTTTAACTTTTACAGTTACATCGGCTGATTACCGTGATTTCCCAAAAATATGAAAAATTCAAATAAATGCTCGAAATGCTCGGTCATCGATCCTAAACTGTTCTGAGTGCTGAAAATGCTCAGAATAACTCTAACAAGTCTTGCGTAAATCATTGCAAGCTTTAAATACGACAAAAAAAATGTGTTGGTCATCTGCAGAAAAATAGTTTGTTCCAATTAGCTAGGCATAATATAATTCAAATGTGGCTTACATTTCTTGATGGTCTTGAAGCGTAGTAAACCTGGTCTATACCAGATTTATCCATAGACATGCCCTATCGGACAAGCACGTATAATCCTTGTATCGGCCGCCATTGTAGACCCACAAATCGTCTAGTCAGACATAGTGGTAGTATCTTTCGACGTTTGAATAAACTGTTGTTCCATTTTAATATGGGCTTCTATCAAAGCCATAACAGTTTGTTTAAATAGGGTCAGATCTAAGTGATCTCTTCTTAAATATGTCAGTTGTAACATAACTCACTGTAATCTCATCAGTACAAGAAAAACACTGACAGTCTAAGCAATTAACGGCTGTTCTGAAGATCGTTCCCTGGGCATGGTTTGTATATCACCATCTGCCATGCGCTAGACAACTTGCAGTTTCCCTTGCGTAGACTAATGAACGCCACCGTTATAGACTAGTCTTCAGTGTACTGACAGATCGAAGTGGTTAACTAGTTACAAAAATATGAAAACTGACTTGAAATGGATTTAAACATCCAAGTATTAAGTTACTACTGGACTGTGACAAAATACTATTTTCTAGACAAAGTCTAGCATATGTCCTTTTGGAAATATAAATATTTCCACCAATGTCTGTAGAAATCAATCACCTCAGTGATTCTCCTCACCAGAAACTTACTAAGTTCCAACTCGTTTGCGCAGCACTTCTCGTGACTATCACGATTTGAAAAGAACTTCTGCGTAGATACGGCAACCATGTGCCTTGGCTCAGCGTAGACGCAACTTGCTTGCCAAGTACTTGTGTTAGAATGAACTGACCATGCCTGCTCCAGCTGGCTTTTATTCAAAAAGGTCAGGGTCACGCGTCATCACCTGATATCTAGAAATCCTCATATCTCTTGAATCCCTGGTCCGATTTACTTGATACTAATTGCATTCTCTTTCATTTGGCCGTGCCAGTAATCTGATCCCAGTCTCAAGTCTCTGCTCCATAGTTAACTATTTAATCAATAAATAGCCTCCACCTCTGCTATTACTCGCTACGTCACTTGACATCCAACTATCGGTAAAATCCTTCGAAATGCTTCTCGAAGCAATGTAGCGCGATATTCAAATATCTGAACTTTCAAAAGCGGCTACAGCCTTTCCCTTGATATCTAGGTGTCTGAAACTTGGAATACCCATTCCTAGATTTGGGCACATCCACCCCACACCTAGCAAAAAATAAAAATTGAAAAATTTTTATTTTCCCTATCTACACATTAAATCATCTGGTTCTTGAATAATAGATCTTCAAATTCGATGCATTATAAGTTCCCACGATGTTACCAGTTCGTGTATTGGCTACTTCATAGCTTCCATTATTGTTTACTTCCACAATATTCAAAATCTTCAATTTCTCCAGGTTTAATATCAAAAATATCGTGATACTCTTCCAAAATCTTCCCTAGCTCTGGGGACTCCTTCTCAGTGTAGACTTCTCTTCCTTCAGCTTCATGAAAAATCAGAGACCATTGAGCATCTCCCTCGATGTCTTCCTCTTCTTTTCCCTCGAAGTTAATCTCTTCGGTATTCTTGAATCTGATCGTCTCTGTCTTCATATCTATCACTGCTTGATATTTCTGAATGAAATCTGCTCCCAATATCATGTCAAAAGCCATGTCCTTCATTACAACAAATACATGTCGGAAATCATATCCTCCAATCGTAATACATAAGTATAATTGTGTTTTACACAGAGATATTTTATTGGGTATTATTCCTTGGATCTTAATTCCTGATACTGGAATTTCCTCTAAATTCTCTTTGAGCTTCCACAGAATATAAAGCTTCTCACTCACCAGACAAAGCATAGCCCCAGTATCGATCAAAGTATCGACAGGCATACCAAATACTTCGCATGATATGATTGGCATTCTAATTCAGGTACCCATTTCTTTTCGTTCGTCATTCTGTTGAATTAAATCATCATCCTCTGCTTGCCATTTAATAATTCTGGAAGTGAAAGTATTCAAAATTCTATCTTCTACTGTGAATTCGAAGTTTTTTTTTTTTTTTTTCATTACTATTCCCCCGGGATTGTTGCGTTCCCGATGGACCTGGATCATTGGGCCTCTGCTCCAAAAATTGCAAGTTATCTTGGTGTCTTGCTTCCAAATTTTTCCTTGTGTCCTTGTTAAACTCTTCATTGGACTGACGAGTATCTACATTCTCTCTGTTGTTGTAGTTATTTCTACCATAGGATCTTCTTTCCTGGTACCTTCCTTGACTATCTCGTGGTCTTCTCCATCGAGAATTGTATCGATTACCACCATCTGGTCTTGCATATGGCTTGTAACTGTATCTGTTACTGTACTGGTTCCATCCTCTCTTATTCGGATCTTCCCTCGGCGTTTTCTCTTCTCGCTCCTCTCGAATCTCTCGAGGTGTCTGAGAATAACTATCAGCCATAACAGCATACACAGCGTTGTTATTCTTTGCTCCCTTCTGATGGAAGAATTGAGCGTTTGTATGATCCAGCTTCTGTAATACTTCATCAAATTGTTCCATATTATAGATATCAGCAGCGATCAAAGTCCTCTGGACGTCTGCTGGAAACTGACGTATCAATGCAGTAATCAACTCGTTATCTGGCATCGGCGGATCTAAATGTTGAAGTTTAGACAGCTGTCCAGAAAAGTACGTAGAGTATCGAGTAGGTTGTGACGTCGAGAATCTCTTCGAATATAACTCTGCTCTGACTTGCTGTTGGGTTTCAGGGGACCAAAACTTCAATAGCCCACGAGAAAACTCCTCAAAAGTGGTTAGAGTGGATCTAAATGCTCTGAACCACAGAAGTGCAGGACCTTCCAAGAACTTCCCTATCACTCAGATCTTTCTTTCTTTAGGGATCTTAGAATCTTTCAGGTAATCACCTGCTTCTCTCAAAAATTCCACGGGTGTTACAGAATCTCGCCCTGAAAATTTAGAAGGCTTATCTTCTATATTCTTAAATACAGTTATGGGGTTGGATTGAAATACTGTCCTGACCTCATCCTGTCTTTGACTATCCGTGTCTCTAGCTCCTCCTAGATTTATCTGTATCTGTTCCTTTCCCCTTACATTTGGCATTTTCAACAGATGATCAGACTGTTTCTCATCCTTGATTTGAGTTTTCATAGCCTCAAGTTCCTTCTGGTTTTCTTCTGCCATCTTCTTAATTGCTTCAGTTTCTTTACAATTGTCCTTAACATCAATGGATATCTGGTTCATAACAGCCTCATGACTTTTCAATGACCCTGTCATATCTGATATGTCTTTCTGAGTTGCTTGGATATCTTTGGCAATTACTTCAATATGGGATGACAAAGATTCCATAATCTCCTTGATTCCCTCTTGATTCTCCAGCTTGAGTGTGTCTTTAATTTCATTGACAACTGTGGTCTTGATTTCAGTTTGCAACTCACTAATCACACCTTCTCTTATTTCTCCCATGACAAGTTCTTTGAATTGTTCCGTTAAACGTTGAACAACTAGAATTCCCATCTCGTTAATCTCCTTCTTCACTCGGACTTCTAGGTTGACCATGTCTTCACCAACTTTCCTAAGACCATGTTCTATCCTATCAGCTAAGCTTTGGGATCGAAGATCGGCATCGCGAAATTTTTCGTCCATTAAACTTGCGTTAGTAGCTAATGAAGTTTCGAGCTCATGTGTTTTATCGCATAATTTTATTCATTTTACTCTCAAGTGTCATTTTCAAAATTTCAGAATTCTCTTTAAATTTACTTTCCATTGAATTAAATTTACTATTCAAATTTTCCTTTAAGTTATCTTTTAACCTGCTTTCTAACAAATCGGAATTTTCTTTGAGTTTATCCTCTAAACTTTCTTTTAAGTTACCTTTTAACCTGCTTTCCAAAGAATCAGAATTTTCTTTAAGTTTATCATTCAAATTTTCTCTAAGTTTATTTTCCAAAGAATCAGAATTTTCTTTAAGTTTATTTTCTAAAGAATCAGAATTTTCTTTAAGCTTTTCATCTAAACTTTCTTTCAAGTTATCTTTTAACCTACTTTCTAAAGAATCAGAATATTCTTTAAGTTTCTATTCCAAAGCCTCAGTATTTTCTTTCATAATGGCTGCTACACGCAGTCCAGCCTCTTTTGAACTCTCCTCCAAACTCCTCATCATCCTCATCATTTCTTCCATACTTTCAATTATTATTCAAAACTTAGGGGTATACAACAGTGGCAAACACAAGCTTATAACTAGAACAAGAAATATGAATAGCTAATTGGAACACTATAATAAAATGAGATTTTGTCCTAATATCGACGTGATGGAAAAATAAAATTCTCTACTTTTATGAATTACATTTACCATAATATCACAAGAAAAATATGCAAGTTCTCAAATATCCTCCACCTGGATTCTAATAATGTGTATGTCCCGTCATCGAACGTTTACTACTGAATTTACTTGACGCCCTAATGGTTAAGCCATTATCAAAAATAATCAAACCCATTCTAATTATTAACCAGTTAAATTTTTAATTTTCCCCACTAATTGGGTTTCCTACCAATTTATTCATCCAAACCAGACATCTCTCAACTCCCAAAATATTTCTATAAAAATTATCACAATTTCAAATCGACATGCGATTGACCATGTCTAAATCGGGACCCACGTTCGAAGCCATTTCTCTCTCTATCTTATTTTATGTGCCCGTTTAGACCGGAGTCCGCACGACCACATATGCATTTTACCAATAATCAGTCAGCACGAGAATCAAAATATCCCGGAGCGCCAGATGGGTTAAAGCAAATCGCAAAAACGACATCAAATTAAAAAAATGCTTTACTGATTTTTGGCTCAATGCAACAATAAGGATAGAAGGAGATTTAATTGGGAGAAACACATCTGGTAAAATTATCTCAGTTTATTTTAAAGTTAAAATCTGACTGCAAGAATGCTCAAAGCAGCATCATCCACGTGTGGCGATCCACACTCTTATTTACACACAATATACAGAAATCTTCCAAACACATTTGACAATCTTTTTGAAAACACAAGTCCGATTAATAGTCCTGTGGACTGTGTTCCAAAATTATTAATATTTAATTCCAGTTCAAAGTCAATTGTCCATACTGGAAATAACGTAGATCACTGTTTGACTATTTACATGATATTAACACTCGTAGAATAAATGTTTATAGAATTCTTAAACTTTCACTTGTTTTTCCAGTTTCAAAAATATATCGTCGAAAATATTATTATCATTTAAGCAACACAAATTATTAACACACATTAATAACATCTGAAAAGTATTTGACCTTGAGCATAGCATCGAAGAACTGTGCGAAGCACAACAACAATTAATTGTTCTTCTGACATTAAATATTCGAGAAGTGACTCGATTATGAACTTCAAGTTCCAAACAAAATATATGATTTCTGAATCATCAACTTGATCAATAAATGGTTGAACCATTCAACTATTAGATTTCCCACTTGGAATCATTATGAAAAAAATATTTATATTTATGGCCATTTCTAGTAACTTTCACAACTTGCAATTCTTCGACAGAATGCGGAAATTAGAATTGTAGCTTTATAATGAATTCATTTATTTCATGGCACTAGGATTGAAAATATCCTTCAAATTATTCGTGGTTAAAGAATTATTTTTAATTGGCAGTGGCCCATTCTACTCTTTGTGTAAGAACACAATATTACAACAACAACGGCAAAGGTCTTCCTCTGAAGAAGAATAAACTACTATCATGACAAATCCGGGTTCTAGCAAAATCAAAGTCTAAATGGAATTCGTAAACAAGGTTGAAATAAGAACTGATGGTTTCAAAGAAATAACCTTCGGGTCATTCATACGACGAAATGTGTGGCTCCAATACTCCTACTATAAACCTGAGCCATCGAACCTGCTATTTGACTGATGCTCGAAAAAACCTTCATTCCTGCGACTTAACATGCGCACCTGGGAATGGCATTTCAACTACTCCACACACATAAATTATCTTCCCAAAATTTATACAATAAATCAAGCCTCTGCTTGTTATCAACACTGGAAGATTAATAAACTTACAAGTTTATTTTATTTTACCATTCAGTTCAACCCGTGAATTTACCATACTTATGAAAAGCTTTATTTCACTTTCGAGTGTATTTACGTCATGATTTTATATAAATACAAAAATATCCTATTTGATACAAATATCAATTGCTTCCCGTTTCATGCCTCTCCGTGTTATCTGAAACATATACTTTGCTCATTGCAAATATCAACTGTTCAACCAGAACTGAAATGTTGGTTGAATGCGGGCTTGCGCTAACCACTCTCCTTCGGAAAAATCTCCTGTTCCAGACTAGAAATGATTAAACTACTTCACAGGCTCTTTCTCAATACATATGATTATTAGAAAATTTAATATCCAAGAATTATTTAGAAAAATTATGAAAATTATTATTATTATTATTAGTGGATTATTATTATTATTATTTATATCATTTTAAATGTGTTCAATTATCATCTCATTATGTGAGAATCCACATGTTCGAACCTTCGAATATGGAAAAAATATCCATTCCTCAACAAAAATAATTTTAACTTTTACAGTTACATCGGCTGATTACCGTGATTTCCCAAAAATATGAAAAATTCAAATAAATGCTCGAAATGCTCGGTCATCGATCCTAAACTGTTCTGAGTGCTGAAAATGCTCAGAATAACTCTAACAAGTCTTGCGTAAATCATTGCAAGCTTTAAATACGACAAAAAAAATGTGTTGGTCATCTGCAGAAAAATAGTTTGTTCCAATTAGCTAGGCATAATATAATTCAAATGTGGCTTACATTTCTTGATGGTCTTGAAGCGTAGTAAACCTGGTCTATACCAGATTTATCCATAGACATGCCCTATCGGACAAGCACGTATAATCCTTGTATCGGCCGCCATTGTAGACCCACAAATCGTCTAGTCAGACATAGTGGTAGTATCTTTCGACGTTTGAATAAACTGTTGTTCCATTTTAATATGGGCTTCTATCAAAGCCATAACAGTTTGTTTAAATAGGGTCAGATCTAAGTGATCTCTTCTTAAATATGTCAGTTGTAACATAACTCACTGTAATCTCATCAGTACAAGAAAAACACTGACAGTCTAAGCAATTAACGGCTGTTCTGAAGATCGTTCCCTGGGCATGGTTTGTATATCACCATCTGCCATGCGCTAGACAACTTGCAGTTTCCCTTGCGTAGACTAATGAACGCCACCGTTATAGACTAGTCTTCAGTGTACTGACAGATCGAAGTGGTTAACTAGTTACAAAAATATGAAAACTGACTTGAAATGGATTTAAACATCCAAGTATTAAGTTACTACTGGACTGTGACAAAATACTATTTTCTAGACAAAGTCTAGCATATGTCCTTTTGGAAATATAAATATTTCCACCAATGTCTGTAGAAATCAATCACCTCAGTGATTCTCCTCACCAGAAACTTACTAAGTTCCAACTCGTTTGCGCAGCACTTCTCGTGACTATCACGATTTGAAAAGAACTTCTGCGTAGATACGGCAACCATGTGCCTTGGCTCAGCGTAGACGCAACTTGCTTGCCAAGTGCTTGTGTTAGAATGAACTGACCATGCCTGCTCCAGCTGGCTTTTATTCAAAACGGTCAGGGTCACGCGTCATCACCTGATATCTAGAAATCCCCATATCTCTTGAATCCCTGGTCCGATTTACTTGATACTAATTGCATTCTCTTTCATTTGGCCGTGCCAGTAATCTGATCCCAGTCTCAAGTCTCTGCTCCATAGTTAACTATTTAATCAATAAATAGCCTCCACCTCTGCTATTACTCGCTACGTCACTTGACATCCAACTATCGGTAAAATCCTTCGAAATGCTTCTCGAAGCAATGTAGCGCGATATTCAAATATCTGAACTTTCAAAAGCGGCTACAGCCTTTCCCTTGATATCTAGGTGTCTGAAACTTGGAATACCCATTCCTAGATTTGGGCACACTATACAACGTGGCAAATCGTTTATCATTGCTAGAAAAATCAGAGGTCCAAGGTTCGAGCCTTGGGGTTTTCCGGAATGAACTATGTATTCCTTTGAGACAATTTTCTGGAACAAAACAAATTGTTTCCTCTCTCTGAGGTAGGAGATGAATAATTTGAGTTATGGGTGGGAGAATCCCAAAATACACAATTTGTTAAGAAGGATATCATGATTTATTGTGTCGAACGCTTTCTCAAAATCTGTAAATATGACATCTATTTGTCCTCCTTTATCTAACTCTTTAGATATAATTTGAGTAAAATTAGTTGCATTCGTCACCGTAGATTTCCTGGATAGGAAACCATGTTGGTTATCTGTTACGAGCGGTCTGAGAAATACTGATATTCTTCCGTGCAATATGAATTCAAATACCTTGGCTACTGCAGATAAAATAGATATAGGACGGTAGTTATTAATTAGTGATGGATCTCCCGATTTTAGTATAGGGCAGACGCGAGTGGTTTTTTCAGGCGTTAGGGAACGTAGAAGTTTGTATGGCTAAGTTAAATATAAAGTGTAATGGGTCCCTGAGGCTTTCAGCACATCCCTTAACTACATACGGTGGAATATTATCAGGACCAGCCGACGACTTAGGTGTTATTTTTTTTTTTTTTTGCATTTCCAACCTCTTCCTTCGAGACAAGTTTTATGTGAAGGGTGTTGGGAGTATTCGAATTGTAGGCTGGGACTTTGTATTGGGCTGACTGAGAGTCATAAACTGATTTGAAATATGTCGCAAAACCTTCAACAATGGAATCACCCCTGTCCAATTCTTCATTATTATATTTAAAGGTGTCGCATGTGTTCCTATTTTTTTTCTTGTTTTTGATAAACGTCCAAAATTTCTTTGAGTCCCACCTAATGTTTTGTTCAATATTACGGATATATTTCTTATAAGATAATTGAATGTCCTTTTTAATTTCTGATCTTAATTCTTCAAAACGTAGTCTATGATGATCTGAGTAATTTTTTCTCTTCCTATGGTATTCCTTCTCCTTCAATTTACTTTTTGTTTCCTTAGAAAACCAGACAGGATATTTTCTGCCCGTTTGTCGTTTACATTTAGGAACGGTTTCGCCAAGTACTGCGTTAAAAATTTGGTAAAACAGGTCTACTGCAGTATTTACATCAGTGCACTCGTATATTTGACCCCAAGCGCCATTCCTCAACCGAGTGTACAGCTGCTCAAAATTGGCTTCCCGGAAATTAAAATGTATAATTAAGCTGGATATGTACTTGGTGTCGACATATTATTAGAGATATTTCCACATCCAGGGCAGGGTGACGGCGATCCAGCGGTAAGAGTGGATCAGTGTTTTCAGTTACATTTATGTTGGTTTTGTTGGATAAAACTAAGTCCAGCGTCCTCCCGTTACGGTTTAGTACTGAATTATAATACTTTAGCTGAAGATAATTAATAAAATTTACGAGTTCTCTTGTTTGAATTTTGTCGTCTTTAATTAGTGTACTTTGTATTGTTGGGATGTTGAAATCACCGAAGATTATTAAATTTTGAACATATATTTCTGTTCTGGATTCCAACCGCCGATATAGTTCCCTTTATGTTTCTACTTTTGAAGCTGGTGGAATGTACATATTACAGACGTACCAAATATTTTCCCTAATGACCAGTTTCACTAATAGACATTCCAATGTGCCAGTCATTCTGTCGACCTTGAGTACCGTTAATCCGCTCCTGACCAAGACAGCCACCCCAACCCCTGCTCTGGCAGGCCTCTCAGCCCTGTTCACTCTGTATATATCAGAACAGACCTCACGGTCAGCGATTTTACTAGATAACCTAGTTTCTGTAATTAGAATTAAGTCATACTGTTTGGTGATCAGGTTTTCATTGAATAAATCTAATTTTGTATTCATTCCTCCTACATTTTGATAATAAATGGATAATCTAGGTTTTGATACCATTAGAGAGTGTTCAGGTCATCCTCATTTCGAATTACGATGACCCGAGAACCTTCAGATTTGCGTATTTTAATATGTCCATTTCTTACCCACAAGAAAGCATACTCTTTCTCTCTTCTGATGCTCCTAGCTTGTGCCAGCAACTTCCTCTTTTCCGGGGATAAACTCTCGTTCACATAAATTACATTATCGCCAGGAAGACCAACGTGACGAGTGGAGAGATTCAGTTTCACCCGGCGTCGCTCCAAAAGATGCTCCTTGTCGTCCCGCCGAACGAATTCTATGATGATGCCCCTGTGTTGATGATTAGGTGACTTAGGCAGTCGATAACAGGCATCCACTATTGTTTCAGTGATGACCACATCCAAAGCTTGACCTACTTTCTTCACTGTTTCAATAATGTTTTCGTTAGGAACCTCCGGGACACCGTGTATTTCCACCGTATTCCTAAGTGTGTACTGCTCAGATTCTCCTAGGCGGTTTTCAAGTGATTTTAGCTTCGCCCTAAGATTGACATTCTGCTGAGTTAATGACTTAATCTGTCCTTTACATTCCTTAATTTCTGTCTGCTGGTTAGAAATTAATGTTACACAATCGTCTAGTTTCTTATGGCACAATTCCAATGAGTTACCTAGATCAGTCTCTCTCGCTCTTTGTTCGTCTTTTATGATTTTAAGTTGTTCTTTTAAATCTTTCAGCATTCCATAAATATTCTCCATTGATGGAGCGTCTTCGTTACTTACACTATCACTTATTGTTGCACTATAGTCCACACATTGTTTTCTTGACATGACCTCATTTTCCCGAACATCCAGGTGGGCCCGGCATCCTAGGAGGATGGGCCCGATCGGGCATTGATTTATTATTACCTTTATGTGACTTGAATTTGCTACTGGCAATCATTTAGTGAATGCAATGAACTGACTGTGAACATTGTTACAAGGATTGAGAAACTTATTATGTCAAGTGGACAATATTTTCCTCTACAAAGCGCTTGTGGGAAGAACAACTGTCTCAAAGTGGTCAACTTAGGCGATGGGGCTTCTCTATGCTTTGTTCTCAGAATATACCTGAAGAGAGAGAGAGCATTCCATTATTCTAAATTTAGCTTATTCGGCTCATGCACCAATCCTTCAAATGCCTTTCTCATCCCTTCACTTATTTCACCGAGGCCACGAGAGCCTGGGCTGCCTTGGTGTGTTTGGTCAGATAGCTCAAGAGTTTCAAGTTTGGTGCGTCACATCGAGCTTAGATATTTAGAGGTGATAGTGTCTGAAATGATACTAGTGGTATAGTATGCCGTGCAGGCAGGTAAGTAAAATACATTTTAAAGTAGCGTCCACACAGTAATTCACTTTATAGTTGATTTAAGTGGCAGAACAGCGAGGTCATCGTTCCCTAGTAATTCACTTTCGCACTATGTGAAAAATTATCATGGCTGGCTAAATATCTTGCGAAAGGGTGGGATGATCCTGTTGTCAAACGTAGATAGAAGGAAATGCATGCGAAATTGTTCATCTCGTATACTGAATTGAGAAAACAATGCTAACATTTGAATAATCTGTCTGCTTAGGTGCAGTATAATTATTATTTTAACTGGTTCATTCAATACGATCAACATTCCTTACTTGGGTTCGTGTGAAAATCATTTCTGATTAAGGGATTAATTAAAAACCTATATTACTATTGGTACTAGAGTTGGGAAATGTATCCAAAGACTGAAACTAAGATAACATTCCAGTATTTTTCTGGACTGAGTGTTTAATTTACCAGGAGAAAATGACATTTAAGCTAGGACACTGAACCACTCAACGTTGTTTTCCAATTCCTCTCATGGAACGTCAGTGGTAAGGACAGATGACCTACCGTAGCTGTTCCGCCCCATGAAACAGCAATAAGTAACGTCAGTGGTAGGAGCAGATGGCCTAGCTGTTCTGCCCTTTAAAACAACAATAAGGAACGTCAGTGGTGTGCATAGCGATGGAGAAATTACTATATTGCATGTAGGCAACCGCACAGACTTTTCTAAGACCAAATATTGAACTCTGCTTAATTTGGAAGAAAATTAAGATGAAGTATTGTCAAATATTAATATAAATACAACTTTGTTTTGAGCTGATGCAGAGGCTGTTATTATTATTATTATTATTATTATTATTATTGGACATTTCTACGCCGTTTATTCCAAAGAGCAGCATTGCTCTGCAAAGCACTTATTTTTCAGGACGCGAAGATATATTTTCCCTTGTGAACCAAGCCCTTTCATGATACGCTTTAATGTCTCAGTACCGTTAAAAATAAATTGAGTTGCTCTCTGTATCTATGACTTGGAAGTGACTCCTGGTCCTGACGAAACCGCGGCAGGAATGCAGGATTCGGCTTACCGACTGCGGTGTCATTCGTAGTCTTACTCAACAGTTAATAATAGGCCTATTTGTCGTTACAGTTGTTAATTCATTTAGGGGATTGCGACATTTAACCCGTGTACTTGATAGCTAGTAGGTCTAGTATCACTAGCGGCCAATGAACCATTGGCGCTCGGTTGGGAATCGTTTGCATCAGCTAGTACTGTAGATAGCCTATAATTCAGTATTTGCTGACGCGTTATCTTTCCGGTTTGATTCTGAAGGCCTCCATATTATTGAATGAAGTTGATTGTAAAACAGTAGTTTTTACAAATATTAATGAAGTAAATCATACGTTTCTCAAACGGCGAACAAAATAGATAACCAAGACACGTGCGAATTGTGCAGACTGAATGGGAGGCTAGTGGTTGTTGTATAATTAGAGAGGTGTATTGGCAACATTGTTGTAACATTGTCTTGGAGAGTAGAAACTTAGACCCTATTAAATCCACCCACTGCTGGACGAAAAGCAGGGTATGCACTGTGCTGTGCTATGGTCTCTTTGACATGATGAATCTCATGCGTCTTCTTAGTTGCTGACTGGGAAAAGTGGGAATGCGTTTCCCGTCGCGACTATTACTGTAATTATTAGGTTTGAGAGTAGGGTAGGTGTCCCTGGACTTGAAATAAGGTACTACCCCGGCATTGGTCTGGAGGGAGTGCGAAAAACCACACTCGGGATAGCTGCTGTCAGCACCAGGATTCAAACCTCTGATCTGCAGACTTGCTGTGGACCCCATCACGGTCATTGGTGAGCTACGCCACGGGGTCTTACTTGAAGGTGCGAGAGCTTTTACTTCAAAAACGGAGAGTCTCTTCTATAGCCACTAAATGTCAACGGTCACCAAATGTTTACTCCAAAATATCACAAAAATAATCACCCAATTGGCGTATCGTATAACGCAATAATTTGGACCTAATTTTTGCAAACTTTTCCGGAGGAGGACGCCCGGACCCCACTCTGAGCTTGGTGATATTTCATACCCCCAGATCCCCGGTGTGTCCACTCCCCAATAATCTTGGCTTAAATTCGCCCCTGATGGTCACCAGTCATAGAGAGGATTGAGGATTTTTGGGAGAACCTGGCTCTTTGCTTACTGTAAAGCAATATTAAATTATAAGAAATCCACTGACTGCCAATTACAAAATATAGTTCAAATTCACGTTTTCTTCGTTTGTGAAAACAAATCAGCGATCAGCTGCAATCTACTGAAAGCACATAATAACTTGACTTTAGTATGAGTACTGTATACCTGTGGTTAATTATGAAATATATATATTGCTTTGTTTAATTTACAAAGATGTGTGATCGCCGATCAACCAAAACACTTATCAGTGTTTAGACTTAGACCCAAGGACGTGACTCTTCAAGGGCAGCAAGTTTTAAGAATGTCAACATAAAACGTATTTTATAATACGTCTTGACTTTGTGTAAAAATCATGTTTTGATTATGAAAAGAGATTACGTCATATATCACAGAGGCCGTAGTACTGCACAGTGCACACCTCTTTTAACATGTAGATCAGTAAGATGAACTTCCTGTTGATTAATTTTTGGGTGTTATGACATAAGGGATAGAATTGAGGAGGAAATGAATGTACGGGTTAAAATGATGAATCATGGAAAATAAGCTTAGAATCACCGAAGTTGGAATTCTAACCCACCAGTTTCCGAGTTAATGGACAACAGCTTTTTTTTTTATGTGAATTGTTTCCCAAAGTCAAATACTGTAAAAGCGATGCAATTACTAATCCGATAAATGTTTTTTTTTTCAAATTTGTGAACGACAAACGAGCATATTGCTTTTTACGAGTATCACTGAAGTTCTAACATTTTTGATATCAAAGAGGATCTGCAGAACTTTAAATCTGAACACTGTACGTGCTTACAGTGTTACCTCATCGAGACAAATTTAGATCTGTCAAACGCCGGTATAGTGAATTTAATGAAAATTATTACCTAGTTTTTGATGGCTTTACTCTGATATTAATTTTTGTTAATTGAAAATAATACATTAGTACGCCCTTGTCAGGTATAAACATTGAAATTGCAAATTTTGCATGCATTCCTCCACTTTCATTGTTGTAAACTTTACATACCACAGTAACTTAATTGATAGTAATTCACGTTCTGCTTATGATAATAAAATTAGCCTGGATTTAGTAGAATATATAATTGAAATATTATTATATTATATTTGAATTGCAGCCAATGGTCATATCAGGACATTTCAATTGAACGCCCGTAGGTTCCTCAACAAGTTCAATTTCTAGTAGTTCCAACTTTGAGTACACTGACACCCAGCGGTGAACGTTGGAACTTGATAGAGCGTTTCTATCCAAATAAACTACAAATTTTGGCTACACACTACCAATTGTAGTGGTAGGTTCTTTTATATGCCATAAATCTATGACATGGGCCTGCTGCCTTTACTTCCCCTCCGAATAAAGGCACAAGTTACTGAAGGATTTTAACACTCTTAAAAATCCGACGACTTCGGCCAGGTTTAAACCCGTGATCTCGGGCATAGCAGTTCAGCAAGCAACAATTATTAATATTACTAGCGGACACGTGCGAGAAATCTCGCATAATGGGTTGTGAGCCACCCTTGCCTATAGACCACCTGCCCAGTTCTAGTGCTACGCAGGCTGGACGCGACACAGTTCTGGCAGGGGCAATCGTCTTGATTATTTGTATAAGAGCACTTTATAAACAAATAAATATATTTTCGTTGACTAATCAAGAAATGCAAGATTTTTCCTGTACTATTGAGGCGATTTGGAAGAGTTTGGTACAAACCACACCTTCTAACTCCCTCTGGTTTAGGAGCTTGAGTCTTGTGAAACATACACCTTAACGTATTATTATAATAAGATTGCTTGCTGGTTCTTCATGTTCTTGTAATTGATTTCGTGATGAACATTTGGTGCAAAAAAATAATTTCTTCTTTTCTTAGTCGTTTACCCTCCAGGTTGGTGGAACCCACGGACTCAGCGAGGGAACTCATCACTACCGCCTCATCGGGCAGTGTCCTAGAGCTGGGAATATCTAATCGGAGTGGATACAACTGGTGAGGTGTGATTGGCACCTCGCCCAGGCGGCCTCACCTGCAAAGCGAACAGGGGCCTCATGAGGGAGGTAATGGATGGTCAGGATGGATAGGCAAGGAAGAGGGAAGGAGGCGGCCGTGGCCTTGAAGAAGGTACCATCCCAGCATTTGCCCGAAGACGAAGTTGGAAACCACGGAAAACCACTTCGAGGATGGCTGAGGTGAGAGTCGAACCCCCTCTACTCATTTGGAACACCCGAGGCTGAGTAGACCCCGTTCCAGTCCCTCATGCCACTTTTCAAATTTCGTGGCAGAGCCGGAAATCGAACCCTGGACCTTCGGGGCGGCAGCTAACCATGCTGACCGCTACGCTACGGAGGCGACGCAAAAAAAAAACATTCGCAAAATAATTTTGAGCAAATTTGCGAGGATTATAAATGAATTTTACAGAATTTGGTTATAGACGGGGGGCCCGGGAGATTCCAGCCCCAGGGCCCGTCGCCGCTTTCCACGGCCCTGCGAACATCAGCTATCTTACATGCTGACATCGTATGAGAAGTTTCATAAACCGACGTCATATTATCCTTACACATTGCTTAATTATACAAGAGTATACAGAAAAAGGAAGCCATTATAATATTATGCGCATAAAATAGCCTGACCTAAATACTGCAGTGGCCAAAGCTAAAAGCTACTTTCCATTGATAGAAGCCGCTAGCCTTCTGAATACTGGACAGAAAGAGGTATTCTATTTACATTTTTACGGACTAACAAGACGAGGATACGATGCATGGGTGCCCGATTCGAACCATCTTTAGTACAAGTGTAGGGCACGTATACCAGGTGCAAGTAGTAAGGTGCGCTTTTCAGCCGATTCCGAGAAATTAATTTTAAATTGTTCGTAATTGCTGTACGGCGTTCATGTGCACTGTACGTTAATATGTAGCCAAGGAGCACGTGGTGCAGCGGTAAGAACTCGGCTTCGTAAGCATGGGATCACTGCATCGAATACCACCGGTGAGGATTGTTTTTTTTTAATTTTTTTAACATAGGCAATTCGTACAACTGTGGGTGTCGTGAATAATGTTCATGTTGCAGTCAATTGTAATAACGTGTTTTGTGAGCGGGAAAAGGATTCTTAAACCATCGTATGGGGGTGAACGTTTGTGACATTACATAATGAACAGTTGGGGCATTGCAAATACATTGGTATTATAAATGGTCAGGTGTATTCTATTATATGTATACGTTTATACACTGAAGGCCTAGTCTGTTCCGTTCATTGAACGTCAGTGAACCATCAGACCACCCCGTACCCCGCAAGTAGTGTCTCATGCTATGGGTATTGGTTGGAAAGTGTTCGGACCCGGCGAGTCACCTGCACACAAACTAACGATAACGGTGGGCAGTTGAATTAACAGCAAATACTGTGAATAAAGGTATTCTTTCATCAATCTCCTGTACGATTTATTCCGACTCCCTTTTCCCGCTCACATAACACGTTATTACAATTGACTGCAAAATGAACATTATTCACGACACCTACAGTTGTACGAATTGCCTATGTTTACAAAAAAAAAGCTCACGGGTGGGATTCGATCCAGTGATCCCACGCTTACGAAGAGAACTCTTTCCGCTGCACCCTGCGCTCCTTGGCTTTATGGTAACGGACAACGCAAATGAACGCCGTACAGCAATTACGAATATATAATAATTAGTTTCAGTCACCTCCGTAGCGTAGCGGTCAGCCTGGTTAGCTGCCGCCCCGGAGGTCCTGGGTTCGATTCCCGGCTCTGCCACGAAATTTGAAAAGTGGTATGAGGACTGGAATGGGGTCTACTCAGCCTCGGGTGGTCCAAATGAGTTGAGGGGGTTCGATTCCCACCTCAGCCATCCTCGAAGTGGTTTTCCGTGGTTTCCCACTTCGTCTTCGGGCAAACGCCGGGATGGTACCTTCTTCAAGGCCACGGTCACCTCCTTCCCTCTTCCTTGCCTATCCATCCTGACCATGCATTACCTTCCCTCATGAGGCCCCTGTTCGCTTTGCAGGTGAGGCCGCCTGGGCGAGGTGCCAGTCACACCTCACCAGTTGTATCCACTCCGATTAGATGTTCCCAGCTCTAGGACACGTCCCGTAGAGGCGGTAGTGGTGAGTTCCCTCGCTGAATCCGTGGGTTCCACCAACCTGGAGGGTAAACGACTAAGCAAAGCAAAAGCAAAAAATAATTAATTTCTCGGAATCGGCTGAGAAGCGCGACTTACTACTTGCACCTGGTATACGCCTAGTCATGCCCTACACGCGTACTAAAGATGGTTCGAATCGGTGACCCATGCATCGTATCCTCCTCTTGTAAGCGATTTATTGTTACGAGAGTTAACTCCATTAGGCAAGTTCTTGTGCGGGAATTAGCTCGGTACTCCTTTCCATCTGGTATGAAATATGGTTCAGTGGACCACATCGCGGTGTAGTGGCTAGCGTTCATGGATCTGACAAGAAAGTTATTTCTGGTCTGAGAGCTGAAACGGTGTACACTCAGCCTTGTGAGGCAATATTGAGAAAAAGCGGGTTTAATTCCTACCCCAGACATCCAGGAAGTGGTATTCTGTGATTTTCCACTTCTACTCCAGGCACATGTCAGGTTGTCTCCTAAAGTAAAGCCACAGCAGGCTCCTATTAAGAATGCACACTCTACTACAGACTCAATAACAAAGGAGGTTATAATACAAATTCTACACATATCCAAGTACACGGGTTTAAATGACAACGAAATTTAACTCCGAATTGAGACAACTGATTCAGGCGAAGAAATTATTTTCTTATGATCTTCATTGTATTAAAGATAGGAAAAATAAATTATGATAAAATGTAAAATAAAGGAAAGCGAGGTCATCTTCCCCAAAGAAAGAAAGAAAGAAAGAAAGAAAGAAAGAAAGAAAGAAAGAAAGAAATGTTGCAGAATGATGTAATATTCAAGGCTAAAGACGTTGCGTCTGCGGTGACGTTAATGATGAGAGTAAATGGACTCTATAGTGTCCCATTCCTTTCAGGATGTGTGTTATACAGTGGACTATATCTTAATGTCTCCTTGTCTGATTTGATTAACTTAATACATTATCTATGCGCAAGCATCCGTGGCTTTGGCGGCAGCATGCCGGCCTCTCACCGCTGGGTCCTTGGTTCAAATCCCGTTCACTCCATGTGAGATCTGTGCAGGACAAAGCGGAGGCAGACAGGTTTCGAGATGGGCATTATTCGTGCAGCAGTTCAACGTGACTATTGAACATAGACCAGGAAAAGCTAATTTGGGGGCTGATTTATTAAGCAGAGTCGTGGAGCCTACTCTTCAAATTTTACCAGTAATTCATAATGTTGAATTTTGGGCTTATGCCGTGTTTTATTATACTAAAATTCGACGCGTTTCGAAAGAAACCATGTCTTTCATCGTCAGGAATAATCTGGAATACGACAATGTTGCTAAGAGAAAGCAACGAAGAACATATAGGAGGTGCCCAAAGATGGTCGCCATTATAGCCCCATGTTAGGGACAACGGAAAGCAGCAGTGAATTACTTTCTCAGGGTTCTGATAATAGGTAGCCAGGATTCACTGAGATTGTAGCCGGTGTCGCGGTTGAAATTATCTGGGTGTTTACGTATTTCAACCGCCTCCCTGATGATTCTGGGACGATATTGCTTTATACGGGCAAGAACATCCAATCGTTGGAACATGACATCATGGCCAGGTGTTAAAGCATGATCGGCAACAGCTGATTTATCAGGTTGAGTGAGCCTGATACATCTATTATGTTCCTTAATGCGAGTGCATATTGTTCTCGAAGTCTGCCCGATGTAAACCTTGCCACAAGTACAGGGAACTCTGTAGATACCCGGTTGTTGCAATTTAGGCAAACTGTCCTTAGTTGGTCGCAGGAGTTGCCTAATCTTAACAGAAGTTCCAAATACAGTCCGTATGTTGTACCGACGTAGGATTTTAGCAATACGATCCGTTGTGTTATGTATGTACGGAAGGTAAGCAGTTCCTCTTACATCTCTTTTCTCAACTGACGTCCTATTATTATTTGTTGGTTTCAGAACCGTAGAAATCAAAGCCTTGCTATAACCGTTGCTCTCAAAGGTGGTTCACAGGGTGTTAATTTCTTCTTGTAAAGAAGACACTTCACAAATCCTCCTAGCCCTTGTAGTTAGAGTTGTAAGGATACCATGTTTCTGGGCAGGGTGATGGTGAGAACTTGCGTGGAGATATCTATTGGTGTGTGTTGGCTTACGAAAAACGCTGTGTCCTAAAGATCCATCCTCTTTCTTGGTGACGAGAACATCTAAAAAAGGTATTTTGCCGTCAGATTCCTTTTCCATGGTGAAACAAATAGAAGGGTGCTGGAGATTAAGGTGATTCATGAAGAAATTAGCCACAACAGGAGAGAGAGGACTACCCATGGCCACACCATCAGTCTGCTCATAAAAATTCCCATTCCATAGAAAGTAGGAGGAGGTCATGCAGTGATAAAAAAAAGTCTTGTGATGTCTTCAGGAAAAAAGCCATTAATGAGAGACATAACACCATCAATAGGTACTCTCGTAAACAGAGACACCACGTCGAGACTCACTAGAATATCACCCGGCTGAAGTGTTATAGCTTTTAACTTTTCCACGAAGTGTGTGGAATCCTTAATGTACGAAGGCGTGTTACCCAGAAGCGGCTGAAGTAGTCTAGCTAAGTATTTGGAAAGGGCATATGTAGGAGAACCAATCGTACTAACAATAGGTCTAAGAGGAACATCTTCCTTATGTATTTTAGGAAGACCATAGAGTCTCGGTGGAATAGCATCCCCTGGAAGAATTTCTATTGAAGAACTTATTACATCCGTAGAATCCTCGGCACATCACCTCACACCTGAAGAGGCCGAGGAAGCCAGGCAAGAATGTTCCCGAGTTCTCAAGACCGCTAAGCCACCTAGCACCAACTTAAAACAAGGCGAAAGCCGGGCACTTAAAGATCTAAGGGACAATTCTGATATTATCGTTCTCCCCGCTGACAAGGGTAACGCGACAGTGGTATTGGATAAGGTTGATTATGATTCCAAGATCTCATCTTTGTTATCAGATCCTGTATATAGGATTAATAGTCGTGATCCTACTACTCGCTACTCAAATGTCACCGTCAAATTGATCAAGCAATCATCTATTCCAGCGGATGCAGTCCTCTCTCTCCTGTTGTGGCAAATTTCTTCATGGAGAACTTTGAAGAGAAAGCTTTGTCGTCAGCTCCTTTCAAACCGAAGATCTGGTGGCGTTATGTGGATGACACGTTCGTTGTTTGGTCGGAAGGTGAGGAAAATCTTAGCCATTTCCTGGATCACCTTAATCTCCAGCACCCTTCTATTTGTTTCACCATGGAAAAGGAATCTGACGGCAAAATACCTTTTTTAGATGTTCTCGTCACCATGAAAGAGGATGGATCTTCAGGACACAGCGTTTTTCGTAAGCCAACACACACCAATAGATATCTCCACGCAAGTTCTCACCATCACCCTGCCCAGAAACATGGTATCCTTACAACTCTAACTACCAGGGCTAGGAGGATTTGTGAAGTGTCTTCTTTACAAGAAGAAATTAACACCCTGCGAACCACCATTGAGAGCAACGGTTATAGCAAGGCTTTGATTTCTACGGTTCTGAAACCAACAAATAATAATAGGACCTCAGTTGAGAAAAGAGATGTAAGAGGAACTGCTTACCTTCCGTACATACATAACACAACGGATCGTATTGCTAAAATCCTACGTCGGTACAACATACGGACTGTATTTGGAACTTCTGTTAAGATTAGGCAACTCCTGCGACCAACTAAGGACAGTTTGCCTAAATTGCAACAACCGGGTATCTACAGAGTTCCCTGTACTTGTGGCAAGGTTTACATCGGGCAGACTTCGAGAACAATATGCACTCGCATTAAGGAACATAATAGATGTATCAGGCTCATTCAACCTGATAAATCAGCTGTTGCCGATCATGCTTTAACACCTGGCCATGATGTCATGTTCCAACGAGTGGATGTTCTTGCCCGTATAAAGCAATATCGTCCCAGAATCATCAGGGAGGCGGTTGAAATACGTAAACACCCAGATAATTTCAACCGCGACACCGGCTACAATCTCAGTGAATCCTGGCTACCTATTATCAGAACCCTGAGAAAGTAATTCACTGCTGCTTTCCGTTGTCCCTAACATGGGGCTATAATGGCGACCATCTTTGGGCACCTTCTATATGTTCTTCGTTGCTTTCTCTTAGCAACATTGTCGTATTCCAGATTATTCCTGACGATGAAAGACATGGTTTCTTTCGAAACGCGTCGAATTTTAGTATAATAAAACACGGCATAAGCCCAAAATTCAACATTATGAATAGTAACACGGGCCGTGAAAGTCTAAATGACAATTTACCAGTAATGCTTATGCAAGAGGATGAGGATACTTTGAGAAGACTTGAGAGGATTCCACAAGCCCAGAAACGATACGGATTATTAGGAAAAAATTATAGATTTCTTCATCGAGACATGGATCCGACTGATGTTGAATATCCAGTTATGGAAAGGATGACGCGAGATTATGTATTATTGAATGGCGTTGTGTATAAATTTATCGATCCTGATCATAGTAAGCTACGAATCGTCATACCTCCTAGGTTACAGGAAGCCATCATTTGGTTAGCACCTAGAAGTTTGGCACACGCAGAGTGGATAAAATGGTGAGCATGATTGCAGAAAAGTTTACTTGTGAACATATGAGAAACACCGTCAGAGAGGTCATCAGGACTTGTGATTTGTGTCAGCGTAGCAAACACAATTCGCATTTGTTGAGAGAAATACCGAGGACCATTATCTCATCAAAGCATCGTGAATTATATGCCACAGATATTTACGGACCGCTAACTAAGTCAAAAAGGGGCAACCGATATGTTTTGGTTACGGTTGACGTCTTCAGTAAATACACAATGATCCATCCTATACAGAAAATAAATTCCAGATATATAATTAAGAGGACAAGGGAATGCGTTATTCCTGAAGCAAGAAAGCCTGAATTTTATTATCAGACCATGGTTCGCAGTTTACGTCGTGTGAGTTCAGAAATGCCATGAGGGAATTGGATATCAGGCAGGTGTTATGTTCCATAAGACGTCCAGAGAGTAACCTGTCGGAGAGATTGATGTCTGATATAGCTATGTTCTGTCGTCTCTACTGTGCAAATGATCATTGGCGATGGATGGAAGTGATTCCCATCGCGTTGAAATCAATCAATTCTACGGTACATGAAAGCACAGGGCAAATCCCATCAGTGTTACATAAGGGAGAGAAACCTATACGACCTTGGGATAGGATCGTTTACATTCCACAAGAGATAGAGCCAAATCAGAGAGGACGTGAAGTAGAAGCGTTGGGAAGATTGCGAATACAGGCAGATAAACGCAATAGAAGAGTTTGAGGAAGGAGATATAGAGAGCCTCTGAGAGAAGGAACTTTAGTGTTGACTAGGAAGCCTACTCCATCTGATGTCAGCTACAAAGAATATTCGAAGGTTGCCAGCTTATATAATGGTTCATTCCGAGTAGCGCAGAGTTTGGATAATGGCAGTTATCGAATTGAAGACATTACATCTGGTAACATCATGGGAACGTTTAATGCTGCAAATCTGAAGGATTATTTCTCAAGGACCAGATAAGAATAGAGTCGAAAACCAACTATAAGAAGGAAAATAAAAATGGAGATTTTTATTTTTAGCATGTGTGGGGTGGATGTGCCCAATTTGAGGGAGCCCATAGCTTGTATGTGAGAGTCGTTTTTCTCGAGTATATTTTGAAGATGGTTTGAAGAAAAGGCCAATGAAAGTTTCTGGAGAGCCTGTAGCGTGAGGCGTTACGTCAGATGCGCGAGGACGATGCGTGCGAGATAGCGAGTCAGGTCACTGAACCATAAACACCTGTTAGTAAGACAGACAGCAGTGAGTGTGCAAGAGTGCATTGTACGAGATGCGTTTTATGCAAGTCAAGCATGTATTCGAAGCGTTTGTTCGGAACTATATTTCGAGTACCAGACATATTGCCAGATAATTACCCTGCGAGGAAACACTGTTTCAGTGTTGTCCGCTGATAGCTTTTATACATTTGGACCATTTTTGTGTGTTCAAAATTGCTATGGACTAATATTCAGTCTCACATACAGTTAGCCCATCTGCTGGAACATATTCCTAATCCGAATGTTGGGAAAAGCATATCCTCAATTAAAGGACATATTTTATAGCTAATGTTGGAAAATATGGCAAGCATCGTTCGTCAGTGCACTGCGCTAATATGAGTTGAATGATAGCAAAGTCGTCGTGTACATTTATACTTGTAACACAGACGTATTTCGGAACGGTAAATGACCGGGTGACAATAGTCAACTACAGCAGTCAAGATTACGTGGATTTTCATGGCACAAGCCATGGTGTTAATGGATATCGTACAGGAATTCATGGTAGCGAACAGTCGTGAAAACTTTTTGAATAATACCACCATGAATCGAAACGTCATTATGGATTGTTAAATCATATTTGGTGGTGTGATGGAGGTCGACGTAATGGAACTTTGAGTCTTGGGGAACAGTCAGCGGAGACATGTGTGTTACCGCACACGTGCGTTCGAGCCAGCCACATGTCATGGAAGTGGCGTGCTACCACCAGTGGATTCATCGCCACAGACCATTATCAAGGGAAATAAATAACATCTTTACCTTCTAGTAATTAGTACATGTGATTTGCAGACTGTAGACTATTTCATTCAACCATTTTTTTAGATCAACGTTTGATGCCAGAATTTATTTTTGAATTATGCCTGAGCATAATGACTGGAGCCACTTTATGGATTTCTAGGCGATACATCAGCACGGCATGAAGACCAGCATATCCACGATACAGTTTGGTCGTGAGGTGATGACATTCTTTCAATGCATCCATGCTTCTATAGTTATCTAGTCACTTTTCATTGATTTTCTGGGGTACAGTCGTGTACATAATGTTTTTTCTTTGTTGCATTTTTTTGATCGAAGGCTATCTTTCTTGGATAGTTGCTTGCGATGATTTTGCGTTACTTAATGATTCTTGGGAATTGATTTCAGTAATATTCGAGGAGATTAGATACTTAATCGTTACCTAATGAGTTTGATTTTTCACACGATTAGGATTTTCTAATAATGATTATAATAATTATAATTGATGATTGTAATACTTTCGATAATGCTTGATTGAATCATGTTGAATGATTATCGGGATTTTTAAAGATCTGTTGCGATCATAAAATTGGAATTTAATTATTTTGTCGTGTTGAAATATTTAATATTTAATAATAATAATATTAATAATAAATTTATTGGGTGATAGTGAACCATTCTGTGGTGTTCACATAATCGAATTTTGGATCAGATTATACACCAGAGGTAATGAGGTCGTAATTAATAAAGTAATTTGGATTTCTCTAATGAGTTGATGATAATATTTTCGAAAAGGAAGTTGCGATGTAAAGCAGTTGTGTCAAATAGGGAGTGTGTTGTAAGATGACTATTGGAAGGCAAAACGATTGTTAATAACAACTAAATGATTTAGCTGGCTTGGTAGTTGAGTTAAATGGGGAAGGCATGCGTGTACTTAGCCCACAGTTCTTATTCTAATCCATTAATTGAAGCAATGAGGCTCAATGGAATTTAGAACAAGTACTTCCGTGAAGAACTATACAGCCTATTTTCATATATCCTACTTATTTTAACTGCCACTATCAACATACAGAATTTTAGTTTGATTGCTGTAATAGATTCGTAGATATTGAGAATCGACTAAATATTTCGGATGGTCGCCATGTTGGATTTTATACACGTAGGTCCTAGAGTTATGTACTGTTATATGAAGATTATTATGTACGTGTAGCATTCAAACTTCCATCGCATGATTAGGACACAAGAAGTAACAAGTAGATTTTATAATTTCGCACAGCTGCCATCTTGTGATTATGGAAACAATTGAGACAAATTAGATGCCAGTGGATTAACATTCGTATACGGATTTACTATACCAAGTTTCACTGCACTTGGAAGGTTATATTGCGAGAAACGTCCAAGTGAATATGTATACTTCGCGTCGCCGCCATGTTGGACTCGTGATCACCATGTTATTTCAAGTCCTATAAGTGAACTTATGTTCATAGCCCCTATGTACATATAAAAATCAGTTTGATTGCTATAATAAATTCGTAGCACAATATAAAGGACTTCTACAAAACTTTCAGAAGTAGTTAAAGGAAGTATACTCCACCAAGCTTGCTTTTCACAGATCCAAAGACTCAGAAAACTGCATATAATAACGCTGAAAATTGCAGAATACTTGCAGAATATTTTGAAGAACTCCTCAACTGCGATCCACCAAAGGAGACATTTAATTTTGATAATATACTCCCCGTTCCTCCAGACTCGAAACCACCAACAACAAATGAAATTAAAGAGATTATAAACGAACTTAAAAATAACAAAGCATCTGGAGAAGATAGTATAGTTGCTGAATTATGGAAATACTCGAGTGACAACATGATCCTATGTTTAACGGAAATCATAAATGACATATGGAAAACACACAGTTTACCATCAGAATGGACATCTGCTTTGATACATCCACTACATAAGAAAGGGAAGAAAACAGATCCTAACAATTACAGAGGAATCTCCCTCCTGCTAGTGACCTATAAGATCTTATCCAAAGCACTTTTAAAAAGAGCGGAAAAAATACTTGACCCACAATTGGGAGAGTATCAGGCAGGGTTTAGGAAGGGACGATCATGTACGGAGCAAATACTAAATTTAAAGAGCATATTAGACATGAGGAAAATCAGGAACTTGAAATATGTAGTTACTTTTGTGGATTTTAAAAAAGCCTATGACTCCATTGACAGAAAGGCACTTATTAACATTCTGAAGGAATTTGGACTTGATAACAAGACAACTGAAATAATTCAAGCAACACTAACGAACACAACTTCCAAAGTTAAATTTAGAGGGGAACTTTCAAAATCTTTCAAAATAAAGTCAGGTGTGAGACAAGGAGATGGTCTGTCACCTCTGCTTTTCAATTGTGCATTGGAAAAGGTAATTCGAGAGTGGAGGAAAGCCATCAATACTAAAGGCGTTCAACTAGGAAGACATCCAAATAAAATCACTGTAGATTGTTTAGCTTTTGCGGATGACATTGCATTACTTACTGACTCACTGGATACTGCCCAAGAACAAATTAGAGAGTTGCAAAAACAGGCAGCCAAAGTCGGACTACAAATATCATTTGAAAAAACTAAGTTCATGACAAACATCACCGATGCCCCCAAAAGTATCACAATTCATGACAGTTCAGTATGTAAAACAAATTCCTTTAAATACCTAGGAGAGTGGATAATGAATGACTCACAGGAAAAGACAGCAATAGAAACACGTATGCATAAATTACAAAGGTGTTTTCATATGACAAAAGATATATATAATAAAAAAAGCTTATCCTGGAACACTAAATTAAGGCATTATCAAACAGTAGTCAGACCTGAAACTCTGTATGCAGCAGAAACACTTAAATTAACAAGATTTGGTGATTTAGACAAATTAGAGAAGACTGAAAGACGAATTCTGAGAAAAATACTGGGAGCTAAACGAAATAATAACGCAGAATATAGGTTACGACCAAATAGAGAGTTATATTTGAAATGTGAAAAATTAACTGATGTAATGAGAAAGAGAAGATTACAGTTTTTTGGGCATATCTATAGAATGGAAAATAGTAGACTAACTAAACAGATCTTCAACTTACTGACTAGTTACAAATCCAAACCCACATGGTTCATTGAAATTGACAAAGATTTGACAAACGCCAAAATTCAGACAGACACAATAGCAAACAGATCACTCTTCAGAGAAGCTATTCAAAACGCAAAATTTCAAGAAAGGAAGAAACAAACAACTGGCAGAAAGTGGACTCAGGAGGAGAAAGATCGTCACTCTAGAAGGATGAAAGAAATTTGGAAACAACGGAAATTGAATACAATGGACAATAGCCAACGTTGATTCATCGTACCCTCCAAATGGGTTATTCGAAAGAAGAAGAAGAAATTCGTAGATATTCAGATATTTCGGATGGTCGCCATTTTGGATTGTTAAATGTATAGGCCATAGAGTCATATACCATTAAAGAAAAATTATTGCGTAGGTTCATTATTGAAACTTTCACTTCGATCGCATGATTACGACACAAGAAATAAAAACGTAATTTTAAAATACGCACAGCCGCCATCTTGAATTTATGTAAACAATTGAACTAAATTAGATACCAGTGCATTACAATGTGTATAAACATTTCCTGTACCAGATTTCATTGTGTTTGGAACATTAAATAGCGAGAAAGGTCTATTTAAAATATTCATATTCGCTTGGCCGCCATGATCGTTTTGTAGCTAACCGGTTTTTGAATGTCTTACAGGTGAACTACCAGTAGTGCCCTTTATCTCCGTACAAAATTTCAGGATGATTCCGTTAATAGTTTCAGAGATATAGAATGCCGGTGAAATATTTCGCACATCCGCCATCTTGTGGTTATGTAAACAATTAAACGAAGTTAGGTGTCGGTGCATTACAATGTGTATAAACATATACTGTGCCCAACTCTAGGAATGGGTATTCCAAGATTCAGACACCTAGATATCAAGGGAAAGGCTGTAGCCGCTTTTGAAAGTTGAGATATTTGAATATCGCGCTACATTGCTTCGAGAAGGATTTGGAAGGAATTTACCGATACTTGGATGGCAAGTGACGTAGCGAGTAATAGCAGAGGTCGAGGCTATTTATTGATTAAATAGTTAACCATGGAGTAGAGACTTGAGACTGGGAGCAGATTACTGGCACGGCCAAATGAAGGAGAATGCAATTAGTATCAAGTAAATCGGACCAGGGATTCAAGAGAAATGAGGATTTCTAGATTACAACGTGATGACGCGTGACCCTGGCTGTTTTGAATAAAAGCCGGCTGGAGGAAGCATCGATAGCTCACTTCAACACAAGCACTTGTCTAGCAAGGTGCATCTACGCTGAGCCAAGGCACATGGTTGCCGGATCTACGCAGAAGTTCTTTTCAAAGTCGTGATAGTCACGAAAGTGCTGCGCTACGAGGTGGAACTTAGTAAGTTTACGGCGAGGAGAATCACTGAGGTGATTGATTTTTCTACAGACATTAGTGGAAATATTTTTATTTTCACATGGACATATGCTAGACTTTGTCTAGAACTAGTACTTTGTCACAGTCCAGTAATAACATAATACTTGGATATTTAAATCCATTTCAGTCAGTTTTCATTTTTGTAACTAGTTAACCACTTCGATCTGTCAGTACACTGAAGACTAGTCTATAACGGTGGCGTTCATTAGTCTACGCAAGGGAAACTACAAGTTGCTTAGCGCATGGTAGATGGTGATATAATAAACCATGCCCAGGGAACGATCTTCAGAACAGCCGTTGATTGCTTAGACTGTCAGTGTTTTTCTTGTACTGATAAGATTACCGTGAGTTATGTTACAACTGACATATCTAAGAAGAGATCACTTAGATCTGACCCCATTTAAACAAACTGTTATGGCTTTGATAGAAGCCCATACTAAAATGGAACCACAGTTAATTCAAACGTCAAAAGATACTACCACTATGTCTGACTAGACGGATTGTGGGTATATAATGGCGGCCGATACAAGGATTATACATGCTTGTCCGCTAGGGCATGTCTATGGATAAATCTGGTACAGACCAGGTTTACTACGCTTCAAGACCATCAAGAAATGTAAGCCACATTTGAATTATATTATGCCTAGCTAATTGGAACAAACTATTTTTCTGCAGATGACCAACACATGTATTTTTCGTCGTATTTAAATCTTGCAATGATTTACGCAAGACTTATTGGAGTTATTCTGAGTATTTTCAGCACTCAGAACAGTTTAGGATCGATGACCGAGCATTTCGAGCATTTATTTGAATATTTCATATTTTTGGGAAATCACGGTAATCAGCCGATGTAACTGTAAAAGTTAATAATTTATTTTTGTTGAGGAATGGATATTTTTTCCATATTCGAAGGTTCGAACATGTGGATTCTCACATAATGAGATGATAATTAAATATATTTGAAATGATATAAATAATAATAATAATAATAATAATCCACTAATAATAATAATAATAATTTTTATAATTTTTCTAAATAATTCTTGGATATTATATTTTATAATATTCATATGTATTGAGAAAGAGCCTATGAAGTAGTTTAATCATTTCTAGTTTGGAACAGGAGATTTTCCGAAGGAAAGTGGTTAGCGCAAGCCCGCATTCAACCAACATGTCAGTTCTGGTTGAACAGTTGATATTTGCAATGAGTAAAGTATATTTTTCAGATAACACGGAGAGGCATGAAACGGGAAGAAAATGATATTTGTATCAAATAGGATATTTTTGTATTTATATAAAATCATGACGTAAATACACTCGAAAGTGAAATAAAGATTTTCATAAGTATGGTAAATTCACGGGTTGAACTGAATGGTAAAATAAAATAAACTTGTAAGTTTATTAATCTTCCAGTGTTGATAACAAGCAGAGGCTTGATTTATTGTATAAATTTTGGGAAGATAATTTATGTGTGTGGAGTAGTTGAAATGCCATTCCCAGGTGCGCATGTTTAAGTCGCAGGAATGAGGAGGTTTTTTCGAGCATCAATCAAATAGCAGGTTCGATGGCTCAGGTTTATAGAAGGAGTATTGGAACTACACATTTCGTCGTATGAATGACCCGAAGGTTATTTCTTAGAAACCATCAGTACTTATTTCAACCTTGTTTACGAATTCCATTTAGACTTTGATTTTGCTAGAACCCGGATTTGTCATGATAGTAGTTTATTCTTCTTCAGAGGAAGACCTTTGCCGTTGTTGTTGTAATATTGTGTTCTTACACAAATAATAGAATGGGCCACTGCCAATTAAAAATAATTCTTTAACCACGAATGATTTGAAGGATATTTTCAATCCTAGTGCCATGAACTAAATGAATTCATTCTGAAACTACAATTCTAATTTCCGCATTCTGTCGAAGAATTGCAAGTTGTGAAAGTTGCTAAAAATGGCCATGAATATAAATATTTTTATAATAATGATTCCAAGTGGAAAATTGAATAATTGAATGGTTCAACCATTTATTGATCAAGTTGATGATTCAGAAATCATGTATTTTGTTAGGAACTTGAAGTTCATAATCGAGTCACTTCTCGAATGTATAATGTCAGAAGAACAATTAATTGTTGTTGTGCTTCGCACAGTTCTTCGATGCTATGCTCAATGGTCAAATACTTTTCAGATGTTATTAATATGTGTTAATAATTTGTGTTGCTTCAATGATAATAATATTTTTCGACGATATATTTTTGAAACTGGAAAAATAAGTGAAAGTTTAAAATTCTATGAACATTTATTCTACGAGTGTTAATATTATGTAAAAAAATTTCAAACAGTGATCTACGATATTTCCAGTAGAGACAATTAACTTTGAACTGGAATTAATCATTAATAATTTTGGAGCACAGTCTACAGGACTATTAATCGGACTTGTGTTTCCAAAAAGATTGTCAAATGTGTTTGGAAAATTTCTGTATATTGTGTAAATAGGAGTGTGGGTCGCCACACGTGAGTGATGCTACTTTGAGCATCTTTGCAGTCAATTTTAACTTCAAAATAAACTGAGATAATTTTACAGGATGTGTTACTCCCAATTAAATCGCCTTCTATCCTTATTGTTGCATTGAGCCAAACATCAGTAAAGCATTTTTTTTATTTGATGTCGTTTTTGCGATTTGCTTTAACCCATCTGGCGCTCCGGGATATTTTGACTCTCGTGCTGACTGATTATTGGTAAAATGCATATGTAGTCGTGCGGACTCCGGTCTAAACGGGCACAATACTGTACCAAGTTTTATTGCGTTTGGTTGGTTAAATCGCGAGAAACGTCTATTTAAAAGTCGCAAATTCGCGTGGCCGCCATGTTGGTTTTGTAGTTACCAGCTTTTCAAAAGTCACATAGGTGAACTTCTAGTAGTTTCCTATATCACTGTAATAAATCCCAGGGTGATATCGCGAATAGTTTCGGAGATATTGAATGCTGGTGAAATACTTCGCACAGCCGCCAGTTGGATTGCTGAGACGTAACAAAATTTGAAGGGCACGGTCGGAGTCGCCGGAATAGTGCTATGAACTTACCGAGTTTCATTGAAGTCACTCCATCCGTTTAAAAGTTATTAGGGGCACACACACACACACACACACACACACACACGCACACACACACGGACCAAAGGTGATCTCATAAGCCTTTTTTTTTTTCAAAATTGAAAATAGGCTAAAAAATGGAAGTAGTAATAATGATTAAATGATGTTGTGTGTGTTTGATATTAATGATTTTGGAGGATGAATCCTCATGTTACGTGTCTCAAAAAGAAGGGTCTAGCCAGAGTAGCAACCCCACGCCTTAAACCAGATAACGTCATCAGTAGAATTCCGTATTCTACTTATTTTGCTCTCGCCTTACAAATATTCTACGGAATGACTTTGATATTGCGGTATGATCAATATATTTTGAACCTTTCAATATTATGTGGAGATATAAAATGTGAAGCCAATTAATGCTTAGTGATATGGGGCATTCAGAGAAGGCTGACCTCGATTTCAGATGAATTTGTTAGCCGTTATAGCTGATCCATAATTCATATAAAATTTAATAATTTTATGATAATAGCGAGTGACACCCAAAATTTAATAAGTGAATAACTTTATTTCTTTAAGAGATTATATTAAATCAACATGGTTGTTGGAGTGATTACTAAATTACAGGTGTGGAAACTGACGATTATGAAATAACTGACTTATCGTCAGATAACATGGAAGAATAGATTGTTCATAGCCAATAGTTTTGATGGATTGTTAATAATTGAGATAACTATTTAGGATTTTTTATTCATGGCTTTTCACATGATTGATTTCGAAACTAAGAATAATTTAGAGGATATTTTGGAAATATAATGCTGTTGTGACTTATATATAATTTTCGAATTGATGTCAGACTGGACTATTAATTGTCTGCACATCATCAATATGTTTATGGTGTTTCGAATAACACACATTCCAGTGATAAACTATAAATTTCACTAAATGTTGGAGGAACATTTGACAAATTTCGTTATTTAACTTTTGAATTTTCGATTTAATTATTGCCGTTAATCGAATAGGGCATCCTTAGAACAGGGTCCCAGGGGAGCGATAGGGTGCTTTTTTATTTCAGGAGTGTATTTAGCAATCTCTCTGCGGAGAGAAGGACTGTATTAGAGTAGGATGGTTGAATGAATAAATTAACCTGATGCATTTTATCTTTAGAAAACTGGGGTCATTCATGATTTCTTGAAACTTAACTCCTTTCTATCCTTGCTGTAGTGTACATCGGAATAACAGCTAAGCTTTTATATTAAATTACAACGTTGGTTGTTTGCTAATATTTTACCCCGAGATGCTTTTAGTCTTGTGCTCTGCTGTTATTTAGATGTGCGCTTATGTGGACGTGGGACCTCAGTCAAACGGTCACAGTATATGAACGCACACGGGACTCTGTTTAAACGATTCACGTTCCGTCACTCAGTTGTTGAATCTACTTGTGCGATACCTATTGTAAAGTGGATTTACTAAGCCAGAACCCTTCCCTGAAATGTACACAACATCTCACCCAAGTTTCATCGCTCTCGGACGAATGGTATATGAACGCATACGGGACTTTGTTGAAAAGCTTCGCGCGTCTTCCCTCATTTGTTGAATCTACTTATGCGCTACCTATTGTAAAATGGATTTACTAAGCCTGAAACTTTCCCTGATGTGTACACAACAACTCACCAATTTTAGTCGCTATCAGAAAAATGGTATATGAACGCATACGGGACTATATTGATACACTTCGCGCCTCGTTGCTCATTTGTTTAATCTACTTGTGCGAAACCTCTCGTAAAGTGGATTTACTAAGCCAGAAACCTTCCTTGATGTCTGCACAATATCTCACCCAAGTTTCATCGCTAACAGACGAATAGTATATGAACGCATACGGGACTTTTTGTTACGCTTCACGCGTCGTTGCTCCTTTGTTGAATCTACTCGTGCACTACCTTTTATGACATGGATTTACTAAGCCAGAAACCTTGCGGGGTTGAACGCAACCTCTCACCCAAGTTTCATCGCAATCCGACGAATGGTATGTGAACGCATACAGAACTTTGTTGAAACGCTTCACCCGAAATCGCTCATTTGTTGAATCTACTCGTGCGCTACCTATTGTTAAGTGGATTTGCTAATCCAGAAACCTTCCCTGAAGTGTACACAACATCTTACCCAAGTTTCATCGCTATCAGTCGAATAGTATATGAACGCATACGGGACTTGTTGAAACGGTTCGCGCGTCGTCGCTCATTTGTTGAATCTACTTGTGCGATACCTATTGTAAAGTGGATTTACTAAGCCAGAAACCTTCCCTGAAGTGTACAAAGTCTCCCACCCAAGTTTCATCGCAATCGGACAAATGGTATGTGAACACATACAGGACTTTATTGAAACGCTTCGCCCGTCGTCACTCATTTGTTGAATCTGGTTGGGCGCTACCTATTGTAAAGTGGATTTGCTAAGCCAGAAAGCTTCCCTGAAGTGTACACAACATCTTACCCAAGTTTAATCGCTATCAGACGAATAGTATATGAAAGCATACGAGACTTTGTTGAAACGCTGGGACCGTTGTCGCTCATTTTTTAATCTACTCGTGCGCTACCTATTGTTAAGTGGATTTACTAAGCCAGAAACCTTCCCTGAAGTGTACACAACATCTTACCCAAGTTTCATCGCTATTGGACGAATAGTATATGAAAGCATACGAGACTTTGTTGGAACGCTTCGCGCGTCGTCGCCCATTTGTTGAATCTATTTGTGCGATACCAATTGTAAAGTAGATTTGGTAAGCCAGAAACCTTCCCTGAAGTGTACACAATATCTCACCCAAGTTTCATCGCTATCATACGAATAGTATATGAACGCATACGGTTTTTTGTTGAAACGCTTCGGGCATCGTTGCCCCTTTGTTGAATCTAATCGTGCGCTAACTATTATAACATCGATTTACTAAGCCAGAAACCTTGCCTGTAGTGTACACAACCTCTCACCCAAGTTTCATCGCAATCAGACGAATGGTATGTGAACGCATACAGGACTTTGTTGAAACTCTTCGCGCGTCGTCGCTCATTCGTTGAATCTACTCGTGCGCTACGTATTATAACATGGATTCACTAAGCCAGAAACCTTGCCTGTAGTGTACACAACCCCTCACCCAAGTTTCATCGCTATCGCACGAATGGTATGTGAACGCATACAGGACTTTGTTGAAACGCTTCGGGCGTCGTCGCTCATTTGTAGAAACTTGTCGTGCGCTCCTATTTTTAATAGGATTTACTATGCCAGAAACCTTGCCTGATGTGTACAAAACTTCTCACCCAAGTTTCATCACAATGGGATGAATGGTATATGAACACATGTGGGACTTTCTTGAAACAAACGCACGCCAATTTGTTGAAGCTAATCGCGCGCTATCTATTGTAAATTGGATTTACTACGCCTATAACTTTTCAGGGAATGTGCACAACAACTCACCAAAATTTGATCGCAATCGGATGAGTTACATATGAACGCATCGCCATTGCGCATTTGTTTAAACTACTCGCGCGCTATCTATTTTGAAATGGACAAACTATACCTATGAACATGCCGAAAGTGTGTACAACAAATCACCAAAATTTGATCCCAATCGGATGAATGGTTTATGAACGCATAGAAGACGAACAGACAGACATTCCTTTATATATATATAATAGGTGACCCGGCAAACTCTATTCCGCCTTAGAGGCAATAAATAAGCAGATTTTCGATTTCATTAAGTTCAAATTTTATTAGGAAATACAAATAAAATACTATGTATTTTAATGATTCTTTATTGTTCATGTATTTTGGTGCAGTTAAGTACCTTAAGTACCTTGTGACACACGACAATTTGTGTTTTATTATCAGGCGCAAAAACAAACAACGCAGATGGTCTTCCGACCCGTGAACATGCCACATATAATTGACCATGGAAAAAACATGGATATTCCAGATTCAAACCACAAACTTTCAAGGATTGGCCTTGTGATTTTTTAATTGTCATGGCGAATGCAAGACGGATCGGAAATTGAAGTCTTTTAAACTCAAATGGCATATCGGTTGGGATCATCGGGACCCTCGGAATGAGAACTTCCTCACCTTCGAATTTTCCTTTGAGTATCGTCGCGTAAATCACATTGTTCATCAATTTACTTACCACCAAACGCGTACCGTTGCACAGTTTTGTTTGGTTTATGTTTCGAAGCATGATTACTACGGAGCCAACCTTTAGGCGTAAATTGTGCGGTGGTAAGCCAGGCACATCCAAGGAGTTTAAAAATTCAATAGGATAGTTGGTGCCTTCATCGTCATTTGTTACACAGTCAGTAGATTTGAATGAATGCATTGTTCCAATGATCTCATTCAGAATTATGTAGTTTAGGTCATCTACATCTTTATTCTTAGCCACTAAAATTGCTCGCTCACTCAACCATTCATTATTTTTGTAATTAGTAATGATGTTTGGGAATACTTTGTTGATAAGTTCGTCTTTCGATGAGACAAAGTTACAGAAATTATGAGGAAATGAAATCAATCCGCTAGATTCGTCGACAGGTACTCGACCATTACCGATAGTCAGCAATTGCCCAGAGAAATCTTCAGCAGATGTATCATTAAAAGCAATGCAACTCTCATGTTTGTTGACAGCTGAAGTTCACATAGCGCCATATATTCGATGATTTGAGGCCAGCGTTTATTTCGTCGGCAGCCGTTGATCTTGTAATTACTGGCAGTGTTTGGCGGAAATCGCCAGACAGTAAAATCATTGCTCCTCCAAAACATCTGGAGTCACTGCGTAGATTTTTCAATGCTCGGTTAAGTGCTTCTAATGCACGTTTATGCGTCATTGTGCATTAGTCCCAGATGATAATTTTCGATGCTGATAAAACATTGGCCATTGCTGATTTCTTTTTGTAACATTACATGTTGGTTCTTCAATAGTTTGAAGATTTAACGGCAATTTTAATGCTGAATGAGCCGTAAGACATCCTTCTAACAATGTGGCTGCCATTCCTGAAAAAGCAACGGCAACCGCAATGTTTGATTTCGCACGAACAGTGGCTAAAACTACTGACATGAGGAATGTTTTATCAGTTCCTCCAGGGGCATCCAGGAAATATAAACCACCATTTCCATCATCAATTGCCTTCATTAATGTATCATAAACTTCCTTTTGTTGGGGATTCAACAGGGGTACATTCATTTGAACTACTAAATCTAATTCCTGGTGATCATATTCACGTTCCCGTTCCAATTCTTGATTAAATGCGTCATTCATTACACGATTTGGCGCTGGCATTCCTAACGTGACTAATAAACTACCGCACATGAGGTAACACATGTCTTCGATCAAGAGTAAAGCCCGATTATGTATCTTCTCATTCATCTCAAGATCGTGATTTCTGGAACTGACACGAATTTGATGTAAAATATCTTCTGACATATTATCATTGTATTTGTGCCACAGCTTAGATGGGTTCGATGGAAAGCATGACCTTGAATCTCATTCTTCGATAATGTCTGCCGCAAATGAGGTCATTTGGAAACAACCATTGTACGATTTTAGGGTGTTTCGCCACAAAGCAATGAATGCAATGGCTCAGGTGGCGGAGTCAATAGTGGCAATTTCACTTTCCCATCAAGGCAGCACAATCCAGGCGTTTCTCCGGAAAACTTCAATGCGCCACAATACTCGCAAACAATGCCCATTGGCCCAATGCAAACGCTAGGATGCAAGCAGTAATCAGCGCTGCAATCGTATCGAAACGCTGCTCGATTCAAATCAGCACTTGATAAATCTCTTCTTGTGCGTCGAAAATTATCTACTTCTTGATCTCTGTTGTTCGCTTGACGATTTCGCATTGCCAACCGAGCCGTTTCAAGGGCTGCCTCACTTTGCTCTTGTGATTGAGAAGCACGAAGTCGAGCCATACTAACGCGGCGCTCTTCACGGGCAATTTCTTGTTCTTCTTCAGTCCTTTCATTCGCAAAGTTTCGTATCCTTCTTGCATTATGGCTTTGTCGGGAAAGATTAGATCGTCTTTGTCGCGGCATTGTTAATGATGATTCAAAGAGAATACAAATTACGTTGAGTAACTAACGGGATTTCATGTTAAGAGCCTCATTTTCTATACCGGTAGCGGAGAGCGCTAAACGCATCCAGTCGGCCGTGTCTCGTCAAGAGCTACTGTTGCCTGGAAACGACTTGCCTTGCCATCCCTTCATGAATTTATTTTAGCTGTCATTTGCGTTACGTTATATAGTGACTTGTATCCTCTTTGACTTTTTATGTCACGTCACATGATAAGAAGTAGCCTATGTCCGTCTCCTGGTTCTAAGCTACCTCCACACCAATTTTCAGCCAAATCGGTTCAGCCGTTCTTGAGTTATAAATAGTGTAACTAACACGACTTTCTTTTATATATATAGAAACTAGAAGATGTACCCGTTCTTCGAACGGTGATCTTTGTTAACACCGGACATTATCAATTGAGCTACTGCTGCAATGGTTAGCAGTTTGTCATTCCTTCATAAGTTTATTAGAACGAAGTTAGTTTTCTGGGAATATCACACACACTGTTAATTTAAGGGCCTTAAAATGTGGTTTTCGGAGACCCTTTATAGACTCCCGAATTTTGTGTCTCACATTGAGAAGCGCAACATATGCTTTGGTCGTCCTTCTAGGATAATTTTTATATTTAGCCTGTTTTAGGATGTATTTTGAGAAGTTTTTCCCTATATCCAACCTTCAACTGTATGAAAAGTAAGGTGAAGAGTTTTATAAATGATTGGTGTATTGACTCTCATGGTTACCATACCTAATTTTAAGATGCACCAAGCATCCGAACACGAGTTATAGGCGTACATAAAGATACACAGAAAGACAGACAGACAATTCTATTGTCTACAAGATATCACCCAAATATTGGTATATCTACCACACAGTATCAAACAAAATCATCATTACGACGAACCCGTATGTCGACAAAAAAACAAAAATTCTAATGTGCTCTCAAACTAAATTCACCTAACGTGTACTTCCTGACGTGAAATGGAATTGAATGCCTTGTAGACGAAACGCAATACACGTCACATAAAAACTGACCCTCTACGTTGTGTTAGGTCCCCATACACAGGAAGACCCCTTTCATAAATTATAAAGGCTTGTGGTGCATGAAAATTCAGGTTCTTTAGCCTCAAATGGCCCAAATTCTTAAAAGCCGCAAAAAATGCTGTTTCAATTGAGGAATTTTTGAAAATAATATTGCTGTTTGGAGATATAATAGACCTTCTGTACTATATGTCGCACTTGAAAAATGCATGAAAAAAATCTAGGTTACCCCTTGAACCCCTCAATTGCATTGATGAATTATACAGTCTACGTTGGTTCCGTCATAACCTTATAGCCATTTCAAACTTTCACAGAAATGTAATAAATGGAGTGACATTGCTTTTTACAGAAATAGATGGAAAGTTGGATGCCACCCCTTGAGATAATGTAGTCATGATTACCGAATTGCATTCCTTCATTAGTTTGTTAAATTAAATTATATTAGTTTTCTGGGAATATTTCAGAAACTGATGGATTTAGAGCCTTATAATGTAGTTTTCGAGGACCCTTTAGGGCCCCCGAGTTTTGTTTCTGACACCGAGGGGCTTTGTCTCGTCGTTGTACGCCATAATATAATACTACTACTACTACTACTAATAATATATAATATAGACATAGGAATATAATAGACCTGCCATACCACACCCGCAGGTGTAAATCGCGCGAAAAAATCCTAGAGTTCCCCTTGACCCCCTTAAGTGCATTATACGTATTGATGAATTTTACAGCTTAATTTGGTTCCGTGATAACCTAGCCGTTTGCAAACTTTCACACTAATATAATTAATGGGATTGCATTGCGTCTTACAGCGATAGATGGACGTCTGAGAATCTGTTGCCATGGTTACCGGCTTGCATTTGTTCATAAGTTTATTAAATGAAATTAGTTTTCTGGGAATATCTCAAAAAACGGTTGGTTTTGGGGCCTTAAAATGTGGTTTTCAGGGACGGGTCCCCGAGTTTTGCCTCTCACATTGAGGGGCTGAAAATGAGCTTTGTCTCGTCTTTCCACGCCAATTTCAGCATGTATTTTAAGGGGTAGGCCCCCTTTTATGAGAGGTACGGAGAAGAGTTACATCAATTATTAGTGTCGTGCCTCTGATGGATATCTGTACCAAATTTTACGTTGATACACCCAGCCGTTCTAGAGTTATAAGGGAACCAAGTTGTCCACAGACAAAGAAACATACACACAAAAAAGAAATCGCACGCATCCATCATAAAACAGTCTGAAACGCGTAAATAACTCAAATTTCGTAGAAATTCAGAAAAAAAACAGAAAACTTTCATTTATGTACAGCGTGGTCCACCAGCCCCTTATTTTTATTGGAGGAAGGCAACCCAACTAACGCGTATATCATAGTCGTCCTAATAACATTAATACTTGCTCCTTTACGGCCGAGTACAACTTTACGGTTGAGTTCATGCTCGCGAATATAGTCGAAATCATTGGCAGCAGTGTTATTTCAATGCCATCAACTATAACGAAAGTGTAAATCCGAACAACACTGCCTTACGAAGAACATTAAGTGTCTGTGAGGACTACAAATAGACTCAATACGTGACAGTATCACACCACGGCTCACGGTAGCTAAGATGGTTAAATCGTTCTTCTCTGCTGTAACGTCAGCCATGCTGCAATGTAGCAGGTTCGATCCCAAGGTATATAAGTTCTTTTTTTCTCGCTTAATGCCGTTTACAGTCCAATGAATGCATTTTTATTTGGTCCTGAAAAGGACGTCGCCTCCGTAGCGTAGCGGTCAGCATGGTTAACTGCCGCCCCGGAGGTCCTGGGTTCGATTCCCGGCTCTGCCACGAAATTTGAAAAGTGGTACGAGGACTGGAACGGGGTCTACTCAGCCTCGGGTGGCCCAAATGAGTAGAGGGGGTTCGATTCCCCCTCAGCCATACTCGAAGTGGTTTTCCGTGGTTTCCCACTTCGTCTACGGGCAAATGCCGGGATGGTACCTTCTTCAAGGCCACGGCCGCCTCCTTCCCTCTTCCTTGCCTATCCATCCTCACCATCCCTTACCTTCCCTCATGAGGCCCCTGTTCGCTTTGCAGGTGAGGCCGCCTGGGCGAGGTGCCAATCCCACCTCACCAGTTGTATCCCTTCCGATTCGATGTTCCCAGCTCTAGGACACTGCCCGTAGAGGCGGTAGTGGTTAGTTCCCTCGCTGAGTCCGTGGGTTCCACCAACCTGGAGGGTAAAAACAAAAAGTTGGGTTTCATAAAACTAAATAATAAGGGGCGGGTGGACCACACTGTATATAGGCTATAGAGATATACTGCACCGCTCGGTGTTGACCGTGTTTTATTTCACAAATTTAGGTTTTACTCGCTAACCGTTGGAGTTACACGAAACGTGATAAGGACCCTTCGGATAGAAAATTAAATGTTAAAGCTCGTGTATGCCATCGAAAGTGTGCTATTTCATAGCGTTCTCTTTTTATTTGAAATGGAAGTATGACATTTTGAAACCAAAGGGTGTGTGACGTCACAAATGTGGGTTTTACTCGCTTACCGTCGGAGATACACGAAAAGTGATAAGGACCTCTCGGATAGAAAATTAAATGTTAAAGCTCGTGTATGCCATCAAAAGTGTGCTATTTGTTAGCGTTTTCTTTTTATTTGAAATGGAAGTATGAAATTTTGAAACCAAAGGGTGTGTGACGTCACAAATGTGGGTTTTACTCGCTAACCGTTGGAGATACACGAAAAAAGATAAAGATCTTTCGGATAGAAAATTAAATGTTAAAGCTCGTTTATGCCATCAAAAGATAGCTATTTCTTAGCGTTCTCTTTTTATTTGATATGGAAATATGAAAATTTGAAACCAAAGGGTGTAGTGACGTCACTAAAATGGTCGCCATTTTTTTAATAGTGTAAAATTTCGAAATCAAAAGTATCCTATATGTAAACCTGGTAAATCAGCTACATCCATGCAAAATTTGATTTAAATCGGACTAGTGGTTCTTGCGTTATTGAGTAACACACAGACAGACACACACCATCTAATACGATGATACGATTAACATGTAAAAGTGTGGTATATTGGCTTTCACGGCCAGGGAACTAAAACTCTGCAATTTTTCTAGGTTTATGCCGTTTCTTGTTTGGAGTTTTGCCTAGCAACACCAAGCTGGATCATCAGCGGACTCTTGGTGCCCATGCCCCACAGGAATAGCGAACTGTGTGCTACCTCCCTAAAGGCTATCCCATTTTGAAGCATTAGCAACAATAAACAATACCATATGAAAGCATTTCTATAATTAAATCATTATTATACTGTTCGATTTCAAAATCTTAACAATTGAACAATGTTTTCCTCGAAACCGATTTGATTGCTTATAATCATTTTGGTTAGTATTGAAAAGGTTATTTACAAGGTATTCCAGCATAGCAGTTCGACATTCCCGTACATTCTATCTATTTATCTATCGCTGGAAAGTTAATTTGTACAGTGTCCCACTATTTTTCAGTGTTTCCCTATGGCTACGGCTCTACCCACCATAATACACGATGATACGTACAAGGAACTAAGAGGTACTTACTCTGTGTCTTGTAGTATTCAAGTGTACTCCAGTGTGCCACGAGTTTGCCTTTTATACGAGCTGCGGTGTGTATTCTTCCTCGCGAGGAACTACCTGTCAGGGGGTCGATCGTCCGTAGGTGAAACCTTAAATTACCCTACACGTGACCCCTGGTTGGTGCTAAGAAAGCAACAGTGATAAGATATCGCCGTACTGCTCCATGGGGCCTCACGGCCATGACAGTAAAATTGTTACGAAAAGTCCTTGTAAGGACTCGGCATTCAATACCAGGACCCTGGGCCTTCAGCTAACGATCTGTCAACTTAATATTGAGGGAATCAGTAGAGCTAAGTGCGAGTATTTATCTAATATACTTACGGACCATTTTGTAGATGTATTGGCACTACAAGAAACACTCACTGAAGATGGTACTCAGCTGTCTAACAGAAGAAAAATTCCTGGATACAAAATAGCGACGGAACTTCATCATCCAAAATATGGCATTGCCATCTATGTAAAGAGTGACATTGAAGACTATACGACCTTGCCTTCTGATATATGCCCAAATGCTTACTCAGCTTCTATCAGGATTCAGGGTGATACCATCACGAACATCTATAAGCCCCCATCAGTCAGCTGGACAGATCAAATTGCACTAGTTTCTGCAGAAGATAGTATAATACTTGGCGATTTCAACAGCCAACATACTTCCTAGGGGTAAGTTATGTGAAAAATGATGATAATGGTGACAAGTTATTTGAATGGATGGATGGAAATAATCTCACACTGATATATGATGCTAAAGATCGAGGCACCTTCCATTCTGCTAGATGGAACCAGGATTACTCTCCTGATCTATGTTTTGTCTCCAATAGCCTAATGATACCAACACCACGAATACAAAGGCACGTTCTGAATGACATTCCGCGTAGTCAGCATAGACCAATAATTTATAACATTGGTATTAATATCCCTGTTATTAGATCTACACCCCACCCTCGATGGAATTTCCAGAAAGCTGACTGGGATTTGTAAGCCAGTTACACTGATGCCAACATTATATGCGCGCAACCAGTCCCTGAGAACTATGACCGGTTTGTTGGATTAATCATATCTGCTGCTAAACGAAGCATTCCTAGAAGTTTCCGTAAAGATTATGTCCCTGGATGGAATCAAGAAACAACGCGCTTATGCAATGAATTTGAACGGAACAGTAGTCAGGAGAAAGCTGTTGAATTACTAACATCCTTCGACAATGCTAGAAGAGAGAAATGGTACAAGACTGTTGAAAACTTGAATTTCACCCACTCAAGCAGGAAAGCATGGTCACTAATACGAAAACTGGATTCAACATCCTTACCCACAAGAAAGCATTCCGCTAACAACGTAGAATCCATAGCTGACCACCTTATTTCTACATCCAGGACAGAGAGAGACAAGAGGTTTAGCAGACAGGTCCGATTGGAATTCAACAAGATAAAACGTGAAGTCCAACCTAAGTTGTTTTATTCGCGACCATTCTCATTAGAAGAGATACAACATGGTTTAGATGCCCTTCAGACCGGAAAAGCAGCGGGATTTGATGGTGTGTATCCGGAGTTTCTCAAGAAATGTGGTCCAGCTACCAAACGATGGCTTGCAAACTTTTTCAGTTCCATTCTACAATCAGGACGTCTTTCGCCGTCTTTCAAGAAGACCAAAATAATTGCAATACTGAAGCCAGGAAAAGATCCAAAACTACCCCAAAAGTTACAGGCCAATTGCCTTACTCAGTGTCACCTACAAATTATTTGAAAGACTGTTACTGAATAGAATTGCTCCTGCAATTGAGCAAGAGATTTCTGTTGAACAAGCTGGATTCCGCCCAAAACGAGACTGCTCTGACCAAGTCCTTGCCTTAACTACATATCTAGAAATTGGCTTTAAGAAGCAACGTAAAAGAGTTTCTGCCTTTCTGGACCTCTCAGCGGCGTACGATACTGTCTCCTCAAACTCATAAAGTCAGTTCCTTGTCTTAAAACAGTGACTCTTATCAGCAACATGTTAAGTAATAGACTATTCCAAGTTCACAATGAAAGTGCCAGAAGCAGGTTCCATACACTCAATAATGGTCTACCTCAGGGTTCAGTTTTATCCCCTATGCTATTTAACTTATACATTGATGATCTGCCAGAAACGGTATCCCGTAAATTCATCTGTTGTTGTTTGAGTCTTCAGTCTTTTGACTGGTTGGATGCAGCTCTCCATGTCTCCCTGTCCTGAGCTAATCGTTTCATCTGTACATACCTACCACACACTACATCCGAGGCAACCTGTTTAACATATTCTAACCTTGGTCTACCCTACAGTTCTTGTCCTCAACCCTTCCGTCCATAACTAAGCTTGCTATTCCTGGGTGTCTTAATATGTGTCCTACCAACCTATCTCTTCTCTTCATTAGCTGTCGCCAAAAACATCTCTCCTCTCCCACTCGTCTTAATACCTCTTCGTTTGTAACCCTATCTACCCATCTGATCTTCATCATTCTCCTGTAACACCGCATTTCAAATGCTTCAATTCTCCTCTTTTCTGCTGCACCAATAGTACAGGTTTCACTTCCATAGAGCGCCACACTCCAGACAAAGGCTTTCAAAAATGACTTCCTGATACCTAAATCTATATTCGATGTCAACAGATTCCTTTTTTGTAGAAATGCTTTCCTTGCCTGAACCAACCTACTTTTTATATCCTCTTTGCTTCGTCCTTCACTGGTTATTTTGCTTCCTAAGTAACAGAAGTCTCCTACTTCCTTCAACTTTTCATCTGCCAATTTGATGACCATAGAAGTTTCTGATTTATTTCGGCTGCATTCCAGTATCTGTTTTACATTTATTAATTTTCATCATGTATTCTTTCCGTAAGACGGAGTCCATACCATTCAAAAGCTCATTCAAATCCTCAGGCGTGTCGGCCAAGATGACGATGTCATCAGCAAATCTCAGAGTTGAAATTATTTCTCCTTGAATCTTCACCCCCACTTAAAATTTTTCTCCAGTTTCCTTCATTGCTTGTTCAATGTAAAGATTGAAAAGTATGGGTGATAAGTTGCAGCCTTGCCTTACACCTTTCTGAATACCAGCTTCTCTCTCATGTCCTTTAGCTCGATTGACTGCTGTCTGGTTTCGGTATAGATTGTATATCACCCTCCTATCCCTGTACTTTATTGCAATAGATTTCAAAATGTCAAACAATTTAGTCCAATCAACGTTATCAAAAGCCTTTTCTAAGTCTACAAATGCCATGAACGTTCTCTTATCTTTCCTTATTCTACCTTCCAAAATCAGCCTAAGACTTAGTACAGCTTCCCTTGTTCCTACATTTCTCCTGAAACCAAGCTGGTCTTCACCCAACTCCGTTTCTATCTGGCTTTCAATCCTCTTGTAAATTATTCTAGACAGGATTTTTGAAGCATGAGTAATCAAGCTGATTGTACGGTAATCTTCACATCTGTCAGCTCCCACTTTCTTTGGTATAGGGTTAATAATATTCTTCTTGAAATCAGGTGGTACCTCACCTGTCTCATAAATCCTACACCAAGTGAAATAGCCTGATCAGACATTCATCTCCTATGCAGTGTATCAACTCAATCGGTATATCATCTATGCCTGGTGACTTGTTCCTGCTTAAGTCCTCCAATGCTCTGTTAAATTCTGATCTCAATATTAAATCTCCTTTTGCATCCTCATCCATTTCCTCCTCCCTTTCCATTACATGATTCTCAATCTCCTTTCCCTTATACAAACACACTATGTAAGCTTTCCATCTCTCAACCTTTTCTTCCCTATCTGTTAGAGGCTTTCCATTTGTGTCCTTATTATTACAGCACTTAGTCTTCTTTTCCCCAAAAGGATTCTTAATCCTTCGATAAGCTGTGTCTACTTTTCCTAATTTCAGACAATTTTCTATACTTGGGCATTTCTCCTTCAACCATTCTTCTTTTGCTTCCTTGCCCTTCTTGTTAACCTCATTTCTCAGACGTCTGTATTCTGCTTTCCCATTTTCATCTCTTACATTCTTGTGTTTCCGCCTTTCATCCATCAATTCTAGTATATCCTGAGTGATCCACCGTTTTTTACCTATTCTTTCTTTCCTACCAATGTTTTCTTCTGCGGATTTTGTTATTTCATTCTTCATAAGTGCCCATTCTTCTGCAATTGAAGTTTGTTTAGGGTTTTTCATTAGTCCTTCCTTTATATTCTTCTTGAATCTTTCGTTTGCATTCTTCACTTTCAGTCTGTCTATTGCCCACCTTTTTGGCTTTTGACTTTTCTTCAGTTTCTTCAACTTTAATCTGCATCTCATAACAACCAGATTGTGGTAGGGTTTATGTCAGCACCAGGATATGTTTTGCAATCCAAAATCTGGTTTCGAAACCTCTGCTTGACCATAATGAAGTCGATTTGGTAACGCCCTGTATCTCCTGGTCTCATCCATGTGTATATTCTTCTATTGTGGTTATTGAATAAGGTGTTAGCTATGACCAACTCGGGGGGGCTGCGTGGCGCAGTCGGTAGAGGCGCTGAGCTTCTAACTGAAAGGGAGTGGGTTCGATCCCCACCCAGGTAGTGGATTTTAAAAACAAAACTACCACTTTCGGAAACGCACATGGCCCTGGGGTTCACTCAGCCAACACCAGAAATGAGTACCAGGGTAATTCCTGGGAACAAAGGCGGCCGGGCATGGAGCTGACAACTGCATCCCACACAGCGCCGATGTCAAAAAAGTGGATGCCTCTACCTTCCACTACTCCCAGGGCCTCCATGGCCTGTACGGAGTTGGCTGGCTATGACCAACTCATGCTCAGTGCAGAATTCCATCAGCCTGCTTCCTCGATCATTCCTTTCACCTAATCCGAAATCTCCTACTTTCTTCCCTTCTCTTCCTTTTCCTACCAGAGCATTCCAATCTCCCATTACTATAACATTTTCATCACCCTTGATATACCTCAGAATTTCATCTATTTCTTCGTAGACCTTTTCAACATCTTCATCATCAGCTTGACTGGTAGGCATATAGACTTGTACCACTGTGGTGCACGTAGGTTTAGTATTGATTTTTGCTACAATAATCCGTTCACAATATTGCTCATAGTATTCCACTCGCTGTCCAAGTTTCCTACTCAATATGAGACCAACCCCTGCTTGGCCAATGTTCTATTTAGAGCTAATGACCCTATAGTCACCTGACCAAAAGTCCTGTTCTTCCTGCCAGCGCATTTCAATAATCCCAACCAAATCCAACCTCAACCTATCCATTTCCCTTTCTAGGGTTTCTAATCTTCCACTCCCTAGCAGACTTCTAACATTCCACGCTCCGATCCGTAGAATGTCAGATTTCATCTTTGTCACTTCTGTGATGTTAACCCCCTCTCGAGTAGTCCCCACCTGGAGATCCGAACGGGGGACTAGTTTACCTCCGGATTGAAATTTTACAAGGGAGGAGGCCATCATCACGTGTAATTATGCATAGAGAGGTGCATATCCTCGGGAATAGCATTACGGCTGCTGTTTCCCGTTGCTTTCATCTATGCGGACGATATAAATCTTACAGTCCAGTGCACCACTTTCGATGAAGCAGAGGATTTACTGAGTGAACACCTTAAGAAGATTAATGTTTATTTCAAAACGTGGCGGCTTCAACCAAGTCGTTCTAAATCTGAGGTAACCACATTTCACCTTAACAACCTACAGGCATACTACCAACCTAGAGTGAAATTCGGGAACCAATATCTGAAGTACAACAGCCGCCCTAAGTATTTAGGAGTTATATTGGACAGGGCATAACTCACTCAGTAGGTTAGCTGGTACATCATGGGGCGCTGATGCTAACACACTCAGGACTACTGCTTTGGCTGTCGTTTACTCTCCAGCTGAATACTGTGCAGGTGTATGGTTGAACAGCTCCCATTGCCAACTGGTTGATATTCAACTCCGGCAGACAATGCGGATTATCTCTGGCACTCTACATTGCACTCCCTCACAGTGGCTACCTGTACTGCGTAATATTGTTCCTCCTCACATCAGGAGACAGCAAGTTCTTTCCCGCCTGTGGCGCAGAATTATGAATAATGAAGTTCTCCCAATCCACCAAGAGGTCAATCAAACTTCCACATCCAGGTTGAAATCACGGAAACCAGCTTACAAGACGGCTATGGAACTTACTTCAGCTCCATTCAACCCCGAAATTCATGGAAAGTTGGATGGTCTACCTCTCCAACTCGTGGCCTAATTGAAGTACTTGATCCTACCATCAAACTACCTAGATTCCATCTCCCTCGAGCTGTCTGGTCCCCTCTGAACAGAATTCGATGTGGCACTGCTCGAACTAGAGCAGCCTTACACCAGTGGGGTTGGATAGACTCGCATCGTTGTGATTGTGGATATGAAGTGCAAACCATCAAGCATGTCGTGCAGGAATGCCCTCTATATATGTACTCTGGGACCTTAGAAGAGCTCCATGCAGCCACTCCACAAGCACTTGAATGGATTCAAGACCTGGCAGCCCATATATGAAGGGTCCTAATGCTGCAAATTGTTTATTTGAAACTTTATATTTATTAATTACAGTACTGTCTTGTAAGCATCATACACTAAATATATAATGATAATAACCTGCCAGGCGATATGTTCGCACAGCAGGGTTCCATTGGCATTGCCTCGAGTTGTAAATAGACCAGTAGTCAGTAGGGCAGGGATTGTTATTAAGAATCTAGTGGTAAAATATGTACATAAATATGTAACAAAAAACATTAAAATATGTATAAATGGCGAAATATGTAATATCACATAGCCTATCTCTATAAATATGAATGTTACGTGATAGATTGTTTGTGTGTATGTGTCCTAGCCGGCCCCGTGGTGTTGGGGTGGCGCGCCTGCCTCTCACCCGGAGGCCCCGGGTTCGATTCCCGGCTACGTCAGGGATTTTAGAAACTGACGTAAGGGCTGGAACGGGGTGCACTCAGCCTCGTGAGGACAATTGAGTAGCTGTCTGACAGTGAGGCAGCACCCCGGTCACGAAAACCAAGATTATCGGCCGAGGGGATCTTATGCGCAGACCACGTGTCACACCAATATCTGCAGGTCAAATGGCTGGTCAGCAGTCGCTTGGTAGGCCTAGTCCCTTCATGGGCTGTAGTAGCATGGGGTTAGTTAGGTTAGTTAGGGTTAATATGTGTCCTATGCGTTCATATCCCATTCATCCGATTGCGATGAAACTTGGGTTGTTTTGTGTACACTTCCGGGAAGGTTTCTGGCTTAGTAAATCCATTTTACAGCAGGTAGCGCACGAGTACTTTCAACAAATGAGTGACGGCGTGCGAATCGTTTCAAAAAAGTTCCGTCTGCGTTCATATACCATTCATCCGATTGCAATCAAAATTGAGTGAGTTGTTGAGAACGCTTCAGGGAAGGTTTCTGACTTAGTAAATACATTTGACAGCAGGTAGCGCACGAGTAGTTTCAACAAATGAGTGACGGCGCGCGAATCGTTACAACAAAGTTCCGTCTGCGTTCATATACCATTCATCCGAATGCGATGAGACTTGAGTTGTTGTGTATATTCCAGGGAAGGTTTCTGAATTAGTAAATCCAATTTAACATAGGTTGCGTACGAGAAGTATCAACAAACGACTGACGGAGTCGTATGGTTTCAACAAAGTTCCGTCTGCGTTCAAATACCATTGATCCGATTGCGAGGAAACTTGGGCGACTTGTTGTGTACACAGAAGGTTTCTGAAATAGCAAATCAATTTTATAATAGGAAGCGCACGAGTAGTTACAACAAATGAGTGATGGTGCAGAATCGTTTCAAAAAGTGCCGATTGCGTTCGTATACCATTCGTCCAATTGCAATGAAACTTGAGTGAGTTGTTATGTACGCTGCAGGGAAGGTTTCTGACTTAGTAAATACATTTGACAGAAGGTAGCGCACGAGTAGTTTGAAAAAATGAGTGACGGCGCGCGAATCGTTTCAATAAAGTTCCGTCTGTGTTCATATACCATTCATCCGATTGCAATGAAACTTGGGTGAGTTGTTGTGTACACTCCATAGAAGGTTTCTGACATAGTAAATCCATTTTACAATAGGTAGCGCACGAGTAGTTTCAACAAATTAACGATGGTGCGCGAATCGTTTCAACAAAGTTCCGACTGCGTTCATATACCATTCATCCGATTGCATTGAAACTTTGGTGTGTTATTATGCATGCTCCCATGAATGTTTCTGAATTTTTAAATCGATTTTACAATAATTTATAGGCAGTCAAAGGAAAAAGGAAAATATATTGTGCCCCCAAAAGCACTTCAACATACAAAATTAAAACGCCAACTCTTTCTTTGATTGGCATTGCAACACATGCCGGGTAGAGCTTGTATGTAATATAAACTTACCAATCTGTCAGTTACATGTTACAACACACAAAACACAATTTATATCAGGATTTGTAGCACAGTGAACAATAAATATTTCGTGTTCCCTGGAGTCATATAACAATATATGACACACATTATCAATACAAATTGATCATTTTCTTACTTTCAAACACTTGAAGCAAGTACCACATTAAAGTTTTTCAGCACAGTGAACAATTACATATTTTTCGATGTTTTCTGGAATCATTGAAGGACGTTTGTCACTCGAAATGTTTTTATACGCAGAGAAAGCTCTTTCAACGTCTCATGATGTAACTGAGGCACATTTCAGGAGAAGGAGTTTGGATGAAAAAATGGCCTTGGATTGACAAAAAATCGCCTCCTCTTACAATTATGCACACGCCGTGAAATGTTGAATAACCAGGATTTCTCTTCAAAACATTTTGCAATTTATTCATTACAATTGCACCAGTTTCTCCATGCACAGCACTTAGTTTTTCAATAGCATCCTCTATGACAGCAATAGAATCTTGCAGTGGCAGTCCTGATGTTTTGTGGAAGCCTGCTGAAGTTGCTGCTGATGAGGGCAATTGAGGAGACCACTTTAAAATCACAGAGAGCAGTTTGTGATTCACAAATGGATGCAGCACTTCCAGGATCAAGAGAATCTACAAAATTTTTAGCCTACTTTCGATTTTTGCAAAAAATGAAAGTAGACTTATGAGGTCAACACAGGGCGAAAAAAGTGTGTCTGTCTGTGTGTGTGTATGTGTGTGTGTGAGTCTGTGTGTGTGTGTGTATGTGTGTGTGTGAGTCTGTGTGTGTGTGTGTGTGTGTCTGTGTGTGTGTGAGTGTGTGTACTCTGAATGTCTGTCCCCTCCTATCAATTCGAACACGGTGAATGAAAATTGAACGAAATTTGGTACAAAGGTAGCACTAGCAAAGGACACCTCAGTGTCATGTTTTATATCGCCGCCATCTTTACTAAAACTGAATGGCGGCCACTCAAACGTTCAAAACGTAAAATCAAATAACGACTAACCAAATCATCCGATCTCTACCAAATTTGGTAACAACATACCTTCGTATAGGATGCGTCTTGTGACCAAATTACAAGGTCGTCCGCCATACCATTTCAGGATGGCGGCCGTGCGAATTATGCAAACTTTATAATCCATATCATGGGACCCACCAGTTCCGATTATCGAGCCGAGAATCGTTTTAACTGTTCTAAAGGAAGAGGCACGTTCGAAATTAAAAGTTTATTTTGTAATACTATAGTGCAGACGTGATTTTAAAAAGCTGAACTGATTCAGTAATAAGACAAGATGGCAGCGGATATCTTGTGCCGGACTTATATTTCACTAATTTGAGTATTGCATGCAATATAGCGTACTGATAAAAAATAAATAAACTTTGTATGAAATGCTTTATATATAAATAATATACTCCAGTGATGAAATCGTTTAGTATAAATCATTATTTGCTAACAAGTTCTATGTAAGTCATTTTATAAAGAACGATATTCGTTGACACAATTAGCTCAGTGGTAGAGCGTTAGCCTATCGCTCAAATGCCTATGGTTCAAACCCGATCAGAGCTAGGTTTTTTGCTTGAAATGTTATATGTTTATTGTTTTGTAATGACTCAGATGTTTTAAAATTAAGCGTCATATTGTGCACATTATGGTGTAAAATATATATTTAATTAAAACATAATTCGCCAGCAGATTTACTCGGGACATCTAGCTGCCAAAAAGGTAACTCCCAGATTTTATTGAAAAGTTTCTTCTTCTGGCCGCTAGAATGCACTCGCTCTGTTAGGATTATATTGTTCGATATTTCACCAATAGATGTCACGACTAGTCTACGTGGGGATCCATTGATTACTATACCATTATCATTCTATGCGCATCGAATTTGAAGAATGACAAGATGATACTACGATACATTTTAACTTTTTATTTTAAAGGGTTTGTAACAGCCTATTTTGCGTTACTTGAAAATGTTATTAAGCGTTATATTGTGCACATTATGGTGTAAAATATATATTTAATTAAAACATAATTCGCCAGCAGATTTACTCGAGACATCTAGCTGCCAAAAAGGTAACTTCCAGATTTTATTGAAAAGTTTCTTCTTCTGGCCGCTAGAATGCACTCGCTCTGTTAGGATTATATTATCGAAAATATCCACATAGTTTGTATACACACGTCTCTGTAGGGTCATGGAAAGATTTGTTAATTCAATTAGGGTTGTGAAAGCCATGCACAACCAGACGTGTAAAGACATGCCTCAACTCAAAGTTGGATGTTGCCCACGGCAGGTCGTAATAATAATAATAATAATAATAATAATAATTGCTACCCCCCCTAGCACAGCATTGGTGGACGGCACTGGCCAGCAGCACGTCGGTTACTCGATAACCAACGCTTGCTTACCAGAATGGGACGAGTACGGGAAACGTGGATGGGCCAACTTACCTGTATTCAGGGGTCCGGGTCACTTCCGCAACAACATCACCTCCAGATGACATGTCCCAACAGAAGAGCTCCAAAGGAGTGGAAGGAAGATGGAGAAGGGGACAACACACACAGGCTATCGTACAAACACCCCCCAAAAACCAACGGGACTGCCGTCGGTGAAATAATGCCACAACAGTGAAATAAAAAAAAATAATAGGTTTAATATTAAAAATTTAAAGAACCTTCACCCAAACTGCACATGCATCAATCCACACAAAATTTCCAAGAAGGCCAGATAGCGCCTAACATGCTTGCTTGCAAAAGCCAAGAAGAGGTAAGACTTAATTTAAAATAAAATAAAATTTAACAGCCCAAAGGTTAAAATAAATATTACATGCATAACATACTCAGAACGGGCTTGATGAATTGCAAGGTAATGCAATCACGATCCGACATGCAGATGTTGAGGCCACGCCAAAACATTAAGGATAGAATTTAAATTAAACTTTAAAATAAAAAAAATAAATTGGATAGAAAATAAATAAATAAATGATATGCACGCCGGCGGAAAACACAAGGACATTACCAAAAATCACGAAATTAACATTAACGAGATTACACTAAAAAAAGGATTAAGTTAATTCACAACACGTCTGCTATTGAGACCCGCGCCAAAAGGACAGACAACGAGACCACAATGCATCACGGTAAACAAAGGTATGGCTACACCAAAAACATGCCGGAACGAAATTACGACAAACAACAAATAAGATTAAATTTAAACATTAGTAGAAGGAAAAGAACGGTGGAAAAAAAACAATTACATCACAAACTATTAATGCAAGTCGTTTTAAAACTGGACGGATCTTACATGGATTTAAAAAAAAGACAAACCCAAGCTTGCCAAAGGAAAATAAATAATAATTAAAACGTGAAATAACTTAATAAATGTGTCTCCAGAAGGTAAACAAAAAAATAAATAAGAAACTTAATATATATAAGGAAACGTTATTAAAACGTAAAGGAAATTTTAGGCCTACAAGTGAACACAACCGAAGATCAACATTCGTACACGCCCAAACTTGGATATCCCAAAATAAAATAATTAAATAAATTAAATTAAAAAAAAACGTACCTTACATCCTTCTCCGTGGAGACACAATAACAATAAACAAATTAACACATAATTTTATGTTATTACATGTGCTTCACAAAAATGGCAAACCCCGGCACATGCGTTGTTTAGATGACCAGCACTCGTTCGCATCCAGTTGCGACTCTCCATCACTTTCATCGTCCAGGCGAAAGGAAGAAATTAAATTCTTATGTAGCACAGGCGTTTCTTAGTTGAATTTGTATTCATATTTGGTAAAAGCCAGGGGGGCAAGCCCCCTAGCACACAGAGAGATATTCCTTCACACCAGCGGCCGGCTTCTTGTTTACAAAAAGACCGACAGTTAACTCCCCAAGCTGGCGGAGAATCGCTCGTCATTTATCGAACTGTCTTCATGTAAATAAATATTGTCCAATCAGAGAAAGACACATCAAATAACAATGTCATTAATAAGTTCATAATTTTGGCGGTATCATGAATGCACTAGCATTTGTTTGAAGACGAAGAATCATAATTGACTTTCACTTATGTCACGAATTGGTAGAGTTTTAAAGGAAACACCAACGCACTCTATTGGTGAATAAGCAGGAACTACTTGGATCCTTCCAAAGTCCGACTGCAGCTACCATCTTGTGGTCACAGACGGTACTGAGCGGCGAAGCGGACGATTCAAACTTCAAGTACAGCATCCATGAATAAATACATGTTTGAAATAGTAGAGACGTGCCCTTGCACGTATCAGTCTCCCTCCCTTAAGCGTGAACACCGTTCACGAATATGCCAAGGCATAGACAGTACTCCATAACTTGTCGATTCACCAAGCAAGTTTGCTGAAGAAAATGTTCACCAGTTAACTCCAATAGATGGGCGAAACCGCATCGTTTTGGTTAGGAAGAATGCAGGGTCAGATTATCAGTGATGGGATAATTGATCACCTCGCAAACCACTTAGTCAACAGCATCACTGTGTCCAAAAATCTTCAGAAACGTAGTACACCAGCACCAGCAGTGCTTTCAGAGTTCGAGACACGTTAGATACATTTTCAATAAGTCCAATTTAGTTCGCTTTAGACGAAGTAGGTGGAAGCAATGTGCCAGATATGATTCGAAAGTGGGGAGCCATTTACAAAAATAGAAGTTAATCTAGTTTCAAAAAGGTATTACAGAATTTACAATATCTTACTACATTTTACAAAGAGAAACAAGTTGAATTTAAATGAAGAAAATTTTTGACTAGGCCCTAGATCCGTGCTTACAAGGTTTCATTAACAAGTTTACACTTTTTACAGATTCGAAGTACATTACAAGATTACATGAGTTAGACAACTATACATTTCGAAGGGACTACGGTAGAGGAATGACCACTACAATTCCCAAAGGGAACAGGAATACAAGGTTACCATGAGTTAGGTCTCCCACCGAGCCCAACTTACATGTTAGCATCTCCTATGAAACATCAAAATTAGGTACACTTTTACAATTTACCATTACAATGGGAACTTCCCAACAATACAGTTTGTATCCCACCAGAGTTTTCAAATCCAATTAAATTCAAAATTCCACAAGGAACAGAGGCTTGAAGGCTTAAATGAAGGTTAGGGATACTCTACATTATACAAATTCAGTTTACAAAATTTGTTTTACAAAATTTACGGTAGCATTTCCTCATTAGAAACGTCTCCACCTCGTTTAATGTGTGATAGATGCACTCTAGAAATTTTGTTGGCCTTAGGGTTTCGAACAAGAAGAGTAACAGGAGTCAAGAATGCCTCTACATAGCACGGGCCTTTAAAACGAGGGGTTAACTTGCTTGAGACAAGATTACTGACGCCCTTGGGCTCGAAATTGCGGACGTACACAACATCACCAATTTCCAAATCAGCTGGCTTGCGACAGGCATTGTGTCGCCTGGCAAGTTGGTCATGGGATACCTTAATATTCTCTCTAGCCTTGTCGAATTTCGCCCTCATATCCTCGGGCGTGAAACTGTCAGGAAGGAGATCGTGTAGGTTCCACAGATTAAACAACGGAGAATTAGCCATAAAGGAAAACATTAACGAAAAAGGGGTAGCTTGCGTGCTCTCATGCACGGCGGTGTTGAAAGCAAAATTGAGCCAATGCAAATTAGAATCCCACTTGGAATGGTCGTCGTGGTGGAAAGCAATCAGAGCAGAACGGAGATTACGATTGACTCGCTCAGCAAGAGACGGGTTAGGAAAATAGGGAGTGGTGGTTACGTGCGAAATAGCATAATCAAATAAGAATTGACGGAACTGATGAGATACAAAGCACTTGGCATTATCTGACACCAGATACTGACACGGCCCAAAAGACGAGAAGATGGAATTAAGACACTTTATGACGGAACTGGTCGTAGCCTGTCTGGTGGGGAAAATCCAACTAAACCGGGAGAAACCGTCAGTGCAAACAAGCGCAAATTGGTTTCCCCGACCAGAGCGAGGGAACGGTCCAACATGGTCGATAAAAAGCCTCTCCAAGGGTCTAGATGCTGGTTCAGATGACAACAGGCCAACTTTAGTAGAAACCGGAGGTTTGCTAATACTGCATGCAGCACAATTCCTGATGAGCCTCCTGATGTCGCCATCCATACCTGGCCAAATGAAAAACTGTCTGATTTTAGCTCGGGTCTTGAATACTCCTAGGTGGCCACCAATCGGAGATTCATGATAGTAACGAAAGATTTCCGGAATGAGGATTGACGGGAGCACAATTTTAGGTAGGCGGTCATGACGAGACGAACAACACAACACACCGTCCTTCAGAGAGTAGGGCTTGATCACTTCACCAGAATTGATTCGGTCAATAAGGCTAGACAAGGAGGGGTCTTCTTTCTGGAATCGTCTTACATCCTCAAACAGCACAGGGGAATTGCTAAGAACGGCATTGACACAATTTACAGCAGATACAAGGTTTACAGGTTCACAATCCTGAACATCTTCTTCAGCTGTTTCCTCGTACATGCGGCTTAAAGAATCAGCTACCGCATTTTCGGACCCACGAATATGTTGAACAGTGAACTGGAACGACAGAATCCTAGTTGCCCACCTAGCAATTCTACCAGTTTTGCGGGGTTTCCCCAAGACCCAGCTCAAGGCTTGGTTATCGGTCTCAAGGAGAAACTTGGTGTGCTCAAGATACATACGGAATTTTTCTAGAGCGAACAACACAGCTAAGCCCTCAAGTTCGTAAATAGAATACTTCCTCTCTGCGTCCGTTAAGGTACGTGAAGCGTATGCAATGGGTTGCCGACCCAGATCAGATTCCTGCAGAAGGACACAACCAACACCACGTCCAGACGCATCAGTCTGCACAATGAACTGCTTCCCAAAATCCGGAATGGCTAACACAGGGGCGTTAGAGAGCGCAAGCTTAAGATCTTCGAAGGCTGCTTGCTGAGAGGGACCCCACTCAAACTTCACAGCTTTTTTGCGTAATTGATTTAGAGGAGCAGCCCGGTCGGCAAAGTTATTGATAAACTTGCGAAAGAAGTTGACCATTCCAATGTAACGAGCAACACCCTTGGAGTTCTTGGGTGGTTTAAAATCTCTGATGGCCTGCGTGCGAGACTGGTCCACTGAGATACCAGATTCAGAAACAATATGTCCCAAGAAGGAAATTTTGGGCTTGGCAAATGAAACCTTGGACAATTTGACGGTAAGTCCAGCGTCACGCAACCGATCAAGTACAATTTTCAGATGATCAACGTGTTCCTCGAAGGACTCGGAATAGATCACCACATCGTCAAGGTAGTGGTACACAAACTTGAATTTAATTTCTGAAAATACCTTGTCCAGAAGTCTGCTCAACACAGCGGCTCCGGTGGATAGGCCAAACGGGACACGGGCATACTCAAACAGGTTCCAGTCAGTGGAAAAAGCAGTAACATGCCTGGATTCAGGAGAGAGGGGAATTTGGAAGTAGGAAGAGTTTAAATCGAGGATCGTGAACACCTTCGCGTTGCGAAACCAACTAAAACATGTGTGAAGGTCCGGCAAAGGAATGGACTGCAAAACAACCTTTTGATTAAGGGCCCTATAGTCGACCACCGGCCGAAAACCACCGTTAGGTTTTGGCACAAGAAATACAGGGGATGAGTAGGCAGAGATAGAGGGTTGGATTACACCTTCTTCTAACATCTTATCGATAATCTTACGAAGTTCAGCCATCTTGGGCGGGGCAAGGCGATACGGGCTGGAACGCACCGGCACAGAATCGGTTAGCTCAATCTTGTACTCCATCAAATGGGTTACACCCAACTTGTCAGTAAACACATCGCCATATTCCTGACATAACCTCTTAATGGCCTCCCTTTGAAGACTCGTTAAATTTTCCAGATCGAGATCCTCAATAGTCATAGGTTCAGTAACAGAATTGACAGCAGGAGAAGATAAAAGCGGGTTAAACGATAATTTACTCTGTGGATTAAACTTAAACCATAAGTTGCGAGCACCAAAATCAAGAAGCATACCAACGTGTGACATGAAATTAGCTCCAATGACCACAGCACAAGAAAGATTTCTGGCAACCAAAAATTTAAATTTCCAAGAAAAATTTAGAATATGAATTTTGACTGTCATACTACCCAAAATATTTAAGTTTGAACAATTTGCCGAAATAAAGGATTCATTGTTAGGCTCTAACTCAGGAAATTTGCAAACACTTTTCATAGATAGAAACCAGTCCTCGCTTATAAAGGATGCGACACTACCAGAATCAAGCAATGCAGAAACGGGCTCGTCATTAACACAAATTTCAATAAACGGGGATATTCCTTTAGCCACAGGAGAAATTCCAAAATCATTACTCGCTCTAACACGATTACAATTAGGTGACGAGGACACCCGCACCACAGGATTCACACAACGTTTAGAATTAGGCTGACTTGCCACGACATTGCTCACCGACAGGTTAGGTAGGCCAGCGACATAAGCAGAATTAGCACATGATGAATTAGCTTTCATAGAGTTATCAAGACTATCATTGGTAGGGCGACCAGAAACTTCACAGGGTTTTCCCAAATTCTTACACACAGAAATATCCTTGGAAGTAACACCCGAATTGGTCTCCTCAACGTTCCGTCATTGGCGATACACAGCCTGGTTACTCGGACACACCTTCTTGACATGTCCCACTCCACCGCACGAGTGGCACTTAATGTTGGGTCGAGGATGAAACATAACCTTAGGTGGGGGACGAGACATCAAAGAAGTAGGGGTACAAGACATCAAGGAAGGAGGAGGAACATTAGCTACACGAAGGGAATCTGCATGCTTCACCGCCATAGCCTCTATAACGACCTGTTTCAGCTCGACGAATGACGAAGGCCTGGTACACATAGTCATGTATGACCTATATTGAGGCGAAAACCCATTCACAATTGATGACACCAACTGTCGCTCTGTTAAAGGGGATGCAAAAACCTGGGCATACACCTTAATGTCACTGACATAGTCGCTAAGGGACTCGTCCAGCCTTTGGACACGATAAAGGAACCTTTGCTCGAGAGCACTTAGGGCGCTCGCAGGGACAAAAACCACAACACTTCCCTAAAAAACATGGCCAAGGACATGCGGAGGTGGATAGCTTCAACAAGCTTATCGCGCAGCATACCGGATGCAACTGGATACCAAAGTTGGAAAATCTGAACTTCCGACATCCCAAAAATCGAGGCATGGTTACCCAACTCTACCACTTGCTTTAAAAATTGTACCACTTGGGTAACGTCATCAAGGTTGAAATGTTTTAATTTAGTTAAGAAACCAGAAATAGGATGAGGAATCGACCCATAATTAACGGTAGGTGAGAACGTAGCATTAGGAATAGAGACATTGTTACCAGGGTAGCCCGCTCGCACACCCTCTACAGGCGACAAAACATTCATATTACTAGTGAAAGAACTGGGATGCAATGGGTCGGCAGGACCCAGGAAATCACTAGGTGACCTAACATGAGAAGAATGACCGTATGCAGGATTAAGTGGAATGGACGAGCCAGCGACAGGCAACAGAGGGGCAGGCAAACTACTACTGGTAATCGATCCCAAAACCTCAGACCTAGTAAACAGAGGTGATTCACGATCAACCCCAGAAGAACTCTCTAAATTCACAAGGTTATCGCTTAAGTCGATTAAATTGAAAACACTATTGTTGTCGGCCATTTTGGAAAACACAGAATGCAGACAACCAATATAGAAGGAAACAAATTTCAGGAATTACAAGGACAGTTTACACTTTCACAACAGTACCACAACCAGCAATTACCATCACCAAAGATTAGGCTGAGACTCAAACACAGCCACCCTACTACACCAAATTATGCACCATGCTGTCCAGAACTGCACACGTCACCACCTGCTTGGCTCGAGAACATGGAGCTAAATCACAAAAATAGGCACAAACAATCAGGCTACCAGCTTCCGACGGGGCTCCAGGATTCCTTCGTACGCAGCATATAGGCTATTAGACATTAAGAAATCCCATTTCCCATGCCAAGAACACATATCAGACACTCACCGGGCTTCATCTTCATTGGGGATGTTGCACACAAATCGGGTAAAATACAGGGGTAAACGCCTCGTTTAAAAACAGGACACCATACATCCAGCATACCACATGGATATCCAGAGGCAACATGAAACACAATAACGACAAGGATTAGCAAAACATAACATTAAGTACATTTTCCTGACAAAATCCCACCAACAACTGACCCATCAGTATTAGAGGGGTCCATAAAACAGCCTGTGGGTACTGGGGAGGGGATAGTTACGGAAGTGAACATGAGCGGGATCTGCTACCAAAATGCAACCCCAAACATTAACGGGATTACACTAAAAAAGGATTAAGTTAATTCACAACACGTCTGCTATTGAGACCCGCGCCAAAAGGACAGACAACGAGACCACAATGCATCACGGTAAACAAAGGTATGGCTACACCAAAAACATGCCGGAACGAAATTACGACAAACAACAAATAAGATTAAATTTAAACATTAGTAGAAGGAAAAGAACGGTGGAAAAAAAACAATTACATCACAAACTATTAATGCAAGTCGTTTTAAAACTGGACGGATCTTACATGGATTTAAAAAAAGACAAACCCAAGCTTGCCAAAGGAAAATAAATAATAATTAAAACGTGAAATAACTTAATAAATGTGTCTCCAGAAGGTAAACAAAAAAATAAATAAGAAACTTAATATATATAAGGAAACGTTATTAAAACGTAAAGGAAATTTTAGGCCTACAAGTGAACACAACCGAAGATCAACATTCGTACACGCCCAAACTTGGATATCCCAAAATAAAATAATTAAATAAATTAAATTAAAAAAAAACGTACCTTACATCCTTCTCCGTGGAGACACAATAACAATAAACAAATTAACACATAATTTTATGTTATTACATGTGCTTCACAAAAATGGCAAACCCCGGCACATGCGTTGTTTAGATGACCAGCACTCGTTCGCATCCAGTTGCGACTCTCCATCACTTTCATCGTCCAGGCGAAAGGAAGAAATTAAATTCTTATGTAGCACAGGCGTTTCTTAGTTGAATTTGTATTCATATTTGGTAAAAGCCAGGGGGGCAAGCCCCCTAGCACACAGAGAGATATTCCTTCACACCAGCGGCCGGCTTCTTGTTTACAAAAAGACCGACAGTTAACTCCCCAAGCTGGCGGAGAATCGCTCGTCATTTATCGAACTGTCTTCATGTAAATAAATATTGTCCAATCAGAGAAAGACACATCAAATAACAATGTCATTAATAAGTTCATAATTTTGGCGGTATCATGAATGCACTAGCATTTGTTTGAAGACGAAGAATCATAATTGACTTTCACTTATGTCACGAATTGGTAGAGTTTTAAAGGAAACACCAACGCACTCTATTGGTGAATAAGCAGGAACTACTTGGATCCTTCCAAAGTCCGACTGCAGCTACCATCTTGTGGTCACAGACGGTACTGAGCGGCGAAGCGGACGATTCAAACTTCAAGTACAGCATCCATGAATAAATACATGTTTGAAATAGTAGAGACGTGCCCTTGCACGTATCAATAATGTTATTGGTTTTACATCCCTTTTAACTACTGCTGATTTTAGGGACACCGGGGTGCCGGAATTTTGGCCCGAAGGGGATCTTTAACGTGCCAGTAAATGTACTGACACGGCTCCCTCGCATTTGTGCACCCTCAAATGCCAGCTGACTGCGCCAGGATACGAACCTGCAACCTAGGGCCCAGCAAGCGAGAACGTTACCGCTGAGCCACGCCGCCAGTCCGGTCGATTATGTCTCCAGATCCATAACATTCTTGATATACTTCTTATCTTTCTTTCTTCAATGATGGTAGCAGTTTTTATCTAGGTTGTGGCGTTTGGTAGAGGTAAATCGTTTCTAAGGTCTTCAACAAAGAATAGTTCTATTATACTCTTTGATAATAACAACGAGTTATATCTATACTCATACATTTAGGAGAAAGTAGGCTATATGTTCTTTACTGAACATCTTGTTTATAACGTCTAGATGATCACTATAAGACGTAACTGCTTCTATCCATATTGCGCACCTCGTTAACACTTGTTCCAGGTGTAGTGGTACCCACTGGCAATTGCTGTATGTAAGATAATGTGGCACTCGTTGGGGGTCTATTAGAAAAACATTTGAAATAAAACTATTCACATGAGGAAACTTTTCTCTAAAATATTCGGTAACACGTTGCAGTCCATGAGCCAAGCACGTTAAATGGTGCATATTGGGTAAAATCACTTTAAGAGCAGTTGCATCTTTAAGCGTATATGCTGCAGCATCGTAATGCATTACTGATACCTTTTCCATCTCGGCCAGCTTTTAATCCATTCTTAAATCTCCGCAATAGTAGCGTGATTTGTACAGTTCGGCTCTTTATAGTAGATCTAGCTCGACTTTGAGGTGTTATAAGGTTCTAGCTTCCCCACCATGAGATTTGCAATATATCTACCCGTAGCATCCGTTGTTTCATCAACAGCGATTCATATGAAAGCATTCCCTATATAACCGATAGTAGTGGCTACGCGGGCTAAAGCGCAGCGTTAGGTGATGGGGCCAAGCTCTCTGCTGACTCGGCAGACGCGTGGGTTCGAGCCCCACCGTCGGCTGTCCTTGAAATGGTTTTCCGTGGTTTCCCATTTTGAACTCCAGGCAAATGCTGGGACAGTACCTTCTGACAGGCCACGGCCGCTTCCTTCCACATCCTTGCCCAGTTTAATTCATCTTCATCCATTCCATATCTCATCCCGACGCGCAGGTCGCCCATGGGCGTCGACTAGAAAGACCTGCACTCGGTCTCTCAGGAGGCTACACGACAAAAAAATCCCTATATAGCCTACTGTCGTATTCTGTACACTGATTCGTCATAGCGGCTTAATATGCTGTTTGCTTCAAGAAAACTCATGCGTAGTGTTGATTGGTGAGGAACATGTTGATTGCAGTATTATTCCAGCAAATATATGATCTCAGGCACTTCAAGTTTATACCATGGAATATTGGCTGCTATCATCGCACTGCATATGCCTTTATAGAAAGGGTTACCTGAAGGCGAAGGCTGCATCTGTGTTAAAAGTATCCGTTCCTTTTGTTGTCATAATTGCAGGTTTTAGGTACATTTCATAAGAGGGCTAACTATTGCAATGGGTACTGAACTCGAATTCAGCCCAGCTTCAGCCTTTGACTGAGCCGAGATCGAACCGACTTATGAACCTGAAGGTGAAATAAATAGAATTTGGAATTGGAACAATATTTTATTCACATAAGTATTTTAGGAAGTGAATAAAGCACATTGATAACTTTTTGGAATTTTTTGAGTATTTTGAAATAATTAAATTTGGGAATATTTCAGTGAATGATAATTTAACCAAGGGAGAGTCTGATCTTTCGACACTCGAATATGACCAAGGCTTCAAGTTAGCAAGCCTAAGACTGGTTTTGGTTGGCCGAGATGACAATAACAAAATTTTGCACACGACCCTATGATAAGAGGCTAGAACCAGGAGTTTTTTCGTGATAACTCAACAGCCAATCAGATTGGATCACATAATTTTTGAGGGAATCGCTATTATATTACATTTGCTTATATAAAGCGATATTAGCTCTTCTATACAGTAGATGCAGGAGAGAAAATGAAATTTAATAGTCAAAACAGAATTATAAATTTTTTGGCCAGGAGAGAAAATATGAGCGAAATTCAGTTTAATAGGACTCAGTGCGAGGCTAGAAAGTCATTCTAGTTTGGCTCGCGCACTATTGTTGAAAGCGCAGGAATGACTCCTACTTAGCAACTTGAAGAGAGCCGACCTGCATTGCAGCGCGTCTCAGAAGAGCTCAATACTAATTTGGAGTACTGTCAGGAGACTAGACTGGACCGTGAGGAGACACAGCTATCGCCGAGGAAGAGAAGGAAAAGCCGACAAATCACAAAACGCACTAGTTTGCAATAGAGAGAAGCATTTTATAATACAACGTTTATTGGAAGAAGACTTCGTTTCTACAGCTTCACATTTCTACAGAACTACGACTAGTAGCATTGAATTCACCAGCTACTATAATGCAACAGTACATCCTCTGAATAATCATCTAACATTTACGATGACAATAATGTCCATGAGTCAGGGGGGACATTCTTATTCGACACTTACTAAGGAGATTGTCATGGGGCACTAAATTATGGAAGGAGGTTAATCTACGTTATGGAGTGGGAATTCAGAGTGATCTTGACGACCATGGATCGATGATACTACAACTGCTCATTAACATGCAGTATTCTGAATTTACCTTCAACAATACGATTCAAACGTCCACTACCTACTTGGAGAGATGTCAACCAGAGTCGTTCAAACCTACAATGATGACGAGATGCTACACGAAGAAGACGGACAGAGGGGTTTGTTTGTCCCGAGTTCGAGTTGCCAGACTGGAAGTCGCGAAGCAAGAAGAAAAGCCGTTAGCAGGGAGGCGAGACAGCAGCCCAGGTGCTTGCCGCACGACGAGGGAGGAAGCCGGACCGCTGATCGCCACGCTCCTAACTGGAGCTCGCTTCGAAGCAGGCAACACGCACGTGCCGTTCCGAGAGAGGAACATCAAGTATATCAGACCAGGTATCACGACAGCAGATCAACAGAAAGGTAGAAAATTGAATGTTCTAAGATCTTAGTAGTTTGATGTAGTCCTTGATAGTATTTCAGATGTGACCAACTTATAAGTAGATTTTCTTATTTATAACCCATGCTTTTATGTTGTCAATTTTAGAGATTTCACAGTAAATTTTATTATATGTCAGCGTGTGTCGTTTTTGACATAATTTCACTTGTATTTTACTTTAGATATTACGTTTTTGAATTTTAAGGATACGTTTAATATGCTCACTTTTAAACGAAACTGTTTTATGAAGGGAATGAATGCTTCGATCGTTAAAAATACGTAACAAGTGACAGAATGCATCAATATGGCTAGACTGCATTATTATTAAGAGAAAGCATTATTGTAGAATGCTGAAACACTGTTTAAAACATTTTATTGTGTCAGAACATAAATGAAACATTTATAAATAATATTATTGGAGTAGAACAATTCCAATTGCGGAATGTTACTGTAATATGGCATTGATATAGTCATTGACAATTGTTTTAACGGATTTAAACTAAGAAATAGGATCATATTGTTGACAATAGAGGTCAAATTATGCATATAATTCGCAACAATTTTATTGCAAAAATTGCTATAATGAAACCACAGACCAGGGGATTTGTAGATCTACCTGAGGTCTTGTATGATATGAAACAAGTTTAAATATGAATAATTAATTCATTACATGTACACCAGAAACGGGAGGATATGTATTATTGTTATTAACAGTAAAGACGAGCGAACTTCGGTTTATTAATGTTAATATTTTGTTGTAACGTGGAAAACAGTATGTTGTGAAATTTTGTTAACGAAATGCGTTATTTGAAGTTAAGAAGAATATTGTACAAGGTAAACTGAAGTGAACAAGTATGTCATTGTAATTGAAAAAGCACGAAGTTAATTAATTTAGAATAGAGTTGGATAGGAGTGCACTATGAACAGTATTTCACAGGGTGGTGTTTATCTAGCAGAGTCACTGATTCTTCTACACGTCTGGAGTGTAGCAAGATGGGTTTTTATTGAAGGAATACCGTGCATTATTATTGAGATTGTTGTTAAAAGGAGAGGAAAGGATTATGCCAAGTTTGGAAGCGTAGCAGACGCTATTATAAGATGTTGTTCACCGTATTACGAAAGGAAAGAAGTATATTGCCATTTGTAGCAAAGAATTGATACAGTATGTTAAAAAAGTAACTGACATTAGGGTTTATATTTGTGTTGTTCATGTCATATAGTGTTATTCCGAAATCCACGAAGTTTTTTGAGAGTAACTGAGTAGTTCCGCATCATTCTTTAAGTCTATTGTATCTTAATCATTGATACGACATTTAAGAGCTGTATTTAACTTAATTGTTCGCTACCAGAGCTCTATTTATTTTGACAAAACCAGAGTATACCTAAAATTACATTGTTTTGTGAACAAGTTTTCGAAGAACCATTTAGAGAAACACAAGCGAAATAAGATTGTCAGATCGCGAAAGATCTTGTATATATGTATTTTAAATACCGTGCTGGACATGGTAATTTTATCTTGTATAAATATTTAAACATTTTAAATAGTTAAATAATTTTATTCTCATTACGTTCACGTTTTTAAATCAATATGTGTAAAATATAGGGCAGTGTATTGTTAATTACATTTTATTTGATGAACAGCTGATTACGATCAGACTGCTTAAAGTGATCGAGTCACACGGTGACTAGAAAGCGCAAACACTTAATTATTATTCTTAAATAATTACATTTGTGTAATTTAAACTTGGCTGAAAGTTTGTTTGACAGATAGAAGAACTATCTACCGAGTGATTTATTTTATTTTCAATTTGAATTTATTTTTGTTTGTGTTAGGAAGATTTAATGTCTTGTAAATATTTAGTTAATACATTTCAGGAACTATTTTTGTTTGCCTGCTCATTTTTATAGAAACTGATCATCTTCTCATTTCGCAATCGAGTGCGATAATACTGCCAGTTAGTTACTAGAACTCACTTAGTATCAACTTCACCGTTCACGCTCTCGATCCGAGATTCTCGTCCTACCATCTTGTTATGGATATTTAATTTCTAGTAAATGTGTAACTAATTAGTAGCGTTATTGCATGACCGGTAAGCGTCGAGGGTTTTCTAGTCATTCACCTAGTAGGGAAGTGTTGGTTTATCTGGCTGGGTATCGACATCCTTACAATCCTTTTCCGTCTCTGCGGATATAGGTGGTGGCTATGCGAGATTCGGGCGCAGTACCATGTTTCGAATTCCGGAAAATTTCGACATATCATCGCGTTTCACATTCCCTAGACCCCAAAACCACTGCCAGTTCAAAAGTTTATATATAATTTATGAATATATATACATATATTATTATTATTATTATTGTTATTATTATTATTAGCCATTGGTAAATCCCATTAAGGGCAAAGGCCTCCTGCTAGCAGGGTAGCTCTGAGATATTTCATCAGATGAGCTAGGCTGATGAACATTTACCCTAATAGTAACTTAAAACTAATTGTCCTGACTAGTTACACTCTTTTCATCTTCCTCACAAATAATCGTATTATGTTAAACATTTTCACTCGTAAAACTTGGACCAAGTTCATATTATCCTGAAGATTTATCTAAGCTGACGATGAGTCTAGGGATGTTTCAAACAAACTGTTTCGACGACAGTCCTCCACGAATTCCGTTGACCTGCCGTTCTCATCCACTGCTTCCCCATCGTCGACTCTAACTCGTCTGACCATCTGGTCTTCGGACGGCCGGGGTTTCTTCTTCCATCTCTGGGCTCCCACTCTGCAGTTGAGTAGGCCCACCTTGCGTGATCCATTCTCAGTACATGGCCTGCCCATGTCCATTTCAGTTTCTTGGCACTCGTGATGACATACTCTAGTCCTGTCCTCTTCCCGATTTCCTCATTTCTAATTCTGGTTGGTTGGTTGGTTCCTCAGTTTAGGGGCTTCGACAACGCGGTCATGTAACCCCGTGTACTTTGGGTGTGTGTAGAATCTGTCTGATAACCGGTGTTAATTGTGATGGCAGTATTAATGTGTGTATCTGTTTTTTAATTTAAGTACAGACAGCAACTTAGAATTTTTCAAATAGTTCCTACTTTTGCCGCCAAAGGCCACCGTCAACGACTACTAGGCCTAGTTCAGAACTTAGCTTCTAGATGCCACCGGAGTCAGCTCTTGGCAACGAACGTAGAAAACTAAGAGCGTTGTTTACATTCTTAACCTATCCAATTTAGCTTCACACAGGTGTAATTAGTTGAAGTTTCTTTAACATGCCATAAATCTATGACATGGGACCGTCGCGCCGGCTTTACTTCCCCTTCGAAGGAAGGCATACTGAGGGATTTTAACGCTCTTAAAAAATCGGACGGCTTCGGCCGGGTTTGAACCCGCTATCTTGGGCATAGAAGCTCAGCATGCTACCGACTACGCCACCGAAGCCGCTCGTTTCTAATTCTGTTCCTTAATGTAATGTTTAGAAGTGTCCTCTCCATTCTCCTGTGGCACACTTCTAACTTCGAAGCTTGCTTCTTAGTTATTGACCACGTTCGTGCTCCATAGAGGAGAACGGGTAAGTACACACGAATCCATCACTCGCCTTTTTGTCTTGAGGCAATGCTCTCTGCTGTTCAATATGAAGGACAGGTTCCAGAACTTTTGCCATGCTGACGATATCCGCCTGTTGATTTGCTTATCCATAGTTTGCTGAAAAGATAGTGACTGGCCCAGATAGACAAAGTTTGACACATATTCTACTTCTTTTCCTTTCACCATGAGTTTCTTTGCTTCATGATTTGTCATAACTTTTGTATTTCTGGGATTGAGGCTCAAGCCCCCTCCTCATGCAGATGTTTTAACATTTCTTCCAGCCTCGAACTCGATTTTGCAAACAGGATCACATCATCGGCGAATCGTAAGTTCGTCAGTCTATTTCCATTGATTGTGATTCCGTATTTGTGCCCCCATTTTAACTTCCGAAATATGTCCTCTAAAATGCTCGTGAAGAGTTAAGGTGACAATGGATCGCCTTGTCTTACGCCTCGCTGTAGATGTAATTTATCGCCTTCTTTTCCCATTCGGACTTTTGCCCAGCTGTTTAAATACAGTTTTGAAAGCACCCGCAAGTACTTCGTGGGGATCCCTTGGTTGTGTAGTGCTTGGTTGGTCCACCGAGTCGAAAGCTTTCGCATAATCTACGAAGGGGAAGGACTAACCTTGGTGAATGATAATAACAAGTTAACGTACTTATGTCACAACGGGTCTAGTGCTATAGACATCGTAATAACCAATAACGTAAACATCAAGTCTATCACACAAACCACGACAGGGGAGACGCTAAGGAAACATATCCCAGTAGAGACCAACTTCGAACTGTCCGAGGAAAGGAGAACAGAGAAGAAATCTCTCATAAAGCTATCTAGGGTAATAGACGCCACACGTTTAAAAGACAGGGATATTGATACAGTATTAGATGTGATAGCATCCGGAGACCTGGACAATGCAACGGTGAATTTGGAAAAACTTATCTTGCAGGCAGTACTTCCCAGAGTACAATCAAATAGGAAGTCACAGGTGTGGTTTAACAGAGGTTGTTACTTTGCACGTAGAGAAGCTCTAGCAGCCCTTCATCAGGTACAAATGACACCTTTAGAAAGCAATCTGAGGAGTTACCATGACATAAGGAGACGGTACAAACTCACCCTTAAAGAAGCAAAGGAATTGTTCCAAAACATACAAGAAAAGAAACTCATACAAGAAGCAGAAACTCACCCTTATAAGGCTCTAAACTCTAGACAACCTAAATTTCAGCGAAATATATCGATAGAAACCTGGAAAGATCACTTAACGTTGGTCCTTCAAGACCGGGACACTCGCCCCGCTCCGCGACCAGAGGGAGACCTTACAGTAGCAGAAGAACCGGAACTTTTTACCGAGGAAGAGGTGTTGAAAGCCATTACCAATAGTAAGAACAATAAAGCCTGTGGACCAGACAACATCTTCAATGAGCATCTGAAGGAATCCACAACACAATTGAAAAGATGTGTAAACTCTCTATTTAACGGATGTCTACGTAAAGGTACAATTCCCGCGAACTGGAGGAAATCGACAGTTAAAATGTTGTACAAAGCGAAAGGCGACAGTGGGGACCCGAACTCATACAGGGGGATTGCCCTTGAGTGTTCGTTATTGAAAATCCTCACAAAATTAATTTGCGAGCGCCTCACGTCCACGATTGAAGGGTGGATACCTGACGAACAATTCGGGTTTCGAAAGGGTAGATCTGCCACACAAGCCATCCAATGTTTACAGTTAGATATTGAGGAAGCTTTAACATTACCACGGAGGAAACTGCATGCTGTATTCATTGACTACAAAAAAGCTTTTGACACCCTTAACAGACAAATTATCATCAACAAACTTGAGAAATTGGTAGGCAAGTTTAGCTACTTAGCTAGATTCATTAGGAATCTGCTGAGTAGTAATCTAATAGAAATCACTGACGGTATCATCACTTCTGAACCAATCGAGCAAACGAACGGGGTCCTTCAAGGCGATCCTCTCAGTCCGATATTGTTTACAATAGCAACAGCTGACGTCACTACAATAGTTCCACCCAACGTCAAAATTTGTATGTACGCAGACGATATGGTAATGACATCTACAAGTGCAGAAGACCTACAATTCGCCGTGAAAAATGTAGCAGTATGGGCCGAAGATAACGAAATGAGTTTGAACGAGACGAGGACAGTCACTATGTCCTTCAGAAGGGGAGGAAAGCCCGCAACGTTTCATTACAAAGGCACCCCCCTGACTACAGTCTCCCATTTCCGGTACCTGGGGGTGACTATGCAGATATCTGGGAACGTCTTCACGATGCACGTGAGAGAGAGGCTAGACGCTGCACTGATGGCTATGAGCGACATCGAGCATCTACGCAGCCTATCCCTGAAGACGGCAATACGACTTTTTTGGTTAAAAATAGCACCAGTCGCGATGTATGGTCTGGAAAGTATTTGGAAACATCTTAGGCACGGACATCTGGCAACGCTGGAAAGGATCAAGGCAATGTATCTAAAAACGAGCCTTATGCCTATCCAAGTTCACGCCCTCGCGGCTTGTGAATGTCATGACAGGGGAACTACCCTTTATGGAAGAAGTCAGATTACAGATGCTTCTGCCCCACACACCAGGATTTGGGGAGTATTTGCGTCTCATGACAGCAAAGAGAAATGACATTTGGCATGAATTTTATACGACGGACGCTATGACTACACAGGACTGGATGCAAGGATCCTACGAGCTGAGACATATCTTGACGCGCTTTGCGGTCCATGGTTTCCACCACCGGATCTGCATGAGAGACGTCTATCACCAACCAGACGAACTATGCGTATGCAAGCTTTGTAAGGGTCCTTGCGACAGATACCACGTGAGGACGTGCAAGTGCAGAGAGGTGTCTCTGACGAAATTCTGTGAAAATTAGAAATATATCGACACCCCTCGGAAAAAGGCATTTACAGTGACAACGACAAAATTTTGTATTAATGATGGTTCGTAAGAACCACGTTCATGCACATTGTGCGCAATAAAGTATTTATTATTATAATCTACGAATGCTATGTACAGCTTCAGATTATACTCTTCGGCCTTCTCTATTATTTGCGTCTTGGTTTGCAGTTGATCTGCTGTCGAGTGTCCTGCTCTGAATCCAGCTTGCTCCGTGGGTTCGTTTTCATCCACAGTTCTCGTAATTCGGCGAAGTATTATTTTTGAGAATAGCTTGTATAGATTGGACATAAGACTCACCGGTCTGTAGTTGTCTAGGCTATCTCTGTTGCCTTTCTTGTGTAATAAGATAATGGTGTTCGCTGACCACTGCTCTGGGATTTCTTCCTTGGATATAATGTTATTAAATATTTCGGTTATTGGTGAAATAAGTTCCTCTATTCCTATTGTCAAGAGTTCGTTGTAAATACCATCATCTCCAGGACTCTTTCCAAGTTTCAAGTCTGAGATCGCAGCTCTCACTTCGCTCGGAAGAATTGTCAACACTTCGTCTGTTTCGGCATCCTTGTGATTCAGATGACCTTCTGCAAGTTCGTGTAACTCTTTTGTTGGCATGGAATATAAGGATCAGTAGAAATCAGTTGCAAATTCCACCAAACCATCTCTTTTTGTCACTTTTTCTCCTCTATGATTTTGCATACTCGGTACACATAGTTCGTTTATAGCTCTTTTCACTGATTTTGTAGAGTCGATAACGTCCTCTATAAGTTTCCGTTTGTAGCGCCTAAAATCATTTCTGATTTCTCTTTTAGTTAATTTATTGAACTCTGCATATTGTATTCTCTTCAGACGGGATTCGTCCCTTGAATGCAACAGTTTCGCTCTTTCATCCAAGAGTCTTATAGTGTTTTCACTCAGTTTACTTCTCCTCGTAGACGTTCTGTCGTGAGGAACTGATGCCGGGCTGCTTCCTTAATTGAATTTTCCAAAATATCATACACTTCTTGAATCTCCATACGCACTCGTCCCAGTCTCTCCGTGAGTCTCTTACGTAGTTCTTCTTTGTAGGATGTAACATTTAAATTGCCGATTCTCTGACGCTGGGTTTTGCATTTATTCCTACTCCTTTTCTCAATGCCTACCTTCGAACGAACCATCCTGTGATCCGAGTCGAATTTCGAGCCGCTGATAACCTGTACGTCTTTCACATACTCTATTTTGTCTGCGGGGATGAAATCGACCTCGTTTTTCGTTCTTCCATCTGGGGAACGCCAAGTCCACTTTTATCCTTGATTTTTCTTCAAGAATCAGATTGATGTCGCAAGTCTGTGACTTTGGGCAAAATGTATTAGCCTCTCTCCTCTTCTGTTTCTTGTTCCTACTCCGAAAGCTCCCACTGGCGATTCCCATTCATTCTCCTTTACTCCAATTTTGCTGTTGAAGTCTCCTATTGCAAAGTTTACGTCCCCTCTATACAAGTCCAGTGCGCCCCCTAGGTCCTTGTAGAATCCATCTACTTCGTCGTCTGTGGCAGCGTCCGTCGGAGCATACCTCTGTATGATAGTAACGTTCCTATTCCTTACTTCTAGAGATAGTATGATGACCCTCTCAGATTTGCCCACTATTTCCTTGATGCTTGCTTTTTTACATTGACATATAATGAAGCCTACTCCTTTTTGCCCTTTCGTTTGTCCAATGTATGCGAATATACTTCCGTGGTGTCTCTCAATTATTGCCACTCCAAGTTTCTTCACTTCGCTTATGCCAAGAATATCGACTGGGCATTGTTCTAGAGCTAGATCTAGCTCGATTGCTCTTTCTTCAGTTCTGAGGGTGCGTAGATTCAGAGTTCCTATAAGCAGTTCGTGTTCCTTTGCTGATGAGTTCCTTGCCTTGCATGTGATGTGGTCGTCCGTGGTTTCCGCTTTTGAATCCAGTGGGATGCTCAAAGGGTTTCGCTCACCGTAGTTTGGAAGTTCTTGTGAGGTCATTAAGGCAATATTCCCATTTCCCATTTATTTGGATCTTTTGGAAGCCAACCTTCACTGTGTTTCCCTTCTTTCCTCTTTTGCCCGTTTCCTATTGCACTCTGAATTTCTCTTTCCGTCCTTGTCATATCTTCTTCGATGAAGCAGTCCTGCTCCCCTAGTTTGTACTTGTTCCTCATTTCCTTGATCTTCTCTCCGAAGCTTTTCATGGTAACCAGAACCATTCCCCGGTTTTTCCAGTCCTCTCCTATCTATCGTAGTTGCTCGAAATTTACATCTACTTCACGACTCCCAAGTATGTCCTTTATTTATTTTTCCAAATTTTCCTTTCTTCCGGCTATACCTTTGCTTTTGATAACAATATTCCTCTTTTTCTCTGATTTTCGTGTCTTTTCCAATTTTCTTCCAGCTAGTTCACCCTTTCGGAGAGAGACTTTATTTTGTCTTCTAAAGTCTCTTCTATGCTCTCCAGTTCGTTCCAAATATTTTCAGCATTACGTGCCCATGGCTCATCTCTATTTTTCAGTTCGTTTTTCAATTCCAAGATTTCGTTTTTGGTTTCCACTTTGAACTGTTCATTTTGCTCTTTCACTTCCTTCACATTGGCGAGTATTTCGGCCAGCATCTGTTTGGAATCCCACTCCTTTGACTCTTTTCCTGTGTGTGTTGGAGCACTTTTCTTGTTTTAGCCTGCCATTTCTGTCGATAGATGTTCCCTATTCTTGCGCGTGGTCTTTAGTCTCTGTGCTGTGGGACAATCTGGCTTGCAATGGGCCGTAAGCAGGGGGGAAAATGGGAATAAGTTCGTCCTACCCTAGTTCATAGCATTTTTAGCCTACTTTTCACATTTTGCAAAAATGAGGAAAAAGTAGACTAATGAGATCGATCCGGGCAAATGTGTGTCTGTCTGTCATTCTGTCTGTCTGTCTGTCTGGCTGTTTGTGTATGCCCACCTATCAACTCCTATACGGCTGCAGCAATCGACACAAAATTTGGTAGGAGTAAAGATCTATACCTGAATATCTCAATGCCGTATTTGAAAATGATGCCAGGGCTACCAATTGCTGAAAAATCGCAATTGAAATTTGAGCTCCATGTTGGAAATCATGGAAAGTACGAATTGAAGCTATATCAAAATTGGCACATGTATAGATAATAATATTTCAATTTAATTTCCAGGAGGCCATGCATGGCAGTGTTGCCAAAATGATTATCAGCCTGCTGATATCTCCAATATTTAAATGCATATAACTTCTACACTCTCAATTGGAATTCGACCAAATTTTGTATGTGCTATGTGTACATAAACAGATATGACAGCGTATTCTTAAGATCCACCAGGCCTGCCAACTGTTAATAAATCCTCTCAATTACTTTTATCCAAATACCAATATATCAGAAAGTATGCAAGCCGACAGCTTTAAACTATGCACACGTATAGTACCTGACATTCTATATTAATTTGGAGTAACTTATATACGTCAGAGCTACCAACATGAGTCTAAGCCTGCTGAGAGGTCCAAATTTAAATACATGTAACTTATATACTATAATTTGGATTTGAACCAAATTTCGTATGTGCTATGTGTACCATAACAGATATGACCATGCGTATTCTTAAGAGCAACCATGGCTGCCAACTGTTAATAAATGCTATCCCTATTTTTGTTATCCTAATATCAATATATCAGAAAGTATAAAGGCCATTAGCCCTAAACTTTGCACACGTATATTACCTGGCACTGTAGATTAATTTGGAGTAACAAATATACGTCATTGCTGCCAACATGATTCTAAGCCTGCTGATAGGTCCAATTTTATAATGCATGAAACTTCTATACTAGCTAATGGATTTCATTCAAAATTGGCACAGATCGTATTATTTCAGATTATTTCAGACCAAGACATACATGGCATTGTTGCCAACATGATTTTACGCGCGCTGTTAGATCCTATGTTTAACTGCATGTAACGCCCATGCTATCCATTGGACTTAGACCAAATTTTGTATTCTGTACCTTAAGAGATGGAACGAAGAAAAAATTCAGTCACCAAGACCGCCAACAGTAGTGTTCTATTAAGATAAATTATGCCAGATATACAGTATTTGGAACTAATTTGAAATTTCTATATTACCAACTTAATTTCGTCATTATTCTAGAGAGATCCATATAGATTAATGATTGGTATGAATCTTAAATTTTAAGAAAAGTAGGCTCTTTAGTTCGTCACGGAACTTCTTGTTATTATTATTAATGAGTTAATCTCATATATCAGGCGTTGTTCAAAGACTCTATTCTACAGGATGGATCTAAATTAATTCCTCCCGAATGATTCACCGGTCTCTTGAACGCCTTTGTGCTGTTTGAATGCGTTCTTGCTTTTGATACAAATGCACTCACTTTCCCGAGTGAACGAACATTCACTGTCTACTGTGGCAGCGCGGTGTTAAATGTTTTTGCGCATTCCGCGCATGTGAACTCCCTCTCTCCCGAGTGACGATGACTTCTCGGCTGACCGCTTCGAGCTGGCAGCGCTGGTGGTGCTAAAATTCGTTGTTGAACTGTGCGTGTTGTAAATTTCTCATGCTACTTTGCCCTTAACCTCAAAGTTATTTCACTTTACATTTCCAGCTTTTATATACCCTCCCGTTTTCTCCTTTATTCACTAACACTTCCACACTTACTTTTATCACCTCCGAACTTCTCCTTACGCTGCTTACCGCAAATACTCCTTTAAGTAGCTATTTATCCGATTAACTTCTTAAACCTTCCATTACCCGCGCTAAACCAACTGTACGTTAACTAGATATGTACATATATCACTTTGTTGTGGACACGATAACTCCCGCAATTTTGTACCAATCGCTTTGAATTTTTTACGTAATATGTATCCCTATAAAATCTCGGTCAATTCGCAGGGGGTGAAAATGGGAGGCTCTTTTCGAAAAAGTGAAATATCGCGATAACTCTCTTAATATATGAAATATCGAATCCATTCAAAGTGCATACTATGTGTCGGATAAGGCCCAAAAATTTATATTTGAAAAGTTTTTGACAGCACCAACTGTTGACCATAGGGGGAGGGTAAAATTGGGATTTTCGGGAAACATTAATCATATCTCTCTTAATAGGCACAATGCCAAAACCGTACTAAATGGACAATATTCCCCTAATAATTACTGTCACAGGGTGTGGCCAGACTTACCTGTCTTTAGAGGTCCGCCTCGCTAACAGCAACTCACCGCCAGTTGACATGCCCCAACAGAAGAACACCTATAGGTGGAAGAAGGTGGAGAAGGAGAAGACCCACAGGTTCGTCTACAGAAAACCCCTCCCGATAACTAACAGAACTGCCACCGACGAAATGATGCAACAACAGTAGCTTGCCTTAAAAGAAAATTTAATGTTAAATCTAAAAGAACACCTCCACCAGAGAAAAGAACATGCATCAGTCAGCATTAAATTACAAAAATAAAATAAAAACCTCAGTTAGAACTCTCACTGTAGATTTAAAAAAAATTAAAGGTCGATATCAATTAACAATTACCTGTGGTCAGAGAATGAAAGGCCACAAAAAAAATTAAACACCTAAAATGTACCTGACATACTCCCAACTGAACCATGAGGGCCTTGGAGAATCAAAAAAAGTAAATAGTGCAAAAATTACCATAAACAAGGTACCGAAAGAATAACGCAGGAGTACAAACAGAAAACTCCAAAAATTGAAAACCAAAGGATAATTTAAAACCAAAATAAGTTAAACAACAACACCATGACCCTTGAACGTGCACTTCAAACACACCCCAGAAACAAAACCCACAATGCACTTCTATCAACAAGTTACCATGGCGACCAAGAACAGTTGAAGGTATATCAGCACGTATTTATGTCAAACGCCTAATTTTACATTAAAAAAAACTTCTCCAGTGAGAAAACAGAAAGATATAAACAAACTCTAGACATTACGAGATCAAATAGCTTTTAAAGGCAACGGATCAAACTAAAAACCGACCGACTAATGATCAAAACTAGGCCCAGTGTTAATAGATTCGTCTGGCCAGTACAAGAATATAATAATAAGAAAATGCCTTAGCCAGACGACAAATAATAAAATTAGAAGAAAAACAGTAGTGTTCCCCGGACTAATATTGTTTAACAAAACTTTTCACGTATTCAGAGGTGACATCTAGGCCAAAGTCAACCTTCAGAACAAAAACAAAATACTCAGTACACAATGAAAAATATGGAGCTCCAAAAATTTAAAATAAATAAAATGCCAAAACATACCTTAATAAAGTCTTTTGGGGAGACAATAATTTTTACAACACTACTTAGACATCCTTAAAGGATTATTATCACTAAAAATAAAATAAAATATGAGATGGCTGCCAACCGCCGTCGAAGAGAAGCACACCAAACATCGCATTTCCATATTAAGGCCCAATAAAATACTTTCACGATTATCACAGATGATAGTTGCACAGATAATTCTTCATGTATCATCAAATACTGGGATATATTCCCAAGTTAGCGGGGACGAGGGCCTAAGCCCTCGCCCCTTGACGAGATCCACAATTTGCGTCTTCCTTCAACCAGCAACCAGTCACAACTCAAATTCACAAGATGGAGGTCAATCGCGAAGAAGACCGCCCAACATGCACCAGGTTTATTTAAATTGGACCAATCCTAATTTGCCACACACAACGAGCTCTCAGGTGTGCTGATATGGGTTGTTCTCTGGAGTGTTATCGGGCGAGGATCGGACTGTGGTATGCGAAGGGTAGTCGGGATTTCCGGTGTTTGTGTGTGCGTACGGGACCTAGCAACTTGTGGTTCATAGCCCTAGTGATAGCTGCATTGCTAGTTATTGGTGGAGTGGAAGTGAATCCAGGGCCTGTTACTCCAAATGTGAATCAGGCAAATGATCCAGTGGCAGCTTTAAAGTGTTCGACGTGCAGTAAAACATTGAAGAATGGTGTTGAGTGTGGACTATGTGAGAAATGGTTTCACTTCGGCTGTATTAAGGTCAAGAAGGAGGATCGTGATGTCGGAAATTGGTTTTGTAAAGTATGTGATACGCCGGACTGTTTGAGGGTGCAAATCAAAGCAAGAGATCAAATAATACAGGAACTTAGAGCAAAGCTTCGTGAATCAGAAGAAACGGTGAAGGATGTGACTGAACGGCTTTCTACTGGGATCAGTGTGGAAGAGGGCGTGCAGGAGCAAACTGAGGATGACGTTATCATAATGGGTGATTCAATGATACGATGGAGTGCTAATATCTCAAGGAAATCAGGTGCGAAAGTGCGGTGTTATCCGGGGATTAAAATTGACCAGCTTGCCCAACAAGTGGAACAATCAAATGTAGAGGACTGTGACAAAGTTAAAGTGTTGTTGCTACATGTTGGGACGAACGATTTGAAGAATAGGGCTACAGCTGATTACATCATGGGGGAGCTCTACGAACTAGGCAGAAAAGCTAAGAGCAAGTTTAGAAATGAAAAAATTATAATGAGTGGCATTGTTCGGCGGGGAGATGTTCCGTTAAGGCGAGTTAAGACTGTAAATGACCGCATGGACTGGGTATGTGCACAACTGGGATTAATGTACGTAGAAGCTGACTGCTGGATTGGTGGCCGTGACTTCGCCCGAGAAGGGCTGCATCTAAATCGACGGGGCACTTTTAACCTAGGGAGCCTACATGACAGGGTCATCGGTTCGTGCCGCCTTTTGTGAGGAGGAGCAGGTCCAGATGTTGCCAGCCGATGGGAACAGAAGGAGCTATTTCAAGATATTTGCTGCGGAGGTAAGACTCTAAGATTACTGCAGGTTAATTGTCAGAGTTTAGGAAATAAATTAATTGAATTTTGGAATCTTGTAGAGACGTATTCTCCGGACATTGTCATTGCAACTGAATCTTGGTTATATGAGGACATAAATAGTAGCGAAATAATTCAAGGGACCTACGAAATGTACAGAAGGGATCGGGGGAAGCGAGGTGGTGGGCTATTTATTTGTGTGCGCAAAAATATAGGTAGTTTCTTAAAGTGGGCTGATATGGGTCATGAAATGTTGTGTGTACAAATTTCGGATAAAGGAAATAAATTCCCTCTTCAGGTGATAGGGGCCTGTTTGCTTTAAATTAGCAATTTAAATAAATAAAAACCATACTCAAAATCAGGAGTGAACTTTTATCATGCCTAGAAACAGGGTGTCAGGCAAATTACATAGGACAGAGAGGAAGTAGGATGGACACAAGTTATAAAGAACATAGAAATACCATCAAACACATGAAACACTCAGCAGTATGCGAGCACAAGTATGAGACACATAGCTTCACAAACTTAGAAACAGACCTGAAACTCACACACTACGAAACAAAAGGTAGGGAACTTGATATTAAAGAAGCCATAGGAATTCACTTAGCTTAATCAAACAACCCAGATAATCTAAAAGAGCTCACATTCTTCGAGAGTTCACCCCTATTCACATTATTAGGCAGAAATCCAGTCAACAGTAAGGTAACAATATAACGAAAAGTAAGCCAGGCAATGAATACTTATTGGGAGGTAACAGAGAACAATGCTAAGCGTGAAGAATGCACTTCGTGCAGTAATCTCAATAAACCCAGACCTTAATTAGGCAGTGTTAAGGAGTTCAAGAACCTCCATCAAGTCCTGCAGCGCTCAGTGACTCATTAGTTCATGCGAGTCGGGGAAGAGATTGGTCGCTAATAGTTGAGATCGTTCTTCATAATTAGCATACAATCATACAGTCTACAGCTTAGATCATTGCCAGCAACGTATCCATTTACATGAAAACCAAGTAATGTTCTAAGTTGCTACAACGGATAGCGCCGATAACACGTAGTGTAACCGTGTGAAAGAGCGTCAGTTGCTGGTTATGGAGATGTTGTTTTTTGTCGAGGCTATATTTTGAATTTGAAGCGAGCGCCTGACTGAGTTGAGTTTCACTGCCGTTGGTTGCAGGCTGGATGAGATGCGCGGACGGCTATGCGCGTATGTATGTTAACACCTGACGGTCTGCAGGGTCGAGCAGGCAGCTGTTATGACAGACACAGTCGTGTTTGTGCAGTTAATCCGTGCATAAGCGGGCGGCTTAATCAATCTCAAGTTACTAGTACCTGACCTGGAAGCCAAAATTAGCCTACAAAAGAGGGATTGTTCAAATGTGCTTAGGATAGTTTTACTAGATGGGACTAGCTTTTGTAAATGCAACGTTGTGTTGGTTATGGCCAGAGCTCACAGCATATTAAGGCATATGGGCTGGAAATAACTCTTTACTTGAGTTACGTGAATATAATACCTCATACCAGGGTAGATTTCTGGCTAGCAATTGACTTGGAATTAAGGCTAAACAGGTGTGTAAGCGTACTGCAATAACTACAGAAGGATTACAATCAAGTAACCGAGAACATTACTGTGACTATTTGGAGTATTTCGGGACGGTAAAACACCGGGTGATTGTCGTAAAATCAGTGACAGTATTAGACACGTGCTTTTTCATAGCAGAAGCTATGGTGTTAAGACAATCCGATCAGGACGTCATGGTAGCGGGACCCCGGTATGAACTTTTGAAATCTACCATGAGTCGAGCCAGTATTATGGTGCGTTAAATATGAATTGGGTGTACGACGGATGCTGACGTCTGGATACTTGGGACTTGGACCAGTGGAACCATGAAGTCGAGCGGTACACATTTCCGTGTGCGGAGGATCGCGTGGGATTTTATGCTCCGACTAAGGGCATTCCGCAGGAACTTGGACCTTCTTCAAGAACATCTGAAATGGACGTGAGCCCCTTATTCTATTCTTAATACCTAGTACCGGTGAATATCAGACCTTAGACTATACCATTCAACCATGTAGGAATCGTTTTACACGCCATAGATCTTTATTTTCTGCATTATATTGGGACATAAGCATGGATCTTTGTGATGTTGTCCACTCTTCGAATTTTATTTTATTTCTTTTGAGATAGCATGGTGGGCATATCGTAGAATGAGTATATTTTCGGAAGGCATCCGGCTGTTCTAATTAGACAGGAGTTTCATCCTGATTTTTGTTGTACAGTTCCGTGCATATTTTTATGGCACTTTGTTATTTTAGCGATCGTTTTGATATAGTTTATTGGTAATTTGTTTATTTAAATGTAGTTCTTGATCATTTTGATGCAATTCATCTTGGATGAGTTCTGATTGTCATTTATCGTAAAATGATTCGATTTTTCTGGTGGTTAAGGATTTTCTTTAAAATGATAATGCGGAATGATCATGTATGAGAATTTACATGGGGAATTAAGGAGGCATATTCATAACAATTTAATGGATCTTATGAAAAATAGAACATGGTAATTATCCATGAGAATTTCATGTTAATAATAATAAAGGAATGAGTTTGGATTATTTAGGTGATGTTTCTTTAAAACAAATATGAGAAATTAACATGAATTAATGCACATTGGATTGATAAAGCAATCGTAACGTAGTTTTGTTATTAGAGCAAGGTGTATCAATTAGGAGGATTTTTGTTATGGTGACAAGCGGATAATTGAACAGGTTAATTTGAGACAGTTACTTATAACATTCATGTGATAAGTCTGATAGGGTGATGAGTTGAATTGGGAATGCGCGTAGGCATTTGTCCCATTAATAATTATGATAATCCATTAAAAACAGTAAATATGACTGGATGGAAGTTAAATATGTGAAAATAATATGTAAAAGAATTATAGTTGTTGAATATAATGAAATGTTGGAATTTGGAGGATGTTGCCTCATATTACTCAAAAGAAGGGCGGTGCCGCTGTTGCAGCCCCACGCCGCTATCTAGATCTTGTCACCAATAGAATTCTAGATTTTACTTTAATTTGCTCTAACCATAATTACATATTTTCTGGTTGAATGATATAAACCTGCAGATAGATTAAAATGCCTAATAATTTTGCCATATTGTGATATCAAGGAATAAACCAAATTGATAAAGTGCATAAAGAAATGGGGCATTTAAAATTCGGCCTCATGTTCCGATGAAAATCTTGAAATAGCTACGAATCATCCATAAGTGTTTGAAATTGGTTGGAATAATAAGGTTGAGTTGCAATTAATATCATTGAATAATTAATCCCATAATTTATTTTATTATCGAGGATAAATCGCATATCCATAATTTATAATTTCTAATATGAATATTCCTTGTGTGGGAATAATGAAATATAAATGGTATTATGTTTCTAATGGGTCCATCTTTGTTCGACTTGGTCTGAGTTGCATCAAGTTGTATAATTAACAATTCTAGTATGTTTTGGAATTTCTTCTCGTTTCCTGGAAGAGAATATCCCATAGGATTATCCATGATTTTTGGAAATATGTAAAAGTGTAGAACTTCAGAAATAAAATTTTATTCAAGTGTGATAGGACGATCAGTGATCTACACAACTTGAATACTGTAAATATCGTTTATAATATAATAGAATACCATGATGGACTATTAATTTCATGGGTATTCTAACACAATGAAATGTTTAAAAGTTGACGTTTTCGTCGCATATATTCTTTTTGGAACGTCATTCAACACCTGCGATTAGATAATATAGGATCCCAGGGGGAGCGCAGGATGTTATGTTTTCCTGGTGGTGTTTTAGTTATCTCCCTGAGGATGCCCTTGTAAAGATTAGGATGGTTGAATGGATCAATTAAATTGATGAAAATTTTATCTTAACTGATACTGTGGTCATTCATGATTCTTGAAATATGCCTTCTATCCGTGCTGTAGTGTGATTCTGGGGAACAGCAGAGCTTTTCTTTTCTTTATTCTACACCTTTGTAGAATGCTCACTGTTAACCCCGAGATGTTTTTGAGTCTTTGTGCTCGACTGTTGTTCGAATGAGCACTTGTGTGGTCGTAGGACGTTCGTCAAACAGTCACATATAGTAAGATAGAAGAGTTTTGGCTGCCAACGTGTGTGGGCCCGAGTTCGATTCAGTTTCTGATACGATTCGATTCCGAATTTCGATTCGAGGTCGATTTGTGTTTGTTCTTGCTGTAGTAGGATTCAGGGTCATGAATGAGCAGTTTTCATAGTTTGGAGTGATTTGTTTGGTTTTTAGTGGTTGTTTCTGGTCATTTATTGTAGATTTTAAATTTAATAAGTCGTCGGTATTAAAGTATCAATTTAAGGTCGTGTCTGAATATTCACTGTACTAGTAGTTTAGATTAAGTTTCCCCATCGTCAGTTGACATCGTACCCCAGTGCTATAATTATTATTTTGAGTGGTCATGGAAGCACTTACCAAAATGATGGAGGAGTTGCGACAGAAAATCACAGATCATTCTGTTTCTCTGGAAAATAAAATTGAAAGTCAAATAAAAGAGAATTCTGTTTCTCTGGAAAATAAAATTGAAAGTCAAATAAAAGAGAATTCTGCTTCTCTGGAAAATAAAATTTCAGGTTTAGAATGTAAAATCACAGAAAATTCGAACTCATTAAAAGCGGAAATGTTAGAAAGGATAGAAGGGATTGAAAGCCGGATGTCTAGAAACATAGAATCATTCGATGATAAAATGTCAGAATTGATAGATGCTAAGATTGAGGATAAAGTTGTGTCATTGGATACCAAGATAAGAGACAACGCTAGGAGAGCTCAGGAGAGATTCCTAAGTTTAGAAGCTAGGATCGTGGATTCGGGAACGAACTTAAACGATAATTTATTCGCAAACTATGGCATTATGAAAGATAGTTTACAAGATAGTCGAAAAGCGATGAAGGAAGAGTTAGCTCAACATAAGAACGAGATTCAAAAGATGGTTAGATCATTAGAAAATAAAATGGAAGATAATATTAGGAAAATAACAGATGATCTTGCGTCCTTAGAGATTAACACAACGAAGGAAAGTACGTTAAATGCCACACAGGTAGTGCAGAGAGTTACTTCTGAATTTAGAGAAATAATTGTAAAACAATTTAAGGAAGGAGTTGTAGCAGACTTGAAAAATGAAGGAAAAGAAACTGTAATTAATGAAATTCAAGCTCAGGTTGTAAAAGAAACTTAGGTCGAAGTCAAAGAGATCAGGAATGCTTTTTCATCAGAGATTAAAGTTGTATCTGGAGATATTCAAGCCATTAGAGAAAGTATAGAGAAATTGAAAGGTCACGAAACTGTTGTCGAAGAGAATCCGAAAAAAATGACAGAAAAGTTGAAAGATAGTCAAGTGGGGGAAGAAACTGAAAAGCAGAATAGGGATGAAATGTATGAATTCAGGAAGACCATTTGTGAGTTAGAGAAGAAAATTGAGGACTATAGATCGAAAGCGGATACAAAACAAGACAGCATAAATGAAAACGCTTTTTCAAATAGAGAAAGGTTGCCAGAGTTTGGGAAGTCTGAAGAAATTTCTACCGTTCGCACTTCTACTCCGATCACGCTCGTTAAAAGTTACCAAGAGAAACCTATAAAATTTTCAGGGACTGGAAATGTCTCTCCTGTTGAATTTCTGCGCGAATTAAGATATTATCTGAAGGATGCTAAGGTGAATAAGGAAAGAGAGATGAGAGTGATTAGTAGATTCTTAGATCGACCACACACGTATGGTTCAGGGCTTTTCGATGTAATTTGAGAACCTATGACGAATTTGAACAGGCACTATTACGTAAATTTTGGTCGCCGGAGACGCAACAGAACATCAGGGCCGAATTATTTGTCAAGCGGTATTCCACGTCGCAACCGACCAAATATTCAAATTACTTTGCAAATCAACTTGCCAAATTGCAATGCTTAGATCCCCCAATGCCATCGTACGAGTTAATCCCAGCTTTGATTAGACAGTTTCCTTTGGAAGTTCAGCGGAGTCTCATTTCTGCGAATGTTGACAACATGGAAGAATTTGATGAAGTGTTGCAACGTCTAGATCATTCTAATGCTCAATTTTACCAGCAGAGGGGTAATAAGCAAGAGTCCCAGACCGCATATTCTGTTTTCGCCGATCGACAATGCCAAACCATGCCAGAACGGAATAGAGAAGAGCAAACGTCGAGGGATTATCAAGATAGAAGAGAAAGAGATAGTGGACGACCTTACATAAGGCGAGGAAGATATGGGAACAATTGGAATTCGTGGAGAAGACAAGGATACACGAGACCATATGACAGATCAGGATACAATAAATCTTACGATAGAACGGATAATGAAAGGTTCAAAAATCAACAGAGGCAGAACCTTGAGCAAAGAGGAGGAGAAAGTAAACAGTATTTGAAGGAAATGGAAGAGGCAAGAAATAAACCTGGTACTTCTGGGACAAATAATTCGACAGGTAAAAAGGAAAAAAACTTCGATTTCGGAACAAGGAAATCAACAGAACTAATTACTACACAATATGTTTCCAAAATCGTGAAATGGGAAGTTGAGGATGAAGACTTGATTCAAGAAGAACAGGAAGGAAAAGAGTATGGACCAAGAACTAGGCTACCCTTTATTGTGTGTGAGGTGTATGGAAAACCAGTGTATACTTTGATTGACAAAGGAGCGATGCTTTGTTTGGTGAGCGAGAGGTTGTGCGCCATATGGAAGTTGACCGAGGAAATAGAGGAAATACCAGTATCCGGAATCAAGATTCAGGGAATCATCCCAGGCAAGATCACAACTTGTAAAATTCAGCTGTACGTGAAGGTCAAGATTGGGGGATGTGTCTTTGAACATATCTTTGTCGTTATGAAGGACATTGCACATGATTTGATCCTGGGGACGGATTTTATCAAGAGATATAGAGCTGTTATCGATATGGAATCTGATACGATTAAATTCCATCATGCGGGAGACGTCCACTTCGAAGAGGAAGATAAATTCACCGTGGGAGAAGTTCGAGGGGCCAAGGTTTTTGAAGGTTTAGAGATATGTGAAGACGCCAATGATGTAGTTGAGCATGATCCAGTTATAGCCAACCTGTTGGAAGAATTCGTTGATGTCTTTGATACGACACCAGGAGAGATTCAGAACTTTGAGTACAAGATTCAAGTATGTGATGATAGCCCATATCATGCAAAACTGTACCAAATTCCAGAAAAACACAGGACTAAGGTTAAGGAGATCATTCAGGGTCTTGAGAAAGATCAGATAATTAAAAAGTGTGTGACATCCTATGTAAATCCGTTAGCGGTGGTGCTGAAACCGGATGGAAATTTGAGAATATGCCTGGACGTGAGGTCATTGAATTCGAGACTGTTGCCAGAGTATGATAGACCTCCAGTGATAAAAGATCTGTTAAGGAAATTTAAAAACAAGAAATGGTTTTCTACAGTGGATTTGACATCGTCATACCATCATGTAAGGATAAGTGAGGATTCTCAGAAGTTTACGGGATTTTTATTCGAACAACAGACTTATGTTTTTAGAAAACTTCCATTTGGGATGAAAACCTCAGGACCAGTTTTGATACGTGCCTTGGATCAGAACCTAATTAATGCGGTCAAGGATACGGTCATAAGTTACGTGGATGATATTCTGATAGCATCGGAGACTGAAGACCAGCACTTAGTTCATCTACGGAATTTGTTTATGGACTTGAGGAAAGCAAATTTCAAAGTTAACTTGAAAAAGTGCCAATTCTTTAAGAATGAGATTAGATTTCTTGGACATGTCTTGGATGGGAACGGATATAGACCAAATGAACAAAAACTTCAGGCCATTGCAGAATTTCCCAGACCTACTCGGGTAAAGCATGTACGTCAATTCTTGGGAACTTGCCAGTATTTTGCGGGACATTGCCATAAATACACGGAGATAGTTGCACCCCTACAAGACTTGTTAAAAAAATATAATAAGTGGAAATGGAACGACCTATGTGAGGAATCATTCAAGAAGGCAAAGGAATTAATGCTTAATAGCGTCAAGTTGGAGTACCCGGATTTTGAGAAGAACTTCATTATCGAATCGGATGCATCCAATATAGGGATAGGTGCCATATTACTCCAAGAGGATGAAGATCACACTCGACACTATTTATCCTTTATCAGTCGAAAATTGAAACCATCAGAACGCAATTACTATACTACTGAACTAGAAGCTTTAGCGATCATCTATGCATTGGAAACATGGAAGAAGTTGCTTCTCGCACAGTCGATTATAATCAGAACTGACCATCACGCACTAGAGTTTATAATGAAGACCAATTTCGCCAGTGACAGGGTCACTAGATGGGCATTATTCGTGCAAAAGTTTAACGTCACTATTGAACATCGGCCAGGAAGGAATAACTTAGGGGCTGATTTGCTAAGCAGAGTTGCGGAACCTACTCTTCGAGTATTGCCTATAACCCTCCTGCAAGAAGATGATGATACTTTGCGTAGACTTGTGAGAATACCCCAAGCCCAGAAGCGATATGGACTTTTGAGGAATATTTACAGATTTCTACACAGGGACATAGATCCTACAGATGATGAATACCTAGGGATGGAAATGATGGCTCAAGTTTATGTATTGTTGAATGGCATCATATACAAGTTCATTGATTCCGAACACACTAAATTACGAATAGTTATTCCGCCTAGATTACAGGAAGATATAATATGGTTAGCTCACAGAAGCTCAGGTCACACTGGAGTGGACAAAGTGGTATGTTTGATAATGGAGAAGATCAATTGGGATCATTTGAGGAATACTGTCCAAGAGGTCATCAGGACCTGTGATTTGTGTCAACGCAGCAAACACAATACGCATTTGTTGAGGGAGGAACCTAGGCCTATTATTCCGTCGAAGCCATGTGAGTTGTATGCTACCGATATCTACGGACCTCTACCTAAGTCCAAGCGAGGTAACCGATACATTTTGGTCACGGTTGATGTTTTCAGTAAGTTTACCATGATCCATCCGATTCAGAAGGCGAACTCCAGATATATAATCAAGAGGATTAAAGAATGTGTTATTCCCGTTGCGGGTAAACCAGAATTTTTGTTATCAGACCATGGGTCCCAATTCACATCCTGGAAGTTTAGGAATGCTATGAGGGAGCTGGATATCACACAGGTATTGTGTTCAATACGGCATCCAGAGAGTAACCCGGCCGAACGACTCATGTCAGAAATAGCTAAGTTTTGTCGTCTTTATTGTGCAAACGAACATTGGCGATGGATGGATGTGGTTCCTATTATAATGAATTCGATTAATTCCACCGTACATGAAAGCACGGGGCATATTCCTTCAGTACTACATCTTGGACAAAAACATATACGACCGTGGGACGGAATCGTATCTATTCCTCCTGAGATAGAGCCTAACAGGAGAGGACGTAAAATGGAAGCCTTAGGAAGATTACGGAGACAGGCAGAGGAACGGAACAGAAGGGTTAGAGGAAGAAGATTTAGAGATCCTTTGAGAGAGGGAACTTTGGTATTGCTCAGGAAGCCTACTCCATCTGATGTTAGCAACAAAGTCTATTCCAAGTTTGCCAGTTTGTATAAAGGACCATTTCGGATAGCCCAGAGCTTAGGTAATGGTAGTTACCGTGTTGTGGAGATTGTATCTGGTATCACCGTGGGAACATTCAGCGCAGCGAATCTCAAGATGTATTTTAGAAGAACCAGATAAGAAGAAGGACGAAAAAACAACAGGAACCATAAAAATAAAAATGGGGATTTTTATTTTTGGCCATGTGTAAGGTGGATGTAACCGTGTGAAAGAGCGTCAGTTGCTGGTTATGGAGATGTTGTTCTTTGTCGCGGCTATATTTTGAATTTGAAGCGAGCGCCTGACAGAGTTGAGTTTCACTGCCGTTGGTTTCAGGCTGGATGAGATGCGCGGACGGCGATGCGCGTAAGTATGTTAACACCTGACGGTCTGCAGGGTCGAGCAGACAGCTGTTATGACAGAGACAGTCGTGTTTGTGCAGTTAATCCGTGCATAAGCGGGCGGCATAATCAATCTTAAGTTACTAGTACCTGACCTGGAAGCCAAAATTAGCCTACAAACGAGGCATTGTTCAAATGTGCTCAGGATAGTTTTACTAGATGGGACTAGCTTTTGTAAATGCAACGTTGTGTTGGGTATGGCCAGAGCTCACAGCATATTAAGGCATATGGGCTGGAAATAACTCCTTACTTGAGTTATGTGAATATAATACCTCATACCAGGGTAGATTTCTGGCTAGCAATTGACTTGGAATTAAGGCTAAACAGGTGTGTAAGCGTACTGCGATAACTACAGAAGGATTACAATCAAGTAACCGGGAACATTACTGTGACTATTCGGAGTATTTCGGGACGGTAAAACACCGGGTGATTGTCGTAAAATCAGTGACAGTATTAGACACGTGCTTTTTCATAGCAGAAGCTATGGTGTTAAGACAATCCGATCAGGACATCATGGTAGCGAGACGCCGGTATGAACTTTTGAAATCTACCATGAGTCGAGCCAGTATTATGGTGCGTTAAATATGAATTGGGCGTACGATGGATGCTGATGTCTGGATACTTGGGACTTGGACCAGTGGAGCCATGTAGTCGAGCCGTGCACATTTCCGTGTGCGGAGGATCGCGTGGGATTTTATGCTCAGACTAAGGGCATTCCGCAGGAACTTGGACCTTCTTCAAGAACACCTGAAATGGACGTGAGCCCCTTATTCTATTCTTAATATCTAGTACCGGTGAATATCAGACCTTAGACTATACCATTAAACCATGTAGGAATCGTTTTACCCGCCATAGATCTTTATTTTCTGCATTATATTGGGACATAAGCATGGATCATTGTGATGTTTTCCACTTTTCGAATTGTATTTTATTTCTTTTGAGATAGCATATCCACGGTGGGCATATCGTAGAATGAGTATATTTTCGGAAGGCATCCGGCTGTTCTAATTAGACAGGAGTTTCATCCTGATTTTTGTTGTACAGTTCCGTGCATATTTTTATGGCACATTGTTATTTTTAGCGATCGTTTTGAGATAGTTTATTGGTAATTTGTTTATTTAAATGTAGTTCTTGATCATTTTGATGCAATTCATCTTGGATGAGATCTGATAGTCATTTATCGTAAAATGATTCGATTTTTCTGGTGGTTAAGGATTTTCTTTAAAATGATAATGTGGAATGATCATGTATGAGAATTTACATGGGGAATTAAGGAGGCATACTCATAACAATTTAATGGATCTTATGAACAATAGAACATGGTAATTATCCATGAGAATTTCATATTAATAATAATAAAGGAATGAGTTTGGATTATTTAGGTGATGTTTCTTTAAAACAAATATGAGAAATTAACATGCATTAATGCACATTGGATTGATAAAGCAATCGTAACGTAGTTTTGTTATTAGAGCAAGGTGTATCAATTAGGAGGATTTTTGTTATGGTGACAAGCGGATAATTGAACAGGTTAATTAGAGACAGTTACTTATAACATTCATGTGATAAATCTGATAGGGTGATGAGTTTAATTGGGAATGCGCGTAGGCATTTGTCCCATAATAATTATGATAATCCATTAAATACAGTAAATATGACTGGATGGAAGTTAAATATGTGAAAATAATATGTAAAAGAATTATAGTTGTTGAATATAATGAAATGTTGGAATTTGGAGGATGTTGCCTCATATTACTCAAAAGAAGGGCGGTGCCGCTGTTGCAGCCCCACGCCTCTATCTAGATCTTGTCACCAATAGAATTCTAGATTCTACTTTAATTTACTCTAACCATAATTACATATTTTCTGGTTGAATTATATAAACCTGCAGATAGATTAAAATGCCTAATATTTTTGCCATATTGTGATATCAAGGAATAAACCAAATTGATAAAGTGCATAAAGAAATGGTGCATTTAAAATGCGGCCTCATGTTCCGATGAAAATCTTGAAATAGCTACGAATCATCCATAAGTGTTTGAAATTGGTTGGAATAATAAGGTTGAGTTGCAATTAATATCACTGAATAATTAATCCCATAATTTATTTTATTATCGAAGATAAATCACAGATCCATAATTTATAATTTCTAATATGAATATTCCTTGTGTGGGAATAATGAAATATAAATGGTATTATGTTTCTAACGGGTCCATGTTTGTTCGACTTGGTCTGACTTGCATCAAGTTGTATAATTAACAATTCTAGTATGTTTTGGAATTTCTTCTCGTTTCCTGGAAGAGAATATCCCATAGAATTATCCATGATTTTTGGAAATATGTAAAAGTGTAGAACTTCAGAAATAAAATTTTATTCAAGTGTGATAGGACGATCAGTGATCTACACAACTTGAATACTGTAAATATCGTTTATAATATAATAGAATACCATGATGGACTATTAATTTCATGGGTATTCTAACACAATGAAATGTTTAAAAGTTGACGTTTTCGTCGCATATATTTTTTTTTGGAACGTCATTCAACACCTGCGATTAGATAATATAGGACCCCAGGGGGAGCGCAGGATGTTATGTTTTCCTGGTGGTGTTTTAGTTATCTCCCTGAGGATGCCCTTGTAAAGATTAGGATGGTTGAATGGATCAATTAAATTGATGCAAATTTTATCTTAACTGATACTGTGGTCATTCATGATTCTTGAAATATGCCTTCTATCCTTGCTGTAGTGTGCATCTAGGGAACAGCAGAGCTTTTCTTTTCTTTATTCTACACCTTTGTAGAATGCTTACTGTTAACCCCGAGATGTTTTTGAGTCTTTGTGCTCGACTGTTGTTCGGATGAGCACTTGTGTGGTCTTAGGACGTTCGTCAAACGTTCACAATATATTTATATATATAAACTTTTGAACTGACGGTGGTTTTGGGGTCTGGGGGATGTGAAACGCGAAGATATGTCGAAATTTTCCGGAAGTCGAAACATGGTACCCATTGCAATAGTTAGCTTTCTAATGAAATCTACCTAAAATGAGTAGGATTTTATTAGTTGCTTGATTTCGAGAATAAACTGTTGTAATAATAGCACGAGCTCTGTTAGCCTGGTGTATGGCTTTGAAATGTAGCGCGCCATGGCTGGTATTGGCAACAACTTCAGCTTAGTAAAAATTTATTTTATTCTTCTTAGTCGTTTACCCTCCAGGTTGGTGGAACCCACGGACTCAGCCAGGGAACTCACCACTACCGCCTCTATGGGCAGTTTCCTAGAGCTGGGAAAATCCAATCGGAGTGGATACAACTGGTGAGGTGTGATTGGCACCTCGCCCAGGCGGCCTCACCTGCAAAGCGAACAGGGGCCTCATGAGGGAAGGTAATGGATGGTCAGGATGGATAGGCAAGGAAGAGGGAAGGAGGCGGCCATGGCCTTGAAGAAGGTACTGCCCCCGATAATTGAATTATTTTGGGACAAAATGAGAGTATTTTCCGTCCCCATGATAAAATTTAACCAGCAAATATAAATTCTGGAAGTGTGACACAGGAGGGTAGAGTTACAAGCTCGAGGCCGTGGGAGAGCCCGATCACGTGATATATTGCACAATAGACGCTTTTAGAAGGCTAAAATTGGCATAGCAACAGAGAGTTTGGAAATTAATATTATAAATATTGTTATAAATTATTCTATTGGATCCCAGCCCAGAGCCAATGAGAAGAGGTCTTATTGAAGACGGGATCAACTTCAACTACATAATTTGGTGAAATTATGCATTTAGGCCATTAGGAGAAGATTTTCTTATTTGGTAATGAAGAGAATATTAAAATAAATTATGTCTGATACTTTGGAAACCGCAGATCGGTTAATCTACGCAGTAATAAGCATTAGTAATCTACGCGCTAAAATTATGGTGGGAGATTGATATGGCCGCCAAAATTTCGACTTGGAGGGGGAGATCCAAGGATCGAGGTTCTTATTCCAGCAGTCTTTGAAGAGTGAGGAAGTGTTTTTACTGGGGTAACGGAGATCCCAAGGCTTTGTCCGAGTGCGAAGGCTGTCGACTTGTGGAGACGCGAGGATAGCTAGGTAGAACGTAGGAGATTACCGCACTTCCATTTTAAGTGAAGTTGTGAGGAACATTGAAGTTAGAATATCTCTTATATAATTGAGATTTGAGTTCAACTAAGCGAATATATATAAAGAACAGGTCGCATACTACATTTTGTTGAAAGTTGAGCGTTCTAAAATTTACCGTTTCGACAATATAAGCCTGTTAACTCAGATTTTCAAATGTGTTGGAAATAAAGCTGAATATCATTTTAGATTGCAACGTGAAGTTGGCGAACGCATTTCATGTGAACAGTAGTGAAGAACATATAACATTGGCGCAGCAAATAAACATTATCATAATGACTATCATTATTCTTAAAGTGGTTTCATTCAACATAATTAACATTGTTGATATGATGAACAAAATAGTCATGCGCCAGAGACGTATTCGATAACAGAAGTTAGGATACAACGATGGAACTTCGTTAGACAACGTATTCTTGAATACAGACGTAGTGTACGGTCCATCTTTTACATTTTCGTCAGTCTACGAACACTAATGTAACATCAATTAGCAATAGAAATAGTTCATTCACCATCTGTATGAATATTTCTATAAATTATATTCCAATGATGAGGCTGATACATATTTGCGACGGAGAATGAAGATTCTACAGAAGAGATTTGTCAAGATGCTAGGGGTAGCCCAGCAACCACAGAAGAATTTGCCAGAAGAACGTCGTTCGATCCCAGGCGAATGTTGGTGTATTCCAGAGAGGGACGTTTCCTATCTCGGAGGTCGCAGATCCGAGGTTCGAATGCAGATCCAACTCAGTATCTTGAACTGAGGGAACATCTAAAGTATTGTGTGAATACTTACATTGATTTTCAAGTTCTTCAGATGTGTGCTAAGATTTTGATTCATCAAGATTAATTAGCAGATGATTGCTTTTCATCTATTTTTCAATTTTATTCTACGGATCAGTTGTGGAACTGACATTAAAAATTTTGTTTGAGGAATCATATTGCCTCATAGAAGACTAGTCGTTTCGACTCTCGAATTTTAATAATTTTTTTAAACCAAGTATTCTGACATTGTGTCATAGCTTCAAATTAAATTCTTTTAAAATTTAATTTGAGCACTTAAAAGTAACAACATCTAACTTCAAGAACAGAAGAAACATCGAATGATATTGTTATATCATTATTGTACAAAAACTGTCGACGATCTACGAAGTACTAGTCGTTTGATAAGACCGAAGTCTTAATCCCTATAAACAATCTTTGTGTCGAGTGGAAAAACATTACGACGTTGACAATCCTTTTTATTATTTGTAAAGCTGAGAGCTTTGTTCATTTAATATGTTAGGGGAAATACGTTTTGATAGAAGATTATTCAAATCTTTGGCTAGGAATTCAAAGCTAGTTTATCCCGGTCAAGATTGAATTCTATTTGATACTATAAATGACATGTGTGTTATTTGACACTATTTGTGCAACATCACGCCATTATGTCGACCTGATATTACAACGATAAACAATTTAAAGCTTGATCAGTGAAGTGAGACAGGATTATTAGTTTTATTACATGTATTTGTGACAGACGAGTTAACAGTTAATTATCTTTTTGTGGAGTAAATTTTAGGAGGTCAATCATGGCAGTCTAATATCGTTCATTACAATTGGGAGTTTCGTTTGAAGAACTTAAGTAATGTATAATTGTAGATCAGTAGTCATGTGAAATGATACTGAAGGTCATGCCATTATTTGACAAAAGTTCCTACAGAAGAAATGTTAATAACAATTAATCCATTTTGGTTATTGTTTAACATAGTGAATGATATTTGTTTATGCCATATATATTGTTATATGAGGATTTGTAGAGCTATGAAGCGCTCATGCGAAGGGAGTTCCGCATTTTAAGGGAAGTCAAAGTATTATTGTTCTTTGATAAGAAGGCATGGACCATGATTTGAGTCATTGTATACAAGTTGTCCAGTTCTTGTGAAGTAACGTTTTAGCTGTGTTGACAGAAGGGTTTTAGCGGAAATACGATTAGACAACGATTGTCTACTCATTTCAATGATACTATTATTATATTTTATTAAACCCGAAGTTATGTAATTACGTACAGTTAACCTTAATCAGTCGATTGTATTAGACCGACAATGTAATGAAACCTATATTAGACAATGTGTAAGCAGTATATCAAAACTACGGAGTGTTAGAAAATATGTATGTAGAAAACCAGTGTTTATAATTAATTGAGAGTTGTATTGTAACCGAGAAGCCAGAATCTCGTAAGTAACGTGTTAGCGACACTAAATAGTGTATATTATTATGAACAAATTACATGTAAATATTTTTCGGAAATGATTTAATTAGTTAAATAATTTTGGTAGGATTTATTAATCGATTGTTTTGGAATAGCGTGTGTTTTGTGAGCAGATGTTTTGTATGAATGATTGTACACTGTTAAGAGTAATTGTTGAACCCGTTTGGTCTAGAACAATGTCGGGGTGCGAATGAATGAGTGTATAAACATTTTCAGAAAGATTGTCAATGAAACATAGAAGTTATGAGCATTTTTGTAAGATCTAAATGTTAATTTTACGTGTATTTTAAACGCACACAAGGAAGTCTCAATGTAGGCTAGCCAGAATGATTCACCCTAAAGGCCATGTTGGGAGCGATTTCTAATGTAGTGATTGGCCGGTGCTGTTAGAAATAGGCGATCCAGCTGGGGCAATGGATATTCCAACAGGCTACTTTCCGGATTTACGGGTACAGTACTGTCCCCGTTTACCTGGATAGTAGGCTGTCAGATATCCGCCCCCTCAATCGGATTGCCAATTATCAATCGCACCGGCATAGCTACCTCAATGAAAATGGCACTGACAGATACTATCGAGATAAGAGCACAGAAGTTCACAGGAAATCATTGTGGAACACACCAAAATAGACGGGGGTTCATACTTACCGTTACTTACCTCTTAATTATCTCGGGGTTTGAGTTGACAACAGGATCACTAAAGTCTGTTCACACAATAACCTCCACCATGACATTTAAAAATGAACCAAAACGAAGACGAGAACTTTGAACTGTACAAAAGCTTTATTTCTAATAAAGGGTATGATTTTACTAACACAACAAAATCAACGTGGCTATCAGTAGCCCAAGTCAATCTGACTACGTCCTCCAGTAGGACTTGTAAAAATTATCATACAACATGGTATAAAACATATTAGCTCCCAAGAGCTCCAAATAACGTAATATTCATAACACTATTGGATTGGAAAAGGACGTTAGGGTGTGACATATATAGAGCATTTGGTTTCCTTTTAATAAACATGAGAATGGTATTTATAGTCGCAAGGCCGGAGTGTGCACGACCTCACTCTGATAACCAGATGTTGGCACAGCTGCGGGCTACCCTCCAACCTGTTGCATACTGGTCAAATGCGCTCCCTTCTCACGTGCTAAGTTACGTAAGAGTACAGCTTGCTCTCTCAAGCTTTTAAATGTCTACAAGACAACTCACATTATATTTACGCAAATCTTTCAAGTACTTTGCTCACATCCTATTGGATCATTATATTAATTCCTTAAACTTGTTAAGTTCAATCCAATTGTTTAATTAGCTCTTAAATGTTTATAACAAAATCACATAAATTATTTATAACAATTAGAAATTGTTTATAATATTTGTCAAAGACAATAAAAATATTATAAGCACGCCTTTAACATCACTCTCGTTTCACATTATTTTCAAAAATATTTACAGCAATTATTTACAATATTAACATTTAAATTGTTTAAATTATTAATTTAATAAATACATTAACCACATGTTCATTCGGTTGGTAATTTTCATAATCGTGTTTAATATAATCGACCAATGAAGGTTAGTTATACATGTTAATGTCACAATCTGGTTTAATAAAGGTTTTAATAATGATTTGTGACGGCAACCTTCATTCAAAATCTTATCTCAAATTCTTTCAAAACTCGTGTTAATTATAACAGTAATTCACTTGATTTATTTTCAACGAACTATGACAATCTTACTCCAGCGGAAAATCCTTCGCTAACAAGATAATGCATAAACTGCATTAAAAATATGCCCAAAATCATCATATATTAATCTATATGGCATTAAACTTCCACATAACTTACAAAACTTCCACAAATAATTCTTTAACATTTATTCCTGTGGGAACTTCCTTCATATTCAAGGGCATTATACCTCAGCGACTTTCAACACGCGCTGCACTAGCGATTATACATTCATAGTTCCACTTAAAAAATTTTATAATCATTAATTGTTTCAAAACTGTTTTTATTTAACCTTCGTTGATTTCATTCATGAACCGAAATGAAGTCAAAACTTGCCAATCACAAACAAATTTAATAGTGAATACGCTTATATACGCCTGTCTGGTCTATCAAAATTTAAGATTAACATCCTAAAAGAAATGTGTAGTATAAAAATACTATCTTCAAATAAAGTGCGACTAAAATGCAAAGTAGTCGAATAGAATCCAATTAGACTGGGGAATGCAAACATCGTTATATAAATCTCTAATTGAGAAAAACTCCTAACAAAAGTTCTTGACTTTAATGCATTTAATAATTCATTATTAAAGTTACTCTTTCACAAAAGTGTCTATGATGCAATGTTCATTCATAACTGACGATAAATGTCTGTGTTGCAATCAATTCAAATAACGACTAGTATTTCCAAGATCGTCGACAACGTAAGAGATTTTAACGCTCTAAAATCATTTAAATGTTCTTCCTTCTTGATGATGACAGAAAATTGTTCAAAGTAATTAAACTGGGGTAGAATTACTTTAATAAAGAGACACGCTGTCTGAATTTAAATCTGCCATTAAAAATCATTAACTTACAGTCAAATCGTGACTACAAAAATATTAATTACTGAAAAATTCTAAATATCAGTCTCAACTGATTCAAAATCATTAACTATGCCCATGACATAACAATGTCTTAATAAATCGTCGAAAAATGTAAAACTCATCAAGGTGTACTGAGAATATGAATCTCAAACAAGAAAATAGGGCAAAAAACATGAGGATAAAAATATGGGAAAAATGGTTGCTCAAACATCATTAATAAACTCAAATACAATAAACGTTCACGACTACCTTATCTGCCGATTGACGTTCCAGAGGAAAATTCCCCAAAGAAGACTGCTGATGGATCCATTTCACCACGTTAAAGCTGAGCTCCATCCTCGAAATAGGAAATAGCACCCTCGGAGAATCGAACTGCTTCCTTCTCCGTGAATCGCTCTGCTCCTCGAAGACGAATAGACATCCTTCCGGCAATAATCTTCTTTGTGAGTCGGGACACCCCTGACCTCTCTTGAAAAATTCCCTGAAGTTCCAGTAGACAATCGTCATGAAGTTTTGTAGAAATTTCCGAAGAAATTATTCATATTCAGAGTATGAAATTGTTTCTATGGCTGTTCGATGGTATTCAGCCTTTAATTACGAAACATGGGTGTAGATGGTATTCACCGCATGTTCGCTTGTGTGGAATAGCAATTAGCGAAGTTCCATGTCGCTATCTTACTCCGTTGAAATATGTCCCAATTGCAATAAGCCCTTTAGCCTTCCATCTGTTCTTCGGTTGTAGTGTTAGAAGAACAAACTGCCGTATTCAATTGCTCCATTATACTGTATCGTTGTGTAACCAAGCAATCTGAAGTCTTTCTATTCCACTCGCAGCGTCAGCCGTTGCGTTGATTCTGGCTATACAAAAGTGCTTCTCTTATGGCGAGATAATCACTTTTGTCAGTCGTATAAAACTGCTGATATCTTTCAAATTAATCGGTCGAAATTGTTCAGCTTTTCTCTATAACTGCATGTAGCACTGCACAATACAATTAGCTTATCGGTGACCGCTAACTGTTCGAAGCTAAACTTGTAGAAGCTTTCTAAGGTCCGTTTCAACTTCACCTAGTTTGACTTGGATCTCGTTAATATAGTGGCCTCGCCACGCGTTATAAAGACGATTCTTTTCACTGCTGTTCACTTCGACGTCTCACTATAATGAATGTATAAGAAAAGAACTTTCACAATTATACTTCGATGATCTGAGAATGAGATCTCAGAATGATCAGAGAACGAAAGAGACTCCTCTCTTCTGCGCAAGCCCTTTTATTAACTTCACGAGGGGCGTTTCCATCCCTTCCAAAGCGTGATACTGCGTCATCGCTAAAACTTCCAACTTCGTTAATACATGACGGATTTTCAAAATTCAAAAACAGAAAATAAATTTCACCAAAATTCCAAATCAATGCTTCTACTGCAAATGGATTTCCACAATTCTGCATTCCAAAAGTAATAAAAATACCATAGTTTCAGCAATCTCCGTCTTCCTTTAAACTATCGTTGATTGGTTCATGCCTCTCCTCCAATAGCATAATTTCTTCCTCAGCAGAATTCCTCGTTTCCTGCGACTGCGTCGTAAATCTTGGAACATTCTCGACTAAATGCTGACGTCACTGAGAATCTCAGCTCAAGTAGCCTGCTGGCATAACATTTGCGTCATCCGTGCTTACGTCATGACTACCCACGTCATAACTATGACAACCATAACTCTCCTTATAAATTTCAAATATAGCCACCGTGGTCTCTATATAATTCAATTACGGGGGCATTCTCCTCTCACCACGTTTTAAAAACAGTTGCAAATTGTTTTTAAACTCAGTGTTACAAGTATCTCAACTCTCTTGAACACGAAATTGAATTATTACTGGCTTACTCTAGTATGACATTTCCTCTATGTTCCTTAATCATATATCTCTTCTACTCTGGGTTGTGTGTCGTTAATGTATTCTTCCTCTCTATTTTCTTTTCTGACCAGTATTTCTATTTTCAAAGTTCTGCTGGCTCGTAGAAGGTCCAGGATCGATTACAACATCCTGCCTCTTCTTTTGATTGTCAGCTTCTTTATCCCTTAATTCTTTTAAGTATTGCTGGCTTTCCTTCTCTCTTTGCTGATACTGATCAGGTGTCATAACCTGACCTTGAGTATTCTGGTTTCTATGTTGGTTTTGGTTATTCCTATTATAGTTACGGTTATACCCATTATTGTTGTAAAATCTGCCTCTTCCATTGTAGTTTCCTCGGTTGTAGTTCCAACCTCTTCTCTGTTGATACGGTCGGTAACCTTGTGATCTGTAATTTCTAAACTGATTATTCCTGTGAGGACCTACATTGTCAGTTTTCTCCTCCTCTGGCTTGTCAGTTTGTTGGACTTGGTCCATATATACCGTATTGATTTCTTTAAACTCCTGCCTTTGACCTTTCTGGACTACGTTAGGCATTGGACTTGTGTAGTCTAACCTTCTCAGTAATTCATCCATGCTGGATAAATCCCTGATGTTGGACGAAATTATAAGTCTTCTCACCTCAACTGGCAGCATACGAGAAATCGCATCTATTAGTTGCTCCGTGGACAATGGGGGTTGCAAAAATCTCAAGCGGGACAACTGACTCGTAAAGAAATCAGCGTACCTCGTTGGAAGAGTACCTGAGTATTTTCTTGAATACACCTCCGCTCTTAACGAATTCTGCGCTTCTATGGACCAAAATCGTTTGATTAATGCCTCTGCAAACTCGTCAAAGTTACTGAATGTGTATCTAAATGCGCGAAACCATTCGAGGGGTCCTCCAATCAGATATCTCTCTACTATCTTCATCTCTCTCTCTCTGGGAATGTGAGCTTCGATGAAATAATCTTTGAGATTCCTTACATACTCTATAGGTGTCAAACTATCAGTGTTACTGAATTTTTGTGGTTTGTCTTCGAAATTCCTAATGACCGTCACGTTCCTCGGATATGAATCCGGATAGTTTTTCCCACTATCTCTATAGTTCCACTCAGGTTCCATATTCCTCTCGTCATCCTCCTCTCTGAATCTGGATACACGTTCTTCAGGAGTCACGTCTCTTTCTTCTGGCTCTAGGTTATGTCTTCTAGCATAATTCCTATTCAATTCGCAAGCTAAGCCTTCTGTATCCTTGTCGGTGATTTCTGTTAAGACTTTCTTGATTATCTCTTCTTTGTAGTTCTCCATTAAACTAGCCTCTCCTAACTTCAAATTTTTCAGTTTACTCGTCGTTTCATTTACATCCGAGACAACTTTATGCATCTGTTCCTCTAATGTAGATTTTAAAGTTTGCATATCCTGATCTAGTTGTGTTCTATCGTCAACTTGTTTTTCGGATAGCGAATTTATCCTGACGCTTAAATCTTTCCTAATCTGTACTACTTCATTGTTAATTTCTATCTGCGTACTGGCAAGTTTTCTTTCAATCCTTTCCTGAATTTGGGTTACATGTTCCCCACTTGACTTATTCCACTCGTCTTTCCATACCGCTACGTTTGCTGTTAACATTTCGGCTATGTCTACTTCAATATCCTCTTTTAATACTCTATTGTGGTCTAATACCTGAGTTCTCATGACCTCTACATCATACTTCAACTCTGCTAAAGACGTTGTTGTTCTAACTGATTCATCAACTAGTCTAGTCGCTAATGCAGTTATATTACGCGTACAAAGAGTTTTTGAGTTTTCGATTTCTTCCCTGACTTTATTTACATCAGTTTGGACTTTAGTCATATCTACGAAAACTGTGTTGACCTCTACCTGAATCTTAGTTATGTCACTTTGCACCTCAGTTATATCCGCACGAATGTTATTAATGTCTACCTGAACATTGGATACATCAGTTCTAGCTTTTTGAATTTCTTTTTGGACTTCCTCGACCTTGTCTTGGACAGTCGCTACATCGTTTTTGACAACAACTACTTCGGCTCTAGCACAAGAAATATCCCCTCGGACATTAGCTACATCTAGATTTAACATTGTAAGGTCTTTCTGTACCTTAGACACATCAAATTTAACATCATCAACACTTTTATGCACAATAGACACATCTTTATGGACATTAGACACCTCTGTGCGCATGTCCGTTACAGTATTCTCAATTCCTAGGGTATTAATCTGTAAACGCGACATATTATCCTCCAAATTAGCAGCACTAGTATGAAGAACCTTCAAACTTTCACCCATGCTAGCTGTCAAATTAGCAGACAAATTACTAGCATTCTCCTCCATTCTTGCATTCAAATTACTAGCATTCTCCTCCATTCTTGCATTTAAATTAGCAGACAAATTACTAACATTCTCCTTCATGCTTTCATTCAGTATCTGCTTCATACTACTAGTCATGCTTGCTTTCAAATTAGCAGACATCTCCCTCGCACTTTCATTCATGCTAGCTTTCAATTCTTCTAACATCAACCTCATACTTTCCTCTGCCATTACAATATTATTCAAAAATGGACTGCTGTAGGGACATACATCAATAGAGCAAAATAACAACATTTCAGCAACATTTTTCACCATATATAATTTTGATCAATTTTCTGTCTTAAATCTAACTTATAACTACCTTATAATTAACCTTCGAAGATACTTCATGTTGAAACAAACTCAAGCACATGTTCAAATTTCTCTGGCTCATTTTAAAATATCCTAACACCAATAATTTACATTTACAATCCAAATAATTTAAATCTATCTTTAATATGACTAAAAAGTCATAAGCCGGTCAAATAAAATAAGATTCCAGATCATAGACGATTTTTCTAAGTTTTCAGCCTATTTAACCTTTCTCAAGTTGTATAAGATCTGATCTTTTCTGAGTGTAATTTTCCTAACACAATACAACATTTAATTCCTATATAATCACACTCTCAAATACTACAATTGGCCTAGACATCTAACAAAGAATTAACCTCTTTATTTGAGTCTAATCGAACTTCAAGTTTTAGGTTTGCCACTCTTTCTGGCGTTCAACCTGGTAATCCAGTTTTGTTGAATCGAGCCCCAACGTTTTAGGTGCGCCAATCTTTCTGTCCCCGTTTACCTGGATAGTAGGCTGTCAGATATCCGCCCCCTCAATCGGATTGCCAATTATCAATCGCACCGGCATAGCTACCTCAATGAAAATGGCACTGACAGATACTATCGAGATAAGAGCACAGAAGTTCACAGGAAATCATTGTGGAACACACCAAAATAGACGGGGGTTCATACTTACCGTTACTTACCTCTTAATTATCTCGGGGTTTGAGTTGACAACAGGATCACTAAAGTCTGTTCACACAATAACCTCCACCATGACATTTAAAAATGAACCAAAACGAAGACGAGAACTTTGAACTGTACAAAAGCTTTATTTCTAATAAAGGGTATGATTTTACTAACACAACAAAATCAACGTGGCTATCAGTAGCCCAAGTCAATCTGACTACGTCCTCCAGTAGGACTTGCAAAAATTATCATACAACATGGTATAAAACATATTAGCTCCCAAGAGCTCCAAATAACGTAATATTCATAACACTATTGGATTGGAAAAGGACGTTAGGGTGTGACATATATAGAGCATTTGGTTTCCTTTTAATAAACATGAGAATGGTATTTATAGTCGCAAGGCCGGAGTGTGCACGACCTCACTCTGATAACCAGATGTTGGCACAGCTGCGGGCTACCCTCCAACCTGTTGCATACTGGTCAAATGCGCTCCCTTCTCACGTGCTAAGTTACGTAAGAGTACAGCTTGCTCTCTCAAGCTTTTAAATGTCTACAAGACAACTCACATTATATTTACGCAAATCTTTCAAGTACTTTGCTCACATCCTATTGGATCATTATATTAATTCCTTAAACTTGTTAAGTTCAATCCAATTGTTTAATTAGCTCTTAAATGTTTATAACAAAATCACATAAATTATTTATAACAATTAGAAATTGTTTATAATATTTGTCAAAGACAATAAAAATATTATAAGCACGCCTTTAACATCACTCTCGTTTCACATTATTTTCAAAAATATTTACAGCAATTATTTACAATATTAACATTTAAATTGTTTAAATTATTAATTTAATAAATACATTAACCACATGTTCATTCGGTTGGTAATTTTCATAATCGTGTTTAATATAATCGACCAATGAAGGTTAGTTATACATGTTAATGTCACAATCTGGTTTAATAAAGGTTTTAATAATGATTTGTGACGGCAACCTTCATTCAAAATCTTATCTCAAATTCTTTCAAAACTCGTGTTAATTATAACAGTAATTCACTTGATTTATTTTCAACGAACTATGACAATCTTACTCCAGCGGAAAATCCTTCGCTAACAAGATAATGCATAAACTGCATTAAAAATATGCCCAAAATCATCATATATTAATCTATATGGCATTAAACTTCCACATAACTTACAAAACTTCCACAAATAATTCTTTAACATTTATTCCTGTGGGAACTTCCTTCATATTCAAGGGCATTATACCTCAGCGACTTTCAACACGCGCTGCACTAGCGATTATACATTCATAGTTCCACTTAAAAAATTTTATAATCATTAATTGTTTCAAAACTGTTTTTATTTAACCTTCGTTGATTTCATTCATGAACCGAAATGAAGTCAAAACTTGCCAATCACAAACAAATTTAATAGTGAATACGCTTATATACGCCTGTCTGGTCTATCAAAATTTAAGATTAACATCCTAAAAGAAATGTGTAGTATAAAAATACTATCTTCAAATAAAGTGCGACTAAAATGCAAAGTAGTCGAATAGAATCCAATTAGACTGGGGAATGCAAACATCGTTATATAAATCTCTAATTGAGAAAAACTCCTAACAAAAGTTCTTGACTTTAATGCATTTAATAATTCATTATTAAAGTTACTCTTTCACAAAAGTGTCTATGATGCAATGTTCATTCATAACTGACGATAAATGTCTGTGTTGCAATCAATTCAAATAACGACTAGTATTTCCAAGATCGTCGACAACGTAAGAGATTTTAACGCTCTAAAATCATTTAAATGTTCTTCCTTCTTGATGATGACAGAAAATTGTTCAAAGTAATTAAACTGGGGTAGAATTACTTTAATAAAGAGACACGCTGTCTGAATTTAAATCTGCCATTAAAAATCATTAACTTACAGTCAAATCGTGACTACAAAAATATTAATTACTGAAAAATTCTAAATATCAGTCTCAACTGATTCAAAATCATTAACTATGCCCATGACATAACAATGTCTTAATAAATCGTCGAAAAATGTAAAACTCATCAAGGTGTACTGAGAATATGAATCTCAAACAAGAAAATAGGGCAAAAAACATGAGGATAAAAATATGGGAAAAATGGTTGCTCAAACATCATTAATAAACTCAAATACAATAAACGTTCACGACTACCTTATCTGCCGATTGACGTTCCAGAGGAAAATTCCCCAAAGAAGACTGCTGATGGATCCATTTCACCACGTTAAAGCTGAGCTCCATCCTCGAAATAGGAAATAGCACCCTCGGAGAATCGAACTGCTTCCTTCTCCGTGAATCGCTCTGCTCCTCGAAGACGAATAGACATCCTTCCGGCAATAATCTTCTTTGTGAGTCGGGACACCCCTGACCTCTCTTGAAAAATTCCCTGAAGTTCCAGTAGACAATCGTCATGAAGTTTTGTAGAAATTTCCGAAGAAATTATTCATATTCAGAGTATGAAATTGTTTCTATGGCTGTTCGATGGTATTCAGCCTTTAATTACGAAACATGGGTGTAGATGGTATTCACCGCATGTTCGCTTGTGTGGAATAGCAATTAGCGAAGTTCCATGTCGCTATCTTACTCCGTTGAAATATGTCCCAATTGCAATAAGCCCTTTAGCCTTCCATCTGTTCTTCGGTTGTAGTGTTAGAAGAACAAACTGCCGTATTCAATTGCTCCATTATACTGTATCGTTGTGTAACCAAGCAATCTGAAGTCTTTCTATTCCACTCGCAGCGTCAGCCGTTGCGTTGATTCTGGCTATACAAAAGTGCTTCTCTTATGGCGAGATAATCACTTTTGTCAGTCGTATAAAACTGCTGATATCTTTCAAATTAATCGGTCGAAATTGTTCAGCTTTTCTCTATAACTGCATGTAGCACTGCACAATACAATTAGCTTATCGGTGACCGCTAACTGTTCGAAGCTAAACTTGTAGAAGCTTTCTAAGGTCCGTTTCAACTTCACCTAGTTTGACTTGGATCTCGTTAATATAGTGGCCTCGCCACGCGTTATAAAGACGATTCTTTTCACTGCTGTTCACTTCGACGTCTCACTATAATGAATGTATAAGAAAAGAACTTTCACAATTATACTTCGATGATCTGAGAATGAGATCTCAGAATGATCAGAGAACGAAAGAGACTCCTCTCTTCTGCGCAAGCCCTTTTATTAACTTCACGAGGGGCGTTTCCATCCCTTCCAAAGCGTGATACTGCGTCATCGCTAAAACTTCCAACTTCGTTAATACATGACGGATTTTCAAAATTCAAAAACAGAAAATAAATTTCACCAAAATTCCAAATCAATGCTTCTACTGCAAATGGATTTCCACAATTCTGCATTCCAAAAGTAATAAAAATACCATAGTTTCAGCAATCTCCGTCTTCCTTTAAACTATCGTTGATTGGTTCATGCCTCTCCTCCAATAGCATAATTTCTTCCTCAGCAGAATTCCTCGTTTCCTGCGACTGCGTCGTAAATCTTGGAACATTCTCGACTAAATGCTGACGTCACTGAGAATCTCAGCTCAAGTAGCCTGCTGGCATAACATTTGCGTCATCCGTGCTTACGTCATGACTACCCACGTCATAACTATGACAACCATAACTCTCCTTATAAATTTCAAATATAGCCACCGTGGTCTCTATATAATTCAATTACGGGGGCATTCTCCTCTCACCACGTTTTAAAAACAGTTGCAAATTGTTTTTAAACTCAGTGTTACAAGTATCTCAACTCTCTTGAACACGAAATTGAATTATTACTGGCTTACTCTAGTATGACATTTCCTCTATGTTCCTTAATCATATATCTCTTCTACTCTGGGTTGTGTGTCGTTAATGTATTCTTCCTCTCTATTTTCTTTTCTGACCAGTATTTCTATTTTCAAAGTTCTGCTGGCTCGTAGAAGGTCCAGGATCGATTACAACATCCTGCCTCTTCTTTTGATTGTCAGCTTCTTTATCCCTTAATTCTTTTAAGTATTGCTGGCTTTCCTTCTCTCTTTGCTGATACTGATCAGGTGTCATAACCTGACCTTGAGTATTCTGGTTTCTATGTTGGTTTTGGTTATTCCTATTATAGTTACGGTTATACCCATTATTGTTGTAAAATCTGCCTCTTCCATTGTAGTTTCCTCGGTTGTAGTTCCAACCTCTTCTCTGTTGATACGGTCGGTAACCTTGTGATCTGTAATTTCTAAACTGATTATTCCTGTGAGGACCTACATTGTCAGTTTTCTCCTCCTCTGGCTTGTCAGTTTGTTGGACTTGGTCCATATATACCGTATTGATTTCTTTAAACTCCTGCCTTTGACCTTTCTGGACTACGTTAGGCATTGGACTTGTGTAGTCTAACCTTCTCAGTAATTCATCCATGCTGGATAAATCCCTGATGTTGGACGAAATTATAAGTCTTCTCACCTCAACTGGCAGCATACGAGAAATCGCATCTATTAGTTGCTCCGTGGACAATGGGGGTTGCAAAAATCTCAAGCGGGACAACTGACTCGTAAAGAAATCAGCGTACCTCGTTGGAAGAGTACCTGAGTATTTTCTTGAATACACCTCCGCTCTTAACGAATTCTGCGCTTCTATGGACCAAAATCGTTTGATTAATGCCTCTGCAAACTCGTCAAAGTTACTGAATGTGTATCTAAATGCGCGAAACCATTCGAGGGGTCCTCCAATCAGATATCTCTCTACTATCTTCATCTCTCTCTCTCTGGGAATGTGAGCTTCGATGAAATAATCTTTGAGATTCCTTACATACTCTATAGGTGTCAAACTATCAGTGTTACTGAATTTTTGTGGTTTGTCTTCGAAATTCCTAATGACCGTCACGTTCCTCGGATATGAATCCGGATAGTTTTTCCCACTATCTCTATAGTTCCACTCAGGTTCCATATTCCTCTCGTCATCCTCCTCTCTGAATCTGGATACACGTTCTTCAGGAGTCACGTCTCTTTCTTCTGGCTCTAGGTTATGTCTTCTAGCATAATTCCTATTCAATTCGCAAGCTAAGCCTTCTGTATCCTTGTCGGTGATTTCTGTTAAGACTTTCTTGATTATCTCTTCTTTGTAGTTCTCCATTAAACTAGCCTCTCCTAACTTCAAATTTTTCAGTTTACTCGTCGTTTCATTTACATCCGAGACAACTTTATGCATCTGTTCCTCTAATGTAGATTTTAAAGTTTGCATATCCTGATCTAGTTGTGTTCTATCGTCAACTTGTTTTTCGGATAGCGAATTTATCCTGACGCTTAAATCTTTCCTAATCTGTACTACTTCATTGTTAATTTCTATCTGCGTACTGGCAAGTTTTCTTTCAATCCTTTCCTGAATTTGGGTTACATGTTCCCCACTTGACTTATTCCACTCGTCTTTCCATACCGCTACGTTTGCTGTTAACATTTCGGCTATGTCTACTTCAATATCCTCTTTTAATACTCTATTGTGGTCTAATACCTGAGTTCTCATGACCTCTACATCATACTTCAACTCTGCTAAAGACGTTGTTGTTCTAACTGATTCATCAACTAGTCTAGTCGCTAATGCAGTTATATTACGCGTACAAAGAGTTTTTGAGTTTTCGATTTCTTCCCTGACTTTATTTACATCAGTTTGGACTTTAGTCATATCTACGAAAACTGTGTTGACCTCTACCTGAATCTTAGTTATGTCACTTTGCACCTCAGTTATATCCGCACGAATGTTATTAATGTCTACCTGAACATTGGATACATCAGTTCTAGCTTTTTGAATTTCTTTTTGGACTTCCTCGACCTTGTCTTGGACAGTCGCTACATCGTTTTTGACAACAACTACTTCGGCTCTAGCACAAGAAATATCCCCTCGGACATTAGCTACATCTAGATTTAACATTGTAAGGTCTTTCTGTACCTTAGACACATCAAATTTAACATCATCAACACTTTTATGCACAATAGACACATCTTTATGGACATTAGACACCTCTGTGCGCATGTCCGTTACAGTATTCTCAATTCCTAGGGTATTAATCTGTAAACGCGACATATTATCCTCCAAATTAGCAGCACTAGTATGAAGAACCTTCAAACTTTCACCCATGCTAGCTGTCAAATTAGCAGACAAATTACTAGCATTCTCCTCCATTCTTGCATTCAAATTACTAGCATTCTCCTCCATTCTTGCATTTAAATTAGCAGACAAATTACTAACATTCTCCTTCATGCTTTCATTCAGTATCTGCTTCATACTACTAGTCATGCTTGCTTTCAAATTAGCAGACATCTCCCTCGCACTTTCATTCATGCTAGCTTTCAATTCTTCTAACATCAACCTCATACTTTCCTCTGCCATTACAATATTATTCAAAAATGGACTGCTGTAGGGACATACATCAATAGAGCAAAATAACAACATTTCAGCAACATTTTTCACCATATATAATTTTGATCAATTTTCTGTCTTAAATCTAACTTATAACTACCTTATAATTAACCTTCGAAGATACTTCATGTTGAAACAAACTCAAGCACATGTTCAAATTTCTCTGGCTCATTTTAAAATATCCTAACACCAATAATTTACATTTACAATCCAAATAATTTAAATCTATCTTTAATATGACTAAAAAGTCATAAGCCGGTCAAATAAAATAAGATTCCAGATCATAGACGATTTTTCTAAGTTTTCAGCCTATTTAACCTTTCTCAAGTTGTATAAGATCTGATCTTTTCTGAGTGTAATTTTCCTAACACAATACAACATTTAATTCCTATATAATCACACTCTCAAATACTACAATTGGCCTAGACATCTAACAAAGAATTAACCTCTTTATTTGAGTCTAATCGAACTTCAAGTTTTAGGTTTGCCACTCTTTCTGGCGTTCAACCTGGTAATCCAGTTTTGTTGAATCGAGCCCCAACGTTTTAGGTGCGCCAATCTTTCTGTCCCCGTTTACCTGGATAGTAGGCTGTCAGATATCCGCCCCCTCAATCGGATTGCCAATTATCAATCGCACCGGCATAGCTACCTCAATGAAAATGGCACTGACAGATACTATCGAGATAAGAGCACAGAAGTTCACAGGAAATCATTGTGGAACACACCAAAATAGACGGGGGTTCATACTTACCGTTACTTACCTCTTAATTATCTCGGGGTTTGAGTTGACAACAGGATCACTAAAGTCTGTTCACACAATAACCTCCACCATGACATTTAAAAATGAACCAAAACGAAGACGAGAACTTTGAACTGTACAAAAGCTTTATTTCTAATAAAGGGTATGATTTTACTAACACAACAAAATCAACGTGGCTATCAGTAGCCCAAGTCAATCTGACTACGTCCTCCAGTAGGACTTGCAAAAATTATCATACAACATGGTATAAAACATATTAGCTCCCAAGAGCTCCAAATAACGTAATATTCATAACACTATTGGATTGGAAAAGGACGTTAGGGTGTGACATATATAGAGCATTTGGTTTCCTTTTAATAAACATGAGAATGGTATTTATAGTCGCAAGGCCGGAGTGTGCACGACCTCACTCTGATAACCAGATGTTGGCACAGCTGCGGGCTACCCTCCAACCTGTTGCATACTGGTCAAATGCGCTCCCTTCTCACGTGCTAAGTTACGTAAGAGTACAGCTTGCTCTCTCAAGCTTTTAAATGTCTACAAGACAACTCACATTATATTTACGCAAATCTTTCAAGTACATTGCTCACATCCTATTGGATCATTATATTAATTCCTTAAACTTGTTAAGTTCAATCCAATTGTTTAATTAGCTCTTAAATGTTTATAACAAAATCACATAAATTATTTATAACAATTAGAAATTGTTTATAATATTTGTCAAAGACAATAAAAATATTATAAGCACGCCTTTAACATCACTCTCGTTTCACATTATTTTCAAAAATATTTACAGCAATTATTTACAATATTAACATTTAAATTGTTTAAATTATTAATTTAATAAATACATTAACCACATGTTCATTCGGTTGGTAATTTTCATAATCGTGTTTAATATAATCGACCAATGAAGGTTAGTTATACATGTTAATGTCACAATCTGGTTTAATAAAGGTTTTAATAATGATTTGTGACGGCAACCTTCATTCAAAATCTTATCTCAAATTCTTTCAAAACTCGTGTTAATTATAACAGTAATTCACTTGATTTATTTTCAACGAACTATGACAATCTTACTCCAGCGGAAAATCCTTCGCTAACAAGATAATGCATAAACTGCATTAAAAATATGCCCAAAATCATCATATATTAATCTATATGGCATTAAACTTCCACATAACTTACAAAACTTCCACAAATAATTCTTTAACATTTATTCCTGTGGGAACTTCCTTCATATTCAAGGGCATTATACCTCAGCGACTTTCAACACGCGCTGCACTAGCGATTATACATTCATAGTTCCACTTAAAAATTTTTATAATCATTAATTGTTTCAAAACTGTTTTTATTTAACCTTCGTGGATTTCATTCATGAACCGAAATGAAGTCAAAACTTGCCAATCACAAACAAATTTAATAGTGAATACGCTTATATACGCCTGTCTGGTCTATCAAAATTTAAGATTAACATCCTAAAAGAAATGTGTAGTATAAAAATACTATCTTCAAATAAAGTGCGACTAAAATGCAAAGTAGTCGAATAGAATCCAATTAGACTGGGGAATGCAAACATCGTTATATAAATCTCTAATTGAGAAAAACTCCTAACAAAAGTTCTTGACTTTAATGCATTTAATAATTCATTATTAAAGTTACTCTTTCACAAAAGTGTCTATGATGCAATGTTCATTCATAACTGACGATAAATGTCTGTGTTGCAATCAATTCAAATAACGACTAGTATTTCCAAGATCGTCGACAACGTAAGAGATTTTAACGCTCTAAAATCATTTAAATGTTCTTCCTTCTTGATGATGACAGAAAATTGTTCAAAGTAATTAAACTGGGGTAGAATTACTTTAATAAAGAGACACGCTGTCTGAATTTAAATCTGCCATTAAAAATCATTAACTTACAGTCAAATCGTGACTACAAAAATATTAATTACTGAAAAATTCTAAATATCAGTCTCAACTGATTCAAAATCATTAACTATGCCCATGACATAACAATGTCTTAATAAATCGTCGAAAAATGCAAAACTCATCAAGGTGTACTGAGAATATGAATCTCAAACAAGAAAATAGGGCACAAAACATGAGGATAAAAATATGGGAAAAATGGTTGCTCAAACATCATTAATAAACTCAAATACAATAAACGTTCACGACTACCTTATCTGCCGATTGACGTTCCAGAGGAAAATTCCCCAAAGAAGACTGCTGATGGATCCATTTCACCACGTTAAAGCTGAGCTCCATCCTCGAAATAGGAAATAGCACCCTCGGAGAATCGAACTGCTTCCTTCTCCGTGAATCGCTCTGCTCCTCGAAGACGAATAGACATCCTTCCGGCAATAATCTTCTTTGTGAGTCGGGACACCCCTGACCTCTCTTGAAAAATTCCCTGAAGTTCCAGTAGACAATCGTCATGAAGTTTTGTAGAAATTTCCGAAGAAATTATTCATATTCAGAGTATGAAATTGTTTCTATGGCTGTTCGATGGTATTCAGCCTTTAATTACGAAACATGGGTGTAGATGGTATTCACCGCATGTTCGCTTGTGTGGAATAGCAATTAGCGAAGTTCCATGTCGCTATCTTACTCCGTTGAAATATGTCCCAATTGCAATAAGCCCTTTAGCCTTCCATCTGTTCTTCGGTTGTAGTGTTAGAAGAACAAACTGCCGTATTCAATTGCTCCATTATACTGTATCGTTGTGTAACCAAGCAATCTGAAGTCTTTCTATTCCACTCGCAGCGTCAGCCGTTGCGTTGATTCTGGCTATACAAAAGTGCTTCTCTTATGGCGAGATAATCACTTTTGTCAGTCGTATAAAACTGCTGATATCTTTCAAATTAATCGGTCGAAATTGTTCAGCTTTTCTCTATAACTGCATGTAGCACTGCACAATACAATTAGCTTATCGGTGACCGCTAACTGTTCGAAGCTAAACTTGTAGAAGCTTTCTAAGGTCCGTTTCAACTTCACCTAGTTTGACTTGGATCTCGTTAATATAGTGGCCTCGCCACGCGTTATAAAGACGATTCTTTTCACTGCTGTTCACTTCGACGTCTCACTATAATGAATGTATAAGAAAAGAACTTTCACAATTATACTTCGATGATCTGAGAATGAGATCTCAGAATGATCAGAGAACGAAAGAGACTCCTCTCTTCTGCGCAAGCCCTTTTATTAACTTCACGAGGGGCGTTTCCATCCCTTCCAAAGCGTGATACTGCGTCATCGCTAAAACTTCCAACTTCGTTAATACATGACGGATTTTCAAAATTCAAAAACAGAAAATAAATTTCACCAAAATTCCAAATCAATGCTTCTACTGCAAATGGATTTCCACAATTCTGCATTCCAAAAGTAATAAAAATACCATAGTTTCAGCAATCTCCGTCTTCCTTTAAACTATCGTTGATTGGTTCATGCCTCTCCTCCAATAGCATAATTTCTTCCTCAGCAGAATTCCTCGTTTCCTGCGACTGAGTCGTAAATCTTGGAACATTCTCGACTAAATGCTGACGTCACTGAGAATCTCAGCTCAAGTAGCCTGCTGGCATAACATTTGCGTCATCCGTGCTTACGTCATGACTACCCACGTCATAACTATGACAACCATAACTCTCCTTATAAATTTCAAATATAGCCACCGTGGTCTCTATATAATTCAATTACGGGGGCAGTACCATCCCGGCATTTGCCCGAAGACGAAGTGGGAAACCGCTGAAAACCACTTCGAGGATGGATGAGGTGGGAATCGAAACCCCTCTACTCATTTGGAACATCCGAGGCTGATTAGAGCCCGTTCCAGTCCTCATACCACTTTTAAAATTTCGTGGCAGAGCCGGGAATCGATCCCATGACCTCCGGAGCGGCAGCTAACCATGCTGACCGCTACGCTACGGTGGCGACGCTTAGTAATAATAATAATAATGAAAATTGCAGTGTTTAGTTGTTAATCTTTAGGAACTAAGAAAGACCTCTAGTTGGTTGATTTTTGTAGTATGAAAGAATAATAGACCTATAGTAGGTATTTAGTTAAAATAATAAGTTGATTTTAATATTCCTCGCTGAAGATTTGGGGTAAAATGAGATGAAAATGAATTGTAATGAGTTGGGTATATGATATTTGATGTAGTGGTGTTGTGATTTGTCAGTTGGGCAAATGGAGCCCTGTGATTTGCTGTTGTGAAGTTTGTAGTTTCTGTCATGCGTTGGGATGACTGTAACATAATGTTGAGCAGTCTCCTCAAGGCATGCTATGAGTTTAGCATGTGGGGTAAGTGTATTGCATATGGCCTGTGGGCAACAGATTACGTGGTGGGTGGATCAGAATCATGCTGTTCCATTGTGGAACTGACTTACTGGATGCGGCAGCATAAAGCTGCTGGGAGCGTCTATTGTTTCGATCCAGCTTGGCTGCGCGTAGCTACTACTGTCAGTCTATTTTGTATACAGATGATTCCTAAGAACAAATCCTGTCGAAGATATTGAATGCTGATTAAATTATTCGCGCGGTCGTCATGTTGAATTGGTAAAACGTATTAAAATTTGAAAGGAACTGTCGTCGTTAGACGAGTTAGTTTCGTTGTAATCATTTAGATTTTATGAGAACACACACGTACATACATACACACACGGATACAAGGTGATCTCACAAGTCTATATTTCACAAGAGGAAAGTAGGCTCAAATTAGTAGGCTAATCCAGTGAAATAAAATTGAGAACAATGCCTCATGTATTAACATTGTATCCCAAAGTTTCTTTGGAGTGAGTGGCTCCGTGGCTAAATGGCTAGCACACTAGGCTTTGGCCCGACGTGTCCCAGGTTCGATTCCTGGCCGAGCCATTAAGGACTGGATGAATGTGACGTCTTAATCATCATTTCATCCTCATTACGGTGCACAAGTTGCTCACGGGCGTCAACTAGAAAGACGTGAACTCGGCCTCTCAGGAGGCCATATGATCATTATCATACATTCGATTGAATACGACAAAATATTCATTGAGAGTGCCACTTTGTGATGTATAAACCGTAATTCCGAGAGGACTAGAATTAAATTGTATAGATTTAATTTTACTCCGACCAGATAGTACTAAATGTTTGTTTAGAGCTTCATTCCGACAAAAAATGCAGGGATTTAATTTGAACCCGGCATAATAGAGTCAAATGTTCATTCAAATTACAAAGTAAGGGCATAGCGTATAGAAGAGAAAGTGTGGCGACTCCCGGATTTGCCGTATCTTTAGTATGGGTAGTTGCGGCCCCCGCCGACAGACGGCGCAGCGGTATTGCTGGCTGGAGTCACTTTCTAAGCGCTCGCGAGTTTGAAAACACAGAAATACTGCCGTGTTTAGTCCTTATTTCTTGGTGTTGAAAAGTGTATGCGATCAAGAAGCGATAGTGAAATAATACACACGTTATGACACTGGTGTGTTTAGTATTTGTAAGCCTTTATACTTACTTCTTTACATTTGTGCTGTCGAGTGAATTATAACCTGCTAAGATTCGTCAAACAAAACTATGTAAGTAAATATGCCGTGTTGTTTTGTTCCCGGGTGCCGATCTGGATACGACCTCCAAAAGGCGAAGATGATTTATTTAAATGGGCAAAGGCCATTCCGAGGAAAGACATTAAATTATCAAATAAGGCACATGTAGGTGACGAACATTTCTCCGATAATTTCCTTATTAAAACGGACACTTTCACAACAGATGGACAGACAGTCGAAATGGCAAGAATGAGATGGAGTTTGAAGCCTGGTGCAGTCCCACACATTTTTCCCAACTTGCCGAAATATTTCACTACGCAACAGAACGCACGCAAATCTCCACTGAAGAGGACTATGAAAAAGACTGACATATCGAAATCTTGTACCAAAATTTCGGCAGTTAGTTCTCCTATGGTAGTTCCTGGTACTTCTTATGGTGTAGATAATGAGGACGATGCCAGAAAAGTTATAGCCAGTCTCAAACGCAAAGTAAAAAATCTTAATAGAAATTTAGTGAGAACACAGAATACGCTACTGAACAAGAGGGAAAAGGTAACATTGTTAGAAAAGAGAATTGCGACTGTTATTCCATCCCAATCTCGTTGTACATGTAATCCGAATTTCCTGAGTAAGAAGCAAGAGTTAGTTATAGACACTATGCTTAAGAAGTGCCAAACAAGCCCAAGAGGCATGCGATACAGTGATGAATTTATTCTGGAGAGTTTGCTTCTTATAATTAAATCTTCCAAGGGTTACAGGCATTGCCTAAGGCACGGCTTACTACCTCTCCCTTCTGAAAGTCATTTAAGGGATTTAAATGATCGTATGGGGCAAACACAATTGCTATAAATGCAATTGCAGAAGCATTTAAAAATGAACAAGACGAAAATCAACGTTTAGGGGTAGTGATATTCGATGAAATTAAGTTGAGGGAGGAAATTCGATTTAATTCTTCCTCGCTCAAATTGGATGGATTTGTGGACTTAGGTGATTTAACCCCGGAGGATAAAAGGAATTCCTTAGCCAACCATGCTTTGGTATTCATGTTTGTTCCCCCCCCCCTCCATAATTGGATCCAGCCGGTAGCAGTTTATGCCACCAAAAATGCAACACCTGGTGATATTTTGGCCACTGAAGAAAATGGAAATTGCAACACCATGAAGGCATTGGTCGTTTGTGTTGATTTTCAAGATATGGAACAATGCCATGTAGGTATGTGAACAATCAAAGTTTCAGATCCAATGGATTGTTGCTACAGGTATCCCCACGTGATTGGTCGCGGAGGAATCAACTCCAGTATACGGACTCTGGTGTAGCGTAGTTGACTTGCAGTCTGTTCAGTGAAGTGTTCCCCGTCAAACATGCCTCGACGACAGTGGAGCACGCTATCAACAACTGTCGCCGTTTGAGGGGGCTCGGATAATTGGGCTGTGTGAGGATGGATTATCGCTAAGGACTGTCGCTGTACGTGTTGGCCGACAGGCATCTACGGTACCACGTGTATGGCAGCAGTGGTCAAATTAAGGTACCCACACTCGTAAACCTGGCACAGGCCCAGTGTGACAGACAACTGTGGGAGAGGATCGCCTCATCATTCGGATGGCTCGGATGGAATCCCATGCAACAGCAGTGCAAATTCGAGCAGCTGTGGCACCCCACGTTACACAACAAACAGTTGGTAATCGCCTGCGTGCAGCTGGCTTACGATCCCGTGTCCCTGCAGAAGGTGTTTCATTGACCCCAAAACAGCGATGTGTAAGGCTGGCCTGGTGTCGAGAACGATCGACGTGGGTCGACGAATGGCATTGAGGCGTCTTTAGTGATGAATCGCGCTTCTGTCTTGCCCGCAGTGATCGCCGGAATAGTGTGCGCCGACGTACCGGGGAGAGGGGCCGCCCAGACCTTATTGTCGAAAGGCACACAGGGCCAACACCAAGCATTATGGTCTGGGGAGCTATTGGCTTTAATGTGAAATCACAATTAGTGCTTGTTGAGGGCACTATGACTGTTCGACAGTACGTTGATACGGTACTCAATCCAGTGGTTGTCCCTATGATGGCAAACATTGCTAATGGGATGTTTCAGCAGGATAATGCCCGGGTTCACACTGCACGCATCTCCAGGGAAGCTCTCCACGACATCACAACCTTATAATGGCCCGCCAGATCCCCGTACCTCAGTCCTATTGAGCATGTGTGTGACATGATGGGTCGACAACTGACCAACCATTCACAGCCACCCACAACTCTGGAACAACTGACCCGTGCAGTGCAGCAAGCATGGGCCACAATTCCTCAGGAAGCGATCCAGGTCTTCATTGACTCCATGCCTCGAAGAATTCATCAATGTATTGCAGCTCGTGGTGGGCACATACTGTATTGATTGTTGTCCAAACTTGCGGTCAGAGGGACCTGAAAGTGTTTTCATCGAATCACAACCGAACACTCGTCCTGCATGTTCAATTGCAGCAATGTAGCACCACTCCTTCTGGATGTTGCAATTTCCATTTTCTTCAGTGTACTAATCCAAATTATTGTACAGCTGGAACAAGCTGGAGCGAGAGTGATAGGTTTCACAAGTGATGGAAGTCAGTCGAATAAGAAGGCTTGGATAAACTTAGGAATAACCGGAAAACCAGGAAATGTGAAATGTAGCATCTGAAATCCAGTTCATCAAGAGAGAAAACTGTGGGCCTTTTCATACTTTGTACATATCTTAAAATGTGTAAGGAAATATCTCCACGATAAAAGTAAGTAACTGTACAAAAATCAAGAAATAGATTTTAATTTCTACGGACAGGTTTATGCCATGGACACTTCCCCCGAGTTCGCAGGTCTTAAAGCTTGTCCAAAATTGACTTCCGCACACATAAACCCAACGTCTTTCCAAAGAATGAACGCGAGACTCGCTTTCCAATTATTCAGCAATGCGACCGCGAATGCCATTAAGTTCTTCCGGCAAACTAACCCCGACATTATTAGCGGCAGTGAAAATACAGAATTATTCACGAGAGACATATCTATCAGATGCGCTTAACTCCAGAATACCAACAAACGCACTGTACAAAGATTCTCCTTCGCACAAGACATTAATGGACTTTTATGAAACCATTAGCTCAGAAAATAACACATTTGCCTCAAATAGGACAATGGAATCTCTGAGAGTCACGCTAAAGAGTACCTTAGAAGTCGCTCATTATTTATGGTCCAAAGGCTTCAAGTACGTGTTGACAGGGACATTCAATCAATACCCCTTAGACCGTCATTTCGGAATTTTAAGGTCCATAAGTTGCGACGATCACCCATCAACTGTAGATTTTCCGCATTTGCATATGTTACAGTGCGTGTATGTTCCAATTAAGATGGCTATATCAGCGTCCGGGAACTGTGAACCTAAGTTAGAACCACCTCTCACGTCATTTGTTAATCAAATGCGATTATATGCGAAGCAAACCGAGGAACAAAACAAATCTGTTAAGTTGTGTGTGGAGGACAAAATTAGAGACAAAATGGTGATAACAGACTGGGAGAATGATCCTCCCCTTCCTTAGGAAGACAACATTCCGAAACAATGCTTGGTTTACTATCTAGCAGGGTACATTGTCAAGCAACTAAGGAAAGGAATCAGCTGTGTGAAGTGTGCAACAACCCTTCAAAGTGAAAGACCGTCTGACACAACAGCTGCAACGTTCACTAACATAAAGGACTTTGGCACAATAAATGACCTTACTTATCTAACTCACCCACCCGACAGTGTCTTCAACATTCTTTTACAGGTCGAAGTAGTCGTTCAAAAGAAACTAGCTTCCCTTTCAAATTTGTGGGGTGATATATTTTATGAGTGTTTGGACAGCATTGATGAGATTGTTTTAGGGCCGTGTGATTTAGGATGTTGTATGGAACATAAACTGGACCTTATTGGAAAACTCGTTTTTCATTTCATGAAGTGCCGGTTTTTCTTTCGTACGAAAGAATTTAGGAAAGAGCAATCATCTTCTAAGTCTGGAAAATCGTCGAGTAAGCTGTCCAAAGTTTTGGACAACTGACAGCTATAATTTGCATGGGTGAGTTTGTATTATATTATACTGTATTATATTATATTTACTGTATTTGAGCAGTAGTGAATGTCTGTAGCTTTACGATTTTTACACATTCAGTTTTGACTCCCGTCCGAATGTTTTATTTCCTTATTATATGAACCTATGACGTAATCTGATGTTTCATAATTAACACAACGGACGTCAGCGTTTCATATACTCAGTGCGGAGAATTTTATATTTGGATCATCTTGTCTAGTACAACGTAGTGTAAGCTGATAACATTCAGTTGCTGTAAAGTAACATTCAACTGCTTCTATTGATACCGTCCTCACTCAGCGCTAGCCGACGCTAGAGCTGCCTAGCGGCTGGACCGTACAAACTCCACAAGTTGCGTCACTTTCTCTTCTATACGCTATGGTAAGGGTTTGATTTCACTCCGGTGGGAATAGAATGAAATGCTCGTTGGAAGTGTATGAATTTAATTTCACTCCGGCTGGAATAGAACTACATGTTCGATCACACTTTCATTCCATCAGGAATAGCATTAAATTATATGAATTTAATTTCACTCCGGCCGGAATCGAATTGAATGCTCGTTCGTATTTAAGTGTATGGATTTGATGTCACTCCGGCTGGAGTAGAATCAATTGCTCTTTTGAGTTAAACTGTACTGATTTAATTTCACTCCGGTCAGAATAGAATTAAACGTTCGTTCTGAGTTCCGAGTGGAATAGAATTAAATTGTATTGAATTAATTTCACTCCGGCCTGAATAGAATTAAATTGTATGGATGCAATTTCACGCCGACCGGAATAGAATTAAATGTTCGTCCAGAATTTTGTTCCGAAAAGAATTGAATAGAATTGTATGCATTACATTTCACTCCGGCCGGAGTTGACCGAAATATTTTGTTCAGAGTTTCATTTCGAGAGGAATAGCATTAAATTAAAGCGCATGGATTTTTTTTCATTCTCACTGGAGTGGAATTCAATGTTTCCTTCAGAGTTTCATTCCAAGGAGAATTAAATTGGATTCTTTGCATTCAATTTTATTCCCTTCGGAACAAAATCGAGTGTCTCATTCAACATTTCATTCCGAGAGGAATAAAATGCAATGCAATGGATATACGAAGTACGTCCAGAAAGTAAGTTCCGTTTGGTAATAACATTAAATTGTGTACAGATACAGAAAAATATTTATTGCACAAAATTCTACAACCCTTAAACTACTTTTCCACATAACTGCCGAAATGTTGCAGGCATTTGTCGTAGCGTGGCACGAGTTTTTGTATACCTGCTTCATAGACGTGTGCCGCTTGTGTCTTCAACTAGTTGTACGTTCCGCTACAGCGCAGTTCCGCATATGCGCGGTAGACGCTCTGTATCAAGGAGAAGAAACGTGCGCCATTTGGAGAGCGCTGTCAACCACGTACGCGTTGTTGTGCATGTTTACTCGTACAATGTCGGTGTTGATTGAAATCCCACCGCTTGTGAAATCAGATCTGTGATTCGTTTTCTGAATGCTAGGAAAGTGAAACCAATTGAAATTTATCGGCAAATTTGCGAAGTGTATGGACAAAATGCGATGAGTGATTCAATGGTGAGGAGATGGGTCCGACAGTTCAATGAAGGACGTAGTGAAGTGCACGATGAAGAACGAAGTGGGCGTCCATCTTTGGTTACAGAAGAACTGGTTCACGCGATTGATGGCATGATCCGAGAAAACCGCAGGTTTACAATTAGTGCTCTCGCTATGGAATTTCCCCAAATCTCACGATCACTAATTCATGAAATTGTTACCGAGAAACTGAACTTTCGTAAACTTTGCCGACGTTGGGTACCAAAGATTCTTACGGAGCAACACAAAACAAAACGGAGGGGTGGTTCACTTCAGTTTTTGACCCATTACAATAAAGGCGGCGAAGAATTTCTGACACAGATAAGTAGTGGGGTAACACCGGTTCTGCTTTGTCCCCTACTTTCATATAAACTTTTGCCGATATCTCCCGAACGCGTGGTCGGATTTTAACGAACGAGGTATTGTTGGCGTTGGGAGGACGTCCTCTTGGCTCAGAATGTGTGTTGGTATTTTTAAAACACATTTTTGAAAATGTTTGTTTTTTGGATTGGCGCTATTTTGGAAATGATGAATTTTGGGTAAAAGTTTGTTTGAAGGTGGATATGCCCTCTCGGTGGGTAGCAAGTTTCAAGGGTGTAGGAGGAAAAAATGATAGCCTACTTTCTCGCGAACATTGGCGAATGGATGGTTGGATTTTAATGAATGAGGTATTTTTGGCGTTGGGATGACGTGCTCTTGGCTAAGAATGTGTGTGGGTATTTAAAAAAAAAAATGAAAATTCTTGGTTTTGGATTTTTGATTATTTTGGAAACGGTGAATTTCATGAAAAAGTTTGATTGACGTTAATGAAAGGTGGGTATGCCCTCTAGGTGGGCAGCAAGTTTCAAGGGTGTAGGGGCCTATGCTAAAAGAAACTGAATTTTGAAAAATGCTGACTATTTTGGAAACGGTGAACTTGACGAAAAAAGTTTGTTTGTGATGAATGGTTGCTATTTACCCCCTCTATCGGCACTATAAATTTCAACTCGCTAGGTAAAAACCCTATGCACGTTTTGGTGGATTTTTTATCCTAGGTTTTTAATCGCATCGCTAGCATAGCGGTCTGCATGGTTAGCTGCCGCCCCCGGAGGTCCTGGGTTCGATTCCCAGGCCATGCCACGAAATTTGAAAAGTGGTGTGAGGACTGGAACGGGGGAAGATCTACTCAGCCTCGAGTGGTCAATTGAGTAGAGGAGGGTTCGATTCCCACCTCAGCCTACTTGAAGTGGCTTTCAATAGTTTTCCACTTTGTCTTTGGACAAGTGCTGAGATGGTTCCTACTGTAAGGTAACGGTCGCCTCCTTTCCATTTTTTTATGGTCTTATGTGTTTCCATTATGTTTTTCCAGATATTTGAGGAAAGTGTAAAAAAAAAAAAAAGAGATTTGAAGTGACGTTGGATTGTTACGTCAAACACTATTATTTTTTTTGCTAAACATACATACTGAGCCTTATTGCTATAGAAAAATAGTTTTGCTAACAGAAGTCACTGCGTGTTGGGAATGTTAGCATGGGAGAAACCTCAGCTCCTTATCGCAATAAGAAATGCATGTAAGTACATGTGTGTGGGAAGCCTGCCTGCCTGTCTGCCTGCTTTGCAACTTTATCGTTGGGAAACAACGTGAGATAGCGAGAGTAGCTGTTGCTAGATGTGATAACCTGATACTTTGCCCCAAGGTTAGTACGCTCTCAGGGCATTGTTTTGGAAATGCTTATTTTGAACTTCTCATAGGTTGCTCAGTGGCAAAGTCATGTTGGCCCACAGTTATGTGAACTGCCAATGTCAAGACTTTTCTGACTCAGTCAGTCATTACTTGCAATGGGTGTTTTAATGCAGGGTGAGAATTAACGTGTCGGCATATTTATAGACACATTATATATGTAGCGAAACAGTGTATCTTGTTCATTACTTTGCGAGTTACTGTTTGATAAAGACGGTTGTGCTGAGCCGTTAGCTTGCGCTAATTAATTAATTAATAATTAATTAATTAATTAAATTTAATAATAAAAAGATCGATATATTTAAACATTAACTAAAAAGACAAGGTATGTATATTTGTTATAATAATGTTATGGAATAAATTATTGTTATTTGATGGATTATTTTGAAAGTTGATTTAGTAACTTAATGGTATGTACGTACTTTTTTGCTGCAAATAAATCAACATTAACAACAACAACTAATTTTCTGTATATATAAAGGACAAAAAAAATATTATTAATTTGTAAAAGGTATGTACATTTTGTGTATGACTTTACGCTAAAATAAATGAATGAATGAATGAACGCTATTTTATTTAATGCTAATACAAGAACTTATGGAATATATTTATTTTTGTTGCAGAATTAAACTGTGTGCATACCAACCAAACGATTGCGGGGGTAGCAGCGTAGCCCACTAATTTACAATTTTTGATATTGAAAAGGTATGTTTTTTTGGTTTTGTTTGTGCAAAAATTAGCTTACTATTTTTTTCCGAGTGATTGTATTATTATGTCTGTGCATATGAATAATCCTATTACCAATAGCAGTGGCTATGCTGGCTAAAGCACAGCGTTAGGTCATGGGGCCAAGCTCTCTGCTAACTCGGTACACGTGTGGGTTCTAGCCCCACCCTCTCCCATTCTTGAAATGGTTTTCCATTTTCAACGCCAGGCAAATGCTGGGGTGGTACCTTTTGACAGACCACGGCCGCTTCCTTTCACATGCTAGCCCAGTTTCATCGATCTTTCTCCATTCCATGTCTCATTCCGGCACGCAGGTCGCTCACGGGCGTCGACTAGAAAGACCTGCACTCGGCCTCTTAGGAGGCCACATGACAAACAAAATAATCCTATTGCATAGCCTAAACCTTTTTTGAGTGTTTTGTTATTACATGCTATAATTGAATTAATCCATATGTTTACTGATTATATATATATATAACTACTAATGGGGTTTTATTGCTTTTCTTTTCAGATATATATTAAAAAAGAAGCATTATCCAACATTTGTAACTAATTGGTTGTTTGCTGAAGCCCTAGCCACTTACACTTGGAGAAACAACAGTTGCTACGACTTGTGTTCGTGTGTGTGAGTGAGTGAGAGTGTGCTCCAGTGTCTGAAGACATCTGTATTTGCTGGTTTTTCGGATTATCCTATTAATAAAGTGAGTTAACATTCAATTTATTGTCCTTTTTTAATTATGTCTACGTCCATGTATCAAGACATAGAATGGCAACCGTTAGTCAAATGTTTTAAAAGTAGGATATGTTCAGGCCGAATTCATAATGTGAAAAACTGTCTATCCCCTAAAGAATTTGTTGAATCGTGTTTATCTATTTTTCTGAATAAAAGCAAACAAGGCTTAACAATGCATTACGCCCTAAAAATCAATTTTGAGTTACTATGCGAATTTCTTTTGATTAAAAATAATGTTGAAGAAAAACATAGGTTTAATCTTTGTACAAAAATGGGGAAAGTACTGATGGCCGATAATTTAGAAACATGCTACCAGATAAATGCTATTGATGGACTTGCCAGTAAATTTGATAAGTTACAAGACGGACCTAGTGGCCTGGCTCTGAGTAGCATTGAATATTTGCATATTAATATTTGTAAATACAATCCATTCAATGAAGGATGTAGCTATATTCCCACACCGAGCTTTATCGCTTTGAGAAAAGCAGTCATCAATGTATGGAACACAGACGATTACTGCTTTTTGTGGAGTATAGCTAGTTGTTTGCAATCCTGTCAAGATAGAAATGTTCATTACCCAGGGAAGTACAAAGCTATGTTTAACCACTTAAAGCAAACTCTGAATCTGGAACATGTTTCATTTCCCATGTCTCCAGATAAAATTCATTTATTTGAGAAAGATAATCCAAATTTCTCTTTCATGGTGTATGGTGTCGATGGATCCAATATTGTGGGCCCTTTGTATGCCACCAAAGAGACACAACAATATCACATTCACTTATTACTTTTGTCTCATGGGGATAAAAGCCATTATTGTTGGGTAAAGAATTTGAGCAGATTGGTAAGCAGCCAATTGTCCAATGATGTGCATGCAAAACACATTTGCGAGCGATGTCTTCAGTATTTTACAACTGATGAACTTTTGAAACGACATACTGAAGACTGTGAAGGGCAGACGGCAGTAAAGCTAGTCTTGCCCGAAGGGAATGACACAGTCTTAAAATTCAAGGCCACTAATAAACAATACATAGTACCATTTACTGTTTATGCCGATTGCGAGGCTCTGACTGTTCCCATTCAGGGATGTGCACCAAGCCCCAATACAAACTCGACCTATCCAGTGCAGAAACATGAACTTTTTGCCGTTGGCTATTATGTTGTATGTCACTACGATAAATCCCAATGTGAGTATGCAAGTCACCAAGTTTCGGATTGTGCGCTGTGGTTTGTTGATCAAATGGCGGCTTTGGCGGGCAAAGTAGAAACAATTTTGGATAACCCTGTACCAATTCAGATGAATGACGTACAGCAAAAAGAATATGATCAAGCCACCACCTGCCACATATGTGAAAAGCTTATTCTAGGCGGGGAAACAAAAGTAAGAGATCGCTGTCATATGACCGGAAATTTTAGAGGTGCCGCTCATAGAGAATGCAATTTAAAGTATTCTAAACCTCGCTTTCTTCCCGTCTTCTTACACAATTTCTCACGCTACGATCTGCACTTCATTGTTAAAGAATTTGCTCATATAGATAAGAGCAAATTTAACATTTTAGCTAAGAACCATGAAAGCTTCATTCCTCTTTCATGGAAAAAGGAACAATGAGCATTCTTTTTTTCGACTCATTCAAGTTTATGTCTACTTCGCTGGATAGCCTTGTCAAAGGCTTAAGCGAGAATGAGTTGAAACATACCCAATCCCACTTTACGGATACAAAACAAAATAAATTATGTGTTCGTAAAGGTCATTTTCCTTACGACCAGGTGCTTAAAGAAACGACTTTGCCCCCTAGAGATTTTTTTTCTCAGTTAACTCGAAGCACCATCAGTGAAGAAGAGTATGCCCACGCACAGCATGTTTGGCGTGCTTTTGCCATAGAAAACATGGGTCAATATGCTATGCACTACTTAAAATTAGACGTGTTGTTGTTGACTGACGTGTTTGAGACGTTTCGTCAGCTATGTCATTTGATATACGGGCTCGATCCCGCACACTACTATACCAGTCCTGGGTTGAGTTGGGACGCTGCCCTCAAATTTACCCAAATTGAGCTTGATTTACTGACAGATCCCGATATGGTACTGATGATGGAAAAAGGGATTCGTGGAGGGTTCGTATCACTTAATCAGCGATATGCCAAGGCAAATAATCATTACATGCCTGATTATTGTCCCGAAGAACCAGAATCTTACTTGATGTATTTCGAAGTAAATAATGTATACGGATTCGCTATGAGCAGACCGGTGCCGAACAAAAACTTTGTCTGGCTGTCTGAGGATGAAATTAAAGATTTTGATGTGCATAGCGCCAGCAAGCAACAGGACGTGGGATATGTTCTTGACGTTGACTTAGCTTATCCCCCCGATCTCAGACAGCAACATGGTGATTTCCCCTTTTGTATAGAGAAAATGGTGCCGCCCGAGAGTAAGGGTAATCATAAAAAATTGATGGGTACCTTATATGACAAAAATCACTATGTATTGCACATTGACATGCTGGTAGAATGTTTAGCCCAGGGCTTAACACTGAAAAAAAAATCCATAGAGGTATTTCTTTTTGTCAGAAACCATGGTTGAAACCTTACATGGATTTAAATACCGCTCACAGACAATGTGCCACTCAGCCATTTCAAATAATTTTTTTAAACTGATGAATAATTGCATTTATGGCAACAGTCTTGAAAATGTGCGGCAGTATAGGGACATAAATTTGGTGAACACATGGCATGGACGATGGGGCGCTCAAAAATATATTTGAAAACCAAATTTTAAATCTTTGAACGTTATTGATGATGATTTAGTTACTATTGAACTTTAAAAAACTAAGGTGGTCATGAATAAACCTATCTATTTTGGCCAAGTCATTTTAGATTTTTCTAAATTGCATATGTATAAATTTCATTTTGGTCTTGCAATGAGGCAATTTGGTACCATTTCATTGTTATATACAGACACGGATAGTTTTATTTACCATATCCATGGCTGCGATCCGTATGTCGTTGTCAAAGAAAACCCAAAATGGTTTGACACGTCCTCGTTTTGCGAGAAGAACGTATTTGATATCCTCCGTGGTGAAAAGTCTTTGTGTGGATGATTATTTACATGTCCTTCAAACCTACTCAGGCATGACGCATAGTCAGTTTAGAATTATGTCTAAAACCATAATTTATTTTTAATGAAACGGAAACAAACACTTGCTTGGATGATAAAAGGCAGTGGTGTCAGGATATGATGACAAGCGTTCCCTTTGGTTACAACCAGTAATGGTTGTTGCCTTTGTTATTGTACAATACGACAAGTGTTTGGTTTGGTTGCTATCAAGTGAGTGATGTCATGTTGAGCCTCGGAATAAAAAATAAACAAATTGTAGTGTATCATATAATTTTTGTTTTTCAACCTGTGTGCATGGATTGATGCAAGGATGTATGAATGTATGTAAATAGATGTATATAAACTGTATGTCTTGTGCTATTTGCCTGTCAACACATAAAGAGAGGCATGCATCAACGTTTGCATGCCTCACTGTGCACATGCTAGATTAAAACATGTTGGCTTTTTTAAAATTTAATTTAGCTAGTGGCTTAATAAGCCTCACCTTTCAGCAAACTGCCCACCCATCCTCAGTAGACATGCAGCTTAATAGGCCTCTCTAGGTGCTGGCTTAATAAGCCTCATGTTTGAGCAAACTGACCATCCATCCTCAGTAGACATGTAGCGTGAATAAATTCTAGTGCATCCCTTGACTCTTTTAAGCGCATTATACGTATTGATAATTTTTACAGTTTATTTTGGTTTCGTGATAACCCTATAGCCGTTTGCAAACTTCACAGTAATGTAATAAATGGAATTGCATTGCGTCTTACAGAAATAGATGGTCCTATGAAATTCCGTTGCCATGGTTACCAGCTTTCATTCTTTCATAGATTATTAAATGAAATTATTTTTCTGGGTATATCTCAAAAACTGTTGGTTTTAGGGCCTTAAAATGTGGTAAAGGGCCCCCGAGTTTTGATTCTCACATTGAGGGTTTCAAAATAAGCTTTGTTTCGTCCTTCTACGCCTATTTCAGCATGTATTTTAAGGGGGTAGGCCCCCTTTTATGAAAGGTACGGAGAAGAGTTACATCAATGTTTAGTGTGGTGCCTCTGCTGGATTACTGTATCAAATTTTACGTTGATCCACCCAGCCGTTCTCAAGTTATAAGGACTCAAAGTTGTCCACAGACAGACATACAAACAAACAGACAGACAGACAAAAACATTATTTTTGCTCGCATCCATCATAAAACAGTCTGAAACGCGCAAATAACGCAAATTTCCGTGGAAATTCAGAAAAAACAGACAACCTTTCATTTTTATATATATAGAGATAAACCTTTAAACCAAAACCTTATTTTAGATTTTATAGATGTCAGAGCTCTACTATTTTTAATAAAAAATAGTGGTGATTTAGCACCATTTACATATTTACCAAATTTTGAAAATTCGTTTCGACGGTGGCAATGGTTAGTGTTTTGCGCCACTTCATTAGCAGATGCGCTAGTCATTGAACCCTATCCCTATAAATACATTTTAATTGATGTGTCTGTAACTTCTTACTAGCCCTCCTTGGGCGACTGATTTAAAACTTCCCAAAATCATCCTCCTATTTTTGATCGGAAGTACTTCATCATATACCACACAATTGAAATGGCAGGGTCGTGGAGTGTTGGACACACATTTGGTCAACCTAACTGGTATCATTTGGGCGTTCAACTATTAGGTGTAATTCCCTATAAAGAAAACTAATTATAACCTTCAAAATATGTGTATTAATATCAACTTTAAACATATGGCGGGGACTCTCGTCGAACAGACTATGGTTTCCTATCTTCAATTCTCCTCGGCAATGACGAAAACATGTGACCCAAAATGAATGTTGGAATATAAAGATGTTTGTTACTCACTCATCGACGATCTTGCAGAAAATCTACGAGACATGCTCGATAGATCAGTTCTCCCCAGCATTTCTAAGATTTTCCACACGTGTTTTGAGGTTAGAGATGTTTACTGGTTTACATAGCCACATCTCTGCGAAAGAAATGAATGTGCTTCCGTACCCAACTTGAATTGTGCTAACAGAGATAACATCGTTGTGATTTGTAGCCGTTTCGAGTACTTTCGAAAGCCATGCTTTCAACAAAACTGTTTCTCCAAATAGGCCTACGCCAAATTACGAGAACGCGACCTTTCCAACCAGACGCTACAATAGAAGTGAAGCCTCACTCCACACGAAAAAAGCCACCTCTCATCTTGTAAACACATGTTTTCGTCTTTCTCCGCCAGGGTCATGATACCCTCCAACCCATACAAAATACACCAATAATCTCGAACCCATGTATATTTCTTACAACTCATGGCGCGAAACTCTTCTCTGACGTCAGAATCTTACACAATTTATACAAAGCTTTCTTCAAGACAAGGGAAGTTATTCTCGGCCCAATCTAAATTTGGCCTAGAGTTTCCTGCTGTTGCAACATCTTGTAGCTTGCCTAACACAATCCGCTGTCTTGTATGCTGACATCTCCCATACAAATTAAATGAAATATTCCTGACTGAGTCCCCGAGATACACAAGATATATATACACTAAATAAAATGAAATCCTACAACCTAAATGATGATGATGAACAAGAAAAGAAATGGTATGAACAAATTACCCTAACCCGACTTCTCTTGCAGTCAACCAAATAAGGGTTTGGGAACATTGTGACCGGAACAGTCACAATACGCCCCCATGTGATTCACACGGGTGAAACAAGTGTGGATCACAAACAACGCACTGAAACCACAAAGAACACACTATTACATAAATAAACCCTGGAAGACATATATACACACACACTTGTCAAATTTTCACACATTCTCACTCTCTCGAATGTCTTATTGTGTCCATTTCCTAGCCTCACTGATTTCTCTCAAGTGTCTTAGGTCTATCACTTCATTTTCTTCGTCTCATCATGAGACCCTATCGCTTCACAAGCCATGGTATTTGCCTGCACAGGCCTTATCATACCATCTATCCATCTAACACTCGATGCCACTTTGCTGGTTAGCATTCTTCGTCACATCTCTTGAGTTTTGTCATGCCATCACGTTATGTTGACTAATTCTCTAAGAGTCCATGCCATATTATTTTACAGAGTGATATCTACGGAGATTCCTAATATTATGTGTACTGACAGACTTACCATCCTGGTCCGTTAAACTATAGGCACACTCACCAATACGTTTAACCACCTTAAAAGGCCCCTGAAATAGATGAAAAAAAAAACTAAACCAACCCCTAAACTGAAGATAGATAAGAACCCTGAAACACACCTGATCGCCTATCCCAAAAAAAAACTGAATTTAACCCTCCAAAAACTGTAAGCTGCCAACTTCCTACTCATCTCCCTCAAACTTACCTGCCAAAATGATACACTCGATGAAGGTCGACTGATATCCTGATTCAGCATAATGCCTATTTCTTTCTCCTCTGGTTCACCTGTACTCTTTCGTTGCCACTTTCCTGACGCCCCCCACCCCTCTGATAGTTTTCCTGTGCTGATATTATCCTTATCCTGTTTCTTTCTACTTCTATAATTCCTTATTTCCACCTCCCGTTTATTCTGTCTACTAGAATCTCCCTGATGACTTTCACCTAACATCACCTCCAAATGTTGTTCACTCTCACTTAACGTCTCCTCCCACTGCCGTTCACTCTCCTCTAAGTTACTATCACCTACCATCCCTTTCAACTGCTGTTCACTCTCGTCTACGCTACTATCACCTACCGTCCCTTTCAACTGCTGTTCTCTCTCGTCTACGCTACTATCACCTACCATCCCTTTCAACTGCTGTTCACTCTCGTCTAGGCTACTATCACCTACCGTCCCTTTCAACTGCTGTTCACTCTCGTCTACGCTACTATCACCTACCGTCCCTTTCAACTGCTGTTCACTCTCGTCTACGCTACTATCACCTACCGTCCCTTTCAACTGCTGTTCACTCTCGTCTACGCTACTATCACCTACCGTCCCTTTCAACTGCTGTTCACTCTCGTCTACGCTACTATCACCTACCGTCCCTTTCAACTGCTGTTCACTCTCGTCTACGCTACTATCACCTACCGTCCCCTCCAACTGCTGCTTCTCTGCTGCTTCGTCCACACACAACTTCACAGATTCTACCTGCCTGCCTACCTCCATTCTAATAGCCTCTCCTTGCTGCCTAACTTCTCCTACCTCCTTACTTACAGGATCTTTCACTTCTCTTTCCTGTTTGTTCACTGCCTCTATACCGGACTCTAACTTCTCTGTACTAGACTCTACCTGCTTGCTCCACTTATCCACACTAGGCTCAAACGTCTCACTCACGGACTCTCCCAGCTTGTCCAACTCTTCCCTACTGGACTTACACGTCTCACTCACAGACTCTACCAGAGATTCCAACTCCTTACTGACAAATACTCCTAAATATGTTACTTCCTTACTTACAGATTCCTTCCAAGACTCTATCTCCTTGGTCACTGACTCTACCTTCTCATTTACAGAGCCTACCTGCTCCTTAATTTCCTTACTCATAGATTCTCCTTGCTTCTTAATCTCTTTTATTTCACTCAGTAGCATTTGGATCAAACTATCGTTCATAACCCCCCCATTTACATTTAAGTTACTACCTTCAGCGATCAGCTGCGACTCAGTAGTAACAATGGTAACATATGTTCCCACTGTCTTTTCCACATCTTCCTCACTGCCACTTCCCCCAGTTTCCTGATTACCTGACATTTTACTGTTGGATTTACACACAACCCTTGACCTTAATTCTAAATTGTCTGATGTGGACATACCCCTTAAAACAAAACAAATTACTGTGAACCCTAATACTCCTAAGGTGTCTATCGGCTGTGTGCATATGTGCCCTAATGATACCTGCTCGGTTTCCCTACTCTTTCCCCACGTTGAGGTGCTATGTTGTTACTTATTACTAGCCCATCTTGGGCGACTGATTTAAAACTTCCCAAAATCATCCTCCTATTTTTGATCGGTAGTACTTCATCATATACCACACAATTGAAATGGCAGGGTCGTGGAGTGTTGGACACACATTTGGTCAACCTAACTGGTATCATTTGGGCGTTCAACTATTAGGTGTAATTCCCTATAAAGAAAACAAATTATAACCTTCAAAATATGTGTATTAATATCAACTTTAAACATATGGCGGGGACTCTCGTCGAACAGACTATGGTTTCCTATCTTCAATTCTCCTCGGCAATGACGAAAACATGTGACCCAAAATGAATGTTGGAATATAAAGATGTTTGTTACTCACTCATCGACGATCTTGCAGAAAATCTATGAGACATGCTCGATAGATCAGTTCTCCCCAGCATTTCTAAGATTTTCCACACGTGTTTTGAGGTTAGAGATGTTTACTGGTTTACATAGCCACATCTCTGCGAAAGAAATGAATGTGCTTCCGTACCCAACTTGAATTGTGCTAACAGAGATAACATCGTTGTGATTTGTAGCCGTTTCGAGTACTTTCGAAAGCCACGCTTTCAACAAAACTGTTTCTCCAAATAGGCCTACGCCAAATTACGAGAACGCGACCTTTCCAACCAGACGCTACAATAGAAGTGAAGCCTCGCTCCACACGAAAAAAGCCACCTCTCATCTTGTAAACACATGTTTTCGTCTTTCTCCGCCAGGGTCATGATACCCTCCAACCCATACAAAATACACCAATAATCTCGAACCCATGTATATTTCTTACAACTCATAGCGCGAAACTCTTCTCTGACGTCAGAATCTTACACAATTTATACAAAGCTTTCTTCAAGACAAGGGAAGTTATTCTCGGCCCAATCTAAATTTGGCCTAGAGTTTCCTGCTGTTGCAACATCTTGTAGCTTGCCTAACACAATCCGCTGTCTTGTATGCTGACATCTCCCATACAAATTAAATGAAATATTCCTGACTGAGTCCCCGAGATACACAAGATATATATACACTAAATAAAATGAAATCCTACAACCTAAATGATGATGATGAACAAGAAAAGAAATGGTATGAACAAATTACCCTAACCTTACTTCTCTTGCAGTCAACCAAATAAGGGTTTGGGAACATTGTGACCGGAACAGTCACATGTCTAATGATGCTTTAGCGCGTTATTAATGTCATTTAACAACCATTCTCTACCCTATGGTAGATATTATCTTTTTTTTTTCAATTTAAAACAAAATTTAAAACAAAGGTTTTGGTTTATTTTTAGCTTTAAAAATAGTTTAAAATGATAGCTTGGTTTCTTTCTTTCTTTCTTTCTTTCTTTCTTTCTTTCATTCTTTCTTTTAGAAAAACATGAACATGTATGATAATATGAATGATCATATTGCAGACAGCCTAGTTTATATTCAGCAAACACAGTTGTTGCTTCTTCCAGTGTTCAAAACCACATGTTTTCATGGACGTGGTCCGTGGCAAGAAATTCATCAAGCACTATTAATGGATGTCATATGCACCAAAACACAAATTTTTCTTATCGATGATAATTGTCATTTACAAAAGTATACCTATTTACGTCTTGTGAACCATGAAACACAAAAAAATTGGCTGTTGATGTTGGTTCAACAGTTATCGCGTACCTGTTACAAACATTATTATATTTTTGTCAATTTATCCAATACTATCTACAACTTTAGGCATTAAACGCTCAGGCTTAAAGAAACACTCTTTAATGTATTGACAATGTTGTTGTTTGTGGTGGTGTTGGTGTTGTTATATAAAGATGAGAGTGTTAAAAAATAACACTCTTTTCTTTCCTTATAGCCAAGCCAAGCATGGACGCCTTGAACGCCATTGGCCAAGATAGCGGCCTTGTACGCAAGAAAATGAGTGAATTGCCTACACAAACACCATTTCGCATTCATAAAATACGAAAATTAAAAACGAAATTTGGTGAACCAGCTCTTTGCATTTGTCAAGACTTTGAGCCATTTCTTCCCACACGATTTAATAACCTACCTGATAATGTCATGGAAGATGTCAATTCGAGTATTCACCCTGTGTATTTAATCTATGAGGGTGAAAAAATAATCGTTGCAAGATTCGTTTTTTAAAACTAGATAATGAATAATCATTGTACGCAAGACATAACTTTTTGTTGTTGTTGTTATAGCTAAAATTACTAAAACAAAAAAACTATTTTTTTCAGTGCTCAACAGTTTTGTCGTTTATTAATTGTTGCTGATGGGCTACGTCAATACAAACATTGCCTATGATGCATGTTTTTTACTTTTTTTATGTACATGTGTAGTTTTTAAAATAAGTTGAAATGTCATGCACTTAAGGATAGCTTGTTCATTTATCACATTCACTCATGCAATGCAAAAACAAGTAAAAACATCAACATTATTTACTAAATAATTTAAAGTTAACGTTACATTGTGTTAAATGGTCACATGGTTTTGTACAAACAGAATCATAATGACATGTTTTATTACAAAATAATAATAATAAGAATAATAAAAAACAACGTAGTCCTAAACTTGTTAATTATTTTAATTACTACTACGACTACATTTAAAACAGGTTTTTTACTTTTATTTCTTTACTAGTGCTTGCTGTGCATGAGGAGGGTGTTTAATAAACAAGCAACCCTTAACACCATAACGTTTCAACTTATTTTATTAATTAGTACAAACACTATTGATATTTTTTTTGTTTATAATTATGAAATTTGAAACTATTAGTCAATAATAATGCATTGTAATTTCTATTTATTGTTTATAATTTTAAAATGGAACACCATTTATATTATTTTTCATAATTATTATATTGAAACTATTAGTTAATAATAATACACATTCGTCCTTTTTTATAGTTTATAATTTTAAATTCAAACACCATAATTGTTTATAATAATTATAATTATTATATTTGAAACTATTAGTTAATAATAATATACTGTCGTCCTTTTTTATTGTTTTTTACTTTTTAATTGAATTACCATTTATATGATTGTTTATAATTATAATATTTCAAACTATTAGTCAATAATAATGGGGGAAAAACACAACATGGTCTCTTGTTTATTTTTTTTAAAATCATAACAGTGATATTATACATTTATTAAATTAAGTTCATGATGTTAAAGTCCATATTTAGATAAAAGTAATTTGCTTTTCATAGCACCGATCACCATAAATGCAGCCATTCGTTCCGATAGAGTGGCATCTGAAGCTGTTAATCGTTCCTTGGCAATCCTTAACAAGACTTTGTCGGCAATGTGTCTTAGTGTGGGATCACTGTTTTCATAGGCTATATCATGATTACGACATGCATGGTCCAAAGCATTTATCCGCATATTCCCTCTCCTCAAACGATCTTCAAGACGAGTACCAGGTCCACAAAAGCTGTAAGCAGGTAAGTGAGCTTCGAATGGTAAGTTTTTAGTGATGTTATCAATAATTCCAGGGCCAATACACCTGGGACATACAGGTTTCAATCGGTGAAAAACACTTTTTTTTGTTATTCTTCTTGTTCTTCTTCTTGTTCTTGCTGTTGTTGTTGTTGTTGTTGTTGTTGTTGTTTGTCGGTGGCTGCCGACGAGCATGGTAGGTGGTTGTTTTCCACATGACAGCCATGGAATGACGAAACAATGTCTATACAGTGAGTTTTATGACCATGATATAATTTCATCAATTGACATGTGGCACACTGTCGAATGGAAGGTATTTTTGCCATGGTTAATTGCTTGTGATGGGAAAAATGATTGCATGGTTGTAGTTCACTCAATACAGGGTCGGTAGTCCACTCAGTAGGCGCCTTTTCCCAAATTTCTTTCACAGCGTTGGCAGCGACATAAAAAAGAAATGATTTAGGTAGTGCCAATAATTCATGATATGTAAAGTTAATCAGTTTTTTTCTTTCACACAAAGAACTTTCCAATAGCCTTGTCGATTGTAGTAGCGTCCATGTTTATAACGTTGATGTTATCACCTCACGTGTACAAGTCTCACTGCTATCATTGGACGATAAACTTTCAGTTTTAATTTTATTTAACAACTCCCAACATGCGCTGGTGGTGAGCCAATGAAACAATTGTCACGCATGCGCTAGGGCTTTATTCTGAATATTGTCACAAGGACAAGTGTCCATGAGCGTTTGCAGGGATGGACAACCCTGATCTAAAAGGTCAATACATTGACAGTGCGAGGGTAAAAGTGGTTGGAGCCACTGGCGTTTTTCACCCCCTTTAACAAATAACACATTGGCCGAGGACAAATGAGCTTTCATGACTACGTCAAGATACTTGTAAAAAATATTACCTTTTTTCCATACTAATTGCAAATGATTTTAAATCCATTGGCTCTACTTTTTATCTGTTTCACTAAGCAACTCGAAAGCAAAAGGAGGTTTAAACACCAAATGGATTGGGTTACACACCCAAATCGTACTACAATCGATAAAAGCTACTTCCTTAAATATAAATTTGTTGTCTGCAATTTTAAACCCCTGACAATCCACGATGAGTGTGCGCATGATGTTTTTTTAATATATATTTTTTACTTGTTATCTCGTTGACGTCTAATCAACAACTAACCCATTTCATGGTTTAACATTGCAAAAGTCAAAGGACTCCAGAAAAAAAGGAACAAATAAATTGAACAAGAGCTAAATATTATTTTTTACAAATTTTATTCATAACATAAAAAAACACTCACAATTTTATTACAAAGTTTGTTTGTTTGTTTAATTTGGAACAGCATTCAAATGAATAGTTTGCATAAACGGTCCACAGGTATCTCCTATTTTTGCAGGGTCTGGTACAATGACAGGGTAATTCAAACTCCATGGAATATTGCCAACATCATAGCGATTCAAGTAAGGACAGGATGGACTCCATCGCTGATGATCACTAAATGGTCGATCCCCTATTTCCCAGTTTCCAATTTCAACATTGCAAAATATACACTTGACCACATCCCCACGATTTAAGTAATAAAATCCACTCGCAGCCAATTATCCACAATCCATAAAGGGGCTGTCCATGTTTCAAAAGTTTTGAGACGATTAAATTCACATTTTAAATGCCATGGTTTGTCTGTCACGTTGTTGTTGTTGTTGTTGCTTATTGAGGGGCACATGTCGTTTGTTGTTTTTGTTGTACGCATGCCCAGTGCCAGAGTGCAACAGATAGTGTGCAATGAATGCAAAAGTTTATCATCAATCCTATGAATGATGATTTCTTTTCACCTGACTACAGATGGCTTACATGCTGGTTACATAATTGGACAAAGGATGATATTTCACTTGTCTGGCATGAATAATCGAACAGTAGGCACTGGTATGGTCTGGTACATTTTCTTGTGTCTCAAAATCTACCCTTAAATCAATGGTGGTGATTTTTATAGATTCCTCTAGATATGAACAGTCGAAAACTATCAGTGGTGCTTTTGCTTGAAACCCTTTTGGCGACAACATAGGGCAATCCTGTTTTTCTTAATAAGACGATTGAAATTTAGCAAACATATCATAAAGGAGGCCAAACTTATTTTTTGAAAAATTGAGTTCTAACCTCTCATAGGGAATGCAAAAATTATTTAAATATGGTCGTATATTTCTCAAGTGAATGTGATCAAACAGGGTGACATCTTTGCTTTGTTGGTATTTTCTATTGGTTTGAAAACCAATAATAACATAGAGGGGTCTCTCGGTAGAGCGAGCCGATTTGACACTCCAACTATGAGTGTCTGTGGTAGGTAGCAAGGGGTACTCATGTAGACTCCAACTTCGAAAGGCGATATGCAAGGATTTATCTTTTTGCACCAAATTTATCACGCTTAGCTTTTTACGATCCGATAGCGTCACATGGGGCACTTTCCATAGTAATCGAAGCAGTTGAATTTTTGAGTCTATCACTTGTTCGGAGGCTCCTTTTAGTGCATTATATTCACTGCGGTCTCTCACCAGATACAAACTTTGTCTTGCGTTTAAAATTATACGCTTGTGATCTTCGGCAAAGCCAAGGAGTAATTTTAAGTGTAGGAAGTCTGTAAAAGAGCCATCGCTATGAACAAGCCAGTCATTGCTACTGTTGGGGCACCATCCTGCCATAGAAAGCGTTTTACTTTGCTCCTCGCTATAGAAAGGATATAATTTCATAGGACTAGTCATGCCCACATTTCGAGTCATATGTATGACAATATCATTTATCACATAACGTACTTCAGAAAACAGAAAAGCCAAACCATGATTCGCCAACGCAGACGTTGTGGGTGTGCTGCCATCTGCTTTCATCAATTTACCCTCAATTTGAAGGACACTTTCATGATGTAGAGTAAAAATGTCTTGATTGTTAATGATGAATTGAAACTCGTCATTGTTATTCAATCCTGTTGCTTGAGGTTGATAGGAATGCATATCAATACGCACGACGCCATCTTCTACTTGTATGGGATTTAACACTTGCAACAGCTCCTTGTTCATGATTGGGGTGTAACGTATAACCAATGCGTTGTAAACGTTGTCGGTTTACTCGTGTCAACCGTTTCATACACGGTGGGCAACTAACCGATCTGGTAGACGTTGTTGTTGCTTTATTGATAAATTTCATAGCGTCTTTAAAACCAGCTTGTAGGTCACAGGGGGTGTTGGCGTCCAAAGCAATCAGTTGTTGCTTCCTATTCACTAAGCGTAAGGTAATATTACTAATATCGCTGACACACACAGGATGATATAGAACCACTGAAGGGTTTTCACGAATAATATAGCCACAAGGGGAGGTGACAATAAAATCATACAGGGAATGGCTTTGTTCTTGATTCGTAAATACGTCTCTAATAATATTGCAACTCACAGAAATGTGACGGTCCTCGATGAATTTCACTGGATAATATGAATCATGAGGTTGGTGAGCCACCAACACTCTTGGTTTAAATCCTAGTAAAGGACCAATAGAATGAAGTCGTGTTTCAAAGTCAATGTTAAACGTAGAGAAAATACGACAGCGATGAGTAATCGTATTGGTTGTAAGTTCAAATTTGTGTGTCCCATCTGCAAATGGTTTGACACCAAATTGTTTTATCATCGACACGCTAATGGCTTCGTGCACGTCGTCTATGGTATAACCTCCAGGGGGTAGTCTCAGCATATAATCATCATAATAAAATTTGTCATTAATATCTAGTTGTATATAGTAAATTCTATTGTAACTTTCCAAAGAAATTAATCCTAGCACATAGGATTGTTCGGGATGCAATTCAATGGGGAGGGAATACAGGGACACTTCAGGCCCGCGGCTGTGCACGGTAAAGGTCTTGGCGTTGACATTCATAATGATGAGACTGCTGGCTTAACGTGACCTCTTATATTAAAAATGTAAACACAAACGTCCACACTCTTGACTGTCAAAGGTTTGTTGACGATTCACATTATAGAATATCTTTACTCGGTTTCCCAAATAACGAAGCAATTCGATCGGGGGTGGTAAATTTCCATAACTGCCAAAGTACCATACTGTGGAACCTTGTTTCACATAGGCTACACAATGGGTTCCTGGACATGCATCGTCATCTAAATTAATCATGCCTCTTTTTTTTCACGGTGCATTGGGTAATTGATTTCGCATAAATACACCTCGAAAAAGAGAAATATTTAGTTGTTTGGCATAGCTTTTCACTTGTTCATGGGTCATGGCATGACGAGGCAGTTGCCTTAAGCGCTTATCGAAGATGGACATTTTTTTCTTAGACGATAGGCCACTAACTTGTTGATAAAAGACTGGCTTTAAAGGATTGCAATTTCTGGCTCCCATAGCAATGGCTTCTAACGTTTTATTGTGTCGCTCGCTTTCTTTGAGTTGTTGCTTGCCTTGCTCTACGGCTTTTATGGTTTTCGCTACAGCACTGGCACCACCCAAAAGGGATTCCAAAGCTGCCAACCCTGCAAATAAAGCCAGCAAAAAACCCCCACGCTTAGCAACAGGAATGACTCGCCCACGTTTTTTTCCTATCTTTCTTTCTTTTCATTTTATCGATGCATTTTGGTGCGATTTCGGAGCTGTAGACAATCGCACTGCTTGTAAAGATTTTTTGATATCCACTCTTTTTTTTAAGCTTTAACACTGGGTGTGAGGCAGATCGACTTAGTTTCCGACCTGGCTTTTTTCTCTTTTTGAGATTTGTTTTTTTCATGTTCATTGCATATCTCTTTTCACCAAGGTGCTACTTGGTGAACCTTTCACAGCAAACATTCGATAACAACTAACGTAGAGAACCTTATTTCATAGCAGTATATTCCATTTCTATATAAAGCGGAAAATCATTCGCCGTTTTTCCAGCTACCTTTTCCTCAAACGTAAGCATAAGATGAAAGGATAATTCATCTCCAACATTTACTCTTTGATGGTTGTGGACCAACAGTCTATCACCATTTATTTGTATTTTTAAATGTTTCTCATCAGGCATGGCATATTTAATATGAATCACCCCATCATAATGCAATCGATAATGACTTAAACCAGAAGCAAGCATATAGGTAAGTCCATCATTCACCAGTGGTGGTGGGGAATGGTTTCTGTCATTGTTCAGTTTTTGATTTGATAGATACACTAAAAATACTGATGGGACAAATTTATAAAGCCTTTTCATTTGATAGGTCACATAACGTTTCGTGCAGACATCATTTTAGTCTCGAGGCTTCTGCACATCAATAATACGAAGATGATTGGCTGAATATCCCTCAGCGGTTAGTCTCGGGGCCATGTGATAGACACTTTGCACTTTGCGATCGACATAGCTTTTTGTAGCCACCTCTCGAGACCTTTTTGTCAAAGAAGCTGCCGTGGCCATATTTACACGAGCTCGCCGAAACACGTCCATGGTGATAGACGTTAACTAACCTATCCTACTCACTGCTTGCCTATATATAAACCTTATACACACACATTAAAAACTCAGTCGTCAACACTATGGAATTAATGAAACAACCCCATGCTTTGCCCGTCTCTGATTTGGTTTCAGAGCTATCATTGTCCGTGTGTGAACCTAAACGTCATGGCACCCTATTCCCATCTACCGTTCGACGTTATATGGTAGGGCCTTCGGGTTGTGGAAAGACCAATGTTTTGCTGAACATTATTACCGCGCCTCATGTCCTACGATTTCAAAATATTTATATTTTTGCAAAATCCTTGTACCAACCACTGTACGTGTATCTGGAACAAATTATGTCTTCGTTAAATAAAGAAGCCATGGACTATTTTTTTACATTCACATCGCCTCAAGATGTCATTCAACCAGACCGCATTCAACCAGATTCCATTATAATTTTTGATGATATTGCAACTCAACGACAGGCCATTATTCAAGAGTATTTTAGTATGGGACGCCATAAACAAGTGGATTGTTTTTATCTGGCTCAGACCTATTCTTAAATTCCCAAACAGTTGATTCGTGACCATGCCAATCTTATCGTTCTCTTCCGCCAATACTCTAGAAATATCTATCATATTTTTCAAGATCATGTGAATCCAGATATGTCCTTTACAGCTTTCACACAATTGTGTGCCCCGTGTTGGAACCATCATCCCCATGCCTGTTTGGTTATAAATAAACCGAGTGAACGATGTGAGGGACGTTATCGCTTGGGTTTTGATCATTTTATTTCTGTTTAAAAAGACCTAGGGTTTGACATTTTCTGTTAGTGTGTCTTTACCTTCACCATGGCGAACGCCATAGGGTACAAGAAACATATTCAAATCATGCAGCGTATTATTGAGGCACGAAATACGATTCGACATAAATTTCGTGAATTACAACGTTTAAAAATCGTCAATACTTTACCCATGATAAAACATGCTTCATCATCAGTTGATGCCATGAGGGTCAAACCAAATGCTTCTACTGCTACTGCTGCTACCTCTCAAACCAAACCCTTAACAAGTTCAAAATTTACTCAAACAGATTCCACACGACAGGTAAAATCCTCCTCCTCTTCCTCCTCTAATGTTAGTGAACAAGAACATGAACAAGAAAAGAAGAAGAAGAACAAGAACAAGAACAACATGAACAAAGTGAAAGTGAAAGCGAAACCGTTTTTAGTTCTGAAAGAAAAAATCATCACCCCTTCAACAGTTTCTAAAAACAAAACAAAAAGTATCCGTCATAGCGGCAACACCGTCTTCCTCCACATCGTCTCCGTTTTCACAAGTCTTGGCAACCCCTCAAAATAAAGCTCAACTCAAAAACATTTTAATCATACATTGTGGGGCAACCCTGGAACCGTATCTGACCCTTCTATTTATTGGAAAGACAGATACCAAGTATGGTGTTCGCTATGAGAATGATAGTTTTAAAATTGGGGATTCATCCATTAAATTTGCTCGTACGAAAGCAGTCATTAAAAAGATCAACTATTAATTAACACCAGGTCTGTTAAAGCTGCTATTTTCTCGCACCCCCTCTCTACAAGATTTTACGCCCGAGGACCTTGCTAAATATAAATCCATTTTATTAGACACCAACGCTCGCAAAAGAAACTATAAATCCTCTCTGCAGCTCAATGCCAATATATCTCAAAAATATAAAACCATCATTGCAAGCATATTTGGTAAGCAAAAACATCACTCTGCCTCTGGTGTAAGGTTTAAGAAATTAAAACCATACATAAATATAACCTTTTGGAATAATCCCAATCAGTTAGTAGAGCGCTTATACTTGCTTCATGCATCAAAACAAGCTGGTCACACTGGACATGAGGCAGAAATCGCCCACATTGAACAACAACTCCGATATGCTAAAATTATCTTATAAGCCATCCCCCATCAAAGTGGGCATCGCACATGAATTGCATAAACCAGCCCGATGCATTTATGAACGCCGTCGTGTCATTTCCAAAGGAATCGATGAACTTTGGCAAGCAGACTTGGTTGAAATGATACCTTACTCTAACGTTAACGACGGTGTACGCTATATGTTGACCGTCATTGATGTCTGTTCCAAAATGACTTTTGTTCAACCAGTAAAAAATAAAACTGGTGTCTTAGTCACAAAGTTCTTTCAACATATTATTGAACAATCAAAACGTCAACCTCACTTGTTACAAACCGACCAGGGGAAATAATTTTTCAACAAGGATTTCTCCAGTTTTCTCAAATCTAAGGATAATCACCATTACACCACCTATAGCAATCTCAAAGCTAGTGTAGTTGAACGCTTCAATCGAACATTAAAAAGTTATATGTGGAAAGAGTTTACAATACATGGCTCCTATCGATGGATAGACTGGTTACCTCAACTTGTGTCACGATACAACAACACGATTCATTCCACTATTGGCATGAAACCTCGTCTCGTCACCAAGAACCTACCTAGACTCAATAGACTGTTTAACCCTATAAAAAGGGTTGACCCAAGGCGACATGGTCTTAAAATTGGGGATATTGTTCGCATCAGTAAACATAGAAGTGTGTTTTCAAAATCGTACACTCCACAGTGGTCGACAGAAATTTTTAAAATTCGCCAAGTCAAACTAGGTCAACCAGTGACGTATCTTTTAGAAGGTCAAGACGGTCAACCCATCAAAGGACGATTATATTATGAAGAAGTGCAAGAAACATTATATCCCAACGATTATCTCATTGAACGAGTAATTAAAGTCAAAGGTGAAAAATATTTTGTAAAGTGGTTAGGGTTTCCTTCCACGTTTAATTCATGGGTCAATAAACATATTTTTTTGTAATAAAATCCTATTTATTTATTTAAATACACTAAACCCCCCTTTTTTCCCTTTTTCCAAAAATGTTTCAAATATGACAAAAAAAACTAGGTTAAACCCCACCCTCCCTCCTGCCCCCAAAACATGCATAGGTTTTTCACCTAGAGACTTGAAATGGTGTGGGTAGATGAGGTAAATACCAACCATTCATGTCAAACAAACATTTTTCTTATTTTCACCGTTTCCAAAATAATCAAAAATCCAAAACCACAAATTATCAAATAATTTTTTTTAAATACCAACACACATTCTTAGCCAAGAGCACGTCATCCCAACGCCAACGATACCTCATTCATTAAAATCCAACCATCCATTCACCAATTATCGCCAATGTTCCCGAGAAAGTAGGCTATCATTTTTCCCCTCCTACACCCTTGATACTTGCTACCCAACTAGAGGGCATAAATACCTTTCATTAACGCCAAACAAACTTTCCCCAAAAATTCACCGTTTCCAAAGTAGCACCTATCCAAAAAACAAACATTTTTTTAAAATACCAACACACATTCTTAGCCAAGAGGACGTCCTCCCAACGCCAACAATACCTCGTTCGTTAAAATCTGACCATGCGTTCGGGAGATATCGGGAAATGTTTATATGAAAGTAGGGGACAAAGCAGAACCGGTGTTACTCCACTACTCAGATAGTCACAGGAGATGAAACTTGAGGTTCTTACGACACTCCTGAAAGTAAGCGGCAATCAATGGAATGGAGGCACACTTCATCCCCAGCCAAGGTTAAGGCGAAACAAATCTTGACACCTCGGAAAATGATGTGCACAGGGTTCTGGGACTGGAAAGGCATCTTACTCATTGATTTCTTACCGCGTGGTCAAACAATCAACGCAGATGCTTACTGCGAGACACTTGGTAAATTGCGCCGCGCAATACAGAATAAGCGCCGAGGGTTGCTGTCAAAAGGTGTTGTTTTTCATCACGACAACGCACGACCACACACTGCAAATGTGACGAAAAACCTCCTACAGGGATTTGGCTGGGACGACGACCCTCCGTACAGCCCTGACCTCGCTCCTAGCGACTTTCATCTGTTCGCACATCTCAAGTCTTTCCTTGGCGGTCAACACTTCAACAATGACGACGAGCTGAAAGAAGATGTTTCCAACTGGTTGAAGACACAGGCGGCAAACTTCTATGAAGAAGGTATCCAAAAACTTGTGTCACGCTATGACAAATGCCTGCAAAAGTTCGGCAGTTATGTGGAAAAGTAGTTTAAGAGGTGTAAAATGTTGTGCAATAAATATTTTTTCTGTATTGAACCCATGTACCATTGGTTCAAGGGGTCGAATCCATGTTTTATTGGTAAAAGAAGGAGGAAAAATACAGTCTTCAGTGGAAGATTTTGTGCAAGAGGACTGGTAAAAATGTTGTGCAAGAATTAAAGAATCAAAATGTATCCTATATGCTGATGATCTAAAAGTGTACAGAGTTATTAAAAATGAGCAGGATGTCCAGAAATTGCAAAATGATATAGATAACATTCACAAATGGAGCCTAGACAATGACTTATTGTTTAATATAAAAAAATGTAATTTCATCATCTTCAGTCGGAAAAGACAATGCTTGGAATCTAGCTACAGAATGGATGGAAATCTTTTAACTAGACTGAATACGGTCAAGGATCTAGGGTTGTATATAAATCATGATTTGAGTTTCAAATATCATATTGATAAGGTAGTGAATGATGCACTTAGAAGTCTGGGCTTTATTTTTAGAAATTCCAAGGAGTTGACGAATACAAAGACAATCATAACGCTCTTCAATGCATATGTGAGAAGTAAACTGGAGTTTAATGCGGTAGTCTGGTCTCCAATGTACGAGTCACATATAAAAAACATAGAAAGGCTGCAAAAGAAACTGTTACGCTTCCTATATTACAAGAAGTACTCTGTATCAGCCATCCGTTGTAGAATTCCTTACTCTAACTTGTTGTCAGAATTCCAAATGACTAAACTTTCAACACGCAGGCTTATTGCTCGGCAGATATATTTATATAAAACAAGCTGACCCGGCAGACGTTGTCCTGCCAATCAAAGAAAGGACTGTAACTTTGTTTCTTGAAGTGCTTTTGGATACACGATATTTTTTCAATTTCTGTTAACTGCCTGTAAACTATCGTGACTTGAATTAACTAATTTAGAAACATTCGTTGGAGCGTGCACAACAACTCTCCAAAGTTTCATCGCAAATGGATTAATGGCATTTAACGCATACTCGATTTGGTTTAAATGATTCGTGCGCTGTCACTCATTTGTTGAATCTACTCGCGCTCTTCCAACTGCGAAATGGATTTACTAAGTTAGAAAGCTTCACGTAAGTGTACACAACAACTCATCAATGTTTCATCGCAATCGATGAATAGTATATGAACGCATACAGGATTTTGTTGGAACGCTTCGCGCGTCCTCACTCATTTGTTACATCTACTCGTGCGCTACCAATATTGTAAAATGGATTTACCAAGTTGAACACCTTCCCTGGCCTGTACACAACAACTCATCAAAGTTTCATCGGAATCGGACGAATGGTATTTGAACGCATACGGGACCTTATTGAAACGCTTCGCACGTCGTCGCTTATTTGTTGAATCTACTCGTGCGAAACCTATTGTAAAATAGATTTACTAAGCCTGAAACCTTCTCAGCCGTGTACTCAATGATTCACCAAGGTTTGATCGCAATCGGATGAATTATATATGACCACATACGGGACATTGTGGAAACGATTCGCGCGCCGTCGCTCATTTGTTGAATCTACTCGTGCGCTACTTATTAAAAACTGGATTTACTAAGACAGAAACATTTCCTGGAGTGTACACAACAATTCACCAAAGTTTCATCGCAATCGGATAAATGGTATATGGACGCATACGGTACTTTGTTGAAATGATTCGCGTGCCGTCACACATTTGTTGAATCTACTCGTGGGCTACCTATTGTAAAATGGATTTATTAAGCCAGAAAACTTCCGTAGGGTGTACACAACAACTCATCTAAGTTTCATCGTAATCGGACGAATGGTATTTGAACGCATACGGGACTTTATTGAAACGCTTCGCGCGTCGTCGCTTATTTGTTGAATCTACTCGTGCGAAACCTCCTGTGAAATGGATTTACAAAGTTAGAAACCCTCACGTAAGTGTACACAACATCTCACCCAAGTTTCATTGCAATCGGTATATGAACGCATAAGGGATAGATTAAAAGTTCGCGCGTCGTTGCTCATTTGTTGAATTTACTCGTGAGCTACCTATTGTAAAATGGATTGATTAAGTTAGAAACCCTCACGTAAGTGTACACAACATCTCACCCAAGTTTCATCGTAATCGGACGAATGGTATTTGAACGCATACGGGACCTTATTGAAACGCTTCGCGCGTCGTCGCTTATTTGTTGAATCAACTCGTGCGCAACCTCCTGTGAAATGGATTACTAAGTTGGAAGCCTTCACTTAAGTGTACACAACAACTCATCAAAGTTTCATCTCAATCTATGAATGGAATATAAGCTTATGCGGGATTTTGTTGAAACGCTTCGCGCGTCGTCACTCATTTGTTGAATCTAGTCGTGCGCTACCTAATGTGAAATTGATTTACTAAGCCAGAAGCCTTCCCTGGAGTGTACACAACATCTCACCCAAGTTTCATCGCTATCGGACGAATGGTATTTGAACGCATACGGGACCTTTTTGAAACGCTTCGCGCGTCGTCGCTCATTTGCTGAATCTATTCGTGCGCTATCTATTGTAAAATGGATTTACTAAGCCAAACACCTTCCCTGGAGCTCACTCAACATATCACCCAAGTTTCATGGCAATCGGATGAATGGTATATGAACGCATACGGGACTTTTTTGGAACGCTTCGCGCGTCGTCACTCTTTTGTTACATCCACTCGTGCACTACCAATATTGTAAAATGGATTTACCAAGTTGAACACCTTCCCTGGCGTGTACACAACAACTCATCAAAGTTTCATCGGAATCGGATGAATGACATATGAACGCATAAGTGATTTTCTTTAAACGATTCGCGTGCCGTCACTCATTTGTAGAATCTACTCATGCGCTACCTATTGTAAAATAGATTTACTAAGTCTGAAACCTTCTCTGGCGTGTACTCAATGATTCACCAAGGTTTGATCGCAATCGGATGAATGATATGACCGCATACGGGACATTGTGGAAACGATTCACGCGCCGTCGCTCATTTGTTGAATCTACTCGTGCGCTATTAAAACCTGGATTTACTAAGATAGAAACATTTCCTGGAGTGTACACAACAATTCACCAAAGTTTCATCGCAATCGGATAAATGGTATATGGACGCATACGGTACTTTGTTGAAATGATTCACGTGCCGTCCCACATTTGTTGAATCTACTCGTGCGCTACCTATTGTAAAATTGATTTATTAAGCCAGAAACCTTCCGTAGGGTGTACACAACATCTCACCCAAGTTTCATCGTAATCGGACGAATGGTATTTGAACGCATACGGGACCTTATTGAAACGCTTCGCGCGTCGTCGCTCATTTGTTGAATCTACTCGTGCGAAACCTCCTGTGAAATTGATTTACTAAATTAGAAACCCTCACGTAAGTGTACACAACATCTCACCCAAATTTCATTGCAATCGGATGAATGGTATATGAACGCATATGGCACTTTGATTAAAAGTTCGCGCGTCGTTGCTCATTTGTTGAATCTACTCGTGAGCTACCTATTGTAAAATGGATTTACTAAGTTAGAAACCCTCACGTAAGTGTACACAACATCTCACTCAAGTTTCATCCCTATCGGACAAATGGTATTTGAACGCATACGGGACTTCTTTGAAAAGCTTCGCACGTCGCCGCTCATTTGTTGAATCTACTCGTTCGCAACCTCCTGTGAAATGGATTACTAAGTTATAAGACTTCACTTAAGTGTACACAACAACTCATCAAAGTTTCATCTCAATCTATGAATGGAATATAAACTTATACGGGATTTTGTTGAAACGCTTCGCGCGTCGTCATTCATTTGTTGAATCTAGTCGTGCACTACCTAATGTGAAATTGATTTACTAAGCCAGAAGCCTTCCCTGGAGTGTACACAACATCTCTCCCAAGTTTCATCGCTATCGGACGAATGGTATTTGAACGCATACGGGACCTTTTTGAAACGCTTCGCGCGTCGTCGCTCATTTGTTGAATCTATTCGTGCGCTATATATTGTAAAATGGATTTACTAAGCCAAACACCTTCCCTGGAGCTCACTCAACATATCACCCAAGTTTCATGGCAATCGGATGAATGGTATATGAACGCATACGGGAATTTGAAACGCTCTAACGTGCAGAGACGAACAGTAGAATTCGACATCACTGCCACCTTAGGTATAAAACACAACTTTTCGCCACGGGCGGAGTGTATGTAATGGCGGTAGTTGTACAGGTTGCGACCAGGTGGCTCTAACGTGCAGAATCAAACCGTCCAAAGACATCAGCTTTCACGAAGGCCAAGGCTAGTGGTTTCCATGACGACTGTTTTTGACTGTATATTGTGGTTCTAAAATTGTGTGTAAATTGTGGTTCTAAAATTGTGTTCATTCCACCTAGGGGGTCAGATTGTGAATCTAAACCATACATGGACCCACCCTAATATACATACCAAATTCCATCAAAATCGGTTCAGTCGTTTAGGAGGAGTTCAGTCACATACACACGTGTCGAAGAATTATATATATAAAGATTATCAATGGTATCTCTGTCACGAGTGAAACTTTAGAGCAAATAAATTTCAATGTGAGAAAGAAATGTCTCCGAAAACGAGAACTCTTAATAGTTTAAAAATCTAATACAAATTTCCATAAAAATTCACCGATATTGAATATGTGCTGTACTTACAACAGGCTCTCAGCTGACAACAATTTAGATTTTGGAATGTCCTTGCTAAATTATAGAAGGCAATTACACGTAGTTTTAAATGTCAAATGATTCATTATAACGTAGATATTAAATTTAGGTTTCACTTTCTTACCATCTTCCATTGCTATTGTATTAGTACCTTAAGATATGTATCTAGTTTTACATTATGTTACCAAATATTAAAAATCATGCTTCATTTACTGATATTGTGACTTGAACTTGTGTATATTCCTTGTTAACAATTTTTTTTAAATTTAAGTTTTAATTTTTAATCTTCAATTTTTAATTTTCATTTTTTATTTTGTATTCTAATGTATTTTTTTATCTTGTATCTTAATGTATTTTCATGTATTATCTGTGTGTAAACAATTGTTTAATTGTTTGCTACTGTAATTGGGGCACTGCCCTGTTGTGGCAATAATTAAATAAATAAATAAATAAATAAATAAATAAGAGACCAGGTGGCCAGGAAATGATATCATGCGTGACGCACCGATAGGGAGCCGGTCACTACTGTAAATAGAACGATCAAAACTTTCCGCTGGGAGTAAGTGAGAAGAGGTTTCGGAAATTGATCTTACGCAGCAATAAAATGGCATCCTCGTAGTTGTGCAAGAAGAGGAATAATTAGATTTAAGCCATTTGCGAGAATATAATTAACAAAAGAAATACATCATTGTGAATCATTTGGGAATAGAGATTCTTGTGTGGAGAAAAAGGTTATAATAATTGCCCAGGAAAGAAGTGCAAACGCGGCATTACGTAATTAAAAGTTCCCCGAGACCCGAGGTGGTAGGGATTAAAAATCAACTTCAACACCCACGTATCTGAAGAGAAATTTTTATTTAATATCTCGGAATTGTACGATCGTTTTTCATGTGCAAAGAAGTCAGTTTACGTTTAGAAAACGAGCTTTCCAGAGATATAACTTTCAAAAGTGTGCGAGTATTGCTTCAAAAGTTAGTTATGAAAAAGACGAAGACTTTATCTTTTTGTCGCCGATTTGTATAAAAGCCCTGGCAGAGCCAGGCCAATCATGCAGTTTTAGTCCGTCCAGGGGGCGTGACGCTACATCACATCGTATATGCAGTTTCAGACAGCCCGAGGGCGTCGCTGTATCGACAACCTTCCAGTTCCGTGAGCGCCGAGGCGTTGCACGATGAAGCAGCATAGTTTGAGAAGTATCATTATAGTATCGCCGTGTGAAGACTTAGTAAAATCCTAGTACAGGATTTAGTTCAACAAGCGTCAGTCTTTATAGTGAAAGTTCCGTATGACAGTCAAAGTTAGGCTGCGAACTTAAAGAACAGGCGATAGGTCTTCAAATAACAGTTCAGTTAAACGATCGACAGTATCGTAATATTTTGAAGTACCAACGATAGTGAAACAAACATTCTATTCAAGTTAAAGAACTCGATCAGGGTCGGACGAAATAAGTAACGCCTAGTGTACCGACATGATAGGAACTAGAGCGAAGAATAATAAGAAGTGAGAATTTAATCCAAGACGTTGTCTCAAGGAGACAAACGAACAGTAGAAAGCACTAAGCTACGAATTGAAGGAATAGCCGTAGATGCTAGGGAATCATAGGTCACCGATAAAGTATTCGAGAGGCCGTAAACAGGACAGACTTTCGCTAGACAAACTAAATAGTGTCTAGAAAGAAACGACTTCGAGCTAATAAAAATAGAAGCCGATAGTCAGAAAACCGGATTTGAAGAATTACCGTTCCAGGGAGGGGTAGATTGATCGAGACTTTCATCTTCTTGCCAGATTAGGGCGCTGACGTCTAAGAGTGTCATCCTTGGAAACGGGGAAGAAAGAAATCACGTGTGTAAGGCAAAAATCAAAGCCTCAGTGATTAAAAGCAGTGTAATATAAATATAGAAAAATCTGTTTTAGTGTAATAATTGTTAGTGAATTTATTTGTGTATGATAAAAGAATACAGAATTGTATTCAATATGTTACCAGTGTTTAAGGTAAATAATGTGTATGTGTATCAAGAAATGTCATTGTGTGAAATGGTATTAATGAAGATGGCTTAAAATACCGTAAGTAGGCGAAAATGAAACATCGCTGGAGAATTCGGTCGGTGACCGTAATATCATGTGAGTAACCATTTCATTATGTTATGTGTTGGGGAATATTTGCGTGCAATCCACCTGAGAATGAGAGAATAGGGATGTTTTTGAATAACAAATAACAGAATAATAGCGCGATCTGAACGATTAAAATTGAGAAAGTATAAAATAATTATGTGAAATGAATAAATCCCTTAGGGGAAATGTATGAAATAAAATATCAGTGTATTGATAAATGATTTAAATATGTGAAAGCAAGCGTAATAATAATAATAACAATTATATAAATGAAGATTTTGATGAATTATATGAAAGTAGTAGCTTTTGAGCTCCATTAAAAGAATTAATACATGTTGTGAACACATGTTCTTAAGGTAAAGCGATTATTGTCACGGGAGAGGATTAATATAAAATTGAGATGTAGATCAAATGTTGATTTTGAATTTATCAGTTCTATGGAGGCAACTTGGCAGTAAAGTAATAACGCAATGTAGCGCATTGAAATAATTTGTCACGCTAGGAAGGCGTTGAACTTAAATATACTTGGTAAAATTAATTATGAGGGGCAGTTGGTCGTGGTAATTGAGCTATGGTAAGTCCTCTAAATAGTGATGTGATCACGAGGCCGTTGTGTGTATTGTATTATAAAAGGGTACGAAATATTAATTGTATTATGAGCGCGGGTGTAAGGTAAAGAGGCCTGCTATAAGTCGCTAATGTTATTAGTCCTCCAGTATGGGATATGGTTCCCGAGGCAGTTGAAAGAATCGAACCCAGATTCGTCTATGTTGAAGCCCCTAAATATTTGTTGTTGTATTGAATTATTCTTACCCACCAATGAGGACACTTCATAATTAATAAATGCCGAGGTTACGAGAATGGTCTAGTGAACCTAAATATGTTGTTAAAATACGTGAATGAAAAGCCTTGCTTGTTCAAAGGACTGCATTTAAGAAACGGATGTATAAAGCTGAAGGGAGCCCGTCTCTGGTGGGCAAGACTTTGAAGTTCTTGCTCCGTGACAATAAATCACGCTAAGTGGCCAAGGCCGGACCCTTGCCATTGATGTGTTGTGGTAGGCCGTCTGTTTTAAAGTTATAGTACACCAGAGTGTTTAGAGTTTGTTTAACGACCCGGTCTTCGAACCGAGGTTCTTGTAGATGAAGAGTACCGCTTGCAAGTTCAGATCGTTGCTTTCTTATGAGATAATGGTCTTTTAAGCAAATAATGATAAATCCCTAATGTAATGTTATATGATGTAGTGATTCACGAGTTTAGTGAAGACAATTAGATTCCGGGAGTGATCTTAATTTTTGACGTGTTCAAGTAGTCTTCGGTTGCTCGGGAGTACGCAAATGTTTCCCGATCACGGTAGTGAATTGTTGACTTGAGAGAGGTGGTAACCTGAGAACATTGTGAAAGCCCAAAAATTTAAGCAAATGAGTAACAGTACTTTAATAAGAATTATATACCTTTTTGATTATAAGATATACTCACATAATAGGAAGTGATGTGTTGTTAAAGAATAACACAGTGTATTAAAAAAAGTATCGAGCCATTTGGAGCTCTGGATTTTATTGAATTTTAGAAGGACACTATATGGAAGTGAAAAGTAACACAAGTTTGTTGGTTTATGAGAAGCCATTTATTATGATTTAATCTTGGTTTTATTATGTATTCCTTGTTCACTCTGAACAAGTTAGAATTATGGGTGAGTATTTTATTTATTTAATTTGTTGTAGCACCATATATTTGAGTAATTAAATGTTTTATAGTAGGAATTGATTCGGTTCATTTTTTTTGGAAGTGTATCCTCTATTTAATCCAAAATGTGTAAGTCACAGAGTGGGAGAACATACCATAACCCCGATAATCCCGATTTGAGCATTGCTGGCATACTGTGATTTGCATATTTCATGCTGGATGGGCACAGTATCTGTACACAATTTAATTTTATTACCAAACGGAACTTACTTTCTGGACGTGCCTCGTACTTCCAGTCCCAGTGGAATTGAATTGAATTTCATTCCGAGATTTATTCAATATTTTATTCCCAATTTAATTCCTTGTTTAATTATAGTATTGAATTGGCTCCGGAGTGAAATATAAAATTTCGTTCACTTTACCATCCCTGTTTTCACTATGTCTTGCTCATAAAGACCACTTAGCACCCATCTCAATACCAGACAAACAAAAGTGCATCTATAATACGACACCTAAGCTTTCACACTCGTTAAGACACCTTATTTAACGCCAAATACAGAGAAACAAATCACATTGTACGTAATGCAAAAGATGCGATTAAGGGCGCCAGAAAGCGAACCTAGCGGCAAAATCGCTCACGCCTCATTTCCAGGCCTTGTCTTATAATGTAGGCCACGGTCGTCAGATTTTTTAAGAGGAGAGGAAGTAACGTCAGCGGGCCCATGTCATAGATTTACTGCATGTAAAAGAACCTTCCACTAACTAAACTTCTGTGAAACAAAATTTTCGGTTAGATTTGATTAATACTCTTAAGTTCCAACATTCATCACCAGGCGCTGGTTGCGATGGCATCTAGTAGTAGCATTCCAATATCCCATTACTATAAGATTTTCATCACCCTTGACATAGGCGGCTTCGGTGGCGTAGTCGGTAGCTTGCTGAGCTTCTATGCCCAAGATAGCGGGTTCAAACCCGGCCGAAGCCGTTAAAATCCCTCAGTAAGCCAGCGGTCCCATGTCATAGATCTATGGCATGTTAAAGAACCTTCCACTAATTGCACCTGTGTGAAGCTAAATTGGATAGGTTAAGAAGGTAAACAATGCTCTTAGGTTTCTACGTTCGTTGCCAAGAGCCGACAATGGTGGCGTCTAGTAGCTAAGTTCTGAACTTAGCCTAGTAGTCGTTGATGGTGGTGCTTGGCGGCCAAAGTAGGAACTATTTGAAAAATTCTAAGTTGCAGTACTTAAATTAAAAAACAGATAACACACACTAATACAGTCATCACAATTAACACAGGTTATCAGACAGATTCTACACACACCCAAAGTACACGGAGCTACATGAACGCGTTGTCGCAGCCCCTAAACTAAGGAACCAACCAACCATAGATTATATGCGTGTTCATTTCCGGAAAGGAACCTCTCCTGCTGATCCAGTATTAGAAATACAGGGCGCCAGGAAATGTTCTCCGCAGTGGCTACATGAGTCTGCGAGAGCAAGCATCAGTAGTTACGTTGGCAGAACTACTGTCGCTTGTATCAAAACAAACAAACAAACAGTAAACTTTGTACTCACCACAGCCATTCATAACTGATGCTGGAAGTGCTGATGACACACACGCTCTCTTCTTGCAATACACACTGACGATTTCGACAGCCTACAGCCCACACGTGTGGGATTCACACTGTCAAGGACACCGTGATGCCAACTGAACTGCTGATGGTAGCTCTGGCAGAAGCCGGCAGTCACTGCGGAGAACATTTCCTGGCACCCTGTAGTTGATAAATCGGTGCCATGAACTAATATTGTAGTAAAAAATATGACGGGGGTTTAAATTACAGTAAAGAAGTGAGCAAAATTGGTCTACAAATTTCGTATGAAAAGACTAAAACGATGTCGAACTTCAGAATTGACACACCAACATTTCAACTAAACAATAGTAAACAAATTAAGATTGTGAATAAGTTCATGTATCTTGGGGAAATAATCACCTGGAACTCAAACGAGAAACCATCGATAGACAGTAGAACATCCAAACTGAAACAAGCCCAACGAATCACCTGGCCAACCTCCAACAGGAAATCTCTCTCAATGAATGCCAAATTTTGGCATTACAATTCCGTTGTTAAACCCGAGGCAACGTATGGCAGTGAAACACTCTTCAAGTTGAACATCAAATCAACAACTGACAAACTGCAGAAAGCAGACAGAAGAATCATCACAACAATTATTAACAAAAAAACTCAAGTAAATGGACAATAGAGATTACTGCCGAATGAAGTGGTATATCGAGAGAGTGAATCAATAATGGATACAAAGCGGAAAATGAGAATCTCTTTTTTCTGCCATATCTCACGCCTACCAGAAACCAGACTAATAAAACAGCTGTTTAGTTACTTCTGGAAGAGTAAAACAAAGAACAACTGGTTCAAATTTAACGATGCTCCAAATTAAAAATAGAGAAGAGAAGAATATTTTAAGGAATAAATACTTACGATTCACATTAACAACATTTGAACGGAAAAACTACACAATCACAGATGAACGAAGAGCAGCCATGTCAGATAGAATTAAGAAAGTTTGGGTGCAGAAGAAGCTGAAGCTGAATCGCTAATCTTCAAATGCCGTTGTTAGACTTATTTGTATTTGTATTGATTAAAGTGCTCCAATGAGGGTGTAAAATATGAAAAAAGAAGAAGTGAGCATTAACATCAAAATCGCAAACCGTCATGTAACACGAACACCAGTGGCATTCATATTATTTTACAAATTAATTAGTACTATTCTAGAGTTAGCCCGTACAGTATATGCCCAAGAAATGTTTCTGTTGTTTGTTTATATTTTATCGTGAAAATTTTCTTAAATCATGACTAATAGCTGACATATATCAACATTTAAAAGAATTAGTATCCTGTTTTTCTTCAGTCGTTCGTCCTTTTATATATGCATATAAGCATGTATTTTGTAAATTGACATGTTTACTTTTGCCTAAAGTGATTATTACCATTCTAGTTTGTTGTCTGACTTTCAGGCTAATCGACCAGCATCCTGGTTCTCGGTCTAACGGGCTCCACATTCATTTCCTGGCTAGGCCGGTGTTTTTAACTAAGTGTCCGTTTAATGATGAGGTGAAACACAACTATTCCCTAGTGTGATACAAGGAAAAGCAATTTACATGTAGTGCAGCATTACACTTTTTGCACCTGTTTGACACTATCCTGTGGCATAACCTACACCGTGCCTGTTTCCCTTGCGAAACAAGCAGATGTACCATTCTATCAAATCGGGAATCTTTTTGTCCAAGCTTAATGCTCTATTCTTTTTGCTCGAGCTGCGTTTGCTGTTAATTTCCAAAAGAGTCATCACGATTCTTCTACGGAAAGCCAGGTGGTCCAACTTTCCAACAGAATACCGGTGCATTTTGCTCAGCAACATAATAAACATAAGCTATTGGTTGGTTCCGTAGTTTAGTGGCTGCGACAACGCGGTCATGTAGCCCCGTGCACTTTGGATGTGTGTAGAATTTGTGTGATAACCGGAGTTAATTGTGATTACTGTATTAGTGTTATCTGTGATTCAGGTAGAAGGACTGCAGACGATTAATTTTTCAAGTAGTTCCTACTTTTGCCACCAAATGCTACCATCCACAACACCTAGCTGCGGACGAGGCTACTAAATGCCATCGCAGTCACCACCTGGTGGTGAACGCCGGAACTAATAAAGCGTTATCAAACTAACCTACAAATTATACTTTCCACAAGTGTAGTTAAGAGAAGGATCTTTTTCATGCCATAAATCTATGACATGGGACCGCCGGCTTTACTCTCCCCTCTGAAGGAAGGCACAGTGAGGGATTTTTAACGCTTTTAAAAAATACGACGGCTTTGGCCGGGTTTGAACCCGTGATCTTGGGCATGAAAGCTCAGCATGCTACCAACTACGCCACCGAATCCGCTTATCAAGGGATAATGACAACTTTTGCCTTGTATTGAAACACGGTATTGCCCAACATTTTGTTCATTACAATCCAGACCACGGGTTCAATTTGCAAGGCAATAATTGCGTCTTTACTTGCGTGTACACGCGTACTGACATAAGATTCCATGCCAACGAGTGTTGTCTGATACAGGCTTTAGGACCAAAGCCTAGCATGCTAACCAATTAGCTACGGTGCCGTACGACCTCTCGACAAAAGCAACACATTGAGTTAATCCGTCGGAGACCTCGTGCGAATGAACGTTGCTGCGCTCTGGCGGCAGGCCGCTCAAATATTCCGTAGGACTCGTGTGTGAGTGGAGCAACGTGATTAGATCATGTTGCGGAAAGATTTCAAGTTCAAGATGGTAAAAGTTATACAGAGAGTAGAGAAGATCGTTCTGAGGTTGAATGTAACTACACAAACAGAAATATCCACCTGTAACGTAATTCTTCGTATTCAGAAACAAACAAAAAAACAGTACATTCGTAGAAGGAACGCCTCCGTAATTGTGGTATTTGTAGTCGGTATTTTTATAAATAGAACACCGACAAGAGGTCCTGACAGGCCCAGGCACTGTCTTACAGTATATGAAGCCAAACTAATCAGATCAGCGTGAACGAGGGGAGGTTTGCAGATTAACTGTGCGAATAGAGGTTGAAATGAAAGATGACAGAGAACGGACCAGCACAAGTGGAAGTAATGTCATGCTCAACTGAAGTCCCATAGTCACCAAACCAATCCACGTCCTACTATCTGTGAGCCTCTGGGGAAGATTCACTGTTCCATGAAAATGAGGGAAGTGAAGGAAGTGTGTTTAAATATGGATTATTATGTAACGCGAGTATATCGACAAATATCATGACCATAAATAGTGATAAGACTGACGTGAACTTGATGTCACCACCACAGATAACATTGGACGTGTTGTCATCATGCACAACATGAACAACGAGAGTATATCCACACATATCTTGACCATAAATAGTGATAAGACTGACGTGAGCTTGATGTCACCACCACAGTTAACATTGAACGTGTTGTCATCAAACACAACATGAATAAGGGCACCAAATCTACGTAAGAGAGCGACAGTCCTGACCTAGCAATATTCTGTCCGGGTTGCAGTAGCATCAAGGTTGTTCTTTTGGAAATCCAGCTCCCCTACGCAGTATTCGTGCAATAAACAATTCCTGAAGTACCCTGCTCATTATTTGTGTCCATGTACTTGCATGTGTGTAGAAATTGTTTAAAGGCCTATGTTACTAAGAATCATCCCGGCATTTTCCTGGGGAAACCCAGAAAAACAACTTGGCTTATAGGATACCTGAAGTGGGAACCATCCTCCTCTCTGCTTTATATACAGTGTGGTCCACCCGCCCCTTATTATTTAGTTTTATGAAACCCAACTAACACTGCATTTCTCCCGATGGTCGATATTGCTCTGCGCTCTGACTGTGCGACAGCAATGAAATTGGGTCATGGGTCTAGCAAAGAAAAACCGACCTTAAACTTTTCCCCGCCAAATACTATGGCCCATTCTACTAACATATGACTTACTGCTCCTTGAAATAACACACAAACACGTAATACGATCGAATTAATAGCTTACGCCACGTGATCTGTAATAGTAGAAAGTTAAATCAACACCATAAATCGTGATTGAAGACTTTGAGATGGGCTTAAACGTTTGAGGTGGGACGGCTACAGTAACTACAGCACGTTTAGCATGCAGCATCTACCATGTGTTCGTGGTTGAGAGGTTTAATGTCTGACCGTACGTGGTGGGCGCGAGCGGGTAGAATGCTGCTTCTAATCCAATAGTAGGCATACTTTTTTGAACGAAAGCCCACATTCCATTTTGGCCGAGATGTAACTACAGTGCCACATTTATTGCCTTGCGACGTATTTTTGTGAAGAATACGTTGAATTTTGTTGATTTATTTACGAGAATACGATCGAACTGGTACGTTATGCCACATGATCTGTAATGGCAGCAAATTTAAAAACTGGCATGTATATTAATATAACATATCGAAGTGTCGTTCCGGAGGTTCGATTCCCAGCTTTGCCAAGAAATGTAATACTTGTCTGAGGGCCGAAATTGGGCACACGTAGCCTCGTGAAGCAAATATGAGAAGAAGTGGGTTCGATTCCCACCTCAGCCACACTGGAAATGGTTTTCCGTGGTTTCCCACTTCTACTCCGGCCAAATTCCGGGACGGATTCTATCTTAGGGCCACGGCCGCCTCCTTCCCAATCCTTAATTTCAAATACACACATCATTATAAGCCCGCAATAACTCAGGTTATCAGACAAATTCTACACACACACCCAAGCCCCTCAAATGAAACCAAACAACAACATATCGAAAGATATTCTGATCGCCAGTGCTTGCATCGAAGAATACGTATTCCTTAGAAATTCCCACGGTATTATTAGCATACTTTCAATTTTTGCAAAAAATGAAGGTTGACTTATGAGATATACACAGGGCCAAAAATTGTGTGTCTGTGTGTGTGTGTGTGTGTGTGAGAGAGAGAGAGAGAGAGAGAGAGAGAGAGGGAGAGGGAGACTGTGTGTCTGTGTGTGTGTGTGAGTGTATGTACTCTGAATGTCTGCCCCCTCCCCCCTATCAATTCGAACACGGTGAAACCTAATTGAACGAAATTTAGTACAGAGGTAATACTATAAAAGGGCACCTCAGTGTCATGTTTTATATAGCCGCCATCTTGACGGAAACGTAATGGCGGCCACCCAAATGTTCAAAGCTTAAATCAAATTACGAATAACCTAATCATCCGATCTCTACCAAATTTCGCAGCAACATATATTTATATGGCGAGCGTCCTTTGACTAAATTACAAAGTAATCAACCCAATAGTTTGCAGATGGCGGCCATGTATGTGTGCAAATGGATTCCCCCTATCAATTCAAACACGGTGAAACAGAATTGAACGATATTAGGTACAGAGGTAGCACTAGCAAAGGACACCTCAGTGTTATGTTTTATATCGCCGCCATCTTGACGGAAACGTAATGGTGGCCTCCCAAATGTTCAAAGCTTAAATCAAAATTACGACTAACCTAATCATCCGATCTCCACCAAGTTTTGCAACAACATATACTTGTATGGCGAGCGTCGTTTGTTTGAACTACAAGGTCATCATCCAATTAGTTTGCAGCTGGTGGCCATGTATGTGTGCAAATTGATTCCCCCAATCAATTCAAACACGGTGAAACCGAATTGAACGAAATTTGTTACAGAGATAGCACTAGCAAAGGGCACTCCAGTGACATGTTTTATATCGCCGCCATCTTGACGAAAACGTAATGGCGGACTTCCTAATGTTAAAAGCTTGAATCAAATTACGACCAACCTAATAATCTGATCTCTACCAAATTTTGCAACAACATACCTTTATGTATAGAAAATCCTTTGACCACACTACAAGGTCATCAGGCCAATAAAGTGCGGATGGCGGCCATGTATGTGTGCAAATCGATTCCCCCTATCTTTTCAAACACGGTGAAACCGAATGGAACGAAGTTTGGTACAGAGGTAGCACTAGTAAAGGCCACCTCAGTGTCATGTTGTATATCGCCGCCATCTTGACGGAAACGGAATGGCGGCCACCCAAATGTTAAAAGCTTAAATCAAATTACGACCAACCTAATCATTTGATCTCTACCAAATTTTTCAACAACATACCTTTTTGTGGGAATCATCTCTTGACTGAACTACGAGGTCATCAGCCCAATAGTTTGCAGATAGCGGCCATGTAGGCTATGTGTGCAAATCGATTCCCCATATCAATTCAAACACGGTGGAACCGAATTGAATGATTTTTTTTACAGAGGTTGCACTAGCAAAGGGCACTTCATATTCATGTATAATATCCGTATAGCACGTTGTATTTCAAGAAGCTACTACAACTAACATTCAATTATACTCCTTGAAAAGGGCAAAGAATTATAACAATACCCATTAACTTAGGAGAAAGTAGTCTATATGTTCTTTACCGAACATCTTGTTTTGTTAATGAATTTTAACAAATTGTCTTAGCATATATTTAGGCCCGTATCACACGACACTGGCCGGCAAGGAAGCTGCTGTGATCGCTGGTACAACATCCTGTATGATTCTGTTCTCTTCGTCAGTACACCTGCTTGTATTACCGAAGTGTATCACACGTTAGCATTTTGTACGCTAAATTGTATGAAATAAAACCGAAGGGCTGTCGTTTGAGGGCATTATTTGCAGTTCATTCGCCTTAATAACGCAAAACGGTCGCGAAACTTGCTTTAAGTAAATTAGAAAACAGGCTTGGTACTGAATGAATGCATTCCAATCAATATTTAAGATCTAACTGTAATAATTGAATATTTTACCATACGCGTTAATAAGAAGCGCAACAAAACACCTCCAGAGTGTGTTAAAAACGTGTGCAAGTGTTATTGCGCCCACTCGCTCTTTCGAAGATCCCGGGTTCAAGACTATCCAACGGCAGACTTTTATTTTTTTAAACTATTTTATTATACCCTCCCTACCTCGTACAGCAAGATTTCAACTTGCTTTCGTTCTACAGATCATTATGTCGTCGTCCAATCTGGCTGCGTACCATCGAATAACTACGGCCCTTTTGAGGACCAAATAAAAAATCACTCGTTGGAACAGATAGATATGCGTCCATAATACATCCACAATAAACGACATTAAGCAAAACAAGATGTTCAGTAAAGAACATATAGCCTACTTTCTCCTAAATGTATGAGTATAGTTATAACTCGTTGTTATTATCAAAGAGTATAATAGAATCATTTCTTGGTTGAAGACCTTAGAAACTATTTACCTCTACCAAACGCCACAACCTAGAAAAAAACTACTACCATCATTGAAGAAAGATAGATAAGAAGTATCTCAAGAATGTTATGGATCTGGAGACATAATCGACCGGACTGGCTGCGTGGCTCAGCGGTAACGTTCTCGCTTGCTGGGCCCTAGGTTGCAGGTTCGTATCCTGGTGCAGTCAGCTGGCATTTGAGGGTGCACAAATGCGAGGGAGCCGTGTCAGTAGATTTACTGGCACGTTAAAGATCCCCTTCGGGCCAAAATTCCGGCACCCTGGCGTATCTAAAAGCAGCAGTAGTTAAAAGAGCCGTAAAACAAATGACATTATCATTATAGTTATTATTACATAATCGACCTGAGTAGTGGTTTTGTGAGAGTTCTGGCCCCACCACCACCGCTCCACCGCTGGAATACTAAAATGGCAATATCTCGCTAACCAATCAGGCTAGAGACTTGTACGAGGTGTCATTGAACTCGGGCTGATACCCCCTTTCCTATGGACAACATATTTCAACCCCAAAAATAAAACCTACCCCTACTAGGGGGTGAAATTTTATTTTTTTAGAGAATCTCTCTTTCCAATTGCAACATGTGAGAGTTTGAATGCTAATATGGAATGAAAAGTTGTTCTACACAAGAGACATGTGTGCGGTGGAAAGCCACTATGAATTAGCATGCCCACTCATGGCTTTTGTAAGAGGGCGGGCTTTTTAAAAGATGGCGGCTGTAGTGTAACCTAACCTAACCCAACCCACGAGTGGTGATCAAAAAGTATTTTAAGTGACGCTTTTCGATTGGCAAACCAATAATCAAAGAGGGATATGTCAGGCCTTGAGGTGATAGCCCCTTTTGATTGATCCATGTTGATTGATCTCTGTTGATTTGTCCCTTTGGACTGGTCTCTGTTGACTAGCCCCTTTTGGACGGGCCCTTTTTGACAGGGGGTCATTTTTGATGGATCCTTTTTGACAGGTCCTTTTTGACGGGTCCCTGTTGACGAGTCATTGCTGACGGGTCCTTGTTGATGAGTCCCTGTGGACGGGTCATTGTTGACGGGTCCCTATTGACAGGTCATTGATGACAGGTCATTGTTGACGGGCCATTGTTGATGGGTCCCTGTTGACAAGTCCCTGTTGATGGGTCCCTGTGGAAGGGTCCCTTTAGACCGGCCCCTTTGGACTGGTCCCTATGGACCGGCCCATGAAATTTATCCAAATTATGTCAAAGGGCCTAACTACATTTGTGTGTAAAGCAGTGTGTTGAACTGACGTTGTTCACCAGTCCTTACTACTACAATTGGATAACAATATGAAAGGAATTGATTAACCAGACATGAGTTAACTACCAACGAAACACTTTGGCGACTCTGCTTGTTATTGACCAATGAGTAGGGTTTTAGAAAAACTGTTTGCTATTTTGGGTTATATACAAAAAATGCTTAGACCTCTTGAGTGACTATGTGGTGTTTGAAGCCATATTTTCAGTGTTGCCTTAGTAAACAAGAGTTTAGTGCTTTTCAGTCGGTCAACACATGAGATTAACAAAACACTAGTGTTTATTAATCTCATGTAATTTATTTCAGGATTAGGGCGTAATCCATCTTTTTTGGGTACATTCGTGTTGACCGACTGAAAAGCACTAAACTCTTGAGTGACTATGTTTGCTAAACAAGACATTATACCAGACACGAATAGGATTCTTATGTAGCACAGACAAGGAAAGCATTTCTACAGAATCTGTTGACATTGAATATAGATTTAGGTATTAGGAAGTCATTTTGAAGGCCTTTGTCTGGAGCGTGGCACTCTATGAAAGTAAAACTTAGACAATTGGTGTAGCAGAAAAGTGGAGAATTGAAGTGTTTGAAATGTGGTGTTACAGGAGAATGATGAAGATTAGATGGGTAAATAGGGTTACTAACAAAGAGGTATTAAGACGAGTGGGGCAGAAGAGATGCATCTGGCGACTGTTAATGAAGTAAAGAGATAGGTTGGTAGGACACGTACTAAGACACCCAAGAATAGCAAACGTAGTTATGGAAGAAAAGTTCGAGGACGAGAACTGTAGGGGTAGACCAAGTTTAGAATATGTTAAACAGATAGCCTTGAATGTAGGGTGTGGTAGCTATATAGAGATGAAACGATTAGCTCGGGACAGATAGGCGCTGAGATCTGCATCAAACCAGTCAAAGGACTAAAGACTCAAACAACAACATGTAAGTTCACTGAAATAATGTTGTGTAACGGTAAATGTTAGTCAACGAACAGTAATGCATTACTAAAACCCATGACACGATACCTAAGAGCTTTTCTAAAATGATTTTAAAATGCCTTTAACCCTATATTGAACACCCAGTTCACAAGACTCATAACTGCAATGTTATGGTGAAACAAAACAAAATCTATATTTCAAAACAAGCAAGTGGTTTAGTCAATGTATACTGGAAAAAGTTTTGTAAACACTGAAGTCCTCAAGACTAATTAAATTAGTAACTGTCAGGTTGACCGAGTGGTTAAGGTGTTTGACTAAGATCAAATTTTCTGTATATGGAAGCAAGGGTTCGAATCCCTTACCTGACATAACTATTGCCTTAACATGGCTTGGCCACACTGCATTATTATGATACTCGGTACACAAACCATAGATATAGTGTATTGTTTAAGGCCACTCTCTTTCTGAACATAGTCAGAGACTGTTGATGGTTAACAATTGTATTAATAGTGGGACATGGGGATAGTAATTAAGAAAAACAGACAATACCCATACAATATTTTTATTAAATTCATTTTATAATATTTACACACACTGAATTCAACTCTATCTCTTTACCATTGTTCGATATAGATTTTTAAACACAACGCTTGTTGTAGATCCTTTTACAACTTTCTCCAGGTACTCTTGCTCTTAAAAACTGGGGAAGCCGCAATGGTTTTATAAACATAAAACCCTCATCCTCTTCTTTTCATAATTATCATCATCATCATCATTATGAATATTATCATCAAAATTATTATAGTCATTGTCACCATCATTATCATCATCATCATCATCATTCTCAACATCACTAGAACTATCCAATTCCTCTTGTTTGTTTTCCACAGGGACCTCTTGTAGAGTCTGCGTTGCGTTTGATAGTGTTAAGGGTATTTTGAACGATGGTATTTGTCCTAACATGTCTTTTTGAGGTGATGATGAATGCTTTTTAACAAACAATGCACTATCTTGAGCAGCAATATATTTTTCTTGGACTTGCTTTTTTTACCTGGGTTAGAGTATTTTGCGTATTTAAATGTGTATTAATTTGAGATTCACAATGATGTTCCTTTGAAGTAAGTACGTTGGAGTCTTTTGTTTAAATCATTCCTCGACACTTTTTGGATCGTTGTTTTGAACATCGCCAAATAACAGTTCCATCTTTATTGGTTGTTTTTACAATATATGTATATCCTTTATTGAAGACACATGGCTTGCCATGACTGGTTGTTGAGACTTCCATATCAACTAATACATATGAATTAAATTTTAGTAAAGACACATGAACAATCTTTAGATTACAAGTGATTTACACACACACACACTTTCCTAAATGTCAAGATTTATGGATGTTGTTTTCCGCCAACAGCTGCTTACTGCGTATGACAAGGCTGGAGACTGGTAGGTGAGACGGTCTTTCACGATGTGAACACTGTAACAGGCAGTAGTCAACTAACAATATTCTTATACCCTAGACAAGGTTAACAGGTACTTACTGCGTATGACAAGACCGTACACTCGTAGGTTAGACCGTATTTTTTTTGTTTGTTGCTAAGGATCCCATATATACCCTAGACATGTTAGTTCTGAACACTTAGTGGTTAATTGTATATATTGAATTTAAATACACAGCTTATACAAGCACGTTTTGCAGATGGGAGGGGTGAGAGGCTGGCAAAAAAGGAAATGTTTTAGTTTAATGAAACGTCATGTCCTAGTAGGCGTGATTTATAGTAGACGCAATTGATAGTAGACGTAATTGATAGTAGGTGTAATCGATACTAGACGTGATTAATAGTAGACGCAATTGATACTAGGCGTGATTGGTAGTAGGCGTGATTTGTAGTAAGCGCAATTCATAGTAGGCTCAATTGATAGTAGATGCAATTGATAGTAGGCGTGATTGATAGTAGGCGCGATTGATAGTAGACGTAATTTGACATGGGCGCAAATTAGATCATTTTAGATATCATAAAGTTACAGTGTCAATGTTTATACAAAGTACAAGGTAGAGAGGGGGTATTTTAAGACTTTACCTCAGCTCACTTAACATAACCAAACTTTACCTAACCTAACTTTGTCACGTGACATGTTCTACAAGTTTAGACTTGCCTTAAGACTGATTATGTCGTCATAGATTGATGGGAGGGGTGAGAGGCTGGCCAAAAAGGTAATGTTTTAGTTTAATGAAACGTCATGTCCTAGTAGGCGTGATTTATAGTAGACGCAATTGATAGTAGACGTGGATAGTAGGTGTATTTGATACTAGACGTGATTAATAGTAGACGCAATTGATACTAGGCGTGATTGATAGTAGGCGTGATTTGTAGTAAGCGCAATTCATAGTAGGCTCAATTGATAGTAAATGCAATTGATAGTAGGCGTGATTGATAGTAGGCGCGATCGATAGTAGACGTAATTTGACATGGGCGCGACTTAGATCATTTTTGATATTATAAAGTTACAATGTCAATGTTTATACAAAGTACAAGGTAGAGAGGGGGTATTTTAAGACTTAACCTCAGCTCACTTAACATAACCAAACTTTACCTAACCTAACTTTATCACGTGACATGTTCTACAAGTTTAGACTTGCTTTAAGACTGATTATGTCGTCATAGATTGATGGGAGGGGTGAGAGGCTGGCAAAAAGGAAATGTTTTAGTTTAATGAAACGTCATGTCCTAGTAGGCGTGATTTATAGTAGACGCAATTGATAGTAGGCACGATTAATAGTAGACGCAATTGATAGTAGGCGTGATTGATAGTAGGCGTGATTTGACATGAGCGCGATTTATACTAGACGCAAATGATAGTAGGCGCGATTGATAGTAGGCGTGATTGATAGTAGACGCGATTGATAGTAGGCGCAATTTGACATGGGCGCGACTCAGATCATTTTTGATATCATAAAGTTACAGTGTCAATGTTTATACAAAGTACAAGGTAGAGAGGGGGTATTTTAAGACATAATCTCAGCTCACTTAACATAACCTAACTTTTCCTAACCTAACTTTGTCACGTGACACATTCTACAAGTTTAGACTTGCTTTAAGACTGATTATGACGTCATAGATTGATGGGAGGGGTGAGAGGCTGACAAAAAAGGAAATGTTTTAGTTTAATGAAACGCCATGTCCTAGTAGGCGCGATTTATAGTAGACGCAATTGATAGTAGGTGCGATTAATAGTAGACGCAATTGATAGTAGGCGTGATTGATAGTAGGCGTGATTTTACATGAGCGCGATTTATAGTAGACGCGAAAGATAGTAGGCGCGATTGGTAGTAGGCGTAATTAGACATGGGCGCGATTTATAGTAGACGCAATTGATAGCAGGCGCGATTGATAGTAGGTGTAATTGATAGTAGGCGTGATTTGACATGAGCGCGATTTATAGTAGACGCAAATGATAGTAGGCTTGATTGATAGTAGACGCAATTGTTACTAGGCGTGATTGATAGTAGGCGTGATTTGTAGTAAGCGCATTTCATAGTAGGCTCAATTGATAGTAGTTGCAATTGATAGTAGACGTGATTGATAGTAGGCGCGATTGATAGTAGACGTGATTGATATGAGCGCGACTTAGATCATTTTTGATATTACAAAGTTACAGTGTCAATGTTTATACAAAGTACAAGGCAGAGAGGGGGTATTTTAAGACTTAACCTCAGCTCACCTAACATAACCTAACTTTACCTAACCTAACTTTGTCACGTGACATGTTCTACAAGTTTAGAATTACTGTAAGGCTGACTATGACTGTGACGTCATAGATTGATGAGAGGGGTGGGAGGCTGACAAAAAGGAAATGTTTTGGTTTAATGAAAAGTCATGTCCTAGTAGGCGTGATTGGTAGTAGACGCAATTGATAGTAGACGCGATTAATGGTAGGTGCAATTGATAGTAGGTGTGATCAGGTACTTACTGCATATCAAAAGGCTGTACACTCGTGTGTTAGACACTCTATCTTGTTAAGGACCCCTATATTCCCTATACTAGGCTATACATGTTAGTTCTAAACACTTAGTGGTTATTTGTATATTAAATTTATATACACAGGCTATACAAGCACGTTTTTTCACACAGTAAAACTTTGTCAAATAGCCACATGCGACACGCAAAGTATGTTTCCGCTATCTAGCGGTGACTATGGAAACTACCTGAACATATCCTACTAACCTCACCTGCCGTGACCATACCGGTTTGTAAGCAACAACAACAACACACTAAGATTCCATGAATTGCAGAGTTCTTTTAGATTAATTATCGACTCTCAACTCTTATAACTATGTCTATCCCACTCTGTCAAAAACACGATATATTTTTTTAAAATTTTTGCTTGATGTCAATACTAAAGTGATAATGGGTTTTCCGATCCTATCACTATAAATTCATGACCCCCCACTCTTATCTCGGTCTCGACAACAACCATGCCTATTTTTATTATGTCAGATGATGTAATGTTCGAGTGCAAAGTGGGTGTAAAAGTGAGTGCAAAGTGAGTGCAAAAGTGAGTGCAAAGTAGGTGTAAAAGTAGTTGTAAAAGTGAGTGCAAAGTGAGTGCAAAAGTGAGTGAGAAAGTGGGGTGTAAAAGTGGTACCCTATTTGTAATGGCTTATTTGACAAGTTATTTTGTGATACCCTATTCGTAATGGCTTATTTCACAAGTTGTTTTTGTCAATGTATTTAGAGGATATTTCTCTTGTTCATGGAAAGTATCTCAGCCCTTTTTATGATAGCATAATGCTTACCGTCATGTTTGTAAGCAACAACAACACACTAAAATTCCAAGAATCCAAACTACTCTAAGGTTAATGATGGTCTCTCAACTCCATTCCACGCCTAGTCAAAAACATTGTACATTTCAAATTTTTCAAAAAAGGTAAATTGAGAAAGTAGGCTATATATTTAAACTAAAAATCATATGCTAACTCCATCCCCTACGTCTATCCCATTCTCAGTCAAAAAAAAAATATATATTCTTTAAAATTTTTCCAAAAAATATTTGGAAAGTAGGCTATAATTTGAAAACTAATCATCCTAAAAGTCATATGTAGACTCAAACCAATGGCTTTTATGTCCTTAATCGTTAGAACAAAACATGGAATTTGACCTTTTTCCAAATATTGATCATTTTTTAAAATGGGCTATATTTTGTAAACTATAAATTACACAAAAAAATGTGTTTGACATAAATGACAGGTACTTACCCATTCTACGCACAAACCAAGTCCCAGGTCTCTGGGACCAAAATCCAAAAAGGTTCAATTTTGAAAGTAGACGATATTTTTAAAACTAATCATTCTAAAAAGTCATATATAGACTCAAACAAATGTCCTTTAAGTCCTTTAACGTTAGAACAAAACTTAACATTTTTTCATTTTTTTTTTTTAAGTCCAATTTTCAAATTGTCCATATTTTTGGAAACTGCGAATTAGTTCCAAAATGGCGGTCGTAGCTTAACTCAACCTAACCTAACCCTACGAGGTGTGATCAAAAAGTTCCAAAATGGCTGCCGTAGCATACCTGATTGATCCCTGTTGATTGACCCCTTTTGATTGATCTCTGTTGATGTATCCCTTTGGACTGGTCCCTGTTGACCAGCCCCTTTGGACGGGTCCTTTTTTGCATTTTTTTACGGGTCCCCGGAGGACGGGTCCTTGTTGACGGGTCCCTGTGGGGCGGGTCCTTTGGACTGATCCCTATGGACTGGCCCATGCATTTTATCCAAATTATGTCAAAGGGACCCCGCCCACAGGGACCCGTCAACAAGGACCCGTCCTCCGGGACCCCGTAAAAAAAATGCAAAAAAGGACCCGTCCAAAGGGGGCTGGTCAACAGGGACCAGTCCAAAGGGATACATCAACAGAGATCAATCAAAAGGGGGTCAATCAACAGGGATCAATCAGTTATGCTACGGCAGCCATTTTGGAACATATTTGATCACACCTCGTAGGGTTAGGTTAGGTTGAGTTAAGCTACGACCGCCATTTTGGAACTAATTCGTAGTTTCCAAAATATAGACAATTTTGAAAATAGGACTTTTTCTTCGAAAAAATGAAAAAATGTTAAGTTTTGTTCTAACGTTAAAGGACTTAAAGGACATTTGTTTGAGTCTATATATGACTTTTTAGAATGATTAGTTTTAAAAATATCGTCTACTTTCAAAATTGAACCTTTTTGGATTTTGTCCCAGAGACCTGGGACTTGGTTTGTGCGTAGAATGGGTAAATACCTGCCATTTATGTCAAACACATTTTTTTGTGTAATTTATAGTTTACAAAATATAGCCATTTTTAAAAAAATGATCAATATTTGGAAAAAGGTCAATTCCATGTTTTGTTCTAACGATTAAGGACATAAAAGCCATTGGTTTGAGTCTACATATGACTTTTAGGATGATTAGTTTTCAAATTATAGCCTACTTTCCAAATATTTTTTGGAAAAATTTAAAGAATATATTTTTTATTTTTGACTGAGAATGGGATAGACGTAGGGGATGGGAGTTAGCATATGATTTTTAGTTTAAATATATAGCCTACTTTCTCAATTTACCTTTTTTGAAAAATTTGAATTGTACAATGTTTTTTGACTAGGCGTGGAATGGAGTTGAGAGACCATCATTAACCTTAGAGTAGTTTGGATTCTTGGAATTTTAGTGTGTTGTTGTTGCTTACAAACATGACGGTAAGCATTATGCTATAATTAAAAAGGGCTGAGATACTTTCCATGAACAAGAGAAATATCCTCTAAATACATTGACAAAAACAACTTGTGAAATAAGCCATTACGAATAGAGTATCACAAAATAACTTGTCAAATAAGCCATTACAAATAGGGTACCACTTTTACACCCCACTTTCTCACTCACTTTTGCACTCACTTTTACAACTACTTTTACACTTATTTTGCACTCACTTTGCACTCACTTTTACACCCACTTTGCACTCGAACATTACATCATCTGACATAATAAAAATAGGCATGGTTGTTGTCGAGACCGAGATAAGAGTGGGGGGTCATGAATTTATAGTGAGTAGGATCGGAAAACCCATTATCACTTTAGTATTGACATCAAGCAAAAATTTTAAAAAAATATATCGTGTTTTTGACAGAGTGGGGATAGACATAGTTATAAGAGTTGAGAGTCGATAATTAATCTAAAAGAACTCTGCAATTCATGGAATCTTAGTGTGTTGTTGTTGTTGCTTACAAACCGGTATGGTCACAGCAGGTGAGGTTAGCTAGGATTAGATTAGGATATGTTCAGATAGTTTCCATAGTCACCGCTAGATAGCGGAAACATACTTTGCGTGTCGCATGTGGCTATTTGACAAAGTTTTACTGTGTGAAAAACCGTGCTTGTATAGCCTGTGTATATAAATTTAATATACAAATAACCACTAAGTGTTTAGAACTAACATGTATAGCCTAGTATAGGGAATATAGGGGTCCTTAACAAGATAGAGTGTCTAACACACGAGTGTACAGCCTTTTGATATGCAGTAAGTACCTGATCACACCTACTATCAATTGCACCTACCATTAATCGCGTCTACTATCAATTGCGTCTACTACCAATCACGCCTACTAGGACATGACTTTTCATTAAACCAAAACATTTCCTTTTTGTCAGCCTCCCACCCCTCTCATCAATCTATGACGTCATAGTCATAGTCAGCCTTACAGCAAGTCTAAACTTGTAGAACATGTCACGTGACAAAGTTAGGTTAGGTAAAGTTAGGTTATGTTAGGTGAGCTGAGGTTAAGTCTTAAAATACCCCCTCTCTGCCTTGTACTTTGTATAAACATTGACACTAACTTTGTAATATCAAAAATGATCTAAATCGCGCCCATATCAATCACGTCTACTATCAATCGCGCCTACTATCAATCACGTCTACTATCAATTGCAACTACTATCAATTGAGCCTACTATGAAATGCGCTTACTACAAATCACGCCTACTATCAATCACGCCTAGTATCAATTGCGTCTACTATCAATCAAGCCTACTATCATTTGCGTCTACTATAAATCGCGCTCATGTCAAATCGCGCCTACTATCAATTACACCTACTATCAATCGCGCCTACTATCAATTGCGTCTACTATAAATCGCGCCCATGTCTAATTACGCCTACTATCAATCGCGCCTACTATCTTTCGCGTCTACTATAAATCGCGCTCATGTCAAATCACGCCTACTATCAATCACGCCAACTATCAATTGCGTCTACTATTAATCGCACCTACTATCAATTGCGTCTACTATAAATCGCGCCTACTAGGACATGGCGTTTCATTAAACTAAAACATTTCCTTTTTTGTCAGCCTCTCACCCCTCCCATCAATCTATGACGTCATAATCAGTCTTAAAGCAAGTCTAAACTTGTAGAACGTGTCACGTGACAAAGTTAGGTTAGGTAAAGTTAGGTTATGTCAAGTGAGCTGAGATTATGTCTTAAAATACCCCCTCTCTACCTTGTACTTTGTATAAACATTGACACTGTAACTTTATGATATCAAAAATGATCTGAGTCGCGCCCATGTCAAATTGCGCCTACTATCAATCGCGTCTACTATCAATCACGCCTACTATCAATCGCACCTACTATCATTTGCGTCTAATATAAATCGCGCTCACGTCAAATCTCGCCTACTATCAATCACACCTACTATCAATTGCGTCTACTATTAATCGCGCCTACTATCAATTGCGTCTACTATAAATCACGCCTACTAGGACATGACGTTTCATTAAACTAAAACATTTCCTTTTTTGCCAGCCTCTCACCCCTCCCATCAATCTATGACGACATAATCAGTCTTAAAGCAAGTCTAAACTTGTAGAATATGTCACGTGATAAAGTTAGGTTAGGTAAAGTTTGGTTATGTTAAGTGAGCTGAGGTTAAGTCTTAAAATATCCCCTCTCTACCTTGTACTTTGTATAAACATTGACATTGTAACTTTATAATATCAAAAATGATCTAAGTCGCGCACATGTCAAATTACGTCTACTATCAATCGCGCCTACTATCAATCACGCCTACTATCAATTGCATCTACTATCAATTGAGTCTACCATGAATTGCGCTTACTACAAATCACGCCTACTATCAATCACGCCTAGTATCAATTGCGTCTACTATTAATCACGTCTAGTATCAAATACACCTACTATCCACGTCTACTATCAATTGCGTCTAATATAAATCACGCCCACTAGGACATGACGTTTCATTAAACTAAAACATTACCTTTTTGGCCAGCCTCTCACCCCTCCCATCAATCTATGACGACATAATCAGTCTTAAGGCAAGTCTAAACTTGTAGAGCATGTCACGTGACAAAGTTAGGTTAGGTAAAGTTTGGTTATGTTAAGTGAGCTGAGGTAAAGTCTTAAAATACCCCCTCTCTACCTTGTACTTTGTATAAACATTGACACTGTAACTTTCTGATATCTAAAATGATCTAAGTTGCGCCCATGTCAAATTACGTCTACTATCAATCGCGCCTACTATCAATCACGCCTACTATCAATTGCACCTACTATCAATTGAGCCTACTATGAATTGCGCTTACTACAAATCACGCCTACTATCAATCACGCCTAGTATCAATTGCGTCTACTATTAATCACGTCTAGTATCGATTACACCTACTATCAATTACGTCTACTATCAATTGCGTCTACTATAAATCACGCCTACTAGGACATGACGTTTCATTAAACTAAAACATTTCCTTTTTTGCCAGCCTCTCACCCCTCCCATCTGCAAAACGTGCTTGTATAAGCTGTGTATTTAAATTCAATATATACAATTAACCACTAAGTGTTCAGAACTAACATGTCTAGGGTATATATGGGATCCTTAGCAACAAACAAAAAAAATACGGTCTAACCTACGAGTGTACGGTCTTGTCATACGCAGTAAGTACCTGTTAACCTTGACTAGGGTATACGAATATTGTTAGTTGACTACTGCCTGTTACAGTGTTCACATCGTGAAAGACCGTCTCACCTACCAGTCTCCAGCCTTGTCATACGCAGTAAGCAGCTGTTGGCGGAAAACAACATCCATAAATCTTGACATTTAGGAAAGTGTGTGTGTGGGTAAATCACTTGTAATCTGAAGATTGTTCATGTGTCTTTACTAAAATTTAATTCATATGTATTAGTTGATATGGAAGTCTCAACAACCAGTCATGGCAAGCCATGTGTCTTCAATAAAGGATATACATATATTGTAAAAACAACCAATAAAGATGGAACTGTTATTTGGCGATGTTCAAAACAACGATCCAAAAAGTGTCGAGGAATGATTTAAACAAAAGACTCCAACGTACTTACTTCAAAGGAACATCATTGTGAATCTCAAATTAATACACATTTAAATACGCAAAATACTCTAACCCAGGTAAAAAAAGCAAGTCCAAGAAAAATATATTGCTGCTCAAGATAGTGCATTGTTTGTTAAAAAGCATTCATCATCACCTCAAAAAGACATGTTAGGACAAATACCATCGTTCAAAATACCCTTAACACTATCAAACGCAACGCAGACTCTACAAGAGGTCCCTGTGGAAAACAAACAAGAGGAATTGGATAGTTCTAGTGATGTTGAGAATGATGATGATGATGATGATGATAATGATGGTGACAATGACTAATAATTTTGAAGATAATATTCATAATGATGATGATGATGATAATTATGAAAAAGAAGAGGATGAGGGTTTTATGTTTATAAAACCATTGCGGCTTCCCCAGTTTTTATGAGCAAGAGTACCTGGAGAAAGTTGTAAAAGGATCTACAACAAGCGTTGTGTTTAAAAATCTATATCGAACAATGGTAAAGAGATAGAGTTGAATTCAGCGTGTGTAACTATTATAAAATGAATTTAATAAAAATATTGTATGGGTATTGTCTGTTTTTCTTAATTACTATCCCCATGTCCCACTATTAATACAATTGTTAACCATCAACAGTCTCTGACTATGTTCAGAAAGAGAGTGGCCTTAAACAATACACTATATCTAAGGTTTGTGTACCGAGTATCATAATAATGCAGTGTGGTCAAGCCATGTTAAGGCAATAGTTATGTCAGGTAAGGGATTCGAACCCTTGCTTCCATATACAGAAAATTTGATCTTAGTCAAACACCTTAACCACTCGGTCAACCTGACAGTTACTAATTTAATTAGTCTTGAGGACTTCAGTGTTTACAAAACTTTTTCCAGTATACATTGACTAAACCACTTGCTTGTTTTGAAATATAGATTTTGTTTTGTTTTACCATAACATTGCAGTTATGAGTCTTGTGAACTGGGTGTTCAATATAGGGTTAAAGGCATTTTAAAATCATTTTAGAAAAGCTCTTAGGTATCGTGTCATCGGTTTTCGTAATGCATTACTGTTCGTTGACTAACATTTACCGTTACATAACATTATTTCAGTGAACTTACATGTTGTTGTTTGAGTCTTTAGTCCTTTGACTGGTTTGATGCAGATCTCAGCGCCTATCTGTCCCGAGCTAATCGTTTCATCTCTATATAGCTACCACACCCTACATTCAAGGCTATCTGTTTAACATATTCTAAACTTGGTCTACCCCTACAGTTCTCGTCCTCGAACCTTTCTTCCATAACTACGTTTGCTATTCTTGGATGTCTTAGTACGTGTCCTACCAACCTATCTCTTTACTTCATTAACAGTCGCCAGATGCATCTCTTCTGCCCCACTCGTCTTAATACCTCTTTGTTAGTAACCCTATTTACCCATCTAATCTTCATCATTCTCCTGTAACACCACATTTCAAACACTTCAATTCTCCACTTTTCTGCTACACCAATTGTCTAAGTTTTACTTTCATAGAGTGCCACGCTCCAGACAAAGGCCTTCAAAATGACTTCCTAATACCTAAATCTATATTCAATGTCAACAGATTCTGTAGAAATGCTTTCCTTGTCTGTGCTACATAAGAATCCTATTCGTGTCTGGTATAATGTCTTGTTTAGCAAACATAGTCACTCATGAGGTCTAAGCATTTTTTGTATATAACCCAAAATAGCAAACAGTTTTTCTAAAACCCTACTCATTGGTCAATAACAAGCAGAGTCGCCAAAGTGTTTCGTTGGTAGTTAACTCATGTCTGGTTAATCAATTCCTTTCATATTGTTATCCAATTGTAGTAGTAAGGACTGGTGAACAACGTCAGTTCAACACACTGCTTTACACACAAATGTAGTTAGGCCCTTTGACATAATTTGGATAAATTTCATGGGCCGGTCCATAGGGACCAGTCCAAAGGGGCCGGTCTAAAGGGACCCTTCCACAGAAACCCATCAACAGGGACTTGTCAACAAGGACCCATCAACAATGGCCCGTCAACAATGACCTGTCATCAATGACCAGTCAACAATGACCTGTCAATAGGGACCCGTCAACAATGACCCATCCACAGAGACTCATCAACAAGGACCCGTCAGCAATGACTCGTCAACAGGGACCCGTCAAAAAGGACCTGTCAAAAAGGATCCATCAAAAATGACCCCCTGTCGCAAAGGGCCCGTCCAAAAGGGGCTAGTCAACAGAGACCAGTCCAAAGGGACAAATCAACAGAGATCAATCAACATGGATCAATCAAAAGGGGCTATCACCTCAAGGCCTGACATATCCCTCTTTGATTATTGGTTTGCCAATCGACAAGCGTCACTTAAAATACTTTTTGATCACCACTCGTGGGTTGGGTTAGGTTAGGTTACACTACAGCCGCCATCTTTTAAAAGCCCGCCCTCTTACAAAAGCCATGAGTGGGCATGCTAATTCATAGTGGCGTTCCACCGCACACATGTCTCTTGTGTAGAACAACTTTTCATTCCATATTAGCATTCAAACACTCACATGTTGCAATTGGAAAGAGAGATTCTCTAAAAAAATAAAATTTCACCCCCTAGTAGGGGTAGGTTTTATTTTTGGGGTTGAAATATGCTGTCCATAGGAATGGGGGTATCAGCCCGAGTTCAATGACACTTCGTACAAGACTCTAGCCTGATTGGTTAGCGAGATATTGCCATTTTAGTATTCCAGCGGTGGAGCGGTGGTGGAGGGGCCAGAACTCTCACAAAACCACTACTGACCTGCCGTGGGCAACATCCAACTTTGAGTTGAGGCATGTCTTTACACGTCTGGTTGTGCATGGCTTTCACAACCCTAATTGAATTAACAAATCTTTCCATGTCCCTACAGAGACGTGTGTATACAAACTATGTGGATATTTTCGATTGCTATTTGCCTGAAATAAAAGTATTAATAACCTGAACTAGCACCAGCGGCAAGAATTTAGTTACTATGTGAAATCGTTTTGTTCTTTACTTCAAATAACATTTTTAAATAACGCACAATAGGCTGTAACAAACCCTTTAAAATAAGAAGTAAAAATGTATCATAGTATCATCTTGTCATTCTTCAATTTCGATGCGCATAGAATGCCAATGGTATACTATCAATGGAGTCCCATGTAGACCAGTCGTGAAATCTAGTGGAGAAATATCGAACAATACAATCCTAACAGGGCGAGTGCATTCTAGCGGCCATAAGAAGAAACTTTTCAAGAAAATCTGGAAGTTAATAAGTAGGCCGGCGTACAGTTACCTTTTTGGCTGCTAGATGACTCGAGCAAATCTGCTGGCGAATTATGTTTTAATTAAATATATGTTTTGCACCGTAATATGCACAATATAACGCTTAATTTTAAAACGTCTGAGTCATTACAAAGCAACAAATATGTAAAATTTCAAGCAAAAATTCTAACTCTGATGGGGTTTGAACCATAGGCATATGAATGACAGACTAACGATTTACCACGGAGCCATTTGTGCCAACGAACATTGATCTATATAAAATGACTTACATAGAACTTGTTAGCAAATAATGATTCAGACCTAACGATTTCATCAGTGGAGTATATTATTTATATATAAAGCATTTCATACAAAGTTTATTTATTTTGTATCAGTACGCTATATTGCATGCAATACTCAAATTAGTGAAATATAAGTCAGGCACAAGATATCCGCTGCTATCTTGTCTTCTTACCGAGACGGCTCAGCATTTTAAAATCACTTCTGCGTTATAGTATTACAAAATAAACTTTTAATTTCGAATGTGCCTCTTCCTTTAGAACAGTTAAATCGATTCTCGGCTCGATAATCGGAACAGGTGGGTCCCATGATATGGATTATAAAGTTTGCATAATTCGCACGGCCGCCATCCTGAAATGGTACGGCGGATGACCTTGTAGTTTGGTCACAAGACGCGTCCTATATGAAGGTATGTTATTACCAAATTTGGTAGAGATCGAATAATTTGGTTAGTCGCTATTTGATTTTACGTTTTGAACGTTTGAGTGGCCGCCATTAAGTTTTGGTAAAGATGGCAGCGATATAAAACATGACACTGAGGTGCCCTTTGCTTGTTCTACCTCTGTACCAAATTTCGTTCAATTCGGTTTCACCGTGTTCGAATTGATAGGGGGGGACAGACATTCAGAGTACACACACACACACACACACAGAGAGAGACTCACACACACACATACACACACACACAGACAGACACACAATTTTTGGCCCTGTAGTGATCTCATAAGTCTACTTTCATTTTTTGCAAAAATCAAAAGTAGGCTAAAAATGTACTAGTTCAAGGTTCGAACCTACTACAATGAGACTTCGTTGACGCTACTCTAGCAATTCTTGATTTAGCCACCATAGCTACCGAGAACCATAGTGTATTACTGGCACGTATTGAATCTATTCGTAGACACTTCCTGTCCAAACGTAAGAAGGTGTTATTCGGAGCTCTGATCGCTTCAATCATGCATTATATTTGAGGTCATTGAAAGAACACTGCCACTATTGATTTCAATTATATTCCCGAGGATGTACTCAACAGTTAAGTTGTACAATGTACGTAAAGGAGCAGGTACTAATGTTTTTCGGATGAATGTGATATACGTGTTAGTTGGGTTGCCTTCCTCTAAAAAAATAAGGGGCGGGTGGACCACACTGTATATATATATATATATATATTTACTGCATTCAAACGGCCATACATGTAGCCTCACAAGTCTGAGTGTACGGTGTTCTAACCCTCAGACCCTATCGTTTACAATATTCCACGGCAACGTTCTTAGGGTTTTCCCATTGTTGCAGGAAGGAAGCCTTCAAATAATCTCTCTCGTAATTAGATTTTAAAAAGCTGCAAAGGATTAAATTTTGAAAGACATGGTTTACATCCACACTCAGGGGATTGAGATTTCTTATTGCAATTAATCTGCTAATAACTATTTTAAAATATGGGAAAGAGAAAAGCAAAGCTGTACGTTGATAACACTCTTCTAAATTAATATATATATATATATTAATATTGTTACGTGCCACCCCCCTAGTGGCACTTTTGTTAACTGGATTACGGTGGGTTGAAGCACAACACAGATTGTTCCTTAAAAGAAATAATTAACTTTATTGCGGCCAGAAAATTAAACTACTCATCAGCAAATACAAGCAGTTGGAACCTTACACCAAATTCCTCAAGTCTCTTCCTTAAGCGCTCTTGGCCCTTTCACTTGTAAACAGACCACAGAAGTTAATCCGTCCTAATGAGTACGGTGGCCTTGACATAAACTACCTGCTCCTCTCCCTTATGTACACCGACTACAGTTACTTACTATCACTTGCTGCGGGCTGTTCACAAGCTGGGAGAAACAATGTCACTGGATTTCGTAACTCGCACGGCACTTCGTCACCACACTTCTGTCGCTCAGGAAAACACGCACTAGCTCAGAAACACACACCCACAGAAAGCTCGGTCCCCTCACTGTTGAAGCCGCTCATATAGCAGGCTGGTGACTCAATGAATTCTAGAATCGTCCAGGACACACGGCTTCTAGAGATTTCCTTCACTGGCTGGATCACGAATATTCTGGACCATCCCTTTCACTTCGCAGCCCGTTGCGTAACGCGCACGTAACACACTGAGGCAGAGCACACACAGCCTTGGGGCAGCTGTGACTCCACGCGGCGAGGCGACAAAACAAACATCCGAAACACTACCCCCTTCCTAAAAGGCTGATCGTCCCGATCATTCATTGGTTCGGCTGTGTCCCTCCGTAGGCTGCCAGGCGATCTCGATGCACGATCTTCATCTTCGCCCTCGGGCTCCGCTGGATCCTGTAGACGACATCGTTGATCCGTTTCACGACTCGGTACGGGCCCTCCCAGGACTTCTGCAGTTTTGGTTACAGGCCTATCTTCCGTAATGGGTCGTAAAGCCTGACCAGGTCGTCCTCGTGGAACCCGCCAGCATCCGTCTGTTGGTCGTATCGGGTCTTCATTCGGTCGGTCTCGATCCGCAGCTTCCTCCTCGCGAACGTGTGCACGTCCTCCAGTTGGTCGACCAGTTCTTGACAATACTGGCTTACCGGACCGGATCATTTCCAGGTCGGCCGAAGGCAAGATCGACAGGTAGACGGAGCTCCCTCCCAAACATGGCCCGGGCTGGTGTGCACCCGGTGGCTTCATGCACGGCGGCGCGGTAGGCCAGGAGAAATAGTGGAAGATGTTTGTCCCAATCCCTCTGGTGCTCGCTGACGACTATTCGGAGATGGTTCTCGAAGGTGCGATTGAATCGCTCTACCATCCCGTCGGACTGAGGGTGTAGCGGCGTTGTCCTTGTCTTCCGGATTCCCAGCAGCTGGCATAGAATCTGGAACACCTGCGACTCGAAGTTCCTCCCTTGGTCGGAGTGCAGCTCCAGGGGTACTCCGTACCGGCTGACGAATTCCTTCACCAGGGTCTCTGCGATCGTCGCGGCTTCTTGGTTAGGGAGCGCATACGCCTCCGGCCATTTGGTGAAGTAGTCGCTGACGACCGATATGTAGCGGTTCCCTGCCTCGCTTAATGGGAATGGCCCAGCGACATCGATGGCCACTCTCTCCATGTGGCCGCCCACGTTGTAGGCCTTCAGTGGACCCCGTCGTCTTCGTCCTGGGCCCTTGCTGGCTGCGCAATCGTGGCACCTCGCGCAGTGGTTCTCCACGTCAGTTCGGCACCCGATCCAGTAGAACCGCTCTCTCAGCTTCTCCAGGGTCTTCTTTATCCCTAGGTGTCCACCTGATGATGCTCCATGGACTTCCTTCAGGACTTCCTCCGTCATAGCCTTTGGAACGACGAGTTGTTCCCGAGATGTCTTCCCGTCGGTGCTCTCCCAGGTACGGCATATGAGGCCATCCCTCACAACCAGCGAGTCCCACTGCGCCCAGTAGGACTTAAACTTTGGGCTGCAGTCACTCACAATGTTCCACCCGGGTCTGGGGACACAGGCCCTCTTCCATTCGGCTATCAGTCCCAGGTCATCTTCTGCTTGTGCCCGCGTGAAAGATTCGCGGCTCCAGCCCCCTTGAAGTTCCACGGTAGTCCTTCGGCACTGTATCCCGGTGTTCTCCTCCCTTCGGGCACAGAAGGTGCAGTCTTCGGGGCACGGTCTTCGTGACTGGGCGTTGGCGTTAGAATGCAGTTGGCCTTTCCTGTGCTGAATCTCAAAGTTGTACTGTTGAAGCCTCTCTAACCACCGCGCGAGTTGACCCTCGGGCTGCTTGAAGTTCAGGAGCCACCGCAGGGATGCATGGTCGTTCCTGATGAGAAATTCTTGCCCGAACAGATACTTGTGGAAATGTTCAATGGTCTTCACGATGGCGAACAGCTCCTTCCTGGTGACGCAGTAGTTCCTTTCTGGCTTTGACAAGGCCTTGCTGATGTAGGCCACTACCCTCTCCTCGCCGTCCACTACTTGCGACAGGATCCCCCCTATGCCAAAGTCGCTGGCATCGGTATCGACGATGAACCTTGTTCCAGGTCTGGGGTAGGCCAGAATAGGCGCGGTGCACAGAGCCTGCTTGAGTTGTTCGAAGGCAGTGTGGCATTCTGCTGTCCACGTGAAGAGTTGGTCCTTCTCAGTCAGTCGATGCAAAGGTTTGGCGATGTTGGCGAATCCTTTCATGAAGCGACGGTAATAACTGCAGAGTCCCAGGAAGCTTCGTAGTTGGGACTTGTCCTTCGGAACTGGCCACTCCCGCACAGCTGCGGTCTTCTTTGGGTCGGTGCGCACCCCTTCCTCGGAGACGATATGCCCAAGGTACTGGACCCGCTTCTGGAAGAGCTGACACTTCTTGGGGCTCAACTTCAGCTGGGCAGCCCGTAGCTTCAACAAGATCTCCTTCAGGTTGCTGTAGTGCTCCTCGAAGCTTCTCCCCAGAACGATGACGTCGTCTAGGTAGACCAGGCAGGTCTTCCAGTGTAGTCCCCTCAGAATGGACTCCATTAGCCTTTCGAAGGTCGCAGGGGCGTTGCACAGGCCGAATGGCATGACGGTGAACTGCCAGAGCCCACTGCCCACAGAGAACGCCGTTTTCTCGCGGTCCTTAGGGTGGACCTCCACCTGCCAGTAGCCACTCTTCAAATCCAAGGTGGATAACCATCTTGATCCTGATATGGTGTCCAGCGTGTCGTCGATCCGGGGTAGAGGGTAGCTGTCCTTCTTCGTGACGTCGTTCACCCGCCTGTAATCCACGCAGAACCTGGTGGAACCGTCCTTCTTCTTCACTAGCACGACCGGAGAACTCCAAGGACTATGTGATGGCTCGATCTCCCCTTGCTCCTTCATCTCTTCTACCATCCGGTCGACATCGGCTTGCTTGGCGAGCGGGACACGTCGGAACGGGGCCCTAATCGGTGCGCTGTCCCCAACGTCGATTCTGTGCTGGACCAAGCTTGTCCTGCCGAAGTCTTTGCTCCCCACGGAGAAGACGTCCTGGAATTCGCTTAGCAGGTCCTGAAGTTGGCGTGATTGTTCCTCGTCTAAATGATCCTGGGATCCTTGGTACAGCTTCTGTAGTTCTTCTGGCAGTGTGCGTCTTCTTCGGTTGTCCATCTGCAGGTGTCCGTCCGTCGTATCTGTGATGCGGGCAATCCAGGTAACGGGCTCGCAGACTCCTAAGTTGGTGTCCCGGTTAACCGTAATGTCGTAGTCGTTCAGGTTGGACAGGCGGACGTACGGCCGAGACGTCGTGTTGATGAGAGTCTTGGCAACTAGCAATCCTTTTGTCCGGATGTCCTCATATTTTGGCTCGACGACAGCCGCCACTCCCTCAGCAGTTCCGTCGACAATTACGGCAGCGCTGACCTCCGTCCTGGCGGGAACGATGACGTCTTCTCTCAGCCTTACTCATCGTGCGGTGATGGGCTCCTGCGCAGGTTGCAAAGCACGTTCCTCACCTCCGAAGTGCAGAGTGTTGGTACTCAGATCCAAGATGATGTTGTTCAGGCCCAGGAAGTCCAGTCTGATGATCACTTCATTTGATACGTCAGCCACAAGCACTGGATGCTTTATCGCCCGTCGACCAATGACGAACTCCAGTGATGCTTCGCCATGTACCGGTGCGGTCTCTCCGGTCGCGGTTATTAGCTTGAGGTTCCTTTGTGTGTGATGCACTCTCCACTTCGTGATCACGGTGGGACTGACGATGGTCCTTGATGCTCCCGTGTCGATTAGCATGGGCCAGCTCTCTCCGTTGACGACTCCGTCGACCATCAGGCTACTATTGTCCCTCCGTAACTTCGTCACACGAACCTGGACTGCCGGGGCTTGACGACTGTCACAAGACAAACTCTGCCCCACAAGGCTGGCTGATACTTGCTTCCCTGGGCCGCGCGGTTTCCCTACGACTGACTGTCCCGACGGAAACCCTTGGCGGCGGCGATCACCGCAGCCCTTGCTCAGGTGGCCTCTCTTACGGCAGGTCCAGCAGGTCAGTAGTCCTCTTCCGGGCCGCCTCTCCGGATGTTCTTCGGCTACGTTTTTGTTGGTGGTACTGCGACCCTTGAAGAACCGGCCTAGCGCCTCCGTCAGTTCATCGGCCAGGGACTTGGTCTTGTCGGCTTTGGCTGGTTCGTCGACGTCCAGCTGACGCACCCACGCGCGCATTCTAGATACCTGCTTTGCCGTCTCGAACTCAAGTGCGTGGCTCAGCGCATCTGCCAGGGTCTTATTGCGCGCGAGTCGCAGCGCCTGTTGAGTGTCCGAGTCCCGTAGCCCGTCGGTGAAGGCCTGCGTCGCAATCTGTTCCAGAAAGTCGGCCGGCGCTGTTGGATAGGCGAGCCTTACGAGGCGTGCGATGTCCATCTCGAACTCCTGCAGGGTTTCCGCGTTCTTCTGTACCCGGGTCAGAGCTGCATCTGCTAGGCCTGCTGAAGATGGCTATCTCCATATCGGGACTCCATATGGGCGATCAGTGAAGCGTAGTCCTGGGATCCAGTCGGGATGGCCTGAAGGACGTTAAGGGCGTCACCTCTCAGCGCTACAATTGGAGCTGTAGCTTTTTCTGTGCTGTTCCAGTTATTTATGGAACAGGGCGCCTCGAACTGACGTAAGTAGGTGCTCCACGGGACCTTTCCGTCGAAGGTTGGGGGCGTCACTCTGCTATGTCCCGTTCCTGATATTCCCGGTGTAACGGTGGGCGGGCGTTGGCGCAGCTCGGCAACTTCCTCTCGTAGAGCGTTGAATTTCTCTTCCACCCCCGTCAGTGGGCGTTGGCGCAGCTCGGCAACTTCCTTTTGTAAGGCGTTGAATTTCTCCTCCACCCCCATCAGCAGGCGTTGGCACAGCTCGGCAACTTCCACTTGTAAGGCGTCGAATTTCTCCTCCACCCCCATCAGCGGTCGTTGGCACAGCTCGGCAACTTCCACTTGCAAGGCGTTGAATTTCTCCTCCACCCCCATCAGCGGGCGTTGGCGCAGCTTGGCAACTTCCACTTGTAAGGCGTCGAACTTCTTTTCCACTGCTGCGACTTCCTCACGTAGGCCCTGTTCTAATTTCCTTTGGCTCTTCTCTAATTTCGTCAGCAACACTCTTCCAGATGTTTCTGGCCATCCAGAAATTTGGCGGTTAGGTCCTCTGCTAACTTATTCTGGCCGTCCTTCAGGTCCTCTGCTAGCTTATTCTGATCGTCTTCTAATTTGGAAGTTAGGTCCTCGGTTAAACTTTTCTGGCTGTCTTCCATCTTCTTCAGGTCCTCCGCTAACTTATTTTGACCGTCTTCCATCTTCTTCTGGCCGTCTTCTAGCTTCATCTGGCCGTCTTCTAATTTGGCAGTTAGGTCCTTGGTTAAATTCTTCTGGCCGTCCTCCATCTTCTTCTGGCCGGCCTCCATTTTGGTTTCCATGCCATTTAACTTTTCTAGCAATGCTGCCAATTGCGCCTCCATTTTAGTTGTTTGTCTTGTAAAGGGCATGCACTCACAGGAAAATTAGAGAAAATGACCTGCTCGGGTTTTGAAACCAGGACCGCCAGGTGTTGTGCTTGTGCTTGAGTTCGTAATCCCACTTCTGACACCAGTTGTCACGTGCCACTCCCCTAGTGGCACTTTTGTTAACTGGATTACGGTGGGTTGAAGCACAACACAGATTGTTTCTTAAAAGAAATAATTAACTTTATTGCGGCCAGAAAATTACACTACTCATCAGCAAATACAAGCAATTGGAACCTTACTCCAGTTTCCTCAAGTCTCTTCCTTGAGCGCTCTTGGCCCTTTCACTTGTCAACAGACCACAGAAGTTAATCCGTCCTAATGAGTACGGTGGCCTTGACAGAAACTACCTGCACCTCTCCCTTATGTACACCGACTACAGTTACTTACGATCACTTGCTGCGGGCTGTTCACAAGCTGGGAGAAACAATGTCACTGGATTTCGTAACTCGCACGGCACTTCGTCACCACACTTCTGTCGCTCAGGAAAACACGCACTAGCTCAGAAACACACACCCATAGACAGCTCGGTCCCCTCACTGTTGAAGCCGCTTATATAGCAGACTGGTGACTCACTGAATTCTAGAATCGTCCAGGACACACGGCTTCTAGAGATTTCCTTCACTGGCTGGGTCACGAATATTCTGGACCATCCCTTTCACTTCGCAGCCCGTTGCGTAACGCGCACGTAACACACTGAGGCAGAGCACACACAGCCTGGGGGCAGCTGTGACTCAACGCGGCGAGGCGACAAAACAAACTCACAGCCGTAACACCAAGCGGCTTCAGCAGTGAAATACGACGTATTCCTCCGAATATTCTCTAAACCCTGATAAATTTCCATTTCATCATTAAATAACTTATTCTACTGTCCTACTCGGTTCCCCAGCACGAGCCATCACACACACTACTCCTACGGACTCAGTGGGCGAGTTGCCACTAGGAGCGCCAGCAGCTAAAATATCGCCATTCGCACGAGGTCTCCCTTTCCCGCCCATAGCGCTCGTAAGCGTCCATGAGTTGTTAGTTAGTAATTGTTGATTTAAGGGGTGGAACTGAGAAGTCATCTTCCCCTAAAGCCCCATCATTTGTATTTCAGTTCTGGTCCTGAGCGCCCAAAAGCACCCGATGGCTTTCTCTATCGTTAGCTCATCTCTGACAGTTTATATTGTAACGCCTGATGGGGTAGCCTAATAGTGAGAGATATCATTATGGTATATTGGTTTTCACGGCCAAGGAACTAAAACTCAGCAATTTTTATAGGTTTATGCCGTGTCACGTGTGGGGTTTCGCCTAGCAACACCAAGGAGGCTCATCAGCGGGCTCTTGGAGTTCCTACGTGAAACCCCACATAAGACACGGAATAACCCTACAAACGTTCCTGAGATATCATTATGCTTGTATGATATGATATATGTGGTGACTAGTCTGACTGTGCATGGCTTCCACCGCAAGATCTGCTCCCGGAATATGTTCCACGACCGGATGAGAGTTGTGTGTGCGAAGTTTTCAAAGACGTATGTGGAATGTATCGTATTACTGCATGCCCGAAGATAACTAGACCAATAATCTCGTATAGCAAGGAAACCAATTAGCCTACATGATATACTATGTTTTCTGTCCTTTTCTAATGTACTTTGTAAGTGCGCTTACAGCAATAGGGCTACTTGGTTGCAACATTGAACTCTACAGTTCAATGGGTTGCAATAAAGATTATTATTATTATGCTCTGATGAGCATGTTGTAGAATCAAGAAGCCTTAGTAAACGAATAAATGAAGAGCGTAAAGGTCGATTCACACTATACATCGCTATTGGCAACTCAAACTAACACTTGGGGCGTTGCGGTCGGTCTGGATAAGTAGGGTAAAAATACTCAGTAACACGCGTTTGATATGGAACACTTTTTATTTTTCGGATATAATCAGTGAATGTGGACCCTGAAATAATGGCAGTGTTATTTTTAATTGTATATATGTATAACTGTGCGATACACGTGATCTAATTTGTGTGTTCCACTGGATTTTATGTGTCAATTGCATATTATCAAGCATCGGTTGTCTGCTGGTATTTGTTTTTGAGCAGTTCGAGTTATGGCGCTGTTACGTTTAAAAGCTACCGTATATTTGAGTTTGCTCACTATACCATAGACTCTAGAAATTATTTGCTTCTTGGTAAGGCGAAGGGATGAGTTTAACTTGTGTTAAAATTCCGGGGAGACAGGAAATGCTTGATTTGTTGGATGGTTAGCAGGTAGGTTTGGTGTTGAATATCGGACTGGTAGCAGGGTCTTGCAGAGTAGATATTTACCCTGCGAAGTCAAATTAGGCCTATATGACTCGTAGTGGAATGGCTCGGATATCGCAGAGCGAGGTGATAGTGGTTGGTAGGGTTATTGGAAATGAACTAGGGAGCGGGGAAAGATACCTGACTGATGATACTTGGCTGTCTTGGTACGGCTTGGCTCGGCGAGACTGAACTTGGCTGTCTAGGTGCGGCTTGGCTCGGCGTAACAGTGAACAACCTGTCCTGTCGTCAGTGTGTGTATTGGTGAGTGGTTCAACCCGCTCCTGTTGACCGTATTTATTTCGTATCGTCACCTTTCGTCTATTGCTATTTGCATCTTTTGGAAAGTGATGAAAACTTATATCCGCAGCCCTCTTATACATCGTCTTACAGCCGTGAACTGAGCAATATACTTTGCTTTTACTCATTTTGCACTCTATCAACGAGTAAAACGTATTACTTATGTATAAAGACACGAAGAATTTACCACGATACAAGGAACCATATTCAAATAGTCACCACGTGACAAATGTACCCTACTTAGTAAGTTTCTCATTTTTACCGCTAGATGTCATATCAGAAAGCTGGAGTTGCCAATACATTACGTAACATTTCCGTTTCCTTTCCATACCCCTAGCGATAAAAGTTGTTGTATTCACGCAATGCAGTATATTACAGAACCGTTCAATTTTCATGACGATATGCGTCAATTTTGGGACTTAGTGACAGAATGTGGTTAAGAAATTTTTTTTGTACTATGGACTATTATTTTGGACGAGGAGGAGCGTAGGACAAGAAAGAGGAAACGAAGAAAATGGGTTCATAATTAAAAGAAGCGAAATACAGAAGGAGAATATGTTACATTTTCCCTCTTAAATGGGATTTCATGTCAACTTCCATATTTTGCCGCATGGCAGTGGTAGGTACCTAAATTCCATGAGCTACTGTTACAGGCGATGTTGAAAATAAAAATAAAAGACAGGTAGTAGTTATTGAGCTTTCAAGGGGCAGAACTACGAGGTCATCTGCCCCTAAATTACTTAAGGTTGCGATGGAATGTTGTTCACTTTAAAATCCCGATAAATTTACTAACGCATTTTTGTAGAATTCACCATTTTGTTTCGGCGAGTGTAACCGCAAAGTGTAACCAAACCAAACCCAGGTTAAAATCAGAGGCAGAGCCAAAACACGCCTAGACACGGAATGGAAGTGGTTGCTAGTGCACACTGTCAATAAATGTCCGCATACATTCCGTAAATATTGCTGCCAAACAATCCTATCGGGAAAAGCAAGGCTCACGAAAGGTGTATGTAATGTGAGTGTGCATGTACTCGTTTAAAATACAGTAAACTTTCATGTACGGAGATGTGGTGGAAAGGAACCTGTAAGGTTACGTAATTCCATGTAAACATTGACAGGTCTGGATGAGCTGTGTACTCTTGTGATCATGTCATGGCTAGTTGGAGTACTGCAGACATTGAAACTGAGCTTGATATAAACGCCGAAAGCGATACAGAATCGTTAAGTAGTGGTGGAAGTGCTGTTTTAGCAGATGTAGGAGATATTGACGGAGTTAATAATAGTGATGATGACGATGAGAGTCATAATGGTTAATGTTTACCAATTTGAAGAAAATGAAGACCAAATATTTGGGCTCGATGGTGTTGCTCCGGTCATTCAGGTACCTCAGTCAGACTATTCATTTCACAACTCCTACTAATTTCATAGGCAATGTTGGACTTGTACATAATTTGAAAAGTGGATCAAAACAAATAAATTACGATATTATATTCATATGTTAGGAGGTGATGTATTATTCAGTCAAATATCCAACTAGACCAATATCAATACAGCTTTCATGCAGGAGAAATCTGGAAAAGTAGATAAGGGTGAAATCTGGGGATAAATGAAATCAAAATGTGTGCGGGAAAGGGGTAATGAGTGGAAATAAGGAAAATCATTAGCATAGTATAACGTACTGCGCCCGAATTTATTTATGGCTAAGATCATGACTCAGTCGAGATGAGAACCAAGACCCGCAAAAATTTCAGAAATGACGGAATAAAAGGATCCAGAATAAATAAGATCAAAGATCTGAAGATTTTATACTCAGAATGAGTATTTTATTATGTCAAGCAAGTACTAGTAACATTTATAAAAGGCCGGAAGAAAGGATGGAAATTTAAAAATTATTTAAACAATGAACAGGTGAATTATAGGAATGAATAGGCCGACATCGCTTGTAGCGCGGATCGCACGTCTGGAGACAGTAGTGTGTCGTCACTAGGAAGGAGAGGTAACAACATGTGACAACAGCGTGGGGAGGTCAGCAGTCGCGTCACAGAAGGAGAAAGGTGGGGGAGACTTGAAGAGAGGTTCTGAGACAAGCAGGGAATCGCTCGTTTTCACTCTATACATTGACCAGGTCGAGGCAAGACCTAGTCTGGGAACAAAACTTCGTATAACAGTGCAACGTACTGTATATCAAGTGAAGCGCGAGGCTTCAGAAGGCAGTGAAATCGGCGTGAAAGCAGAACTCTTTAGCGTGCAAGCTAACATTCCTGGGCGGACTTGCAGCTGTGCACCACACACAGCGAGCAAGCAGTTCATTCATACGGCTCAGTTTACTACAGGAGGACGGAAGTATATCTTGCAGCCACAGTTTAAGACTGATATTTCTACACAAGAATAATCATACTGCAGCCTATACTCTATACTTAAAGGCAGTATTCGACGGTGGTATTACACTACAAATACCAGTATCAAAAATGCAAGTTACAGTCAGGCAAAGGGGGGATATCATTGGTTCACTCTTTAACCAAATACTGATGTACTGCTAATTTCATTAATGTAGGGAAACAGAAACGCAGTATCTACAATTAAGTCCAGGATACTTCGACATAGATGGAGATCGCAGTAATCCATCCACGCGAGACTGTGAAACTATGAATGGAACTACCATACGACAAGAGATTTCACTCACATCTTGAAATACTCTTGCAAACTACAATGGAACGAGATTCGGGGCAAACCAAATGCGCTGGTCAAGCAGCATTGAGAAGAAACATCAAAATTCATCACGATAAGCCGAAGGACGGCCAACGAACCAGGAAGGGACCAGGGGAGCGAGGCGAGGTCATCACGCTGTCCATTGACCCAGTTTCGCTGGCTACGTCACGGCCCAACCACAGGTGGGGGCCACAGCTGATTTTGAAGGTCTCGAGTAGAACTTTGCTTGCTTATAGCAAGTACTCCAAGAATCTCGCCGTTCAACATAAGGTAGCTGAAGCTGTCAGATTACATAATCCATGTTTGTAGTAGTAGTTTCTTTTCTGTGTTTCATCCAGTGATTGACCAACATATTATTATTATTATTATCATCATCATTTTTTGTAGATTTGCAAAATCCATTAAATTCATCTTCATTGCCACTTTTTCATACAGATTTGAGTCACTTTGACGGCTTTTGAGCGAATAATCCTTTTTCTCATTGCAGATAGTAGATCGTAAATTCATTAAATAAGCTTTATAAATGCGTAACGTTATCTATATCTGTATTTTATAGTGAGATGGAACACGCATTGATAAATCTAGATACAGCACTGTAGGAGAAGAAAGTCGGTATTTTCAAGGAAATTACCGGGATAATCGAAACTTACGATGTTGATTCAAGTTTCAATCCCTATTACAAACTTACAGAGCGCAATTAATGCCTAATTACACGACAATTAATTGTTAATAAATGATAGACTTTAAATAAATACATCAATTTACAATAAATGTCATTTGTAGTAGACAAGGCAGATAGATTTGAAACTATACAGTTAATAAAACAATGGAGGAACATTTCCAACAAATACTAGCTACCCCAGAGAGCTCTCTTGATCACTCGACACTGTGCAACGCCGAAGGTACGTCCGACGCCTAGCGGATCTGGTGAGTATAAATTTTGGGTTTCCTAAAACAGCTCCTTTCTAACATCCTAACCTGTAAAACTTGTAATCGCCACTTTCATTATTATAATTTTACTCCGCTACTATTCAAATAGCGAGTCTGCACGACAAACAGTTAATTAAAACATTCATATTCTTTCAGATTAATTCATTGTTATTCTTCAAACTGTGTTTGAACGCTGGCCCTCCGCTTATGAATCCTAAATCACTACGCCCTACTGACCGATTAAGGTGCGGTCATTGTCTCCCCAACTTTATAAACGGACGTCAGCGCTAAGCTCGGGTTGGCAGTCTCTAGCAAGTAGCCTGCCTGCATTCTCTGCAGTTAGCTCTCTCATTCATACAACACTGCAGACTCAAGTTTCGCCCTGAGAAACAATTACACTTACTGGATCATACCATACCGGCCTTAAGCGCAAAGCTCAAGGGAACAACAAAAACGATCTGGTAGCACTGTATTTTTATATATAATCCAGGTGACTTGCCACTATTTTTATATCCCAGTATCGTCGTAATATCTCCCGACCAATAAGAACAAAGCAAACAAAAAACAAACAAAGTAGTACCAACTACACTCATAAAAATATCACATGCGGGAAATGTGCACAATCCATCAGTGTCCTAACATACTCCCGGCCTTGAAATAACAAATAAAACAAGTACCGGTACATGAAAGAAAATAACTTGAAATAACTGAACATTTGAATTAAAAACTGATTGTCACTCTTCAAGTGGTAGGGGTGCCAATTTTGACACAGGTCGTTTGAAAACATCGTTCTTAAATCTCACTGACACCACTCTCACTAATTGATCCTGACCATGATGCACTTCTTCAATTACACCAAGGGGCCACTGGAGAGGGGGAATGTCTTTCACAAGGACAACAGTTCCAGGTTGGAGATTGGAAGTTGAACTGGTCCATTTGCTGCGCTGCTGCAGATGAGTTAGATAGTCTCCAGACCATCTCTTCCAGAAGAGGTGGAGTCTCTGCTGAAGAACCTTGTATCTAGTCAATAAAGGCAGTTTAGATGAAATAAGGTCAGGTTACGGAAGGGCTGTGAGAGGAGAGCCGATTAGGAAATGACCTGGAGTTAGAGTTGTAGGATCATTGGGGCAGTAGAGATGGCATGTAAAGGGCGTAAATTTAAGCATGCCTCAATTTGAACAACTACAGTCGAGAGTTCTTCATATGTGAAGTGTAGCGTTTCCATGCCCCGTCTCAAATGATGATTTAGCGATTTCACTCCTGCCTCCCAAAGACCACAGAAATTTGAGGCGTGGGGTGGAATGAAGCGCCAGTTGAAACCTCTGCTGCTGGTGAAATTGACGAGTTCTTCCTATGTATCTCCTTGCTTGAATAGGGATTTTAATTCTTTGAGTTCTCTGCTGGCACCCAAGAAGTTGATTGCATTGTCCGAATACATGTTGTAGCAAATTCCTCTTCTGGCGATGAATCGTTTCAATGCTGCAAGGAATGCTTGAGTAGTTAAGTCTGTCACTACCTCTAAATGAACAGCTTTAGTGCATATACAGATAAATATACAATGTAGCCCCTGATATAGGTCTTGCTACGAGCATTTCCAGTTTTCAAATAGAATGGGCCTGTAAAATCTGTGCCAGTATTCAGAAATTGTCTGGTTTGAGAAATTCGCACTGTAGGTAACTGACCCATCAGCTGCTGGGCATTTGTCGTCTTGAACCTATAACATTTTATGCATTTGTTGATTATTCTACGTACAACTGACTTTCCATTAACTACCCAGTAACGTTGTCTAACTGTAGCTAACGTTAATTGGTTCCCTGCGTGCAGCAGTCTTTCGTGTTCACTCTTGATAATGAGATCGGTAAGATGATGTTTACTGGGTAAAATTATTTGATGCTTGAAGTCATAATCTACATTAGAATTCTCTAATATTCCACCCACTCGAAGGATTTCATAGTTGTCGATGAAAGGCACCAAACTGCGAAGTTTACTGTGTCTTGATAGGGAGTTATGTTTTAAAAGATCAGATATTTCTGCATGAAATTCGGTAGATTGAACGCGCTTGATGCATGCCAAGTTGGTTTGTTGTATTTCTACAGTGGTCAGTGGACCATGTCGTCTCTCTGTAGATGTACATCTGGAATTTTGAGTGAATCTGAAGCATTACTTTAAAACTCGAAGAAGTTTAGTGTAGGATGAAAATCTTGAAATTATCTCCTCCGACTGGGATGAGACCACGCAACTAATGGTAGAGTTGCGTTGTTCTGTAACTTGAATTGTAGTTTCATCAGTAGGAATGGGCCAGTGAGACTCTGAAGCATTAATCCAGGACGGACCATGCCACCAAAGCTCATTTTTGACAAGATTTGCTGCATTGGTGCCTCGTGAAATAATGTCAGCAGGATTTGATTCAGAAGCGACATGTTTCCAATCACCGATGGAAGTGTTGCTTTGCACTTCAGCAACTCTATTGGCAACAAATGTTTTCCATTTAGATGGTGGAGATGTGATCCATGAAAGGACAATTGTAGTCTGTCCACAGGTGAACACTGTGGAACTTTTTTTTTGTCGTGTGGCCTCCTGAGAGACCGAGTGCAGGTATTTCTAGTCGACGCCCGTGGGCGACCTGCGCGTCGGGATGAAGGATGGAACGGATGAAGATGAATGAAATTGGGCAAGGATGTGGAAGGAAGCGGCCGTGGCCTATCAGAAGGTACCGTCCCAGCATTTGCCTGGTGTTGGAAATGGGAAAACACGGAAAACCATTTCAAGGACGGCCGACGGTGGGGCTCGAACCCACGCGTCTACCGAGTCAGCAGAGAGCTTGGCCCCATGACCTAACACTGCGCTTTAGCCAGCGTAGCCACTACTGTCGGTTACTGTGGAACTGAAGTGATAGAACTGGAATCATTTTCTTGACCAGTCGTGAGAGAAGAACAGCAGCACACAATTCTAGTCTCGGCAACGTCACTTGCTTAACTGGAGCCACTCTTGACTTGGCGCATAACACATGGGTAGTTATTTGACCACATGGAGATGAAGAACGAAGAAACAAGCATGCACCATAACCTATCATCGATGCATCTGCAAACCCATGTAATTGTGTTTGCGTGTACTCGTTGCAAAGCGCAAACCTTTATATACAAATCTTACTAATCAATGGGATTTGTGAGTACAACTTATCCCAACATTTTGCAAGCTCGTATGGAAGCTCCTCATCCCACGATGTTTTTTCTTGCCATAATTGCTGCAGGAACATTTTTAATGCAATAACGAAAGGGCTAATTAGACCAAGAGGATCGTAAATTGATGATAAAACTGACAAGACCTTGCGATTTGTGACTGGGGGATTAACTGCTTGCTTGATGCAAGAGATCTGAAGCCTGTCAATGGCTGGATACCACAAAAATCCCAAAGTTTTGACGCCTTTATCAGATTCAAAACGGAGAGGAAGCTGAGTCTCTCTGCAGTCATCTGGAACACCTTGTAACAACGCTGGATGGTTGGAACACCATTTCTGAAGTTTGAAACCGCCACTGGCTAACAGTTGAATCAATTCTTGCTGTTAAATTAATGCATCATCAGCATTGGTTGCACCTTATATGCAATCATCTATGTAGAAATCACGAAGTAAGACTGTAGTTGCATTCGGAAAAAGCTCCTTCTCATCTTCTGCCAATTGTTGTAAACACCTGACAGCTAAGAAAGGTGCTAAGGATGTCCCGTATGTAACAGTGTTATGTTGGTACTCCTTCATGGGTTCATTAGAGGACAGCCTCCACAAGATACGTTGGAAGTTCTTATCTCTGTCATCAATAAGAATCTGTCTATAAATTTTCTCATTGTCAGCAGTGAAACATACTGGATGGGTTCTGAACCTGGCAACAATAGAACATAGATATTGTTGAATGGTAGGTCCTGTCATCAGAATGTCATTGAGCGAAATTCCTGAACTTGACTTACATGAAGCATCAAACACAACTCTGGTCTTAGTTATAGAGCTGGACGTCTTGAATACTGGATGATGCGGCATGTAATATGATATCGATGTCTCTGAAGAGGCAGTTATCGGCTGCATGTGACCTAACTCTCCGTACTCAGAGAGATATTTGGTATATTCAACACTTAGCTGTTCATCACGTCGTAGTCTGAGCTCGAGACGTTGAAATCTATTAGTGGCAGTTTGCAGTGACTTGCCTAATGTGCTAGGATCTTGCCTGAGTGGGAGTCGGACAACATAGCGCCCTGTAGCATCTCTTGACACATGTTGTGAAAAATGCTGTTCACATTCCCTCTCTTCACTATACTCTGAATTTCCAGAGTAAGAACCTGGCATATTTGGCGGGAACGATCGTAAAATGGCCGCCGCGGGCTCATATTGGCTGGATTTTGACAATTAGCACCACACGTTGCCAGCTCATTGCTCATGATTCAGTCGCTTGTTAACAGCTGTCTGTGTCTGAGTTAGTTTCATTGCCATTGTTTCGTTTAATTTTAGCATAGAGTTCACGGCAGTCGATAATAACTTACAAGTACAGCACAAGATATTGTTTCCCGTCATACCGTAGTATTCGAATTACCGCCTGTAATCCAAGAGCCTACAAATCGACAATGTAAATACACGGCAATTATGTCGCCCCAGATTGGCTTGTTTGTGTGCTCTGAGCTAAATACTTCTTTCCCTTAACATTACGTTTTTGGAATCACAAAAGCTATTTTGTATTAACCATACTGAGTCGTGATACAATGATTGAGTGTGCTTGGTGTTATCATGATGATGTTTCTGTGTTCTGTGTTCAACTGCTGTAAACTGTTAATGAGCTCCACTCACGATGTTGTTTCATCTTGAAGGATAGGCCTAATCATTGCATGGTGAGTGTTGATATATTCATCATCAGATTACTTTGTGTTTGTATTTTGTATTATATTTGTATAGCTGTTGAGTGTTTGGCCTCTTTCTCGTATTTATTGAATAACAGTGATAAAGGTAGCATAGCTTCGGTGTGTTATTTATGTACAGTATTTCTCTATTTAATAATGTCCTCGGCGTTGACTCAGGATCGACATTTACATTATATTGCGCACAATAGAACCGAAATAATGTCCGAAGTGTAGCCCTGTGTATTATTTGAATCAGCGGATCTACAACAACAATAAAAACTTGGCAACACATCTCAGCTGTTCCAAGCTCCCGCCATTCCCTTCACGTTCTTTCTTTTGAAATACAGAGTATAGATCTTACTGTTTCATGAAGTTCTTCAACCTCCCAAAATCTTTGTACTTGTGCGTGAAGGTCAATATCATTGCGGAGGAAAAAGGTTCCATACGGGGTGTCTCTCTCTGTTGTCGATTCGTAACTTCCCGACACAATCCAACCTAATGTTGTATTCTGCAGAACTGGAAATTTGCCTGGTCTGGTCAACTGTGCAGCTCTGAGCATTCTGAAGAAATCCTCAGTCCCTAAAAGCATGTCTATCTTGCCTGGAGAATGAAAATTAACATCAGCTAACTGAATGTCGCCTGGAATATTCCAAGCGTCGTGAGGCATCCTTTGAGTTGGCATGTCACTAGTGATTTTTTATAAAACAAGACAATCAATATTGTAACTGCTAGAATTTATACAAGACTGTATAGTAACATTAACACTGTACTTACCTTCGGACATAGATTGCGAAATGCCTTCTATGGGCGTAGGATTCCTTGTTCTCTTCAAACCTAGAACTTGTGCTAAACCTTCCGATATGAAATTACTTTGGCTTCCACTGTCTAAGAGACAACGAGCTAAATATAGTCTGCCTACGTTATTCTCAACCTTAACTACGGTTGTAGAAAGTAGGACATGATGCTGTGGCTTGATTTTCATACTGCAATAAGTAGATGAATTGCTTTCATTCCAATCATTATGAGGTTGGGTGGGCGGTGTGCTGGAGAATCTGTTTTTAGCTGCATCATGAGACTGAGTAGGATGCTGATTGTTAGAGGACTGATTGTTTGAATCAATATGTAATAATGTGTTATGTTGACTGTTGCACTTCCTACGCAATGACTTGGAAGGACACGATACAACACTGTGTGATACTCGTAGACAATTGTAACAAAGCCCATGTTGTCTGACTATGTTACGCCTTTGTGACTCATAACCTAAAAAGTGTCACACTTGTAGATTGGATGTTGACCATTGCATATCTTACAGTTATCACTGATAACTGCATACGAATCACTAGAGGATAACTTATTATCATTCTTGAACCCATGCCTGGAATTCCTATCCTGATAAGATCTAATGCCCTTCTCACAATATTGAACCTTGGGAGAAAAATCTACCACTTCTAAGGTTTGAGCACTCTTTTCCAAATAATCAGTGAGTTCTAATAATGTAGAAAGCTCCTTGGACTTGCTTGTCATTTCCCATTGTTTCCTGGTGGATTCTGGGAGCCTGTCAAGTATGATTTGACTGATAATTACTTCATGCAAAGGAACGCTTAAATTCAATGACTCGACAGCCTTGATATTTGACTGAACCTGATTGAGTAGGGTACTGGTACGCAAGCTAGAGGCAGATTCCTTATGAACTGTATCTGAAGATAAAAGTAATTTGATGTGTGCATTTACGATAAGTCAAGCATTATGAAATCTCTTACACACTGTATCCCATGTTAGAGTGAAGTTTTCTGCTGTGACAGGAATATTTTTTATAAGGTCATGTGCACTGCCACGTAACGATGATGCTAAGTAATGGAATATTTCTACATTGCCTAATGAGTGATTTCTTAATATTAGGGATTCAAAGAGATCATGAAAATGCATAAACTTCGTAACGTCGCCAGAAAATTCTGGCAGTCGCATTTTTGGAAGAATGTATGAGCCTGTATTATTGCTTCGATATCCACTACTTTCACTAGGAGGAGGTGAGACATATGGAGGGTGAGCATTGATTAACTGCTGTAATCTTGCCTTCAATTCATCGAACGTGTCTTCAAATTCTATTCTTACCTCTTCATGACTGCCTAATTCATCGAGAATTTCAAGCTGTGACTGAATGTCATTACATTCTGGCAAGAGCGTTAATAACCGTTCATTTTTAACATGTAGAAGTTCAATGGGAGTACTGTCATCAAAACCGTACACTTGATTACGTAGCCTAGTGAGTGAAGCTCTAATAATGCTTCTCTTCCTGACAAGAACTTTGGTTTCACTTTCAGAGGTCATGAATAAACGTGTTACATGTACAAAGGGGAATAACAAATGGGAAGGATATAATTTAATGCCTTATGACCACTTATCTTATTAGAAGCGTCTCGTTTGCAGAAAAACACATTTTCTAATAGTGACCTGATAGCTTCATTCTATCCGGGATCTGAGGACCAACAATATGGATCATACCATATCGGCCTTAAGCGCAACGCTCAAGGGAACAACAGAAACGATCAGGTAGCACTGTATTTTTATATATAATTCTAATCTGTACATAACATAAATTGCGGAGCATTAATCTGTACATAACATAAATTGCGGAACATTATCATCCAGGTGACTTGCCATCATTTTTATATCCCAGTGTCGTCGTAATATCTCCCGACCAATAAGAACAAAGAAAACAAAAAACAAACAAAGTAGTACCAACTACACACACAAAAATACCACTTGCGGGAAATGTGCACAATCCATCAGTGTCCAAACACTTACTCTTTAGCTAACAACCCCAGGGCTAAACAAAATTGGTAAGAGGCGCCGGGTTGAGTCCTTCGAAAACGTCTCAGCTCAGTCCTCAGGCCAAACCCCCTCAAACATACAGTTAGGGTACACTCAAAAATAAAAATAAAAACTAACAAATTTGGTGGAGCGCTAGGTAGTCACCATTAGAAAGGACCCATACAACGGGCCCAGCAACTACGTTAAGCCAAATACAGCGAACAGGCTTAACGCGACCGCATAGAAACTTTTCAGCCAAGAACCCCAAAGCGAGAATTTTTTTTTCGAGTAACCTCCCAACAGCGAAACAAGTCAAGCGACCCTTAGCACAGTAATTAAATTCCCCCACCCTCCCATCAAATCTAGAAAAACGGGACCGACAAATACCATTTGGTAACGGCTATAAGCCGTACCAATTAAAAACACAGCTTGACTTGCCACGGAATATCACCTTTTAACGGTTCAAGAGTTTCCAAGGCACCTGCATCTCAGCTAAGCTGAGTTAGGGAAACTCCCCTCACTCTCAGACCATATAACGAATTCCCTTATAGAAACAGCATTTACATTAACACAGGGAACATGGGACCACGCACCGGGCCGCCAGGGTTATCCGCCAATAATGTATGGTGAAGAGAGTTTGATAATAAATGTGAAGAATATACTCTGGTGGACTGTAATTTATAGTGCTGGAATTTCAAATCACTGGACTTCTGTGGAACATTTAAGTAATTATATTAGCCTAGTCTATATTACACAGTTATATACAATACATGTTGATACATTAATACACTGTCACTCGTTCGATATAGTTTTCCGAGATTGCATGGCAGCAGGTCTGCAGCACTTTCACCCCGTGGTGACTTGCTTGAGCACAATTGTGACACTGGCTCAGGAATGCACGGTACTTGGGCGCAGGGTGGGGCAGGTAGCAAGCACACCCCTCACGACCAGTGGATATAACGGGATTCGCCACAAAGCAAGTGAGGCCTGACGAACCGTTTAACACTTGTTCCTAAACATATGGATATGTCGTAGGTAGATAGTGAAATCCGTCATTTCATGAAGATCCTAGGCACTTCATGAAAAGCCGGCATATGATGTAAAATGAGATAGTTACACTATCTGACGCGTGGTTTCATGAATTGACTAAATTTAGCCGTCACATAGTGTAATTCTTTTTTACACTATCTGACGGAAAGACAAGCCCGTCACTTCATGAAGAAGCGGTAGCGTTGTCCCCGTGGTGAGATAAGTGTGCTTTCCAAGAATAAATAGTGGCAATATACGATATGGAAAATACCGTGGAAGTACAGAGGCAGTTGTTTTTTCAGAAAGTTAATGAGTATTATGAAGAACAGCGTCATAAAAAACCTAGGTCTCAAGAAGAAATGGATAAGGTAATAAAGACTTGTTTGGTATACTTAAGGTTATGTCACTTGTAGCCTGCCTGTTTTAACCCTCAAACTGTGTCGTGGGGTCGTTTATGGCACCGCTTCTCAAACTTACTTTTATTACAGTGGGCAGTTTTATCCTAGAATTTTTCCCTTCTATGTATCTTCCCGCCTACTTGCCTTTGTCTCATAGCCAGACTGGCAGGCGCCTGCGCAGTTTTCTTTCTTTGTTATTAGCAAGCGGAGCGGAAGTGGTGACACTTTTGGCACCACGACACAGTTCGCGTTCTGAAGGCTGTGTGCGCGCTACTCTTACTAGTGCTGTTTGTAACTCCGTGAAGGAAGCAGTTGCTGTGCAGATGCAATGGCATCGTTTCGGGAGAGTGGTATTTCGGTTTCATATCCTAATTTTTCGAATGTAATTGAGGAGGAGCTAGACATTGTGCTGAATGAGGACGATGAGGGAAGTGTTGAAAGTGACCGTGATGACCAAGATGTTGACTTCAATTCTGAACACGAGTCTGCTTCCGAGCAGGAATATGACTCTGATGACGAAGGTATTTCACATAATACGGAGGAAAACTCACAGTTAGTGGAAGAAAATCCATCAGCATTTTACGGTAAAAACAGGTACAAGTGGTCCTCTGTTGAACCTTGTCGTAATATGAAGACACTTGCCCATAACATTGTTGTCAAAGTACCAACAATAAAAGGGAAAGCGAGACAGCTGGGAGATACTTGTACACCACTACAAGTATGGGAATGTTTATTTTGTGATGATATGGTGGAAAATGTAGTGAAGCACACAAATGAAAAGCTCACAACTTACAGAGTACGGTTTTCTAAAGAAGACAGAACTGAAATGAGGGATACAACCAGTATCGAAATAAAAGCATTGTTTGGTCTCCTGTACTACAGTGCTATTTTCAAATCAAATAATGAAAGCTTAGACTCCTTGTTCGCTACAGATGGTACTGGTAGAGATATATTCCGGGCGACACTGTCTATGAGAAGAGTTCTCCTTTTGATTATTGTTTTGCGGTTTGATAATCAGTTGGATCGTTGTGAGAGGAGATGTACAGATCCTGCTGCCGCTATTTCGTGGATGTTCAACAGAATGGTAGAAAATTCCCAGAGTCTTTACAACATCGGATCCATGGCTTGTGTGGACGAGATGCTAGTAGGCTTCCGAGGTCGCTGCAAATTCAGGGTGTATATGGCCAATAAACCACAAAAATATGGTCTCAAAATTATGATCTTGTGTGATGCGCGAACAAACTACTTTCTAAATGGATATATCTACACGGGGAAGGATAGTGATGGGATTGGTTTGAATTTAGAAGAAAGAAAGTTACAAAAACCAACGCAAAGTGTAGTGCGGCTTGCTGAAGTGATTGCCGGAACTAATCGGAACATCACCGCTGATAACTATTTCAGCTCAATATAGCTTGTTTTGGAACTAAAACAAAGAAAGTTGACTTACGTTGGGACCTCAAGAAAAATAAGCGGGAGATTCCGCCACGATTTCTTCCTAACAGAAGGCATCCTGTGGGCTCTTCTGAATATGGATTTGCCAAACATATCACGCTGCTTTCACACGTGCCCAAAAAGGGTAAGGCTGTAATTTTGGTGTCGAGTATGCATCATGCTAGGTGGAAGGATCCTGAAGGTAACAAAGACGAGATAATTGCATTTTACAATAACACAAAAGGTGGAATAGACACACTGGACCAGAAGTGCGTTACGTTCGACACTGGTAGACGTACACGCAGATGGCCTATGGCTATCTTTTACATGATTCTCAATATAATAGGAGTCAATGCTCACATACTGCACATCTCATTCAAAGACAATAAGGTCATTACTCGTTTCCAATTCTTAAAACTTCTGGCAAAGCAACTGACTGAGCCCTATCTCAATGAAAGACTTGTGAATACTCGCCTACCTAGGGAGCTTAGGCTGACAGTATCTCGTATTTTGAAGACGCCACTTCCAAAGGGCACTGCACGAGATAGCGAAGGCCCTTCAAAGAGGAAGAGGTGTGCGATATGCCCTAGATCCCAAGGGAATAAATCTAATCTATACTGTGAAGATTGTGACTTACCAGTCTGCCAGACATGCCGATTTGTAGTCTGCCGGGAATGCAGAGGGGACGATTGAAAGTGAAAGTTCAGGTGGTGTGAAAATTTGTGGTGTAGGACATATGTGTGTAATTCTAGTTATTATCTATTATTCCATGTCTTAGGTATATGAAAATATACAATCCATATACTTTATTACAATCTTTAACACTAAAAGTCCGTTACATTTATCTATGTGTATAAAAGTACGTGGTTTGCAGTGAATTGGAACTTTTTTTTCATCAATGTGTATACTCATTTCAGAGATTTTTTCTATATAGATTTGTTTACTGATGTTAGATAGTGTATTATAATAAATACTGTGTCAATCAAAATCGAAATACCAGAGTTATGTCCTAGAATATAGGTGGTGCCATTAGTGGCACCGCGACACAGTTTGTGTACTGATATTGTCACGACACAGTTTGAGGGTTAATCATTCACAAGTGTTCTATTCGTCTCATTTGGATGAACATGATACTGGTGGCTGATTAACAGAGGATTAATGGGAGTTTACGCAAATACCAGTATCATCACAAGTCTGAGAATGAACGACATATGTCCAGAAGAAATATTACACTTTCTATTACATGGGGTTAGTTAAAAGGCGGGATGTCAGTAGAACAATGCGATGTTTATATTAATGCAATTATTAGAACATTTTAGGACATAGCCTACACAATAGTCAGCTTATTTCGTGTTTCTGAAGTCATACCGCAATGAAGAAATCAGGGGCGTACCCAGAAAGTAATTTCGGGAGGGTTTCTGTATTATCATTTTTCAGTCTGCACATTTTAATATAGTTGTAGTTGTTTTATTATTGTAAAAACGGGCTAGGAACATATTGGTCACCAGTATACTAGGTGTATGTTATATGATAACGTCATCAGCCCAGTACATTAGGGTGTACAGTATGTTGTCTGATAAGGTCATCAGCCCAGTATATTAGGGTGCACAGTATGTTGTCTGATAAGGTCATCAGACATATTAAGTTCAAAAATACAAAATACATCAATGGGGAAGAGAGAGAGAGAGAAATAATTTAAAAAAAAGGGTACACATTTTAGGAAATAAAGCCAAACCACAAAATAAATTATGAAAATTTACATAAAGAAAAAGTATATTGCACAAATTGGGAAAATATAAGCTTCTACAAAAAGAAGACAGAGGGAGAAAAGTGTACCTAGTATTCCACGATTAGGGTTTCAGTCTTACGTGGAAATTAATTATGAACATCATAATAAACGAGCATCAATTTATTTCTCGGAATAATTCGTGTATTACACAGAAAAATGAATGTACGACTCCACTGCGGCAGTCATTTAATTCCGATTAGAAACGGATTAATGCAGGTCTACAAATGGAAAAAATATATAAACTTACACAGAAGAAAAAAAAACAGGAAAAAACTTACCCAGTGTTCCAGGATTAGATTTTAGGTTGTACGTGGAAATGTATTTCGAATTTCATAGTAAATAAGCATTAATTTATTTCTTGGAATAGAAGAATTAAAGGAATTAATGTACGACTTCGTCGCGTTAGTCATTTCATGAAGAGCCGAATCAAAAAACGCCGGGTCTTCATGAAGTGCCTCGGCAGATAATGAAAAATGATTTCTTACACCATCTGCCTAAAGCAGTCCGTCACTTCATGAAGAAACGCGTCAGATTGTGTAACTATCCCATTTTACATCATATGCCGGCTTTTCATGAAGTGTCTAGGATCTTCCTGAAATGACGGATTTCACTATCTGACTACGACAGATACATACTTACACAACAGAAAGCAGACAACAGCACACATTATACACGCTATTAAATGTACAGCAGGCACGAGTGCGAAGGATACAGGCACGATTATATACAGTGCATACGCGAATAGGCGCGACACATGCAAGATTAACACACACACGATCAGAAGCGACTAATATATGACTAAAGGACGCATACAGACAATTAAATGCGATACATTCACGATTGCACACGGAACACATGCAGGCTAACATGATACATGAACGATTGAACACGATACACGCTCAATTGCAACCTAACGCAACCCTTGCAAAATTAAATACAGAACACGAGAAATTACACTCAGCCTATAGACAACTAATAAGGCAACATGCACTATTAAGTATAAAGATAATTGCAATATATTCATGGCCACCAGTCACACAGCTGATACCGCGCGGCCGCATTAAGCTACAGACACCGGGCGTCGAACCAAGAACAGTAAAGGTTCAACTAGCGCCTAAATAGACAACCCATCCTTAGTGCTAATAACATACAACACAATTACACAAGTTAAAATAACAGAACACAGACACAGCCCCTAGCATAGTAATATCCATATGTACATATATTTATAATTGGCGCAAAACAGCAGACCTTTCCATCGAAGTACGGAGAGTTCACTGCAAAAGAATTAATTTATAATATGTCATGTAAGCATATTCTATGTGTGTTTCATTTTTGTATATTTTTATTGTACATAATAAGGGGAAACAGATACATTATACAGGGTAGCATTACAATTGAACACGTTAGCATGCATATTCGCCACACTTAAATCAGAGTCAGGCACATATTCAGCCTACACATCCCAGACAACACAAGCACACAGGTTGGGACAACATCGACACAACCCCTAAAGTGGAATGATATCCATACATACATACATACATATATATATAATTACTGCACCACAACAGCCCTCTACATCGGAGTGAAGAGAGACTGCTGAAGGGCAAACCCATAAACGCCTAGCGTTACCTTATGGTAACGGAGTACCGGTCATTGCATTTATTGCTCTACAGGACCTTTGCCAGTTGAAGATAGTCGAACTTCGCGCTCATATGATCACGGAAGGTCTATCGATTCATTTTCCGCACACTAGTCGCTAGGGAATGTCTTGGGTTATGTCCCAACAATTGGGTGCATTTCGTGGTTTGTTTCTCACGTCGTGATGACATGCCGCAAAAGGTACGGCATGCTAAATTACTGCGAAAAATATTGATAGTTTACTTTGTCTTCAGGATTATGGTAGTAAACATATCTAGTTTATAATTCAGTAACATATCTTACGTGTTTCTTTATACCTGCTCAAGTCCGGGACTAATTTTCCCAGCGCTACCATATGGTAACGCTAGGAGGATACATGGTCAGTGGTAAGGCAAGATATTTTCTGAAGCACATTCATATGAAATGAGTTAGAATACATTTCATGCATTTATACACAAAACGTTTTTCCATATACAGCTTTATTTTACAGTGCATGCCTTCATACAGTATAATATGTTTTATGTTACCGTAGCATATTTTTTATGTCAGTACTTATTCAAGACCATACCTTTGCTGAGATATCTGGCTGCAAGCAGTGTTTCAGAAAATACAATACGAGAATTATTTCGCTATTTAAGCGGTCTAGACTGGCTGCGTGGCTCAGTGGCAATGTTCTCGCTTGCTGTGCTCAAGCTTGCAGGATCGAAGCCTGGTGCAGTCAGCAGGCATTTGAGGGTGCGCAAATGCGAGGGAGTCCTGTCAGTAGATTTACTGGCACGTTGAAGATCGCCTTCGAGTCAAATTTCCGGCAACCCGGCGTCTCTAAAAGTCAGAGCAGTTAAAAGGGACGTAAATCTAATAACATAATTATTATTTAGAAGTCTGACCTTGGCAGAAATATTGGAGAAAGTGGAAAAGGAGTAATGACGGCATTATTATAGCTTGCTGGCATGCAAACAGCACAGTCACTGTTGCCTCCACGACTCTCCCTGTTTTCCCCCCTCAACCAGGTCAGAAGTTTCTCTCGGGCTGAAAAGAAAAATAGTTACAATCCCACGTCCTCTCCAGATCGGCACCTATAACAAATTCATGGGAGGAACGAACCTTATGGATGAAAATGTGAACTGATATCATGTGTAACCGTGCCAGGTGCAGCTTCCACGGGGGAGGAGCTCTGAACTGAGTACGGGCTTTTCTGTACTCTGTGGAAGACGGATCTGGGCGGGAAAGTCCTCAACCCCGACACGGCGCGTCCCAATGGCTGATAGGACTGTTGATGAGAGTGGTGCTTGCACCCGCGTATCAACTGAGGACATGATAGCCTATAGTGGCAGCAGCTATATCATTATTGTTGATACAAGACCGATCTGTCGACCTTGTATCAGCAAACAGCTGCATCATAATTTTATCATGGCATCCTTGGATGTTGGGATGTGATGTGGTTACTGCGCATTGAGGAAGGCAACGGGAAACCACCTCAATTATTTTTCCCTAGTACGTAATCAACCATGATATTATCAGAGCAAGAAGTACAGTCTACTGATCATGAGGCGCGGAACCCAAGATCCGGCAGGGGAAGAAAGGAGGCTTCTCAGGTCGTCATCCATCGAAATACTCAAAAGAATGAATTGATGAACATTGGAACGTGGCATGTAAGAACCTTCCTAGAGGCAGGGAAACTGGAAGAAGCCAAAAATGTAATGAATGAAGAAAAACATGGATGTTCTGGGACTGTGTGAAATCACATGGCCAGGAAATGGTGATTTCTACAGTGATGATTTCAGAATGATCTACAGTGGCAGCACAAGAGGAGGAAGTAATGGAGTAGGACTTCTGCTTAGAAGCAAATGGGCAAGAAATGAGATGAACACCTATCACGTAAATGAAAGGATTATAGTAGTAAAAATCAAAACAAGCCCCAGGAATATAGTTGTTATTCAAGTGTACTTTCCCACATCAAACAGCTCAGATGAAGAAATTGAAGAAATGTACGAACATATTGACCAAATATGGAATCTGATAAAGGAATCAGATAATGTAATAATTATGGGAGATTTTAACGCTATTTTTGGAAGTCATCCAGATCGGGAAGGAATTGGGAAGTTTGGACTGGGTATCAGGAACAAATGAGGAGAGAGATTACTTGACTTCTGTGATCTGTACAATATGATCGTGACAAACACATTATTTGAAGTACCATTACGGCGAAGATATACCTGGACAGCCCCGGGTGACACTGTTCGTTATCAGAATGATTATATACTTGTCAAGAGAAGATATCGCACTCAAGTTAAATCAAGCCATAGCTATCCTGGAGCAGAGATTGACAGTGATCATCGCCTAGTCATGGCCAAATGCAATATCCAACTGAAAAAGAACCGACATAGAAAAACAAAACCTCTGGATGTGACTAAACTAAAGGACAATAACAATAAAGTGATTTTCGCCCACAAAACGAATGAACTGGCTAGAAGACTTGAAGAATCGAAATGGGAAGATATAAAAGAAGGTTTGATAAATATAGCTCGTGAAACACTGGGAACAAGAATTTTAGAACCAAGGAAACCGTGGATTACAAGAGAAATATTGGATCTGATAGTAAAGAGAAACCAGCACAGGAGGGAAAATACCATAAGAAGTCAGGAACAATATAGACTTGTTAAAAATCAAATTACAACCATTTGTAAAAGAGCCAAAGAGGAATGGATGGCTGAGATAGCTAAGAACATTGGAAATGATATTGCTGAGGGAAAAACTGACAGGGCTTATAGACACATCAGAGCCTTAAACCAGAACCCGAAAGTGAAAAGTTCTATAATAAAGGATAACAAGTAGTTCCGTGAAGAACTATACAGCCTATTTTCATATAGCCCACTTATTGCAACTATCAACATACACAATTTCAGTTTGATTGCTGTAATAGATTCGTAGATATTGAGAACCGACTAAATAATTCGGATGGTCGCCATGTTGGATTATATATATATATGTAGGTCCTAGAGTTATGTACTGTTACATGCAGATTATTGTGTACGTGTAGTATTCAAACTTCAATCGCATAATTAAGACACTAGAAGTTACAAGAAGATTTTAAAATTTCGCATAGCTGCCATCTTAAGGTTATGGAAACAATTGAAATAAATTAGATGCTAGTGGATTACCATTCGTATAAGGATTTACTGTACCAAGTTTCACTGCTCTTGGATGGTTAAATTGCGATAAACGTCCATGAGAATATTTACAATTCGCGTCGCCGCCATGTTGGATTTGTGATCACCAGGTTATTTAAAGTCCTATAAGAGAACTTGAGTTCATTGCCCCTATGAACAATAAAAAATTCAGTTTGATTGCTACAATAGATTCATAGATATTGAGAGCCGTCTAAATATTTCGGATGGTCGCCATGTTGGATTGTTAAATGTATAGGCCATAGAGTCATGTACCATTATAGGAAAATTATTGGGTAGGTTCATTATTCAAACTTTCACTTCGATCGCATGACTACATCACAAGAAATAAAAACTTAATTTTAAAATTCGCACAGCCGCCATCTTGAGGTTATGAAAACAATTGAACTAAATTAGATACCAGTGCATTACAATGTGTATAAATATTTCCTGTACCAGATTTCAGTGCGTTTGGAGCAATAAATCGCGAGAAAGGTCTATTTCAAATTTTCTAATTCGCTTGGCCACCATGTTTGTTTTGTATATAACCGGTTTTTTAAAGTCATATAAATGGACTTCCAGTAGTGCCTCTTATCTCCGTACAAAACTTCAGGGAGATACCGCTAATAGTTTCAGAGATACAGAATGCCGGTGAAATATTTCGCACATCCGCCATCTTGTGGTTATGTAAACAAATGAACGAAGTTAGTTGTCGGTGCATTACAATGTATATAAACATATACTGTACCAAGTTTCATTGCGTTTGGTTGGATAAATCGCGAGAAACGTCTATTTAAAAGTCGCAACTTCGATTGGCCGCCATGTTGGTTTTGTAGTTACCAGGTTTTCAAAGATCACATAACTGAACTTATAGTAGTTCCCTTTATCACCATACATGATGTCAAGGTAATATCGGTAATCGTTTCGGAGATATTGAATGCTGGTGAAATAATTCGCACAGCCGCCATGTTGGATTGGTGAGTCGTAACAAAATTTGAAGGGCACGGTCGAGGTCGCCAGGAATAGTGCTATGAACTTACTGAGTTTCATTGAAATCGCTCCAGCCGTTTAGATTTTATTAGGGGGGGGGGGGACACACACACACGAATCACACACACACACACACGCACACACACACGGACAAAAGGTGATCTCATAAGCCTATTTTTTCAAAATTGAAAATAGGCTAAAAATGGGAAAATCTTATTAGATGCGGATGAAGTCAGTATGCGGTGGAAAGAATATCTTGAAGAACTATATGATGGGAATGTATCTAATAAAACATGGTATATTGAACCGGAAGATGATATAGAAGAAAATGATAAGGGCCCTGCTATCACAAGAAGAGAATTTGAATCAGCGCTTGAAAGAATATGTGACAATAAAGCTTGCGGTCCAGATAACATACTGGGAGAACTACTAAAGAACATGGGTGAGAAAATGAAAGACCTAATTTATGATGCAATCTGCAGATGCTATGATAGTGGCAAAATTCCTGAAGACTTCGCCAAAAGCAGAACAGTTATGATACCAACGAAAGGAATTAGTACAGAATGCTCTGAACACAGAACCATAACACTGCTCTCTCATGCATCTAAAATTTTATTGTCAATACTAAAAGCCAGAATAAATAACAAACTTGATTTCCAAATTGACCCAGATCAGTTTGGTTTCAGGAAAGGAATGGGAACAAGAGAAGCAATCTTGGCTCTACGAACAATATTAGAAAGAAGAATGGAGATGAATAGAAACACATATATAGCATTAGTAGATATTGAAAGGCCTTTGATAATGTAAGTTGGGACCTTCTCTTCAAAATTATTGAATCTTCAGGATTAGACTGGAAGGATAGGAGGCTGATACTAAGATTTTATGAAAATCATACCACAATAGTAGACATCAAAGGAAGCAGTCAGGAAATAAAAATCAGGAAGGGAGTAAGACAGGGTTGCCCCCTTTCACCGTACCTCTTCAATGTATTCATCGAAAAAGCTATAAATAAGTTCAAAACGAACACAAAAGGAATTAGAATAAATGGACAACAAATCCATTGTATTAGCTTTGCAGATGATATAGCAGTGGTTGCAGACTCAGAAAAGGAATTATCTAAGATGCTGAATATACTGTCATCATATTTAGTAGATTTATACCTAAACATTAACGTGAAGAAGACAAATATATTAGTTGTAAGTAAACATCCTGAGCGAAATCACACCAACATCAGGCTTGCTAACAAAGTAGTGGAACAAGTCACCAGTTTCCCATACCTCGGAAGTTAAATCACAAATGATAACCGCTGCAGCAAAGAGATAAGAAGAAGAATAGTGCTTGCCAAACAAGCATTCAGCAACAAAAGAACTCTTCTGACCAATATACATCTAGATATTGAGATTAGGAAAATTTTTGTGACGTCACTTGTGTGGAGCGTACTCTTATATGGATGTGAATCTTGGACAATTCGAGAACAGGATAGGAAACGGCTTGAAGCGTTTGAGATGAGGGTCTGGAGGCGAATGCTAAAGGTCAGTTGGACTGAAAAAAGAACAAACGAAAGCATACTGCGAGAAGTCCAGAGAAGGAAACAGCTGGTGGTAACAGTACATAGAAGAACAGCTAAATTCATTGGACACACCGTGCGTCATAATACCTTTCTAACCAATCTACTAGAAGGAAAGGTCTTAGGAATGAAGGGACGATGTCGACCTAGGAAGCAATTCCTTCAAGCATTGATACAAAACGTAAGATGTGGTTCCTATTGTGAGATGAAAAGACAAGCTGAAGACAGAAGACAATGGTTGAATCGACAAGGCATTGCCTTTTTACATTGATTGATTGTTTGATTGATCATGTGTCAATAAGAAACAAAAAGTGGTGGTGGGCCATAAGAAGGGCTCGGAGCAAGATAGTGCTATGCCACACTTTTGTCTTTCTGAGAAAAATGCATCTTAAAGTTTGAAAAAATTCTATAAATCAGATTTTGGTATTTTCTTTTAAGTTAATTTACTTAAGTTGGTTTATGACAGTTATTACATGTTTTCAGTTTGTAAAATAGCATGTATATCTTAAGTACATTACGTAAATTGCAATTAAATGAAGCCATGCATGAATAATAGTGGCTTAGCACTTTCTTGCCTCAGAACTTGGCACAATATGTCAGTAATGAATGATATTTATTATTCATCTATTACATACTAAATATTTGGCAATATCTATTAAAAGTGTGTTTTAATGTGATGAAAATATTCTTTCTTAGTGAACTTTAAGAGGGCAGTAATAATCATCATCACTTTCTACACCTCCCATCCTTTGCACTTAATGCTATTATAAAACGAATGGTGCACTGGCGGGATGAACTGGAGTAGATCGTGAAAATTCAAGAACTTCTTTGAGTCATCTGGAATTGGTTCCCTGTACTTCTGAGTGAGCTGGACCTCCGCTGCTCGTCCTTGATTTTCTGTTAATACCCAGCACTACGTTTTGCATTTACAGTTAGGTCCCTGCTCCTTGGCTGCGTAACTCTTTTTGTACTGTCACTGACGTAGGGAGAACCTTTGTTTCTTCTTACTCGCCTCTTCATTTTTTGGGTACTATTTTGATTTCTATTTCTCCAACGAGCTTTCTTCATCTTCATAGGTGTCATGATGGTTGGTCTAAAGGTAGTTTCATCCTTTTCCTGAAAATGAACATCACCATCATCTATAAAAATGCCACCAAAAATATAGATTAAATGGTTCAGAATAGCAGTTTTAAATTTTATTATATCTCATGAAGATATTGTGTCATTTTTCGTATTAAGTAAAATGGAATGTCATCAATCTGCTTGTAATTATTATTGTTGCATAGCAATTAAACATTGACTTTGAGAAAATATAAATACAAGTACATTGGACAAAATTTCGGCAGTATAGTGCTATGCTATGCTAGTGGAAAGTCGTTTTGTAATAATAATAAAATTAAGAATAGTTACAATATTTTGAATACACTACACTATTTTTTTTTAATAATATGAAAGAAACCTCTAAGTCCCCTTGAAGAAGATTATGTAGCCTAAACTGAAATATTAAAATATTACTTTGCAACTTTCTTTTGGGCTGAAGTCTTTTATCATTTCACTGAAATATAAACTTGCTAAACGGTCAAGGGAGATCATAGCTGCACTGAAAAAGAAAATACATTAGTTTGAAAAGTTTGAAAAGTATAATTAATTAATTAATTAAATTTAAAACAATCCATGGCGCGGGGCCTCCCGGACCGCGGGACCCTGGGCGGTCGCCCTCCTCGCCCTCCCCTAGATCCGCCCCTGTAACGCAGCATGGTCAGTGTGCACTCGGGAGGCAATCAAACAAGGGACTGGTCAAGTGACAAGCACGTGGCCAAATAGCGTCATTCAAATTGGCAGCGCTGTATGGTTTCCATGGCAACAAGCCTTGCGTGGGATCTAGTCGTCAACTGTTTTTGCCCACTGGCGCCGAACTGTCAGATTCCAACTCTGGATAATACAACTGTAGGCACAATGTAGCCTAATAGAGCAATACAGTTGGCAGCCCTGGTGACTGAATATATTCTTAATTCCATCTCTTAAGGTACAGAATACAAAATGTGGTTGAAGTCCAAAGGACGTTACATGGAGTTAGACATTGGATCTATCAGCACACGTAAAAGCACGTTGGCAACAATGTCATGCGTGTGTCGGTCAGAAATAATCGGAAATATTATGATATATTTTTGTGCCAATTTTGGATGAAATCCATTTGTTAGTATAGAAGTTACATATATTTTAAAATTGGAGCTATCATCAGGCATAGAATCATGTTGGCATCACTGACTTATATAAATTAATCCAAATTAATCTATAATGTCAGGTGCTGTGCGTATGCAATGTATAGACCTGTTGGCATGCATACCTTCTGATATATTGATATTAGGGTAAAAAAATATAGACACCATTTATTAACAGTTGGCAGCCCTAATTGCTCTTAAGAATACTGTTACGGCTGTGAGTTGTTTCGTCACCTCGCCGGTTGAGTCACAGCTGCCCGGGCTGTGCTCTGCCTCAGTGTATTACGTGCGCCTTACGCAACAGGGCTACTAGGACAAAGGGATGGTCCAGAATATTCGTGACCCAGCCAGTGATGGAAACCTCGAGAAGCCGTGAATCCTGGACGGGTCAAGAAGAATTTATTGAGTCACCAGCCTGCTATATAAGAGCGACCTGGCAAGCGGGGTCGACAGTGTTTTTCGAGCTAGTGCGAGCGTTTACCTTGAGCGACAGTTGTGGGTGAAGGGGAAATTGTGTCTTGAGCGAGTGTGTTTTCCAGTGCAGCAGAGGTTAGTGTGATGAATTGCGAAAGCGCCGGGGGCTGTTTCCCTAGCCAGCGGACAGCCAAACAGTGTAGTGGTGAGTCACCGGCTATCGTAAATAACGGTAGTTTGCGTATTCAGGGAAGTGTTGCAGGTAGTTCTATCGAGGCCACCGGTCTCATTAGGAGGAATTAACTTCTGTGGCTTCCTTACAAGTGTAATGCAAGTGTTCCCTACGAGAGGAAACTAGAGTGGGATACTAATTGCTTGTATTTGCTAATTGTGTGGTGTATCTTTCTGGCCCGCAATAAAGATAATACGTTTCTTTAAAGGAATAATCTGTGTTGTGCTTTCTACCCACCGTAATCCAGTTAACGGAAGTGCCACTAGGGGATGGCACGTAACAACTGGTGTCAGAAGTCGGATTACGAACTCAAGCACAAGCACAACACCTGAAGGTCCTGGTTTCAAAACCCGAGCAGGTCATTTTACCACAGTTCTCTAATTTTCCTGTGAGTGCATGCCCTTTACAAGACAAACATCTAAAATGGAAGCGCAATTGGCGGCATTGCTAGAAAAGTTAAGTGGCATGGAAACCAAGATGGAGGCCGGCCAGAAGATGATGGAAGACGGCCAGAAGAAGACGGAAGACGGTCAAAATAAGTTAGCGGAGGACCTGAAGAAGATGGAAGAGGGTGAGAATAAGCTAGCAGAGGACCTAACCGCCAAATTTCTGGATGGCCAGAAAAATCTGGAAGAGTGTCTGCTGACGAAATTACAGGAAAGTCAAAAGAAATTGGAACAGGGTCTGCGCCAGGAAGTTAACACCATCTGCCAGGGCTTACGTGAGGAAGTCACAGCAGTAGAAAAGAAGTTCGACGCCTTATAAGAGGAAGTTGCTGAACTGCGCCAACGCCCACTGACGGGGGTGGAAGCGAGATTCAACGCTCTCCAAGAGGAAGTTGCCGAACTGCGCCGACGCCCGCCCACAGGTACACCGGGAATATCAGGAACGGGACAGAGCAGAGTGACGCCCCCAACTTTCGACGGAAAGGTCCCGTGGAGCACCTACTTACGTCAGTTCGAGGCAGCCTGTTCCATAAACAACTGGAACAGCACGGAAAAGGCTACAGCTCTCATTGTAGCGCTGAGAGGGGACGCCCTTAACGTCCTTCAGGCCATCCCGACTGGATCCCTGGACTACGTTTCACTAATCGCCCATATGGAGTCCCGATATGGAGGTAGCCATCTTCAGCAGGCCTACCAGATGCAGCTCCGGACCCGGGTACAAAAGAACGCGGAAACCCTGCTGGAGTTCGAGATGGACATCGAACGCCTCGTAAGGCTCGATTACTGAACAGCGCCGGCCAACTTTCTGGAAGAGATTGCAACGCAGACCTTCACTGACGGGCTACGGAACTTGGACACTCAACAGGCGCTGTGACTCACGCGCAATAAGACCCTGGCAGATGCGGTGAGCCACGCACTTGAGTTCAAGACGGCAAAGCAGGTATCCTAATGCACGCACGGGTGCGTCAAGTGGACGTCGACGAACCATCCAAAGCCAACGAGACCAAGCCCCTGGCCGCTGAACTGATGGAGGCGCTAGGCGGGTTCTTCAAGAGTCGCCAGACCACCAACAACGACGAAGCCGGGAGACACCCGGAGAGGCGGCCTGGAAGAGGACTACTGACCTGCTGGACATGCCGTAAGAAGGGCCACCTGAGCCAGGACTGCGGTGTTCGCCACCGCCAGGGGTTTCCGTCGGGAAAGTCAGTCATAGGGAACCCGCGCGGCCCAGGAAAATGAGTACCAGCCATTCTTGGGAGGCAAAGGTCGGCTTGTGACAGTCGACAAGCCCCGGCAGCCCAAGTTCGCGTGACGAAGTTACAGAGGGATGATAACAGACTGATGGTCGATGGAGTCGTCAACGGAGTGAGCTGGCCCATGCTGATCGACACGGGAGCGTCGAAGACCATCGTCAATCCCACCGTGATCCATCCCGAAGTGGAGAGTGCAACCCACACAAAGGAACCTCCAGCTAATAACCGCGACCGGAGAGACCACACTGGTACATGGCGAAGCATCACTGGAGTTCGTCATTGGTCGGCATGCGGTAAAGCATCCAGTGCTTGTGGCTCACGTATCAAACGAAATGATCATCGGACTGGACTTCCTGGACCAGAATAACATCATCTTGGACCTGAGTACCAACACTCAGCACTTCGGAGGTGGGGAACTTGCATTGCAACCAGCACACGAGGCCGTCACAGCACGACGAGCAAGGCTGAGAGAGGGCGTCATCGTTCCCGCTAGGACGGAAGTCAGCGCTGCCGTAATTGTCGACGGAACTGCTGAGGGAGTGGCGGCTATCATCGAGCCAAAATATGTGGATATCCAGACAAAAGGATTGCTAATTGCCAAGACTCTCATCAACATGACGTCTCGGCCGTACGTCCGCCTGTCCAACCTGAACGACTACATTACGGTTCACCGGGGCACCAGGGCACCAACCTAGGAGTCTGCGAGCCCGTTACCTGGATTGCCCGCATCACAGACACGATGGACGGACTCCTGCAGACGGACAACCGAGGAAGACCCGCTCTGCCAGAAGAACTACAGAAGCTGTACCAGGGATCCCAGGACCATTTAGACGAGGAACAATCACGCCAACTTCGGGACCTGCTACATGAATTTCAGGATGTCTTCTCCGTGGGGAGCAAAGACTTTGGCAGGACAAGCTTGGTCCAGCACAGAATCGACGTTGGGGACAGCGCACCGATTAGGGCCCCATTCCGACGTGTCCCGCTCGCCAAGCACGCCGAAGTCGACCGGATGGTAGAAGAGATGAAGGAGCAAGGGGTGATCGAGCCATCACATAGTCCTTGGAGTTCTCCGGTCGTGCTAGTGAAGAAAAAGGACGGTTCCACCAGGTTCTGCGTGGATTTCAGGCGGGCGAATGACGTCACGAAGAAGGACAGCTACCCTCTATCCCGGATCGACGACACCCTGGACACCATATTAGGGTCAAGATGGTTCTCCAACTAGGATTTGAAGAGTGGCTACTGGCAGGTGGAAGTCCATCTTAAGGACCGCGAGAAAACTGCGTTCTCTATGGGCAGCGGGCTCTGGCAGCTCACCGTCATGCCATTCGGTCTGTGCAACGCCCCTGTGACCTTCGGAAGGCTAATGGAGTCCATTCTGAGGGGACTACACTAGATGACCTGCCTGGTCTACCTAGATGACGTCATCGTTCTGGGGAGAAGCTTCGAGGAGCACTACAGCAACCTGAAGGAAATCTTGATGAAGCTATGGGCTGCCCAGCTGAAGTTGAGCCCCAAGAAGTGTCAGCTCTTTCGAAGCAGGTCCTGTACCTTAGGCATATCGTCTCCGAAGAAGGGGTGCGCACCGACCCAGAGAAAACCGCAGCTGTGAGGGAGTGGCCAGTTCCGAAGGACAAGTCCCAACTACGAAGCTTTCTGGGACTCTGCACTTATTACCGACGCTTCGTGAGAGGATTCGCCGACATCGCCAAACCACTGCATCGACTAACTGAGAAGGACCAACTCTTCACGTGGACAGCAGAATGCCACACTGCCTTCGAACAACTCAAGCAGGCTCTGTGCACAGCACCTATTCTGGCCTACCCCAGACCTAGAACAAGGTTCGTCGTCGATACCGATGGCAGCGACTTTGGTATACGGGGAATCCTGTCGCAAGTAGTAGACGGCGAGGAGAGAGTAGTGGCCTACTTCAGCAAAGCCTTGTCAAAGCCAGAAAAGAACTACTGCGTCACCATAAAGGAGCTGCTCGCCATCGTGGAGACCATTGAACACTTCCACAAGTACCTGTACGGGCAAGAATTTCTCATCAGGACCGACCATGCATCCCTGCCGTGGCTCCTGAACTTCAAACAGCCCGAAAGTCAGCTCGCGCGGTGGTTAGAGAGGCTTCAACAGTACAACTTTGTGATCCAGCTCAGGAAAGGCAAACTGCATTCTAATGCCGACGGCCGGTCACGAAGACTGTGCCCCGAAGACTGCACCTTCTGTACCAGAAGAGAGGAGAACGCCAGGATACAGTGCCGAAGGACTACCGTTGAACTTTAAGGGAGCTGGAGCCACGAATCTTTCACGCGGGCACAAGAAGAAGATGATGACCTGGGACTGATAGCCGAATGGAAGAGGGCCTGTGTCCCCAGACCCGGGTGGAACATTGTGAGTGACTGCAGACCAAAGTTTAAGTCCTACTGGGCGCAGTGGGACTCACTGATTGTAAGGGATGGCCTCATCTGCCGTACCTGGGAGAGCACCGACGGGAAGACATCTCGGGAACAAGTCGTCGTTTCAAGGTCTATGACGGAGGAAGTCCTGAAGGAAGTCCATGGAGGATCATCTGGTGGACACATAGGGATAAAGAAGACCCTGGAGAAGCTGAGAGGGTGGTTCTACTGGATCGGATGCCGAACAGACGTGGAGAACCACTGCGCGAGGTGCCACGATTGCGCAGCCAGCAAGGGCCCAGGACGAAGACGACGGGGTCCACTGAAGACCTACAACGTGGGCGGCCCCATGGAGAGAGTGGCCATCGATGTTGCTGGGCCATTCCCGTTGAGCGAGGCAGGGAACCGCTACATATTGTTCGTCAGCGACTACTTCACCAAATGGCCGGAAGCGATGCGCTCCCTATCCAAGAAGCCGCGACGATCGCAGAGACCCTGGTGAAGGAATTCGTCAGCCGGTACGGAGTACCCTTGGAGCTGCACTCCGACCAAGGGAGGAACTTCGAGTAGCAGGTGTTGTAGAACCTATGCCAGCTGCTGGGAATCCGGAAGACAAGGACGACGCCGCTACACCCTCAGTCCGACGGGATGGTAGAGCGATTCAATGGCACCATCGAGAACCATCTCCGAATAGTCGTCAGCGAGCACCAGAGGGATTGGGACAAACATCTTCCACCAATTCTTCTGGCCTACCGCGCCACCGTGCATGAAGCCACCGTGTGCACACCAGCCCAGGCCATGTTTGGGAGGGAACTCCGTCTACCTGTCGATCTTGCCTTCGGCCGACCTGGGAATGATCCGGTCCCGGTAATCCAGTATTGTCAAAAACTGGTCGACCAGCTGGAGGACGTGCACGCGTTCGCGAGGAGGAAACTGCGGATCGAGACCGACCGAATGAAGACCCGATACGACCAGCAGACGGATGCCGGCGGATTCCACGAGGACGACTTGGTCTGGCTCTTCAACCCATTACGGAAGAAAGGCCTGTCATCAAACTGCAGAAGTCCTGGGAGGGCCCGTACCGAGTCGTGAAACGGATCAACGATGTCGTCTACAGGATCCAGCGGAGCCCGAGGGCGAAGATGAAGATCGTGCATCGAGATCGCCTGGCAGCCTACGGAGGGACACAGACAGACCAATGATTGATCGGGACGATCAGCCTCTTAGGAAGGGGGTGGTGTTACGGCTGTGAGTTGTTTCGTCGCCTCGCCGATTGAGTCACAGCTGCCCGGTCTGTGCTTTGCCTCAGTGTATTACGTGCGCCTTACGCAACAGGGCTACTAGGACAAAGGGATGGTCCAGAATATTCGTGACCCAGCCAGTGATGGAAACCTCGAGAAGCCGTGGATCCTGGACGGGTCTAGAATAATTTATTAAGTCACCAGCCTGCTATATAAGAGCGACCTGGCAAGCGGGGTGGACAGTGTTTTTCGAGCTAGTGCGAGCGTTTACCTTGAGTGACATTTGTGGGTGAAGGAGAAACTGTGTCTTGAGCGAGTGTGTTTTCCAGTGCAGAAGAGGTTAGTGTGATGAATTGCGAAAGCGCCGGGGGCTGTTTCCCTAGCCAGCGGACAGCGAAACAGAGTGTAGTGGTGAGTCACCGGCTATCGTAAATAACGGTAGCTTGCGTATTCAGGGAAGTGTTGCAGGTAGTTATATCGAGGCCACCGGTCTCATTGGGAGGAATTAACTTCTGTGGCTTCTTGACAAGTGAAAGGCAAGTGTTCCCTACGAGAGGAAAATTGAGTGGGATACTAATTGCTTGTATTTGCTATTTGTGTTGTGCCCGTTTAGACCGGAGTCTGCACGACCACATATGCATTTTACCAAGAATCAGTCAGCACGAGAGTCAAAATATCCCGGGGCGCCATATGGGTTAAAGCTAATCGCAAAAACGACATCAACTGAAAAAAATGCTTTACTGATTTTTGGCTCAATGCAACAATAAGGATAGAAGGAGATTCAACCGGGCATAATACATCATGTAAAATTATCTCATTTTATTCTGAAGTTAAAATTGACTGCAAAATAAGAATGCTCAAAGCTGCATCATTCACGTGTGGCGACCCACATTACTATTTACACAATGTACAGAAACTTTCCAACACATTGGACAATTATCTTTGGAGACACAAGTCTGATTATTAGTCCTGTAGACTGTGTTCCAAAACTATATCCGTTATTTATGATTAAATCCAGTCCAAATTTAATTGTCTTTACTGGAAATACCGTAGTTCACTGGTTGCAATTTTTACGTAACCTTAACACTCGTAGAATAAATGTTCATAGAATTTTTAACTTTCACTTATTTTTCCAGTTACAAAAAAAATATTGTCAAAAAATATTATTATCTTTGAATCAACACAAATTCTTTACACATATTAATAACAACTTCTGAAAAGTATTTGACCTTGAGCATAGCATCGAAGAACTTGTGCGAAGCACAACAAAATTAATTGTTATTCTGACATTAAACATTTCGAGAAGTGACTCGATTATGAACTTCAAGTTCCTAACAAAATATATGATTTCTGAATCATCAACTTGATTAATAAATTGTTGGACCATTCAACTATTCGATTCTCCACTTGGAATCATTATTAAGAAAAATATTTATATTTGTGTCCATTTTAGTAACTTTCACAACTTGCAATTCTTCGACAGAATGCGGAAATAAGAATTGTAGCTTCATAATAAATTCATTTAGTTCATGGCACTAGGATTGAAAACATCCTTCAAATTATTCGTGGTTATAGAATTATTTTTAATTGGCAGTGGCCCATTCTATTATTTGTGTAAGAACACAACATTCCAACAACAACGTCTGAAGAAGAATAAAATACTATCATGACAAATCCGGGTTCTAGCAAAATCAAAGTCTTAATGGAATCCGTAAACAAGGTTGAAATAAGAACTGATGGTTTTTAAGAAATAACCTTCGGGTCAATCATACGACGCAATGTGTAGTTCCTATACTCATTTAACACTGAGTCATCGAACCTGCTATTTGATTGATGCTCAAATAAAAACCTCCTCATTCCTGCGACTTAAACATGCGCACCTGGGAATGGCATTTCAACTACTCTACACACATAAATTTTCTTCCCAAAATTTATACAATAAATCAAGCCTCTGTTGTTATCAACACTGGAAGATTAATAAACTTACAAGTTTATTTTATTTTACCATTCAGTTCAACCCGTGAATTTACCATACTTATGATAATCTTTATTTCACTTTCGAGTGTGTATTTACGTCATGATTTTATATAAATACAAAAATATCCTAATTGATACAATTATCATTTGATTCCCGTTTCATGCCTCTCCGTGTTATCTGAAAAATATACTTTGCTCATTGCAAATATTAACTGTTCAACCAGAACTGTAATGTTGGTTGAATGCGGGCTTGCGCTAACCACTCTCCTTCGGAAAATCACCTGTTCAAAACTAGAAATGATTAAACTACTTCATAGGCTCTCTCTCAATAAATGTGATTATTAGAAAATATAAGATCCAAGAATTATTTAGAAACATTATGAAAATCATTATTATTATTATTAGTGGATTATTATTATTATTATTATTGTGACGGCGGCGGCTTTGGCCAGCAGCACGTCGGTAACTCGATAACCAACGCTCTGCTTCACCAGAATGACACCGCCCAATGGCCAGCGTGGATGGGCCAACTTACCGTTTATTCAGAGGTCCGCGTCGCTTCCACAGCAACAAAATCACCTCCAGATGACATGCCCCAACAGAAGAGCTCCAAAGGGGTGGAAGGAAAGTGGAGAAGGGGAACGCACAGGCTATTCTACAGACACCCCCCAATAACCGACAGAATTGCTGCCGGCGAAATAATGCCACAACAGTTGATTAAAAATTTAAAATAAAAATTTAATGTTAAAAATTTAACGGAGCACCTTCTCCAGAAACAGAACATGCTTGCTTGCAAAGAATTAAATTGAAATTAAAATGTTAAAAGCCCAAGGATTAAAATAAAAAATACAGGCATAATACAATGAGAAAGGGCTTGATAATTTACAAGGGAATGTAATACCGATCCGACATGCGGAGATCCCGGCCACGATGAAACGAGAAATAAAAATTAAATTAACAAAATAAAATGGGATTAGAAAATAAATTTATGATTTGCATGACGGAGAAAAACACAGGAACATTTACGAAAAACACAAGGTTAAACCAACAAGATTACATTAAAAAAAATTAAGCTAACACACAACACGTTTGAGACTGACCTCGAGACCAGAATGCATCTGGGCAAAACAAAAAACAACATGGCCACTAAAACAACAGGAGACCGCATGCCTGATCGAAACTACGGCAAACAATTAGCATTAAATTAATTTAGAATACCCAGAGCGAAATGAAAGGAGGAAAACAATTACATCTAAGAACTAATGACACTAGTCGGTTTATGTCTCGACGGATCTTACATTAGATTGATAATATGCCAATCCCAAGATTGCCAAAGGAAAATAAATAAAATTTTAAAACGTAAAATAAACTTATAAATGTGTCTCCAGAAGGTACAAAAAATAACACAATTAATATATATATGTAAACATTATTAAAACATAAAAGAAATTTTAGGCCTATCATGCAAAACAAAACACAAGATCAAACATTCTTACAAGGCCAATATTGGAGCTCCCAAAATAAAATAATTAAATATATACAATAATTACGTACCTTAAAACTTCACAGTGGAGACACAATGAAAATAAAAAAACTAACACATTTTAAATAAAATAAAATACGGCACTATATTGCCTTGAAAATGGCCCACCCAGCACATGCTTCGTTTGGGTCACAAGCACAGGTCTGCATCGAGATGCGATTACATTTCACACGTCCACTTCACGGCGAAACGATAAAATTCACAGCCTGAAGAGCACAGGCAATTTCCTAGTAGAATTGGCATTCATATTTGTAAAAGCTGGGGGCCAAAGGGCGCCCCCAGCCCTTGAAGAGATACTCAGTCACACCAGCAGTTAAGTTGCTTCTTCGAGGACAGACAATCGACTTCACAAGATGGCGGAGAAAATCCCGCGTCAGATGCCGAACTGCATTCATGTAAATATTTATCGTCCAATCAAGGCTTGACACATCAATCAACAATGTCATTATTAAGTAAATAATTTGGCGGTATCATGAATACACAGGCATTTGTTTCATGACGTAGAATATAATTGTCTTTCAATTATGCCACGAAATGGTAGAGTTTTTTAAAAGGCACAAGCAACACTCTCTAGCGGAGAAGCAGGAACTACTTGAAGTAACCCCGAAGTCCGACAGCAGCTGCTATCTCGTGTCCACAAACGGAATCAAGTCACCAGGCGGTCGATTCAAAATGTCCTGGAACACCAGAATACAGGGAAGAGGGATTTAAAAAATATTGGGACGTGCATTGCACGTAACAATTATTATTATTATTATAAATGTGTTTAATTATTATTTCATTATGTGAGAATCCACATGTTCGATTCTTCGAATATGGATAAAATATCCATTTATCAACAAAAATATTTATTAACTTTTACAGTGACATCGGCTGTTTTCCGTGATTACCCAAAAAATATGAAACATTCAAATAAATGCTCGTTCTGCTCGATCATCGATCCTAAACTGTTCTGAGTGCTGAAAATGCTCAGAATAACTCTAATATGTCTTGCATAAATCATTGCAAGATTTAAATACGAAGAAAAACAAAATGTGTTGGTCATCTGCAGAAAAATAGTTAGTTCCAATTAGCTAGGCATAATATAATTCAAATGTGGCTTACATTTCTCGTTGGTCTTGAAGCGTAGTGAACCTGGTCTGTACCAGATTTATCCAGATACATGCCCTATCGGACAAGCACGTATAATCCTTGTATCGGCCGCCATTATATACCCACAATCTGTCTAACACGACATAGTGGAGATATTTCTTGAAGTTTGAAGTAACTGCTGATCCATTTTAATGTTGACTTCTGTTAAAGCCATAGCATTTCGCTTAAATGGGGTCAGATCTAAGTGATCTATTCTCAAATATGTCAGTTGTAACATAACTCACGGTAATCTTTTCAGTACAAGAAGACACTGACAGTCTAAACCAATCAACGGCTGTTCTGAAGATCGTTCTCTGGGCATGGCTTATCACCATCTATCATGCGCGAAGCAACATATAGTTTCCCTGCGTTGGCTAATGAACAACACCGTGATAGACTGGCCTTCAATATACTGAAAGATCGGAGTGGTTATCAAGTTACAATTATGAAACTGACTAAACTGGACTAAAGTATCCAGGTATTGAATGATTATTACTGGACTGTGACAAAGTACTTTCTAGACAAAGTCTAGCATATGTCCATATAGAAATAAAATATTTCACCAGTGTCTGTAGAAAAATACCAATCACCTTAGTGATTCTCTCTTGCCGGAAACTTACTAAGTTCCACATGTAGCGCAGCACTTTTGTGACTATCACAATTTGAAAATAACTTCTGCGTAGATCCGGCAACCATGTGCCTTGGCTCAGCGTAGTAGCACCTTGCTATGCAAGCGCTTGGTTCGAAGTGAGCTGAAGTTGCTTGGGCCGGCCGGCTTTTATTCAAAACGGTCAGGGTCACGCTGCATCACGCTGAAATCTAGAAATCCTCATATCTCTGGTATCCCTGGTCCGATTTACTTGATACTAAGTGCATTCTCTTTCATTTGGCCGTGCCAGTAATCTGATCCAAGTCTCAAGTCTCTACTCCATGGCTAACTATTTAATCAACAAATAGTCTCGACCTCTGCTATTACTCGCTACGTCACTTGACATGCTCTTGGCTGCATATTCTTTCCATTTCCTTCTGGAAGTAATGTAGCGCGATATTCAAATATCTCAACTTTCAAAAGCGGCTGTAGCCTTTCCCTTGATATCTAGGTGTCTGAATCTTGGAATACCCATTCCTAGAGTTGGGCACAGTGTGGTGTATCTTTCTGGCCCGCAATAATGCTAATATGTTTCTTTAAAGGAATAATCTGTGTTGTGCTTTCTACCCACCGTAATCCAGTTAACGGAAGTGCCACTAGGGGACGGCACGTAACAATACTTATAGTCAAATCCGTTATGTTACACATAGCACATACGAAATTTGGTTGAAATCCAACTGACAGTATAGAAGTTACATGTATTTAAAAATTGGTCCTATCAGCAGGCTTAGAACCATGTAGGCAGAAATGACGTATATAAGATACTCCAAATTAAGGTAAAATGTCAGGTACTATACGTGTGCATAGTTTAAAGCTTTTAGCTTGCATACTTTCTGATATATTGGTATTTGGATAAATATAGAGAGAGCAATTATTAGCAGTTGGCAGCCCTGGTGGCTCTTAAGAAAACGCTCAGTCATACCTCCTTATGTGCACATATTACGTACAAAATTTGGTTGAAATCCAATTGATAGTGTAGAAGTTATATGCATTAAAAATTTGACCTATCAGAAGGCTTAAAATTATTTTGGCAACACTGTCATGTATGGCCTCCTGGAAATTAAACTGAAATAGTATTATCTACATGCGTGCCAATTTTGGAATAGCTCCCATTTATACCTTCCATTATATCCAACATGGAGCTCAAATTTCTAGTGCGTTTTTTTAGCAGTTGGTAGCACTGACATCTTTTCATATATGGGCTTCAGATATTCCGGTATACATCTTTACTCATACTAAATTTGGTTTCTTTTGCTGCAGCCGTTTAGGAGTTGATAGAGGGGGGGCACACACACACAGCCAGCCAGACAGAAGGACAGACAGACAGATACTGACAGACAGAAGGACAGACAGACAGACAGACACATTTTCCCGGATCGATCTCATAAGTTTACTTTTTCCTCATTTTTGCAAATTGTGAAAAGTAGGCTAATAATGAACGTGATCTCGTCAGTGGCGTTGCCTTGGCAACCCCTGATAGCTCATCCCTCATCAATTTAGAAGCGTTGTCATGGTAACCTCTGATGGCACTTGGCATTTTCTTTAATTCCGAAATCATTTTTCTCATCCCTTGGCGTAATGCTGGGTCATATCAAAAATTCTTTCAGACTAAAGTTTTATGTAATTATTAGGGGAATATTTTCCATTTTGTACGGTTTTGATATTGTGCCTAATGTTTTAGATCCCTTAGTGGGGGGTAGTTGGATCTAAAACGGAAGTGTTATTGTGCTAATTTATAAGGGGGTGCCTAAAAGGGGGTAGCTTCCCGTAGTCAGGTAAGCTGACCAGTGTAGAGTGTTGTTTAGTGTTAGGGTGCTAGGGGGTGCTCCTATAAAAGACGTAGGTGTAATTCAGGGGATGGAACTTAGTGTACAGGTCAACGTGCTAGTCGTCCAGCTGATTGGAGATAGTTATATAACCGACTTGCACGCGTCAGCAATGTGGTGGCACGCTGCTTCTTGCAGTCGGGCCTCTACGGGAAATACAATGAAGAATGAGCTAGCACTGTTTGGCTACTGTATGCCACGTCTAATCGTGACGGGAATTAGGAAAGGAGTTAGGCGTAAAGAGGCGTGTTAACAGTAATACAAGTGTAGAGTACTGACCAAGTGTTTATTGGTCAGTAATATGAAATTATGAGTCCCTTTTAGGGGATGTAATAAATGTCACAATGTAAGTGTACAAGTCTGTGGGGCAGGTCACAAAATATAGGAACTCTGAACACTGCTGACTCACCTGATGATAACGGACTGGGCCTTCGGCTGATGCACTGTAAGACTGGTAATTGAGAGAGCTTGTCCTCCTTAAAGCCTACCTCTTATAGGCTTTGGTGCTGCTTCGTCGGCATTCCAATGGCATAGATGCCCCAGTTAATTATGTGTAGCTGTTTGTGGTGTGATGAAAGTAGTTGGCAAGCTTTCCAGGCTGGCTAGCTTGCCCTTGCGGTGTTATAGATGTTGTTCTGGGCTTACGAGATCTGCCAGTTGGGGGTGGTTAAAATAGATGATGGGGGGATGGCCTCCAGGGGGTGCAGACCCCTGGGGGACTGTACAAGCCTCTTCCTCCATTTAGTTCGCGTCCCCGCGAACGGGAACGGAACGTGAGGTCGGGATGTTGATGTAGTAGTTCTTGGATCTTCCTTGTATATCCTGTTGGTGTCCTCCTCGTCGTATAGATGCAGTGATGTCGTGTTGATGTGTAGGTGTGAGATCAGCTCGTGTTCAGAGGGGTGGGTTATGGGATATACATATATATATTTGACATTGACACTGACATTGTAAAATAGTGCATGAGAAAAATTGACATTGACATTGTAAAATTAGTGCATGAGAAAAATTGACATTAACATATTGAAAGTTCCAGGAAAAAAAATACATGGTTCTGCTAATTATGCGGTACATTGTTGTGCAGGGAGGAAAAAAACCCAGGGCTGGACGGATGATTGCGCCGTCCGCCCTATCTTAGGGAAAAAGTGCTCCCTGCAATGAGAAAGATAGAAGAAGTAGACAAATAGGTGTTCCAGGGTATAAGTTTAAGGGAAATATTCAAAATGTGTTTATTGCGTTGGGACGAAACGGAACACCTTTACAAGCTGGGAAGTTAGAAGAAAGAAAAATGAAAGAAAACAAATCAAAAACATTGTGTGCATGGGATCTTAAAAAAAATATGCCGTTTACTGTGTTATATTCAGATGTGCATGTATTAATGTATTAACGTTGAGGAATATCATTTATCACCTCCGTAGACAATGTGGGGGTGCGAGGTGTTATTTATATGTTTATAGTAGAATGATTGCCCGTGGGCGCATTAATGTATGTTAAGTTACCCTTTTACAATTATGAATTACAATTATCTTATATCTAGCTTAAGCGCGCTAATTTTTTGCTATGATTCTAGTTTATATGTTACCTCGCGTGCACGCTACTCCTTTGTATGTACGCGCCGTCTCACGGCTAATCCTGTACGGCCACTTCCTGGTATGGTTTAGTGGTCGTACCGCTTGCAATGTATTCCTATTCTGTGAAGCATTCCCTGTGGGTGAATGCTTTCACACTTAACAATGAGAGTCGCCGCCATAAGTCGGTTGCGCCCTCATTGCCGTAATTTGCGCCGCATTTTGTTTTGACGCCTTATGTTTGTCTTGTTTACGTTGATCTGCCAAAGAGCCTGATACCCCACAGGTATCAGCCGTGCTGTGCAGATTTTTAGAGTGCAGCTGTAAAAAATGTGGTGAGCATGTGAGTGAAGATGATTACAAGTATCAAATATAAATTAGTGCACAAAGGTAGAATATGATAATATGATGGCACTAATAGCATGCTGCTGCTATATGGCAGCGAAATTATAGTCACCAGTGCCATACTCCTGGTGATGATGCCTGAACAAAAATGGAGAGGTTAAGAAAACATGTAAATATCGTATATTTTCTATGTTGCTTCCTGTGGCAGTGTGTCCACAGTCTGAAGCTCTTTTTGCCTGAAAAAAAATGGCAGGATTAGTGTTATTTGCTGTATGCCCGGGCTTACCCTATACGGTGCCGTAATGTCGTTTCTTATGCTCAAGGTGTTCTAGTTAGTTTATTTAACGTATCACCTAAATACCATTCATATTACCATGCTGTCTTAATCTGTTGTCTTAATATGTTGTACCTCAATTATACTTATTTTAATATATTATAATGTATTATCATGTATTATAATGTATTATCGGACTTACCCTGATGACGGGTTTGTCGGTCATCAGGCGCCGAGCGGCGTTATCTTAGCACTATTTATCTAACTTATGGTAAAAAAATGGCTGCTATTATTAAGCCGAATGGGTGGCCTTACTCTATTGCCGAAATGTGCTGTGCCATTACTTGGCAACAGCGGTTAATGAATTTGCTTAATCCTAAGTTGCGTACCAAAGTGCAACTGTCTTACTTGCTAAATTTTGACCAGGGCGATCGGCTGAGGCAATTTACTTCCTCAGGGCACCACCCGTACGAATCCTAGAAACACCGGTTGTCTCTAGAATCGCCGGATTCCGCCCCCTTAATTCTAGTTGTCGACGTCTATTCTAGATCTTACAAACTAGTACTAATCTAGTCACAGGCGGCTTTCGGTGCCACCAAGCAAACCGTTTCGCCTGCTGTATCTTCCTGCTCATTACCGTTGTTTTTCATACGTTGTCGTAGTTGGGTCGCCCACTTTAACCCCTTTGAGTTGCTCGCTATGCCACTCATTTAATGCCCTAGGCTGCCCGCTGCGTCGCCATTTATGTGGGCATTGGACACTGTCCAATGGCATAATATTATCTTCGCCTTTATTGGCAACCGTAGTATGCTTTAAGCAGTAATAATAATCTCTTCGCCTTTATTGGCAACCGTAGTATGCTTTTCGCAGTAATAACAATCTCTTCGCCTTTATTGGCAATCGTAGTATGCTTTTCGCAGTAATAATAATCTCTTCGCCTTTATTGGCAACCGTAGTATGCTTTTCGCAGTAATAATAATCTCTTCGCCTTTATTGGCAACCGTAGTATGCTTTTCGCAGTAATAACAATCTCTTCGCCTTTATTGGCAACCGTAGTATGCTTTTCGCAGTAATAATAATCTCTTCGCCTTTATTGGCAACCGTAGTATGCTTTTCGCAGTAATAATAATCTCTTCGCCACTGTTGGCCGCAATAATACTTCAGTCCCGCGCATAGGAGTCTCGCTTCCCGCTGTAGAAGCCCTACTTACTTATATTTAACTAAGAGTCTAGTCCTAGTTTGGTCGTCCCTAGGGTCACCTCCTGGGTCTGGCGTGGAGCTAGCTATTTCTCCCACCATCCCTAGAAAGTCTTCCCTGCAGGTCTTGGCTTCGACGACCGTGGCACATAGTGGGTGTAGCATCTCTTCCTCTCAGGGGCAGGCTAGGCACACCTAGGATTCTGAAGCTTGCCCGCGCCAGGCCGTGAGTGCCTCGACCTTACGTGGTTCGTCTGTTTAGTTTAGTCGTTAAGTTACTAGGGTAACTAAGCTGTTGAGCCAACTGGGGTAAGGGTCAACATCCCCTTCCCCAGCTCTGCTCGAGTGTGGTGCCTCTGGCATTCGGCTTGTGCCGTTATCACCAATCAGAGTGTTGTCAGATTCCTTTTCATGTAAAAATATAAGCGTAACCTGTGTAAATAATTTATTTTGTATAAAATGTAAAATTTTTCAAGTGTTTTGGGGTTGTATAAACTTCTAAGTCAAATAGACTACTTTATGTCTACTGTTGCTATGTCGGCTTTCAAGCGATAATGCTCTGTTAACCTTTATGGAGGTGTTAGTAGGGTCTATGGCGCTAGGTACCCTGTTATTAGGATCTGAGGGTAGTTATTCGTAGAGTAGGCTGAAAGCATGGTAGGAAGAGGTTGCGCATCTTTCGGCTGCAATAAATGGTGGCCTTGAGCCGGTAATGCTGCTAGGATTGCTCTTACAACGAGTGGACTGGGGCAGGTAATTCCCGGGATTGCAAAAATATAAAAATTTCCATGCAGGTTTGATAGTAATAACCCTTGGTAAATGGATGGGATATTCCATGCATGTATGTGGATATGAGGCATCCGCACTCATGTAAGGATAGGTGTAGGGTGAGGCGTAATAATAATATGTCCCTGTCATGCGGGAGTATTTAATTAAAAAAATGGTTAATATATGATTGTGGCCTCATCTCTCATTTGGAGATGCGCATTATGCTTAATTGTTGTTTGCCGACCCACCCCTAATACTCAGGTGTTAGCACCGAGATCCCGGGCGTAGGAAGCCCTCTCTTTAAACGCATGAAGTCTATCAACCCCGATGTATACTTTGTAATGTAGTGTAGCTGTTTTCATCGTGTCTGTATGTTTGTGTTGGTCATGTTGGACGTGGGAAGGTCATGGAAGGGGAATTAGATATTCAAAATGGTAGCCTGTGGGTGGTATGTCGGTAATCCCGCTGGGATTATCCACCTATGCTTCTGTCATTCTCCCTTGGTCCATGTCTGCTTTCTATCCGCTTTTTGGGATAGTAAAGCGTCGTGACGCTGTGACGTCACGACCTAATCTGGTGTGCCATTTGTAGTGGTAATGCCGCCAGTGGTCGTAGTGCGACTGGCCATGTCCTGATAGCCTGTAATGATTATTTTTGAACTAAAATCGAGAAAGGAAGTTATTAGGGGGGGTCTTGTTTCCTCAGAGCCCCTGTCTGTGTTCGCTCCTGATTAGTGAGCGCGTGAGTGTGTGACTATGTTCCGCTATACCACGCGGACGGTTGGTCTGTTATAGGCTAAGTCCTGATGTGTGTCGCGTGTATGGGCAGGAGGTGCCCGTGGCCTGTCAACGTCTTTGAGAACATGCTCCTATGGGCCCAAGATAAGTTCCGGTCTGTCACGTCTGTCCATTGCTAAATGTCACAGTTGTTTTTGCAGTGCTAAAAAAATGTGTGGCATTATGATTTCTTTGCGCTTGTGATTTCACGGTCACTGCCGATATAACAATAGTGTCTGTCAGCAGCAGTGTGGCAATGCGATGAAACCTGCAAGTCAGTATTTTCGTCATGTTGTGCTTTCATTTGTTTGCGTGCGTGACTTTTCGCCAGTATGTGAGTGTTGTCATTGTTCGGTATTCCGGGCGGACCAATGTAGCAATTCGTCCTATTTAGCTAGTACTGTTGTGTGGCCACTATTCCATAAGACCTTTGTCTTACGAAATTTTCATACCTGTGTCTGGGAAATGTATTTTCTATGTCAGGTGTAATTGAAATTTTATGCCTGGTTTCTGGCGGGAGGAAATGTGGTATTCCCTGTTCATGTACTTGTATGGGCCAATTTCGGTGTGGTTGGAAGCCTGGATAGTTGTTTTCCATGGTGTCCAATTTTTTTTTTTTGCTGGGATTCAGACCCGCGATCTCATGTCATTCTCTGTGTTCTATGTCTGCGTTGTGTTTCTGGGATTTAGGTGTCCTCAGTGTGGTTTTTGCTTGTGTCTCTCGTACCAAAAATACCGTTGGTTAGTTAGTTTTTGGTACGAGTGTGGTGTGTGGTTATGAGTTCGGACCCGGCTTGCCGTAAAGACTTGGTATGACGCTATCTGTGCCGTATATAGTATGGCACATGTACCGTGTATTTGAAATGAGCAGATGAGAATACGCATTCCTGTGAAGAGTTTGTGTGTTTTTGAATTCTCCCCGTAGTGTAATTTGGGGAGTTATGGGGTTCTGGACTTGGCGTAAATGAACGTGTATTTCCCAGGTTCGCCTGGAGAGCTCTTAGTGTGTTTGTGCCAGCCACGGTCGCTCAGCCACGAGTGCCTTATTGCTGATAGCGGTAGTGTTGAATTACAATGGCGTGCGCACTCGCTTGTTAGTTGTTCTGACAATGCTCATTTTTCCGGCACGCGTATGTGTGAACTTGAGTGCTGTCCCTGTCATTGCGACTGAGGCTTTCCGCACTGTAAAAGAACCTTTCATTATCTGCATTTGTGTTCCCAAATACTGTGTTAACTGTAAAGTGGGTCGAGTATATCTCTATCCATGGTACAAAATGTCGTTATACACGAGTGTCTCCGGGCCGCTAGTCGCGTGTTTGGTGACTAGGTGCCGGAGGTGATTTTGTTGTTTTTCATTTATGAACATCTGTTAGTGGAACTGTCCCAATCTGTTTTAGCTTCCTCACTTTCCTATCCTGCAACTGGATAGCTACCCGACCTTACATTCCTGGTATTCAAAAGGTTGCGGGTTTTGAGACCGTCTTTAACCAGAGTAATTGTTTCTGGTGCCATTCTAGGCTGTGTCTCCGGGACAGTTTGGTAGTGTATTACTGTTATGTGGCAATGTAAATTGACTGTGTGTCTTCCAAAAATATGTAGGGTTTCCCAAAGACTGGGATTTTCACCCTGTGGTGTGTTTGCGTTTTAGCTTGCGTGTTGTTATGGAGGTGAGAAAAAGTCATGTTATAGGCAGTGTAATGTGTCACGTATGCCTATGGATTAAATACATACAGTTCAACTTGGCCACCTTCCTTTCTCGGGATTAATGCGTGAGGCAAAAAAATGAGTTATGCCCCGCTCCGAATTAAGAGAGTACTTTGGGGGAAAAAAATAGAGAAACTATATTGTATCTTGCCTGCCCACTGCTTTAAGCTTATTAAGGCGGGTTGCCGAGCGGCGATAGTCTGTAAAAATTGTGTCGTAAACAACATCAAAAATGTTTAAAAATGAGAAGTAGGACCTGAGTGTAGTATCCGCCCATTAGGTGACGTTAGTACGGCAGTACTCTAGTTGCGTCTCAGGGGAATCTACCAACACTTGTCTAGTACACACTGGGAAGGTCATTGCAAGACGTACTTGATGCATGTGTATCCACGTCACGAGCAAAGCCAGTGCACTATGGGAGTCGAAACTCCACTCCAAAGCAATAACCTTACCTTGGCATTGAATATACAATATGATAAGAAAATATGCATTGTCCGTTGAGCCATAATTTATTTAAACACAAATAGTGCTAAATGTTGCGGCATAACTCAACAAAATGACAGTGTTTCGCCCTGGTGTGCAATTGGGCTCTTCAGTTGGTTAAAGCACACCTCACCAAATGTTTTGAAAAATAGTTTGCGATTCTTAATTCTTGCCACGATTAGGGCTCTCGCCCGTCACAAGAGAATCTGCAAAAATATAAAAATTTCCATGCAGGTTTGATAGTAATAACCCTTGGTAAATGGATGGGATATTCCATGCATGTATGTGGATATGAGGCATCCGCACTCATGTAAGGATAGGTGTAGGGTGAGGCGTAATAATAATATGTCCCTGTCATGCGGGAGTATTTAATTAAAAAAATGGTTAATATATGATTGTGGCCTCATCTCTCATTTGGAGATGCGCATTATGCTTAATTGTTGTTTGCCGACCCACCCCTAATACTCAGGTGTTAGCACCGAGATCCCGGGCGTAGGAAGCCCTCTCTTTAAACGCATGAAGTCTATCAACCCCGATGTATACTTTGTAATGTAGTGTAGCTGTTTTCATCGTGTCTGTATGTTTGTGTTGGTCATGTTGGACGTGGGAAGGTCATGGAAGGGGAATTAGGTATTCAAAATGGTAGCCTGTGGGTGGTATGTCGGTAATCCCGCTGGGATTATCCACCTATGCTTCTGTCATTCTCCCTTGGTCCATGTCTGCTTTCTATCCGCTTTTTGGGATAGTAAAGCGTCGTGACGCTGTGACGTCACGACCTAATCTGGTGTGCCATTTGTAGTGGTAATGCCGCCAGTGGTCGTAGTGCGACTGGCCATGTCCTGATAGCCTGTAATGATTATTTTTGAACTAAAATCGAGAAAGGAAGTTATTAGGGGGGGGTCTTGTTTCCTCAGAGCCCCTGTCTGTGTTCGCTCCTGATTAGTGAGCGCGTGAGTGTGTGACTATGTTCCGCTATACCACGCGGACGGTTGGTCTGTTATAGGCTAAGTCCTGATGTGTGTCGCGTGTATGGGCAGGAGGTGCCCGTGGCCTGTCAACGTCTTTGAGAACATGCTCCTATGGGCCCAAGATAAGTTCCGGTCTGTCACGTCTGTCCATTGCTAAATGTCACAGTTGTTTTTGCAGTGCTAAAAAAATGTGTGGCATTATGATTGCTTTGCGCTTGTGATTTCACGGTCACTGCCGATATAACAATAGTGTCTGTCAGCAGCAGTGTGGCAATGCGATGAAACCTGCAAGTCAGTATTTTCGTCATGTTGTGCTTTCATTTGTTTGCGTGCGTGACTTTTCGCCAGTATGTGAGTGTTGTCATTGTTCGGTATTCCGGGCGGACCAATGTAGCAATTCGTCCTATTTAGCTAGTACTGTTGTGTGGCCACTATTCCATAAGACCTTTGTCTTACGAAATTTTCATACCTGTGTCTGGGAAATGTATTTTCTATGTCAGGTGTAATTGAAATTTTATGCCTGGTTTCTGGCGGGAGGAAATGTGGTATTCCCTGTTCATGTACTTGTATGGGCCAATTTCGATGTGGTTGGAAGCCTGGATAGTTGTTTTCCATGGTGTCCAATTTTTTTTTTTTTTGCTGGGATTCAGACCCGCGATCTCATGTCATTCTCTGTGTTCTATGTCTGCGTTGTGTTTCTGGGATTTAGGTGTCCTCAGTGTGGTTTTTGCTTGTGTCTCTCGTACCAAAAATACCGTTGGTTAGTTAGTTTTTGGTACGAGTGTGGTGTGTGGTTATGAGTTCGGACCCGGCTTGCCGTAAAGACTTGGTATGACGCTATCTGTGCCGTATATAGTATGGCACATGTACCGTGTATTTGAAATGAGCAGATGAGAATACGCATTCCTGTGAAGAGTTTGTGTGTTTTTGAATTCTCCCCGTAGTGTAATTTGGGGAGTTATGGGGTTCTGGACTTGGCGTAAATGAACGTGTATTTCCCAGGTTCGCCTGGAGAGCTCTTAGTGTGTTTGTGCCAGCCACGGTCGCTCAGCCACGAGTGCCTTATTGCTGATAGCGGTAGTGTTGAATTACAATGGCGTGCGCACTCGCTTGTTAGTTGTTCTGACAATGCTCATTTTTCCGGCACGCGTATGTGTGAACTTGAGTGCTGTCCCTGTCATTGCGACTGAGGCTTTCCGCACTGTAAAAGAACCTTTCATTATCTGCATTTGTGTTCCCAAATACTGTGTTAACTGTAAAGTGGGTCGAGTATATCTCTATCCATGGTACAAAATGTCGTTATACACGAGTGTCTCCGGGCCGCTAGTCGCGTGTTTGGTGACTAGGTGCCGGAGGTGATTTTGTTGTTTTTCATTTATGAACATCTGTTAGTGGAACTGTCCCAATCTGTTTTAGCTTCCTCACTTTCCTATCCTGCAACTGGATAGCTACCCGACCTTACATTCCTGGTATTCAAAAGGTTGCGGGTTTTGAGACCGTCTTTAACCAGAGTAATTGTTTCTGGTGCCATTCTAGGCTGTGTCTCCGGGACAGTTTGGTAGTGTATTACTGTTATGTGGCAATGTAAATTGACTGTGTGTCTTCCAAAAATATGTAGGGTTTCCCAAAGACTGGGATTTTCACCCTGTGGTGTGTTTGCGTTTTAGCTTGCGTGTTGTTATGGAGGTGAGAAAAAGTCATGTTATAGGCAGTGTAATGTGTCACGTATGCCTATGGATTAAATACATACAGTTCAACTTGGCCACCTTCCTTTCTCGGGATTAATGCGTGAGGCAAAAAAAAGAGTTATGCCCCGCTCCGAATTAAGAGAGCACTTTGGGGGGAAAAAATAGAGAAACTATATTGTATCTTGCCTGCCCACTGCTTTAAGCTTATTAAGGCGGGTTGCCGAGCGGCGATAGTCTGTAAAAATTGTGTCGTAAACAACATCAAAAATGTTTAAAAATGAGAAGTAGGACCTGAGTGTAGTATCCGCCCATTAGGTGACGTTAGTACGGCAGTACTCTAGTTGCGTCTCAGGGGAATCTACCAACACTTGTCTAGTACACACTGGGAAGGTCATTGCAAGACGTACTTGATGCATGTGTATCCACGTCACGAGCAAAGCCAGTGCACTATGGGAGTCGAAACTCCACTCCAAAGCAATAACCTTACCTTGGCATTGAATATACAATATCATAAGAAAATATGCATTGTCCGTTGAGCCATAATTTATTTAAACACAAATAGTGCTAAATGTTGCGGCATAACTCAACAAAATGACAGTGTTTCGCCCTGGTGTGCAATTGGGCTCTTCAGTTGGTTAAAGCACACCTCACCAAATGTTTTGAAAAATAGTTTGCGATTCTTAATTCTTGCCACGATTAGGGCTCTCGCCCGTCACAAGAGAATCTGCAAAAATATAAAAATTTCCATGCAGGTTTGATAGTAATAACCCTTGGTAAATGGATGGGATATTCCATGCATGTATGTGGATATGAGGCATCCGCACTCATGTAAGGATAGGTGTAGGGTGAGGCGTAATAATAATATGTCCCTGTCATGCGGGAGTATTTAATTAAAAAAATGGTTAATATATGATTGTGGCCTCATCTCTCATTTGGAGATGCGCATTATGCTTAATTGTTGTTTGCCGACCCACCCCTAATACTCAGGTGTTAGCACCGAGATCCCGGGCGTAGGAAGCCCTCTCTTTAAACGCATGAAGTCTATCAACCCCGATGTATACTTTGTAATGTAGTGTAGCTGTTTTCATCGTGTCTGTATGTTTGTGTTGGTCATGTTGGACGTGGGAAGGTCATGGAAGGGGAATTAGATATTCAAAATGGTAGCCTGTGGGTGGTATGTCGGTAATCCCGCTGGGATTATCCACCTATGCTTCTGTCATTCTCCCTTGGTCCATGTCTGCTTTCTATCCGCTTTTTGGGATAGTAAAGCGTCGTGACGCTGTGACGTCACGACCTAATCTGGTGTGCCATTTGTAGTGGTAATGCCGCCAGTGGTCGTAGTGCGACTGGCCATGTCCTGATAGCCTGTAATGATTATTTTTGAACTAAAATCGAGAAAGGAAGTTATTAGGGGGGGTCTTGTTTCCTCAGAGCCCCTGTCTGTGTTCGCTCCTGATTAGTGAGCGCGTGAGTGTGTGACTATGTTCCGCTATACCACGCGGACGGTTGGTCTGTTATAGGCTAAGTCCTGATGTGTGTCGCGTGTATGGGCAGGAGGTGCCCGTGGCCTGTCAACGTCTTTGAGAACATGCTCCTATGGGCCCAAGATAAGTTCCGGTCTGTCACGTCTGTCCATTGCTAAATGTCACAGTTGTTTTTGCAGTGCTAAAAAAATGTGTGGCATTATGATTGCTTTGCGCTTGTGATTTCACGGTCACTGCCGATATAACAATAGTGTCTGTCAGCAGCAGTGTGGCAATGCGATGAAACCTGCAAGTCAGTATTTTCGTCATGTTGTGCTTTCATTTGTTTGCGTGCGTGACTTTTCGCCAGTATGTGAGTGTTGTCATTGTTCGGTATTCCGGGCGGACCAATGTAGCAATTCGTCCTATTTAGCTAGTACTGTTGTGTGGCCACTATTCCATAAGACCTTTGTCTTACGAAATTTTCATACCTGTGTCTGGGAAATGTATTTTCTATGTCAGGTGTAATTGAAATTTTATGCCTGGTTTCTGGCGGGAGGAAATGTGGTATTCCCTGTTCATGTACTTGTATGGGCCAATTTCGGTGTGGTTGGAAGCCTGGATAGTTGTTTTCCATGGTGTCCAATTTTTTTTTTTTTGCTGGGATTCAGACCCGCGATCTCATGTCATTCTCTGTGTTCTATGTCTGCGTTGTGTTTCTGGGATTTAGGTGTCCTCAGTGTGGTTTTTGCTTGTGTCTCTCGTACCAAAAATACCGTTGGTTAGTTAGTTTTTGGTACGAGTGTGGTGTGTGGTTATGAGTTCGGACCCGGCTTGCCGTAAAGACTTGGTATGACGCTATCTGTGCCGTATATAGTATGGCACATGTACCGTGTATTTGAAATGAGCAGATGAGAATACGCATTCCTGTGAAGAGTTTGTGTGTTTTTGAATTCTCCCCGTAGTGTAATTTGGGGAGTTATGGGGTTCTGGACTTGGCGTAAATGAACGTGTATTTCCCAGGTTCGCCTGGAGAGCTCTTAGTGTGTTTGTGCCAGCCACGGTCGCTCAGCCACGAGTGCCTTATTGCTGATAGCGGTAGTGTTGAATTACAATGGCGTGCGCACTCGCTTGTTAGTTGTTCTGACAATGCTCATTTTTCCGGCACGCGTATGTGTGAACTTGAGTGCTGTCCCTGTCATTGCGACTGAGGCTTTCCGCACTGTAAAAGAACCTTTCATTATCTGCATTTGTGTTCCCAAATACTGTGTTAACTGTAAAGTGGGTCGAGTATATCTCTATCCATGGTACAAAATGTCGTTATACACGAGTGTCTCCGGGCCGCTAGTCGCGTGTTTGGTGACTAGGTGCCGGAGGTGATTTTGTTGTTTTTCATTTATGAACATCTGTTAGTGGAACTGTCCCAATCTGTTTTAGCTTCCTCACTTTCCTATCCTGCAACTGGATAGCTACCCGACCTTACATTCCTGGTATTCAAGAGGTTGCGGGTTTTGAGACCGTCTTTAACCAGAGTAATTGTTTCTGGTGCCATTCTAGGCTGTGTCTCCGGGACAGTTTGGTAGTGTATTACTGTTATGTGGCAATGTAAATTGACTGTGTGTCTTCCAAAAATATGTAGGGTTTCCCAAAGACTGGGATTTTCACCCTGTGGTGTGTTTGCGTTTTAGCTTGCGTGTTGTTATGGAGGTGAGAAAAAGTCATGTTATAGGCAGTGTAATGTGTCAGGTATGCCTATGGATTAAATACATACAGTTCAACTTGGCCACCTTCCTTTCTCGGGATTAATGCGTGAGGCAAAAAAATGAGTTATGCCCCGCTCCGAATTAAGAGAGTACTTTGGGGGAAAAAAATAGAGAAACTATATTGTATCTTGCCTGCCCACTGCTTTAAGCTTATTAAGGCGGGTTGCCGAGCGGCGATAGTCTGTAAAAATTGTGTCGTAAACAACATCAAAAATGTTTAAAAATGAGAAGTAGGACCTGAGTGTAGTATCCGCCCATTAGGTGACGTTAGTACGGCAGTACTCTAGTTGCGTCTCAGGGGAATCTACCAACACTTGTCTAGTACACACTGGGAAGGTCATTGCAAGACGTACTTGATGCATGTGTATCCACGTCACGAGCAAAGCCAGTGCACTATGGGAGTCGAAACTCCACTCCAAAGCAATAACCTTACCTTGGCATTGAATATACAATATCATAAGAAAATATGCATTGTCCGTTGAGCCATAATTTATTTAAACACAAATAGTGCTAAATGTTGCGGCATAACTCAACAAAATGACAGTGTTTCGCCCTGGTGTGCAATTGGGCTCTTCAGTTGGTTAAAGCACACCTCACCAAATGTTTTGAAAAATAGTTTGCGATTCTTAATTCTTGCCACGATTAGGGCTCTCGCCCGTCACAAGAGAATCTGCAAAAATATAAAAATTTCCATGCAGGTTTGATAGTAATAACCCTTGGTAAATGGATGGGATATTCCATGCATGTATGTGGATATGAGGCATCCGCACTCATGTAAGGATAGGTGTAGGGTGAGGCGTAATAATAATATGTCCCTGTCATGCGGGAGTATTTAATTAAAAAAATGGTTAATATATGATTGTGGCCTCATCTCTCATTTGGAGATGCGCATTATGCTTAATTGTTGTTTGCCGACCCACCCCTAATACTCAGGTGTTAGCACCGAGATCCCGGGCGTAGGAAGCCCTCTCTTTAAACGCATGAAGTCTATCAACCCCGATGTATACTTTGTAATGTAGTGTAGCTGTTTTCATCGTGTCTGTATGTTTGTGTTGGTCATGTTGGACGTGGGAAGGTCATGGAAGGGGAATTAGGTATTCAAAATGGTAGCCTGTGGGTGGTATGTCGGTAATCCCGCTGGGATTATCCACCTATGCTTCTGTCATTCTCCCTTGGTCCATGTCTGCTTTCTATCCGCTTTTTGGGATAGTAAAGCGTCGTGACGCTGTGACGTCACGACCTAATCTGGTGTGCCATTTGTAGTGGTAATGCCGCCAGTGGTCGTAGTGCGACTGGCCATGTCCTGATAGCCTGTAATGATTATTTTTGAACTAAAATCGAGAAAGGAAGTTATTAGGGGGGGGTCTTGTTTCCTCAGAGCCCCTGTCTGTGTTCGCTCCTGATTAGTGAGCGCGTGAGTGTGTGACTATGTTCCGCTATACCACGCGGACGGTTGGTCTGTTATAGGCTAAGTCCTGATGTGTGTCGCGTGTATGGGCAGGAGGTGCCCGTGGCCTGTCAACGTCTTTGAGAACATGCTCCTATGGGCCCAAGATAAGTTCCGGTCTGTCACGTCTGTCCATTGCTAAATGTCACAGTTGTTTTTGCAGTGCTAAAAAAATGTGTGGCATTATGATTGCTTTGCGCTTGTGATTTCACGGTCACTGCCGATATAACAATAGTGTCTGTCAGCAGCAGTGTGGCAATGCGATGAAACCTGCAAGTCAGTATTTTCGTCATGTTGTGCTTTCATTTGTTTGCGTGCGTGACTTTTCGCCAGTATGTGAGTGTTGTCATTGTTCGGTATTCCGGGCGGACCAATGTAGCAATTCGTCCTATTTAGCTAGTACTGTTGTGTGGCCACTATTCCATAAGACCTTTGTCTTACGAAATTTTCATACCTGTGTCTGGGAAATGTATTTTCTATGTCAGGTGTAATTGAAATTTTATGCCTGGTTTCTGGCGGCAGGAAATGTGGTATTCCCTGTTCATGTACTTGTATGGGCCAATTTCGGTGTGGTTGGAAGCCTGGATAGTTGTTTTCCATGGTGTCCAATTTTTTTTTTGCTGGGATTCAGACCCGCGATCTCATGTCATTCTCTGTGTTCTATGTCTGCGTTGTGTTTCTGGGATTTAGGTGTCCTCAGTGTGGTTTTTGCTTGTGTCTCTCGTACCAAAAATACCGTTGGTTAGTTAGTTTTTGGTACGAGTGTGGTGTGTGGTTATGAGTTCGGACCCGGCTTGCCGTAAAGACTTGGTATGACGCTATCTGTGCCGTATATAGTATGGCACATGTACCGTGTATTTGAAATGAGCAGATGAGAATACGCATTCCTGTGAAGAGTTTGTGTGTTTTTGAATTCTCCCCGTAGTGTAATTTGGGGAGTTATGGGGTTCTGGACTTGGCGTAAATGAACGTGTATTTCCCAGGTTCGCCTGGAGAGCTCTTAGTGTGTTTGTGCCAGCCACGGTCGCTCAGCCACGAGTGCCTTATTGCTGATAGCGGTAGTGTTGAATTACAATGGCGTGCGCACTCGCTTGTTAGTTGTTCTGACAATGCTCATTTTTCCGGCACGCGTATGTGTGAACTTGAGTGCTGTCCCTGTCATTGCGACTGAGGCTTTCCGCACTGTAAAAGAACCTTTCATTATCTGCATTTGTGTTCCCAAATACTGTGTTAACTGTAAAGTGGGTCGAGTATATCTCTATCCATGGTACAAAATGTCGTTATACACGAGTGTCTCCGGGCCGCTAGTCGCGTGTTTGGTGACTAGGTGCCGGAGGTGATTTTGTTGTTTTTCATTTATGAACATCTGTTAGTGGAACTGTCCCAATCTGTTTTAGCTTCCTCACTTTCCTATCCTGCAACTGGATAGCTACCCGACCTTACATTCCTGGTATTCAAAAGGTTGCGGGTTTTGAGACCGTCTTTAACCAGAGTAATTGTTTCTGGTGCCATTCTAGGCTGTGTCTCCGGGACAGTTTGGTAGTGTATTACTGTTATGTGGCAATGTAAATTGACTGTGTGTCTTCCAAAAATATGTAGGGTTTCCCAAAGACTGGGATTTTCACCCTGTGGTGTGTTTGCGTTTTAGCTTGCGTGTTGTTATGGAGGTGAGAAAAAGTCATGTTATAGGCAGTGTAATGTGTCACGTATGCCTATGGATTAAATACATACAGTTCAACTTGGCCACCTTCCTTTCTCGGGATTAATGCGTGAGGCAAAAAAATGAGTTATGCCCCGCTCCGAATTAAGAGAGCACTTTGGGGGAAAAAAATAGAGAAACTATATAGTATCTTGCCTGCCCACTGCTTTAAGCTTATTAAGGCGGGTTGCCGAGCGGCGATAGTCTGTAAAAATTGTGTCGTAAACAACATCAAAAATGTTTAAAAATGAGAAGTAGGACCTGAGTGTAGTATCCGCCCATTAGGTGACGTTAGTACGGCAGTACTCTAGTTGCGTCTCAGGGGAATCTACCAACACTTGTCTAGTACACACTGGGAAGGTCATTGCAAGACGTACTTGATGCATGTGTATCCACGTCACGAGCAAAGCCAGTGCACTATGGGAGTCGAAACTCCACTCCAAAGCAATAACCTTACCTTGGCATTGAATATACAATATGATAAGAAAATATGCATTGTCCGTTGAGCCATAATTTATTTAAACACAAATAGTGCTAAATGTTGCGGCATAACTCAACAAAATGACAGTGTTTCGCCCTGGTGTGCAATTGGGCTCTTCAGTTGGTTAAAGCACACCTCACCAAATGTTTTGAAAAATAGTTTGCGATTCTTAATTCTTGCCACGATTAGGGCTCTCGCCCGTCACAAGAGAATCTGTCAAACTGTGGGACCGGAACATAGAACACTTAGTCATTTCTACCTAGAAAGACCCGTCTAAGCTCTATGCTGTGATTTGATGCTTAAACTGTGTTCAGAATAGCTCTTTCCGGCCTTAAGCCGCGTGGCTCGCCTGATTGGCTTTCGCTTGGCTTTGGATATTAGAAACTTTACGCTATCCAAGTTATAATATGGACCAACTATGTTCAATAACCATGGATGGCCTGAGAAAAAAAATGCTAGGAGCCCAAAAAAACAACCAAGAAGAGTATTGAATTCTATACTGTTGGTTCAGCCATGTTGCACTGCATATACACGAAAAAAAAATGTGCCGTTTATGTTTGTGAGTCTCTGTGTGTCTATTGCCGTATTTCCCACGTGTAAACGCGCTTACGTGTATCCCTAATATAGGTTCAAGTGTTATTAGTTTATTTCTGTGTCCCTGGTGGAAGTCGTTATTCCCGTACGAGCGTCCTTGCTCTGAAAGGTGAAGACTTCCGCCCTGTTACGAGGGCATAGGCCCTCGACACCCATTGGGGCGTTTCTTTGCCATTTTTCGGAGGAGTTTGTAGCAAAGTAAGCCTGGGCCTACTTACACCGTAACGCCTGTCTGCTGGTCTGAGTGTGCCTGTACTCGAAGGCCTAATTGCGCTCTGCGCTACCCTAGTAGAGTTTACGGGGGTGTGTGTATTTTTGACTGAGTGGTTTTGTGGGGTAGGTAATAACACCTTTCCTATACCCCGTGTACCGTGTGGTAGTGCCTGGTCAAAATGTGCGGGCGTGTACTGTGCATCCTGAGGGCCTGAATGCAACATCCTCTTATGCCTACGCACCTGGGGTACGAATGCCGGTGCTCGCCTCCACCATCTGTTTTAGATCCCTTAGTGGGGGGTAGTTGGATCTAAAACGGAAGTGTTATTGTGCTAATTTATAAGGGGGTGCCTAAAAGGGGGTAGCTTCCCGTAGTCGGGTAAGCTGACCAGTGTAGAGTGTTGTTTAGTGTTAGGATGCTAGGGGGTGCTCCTATAAAAGACGTAGGTGTATATCAGGGGATGGAACTTAGTGTACAGGTCAACGTGCTAGTCGTCCAGCTGATTGGAGATAGTTATATAACCGACTTGCACGCGTCAGCAATGTGGTGGCACGCTGCTTCTTGCAGTCGGGCCTCTACGGGAAATACAATGAAGTATGAGCTAGCACTGTTTGGCTACTGTATGTCACGTCTAATCGTGACGGGAATTAGGAAAGGAGTTAGGGCGTAAAGAGGCGTGTAAACAGTAATACAAGTGTAGAGTACTGACCAAGTGTTTATTGGTCAGTAATATGAAATTATGAGTCCCTTTTAGGGGATGTAATAAATGTCACAATGTAAGTGTACAAGTCTGTGGGGCAGGTCACAAAATATAGGAACTCTGAACACTGCTGACTCACCTGATGATAACGGACCGGGCCTTCGGCTGATGCACTGTAAGACTGGTAATTGAGAGAGCTTGTCCTCCTTAAAGCCTACCTCTTATAGGCTTTGGTGCTGCTTCGTCGGCATTCCAATGGCATAGATGCCCCAGTTAATTATGTGTAGCTGTTTGTGGTGTGATGCAAGTATTTGGCAAGCTTTCCAGGCTGGCTAGCTCGCCCTTGCGGTGTTATAGATGTTGTTCTGGGCTTACGAGATCTGCCAGTTGGGGGTGGTTAAAATAGATGATGGGGGGATGGCCTCCAGGGGGTGCAGACCCCTGGGGGACTGTACACTATTAAGAGAGATATGATTAATGTTTCCCGAAAAACCCACTTTTTCCACCCCTTAGGTCAATGGTTGGTGCTATCAAAAAACTTATTTGACACAAATTGTTGGCACTTATCCGACACATATTATGAACTTTGAATGGATTCGATATTTCACGTATTAAGAGAGTTATAGCGGAATTTCACTTTTTGAAAAAAGCCCCCCCCCCCCATTTTCACCCCCTTCGACCGATTTTGCCCATTAACGAACTCGACCGAGATTTTAATGGGCTACTTATAATGTAAAAAATTAAAAGTGATTGGGGAAAAATTGCGGCTGTTATCGTGTCCACAAGAAACTGATCTATATATAAACTTTTGAACTGACGGTGGTTTTGGGGTGTGGGGGATGTGAAACGCGAAGATATGTCGAAATTTTCCGGAAGTCGAAACATGGTACCCATTGCAATAGTTAGCTTTCTAATGAAATCTACCTAATACATTACGGTATTATATTCATATTGTTGTATCCGTAGGGGATTCACCCCCCTCGCCTCGTTATTTACATCAGCATCTAAATACAGCTACACGCTTTCATGCCCCAATTCCACATGCAGTTACATCTAAATGTTCATTCGAACTCTCATAACCTCTGTTAACTCGAGTAACCTCGTACATGAACTCGTACGACCCCTATAGGTGTACCGACCAGGCAAGAATGTGCAATTCTGTACACTCAGCACACTACAAACTATAAAACCGCCAGGCACCCACGGCTCGGGGTCCATGTAGTGTGAAACCTCTGAAGGGCCTCTTCACATCAGGCTGCCATCTGAGTGAGTATATCTGCGAGTATCTTTTCCATAACATCCCTACATTTTACCTCTTTGCCTCACACCTTGTATTTGTATTGCAGGACGTTAGATTCATTAACACTGCTTTGAACAGTAATCGTACTTCATTTTAGAAGTACTCATTAAAGCCAACAGTCTCTACCTCATTGGTCTTTCGACTTATTTGACTATTTGATAAGATCCTGCCCCATAAACCTTACCCGAGTAGGACCCTCTAGTATTAATTGTTTAGAGGAATTACATGAGCAGTCACTTGACGCATCGCTACCGAGCTCGCGTCAGCTCATTTGCTTCTGTCTCCGCTAGCCTGTGCGCGCTATCAGTAAGCTGAGTAAGTAATTCAGCGTGGATACTAAAGTTGCCTTTAACAAGTTCAACAGCAGACGAACAGCCTCTTTTATGTTTGACCTGTTAGAAGTGTTTTCCTTCCTTTCTCTGCATTATCTTAGCTATTCGAAATCAGGAATACCAGGCCATTACGCATTGTCACACCAACAGGGGTGTGAGGAAGGGGAAGGGACGTACTTCCCTTATCCTCACTCTTTACAAGTATTCATTATGCCCGTGCATTCCTATCGCTAATGAAAGAGCTTAAATTGATGGGCTGAAGAAATAAGCTTCGAGTACTTAAAACAAATAAACGATTTACGTCAATATTGAGACTGTAAGGCTCATGGCTACATACCCTTTTCTGCTAATTGAAAATTGATTGCCGAGAAAAATACCAGAGAAGCTCAGTCATATGTCGAACAAAGGAACTCCAATCAAAACGCCTGTAGTTATGCTCTGACATCCAGTGGAATGAATTTTCCATAATTTTTGAGCACATTGGTTACGTTAATTATATAATGGATAATGAACAGGTAATGAACAGTTATGAAACGACTCACGTAGTGCACGACCAACATGAGGAAGAAGCAGTGGTCGCCATTACCTTTACAGTATCTTGTCAGGCCTGTGTGACAAACGTCGCGATTGGCTTTAATGAAACGAACTGTGTAAGGACGAGCAGTCCGTAAAATATTATAAGTAGCGGGAAAATTGTGAGCCCAAACGTGCAGTTGTTAAATTGTTCAAGTAAACGTGAACGGGTAAATCGTATTAGGAAAGTCATCTTCGTCTCAGACATGACGCATAATTTGCGAAACCAGAACTGAAAATTTACACTTGGTACTCCGGAAGTGGAGATTGTAATCGAACATTCCAGTATATTCGAAAACTGATCTAAACGTTAATTTGTGACTAGTCGAACTGTGGATTATAAAATTGCGAAGTGCAATTGTCAAACTTGTGGAGTGAGAAAAAGTATTAAAGTATGTGTAACATGATGCAGAAGCGTCATTAAAGTCAGTGGAGGAAATATAAGAGCATTCTTGATTTTATCCGCTCAGTGTAAAGTCAGTGTCAATTTTATAACTATCGTAACAATAAACTCAGTGATTCAGGCTTCTACAATGTATAAAACTACTACAATCATGAGAACCTATGACCACATGAAAGCTACCGTCATCCTCATGGCAGGAGGAATGTCGGAGTAGACCATTATGTCCATGGGGAGAGCTGATGCCGAATAATACCACGAGAAGGAAGAAACGATGGTTAGAGCGGTTAAAGAACCGAGTACCAGGCTCGAACCGAAATCCATTTATTTCATATAACCAACCATGAACGAGTGAGTCAAATTAATCCACTAATGTACGGCAGAATTGTTGGTAGACAATTAGCATAATAGTTTGGCCGCACGTATTCACACAATTGGTCATAGGTAGTGTAACCCAATGTGGTTACAGAGTTTTTAGGTTAGGAATATGGCGCTTGCTGGGAGTGCTGTCCATTACCCAAAGTTAGAGATATATATATAGTTTCTAGCAATGGGGTGATGGGGGGGGGGGGGGGAACTTGCCAGTGAGGCTTATTTCTATAATACTTTTATGATGGTGTGTTTTATTTATTTTTATTCTGTGACTTAGTAGGAGAGTGTTAGGTCTGATTATTGGTTTGCGGAGAGTTGAAAATCAGATATGAAAAAGGATCTTTTTGTTAGATGTGGAAAAGATGGGCTATTGAGATGATTGGGAATGAGATGTGTGGATGTCGGTTATTGAAGGTATGATAGTGATAGGTTTGAGGGAGTGATTTGCTTGGAAGAGAGAAAAAGGATATGCTTTGGAAAGAATAAAGTTGCTTGTTAAATATTTTGAGAATAGAACATGTAAATGAGAGAGAAAATGAAATGGAATCATACTCTTTACTGTGAACTAATATCAAAATATATGGTAATGAAATGTTACAATTTGGCTCTCCATTTGTGTGATTACACGCAAGGCCCCGATAACCCTAAAAAGAAGTATGTGCGGTTACAGTAGGACTTTTCGTAGTTAGCGATGTGATTAACCATTATTTTCCGTCGGTCTACTTTCTTCCGGCAACTTGTAAATATTACTGACTAGCAGTAGTGCCCGGCTCCGCCCGGTGGATTTATATGTTTTATGGATGATAATGTATACTACTACAGAACTGGCACATTATACACAAACTAACAAAAAAACGTAAAAATATAACTTTTTGTGGTGGTAGTGGGAGTGATACGTAGTACGGTATAATGGACGTAACATTCACGTCTTTTTCCCGTAATGATAATGATAATAATGAATAGGGAAACTGTGTTAGGCCCCTTAAAACAACAATTATCATCATCATCTGAATAGGGAAACGGCTATTTACTAACTACAGTACTGACACAATACATGTAATTGAAAAATATGATTAGAAAGAGGAGTAAGTGAAATAAATGATACTGGCTAGGGCCTATATCTCATTGGCTGTAAGAAAAGTAGTGACCAATAGGGTCGTCTGTTGTCGCAGAGCACTTTGGAAAACTTTGGCTGTCCCGAGCTCCTGAGGTAACAACAGTGGATAAGGATCGGAATAAATGAGAGTAAATTTGAAAGCACCAACAATTATTGCAGTTGATCTACACCTCAATGTACTGCACCAACACTATCGCACTTATACAGATGCATAATATTTTCATGATGATAACTGTTTTCAGGGGACTAAGAAATCTTTTTGTACTAATTCCTCCCCGTGACTGCAATTTATAAGCAACGCCAGATGCAACTATTTTCGCAATTCTGCTCCAGAACACGGTTAGGGGCGGCGTAATGCAGCCCGCTATGTCAGTCAACAATAGACTTATTAAGATATTCTTACAGTTACACTTCTACGTACATGAACCGTTCTAGGGCCTTAAACAGTGTTTCTCAAGTTCCTTTTGTCTGCTATTCTAAACATAGAGAATGGAGAGGGTTGTCCAAAATATCAAATGGACATTGTTACCAGAAGGGTTTCAAACGGTATGTAAAATTCGTTGTAATTAGGTGAAACGGTTTAGATTTGTGCCAAAGGGCTTAAATGCAGGGTAGGGAGGTCTGTCCGAAATTTCAAGTAGACATTGTTCTCGTTGAGTTCCAAAGGGTAAATACATAAAGTTTGGTTCAGATCGGTGAAACGGTGTAGATTTGTGCCAAAGGGCCTAAATGTCGGAAATGGAGTGGCCTGTCCAAAATTTCATGTAGACAGTGTTACTTGCAGAGTTCCAAAGGGCAAGTATACAAATTTTGGTTCAGACCGATGAAACGATGTAGATTTCTGCCAAAGGGCCTTAATGCAGGGAATGGAGTGGTCTGTCCGAAATTTCATGTAGATAGTGTTATTCGTAGGGTTCGAAAGGGTAAGTATAAAAATTTTGGTTCAGATCGGTTAAACGGTGTAGATTTGTGCCAAAGGGCCTAAATGCCGGGAATGGAGTGGTCGGTCGGAAATTTTATGCAGACAGTGTTACTCGCAGGGTTCCAAAGGGGAAGTATACACATTTTGGTTCAGATCGGTGAAACGATGTGTATTTGTGCCAAAGGACCTAAATGCAGGGAATGGAGTGGTCTGTCCGAAATTTCATGTAGACAGTGTTATTCGCAGGGTTCCAAAGGGTAAGTATACAAAATTTGGTTCAGATCGGTGAAATGGTATAGATTTGTGCCAAAGGGCCGAAATGCGGGGAATGGTGAGATCTGTCCGAAATTTCATGTAGACAGTGTTACTCGCAGGGTTCCAAAGGGTATGTATATAAATTTTGGTTCAGATCGGTGAAACAGTGTAGATTTGTGCAAAAGAGCCTAAATGCAGGGAATGGAGTGGTCTGTCCGAAATTTCATGTAGACAGTGTTACTCGTCGGGTTCCAAAGGATAAGTAGACAAATTTTGATTCAGATCGGTTAAACGGTGTAGATTTGTGTAAATAACAGACAGACCAACATTGAGTTAAATACTATAGATTTACACATGCTAGTGCAAAAATCACAATAACGCAGGTTATCACAAAAATTCTAAACACACACCCACGTACACGGGGCAACATGACCACGATGTCGAAGCCCCGCAAATGAAATATTAACCGTGGATACGATAGCATAGAGAATACTACAGTCCAATACAATCCTTGATTCACAATCGGTCAGTTTTCCCATGTGTCGTTTAGCAAATTTTACTGGACTATCATGATACAGAGTAAATCGTTGTTGCCTAGTGACAACCTGTCCATCAATGGAGTGGAGTTGACTATCATGATATAGTGTTAGCCGTTGTCGCCTAGCGACAATATGTCCATCAAGTTATTAGATCGGTGAAACGGTGTAGTTTTGCGCAAAAGGGCCTAAATGCAAGGAATTTAGTGGTCTGTTCGATGTTTAAAGTAGACAGTGTTACCCGCTGGGTTCCAAAGGGTAAGTATACAAATTTTGATTCAGATCGGTGAAACAATGTTGATTTGTATAAATAACAGACCAACCAACATTGAGTTTTATATACATAGATTAAGGGAGGCATTGGGAGTACAATGCAAAAATTGAAATAAAACAAACTCCGCAAGTATAATTTCAAATACGTAAGCCAAGTAGAAGTGTGTTATCTTCAAGCACACGACCTTTGGGCAAAGCATGACAGTCGATGGACACGACGGAACGACTACATTACCATTTATTTAAGAATCATTTCAACATAATCAAGTCACTGCAGACGAGTGAAATATCTATATGTTTGGTTTATCTGGAACAAACGTATATTTTTCTTAAAACAAGCAGTGTGGCTTCAATATAATCGTACATCGGAATGTGTGAACCGGTAACGAAGCACATGTTGCGCGCGCCGAGCTCGATTGTTTTTGTCAGCGAGAGAGCGTATGAAGGCTGTGGACAGTCCGGCCTTGAAAGCTTTAGCCGGCATACGGAAATAGCGAACGCAAGCTGTTGGGTCATTCACAGTTTACATCGCCCATTAACTGAGGTTACAGCATAGGATGCAGGATCTCACACACAAATAAACTTATACTCCCATAATGTTAATAAATCTGTTAAATGAAATATAACTTGTATAAAATCTAAGCCATTATTTGAGAGCTAAAACCAGCTGTTTTGGAGCAGCCATTCAATTTATTTTGTACAGACCGAAAGTGTATCAGACTAGGGCTACGTGGTAAATTGTGATTAGGTGATATTTGTTCCACAAGACGATGCATTATCGCTCATTGTGATGAAAGTTAGGGGACAGATGATGTTTCATGCCAATGTTGACCATTTTATAAGTTGTGTGTTGGGTGAACACACAAATTGGTATTAATAAGCACGTGTTCAGTGATGACCGAAGTGTACTGATGTTGAGTGGTGATACTCAAATGGTGATTTTGATAATGTTTCCAGTCGAGATCTCTGATGCTTCTCGATGTTCGTGTGATGACATAACTAAATACACTTTAAGGGCTAAATAATACAAGTAAACAGATGATACTAATAATAACGAAATAGTTAATTTTTGAAATAAATAAATTAATACATAATTTTGAATTTAATTTTTTTTCTAAATTTAATTTTTTCCTCAATTTGTTTTGAGTCGATTTTCGATTTTTCACCTGTGAAGTGATGCTTGTATAAATACAATTAGATCTAGCTGACACACCTTGGATCTTCGAATGTAATTTCTAGGCGAATCCGTGGAAGCCTAGATTTTGCAGATGTAATGTCCGACGTGATGGTGATCACGCTGTTGCCAACCTAAACGACATGCATTCAGATGGCAATCGTTTACAAACAGTTGACGATGTGTGTAGGGAATGTGCAGGTGCGCAAAAATAATATAGGAGGCCATTCTATTTGTGTTTGTTATGTATTAACCTGTGTTCCCATTCGTCAATGATGTTTTTTTATGGTTAGTGAACCAATTGTGTGATATCTTTATAATTTTTCTTTGGGTAGGCGCGTCTCGCCTATGACTAACTTTCAATTAGGAGTTAATTAGAATGCAACAGTAACGTTAAATGTCAGGGATAATACCATCATAGCTTAAATTCATAGCCGTAGTTTTGCTTTAATTAATTTGTTCATTGTAATTGCTTGGATCTGAACTTACGTATTATTCCCTTAGTTGGCTTTCATTATTTTTTCTGTATAATAGGACTTCATAAGAGGGTAACTTAATGCCGTTTTAGGGACCATTCATCTTGTATTAAGCTTAGCGGATTGGCCGATTCTTACCCTCAGAAGTAGGTTAGGTTGCTATTTTTGAATAAACAAAGAAGGTAACTTAAGACTGGACATGTTATTTCTTAGCTTTATCGTTTTTGATGTGCTTTCTTGGGTCAGTTCATAACATTTCCACATCTTACTAACAACGATCGAACCCGAGGTAACTAGTTCCGTGCAGGCTGATCTGATAATGCGCATCTGATCCTCTTATGGTTGTGGGTTCGACAGATGGAGTGGTTGAAGGACTGTTGCGGTCATGTGGTCTTCCGACATCCTTGTCTGGTGGGCACATATACCGTCAGCTGGGGTTACTTTACACACTTTTCATGTGTTTTTTTAAATTTTATTTGTCGCGATAGGTTGTTGAATTGATTGCGACATGTTTATGTATTCCTTAAGGGTACTTACAAAAGAACATAACGTCCCCTTCCAGGATATCCAACATGGAGCTCAAATTTCAATTGCGATTTTTCAGCAGTTGGTAGCACCGACATCATTTTCAAATATGGTCGTGAGGTATTCAGGTATAGATCTTTACTCCTACCACATTTTATTTCGATTGCTCCAGCCGTTTAGGAGTTGATAGGGAGGGACACACACACAGCCAGACAGACAGACAGAAGGACAGACAGACAGACAGACACACATTTTCCCGGATCGATCTCATAAGACTACTTTTTCCTCATTTTTGCAAAATGTGAAAAGTAGGCTAAAAATGTTTATTCATAATGGCGCCCAGCCTTACGCAAGTCTTTCAAGTAGAATAACGTTTAATTTCATCATAGCATCAGGCCTCATATCTGTCGTACATTAAAAGCAACGTTTACAAAAAAAATACTATTTAACCCCCTAGTAGGGGTTGGTTTTATTTTGGGGTGGAAATAAGTTGTCCATAGGAAGGATGGCATCACCTCGAATCCTACGACACCAATTTTTTTAAATCCGACCACCATGGGTTGCGAGATATAGCCTACATGAGAGGTCAGCGTAGCCGAGCGGCTAGAGTCACTATTTTAGATTGCTGTTGCTCCCCTACTCTTAACGTCATTTTAGAGACAGTTCATCTTGTATTAAGCTTAGCGGATTGGCCGATTCTTACCCTCAGAAGTAGGTTAGGTTGCTATTTTTGAATTAACAAAGAAGGTAACTTAAGACTGGACATGTTATTTCTTAGCTTTATCGTTTTTGATGTGCTTTCTTGGGTCAGTTCATAACATTTCCACATCTTACTAACAACGATCGAACCCGAGGTAACTAGTTCCGTGCAGGCTGATCTGAAAATGCGCATCTGATCCTCTTATGGTTGTGGGTTCGACAGAAGGGGAGGTTGAAGGACTGTTGCGGTCAAGTGGTCTTCCGACATCCTTGTCTGGTGGGCACATATACCTATTGTTTTTCACGGCTCCTAACGTGAAAGCCTCGAAGAGATGTTTATTTCGATGAAGCTGCGAGGTGGGATGTTCTGTTTGTTTACTTGTTGGATTAACGAATTTGAGAGATCGTACCAACGTGTTAAGATGAACATTATTTTTTCTTCGAGAGATTCTAACTGGACAGGGACGAATTGAAATGTAGTTCTGCTGATTAGTAAGCCGCATGACATTCACCTAGTGATATTAGAAAATGAGGTGAGGTATTATTTAATGGTAAAATTAATTTGAGAATTTTTATATTGCTATTCCCTCATCCAAAGTAAATGTAATGTTTTCTTTGTAGTATATTTTGATTGTAGTTTAAGCCCAGCTGTACGTTCGAGTTTTATTTTAGAATAGCAAGTGTTCTACTTTGTGTATTGTTAATGGTGTCGGTGATCCCCATGTATTCTCCAATTACATATTCAATCATGAATGAGGAGACGTTGAGAGGCATGTTGGCGGAGATGAGTGCCAACATAAACACTGCCATGAGTACCCAGTGTGAACACTATAAATGCAAACATGGCACTTATGAACACTGATTGGAATACGAGTATGAACACTATTAAAGGTGACAAGAACACTAATATGAATACTGTCAGGGAGGACATAGTCACTATGAACACTAGCATAAACACTATTAGAGGTGATATGAATACTAGTGTAAATGATGTCAGAGGAGACATAAACACTGTCAAATATGACATGGCAAATGTCAGGGTTGATGTAGGCGACGTTTGAACGGAGATGAACGCCGCGTTATCTGTCAATAGAGCAGAGGCGAATGTTAGTTTCAATAATATTAACACTACAGCCAACACAGTAAGGGAAGATATGTTAACACTTCGTGGTGACGTGGAAGCAAATAGGGCAGAGAATACAACTGCAATTGTTAGAACTAGAGCTGATATACAAACTGTTAGGGCAGAAGCTAATCGCCACTTAATAACTGCATTTGCTCTGATTTAGCTAAAATTTGAAGAGAAGTTGAATCTGTTAGGAAGGACAGTAAAACAAACACAGACAAAGTGAATGCTAGTCTAGACACATGAAATGTAAATTTGGATGTTATGAGCGATAGATTAGATGAAGCTGTTGACAAGTTGAATATCAGATTGGATAAAAGTCGTCAGGACATGAAAGACGAAATGAACACAAGCCGAGATGAAGTTAACACTGCGTTAGAACTTATAAAAGAGGAGATGAAGAAATCGAACAATGGCGTAGCAACTAAGTGGAAGAGTTTGGACCCTCGATTCGAGGAAGGGAGAAAATATGTCTAAAGGATTAAAGCAGAAGTTGGTGTCGTAAATGCAGGACTTAACTTAACCCGTGGTATAGCTGTTATGGTTAATTCAAACGTGAAGAAGGCACTGACAACAGTAGAGGCAGTTCGAGCCAATAACAGCGAACACACAGAGTATTCAGGATATAAGGGGTGAATTAGACAAACCTACTACATATCTTAAAAGAGATATGCAAGTCTCAGCCGCAGAACTTAAGTTGGACATAAGTATCCTAAAGGGATAGGTGAAGGAAACGAACCATAATCTCAACAAGGACTTTGCGTCACTTAAGAGCAATACCAACCTCTTACTTGAGCATATCGAGAAGGAAGTAGACACAGTTAGGGGGGATACTCGAAATGAAATACAGCAAATAGATGAAAGCATACAGAATAGTAGCGAAGCTGTTACCAAACAGGCCGAAAGTGTTACTAAGCAGGTAACGACATTGACACTCGTTTAAGGAGTAAGATTGAACGAATTGAACTCCATGTTGACTCACTTAAGAGAAGTCAAACTTAAAACATAAGCACACCAGACATGGAGGAACTGGAACGCAGGCTGTTAAGCAAAATACACACTCAGGATCCTCCTAAACCAGTCGAAGACGACACGCCGCAGTCAAAGGAACAGGGAACGTACTCTGATTTCATTGAGTAGTTGAACAAGAGATACCTGCAATTCAATACACCACAATTTCAAACTTCTCAAGAGAGTAACATAATGATTATCCGAACACAGGAGGAGAAACCTCAGCAATTCTCGGGAACTGGACCGATTACTCCAGTAGAATTTCTACGAAATGTCGAAGCATACCTTCGAGACACTGTGGTACCACCGAAGAGGCAACTCCGAGTTACAGATAAACTTTTGGAGGGGAATGCGGCCTCTGGTATTGCGCTTTTAGCTATTAGTTTAGGACATTTGAGGAATTCATTGTTAAAGAAGTATTGGAGTAGTGACATCCAGCAAAGCATCCGTGCTGAAATGTATACAAAGAGGTACGCCTCAACTCAACCGACCAAATACGCTAATTATTTCGCCGTTCAGTTGGCAAACCCCTAGTGTTTACAACCTCCGTTATCACAAAACGAGTTGATTCACACAATAACAAGACAATATCCGCTGGATGTTCAGAATATTCTAAAAGCAGCGAACCATCAGACATTCTTAGAGTGCAATCAGATACTTAGGCGTATGGAAAGTAGTAACGAACAATTTACGCCGAATAGACATCGTCAGGAAGTACGGGAGATCCATGTGACATCGGTGGATAAAATGATTCAGACACCGCATGCTCGAGAAACCTTAGAGAGACCGTACAACGGGGATCGTACTGGACCGTATCGCAGACAATATCTCAATACCTATCAGACACCCTCAAATTACCAGAGGAGGTCAGAGAACCGAGGCCGATACAATTACGTGGAGAGAAGGGGTCGTGATCGCCGAAAAGATAATGGGAGACAAGATAACGATTACCGAAACAATAACACCAATCGCAACAATCAACAACGAGGAAACTTCGGTCGAGACGAAATACATTATGGAAGATCCTGAGGAAACCAAAATCAAAACCAAAACTGGAACAATCGCACATATCTAAATATTGATCGGGATTGCAAGGTCACGTGGAGGAGAGCCGACAATACATTCGTCAATTGAGAGGAAGACACAATGAGGAGAATCAAAATCAGAATTCTAGGTAGAATTCAAGATATAGAGGGAGAGTACTATTTCGAGAATCACCTCGAAGGAACCAAATTGTGACGGAATCGGAAATCCACCAGATTGAGGAAGATCCCTCTGATGGACAAAAAAAAACGCCAATTTTCCAATAGGGTTGAAAAACATTGATTGCTGCAAAGTAGTAGCAGAAGTATTACTCTGGCAGCCCATACAGGAGGTATTACTCGGAGAGAGTCGAATGACGAATGACGTACGACGTACAAAATTGCCACTAAGATAAATAACCTACCTACCAATATGTTAATCGACACAGGTGCCATGATCAGCGTGTTGTCGATGCACTTTTATGCTAGTTTGAAACAGAATGGAAAGGTCACTGAATCACCAGTCTCAACAATCAAGGTTAGAGGCGTAATTCCAAACCATTCAATAAAATGTAATTTGCAAGTACTTTGTATGATGGAGATCGGAGGACATGCCTACACTCACAATTGCATAGTCATAAAAGATCTCAAACATAAGGCTATTCTCGGAGCCGATTTCAGGCGTCAGTTTGACGGAATCATAGACATGAAGGCTAATACCATTCAATTTCGATAGTCCAATATTGTAAGGATGGAAGATGCAGATGAAGATGATGTTGAGAGAACTATAAACATCTTTGGGAAAATTATGGATGAGTTGCACATTGCGAACACACTTGAGGACACGGAAGAGTCGAAGCGATTTCCGAAACCTGTAAGTGAAGAACTAAATGAGCTGATCCGGGAATTTTGCGATATTGTTTGACTCCAATCCTGGTGAGATCAAAAATTTCGAATACTACCTAGTGGTCGTAGATGATTCCCCAATACAACGTTTTATGCTATAACTGAAAAACACTTGGAGGAAGCTGCTCGAAAAAGCCATGAGTGGAATCTAAGATAATCAAGAAAGCGCTAACTTCATATGCTAATCCTATAGCGACTATTTTCAAACCAGATGGTACTTCACGGTTATGTCTCGATGCTCGAGCACTTAACGAACGTTTATTACCAGAACACGATAGACCTCCAAAAATCAGGGCGATCCTAAGAAAATTCAAGGGCAAAAGCTACTTAACTTCCCTAGATCTTGTTCAGTCATGTTACCATATCAAACTATCCGAAGCAACACACAAATACACTGGGTTCTTGTTTGGATCTTCCACGTGCGTTTTTTGCAAACATCCCTTTGGTTTGAAAAACCATGGCACTGATTTAATCCGTGGGTTTGGTGAAAATCTTACACCAAAGGTAAAAGAAGAGGTAGTAAGGTACGAGGATGACATAATAATTCCATCGGAGACTAAAGAGGAACACTTCAATACTCTTGGTCTAGTGTTTCAAAATTTGAGGAAGTCCAATTTCAATGTTAACATGAACAAAAGCAAATTATTTCAATCCGAAATCAAGTTTGTGGGAAATATAATTAGTGGGAATGGATACAAGCCATTCCGGCCAAAATCCAGGCTTTCCCACAATTCCCTAAACCCACAAAGGTCAAACATGTCAGGTATTTCTTGGGAATCATACAATTCTTCGACGCTCATTGCCCGGCATATTATGAAACAGTAGCTCCACTCCATGAATTATTACGAAAAAACACGAAATGGGCGTGGAACGCGGATTGCGATCGCGCATTTGAGAAGGCTAAGCTGATGTTTGTAAACAGCATAACCTTAGAACATCCTGATAACACCCGGAATAATATTCTGGTGACAGACGCCTCTGGCGTATGAATCATCGCTGTCTTGTTGCCGGAAGACGAGGACAAGAACAGACATTACATTGCGTTCTTAAGTGGCAAGTTGCGAGCTCATGAACGTAGTTATTTTACGACAGATCTCCAAACACTTGCTGTAGTATACGCTTTAGAGTACTGGAATAAACTCTTGTGGGGGCAAATAATTATTAATCGCACAGACCATCATGCACTAACATTCATTATTCGGACAAAACTGGCAAGCGACCGCATTACGAGGTTGACATTATTTATTCAGCAATTCGACTTGGTTATTGAACATCATTCCGGGAAGGAATACATGCTAGCTGACATATTAAGTCGTAATCCGGAGGGCCACATCAATGCCATTGACATCGAGGGAGTGTGTGCAGAACCCCTGAAAAGGCTACGACGTCTACACGAAGGTCGGAAACGTGAACGTAAATTGCGCAATATTATCAGTAGTGCTAGAAGAGAAGTTCTACTTTCCAGTCTACTTTCCTACGAACTTTGTCTATATCTCCCGAACGCATGATAGGATTTTAACGAACGAGGTGTTTTGGGGGTTGGGGTGAGGTCCTCTTTGCTAAGAGTGTATGTTGGTATTTAAAAAAAAGAAAATTGTTGGTTTTGACATTGACGCTATTTTGGAAACTGTGAATTTTAGAAAAATGTTGGGGTGACGTCCCCTTGGCTAAGATTGTGTGTTGGTATTTTAATAATTTTTTTGAAAATTCTTGTTTTTGAAGTTTTGATTATTTTGGAAACGGTGAAGGTAAGAAAAAAGTTTGTTTGACCTTAATGAAAGGTGCCTATGCCTTCTAAGCAGAAACCAAGTTTCAAGTGTGTAAGCCAAAATAAAATGAATTTTGAAAAATTGGTCACTATTTTGGAAACGGTGAAGATGAGAAAAAAAGTTTGTTTGACATGAATGGTTGGTATTTACCTCGTGTACCCGCACCATAAATTTGAAGTCTCTAGGTGATAACCTATGCACGTTTTACAGTTCTCTGACAAGTCGCGTGTGTGCTTGAATACGCATGGCTATGTTGGGAAAAGGTTAGGTGGTGGGGGAGGAGTAGGGTTGAGTGAGGGATCGTTTAGATGGTATTCTTCCCGCTCTATTTGATGGTGGGGTTATTTTTGAAAATGGGTGGAATTTGGAAACCCAATTTGGGGTAAACATGTTGTTTTCACATTTTGGGGATATTTAATAAAAGTGATAATAACGTGTATCATGTTATTTTTTTGTATCGTCGTTTGTAAGTAGGCGGGCTTTTTAAATGATTATTTATACATAGGTTATCAAAAAAATAATTAAAGAACCCAAAAACTAACAGGTCATCGCATTTTTAGTATCTCGTTCACTAATAATGGGATTTAAACATATGGGGTGTCGTAGGACACGTGGTAAATTCCCCTTTCCTGTGAACGAGGTATGTCCACCCCAAAATATAAACTACCCTTACCCGGGGGTGAATTTTTTTTTGTATGCATACGAACTTGGCGGCTTTTGTAAGAGAGTAGGCTTTTTAAATGATTATTTATCGATGAGTTTTTTAAATACTTATTTAAATAAACCCAAAAAACTAATAGGTCATCGGCTTTTTTAGTATCTCGCTAACCAATAATGGGATTGAAACATATGGGGTGTCGTAGGACTCGTGGTGAACTCCACTTTGGTATGGACGAGGTATGTCCACCCCAAAATAAAAACTACCCTTACCGGGGGTAAATAATATATTTTTGTATGCGTGCGCACTGACGGCTTTTGTCAAAAGGGCCTAACTACACTTTTGGAAACTGGTTGCAAACTGACAATGCTTGGCAGCTTTATAAGGGTGGCATGGAGTGCACTTACTTGAAAAACTAACAAGAGGAGTGTTCGATTTTCCCACAACACCCAGTCAATATAAATGGCTTTGCACTTAAGTCCATAACCACGTCCTTCCCATTCCTACCCTTCATAGTTGTTCCCTTTAGCGAATGGTTTTGTAGGTTTTGTTTCCCGTACGGTTTGAAACATATGTTCAATCTTTCTGCCCCATTATTGTATTTCGCTATAATTGCAGTATGAACGCGGTGTTCTGTTTATTTATTGTTTAGTTAATTTATGTTTCAATTGAATTATTGCTCTTTATTATTCTTGTCAACTCACCATTTTCTGAACAGGCTGCCTGCCTGACCACAGCAAGGCTCTTATTGGGTCGGCACGGTTATTAAACATCGTGTAGCTGGAACCTCTCCAATCGGCATGCTTCATCGCTTGGACTTTGTCGTGTTAGGCGAGTCATGAGTCAACGACCTTCATCTTAGCAACTCCGGCAGCACACCAGCTCACTTCAACTCGGCAATGAGAAATTGTAACTGCTTGTAACCCGCCAGACAGATCACTACCAAGAGATCTGTTACTGCGGGGTACACTTCGCCAAAGGAGCCACAATCTATCTTTCTCGGAAGGCATACCGAGACTTCTTAGAAGAAGCCTTTGTTTGGATTTTACGACCCGCTCCCTGCGGGCCAAATACTCGGTATAAAGTATCCAATCATTGGTAACGCCAACTTCATTCACTTGTTCAACACATTTCTTCAAGGCCAAGCCTTTTTTTTTTTTTTGCTTCTTGCTTGTTTTTTGGATCTTTTCTTGAAAATACCTTTTAATCGCCATTTATTAGGCTTTTTTATGCATTTTTATTGTAATTCATATTTTATACTCCAAGTTTATACTGCGTTTCCTGGAGAAACAATACATTTTTAATTACCTTCTTTTAATTATTATTCTAATGAAAATATTTGTTATTGATTCAAAAATCAAATAAATGTATTAACTCTAGTTATCAATGTTTGGTCTCTTCCTCGTCCCTCTATTTACATTCCACCGTGTGCCCGAAACCTAATCCTCTGCTGTTTCCCAGTTGGGGTGCTATCCAGTCATCCCTTTCCATGGTACCTCAACGCCGGATCGAACCCAGAACTTTCATTCTGAGACCACAAATTCTATTCTAAAAAAAACTTGTGCAATCTAACATTTGTCTTACACATTTCAGTATACCGTGGCTAGCGCAGGAGATCTGCGGGAAGGCAGGAACAATCCCAGCACACTGTACAACTGTCTTCTTTCCGGAGAGCGGGTCTCAGTCTGGCGCTGCAGGCAGTTTGTTGAGTGAGTTATTCCAACTTTCCAGCCATGCCAATAATAATAGATGACAAGCTGTTAAACTCCCGGGCTGCCTACAAAGGTCAACTCACCCGGTTTCAAAAATATTTAGCTACTCTACCTAAAGATGAACAAAACCTTGATATTATATCTCAGCGTTTAAAAGCTTATGAACAGGCGTACGAGAAATATGATCTCGTGCAACTTGAAATTGAAATCAAAAGTCCGGAACATCGGTCGGATAGGGAAGAAGTAGAGAGTAATTACATTGATACACACGCTCAGGCTGTGGCATTAGTTAGAACTTAGACCCTGGCGTTGAATGTAGAAGAAACTCAAGGAAGAATTAGCGACAATGGGAATAGTATCATACCATTGTTACCTAAAATCGAAATTCCGCATTTTTGCAGGAAAGGAGGAGATGTGGCAATCATTCTTTGAATTATTTAGTTCATTAGTACATGAACACTTCCAGAAATACAGAAATTCCTTTACTTAAAATCAACTTTGCAAGGCCCACCCCTTCAACTTATAAGGGAACTCCCCTTAACAGGAGAAAACTATAATGATGCTATAGAGCTTCTTAAAGGCCGCTATGACAACGAAAGAGTATGTATACAAAGGCATATTCAGGCCTTATTCAACCTGCCCGCCTTGCGCCTGACAATTTGTCAACACTGCGAGCTTTAAGTGACACGGCCCAGCTACACGTCAGAGCATTGGCACGGTTGAATCAACCGGTCGAGCATTAGGATCTATTCTTAGTTCACTTGGTTACTTCTAAGTTTGATCCAGCAAGCTTAAAGGCATGGGAGAGGGAAATAACAAATAACACCTCATATACCTATGATTCACTGCTTACGTTTATAAATAATAGGTGTCAGGTTTTGTCAGCCATAGTCTGTCATACGTCAGGAAGTGCAGATAACAAATCTAATTTTGTCAAGCCAGTTGGTACTGAAATAAACAAATCTGCTGTCTTTGCTGTTCAACATAATTCAACAGATTGTATTCTCTGTAAAGCACCTCACAGGTTATATTCCTGTGTTGCCTTTAGAGCTCTTTCTACCGACGAAAGACGCAAATTAACAGCTCAAAAAAGATATTGTTAAAACAGTCTGTCAGCTAGGCATCTGTTGCCTGATTGTTTATCTAAAAATACTTGTTCCCATTGCAAGGCTCAACACCATACCTTGCTTCACAGGTTTGAAAAGCCACGTCAGGCTCCTTCCCCTGGAAGTTCCAAAGATACATCCCCAGGAGCCAATGCGCAATCTTATACACAGAGCTCTAGCTCAATTCGTAGTTCCCAGGTGCTACTATTAACCGTGCTATTAAAAGTTCAAAATTCCTCTGGTAGATGGCTTGAAGCACGTACCTTATTGGAAAATGTCGCCACCCATGACTTTATAAGTAAGCGTCTTATTAAGAAACTTGGTCTTCCAAAGCAACCTACATTAATTCAGGTTACCGGTATTAACAATAGCAATGTTAAATCTTGTTCGTATTCATATCAAAGATGCTGTTAATTGTAACACAACATTACAGTTGAATTGCCTTGCCATTGATACTATTGGCAGTAATAACCCTAGTATTTCTTTTGAAATTAGAAATTGGCAATCCCCTCATAACATTCAGTTGGCAGATCCAACATTTGATACAAGCGCTCCAGTAGACATACATCTCAGTGCCCATGTATTTTGGCAATGTCTCCTTAGCTCTAAGGTCAAAATATCACCAGGAGTGTTCGTTCTTCATACCAAACTAGGTTGGTTAGTAACGGGTCAAGTCCCTCGTAAGTCATTTCAAAATTTCTTACAATGTCTTTTTGTCAATACAAATCTTGATTACAGCTTAGAAAGATTTTGGAAAATTGAAACTATAGATTCAGTTTCGCCTTCCTCAGTTGAAAATGAAATGTGTGAAAAACTGTTTCGCGAAACAATCAAACGCACTTCAGAGGGTAGATTTGTCGTAACAATGCCCCGCGTGGATAATCCACCTCTTCTATTTGAAACACACCCTAGGGCTCTTAGAGCATGCTGTGGAAAGCAAATTTAAACTTGACCCTGTTGTTAAAACTCAATATTCCACATTTCTGGAGGAATATGAGGCGCTCGATCACATGGAGGTTGTTACCAAGAAAGATGATGTTTCCTATACCCCATCTGAAGTCATTTACCTCAATCACCATCCTGTTTGGAAGAATGAAATTTTAAAGGAAAACATATGAGTGGTCTTTAATGGCTCTGCATTGGGTGCCAACGGAACTTCTCTGAATGACACTTTATTATCTGGCCCTCCAATTCAATCTGACATCTCTTCTGTTTTCATGAATTTTCGCTTGTTTCCCATCGCAGTGATATCCGATATCAAACAGATGTATAGACAGATTTTGATTGATGAACAACAGCGCGACCTTCAGAGAATTCTTTGGTGCGACGAGCCTACTAAACCTGTCAAGATTTTTCGACTAAAACATTAACATATGGACTAAAGCCTTTTGATTTTTAGCCATACGTACGTTGAAATTACTTGCTGAACAGGATGGCCCGTTGTATTCTCCTAAGGCTTCTGAAGTGTTAATCATCATTTTACGTTGACGATTTTCTTCATTCATTTGAGTCAGTATCCGAAACACTTCAAGTCTCCAAAGATTTGACAGCTTTGCTTTTGGGAGGCGGATTCTCCCTGTGCAAATGGAACTCTAATTCTGAGGAATTCCTTTCTAAATTTCCGTTAACTTCAGTCTATAACGACTCAGAAGAACTTCTTCAAGAAAGTCATTCTATCAAAACTCTAGGCTTCTATTGGAGTCCTCAAAAGGATTTTTTCTTTTTCAAAATTAATCTCAGTAACATCCAACCGCAAACTAAGCGGCAAATTTTGTCTGAGATTGCAAAGATATTTGATCCTCTCCAATTTTTGGTGCCAATCATCGTCACGGCAAAGATTTTCATGCAAGACCTTTGGTCCTTGAAAACTGGCTGGGATGAACCAGTTCCTTCAGAAATGTTAAAAAATTGGATTTCTTATAGAAATAGTTTGGAAGATCTTTCCAATGTTATTATCCCGCGAGTGATTATTCCCTTTCCCTCCTGTGGAGGATATGTTCTTCATATCTTTGCTGATAGCTCATTGAAAGCTTATGGATGTTGTGCGTATATTGTTTGCCGTAATTTTGTCCAATCATATTGCTCTTCCAATTTAATTTGCACTAAGTCTAAAGTGGCCCCTCTTAAATCTTTATCCTTGCCACGACTGGAACTTTGTGCTGCCCTTCTGGCTGTTGAATTATCGATCAAAATCCGTCAATCTTTAAAAGTTCGATTTTTTAAAACTTACTTTTGGAGTGACTCAGCCATCACGTTGGCATGGATTGCCAAACCTCCCTCACATTGGCAGGTGTTTGTAGCTAATCGAGTGTCCAAAATTCAACAATTATCTAATCTTGAACAATGGCATCATGTATCTGGCAAGGAGAACACTGCAGATGTCATTTCTCGTGGATGTTCCCCTCTTATGTTGGCTAACCTGACATTATACTGGCACGGCCCCCATTGGCTTCTGCAAGAACCTTCCGCTTGGCCAAATTTTCCTCTTCCGGAGTTATCAGACTTGCTGGATGCTGGTAAGATTACTGGATCTTCCCTTCTCGTTTCTGACTCTCCCCTTCTCTTGCAGCGATATTCCTCTTTCCATAAATTGGTATGAGTTATGGCTTATCTCCTTCGATGGAAATATTTTGCGGTAGAACAACCCCTTATTCCTAAGCCATATTTAACCCTTCCTGAATTAGCTCTAGCCACTACAAAAATCTTATGGCTTACTCAACGAGAAATATTCTCTGAAGAATGTCAGATATTGTCCCAAGGTCCACTTAAGAAATCGAGTAGGCTTTCCTCACTCGACCCTTTTTTGGATGCTGATGGTTTACTAAGAGTAGGAGGACGTTTATCTTTGTCTGAACTTTCTGAGGTTAAAAAAACATCCAATTATTCTTCCCTCAAAGCATCATGTCACCTCCTTAATTATTCATCAGTATCATTACCAGCATATTCATGCTGGCACTCGCACATTACTTTCTGCCATTCGTGAAAGGTATTGGCCCATAAACGGAGTGCATGAAGTTACCTCTGTTATCCGGAAGTGCATTCCATGTTTTAAATCCAACCCTAAGATTACCGCTCAGCTCATGGGTGATCTTCCCAAGTTTAGATCAGCGCCTGCTAGACCATTTACCTGTACGGGGGTGGATTATTCCGGATCTTTTGTTTATAGAGATAATTCTCCTGAAGCAAAAAGGTGTATTTATGGAAAGCTATATATTTCGCTTTTTGTATGTATGGTCACCGGAGCAGTTCACTTAGAACTGGTTACCAATGCCTCTACTGCTTATTTTTTGGCAGCTTTTGCCAGATTTTCTGCCCGTAGGGGTCTTCCTTCAGAAATGTTCTCGGATAATGCTAAAATTTTTGTCGGAGCGTCTGAACAAATTAAGAGAGCTCTTACTCATAATTCAGCGTTGGAAAGGATTACTGATTATGCTCACCAGAGAAATTTCAAGTGGCACTTTATCCCCCCTTATGCACCTCGGCAAGGTGGGCGTTGGGAGTCTTGTGTTAAACACACCAAGAAGCACCTTAGACGTGTTTGTGGCCACACACCCCTTTCTCATGAAGAATTTAATTCCTTAAATATTTTTATTGAGGGCATAATTAATTCCCGTCCTTTATCACCCTTATATCATGATCCTTCAGATCTTCTGCCATTAAATCCAGGCCATTTTCTTATCGGTGGTCCATTGACTGCCTCTCCCCCTTTGTTATATTCTAATTCTGAATCTTCTTTAGCCATTTCTTGGCGCAAAATTGAAAGTTTGCGCAATAATTTTTGGCGCCGCTGGAGGTTGGAATACCTCGGTTTGCTTCAGCAGCGTGGTAAATGGCGTGTTTCCTGCTCTAACCTTCATGTGGGGGACTTGGTCCTTTTGAAAGATCCCAGTCCCCCTCTTGTGTGGAATTTGGGTAGGGTTGTTGAGTGCTTTCCTGGCAGAGATGGTGGGGTTCGCGTGGTAGAACTACAGACTTCTGCTGGTCATTTTCTCAGGCCAATCACTATGCTTGCTCCTTTACCATGCGAAGCCAAACTCCTGCGCTTTCTTCCAGCAATTTCTTCTCGCCCCTCCCAGCATCTTCGCGTTTACGAATGGTTTTGTAGGTTTTGTTTCTCGTACGGTTTGAAACACATGTTCAATCTTTCTGCCCCATTATTGTATTTCGCTATAATTGCAGTATAAACGCGGTGTTCTGTTTATTTATTGTTAAGTTCATTTATGTTTCAATTGTATTATTGTTCTTGTCAACTCATCTTTTTCTGAAGTGTGTTTCTAGACGCACCAACTGTCACACTTTCTCATCATGTACTGTGCTCACCTCAGCAGTAACCCTCGCTATGTGTATGGAGCTGTGCGTTGATTGGCTGTTTGACCCCACCTTCTTCCTTCTGGAAAGTTCGGCGCACTATGACGTCATCTCCACTATATATTCTCTTCATCGACGTTCTACTGGGTCTGTCTACATCTGTCTGCATCGGTCTACGCCTGACCACGGCTGCCTGCCTGACCACAACAAGGCCTTTATTGGGTCGGCACGGCTAGTAAACATCGTGTAGCTGGAACCTCTCCAAGCGGCATGCTTCACCGCTTGGACTTGGTCATGCTAGGCGAGTCATGAGTCAACGACCTTCATCTCAGCAACTCCGTCAGCCCACCATCTCACTACAACTCGGCAATGAGAAATTGTAACTGCTTGTAACCCGCCAGACAGATCACTACCAAGAGATCTGTTACTGCGGGGTACACTTCGCCAAAGGAGCCACAATCTATCTTTCTCGGAAGGCATACCAAGACTTCTTAGAGGAAGCCTTTGTTTGGATTTTACGACCCACTCCCTGCGGGCCAAATACTCGGTATAAAGTATCCAATCATTGGTAACGCCAACTTCATTCACTTGTTCAACACATTTCTTCAAGGCCAAGCCTTTTTTTGCTTCTTGCTTGTTTTTTGGATCTTTTCTTGAAAATACCTTTTAATCACATTTTAAACTACCTCAAATTCATATCAAATTACCCGAATATAAATGAAAATTCACTAAAATTTTCCAAACTTACCCAAGTGGTGTACAAACCATGAAATTGAACCAAATTTCTTTAGATCACTACATGTACTCGAAAATTCCATAATATTTCCTTTACATGTATGCTTTTTTGCTGTTGTTTCGTTTACCACACTCCCTGCAGACAAATACCTCAACATGACTTTCTCCTAGACTAGGAGCTCCACATTCGACATAATAGCTGAGTTTCATCTCCCATAAACTCGTCTCTGAGGTGGGTGTCAGGAAAAGGCATCCAGCTGTAAAAACCACACCCTCACATAGACTTTCATAACCTCTTACGTTGAGGTTCATAACACTAACTACATTGAATAATTGAACGGTTTCCTTTTCACAATTCTTGTCTATACTTTCCTCTTCAAGGTTGCAAGATGCTTGCAAGATTCCTAAAATACAATTAAATTTAATAAATACCTAAAGATTGTTTTGATTTGTTTAATGATATGGTGTTAAGACTAATTTTGTTAGGTCATGACTGGCCTTGCAATAAAAATTGACAAACCAAAAATGAGTTACTTATCAGGGAAACATTTGGCCACTATGTTGGTTATTGACCATTGAGTACAGTTCTAGCAGGCTGTTCATCATTTTTTGAAATCATATACAACAGAGGCTTAGACATATAGACAAACCGTGTGACCATGTTTGTTAAACAAGACATTATACCAGAGACAATTAGGATACTTACCTTACCCAAATAATGTTGTGTAACAGTAAATGCTAGTCAACAAACAGTTATGCAGTACTAAAAATCATCATACAATATCTGAGAGTGCTTCTAAAATTATTGATGTATAATATGTTTCCACTCGCTTGCTATATATAATTTTTTTGATAGGGAGGGGGGGGGATTTTCAAGAAATGAAATGCACATGGAACTGAAATGCAACACAAACAATGAGCGCGCGCCGTGGCTGAGATTGATACCACAACGTACTATTGCTTATGTAGAAATGCGGAATGTATATCACATATGGTTTACTTGAAGGTTTGGAGATCCCATTAAGGATATTCCTGCAATAAATGATCTTGAAATGGCCATTCTTTGGTGTGAGAATATTTATTATTTGATATTTAATGAAAACATTTATGATTTATTACATGTTTATACGTTTACTGTATTGTTATTTAATGTAAGCACTCGAGGCAATATCAACCAAAATGCAGCACTATCTGGAATGTATATTGCATACTTGAAGGTTTGGTAGTCACATTGAAGGTATTCCTACAATAAATGATTTTCAAGTTGTCGTTCTATGGCGTGAAAATAATTAATATATGATATTTGCTAACAGGATTTGCCACTGGAATTATTTTACAAGTACTTATTTTAATGACCAACAGAGTCACTGTTATAAGGGAAGAGCCCTATGTGGAATGTAGGACAACATGTAACATGTTATACATGATATGTGACAACTCTAAGGCTTGTGATTTTTAAAGATGCTTTTATGCCTATATTAATCACCCCATTCACAAGACTGAGAACTGTAATGTTACGGAAAAATCAAAACAAAACAAAAATCTGCATTGGAAAACCAAAAAGCGGTTAGGCAAATATACACTCAACATGCAAAAAAAAAAAAATTACCAATAATCAATAACCAATATGACCTGCCTACAGGCATGCAAGAGCTGTAGACGTTCGACTAATATATTAGGATCGTTCCATTTGCTAATTTTATGAATGGTTCGAAAAACTCGGGAAGCAGTTCTTCATGATCACCATCATCATCATTATCATCCTCATCATTATAATCATCTTCATAATGATCATCATCGTCGTCATTACCATCATAATTTCCACCTGTGTCCACAGTCTGTTCAATGGTTTGAGTTGCCTTTGATAGTGTTGAAAGCTTCTTTTTAGATGAGCTAGAGTGCTTTAACATTGCTATGTTATTGTTATCACCATCACCATCCTTTTCACCTTCCCCCACCTACTTCTTGATGGGGTATGTTGTATCTGATAGAGTTGAGGGCTTATGAGATGTGGGTGTGTGTCTGAACATGGGTTTTACAGGAGGTGTTGAAGGTTTCTCATTAAACAACTCGCTAACAGTATGAGTGCGTTGTAGTGTATTAAACTTGAGGTTAATATTATGTTTAGCAGCACTATCTTTTTCTTGGACTTTGTTTTTTGCTTTGGTTTGAGTTTTCCTTACATTTACACTTGCATGATTAATAAGTTTACAATCATGATTGTTTGAAGAAAGTATGTCCGATTGTTTTGTCTTGAGCATTCCTCGACACTGTTTCGATCGTTGCTTTGAACAGCGCCTAATAAGAGTTCCATTTTTATTGCTTCGTTTCACAATCTATGAATATCCTTTATAGTATGCATAAGGCTTACCATACCTAGTCACTGATGCTTCCATATGAACAGTCAAGGATAAACTAATCTCTAGTAAAGACAACTTTGTAATAACAACAATAGTTTAATATGGGAGCATATATACATGCAAAAAGTGGGAGCAAAGTTGGAGGTAAAATGTGTGAGTAAAAGTGGGAGCAAATGAGGGAGCAAAAACTTTGAGCAAAACGTGGGAGCAAATATGGGATCAATTGTGGGAGCAAAGCAAATATAAAAAGTGGGAGCAGATATGCTAACAAATATGTCAACAAATATGCCAGCAAAAGTAAATATACAAGTTAGGTTAGGTGAGGTTAGGTTAGGTCAAGTTGGGTCAGGTTAGGTTAGGTTAAGTTAGGTTAGGTTAGGTTAGGCGAAGTTAGGATAGGTTAGGTGAAGTTGGGTTAGGTTAGGTTAGGTTAGGTGAAGTTAGGTTAGGTGAGGTTAGGTTAGGTTAGGATAAGTTAGGTTAAGGTAGGTTAGATTAGGTTAGGTGAAGTTAGGTGATGTTAGGTTTGGTGAGGTTATGTTAGGTTAGGTGAGTTTAGGTTAGGTTAGGTAGGGTTAGGTTAGGTTATGACTAAGTTTGTTATGACTAGTTGTTTTAGAAAAACACCACTTTTGCTCTCATATTTGCTTCCACATATTTATTTGCAATTTAAACTATTTTGACTTGTATATTTACTTTTGCTGGCATATTTGTTGACACATTTGTTAGCATATTTGCTCCCACTTTTTATGTTTGCTTTGCTCGCACACTTGATCCCATATTTGCTCCCACTCTTTGCTCACAGGTTTTGCTCCCACATTTGCTCCCTCTTTTGCACACACGTTTCACCCCCACCTTTGCTCCCACGTTTTGCATGTATATATGCTCCCACATTTAACTATTTTTGTTATTACAAAGTTGTCTTTACTAGAGATTAGTTTATGCTTGACAGTTCATATGGAAGTATCAATGACTAGGTATGGTAAGCCTTATGCATACTATGAAGGATATTCATATATTGTGAAACGAAGCAATAAAAATGGAACTGTTATATCTCGCTGTTCAAAGCAACGATCGAAACAGTGTCGAGGGTTGCTTAATACAAAACAATTGGACATACTTTCTTCAAACAATCATGATTGTAAACTTAATAATCGTGCTTGTGTAAATGTAAGGAAAACTCAAACCAAAGCAAAAACAAAGTCCAAGAAAACATAGTGCTGCTCAATATAATATTAACCTCAAGTTTAATACACTACAACGCACTCATGCTGTTAGCGAGTTGTTTAATACCTCCTGTAAAACCCATGTTCAGACACACACCCACATCTCAAAAGCCCTCAACTCTATCAGAGAAAAAATACCCCATCAAGAAGTTGGTCGGGGAAGGTGAAAAGGATGGTGATGGTGATAATAATATCATAACAATGTTAAAGCACACTAGCTCATTTAAAAAGAAGCTTTCAACACTATCAAAGGCAACTCAAACCATTGAACAGACTGTGGACACAGGTGGAAATTATGATGATAAGGATGACGTTGAAGATGATCATTATGAAGATGATTATAATGATGAGGATGATAATGATGATGATCATGAAGAACTGCTTCCGAGTTTTTCAAACCATTCATAAAAATAGCAAATGGAACGATCCTAATATATTAGTCGAACGTCTACAGCTCTGCCTTGCATGCCTGTAAACAGGCTGGTCATATTGGTTATGAGGAAGAGCTATTAATAATAGAAGATGAACTTTGTAAAGCTGGTATTATTGTGTAATGGGTCAACGTAGCAACACCCCAATCCCCTAAGAATAATTTTCAACAAGTGTTATATTTAAAAACTATAACAAGCAAACGTAAATAAAATGAGCTGTATTCTGTGTGTATACCTATTGTATATATATATATATGAATAAAATAAAATACATAGCTTGTATATATTTCTGTTTTATTTTTGCTTGTTGAGTGTATATTTGCTCAACCACTTTTTGTTTTTTCAATGCAGATTTTTGTTTTGTTTTGATTTTTCCGTAACATATCAGTTATCAGTCTTGTAAATTGGGTGATTAATGTAGGCATAAAGGCATCTTAAAAAATCACAAGCCTTACAGTTGTCACATGGTTGGTTGGTTCCTTAGTTTAGGGGCTGCGACAACGTGGTCATGTAGCCCCGTGTACTTTGGGTGTGTGTAGAATCTCTCTGATAACCGGTGTTAAATGTGATGGCTGTATTAGTGTGTGTATCTGTTTTTTTTAATTCGGTAAGAACTGCAACTTTTGAATTTTTCAAATAGTTCCTACTTTTGCCGCCAAACGCCACCGTCAATGACTACTAGGCCTAGTTCAGAACTAGACTACTAGACGCCACCGCAGTCGGCTCTTGGCAACGAACGTAGAAACCTGAGACCGTTGTTTACATTCCTAACCTATACAATTTTGCTTCACACAGGTGTAATTAGTGGAAGGTTCTTTAACATGCCATAAATCTATGACATGGGACCGACGGCTTTACTTCCCCTCCGAAGGAAGGCATACTGAGGTTTTTTTAACGCTCTTAACAAATCCGACGGCTTCGGCCGTGTTTGAACCCGCTATCTTGGGCATAGAAGCTCAGCATGCTACCGACTACGCCACCGAAGCCGCTACAGTTGTCACATATCATGTATAACATGTTACATGTTGTCCTACATTCCACATAGGCTCTACCTTTTTAACAGTGACTCTGTTGGTCATTAAAATAAGTACTTGTAAAATAATTCCAGTGGCAAATCCTGTTAGTAAATATCATATATTAAATATTTTCACGCCATAGAACGACAACTTGAACATCATTTATTGTAGGAATACCTTTAATGGGACCACCAAACCTTCAAGTATGCAATATACATTCCAGATAATGCTGCATTTTGGTCGATAGTGCCTCAGTGCTTACATTAAATAACAATATATTAAACGTATAAACATTTAGTAAATCATAATTGTTTTCTTTAAATAAAATATAATAAATATTTTCACACCAAATAATGACCATTTCAAGATCATTTATTGTAGGAATATCTTTAATGGGATCTCCAAGCCTTCAAGTAAACCATATGTGATATACATTCCGCATAGCTACATAAACAACAGTACGATGTGGTATCAATCTTAGCAACCGCGTGCGCTCCTTGATTGCGTTGCATTTCAGTTCAATTTGCATTTTATTTCTTGAAAATCCCCCCCCCCACACACTCAAAAAATTATATATAGTAAGCGAGTGGAAACATGTTACACATCAATAATTTTAGAAGCGCTCTCAGATATTGAATGATGATTTTTTAATACTGCATAACCGTTTGTTGACTATTATTTACTGTTACACAACGTTATTTTGGTAAGCTCTACATAACTATCCTAATTGTCTCTGGTATAATGCCTTGTTTAACAAACATGGTCACACGGCTTGTCGATAGGTCTAAGCCTCTGTTGTATATGATTTCCAAAAATGATAAACAGCCTGTTAGAACTGTACTCACCGGTCAGTAACCAACATAGTGGGCAAAATGTTTCCCTGATAGGCAACTCATGCTTGGTTTGTCAATTCTTATTTCAAGGCCAGTCAAGACCTAACAAAATTAGTCTTAACACCATATCATTAAACAAATCAAACCATCTTTAGGTATTTATTAAATTTAATTGTATTTTAGGAACCTTGCAAGCATCTTGCATCCTTGAAGAGGAAAGTATTGACAGGAATTGTGAAAAGGAACCGTTCAATCATTCAATGTAGTTAGTGTTATGAACCTCAACGTAAGAGGTTATGAAAGTCTATGAGAGGGTGTGGTTTTTACAGCTGGATGCCTTTTCCTGACACCCACCTTTGAGGCGAGTTTATGGGAGGCGAAACTCAGCTATTATATCGAATGTGGAGCTCCTAGTCTAGGAGAAAGTCATGTTGAGGTATTTGTCTGCATGGAGTGTGGTAAACGAAACAACAACAAAAAACCATACATGTAAAGGAAATATTATGGAATTTTCGAGTACATGTAGTATTAAAAAAAATGGTTCAATTTCATGGTTTGTACGCCACTTGGGTAAGTTTGGTAAATTTTAGTGAATTTTCATCTATATTCGTTTTTTTATATGAATTTGAGATAGTTTAAACCATTCTTTGATAAATCAATGGCATTTCAATAAATCTGCGAGTCATTTGTTGGATTTTGCTACAATTTGTTGGAATTTGTAAAATTTGCGGTGAATTTAGTGGATTTGTACCAAATTCTGGTCAATTTCAAGATATATCTCAGATATTTAGGTATTTTACAAATAACCTCTGTCACTGTGATGCCTGTATTAATGTGTGCCTATGACTATGAAGGGTAGGAATTGGAAGGAGGAGGTTATGGACTTAAGTGCAGAGTCATTTATATTGACTGGGTGTTGTGGGAAAATCGAACACTCCTCTTCTTAATTATTCAAGTAAGTGCATTCCATGCCACCCTTATAAAGCTGCCAAGCATGTCAGTTTGCAACCATCTCACTGTTGTTAACATGGAATGCTCATTACTTGTTATTTTAAGTACATGTTGTCATGTAGGTATGGAATTCATCCAAATATAACATGTTTTGATTTTCTTTGCGCTTGTCTGTTGGCAACCTGTACCTGTAGTACAAGTAGAAAACCACATGAGTTTGACGTTTAGAAAACTCACCTCACCTCACCCCAACTGTTTGGAAATGAAATAATTTGTTTTTGTCTTACTTAGGGGGTTGGAAATCATGGTCATCACTCCCATGTACTGTACTTAGGCAAAATAATAAGGGGTCGTGTACACTATTATTAGCTGAGTATCTAATACAATTTTGCATACCCCTAGGATCAGTATCGCTTTATAAATGCATGCCATGTGTTACCGTCCTCAAAGCCAGTGATATAAAACAAAAGAGGTCTTATATTCCTCCTCCCAAACATGGGCTTACATCTAGTGGTAAGCGGTTTGTTGACCACGGGGGCCCCAGCTGTGTTCGGCATTGCTTCTACTGAATTGTGCCGGGCTCGTCTCTGTCTTCTTTCCTTTCGACCACACTTGGTCAACTCTTGTTCTCTACCGAGCTTGACATTATTAGGGTATCCAAGGTCTAGGGGGTCTCTTCCTTTTTCAACTTAGTTGGTCGTTGTTCAGTTTTCCCCCTTTTATCCATTACCTCTGGGGCAGAACCTCTCCTATTTTACTTTTCTATCTGCCTTTCATGGCTCTCCTCCTTCCAAGTCCTTCAATCCACATTCTTGAGGGTTGAGGGCCATTTTTTATTCCTTCTATCCTTTTAGTATATAAGTGTGTGGTTAGTTTTAGATATAGTTTAGATTTCATTTTCATCTTTACGATCACCCAAACCATTAGTGGTTAAATGGTTAAGTTTACAGAACGCTTGTCTTTTCTTCAAAACAACACCAGCTTCAATTCCTGACCGGATCATGAATTTTTTGATTTTAACTGCGGTGTAAAGTGTAGAATTGGAAAAATGGCGCCCGTGGCTCTTTGCATTGAAACTATCCTAGCGTCGAGGCAAATGATAAAGGAGGCCAAGGTTCTTCAGGGACTGTAGCGACGAACAATAAGTAAGTAAGTAAGTAAGTAAGTAATTAAATAATTAATTATGTAATTAAGGAATAAAGTAATTAAGTAAGTGAATGTTTGTCCAAATGCAAATAAAAAATAAGCCTAATGTATTTGTAATACAGATAGGCTTTGTCAAGTGCAGACCGCTTCAACTCCACATGTGCTCTCAGTCAGACAAGAAACCTAATACTTTCTGACAACTGTGCACTATTCTTATCACCAACTGTCACAAGTTCTGCCCACCTAGTCCGAGCACAGGCAGCAACTAGAGCCAATGCATTCAAACATGTGTTTTGTTTAAAATGCAACTTTATCACTCTATTGTCACCACAGAGGTCAGGGATCAATTTTCTAAAGGCTGCAACAGGGTACACTCAGTCTTGTCAGGTAAAACGTTTTGGGTCAATTCATGAATCATGGGAAAGGGTTAGCTATTGTTAGTCCAAAACAACACCCTACTTCACCCTCTCCAATAATTAGTTTATAAAATCTCAGGTCGATAACCTTAACGTTTTAATTCTTTTGGGTAAATTCATGGGGCATGGCAACAGGTTGGCCATCCTGACTTGTACAATACTTCATACAGCTCTGCAGACTTATGCATGAGCTATATATACACATTAATCCATAAGTACCTAATAATAATAATAATAATAATAATAATAATAATAATCCTCCATACACACGTCCATTAAAGCATGGCTTCACAAAACACTTATGCTTTTAGATGTTTAATAACTTTTACCCCTGTAACATTACTATTCCCTGATTTAAAAGCGAAATAATCTATCGAGGTAAAAGCGTATGTCATCACGTATTTTTCAACTATCGCTCCCAATTTTAGAGTTTCTTGTTTGCAATATATCGATTTTTTCAATTTGGGGGTAGTTTTCACCCCCACACTATTTTTTCATCAGAAACAAAAGATCATAGGTTCAATTATCATTTTTACCCGTTAAACACATTTTTACCCCATGTAAAATCACTACTTACTGTTTTAGGGGTGAAATGACCTATCCAGGTAAAAGCGTATGTCATGACATATTTTTTAAGCTATCACACCTAATTTTAGGGTTCTTAGTTTCCACGGTATAGATTTTTCAATTTGGGGGTAGTTTTCAACCGCTTGCTATTTTTCATCAAAAACAAATGATCTTAGGTTCATTTATAATTTTTTTTCTCGTAGAATGATTATTTACTGTTTTAGGTGTGAAATGAACAATCGAGGTAAAAGCCTATTTAATTTTAAAGCTAACACACCTAATTTTAGGGTTCTTAGTTTCCAATATATTAATTTTTAAATTTTGGGGGAGGGGGTTGTAGTTTCACCCCGCAAAGAGGGATGTCGCTATAAGTGCTAGGACCCCTCATACAAGTCCCTTGCATGATTGGTTCCCGAGATATTAACAAAAGTGTAGTAAGGCCTTTTGACAAAAATGAATCATAAATTCAAAAACTGGGCATCACCCCAAGAGCTAGGATACTGCCTATGGCAAAATCCCATCAGGGGTTCAGAAAATATTAACAAAAGTGTAGTTAGGCCCTTTTGACAAAAGCCGTCAGTGCGCACGCATACAAAAATATATTATTTACCCTGGGTGAGGGTAGTTTTTATTTTGGTGTGGACATACCTCGTCCATACCAATGGTGAGTTCACCGCAAGTCCTACGACACCCCATATGTTTAAATCCCATTATTGGTTAGCGAGATACTAAAAAAGCCGATGACCTATTTGCTTTTGGGTTTATTTAAATAAATATTTAAAAAAAACTCATCTATAAATAATAATTTAAAAAGCCCGCTCTGTTACAAAAAAAAGTTCACCCCCGGGTAAGGATAGTTTTTATTTTGGCGTAGACATACCTCGTTCATAGGAAAGGGGAATTCACCACGAGTCCTACGACACCCCATATGTTTAAATCCCATTATTGGTTAGCGAGACACTAAAGAGCCGATGACCTATTCGTTTTTGGGTTCTTTAATTATTTTTTAATAACTAATGTATAAATAATCATTTAAAAAGCCCGCCTACTTTCAAACGACGATACAAAAAATAACATGATACACGTTACTATCACTTTTATTTAATATCCTCAAAATGTCAGAACAACATGTTTACCCCAAATTGCTTTTCCAAATTCCACCTATTTTCAAAAATAACCTCACCATCAAATAGATCGAGAAAAATACCATCTAAACGATCCCTCACTCAACCCTACTCCTCCCCCACCACCTAACCTTTTCCCAACATAGCCATGCGTATTCAAGCACACATGTGACTTGCAGGAGAACTCTAAAACGTGCATAGGTTTTCACCTAGAGACTTCAAATTTATGGTGCGGGTACACGAGGTAAATACCAACCATTCTCGTCAAACAAACTATTTTTCTCATCTTCACCGTTTCCAAAATAGTGACGATTTTTCAAAACTAATTTTATTTTGGCTTACACACTTGAAACTAGGTTTCTACCTAGAGGGCATAGGCACCTTTCATTAACGTCAAACAAACCTTTTTCTTATCTTCACCCTTTCCAAAATAAGCAGAAATTCAAAAACAAGAATTTAAAAAAAAAACAATAACACACATTATTTGCAAAGACGACGTCACCCCAACGTCAAAAATACCACATTCATTAAAATGCTACCATCCGTTCGCCAATTATCGCCAATGGTCCCTACAAAGTAGGCTAACATTTCTTTCCTCCGACACACTTCAAACTTACTGTCCACCTAGAAGGCATAGCCACCTTTCATTAACGTCAAACAAACATTTTTCTAAAATTCACCGTTTCTAAAATAGCGCCAATGTTAATACCAACATTTTTTGTATTGTTTTTTAAATACCAACACACATTCTTAGCAAAGATGACGTCACCCCAACCCCAAAGACACCCCGTTCGTTAAAATCCTATCGTGCGTTCGGGAGATATCTACAAAGTTCGTAGGAAAGTAGGCTGGGAAGTAGAACTTCCCTTCTAGCACTACTATTATCCGATTCCTTGAAGGATGCCGATTATGCTCGATTCCGACTCCCTGTGACCCCATGTACTAGTCTACGCCAATTTCTTCTGTCCTGCACTGCCTCTCGAAGATTTTCCAAGCTGGAATTTGGTGCTTCTGTGATGCCATCCATTTCATTGTTTTGCCTCCCTCTTCTTCTTGTGCCTTCTATCTTCCCCAGCATTAAGGTCTTCTCAAATTAGTTATGTCTTCTCATGATGTTTCCAAAGTAGCCCAGTTTTTGTTTCAGCATTAAGCCCTCCAAAGAACACTCTGGTTTAATTTGCTGTAAAACTGACTTAGTTGTTCTCTTCGCAGTCCATGGAACTTGAAGAACTTTTCTCCAACACCATAATTCGAAGGAATCTATTCTACGCCGTTAAGCCTTTCTTATGGTCCAGGTCTCACAGCCGTACATCACACCTGGAAAAACTAGCCCTTACTATATGGATCTTTGTTGTAATGATAGGTCTCTACTCCTTAAGATATTGTCCAGATTTGAAAATGCCTGTCTACCAAGTTGCAATCTTCTTTTGATTTCATGCCAGCAGTCACCATCGGCAGAAATCTGTGAGCCGAGATAGTTAAAAACAGAGAATATCTCCATTTTTAGCCAATTTTCAATTTTGAATAAATTGGCTTATGAGATCACTTTTGTCCGTGTGTGTGTGCGTGTGTGTGTGTAAGGAGTGTGTGTGTGTGTCCCCTAATAACGTCGAAACGGCTGGAGCGATTTAAATGAAACGCGGTAAGTTCATAGCACTATTCCGGACGATCCCGACCGTTCCCTTCAAATTTTGTTACATCTCACCAATCCAACATGGCGGCTGTTCGAAATATTTCACCAGCATTCAATATCTCCGAAACTATTCCCGATACCACCCTGGATTTTTTCACGGTGATAAAAGGAACTACTAGAAGTTCACGTATATGACTTTTGAAAAACTGGTAACTTCAAAACCAACATGGCGGCCACGCGAATTTGCGACTTGTAAATAGACGTTTCTCGCGATTTAACCAACCAAACGCAATAAAACTTGGTACAGTATATGTTTATACACATTTTAATGCACCAACATCTAACTTGGTTCAATTGTTTACATAACCACAAGATGGGAGGATGTGCGAAATATTTCACCGGCATTCTATATCTCTGAAACTATTAATGTATCACCCTGAAATTTTGTATGGAGATAAAGGGCACTACTGGAAGTTCATCTATAAGACTTTCAAATTCCGGTTAACAACAAAACGAACATGGCGGCCAAGCGAATTTGAAAATTTTAAATAGACCTTCCTCGCAATTTAATGTTCCAAACGCAATGAAATCTGGTACAGGAAATGTTTATACACATTGTAATACACTGGTATTTAATTTAGTTCAATTGTTTACATAACCTTAAGATGGCGGCTTTGCGAATTTTAAAATTAAGTTTTTATTTCTTGTGTCGTAATTGTTCCGTGCAATGCCCGTCCCAACGCTTTTAAATATGTATCTTCCCTAGATGTGACGTCACGACCTTTGAAACGACCGCCTGGTGGCTTGGTTCCGATGTTGAACACGAGATGACAGCTTCTATCGGACTGCGACTCCCCTAGTCGGAGTTGCTTCTTCAACCGATAGAGTGTGATTGGGGTGCCTTCTGGTATCTTCCCTATCGAGAATTATTTGAAGGCTATTATTATGCTACGTCATGAAACAAAAGACTATATATACTTCATGCCGCCAAAACATTTTAGTGGTGTCGTGTGAATATTATTTGTTTTTCACATTGTCGTAGTGTGTGTGGCAAATTGGGATTGGTCCAATTTAAATTAACCTGGTGCATGCTGGGTGGCCTTCTTCGCTTTTGTCATCCATTTTTTGAATAATAAGTTGTGACTGATTGCTGGGAGGAGAACTGCGCATATTGTGAATCTCGCCGGGGCGAGGGCTTTGCCCTCGTCCACGCTAACTTGGGAATATATCCCAGTATTTGATGATACATGAAGTATTAGTGTGCAACTATCATCTATGATAATCGTGTAAATAGTTTCTTCGGCCTTAATATGGAAATGCGATATTGGTGTGCTTCTCTTCGACCGGCGGTTGTCAGCCATCTCATATTTTATTTTATTTTTGGTGATATAAATCCTTTAAGGATATCTAACTAGTTTAAAGAAAAGAAAAATTTAGTCTCTCCCCTAAAGGTATGTTTTGCTTTTTATTTATTTTAAATTATTGGAGCTCCATATTTTGCATTGTGTACTGAAAGTTTTTTTTTTGTTCTGAAGCTTGACTTTGGCCTTGATATGTCACCTATGAAAATGTAAATTTTTTGTTTAACTATATTTGTCCGGGGAACACTACTGTTTTTCTTCTTATTTTATTATTTGGCATCTGGCTAAGGCATTTTCTTCTTATAATATTATGGTACTGGCCAGACGAATCTATTAACACTAGGCCTAAATTTGTTCATTGGTCGGTCGGTTTTTAGTCTGATCCGTTGCCTTTAAAAACTATTTGATCTCGTCATGTCTTGAGTTTGTTTATATCTAGCTGTTTTCTCACTGGAGAAGATTTAATTTAAAAATGTAAATTACGCGTTTCACATAAATACGTACTGATGTACCTTCAACTGTTCTTGGTCGCCATGGTAACTTGTTGACAGAAGTGCATTGTGGGTTTTGTTTTCTGGCGATTTTTTTGAAGTGCACGTTCTTCGGTCATGGTTGGTTAACTAATTTGTTTTAAATTTTCCTTTGTTTTTTTTTGAGTTTTCTTGGTACTCCTACGTTATTCATTCGTTACCTTGTTTATGGTAATATTTTGCACTAGTTATTTTTTCTGATTATCCAAGGCCCTCATGGTCCAGTTTGGGAATATGTCTGGTGCTTATTAAGTGTTTATTTGGTTTGTAGCTTTTCATTCTCTTACCTCAGGTAATTGTTTATTGATATCGGCCTTAAATATTTATTATTTCTACAGTGAGAATTCTAGCTGAGATTTCATTTTATTTTGAAATTTATGCTGCCTGATGCATGTTCTGTTTTCTGGTGGAAGTGTTTTTTAAATTTTAACATTAAATTTTCTTTTAAAATTTTTAAGCAACTGTTGTGGCATTTTTTGTCGGCGACAATTCTGTTGGTTATTGGGGGTGTCTGTAGTCGAGCCTGTGCCTTCCCCTTCTCCACCTTCCTTCCACCCCTTTTGGTATTCTTCTGTTGGGGCATGTCTTCTGGAGGTGATTTTGCTGTTGAAGCGAGTCGGACCTCTAAATAAAGGTAAGTAGGCCCATCCACCCTGGCCATCCACCGTGTCAGTAATCATGCGATCGATGTGAAAGTTTGAATAATGAACCTAAGCAATAATTTTCCTTTAATGGTACATGACTCTATGGCCTATACATTTAACAATCCAACATGGTGACCATCCGAAATATTTAGACGGCTCTGAATATCTACGAATCTATTATATCAATCAAATTTATTTTTTTAATGTTCATAGGGGCAATGAACTTAAGTTAACCTATAGGGCTTTAAATAACCTGGTGATCACAAATCCAACATGGCGGTGACGCGAAGTATATATATTCCCATGGAGGTTTCTCGCAATTTAACCATCCGAGTGCAGTGAAACTTGGTACAGTAAATCCTTATACGAATGTTAGTCCACTGGCATCTAATTTATTTCAATTGTTTCCATAACCACAAGATGGCAGCCGTGTGAAATTTTAAAATCCCCTTGTTACTTCTTGAGTCCTAATCATGCGATTGAAGTTTGAATGTTACACGTACACAATAATCTTCATGTAACAGTGCATAACTCTAGGACCTACATATATAAAATCTAACATGGCGACCATCCGAAATATTTAGTCGGTTCTCAATATCTACGAATCTATTACAGCAATCAAACTGATTTTTTTTACGTAGATAGAGGCTATTAACATAAGTAGGATATATGAAAATAGGTTGCATAGTTCTTCACGGAACTACTTGTTTCTCCTCCGACATGAATTGACAGTTGTAGTTGTCATAATATTTTTTCTTGACATTCAACGTTAGTCCAGCCTTTGAACTATCCTCTTTCACTTTCAATAAGCGATTTTTAAATCTCCTTCAGTTTCAGCCATCAGGATTGCAACATATGGATAACTGTTCAATAAAAACACGTTATTAATCCCCTTCAGGGGTAAAGAATTTCTAGCATGCCTCAAACATTTTAGAATATTGTAACGGAATTTATTCAGTTACAGTAGCTCACCCTCGGGTTTTTTGCATCGTGCAGTTAGTTTGGTGTATTTTATTCGTATCTTATTATATTGGGTTAACGTGGGGTTGCAGAGGTGATTTTTATTGTGCCTGTGTGTGCTTTTGTGAACGGATTCATCTTTGGATGGTCCGCACCAACTAGGATCACTGTTTATTAATTATCGGTTTTTAGATATTTGATATTATAAAATACGGGGTTTTGCGATTTATTACGTTTTGGGAATAAGGATATAAGACTGTATTAAGTAGAAGCATTATTTCATTTTGGTTTGGGGTTAATGGCTTTATTTTGATCTAGTAATGTTAAATGTTAGATTCGTGGCTGTACTATAAAGGTACAATTAATTGGTATTTTCGAGTGCTGGATTTGTTACATACCCAGAAAAGACAGGCAGTAATTCGGCTTGTATGGGAATACCTAGGCTATTTATGGCATGAACTCCCATGGACTTCGTGTGGAATACTACTGTGTGACGTCAGTGTGAATTTCGACTGTCTGATGTTCATGGGTTGACACGGATGTTCCGCTAGGAGCGGGCCACGCACAAATTAGTTCCGGCAGAAACTTTGGGGTTATGTAGCCTTACGCCAGTGCATATAATGGCGTGTCTGGTGTTCCGAGATCGTCTTATTGCTTTATCGGCAGAACACTGATCTACTAACGCCCAGGGTCGTTTTACGTGACATGGTTTCCGTAACGAACAGTTAGGGATCGTCTTCTTGCTTTTACAGCGAAAGTCCGTTGTCTACTTGCATTTAGTGTCGTTATTACTTGATCATGGTATCGTAATACGAACGAGCAGCGACTAATGTTTAGCTATCCACTGAGCTCTTACGGGCTATTGGAGGCTACGTGCATTTCATGGGTCCATCCATACCATGGGCTGTCGGTAATAACTTACCACGCCTAAAAGGATGATCAGTCGTAAACATTTCATCGAAGTCATGCGAGAATGGAGACGTGATCGTGCATTTCCGGAAGAAAGAAATTAGAGTGAACCAGTCTAACGTGTGTAGATATTTTGTGTACGGACGGTACAGTGTATATACGTAGGTGGCTGTTATGCCTGGGTCTGATATGGCGGTAAGTGTTTTCCTGCTCTCAGAGCCTAAATTCAGTGGCAAGGTACTGTATATATCACGAGTGTATGAAGGGTATTTTGTGTTGTATATTATGTATATATGTGTATAGTACAGCCAATAGATTATCTCTTTAAAATTCATGTGTGTTTATATTCCTGTCTTGCATGAACCTGGTACATCAGCAAACGCATGCCAAATGCCCTACACCTGGGATAAGGAGTTTCATAGTCGGGGCAACAGTTATGTACCGCATTTTATCCTATTTTATTCAGAAAGACCCATATGGTCAACCTTGGCGCCCATTCAAAGTCGGGAGTAATGTTAAAATCACTTGTGGCCTGTATTTAAAGGCAGTAAATTCTGTAGGTTTGTGGTAATGAGGGTAGTTAATTGTAAATCAACTCCAGCGAGGAGGTGAGAGTGTTTAAGTTGCAGCCCAACGTGGGGCCTTAGACATGCTGATGTGTACCAGGACACAGGCATTAAACTGTAGGCATATTTTCACAAATTCACATATTTCAATTAGGGATAGCTACGTTAGAGCCAGGATGCAATTCTGCTTTGTTGGGGGACGGTGCTGGTGAGCGGCAGAATCAGGCAGGGGCTGATAGGAAATTTTCTGTAGGGATGGGGGAAAACAGTAGAGTCAGGGGAGATTTGCTAGGGAAGGGGGGAAATGAATTAAGTATGATGGACATGTTGAGGAGGCTCGTGTATCTTAGCGACAAGTCTGTAGGGATGGAGGAGAGGATAATCAGTCGGATGGATGGTATGGAGGAGAGGATGAATAGGATGTGGGGGGAAAATAACTAGTCAGCAGAATAGTGTGGAGGAGTATTTATCAGAGAAGCTTGATGAGGTCACGGAGCATTTGTCGGAGAAGCTTGATGTGATTAGCCTAGACAGCCATGTTACTAGCCAGGTTAGTGAAGTCAGTGTAGAAGCCACTAACCTGGAAACTAAACTAGGTAATCAGATTGCTGTTCAGGAAGAGAGCGTAGACTCTGAAGTAGATATGTTGGATGCTCAACAAGTGATGTTGGCAGGGGAGATTTCTAGCCAGGCACTTTTGACTAGCCAGAAATTTCCCAGGGTAGATAGGTTGGGAGAGCAGAAAGAGGAAATTGTAGGCATCGTGGAAGAGGACGTTGTGGTTAGAGATGCGAGTGCTGGGAGAGTGGAGAAGGATGAGAGTGCTGAAGTTAGTGGGGAGAGTGCTGGGAGAGTGGAGATGCTTGAGAGTGCTGAAGTTAGTGAGGAGAGTGGTGAGGAAGTGGAGATGGATGAGCGAGTCGAGATTAGTTTTCTAGGGAATGGTATGAAGAAGGTAGATGAGAATATTAGCCAGATTAGCGAGAAGGTGACTAGTATGGAGAAAGATACTGTAGGTAGAATTCTACGTGGTCAAAATCTGGAACTAGGAGGGAGTGATGATTTTGTTAGAAAGTTAGTATGTAATTTCTCTGATGACATTAGGACTGCAATGTGCGTGCAGGAGATAGTCGCTATTACAGGCATAGAGAGGTCACTTGGAAGGTTAGGTACCTTGAGAAAGACAGGTAGGCAAAGTCAGAGAAATGGGGGTAATCAAAGGGAAGGAAATTATAATCAGGGGAGAGAGAAGAACTGGGATCCAGGTAGAGGAGATAGGTACATGTGGTATGAAGATCATGGGAGAGGAAGAAATAAAAATGAGTGTCAGGGGTACGGGAAAAACAATCAACCGGGGAACAGACCACGTGAGGTAGAGCAGGCAAATAGGGGGCGTGGCATTGAAAGGCAGGATGAGAGAAGCAATAGGCCAGGACGTTTAAACTCAGTCAGGACTCACTATATGGAGCAGGGGGAGAGTCCTTGCATAGTATTCCTGCTCACGCTCTGGAAGAAAAACATAATGTAGTGTATAATGTCAATGTAGGATCTGATAGGTTAGGAGACCAGAGCTGTAGATTAGATTACAGTAAGGCGCAAGTGAAGTTTGGGTGGAGTGAGCAACAGGATTGGGTTAGGTTAGGCTATCAGGTTGATGGTAGAGATTTTGTTAGTGTCGTTGGATGCATTCAGGTTACTAAAGAGGTTTCTGTTGAGAAAGAATTAGGTGTCGGCATGATATCAAGTTGTATTTTGGTCTTGAGAGATGATCGCGTGATGAGTGATGTTGATCACTGTTGTTTCTGGATCATGGGAGATGATCGTGTGTTGAGTGATGTGGATCACTGTTGTTTCTGGGTCATGGGAGATGATCGTAAGTTGAGTGATGATGATCACTGTGTGGAGGCAGTTGTTGATGATACCATGTTGGACGAGGGTCAGAAGTCAGAGGTGTTTGACGTTCTGAGGGAACACAGGGAGGTGTTCTCGGAGAAACCTGGATATACTCACGGCTACGGGCAGAGTTTTGACATCGCAGATAGGTCTAGCTTGAGCGGTCCTAGGTACCCTATAGCTCATTCTTACATGGAGGGTGTTGTTGAGGTGATTGGTCAGATGCTGTATGAGGTTATATTTGAGATTAGTAACAGTCAGTCTGTTAGTCTTCTGGTGGTGGGGACCGTGTGGGATGGTACCAATAGGTTATGTTTGGAGGTCGTGGCAGTTAGTAGTTTGCAGGAAGGATTTCTTTTTGTGTGTCTCGCAGGATTTTGGGATTTTCAACCGGGAAAGCTGTACCCTAAGAGGTTAAATCAATAGAGAATTATTGTAATTGTAGGTAAGATACTTTTGAAACAGCAGGGAAGGGAGGGGGTAAAAATTAAGATAGGTGATCTGGTGTTGTTAAGAGCTGAGCATCTGCTGTCGGTAGAGCAGAGTTGCATTCTTGAGGTTTTTCATTTCGGTCCATTTGCTATGGACCGCAGGGTAGGTGCATGTGCCTACAGTTTGATTACCAACGATGACAAGGCCCTAGGTACATATAACGTTGCTTACGTCAAGCTATATGTCACCTAGAGATCTTGCTCACGATGACAAGACAGGAGTTCTAGTGTATTTGTGTGAGGGACAAGGATAAATCTATAGCCATGTAGTTTAGAGATTGAACCTTGTGGGGGCGTCTGTAACGGAATTTATTCAGTTACAGTAGCTCACCCTCGGGTTTTTTGCTTCGTGCAGTTAGTTTGGGGTATTTTATTCGTATCTTATTATATTGGGTTAACGTGGGGTTGCAGAGGTGATTTTTATTGTCCCTGTGTGTGTTTTTGTGGACGGATTCATCTTTGCATGGTCCGCACCAACTAGGATCACTGTTTATTAATTATCGGTTTTTGGATATTTGATATTATAAAATACGGGGTTTTGCGATTTATTACGTTTTGGGAATAAGGATATAAGACTGTATTAAGTAGAAGCATTATTTCATTTTGGTTTGGAGTTAATGGCTTTATTTTGACCTAGTAATGTTAAATGTTAGATTCGTGGCTGTACTATAAAGGTACAATGAATTGGTATTTTCGAGTGCTGGATTTGTTACATACCCGGAAAAGACAGGCAGTAATTCGGCTTGTGTGGTAATACCTAGGCTATTTATGGCATGAAATCCCATGAACTTCGTGTGGAATACTACTGTATGACGTCAGTGTGAATTTCGACTGTCTGATGTTCATGTGTTGACACGGATGTTCCGCTAGGAGCGGGCCACGCACAAATTAGTTCCGGCAGAAACTTTGGGGTTATGTAGCCTTACGCCAGTGCATATAATGGCGTGTCTGGTGTTCCGAGATCGTCTTATTGCTTTATCGGCAGAACACTGATCTACTAACGCCCAGGGTCGTTTTACGTGACATGGTTTCCGTAACGAACAGTTAGAGATCGTCTTCTTGCTTTTACAGCGAAAGTCCGTTGTCTACTTGCATTTAGTGTCGTTATTACTTGATCATGGTATCGTAATACGAACGAGCAGTGACTAATGTTTAGCTATCCACTGAGCTCTTACGGGCTATTGGAGGCTACGTGCATTTCATGGGTCCATCCATACCATGGGCTGTCGGTAATAACTTACCACGCCTAAAAGGATGATCAGTCGTAAACATTTCATCGAAGTCATGCGAGAATGTTGACGTGAACGTGCAGTTCCAGAAGAAAGAAAGTAGAGTGGACCAGTCTAACGTGTGTAGATATTTTGTGTACGGACGGTACAGTGTATATACGTAGGTGGCTGTTATGCCTGGGTCTGATATGGCCGTAAGTGTTTTCCTGCTCTCAGAGCCTAAATTCAGTGGCAAGGTACTCTATAAATCACGAGTGTATGAAGGATATTTTGTGTTGTATATTATGTATATATGTGTATAGTACAGCCAATAGATTATCTCTTTAAAATTCATGTGTGTTTATATTCCTGTCTTGCATGAACCTGGTACATCAGCAAACAACATGCCAAATGCCCTACACCTGGGATAAGGTGTTTCATAGTCGGGGCAACAGTTATGTACCGTATTTTATCCTATTTTATTCAGGAAGACCCATATGGTCAACCTTGGCGCGCATTCAAAGTCGGGAGTAATGTTAAAATCACTTGTGGCCTGTATTTAAAGGCAGTAAATTCTGTAGTTTTGTGGTAATGAGGGTAGTTAATTGTAAATCAACTCCAGCGAGGAGGTGAGAGTGTTTCAATATTAGCGTCCATCCGTTCGCCATAAGAAAGATCGGAAAACAAATGTCCTAGGTCGCCCCGTCGTCCTGTCCAAAAAGAAATTGATTTCTTCGAGGCACGTCCACAGTGGCTGGCAACAGGCTCGTTGAAACACACGACAGCGGTACCGTTTCTCTTAACAACCACTCTTAATTAAAATTTAAATAAGTTTTAAAAAAATATTTTTTTTTTCAACATGTATGGCGTTAAGCCCTTTGGAATATTTTTGGGGAAAAATAAATACTTCATTCATAAGGGGAATGCTACTCCAAATCTTTGGACACCTTGTACACACCTCTAGACTTATGGGTTTGCAAGATATTAAAAGCCAATGACCTATTAGTTTTGAGTCTTTTGGTTACATTAGGGAAAAAGTGAGTAACACCCTGAGTCCCTAGCATTATTGGTTACCAAGATATTAACAAAAGTGCAGTTAGGCCCTTTTGACAAATATTAAAAATATATTCAAAAACAGGGCGTTACCTCAAGTTCTACGACCCCTCATACAAGTCCCTAGCCTTATTGTTTCACGAGATATTGAAAAGTTAATGACTTATTAGTTTTGGACCTTTTGGTTAAATTTAAAAAACATAGCTCATCAATAAATAACTAGCTGAAGTACCCGTGCTTCGCTACGCGTCATAAATAAATTAAAATGTGAAGGTGACAGTTAAAACAGGGGATAGGCGAGCTGCTGCTCAGAGGGAGATTAAGGATGGAACATTTTGTCCAACTACACCGTTCGGCGTTGACCGTGTTTTATAGCACAAATGTAGGTTTTACTCGCTAAACGTTGGAGATGCCTTTCGGATAGAAAATGTAATTTTTAATCTCGTACATGCCACCAAAAGTTTGCTATTTCTTAGCGTTCACTTTTTATTTGAAATGGAAATATGAAAGTTTGAAACCAAAGGGTGTAGTGACGTCACTAAAATGGTCGCCATCTTTAAATAGTGCGAAGTATTGAAATCAAAAGTAGCCTATATGTTAAACAGGTAAATCAGTTACTTCCATGTAAAATTCATGTAAATCGGACCAGTGGTTCTTGCGTGATTGAGTAATACACAGACACACACCATCTCATTTTTAGCCTCGCTTCGCTCGCGTCATAGTCGTCTCATATTATTATTCAAGGAAATGCAGGTTTAACCCCGTTAACACCCCTTTAGAACCCCTCCTTAGTAGACTTTTTCGACACACAACAAACATATCACCTTCTCCTAACTTAAATAGTTTTGCTTGGTCGATGAGGGTCAACATCCGAAAATCCTTCCTTAGTGGACGTTTTTCCTCCAGAATTTCACCCCTCCCCATAGGCCCCTTAAATTGGATTTATGAAAAAAAGGTCGAACACCTACTTATTTTAATTATTTATTCATTTATTTATTTTTATGCTGATTGAAACTCGGAGAAAATGAAACTCCTCGCCTATGTCGTTTAAGAGATACACGCTCCGTTAGGAATCTTTCAACCTCCACTTTTCATCCCTTTCACCTCATAATATACACCACATCGAAAAAACATTAGACATGTGTCAGCTTATTTTTAATGATTAGTGTATATGCCAAGTAGGCTTATCACATCCCCAAATGAAACCACACGTGAGATATTGTTATTCAATGAAATGCACGTTTACCCCCTTAACACCTCTTTAGAACCTGAATATCCCGAACTTTTTCCTTAGTGGACGTTTTCGACATACAACGAACATATCCTCAAAATGTCATGTTTCTAACTTCAATAATTTTGACTGGGCGATGATGAGTGAGTGAGTCAGTCAGGACATTTTCTTTAATTTATTTTTGAGAATTTCACCCCGCTCCATGAACCCCTTAAATTGGATTTATGAAAAAAAAACGGTCGAACACCTATTTACTTATTTAAAGCTGTTTTTCCCCCTGAGTTTGATGAGTGGGTAAGTGAGTCAATCAATTAGGACACTTTCTTTCCTGTTTCCCCCCCCCCGAATTTCTCCCCTCCCCATGGGCCCCTTAAATTGGATTTATGAAGAAATGGTCGAACACCTATTTACTTATTTTTTAAGCTGCTTTTTCCGCTGAATTTCAAACTTATCGCCGATGTTGAATAAGAGATACAGTACATGCTCCGTTAAGAATCCTTCAACCCCCAATTTTCTCCCCTTTCACCTCATAATATACACTATATCAATAAACCCTTTGACATATGTCTGCTTATTTTGAATGTTTAGTTTATATGCCGAATATCACATCCCCAAATGAAACAACTCGTGAGATATTGTTATTCAATGAAATGCAAGTTTAACCCCCTTAACACCCCTTCACAACATGAATATCCAAAAATCCATCCTTAGTGGACTTTTTCGACATACAACGAACATATCCCCAATCGTCAAGTTTCTAACTGCAATAGGTTTGGCTGGGGGATGATGAGTGAATATCCAAAAATCCTTTCTTAGTGGACTTCTTTCCCCAGAATTTCACCCCTCCCCATGAGCCCCTTAAATTGGATTTATGAAAAAAACGATCGAACACCTATTTACTACTTTTTCAAGCTGATTTTTATCTCTGAGATTCATACTTTTTGCCTCTGTCTTTTAAGAGATACTTGCTCCGTTAAGAATCTTTCAACACTCACTTTTCACACATACACCTCATAATATACACCACATCGAGAAACCCTCAGACATGTGTCTTCTTATTCTTAATGATGAGTTTATATGCCGAGTATCCCATCCCAAAGGAAACCAATCGGGAAATATTGTTATTCAATTAAATGCAAGTCTACCCCCATAACACCCCTTTAGAACCTGAATATCCAAATTCCTTCCTTAGTGGACGTTTTCGACATACAACGAACATAGCCCCAAAATGTCATGTTTCTAACTTCAATAATTTTGGCTGGGCGATGATGAGTGAGTGAGTAAGTCAGGACATTTTCTTTCAATTATTTTTCAGAATTTCACCGCTCTCATGAACCCCTTAATTTGGATTTATGAACAAAAAAAACGGTCCAACACCAATTTACTTATATTTGAGCTGTTCTTCCCCCCTGAGTTTGATGAGTGAGTTAGGACACTTTCGTTCCTGTTTTCCCCCCCAGAATTTCACCCCTCTCCAAGGGCCCCTTAAATTGGATTTATGATAAAACGGTCGAACACCTATTTACTTATATTTTAAGCTGTTTTTTCCCGCCGAATTTCAAACTTCTCGCCTATGTCGTTTAAGAAATACACGCTCCGTTAAGAATCCCTCAACCCCCAATTTTCACCCCTTTCACCTCATAATATACACCACATCGATAAACCCTTAGACATATGTCTGATTATTTTAATGATTAGTTAATATACCGAATATCACATCCCCAAAGAAACAACTCATGAGATATCGTTATTCAATGAAATGCACTTTTACCCCCCTTAACACCTCTTTAAAACCCGAAGAAACAAATATCATTTCTTAGTTGACGTTTTCGACATACAGCGAACATATTCCCAAAATTTCATGTTTCTAACTTTAATAGTTTTCGCTGGGCGTGATGAGTGTGCGAGTCAGGCAGGACTTTTTCTTTCAATTATTTTTATCCGAATTTCACCCCTCCCCATGGGCCCCTTAAATTGGATTGATGAAAAAACGCTTGAACACCGATTAACTTATTTTTAAGCTGTCTTTTTCCCCTGTGTTTGATGAGTGTGTGAGTTAGTCAGTCAGTTAGAACACTTTCTCTCCTTTCCCCCCCCCCCCAGAATTTCACCCCACCCCATTGGCCCCTTATATTATTTTAAGAAAAAAAAACGGTGGAACACCGGTTTACTTATTTTTAAGCTGATTTTTTCGCTGAGTTTCAAATTTCTCGCCTATGTCGTTTAAGAGATAGGCCTACACGCTTTGTTAGGAATCCTTCAACCCCCACTTTTCACCCCTTTCACCTCATAATAATACACCACATCGAAAAACCCTTAGACAAATGTCTGCTTATTTTTAATGATTAGTTTATATGCCGAGTATTACATCCACAAATGAAACCACTCGTGAGATATTGTTATTCAATGAAATACAGGTTTGACCACCTTAAGACCCCTTTAGAACATGAATATTCAAAAATCCTCCCTTAGTGTATGGTTTTGACATACAACGAACATATCCCCAATATTTCCAACTTCAATATTTTTGGCTGGGCGATGATGAGTGTGTGAGTGAGTCAGGACTTTTTCTTTCATTTTTTTTCTTCAGAATTTCACCCGTCCCGATGAACCCCTTAAATTTGATTTATCAAAAAAACTGTCGAACACATATTTACTTATTTTTAAGCAGTTTCTCCCCCTGTGTTTGAAGAGCGAGTGGGTCAATCGGTTAGGACACTTTCTTTCCTGTTTTTTCTTCTTTCATAATTTCATCCCTCCACATGGGCCCCATAAATTGGATTTAAGAAAAAACGGTGAAACACCTATTTACCTATTTTTTATGCTGATTTTTTCCGCTGAGTTTCAAACTCCTCGCCCATGTCGTTTAAGAGATACAGGCTCCGTTAGGAATCTTTCAACCCCCACTTTTCACCCCTTTCTCCTCATAATATACACCACATCGAAAAACCCTCAGAAACGTGTCTTCTTATTTTTAATGATGAGTTTATATGCCGAGTATCACAACCCCCAATGAAACCAATCGGGAGATATTGCTATTCAATGAAATGCACGTCTACCCCCGTAACACCCCTTTAGAACCTGAATATCCTAAAATACTTTCTTAGTGGGCGTTTACGGTCCTTGAGGAAGCTGCATACCAAATTGCATTCCAACCCGTTGGGTGGTTTCTGAGATTTCGTGATGAATGTGTGAGTGAGTGAGTGAGTGAGTGAGTGGTATTTGACAAATATCTAGTAGATAGTGTCAAGTCTTTGTTATCCTATACTCGGTTGACAGTGCTGTGTGAGCAGTTGAGTAACTAACGGGATTTCAAGTAAAGCTCCTCATTTTCTATACCGGTAGTGCAGAGCGCAACTGGCATCCAGTCGGCCGTGTCTCGACTTGAGCTATGTTGCCATGGAAACTATCTGCCTTGCCATTCCTTCATGAGTATATTTTATGAATTTATTAGTTTTTGCTCGAGTGCAAAAGGGCCGAAATCAGAGGAATGAGAAAGACTATCGAAAATTCATGTAGGCAACCGTTCTTACTGGGTCCTAAACTATGTGTATGCAAAATTTGGTTGAGATTAGTGGAACGGTGTAGATTTGTATACGGAACCAACCCACCTACCCACCCACATACATACATACAGACTTTCTCTTTTATATATAAGGTTATTCAAAAGGTCCGCCCTCTTAAGAAAACCAATTGCGTACAAAACAAAAGAATAATTGTTAATTCATAATGGCGTCCAGCCCTACGCATGTTTTTCATGTACAACAACGTTTAATTTCATCATAGCATCAGGCCTCATACCTGTCGTACATGGAAAGCAACGTTTACTAAAAAATTACTATTTCGCCCAGTAGTAAGGGTAGGTTTTATTTTGGGGTGGAAATTAGTTATCCATAGGAAAGAGGGCGCCACCCCGAATTCTAAAACACCTCATTCGTTAAGATCCGACTATGGGTTCGCGAGATATACATGAGAGGTCAGCGTAGCCGAGCGGCTAGTGTCACTATTTTAGATCGCTGATGCTCCCCTACTCTTAACTTCATTTTAAGGACAGTTCACCTTGTATTTAGCTTAGCGGATTAGCCGTTTCTTACCCTCAGAGGTAGGTTAGGTTGCTATTTTTGAATAAACAAAGAAGGTAACATAAGACTGGACTTCTTATTTCTTAGCATTGTTGTTTTTGATGTGGTTTCATGGGTCAGTTCATAAAATTTCCACATCTTACTAACACCGATCGACCCCGAGGTAACTAATCCCGTGCGAGCTGATCTGAGAATACGCATCTGATCCTCTTATGGTTGTGGGTTCGAGATATGGGGAGGTTGAAGGGCCGTAGCGGTCAAGCGATCTTCCGACATCCTTGTTTGGCGGGCACAATATGTAATTTATTTTGTGTAACCTTTTTTTAAATCTTCGATATATGGAAATTCATTATGTGTTTTGAAAATGCGAAAATTGCAGGAAAAAAATATAACGATCAAAAACTGGCAAAAGAAAGGCTTTGAAACTTAAAGTAGCGAACGGAAACCAAACTAGGCAAGAAAAGGTTTTAAAATCTAAAATAAGCAATGGAAGCCAATATAGGCAGAAAAGGCAAAATCAAAACTGTCTCTACTGTCCCCAAATTCACGGAAGCATGTTTATCTCTATCTGATTCTTTAGTGTATCCAGCCAGGTAGTAAAAGCATATTGCCTAACTTCCGGGCTCTAGAACAATACCCATACATTTCTGAGAAAGTAGGCTATATGTTCTTTGCTGAACATATCGTTTTGTCATGCGTTTATATTTTCGTGTTATCCTATAGTAGTATAGTTCGCCGTACCTTATCCCAATCTCAAATGTGATCTGATCACGAACCCCCACTTGAATTTGAGATGTGTTTCGTATGTACTTGTATTTTTCCGTAAGAATATACGTTCGTCCACGAACCTCTGGCAACGTTCAACAAATCGGCTCTTGATTGCCCGCATCTTCCACTCTTGCCATGTCATCTGCACCAATGCATGAGGCCTTCATGGAGAGATAAGATCTACTACCATGCCGCAAATAATAGGTAATTCATCGAAATCCATACGTAAGGTGTTCAAAGGACGGTGGTCATATATGTGTTAAAAATGGGAAAACATGAAAAACCAGGTGCCAACTGTCACCTCTTGATTCTCAATCTAGACTGACCACTTGGATGCAGCTGGACCAGTTGATGGAGGGTATATTGATTCAGAGCAAAACAATATAAAAGAGGTGTGGTCTTTTTATTTCAAAATTAAAATTACAGTATGCAGCATTTAATGGTATTATACACCTAACTTCCAGTTTGTGACTAATTTGCAAACAATCCAAGAAATCAACCGTGTCTGAAGAGATGACGGCAGACAGGCAGCATTCACTTCACCTGAAAACAAATAACATTCAGTGGTAGAGAGAGAGAAGTGTGGGATGAAAGTAAGCACAGAGAAGAGCAAGACAATGGTAATGTGAAGAGGAACAAAGGAAAGAAGAGGAACGATAAAAATAAATGGGGAAAGTCTAGAAGTGGTTAAGAGTTTCAAGTATCTGGGAAGTGTGATCGCAGAGGATCGAAGGATCAAGGGGGAAATTGGAAGGAGAATACTAAATGCAAGCAATTCTTATTAAAGTGTAAGGGGTATTCTTTGGAACCGAGACTCCCGAGGGTACTATATTCACCCTATTACGAGCCTATACTAGCCTTTGCTGCTGAAACATGGACTAATAAAAAAGACAGGAGAGTAGATTACAAGCAGCGGAGGTGAAATTTCTAAGATGCATAGAGGGCAAGACCAGAGGGGCTAGATTTAGAAACGAAGAGATAAGAGAAAGGACAGGAATCTTGAAGCTGCGGGACAGGATAGAAATAACAAAGTTAAAGTGGTATGGTCACAAGATGGGGATGGAAGAGGAGAGAGTACCAAAGAAAGCTTTCTCCGAAAAGATGACAGGGAAGAGACCGCGAGGAAGACCCCGAAAGAGATGGACGGATACAGTCTGGGAGCGCATAGAGAAGAGGGGAAACGTGTCATGCGTTGTAATCTTTGTTCGTATAGTCGAAACTCTTAAGGGATAAAGACTGTCGGGGGAGGACTCAAAATAACTCCCCTCTCTGAAATCAGGTATGGTAGGAACATGGACATTATATTAGTACTCACACGGAATCCATCTCATACAGGGTCAACGCATTGTGTCCCACAAGTCCCGACTTCGCAGCACTTTTGGTTATCCGAGCAATTATCGTCAATTCCGCACATATAAAAGCAATTATCTGGGTTGTCGCTCTCGTCGATACTCGGGCATTTGCCGGGTTTATCATCATATTCATAATACTCATCATCAGCTAGCGCCACCGCAACGACGATCATCAACATCACCAACAACCTCTTGTTCATTTTCTGTGGAGTTGAAAAAACATTAATATTTCGTGTGGCCTACAGTACAGACCACTCCATGACAGGACGTCTAGGGTCAGACATGGACAGTGAGAGAGACCATACGTCCCGTTTCAACCTAGCCTATGTTCCGCACGTCCGTCCGTTACAAGAAAAAGGTTGATTGGTTCCTCAGTTTAGCGGCGGCGACAACGCGGTCATGTAACCCGTGTACTTTGGGTGTGTGTACAATCTAGCTGTTAACCGGTGTTAATTGTGATGGCTGTATTAATGTGTGTTATCTGTTTTTAATTCAAGTAAGGACTGCAGACATTCAATTTTCAGGTAGTTCCTACTTTTACTACCAAACGCCACCGTCAACGACAACTAGTTCTGAACTTGGTTACTAGATGCCATCGCAGTCAGTTCCTGGCGACGAACGTTGGAACCTAAGAGCGTTAGTCAAATCCAACCTATAATTTAGTTTCTCATAAGTGTAATTATTGGAAGGTTCTTTTACATGCCATATATCTATGACATGGGACCGCCGGCTTTACTTCCCCTTCAAAGGAAGGCATACTGAGGGATTTTAACGCTCTTAAAAAATCCGACGACTTTGGCGGGGTTTGAACCCGCGACCTTGGGCTTAGAAGCTCAGCATGAAACTAACTACGCCACCTGAGCCGCCCACTAGAAAAAGAAGCATTTGTCCAGAGCTTAAAATAATGTTATATATTATTAACATGTAAAAGTGTGGTATATTGGCTTTCACGGCCAGGGAACTAAAACTCAGCAATCTTTCTAGGTTTTTTTTCGAATCTTGTGTGGTTTTGCTTAGGAACACCAAGCTGGCTCTGGATGTCCGTGCCCGGACCCCCCAGGAGTAGCGAACTTCACGCTACTTCCCTTTTTATGAAGCGCACTTGCGCCTCTTCACTGCGAGAGATAAAGGCTATCCCATTTTTGAAGCATTAGCAACATTAAACACAACCAAGTGAAAGAATTTCTATAATGAAATCATTATTATGGTATTCGATTTCAAAATCATACCAATTGAACAATGTGTTCCTCGAAACCGATTTGATTGCTTATAGTCATTTTGTTCTGTATTGAAAAGTTAATTTGCGAGGTATTCCACCATAGCAATTCAACATTCCCGTACATTCTATCTATTTATTGGAAAATTAATTTGTACAGTGTCCCACTATTGTTCAGTGTTTCCATTTGGCTACGGCTCTACCCACCATAATACACGATGGTACGTACAAGGAACTAAGAGGTACTTACTCTGTGTCTTGTAGTATTCAAGTGTACTCCAGTTTGCCACGAGGGTGCCTTTTATACGAGCTGCGGTGTGTAATCTTCCTCGCGGGAAACTACCTGCCAGGCGATAAGTTCGCACAGCAGGTTTCCATTGCCACTGCCTCGAGTTGTAAATAGAGCAGTAATCAGTAGGGCAGGGATTTTTATGTAGAATCAAGTGGTAAATATGTACATAAACAGTGTCGGATCCAAGACTCGCAGGGCCCTGGGCGATATAAGTTGGGGCCCAGAACAATAGGAAATAAAAAATATCAAATCAAATAGAACATAGTTTCATAATAATAATACAATAATAATGGATACAATATTTCTAATACACTACAGTACATATTTTTAATAATATGAAAGAAACCTTTTAGTCCCCTTGAAGAAGATTATGTAAACGATGAAATATTAAATTATTACTTTGCGACTTTTATCCCGGCTGAAGTCTTCTTATTATTTCACTGAATCTAAACTTGCTAAACGGTCACGGAAGCTAAAAACACTAAAAACAGGAATATGAATTATAAATTAGTTTGAAAAGTATAATTAATTAATTACAGTATTTTAAAAAAAATCCATGACGCGGGGCGCCCCGGACCGCGGAGCCCTGGGCGGTCACCCTCCTCGCCCTCCCCTAGACCCGTCACTGTAACATAAATATGTACCAACAACATTAAAATATGTAGAATGGGTGAAATATGTAATATCACATAGCCTATCTCTATAAATATGGATGTTACGTGATAGTTTATACGTGTGTATGTGTCCTAGCCGGCCCCGTGGTGTTGGGGTGGCACGCCTGCCTCTCACCAGGAGGCCACAGGTTCGATTCCCGTCTACGTCAGGGATTTTAGAAACTGACGTGAGGGCTGGAATAGGGTGCACTCACCCTCGTGAGAACAATTGAGTACCTGTCTGACAGTGTGGCAGCGCCCCGGTCACGAAAACCAAGATTATCGGCCGAGGGGATCTGATGCGCTGACCACGTGTCACCCCAATATCTGCAGGCCGAATTGCTGGGCAGCGGTCGCCTGGTAGACCTAGGCCCTTCATGGTCTGTAGTGCCACGGGGTTAGTTAGGTTAGTTAGGGTTAGTATGTGTCCTATGCGTTCACATCCCATTCATCCGATTGCGATGAAAGTTGGGTTGTTTTGTGTACACTTCAGGGAAGGTTTCTGGCTTAGTAAATCCATTTTATAACCGGTAGCGCACGAGTAGTTTCAAGAAATGAGTGACGGCGTGCAAATCGTTTCAACAAGTTCCGTCTGCGTTCATATAACATTCATCCCATTGCGATCAAAATTGAGTGAATTGTTGTGTACACTTCAGGGAAGGTTTCTGGCTTAGTAAATACATTTGACAGTAGGTAGCGCACGAGTAGTTTCGACAAATGAGTGACGGCGGGCGATTCGTTTGAACAAAGTTCCGTCTGGGTTCATATACCATTCATCCGATTGCGATGAAACTTGAGTGAGTTGTTGTGTACACTCAAGGTGAGGTTTCTGAATTAGTAAATCCAATTTAACATAGGATGCGTACGAGAAGTATCAACAAACGAGTGACGGTGCTGAATCGCTTCAACAAAGTTCCGTCTGCGTTCATATACCATTCATCCGACTGCGATGAAACTTGGGTGAGTTGTTGTGAACACGGAAGGTTTTTGACATAGCAAACCCATTTTACAATAGGTAGCGCACGAGTAGTTTCAAGAAATGAGTGATGGTGCGGAATTATTTCAAAAAAGTTCCGACTGCATTCATATACCATTCATCCGATTGCAATGAAACTTGAGTGAGTTGTTGTGTACGCTGCAGGAAAGGTTTCTGACTTAATAAATACATTTGACAGAAGGTAGCGCACGAGTAGTTTCAACAAATGAATGACGGCGCGGAAATCGTTTCAACAAAGTTCCGTCTGCGTTCATTCATCCGATTGCGATGAAACTTGGGTGAATTGTTGTGTACACTCCATAGAAGGTTTCTGACATAGTAAATCCATTTTACAATAGGTAGCGCACGAGTAGTTTCAACAATGAATGATGGCACGCGAATCGTTTCGACAAAGTTCCGACTGCGTTCATATACCATTCATCCGATGCATTAAAACATTGGTGAGTTGTTATGCATGCTCCCATGAATGTTTCTGAATTTTTAAATCCATTTTACAATAGTTTAGAGGCAGTCAACTGAATTAGGAAAACATATTGTGCCCCCAAAAGCACTTCAACATACAAAATTACCCCACCAACACTTTCTTTGATTGGCATTGCAACGCATGCCGGGTATAGCTTGTATATAATATAAACTTACCAATCTGTCAGTTACATATTACAACACACAAAACACAATTTATATCAGGTTTTGTAGCACAGTGAACAATAAATGTTTCGTGTTCCCTGGAGTCATATAACAATATATGACACACATAATCAATACAAATTTATCATTTCCTTACTTTCAACACTTGAAGCACGACTTACATTAAAGTTTGCAGCACGGTGAACAATTACGTATTTATCGATGTTCACTGGAATCATTGAAAGACATTTGTCCCTCGGAATGTTTTTCGACGTCACATGATGTAACTGAGGCAAATTTCAGGGGAGGGAGTTTGGATGCAAAAATGTGCTTGGGTGTACAAAAAGTCGCGTTCTCGTACAATTTGGCACACGTTAGTTAGTTAGTTAGTTATTGTTGTTTTAAGGGGTGGAACTACAAGGTCATCAGCCCATAATTTGGCACACACCGTGAAATGTTGAATAACCAGGATTTCCCTTCAAAACATTTTGCAATTTATTCAATACACTTGCACCAGCTTCCCCATTCACAGCACTTTGTTTTTCAATAGCATCCTCTATGACAACAATAGAATCTTGCAGTGGCAGTCCTAGTGTTTTCTGGAAGCGTGCTGAAGTTGCTGCTGATGAGGGCAATTGAGGAGACTACTTTAAAGTCACAGAGAGCAGTTTGTGATTCAAAAATAGATGCAACAATTCCAGAATCAAGAGAATCTACAACAGTTTTTATAACGTCTAGATGATCACTATAGAACGTAACTGCTTCTATCCATATTTCGCACCTCGTTAACACTGGTTCCGGGTGTAGTGGTACCACTGTCAATTGCTGTATATAAGATGCTGTGGTACTCGTTGTGGGGCTGTTAGAAAAAAATTGAAATTAAACTATTCACATGCGGAAACTTTGCTCTAAAATATTCGGTAACACGTTGCAGTCCATGAGCCAAGCTCGTAAAATGGTGCATATTGGGTAAAATCACTTTAAGAGCAGTTGCATCTTTAAGCGTATATGCTGCAGCATCGGAATACATTACTAATACCTTTCCCATCTCGGCCACAGAGCTTTTAATCCATGCTTAAATTTCCGCATTAGTTGCGTAATTTGTACAGTTCAGCTCTTTACATTAGATCCAGCTCGGCTTGGAGGTGCTATAGGGTTCGAGCTTCCCCACCATAAGATTTGCAATAAATCTACCCGTAGCATCCGTTGTTACATCAACAGCGATCCATATGAAAGCATTTACTAAATACTGTCTTATTCATTACACTGATTCGTCATAGCTGACTTGAAGCAAATAGCTTAATATGCTATATGCTTGAAGACAAAACTTGCGTAGTGTTGATTGGTGAGGAACATGTTGATTGCAGTATTTTTCCAGCAAATGATCGCGGAATGGAAAATCATACCCGGTACTATCACTGTCTGGTATTTCTTGAAATATTGCAAGTGGATACTAAGTTTAGTTTGTAACCGAATTTATTCAGTTACAGTAGCTCACCCTCGGGTTTTGCTTCGCGCAGTTAGTTTGGGGTATTTTATTCGTATCTTATTATATTGGGTTAATATGGGGTTGCAGAGGTGATTTTTATTGTGCCTGTGTGTTTTTGCGGACGGATTCATCTTTGGATGGTCCGGACAATCTAGGTTCACTGTTTATTAATTATCGGTTTTTGGATATTTGATATTATAAAATACGGGGTTTTGCGATTTATTACATTTTGGGAATAAGGATATAAGACTGTATTTAAGTAGAAGCATTATTTCATTTTGGTTTGGGGTTAATGGCTTTATTTTTGACCTAGTAATGTTAATGTTAGATTTGTGGCTGTACTATGAAGGTACAAAGAATTGATATTTTCGGGTGCTGGATATGTTACATACCCGGAAAAGACAGGCAGTAATTCGGCTCGTGTGGGATTACCTAGGCTATTTATGGCATGAACTCCCATGAACTTCGTGAGGAATACCATTGTGTGACGTCAGTGTGGATTTCGACGGTCTGATGTTATGTGTTGACGCGGATGTTCCGCTAGGAGCGGGCTACGCACAAATTAGTTCCGGCAGAAACATTGGGGTTACGTAGATCCCTGCGCTGGTGCATATAATGGCGTGTTTGGAGTTCTGAAGGGGTCTTATTGCTTTATTGGCCGAGTCCAAGTCTTCTTGCGCCTAGGGTCGATTTATCTGGCAGGGTCCGGTAATCGTACAGCAGAGACTGTAATCAGACATCCACTGAGCGTTGTGCTATTGGATGACCACATATTTTACAACATGGTTAAGTTCATAGACCATGGGTCGCTGATAATATCACGCCCTGAAGGACAATCATAACCTCACTTCACCATCTGTTGTGGAAGGCATGGGAGGATGCTGCGGAGTGGAAGTCAACAAGTCTGGCGAGTGTAGATTCGTGCTCAAACAGTGCAAAGTGAAATATGTATAGGGGGCTGATATGCCTAAGGTCTGTAATGATCGCAAGTGTTTTGTTGCTCAAGGAACATAAATTCAGTGAACAAAGGTACTGTACAGAAATTATTACAAGTGTATTGAAGGGTATTTTGTGTTGTATATTTGTGTACATATGTGTTAGAACAGCCAATAGATTATCATTTTAAAATCCATGTGTGTTTATATTCCTGTCTTGCATGAACCTGTACATCAGCAAACGCATGCCAAATGCCCTACGCCTGGGAGAAAGAGTTTTCATAGTCGGGGCAACAGCTATGTATTTATTTCTATTTTATTCAGGAAGACCCATATGGTCAACCTTGGCGCCCATTCAAAGTCGGGAAGTAACGTTAAAATCACTTGTGGCCTGTATTTAAAGGCAGTAAATTCTGTAGGTTTGTGGTAAATGAGGGTAGTTAAAGTTAAATCAACTCCAGCGGGGAGGTTGAGTGTGTTTCAAGTTAGTGCTAATAGGGATGAGCCATTGCAGATGACAGATGTCAAAACCCGGCACAGAGCCAGTGTTTCCTGCATGTAAAGTGAGCTTTGGAAAAACCTATTTTACAGGTGTCTTCACCTGCACTTGTCAGTTATTTGGTCCATCATTCATAACTATCTTAATATTCCTTGTTGATGTAACGGACAACAGCCCCACATTAAGTGTGAGATACACAGCAATTAGTATAATACTAGTAGTAGCATCCGGCTTCGCCCGGTGGATTTGTTTATATGTTTTAATGATAAAGAAAGCTTTTCAGTCGGTCAACACGAATTGTGCCCAATAACATTGGGCGGGAAACAAGTATTTACATACCCTACAAACTAACACGCGTTATATGTACAATACCTACTTAACTGGATGACATGTTTCGATCGCCACGCGTTCATCCTCAGGTCCCGCTCACTGAGGCTTAACTAGTGTACGATGTTTATGATCACACCTAAACACAAATAAATATATACAATACTACAAGACCCGTGCTGTCCCGCAGCATTCACTTCAACAATCCTACAGCACTTCTGTCCATATGACATTTGCATGTCTTCATGCTAGTGACCTGAACAGACGTTTACCGTACCGTCGCTTTTGGGTAAATGATGAAGTAGACTTATGAGATCAAATGTGTGGGTGTCTGCCTGTCCTCTGTGTGTGTGTCCCACTATTTACCCTGCGTAAGCCTTAAAGGCGCACGGACGTCAGGCCGAGGTGAACAGCTAACTCCAAACACATAAGCTATACTCTTCTCTGAAGAATTAACTCGACACGACTCGGCAGTTTGATTATGGCTGAAGCTAGGGCGATAGGTCGCTCGCAAGCTCGTAAACTCATTATGAAGATAGTAATTTAAATTTCCACTGAATGGAGATTGCTGGAAGAAATGAAAATGGAAAAAAACTCAGAGTGGTCGATGTGGGAGCTGTCGTGGACTTTCTTGTAGAACTTTTCATGCTGAACAATTCTCAGAGAATATCGATATTTTTAACGGTTTACCCAGTGTAAGCTTAAAAGACACATGGACGTTAGGTTATTCTTCAACTCAATTCACTGAAATCGTAAATGCTCGGCTTCTTTTGGTCATAAATAAATGTTTTTCTACCTAATTCTTCATCGGGAAATCCTTTACAGAATGGTGAAAAACGCATCAAAATCCATCAAGTTGCTCTCGAGATTACCCGTTACATCCAAGAATTTGGTACTTTGTTTTATACTAAGTAGATAGAGATATCCACACAATTTAAGGCTACAGCGGTACAATTTGGTGTTTCGTCTACTTATGAACAATGGTATAAATTTAAAATAAAAGATGGGTCTCTTATATTTGAATTTAGAGATGTAACTCTTGGTTAACATATAGAGGTGTGCAAATTAATAGAATTAAAAAATAATTTATTTAGTCATAATTACTTTTATTCAAAATCATTTTATTGACCAACTTCTTTTGTTGTCCTACTTAGTTGTGTATCCTCTCCCGTGGAATTACACCTTTTCCCACAAGGAATTGCGTCTGGAAACTTTCAGATTATTGGATTCCGAGGGATATCTGTGCTGGGTCCATTTTCAATTTTTCATTGACTTCAGAATAAGTCAGGTGATTTCAATGCATAGTTCATGAATCTTTGAATAGTTCAATAGCGTTCATCAGTTAAAAGACCCCAAATCCCTCCGCTCTAAATTCACACGTAAAGTAGAGTGAAGTAATAAAACCGAAACGTGTGGCATTTTGCATTTGCAAGGCTCCTCTGTTAGCGGAAATTCTAAAAAATCATTTTAATTTGAGTTTCTTAAATGCAAATATAATTAGGAGTCTTGGTTAAATATTTGAAGTAATTTCATCGCCTTGTAAACATACTTAGTGCATTAAACAGTGAACAGTAAAAATTCAATTTTGTAAAACTGACATCGAATCTAATAATTTGCTCATCTCTGTAAAGACAGCTATCGCCTCCACCCCTACAGATAGAATAGTAAGTAAAGGCGATTGATGATAAATGAAAATATAACTCACACAGAAGGAATTAATATTTATTAAGCTGTAAATTTGATTGAGTATATCTTTGTTATAGAACTGAGGGAATGAAATAACAGGATGTAGGATAGTAATCACCGATGAAGGACAATAGTATTTTCTTTACCATTACCACAGGACAGTTATCGTATTAGGGATGCGGACGTCCTTGTATAATTGTTATTTAATCTGTGCCCCGTTTGCTGAGGTCTGTGCTCCTCCGCAATATTCGTTTCAAAATTCTAATAGTACTTCCTTCCATTCGACATTTGCTGTTCGCTTGCCCTTTGGTTCTATTTGAACTTTGACGTCATGAAAGGATTTTGCTCGAGATAGTGTGCATTCAGTAAAGTTGTCCGTGGCTAAACACCGGTTGAGGTAAATAAATGCCTACTTGATCTAGTGGTTGACCTTGAGCTTTATTGATAGTTATACAAAAAGCCAAACGTACTGGAAACTGCCTCCTTTTGAAAGAAAATGGCATAGAAGTATCTGATGGCGTAAGGTCAAGGCGAGGGAGTTAGACATTGTTTCCAACATTTACACCAGTAATAATTTCCAGGTGTAAGCAATTGTCATGCATCTTCCAAACCAACAGTCTAGTACCGTTCAACAGACCTTGGGTAACATTAATATTTCTCAACAAAATCACAATTGAGCCTTCTTTTAGTCGAAGGATATGTGGTGGCAATCCACTTATGCCTATGCTGTCTAAAAATTCTATTGGGAATTGTGGAAGTTCAGTCTCATCTTCAGTAATCAAATTATTCACACTGATGTTAGTTCTCGATGTTCCTGGGATTAGGTCTAAAACTTTGTCATTGATTTCTTTACAATGTTCATTTCTAGGTGCTAAAATCGATATTTTGAAAAGCGTGAAATATTTTTCAGCGTGGGACTAATTCTGAATTTTCTCCATCGACGTGAGGGTATTCACCGTTACCAATTTGTATTAAGAAGTTTGTAAAGTCACGTTGATCTGTATCCGCTCGCATATTTTTGTTGAGTTTAAAAATTTTGAATAATGGCCACAAAGGAGAGAACTTTACTGACATTTGGACTGCTGCTGCTTTAGATGCGTGAGGCACAACAGGCAATACCTGCCTAAAATCTCCACCTAAGATGATAATTTTTCCTCCGAAAGGCACGTCGTTATTCATGATGTCCTTGAGCAACCGATTTACACACATCAACGCGTGCTTATTAGCCATAGGGTCTTCATCCCAGATGATAAGTTTTGCTGAACGAATATAAGAAGCTTCCTTGCTGTTAACTTTTATTCCTGATACAGGACTTTCATATAAATGTAGAGGTAACTTGATCTGGCTGTGTACAGTGCGCCCCTGAGGTAGTAACATTGCTGCAATACCAGTCCATGCAACAGAAGCTACATTTAACCCCATATTTGTGCAACTGTGAATCATGCATTGGTAAAGAAATGTTTTCCTGGTGCCCCCTGGACCGTCAATGAAATATGCATTACTCATCCTTTCATTGCTCTTTTGTACTGTACCCATGGTACTTGTGCTGACTGGCGTCGAATCTGATGCTCCAGAGAGGAAAAAATCACGCATATGATTTTTCGGGGTGTCGAACCAAAGGTCTTTGGGGAAGAAAAACCTCATGGTAACCAAGAACCATATAATATAAATCTATTCATGAAATATTAGCTTAATTCCAGGTGTCTTGTAGGAATTATAAGCAATATTGTATAAAATAGAAGGTATCCACACCACTGTAAGATGCTGTATTTGAGCTAAAATCACAGTTTCGAGGCAAAACTGACAAGTGAGAAATTAGCTTGTTCAGAGAGGTGTGTCAGCTTGGTACGTCTACGAGGGGGAGCTGAGACAGATACTAATGACCCTGGGAACCACAGGAACAGAATGAAGACTGGTTGGAGTGGGAAGGAGGCCAAACGAAAATAATTGATTACATGAAAACGAGGCATCCAAGAGAGTTGAAATTAACGCCTAGATGAATAAAATCCGGAGAGGATAATTATGATTCCGAGAAGTATGCTTATCGGAGCATATTAAGCATTACACGGACTGCGAACACACAAACGCGGATGTCAGACGTCAGCGGAAGAATAAAAATGGGAATCCCGGAGATAGCGTGCCCACGCCGTCACCAACGATCAAATCACTGGCAGGAGGATGGAATTTTAACCTCCGGGCAGAATTGAACCAGATGAAGGCAGTTCCAGCCCTGGAAACTGCAATTTTAAAGGAAAGGTCGCTCCGTGGATTTGAGAGAACTATGTTTCGAGAGGGAAACTTTAAATAGAGCAGGAGGCCATGGAGAAGTCAGTCAACTTGGAGCACTCACACCGGGAGGTCGCTGCCCAGCCGTACAGTATTTATAAACAAAGACCGCACAAGTGCAAATGTTATATAAAGTCAACTTGGAGCACTCTCACCGGGAGGGTGCTGCCCGGCCGTACAGAATTTATAAACAAAGGCCACGCGACTACAAGTGCAAATGTTATATAAAGTCAACTTGGAGCACTCACACCGGGAGGGTGCTGTCCGTCCACTCGGAAATTTATAAACAAAGGCCGCGCAACTGAGCAAAGTATTTATACAAGTGTGTGAAAGGAACATTTTGATGTTTAAGCTAAAGTTGGTGTATTCTTGGAATACACGGTAAGATAGAGTATATTTTTAATGCTCATTGCTTGTTCATTCCATCCTTTTTTCTCAAACACCAACAGTGATCTTCTAATTTCTCCTTGTTGGTCATGTCTCTTACGTTCCTTGTGAGTCTGTTCTAGATATATATCTTTCATGACCCACCTAGCGTCATCTAGCAGCGAATCTCTGAAGTTCCTGTATTCTTCCCTGTACAAGAGGACTTCCTTATCAATTTGGCCACCAGATCTCGTCGTCATCGCCAGCTGTCATCTCCGTGATCAAGAGAACTTCGTCTACTTTTTCACCCACCATGCTACGCTAGTATCGCCTGCTATCAACTCTTTGAAGACCATTCATCAAGAAAAACATTTATTTTTGCAAGGTTGTCTATTCTGATGTTTTCCTTTTGTCTCCTACCCCCACTCTCTTCCCTTCCCTAGTCCCCCTGTGCTTCGCTGAGCATGTCTCACTTGCACGTCGACACTCGACTTAGTCAGTCAAAGCTCAACTAGAGCTAGTCTCCTCAAACAAAGAGGCATTGTCTTCATTCCACGCCATGTTGGCACATTAAGTTTATCCGTCAAAAGGGAACTTCACCTTCGCCATGCAGCAAAGATAAGTACAGACTTCAGGTTTTAACCTCATCTTCATCGGTTTTAATATCTACATGCTTTTAACGATCATTTTATAGGCAGTGTGAGATTACTATATTTGGGGCAATAATCATCCTACGCGGGATTTTCCATGTTAAGCTTTTGTCTGTCTAAGCAAATCTTAAGAGAAAGCAGCATTACTTATGAGAAATCTTCTCACAACGTGGGAATTACCCACTGTCTATAAAATACTCAACTCGTTCCACCGATGGAATAACTTTGGCCCTATTCTTCAGTTAGGATTGTTCTGGAACCTTCCCGATTCTGCAATCTATCTACCAGTCACGCCGTCATGTGTTTTCCACTCACATGTGGGGATACTATTTTAAATTATGGAATCTTCCTTATAAATTACTGCAATTGCTAAATTTTCTTCCACCGTTGGGATTTTTTCTGGCGCATTTAATTGTGATCCACAACTTTCTCTAGCAATAGACTTTCGCCTACTTAGTGCAACTAGTTATTTTCCATCATTGCAATAACTTTCTTTGCCATAAACTTTTGCGCTACTACAGTGAACTTTTCATCCATTTCAACAAACTATAGTGATAAACAGTGTTCTTTCAGTATTTCTTCCGCGTCGCGCTCGTCCGATTATTATAAATACGGCCATGAACATTTACCTTCCATCCCAGTTGCTCTTTCCTAAACCTCTTACTAACAAACCATAATAAAATTGTTACTTTAGGTCTTTTTCAATGAGGTGTCACTCTAAAGACGTGCCCTCCCACTTTTGCTTACATGTAATTAATTAACTTCTGCATAACTACGTGTCTTGTACACGTTTCAAACTTACATTGTTTCTCCGTCATAATTAGGGAATACAATTCTTTCAACTCATAAGTGAGTTATTTCTAGGTTTCACGAAAGGGAAACTTGCCCCATTTGTCTCGTGATTCCTACTTAAACATAGGAGGTCTATAACCTTCCTTTTGACTTTCTCTTCAGGTTTCACAGTAAGTGACCTGCCCTCTTTGTGTAATTTCTAAAAGTAATCCAGCTTAAATATAAGAAGTTATAGGAACATCTATTTTATTCTTCCTGTTTTTGTTATTGTTATTTTCGAAGTTGTTACTCTCTCTAGAATATTTTCTCAGAAATTTCTTTAAGTACACACCTTGTACTCGATTTACTGTCTAACATTAATCACTTTAATTGTCTTTAACCTTTGTACTTTATCTTTTCTATTTTAAAATCTTGCGAGGATTTTAAAACATATAATGGTTTGAAACAAATAGAATTGTTAATTGCCTGGCGCAAACTTTAGATGTTTTTTCGGAGGTCTGTGACCCCATCTGTTATAAAATCTAAATGATATATTTGTCAACAAATTACTACCTATTTGTTAAATTCATTACGCTTTTTTGCATTGTTAAATAAATTCAAGTTCCTTTTTTGACTCATCATTTCTCTAACACAACGGTTAGGCAAGATCCTGTCTTCCCTGACTTTTCCTAGGTTCATGCCCTCATTAATGCAAATAAATCTCTTGATAGGGTTTTCACCGCTTGTTGCATTTGAGCAAGAACTCTTACTTTACAACTCGGTAAAACCGACAGCAGTGGCTTTGCTGGCTAAAGCGCAGCATTAGGTCATGGGGCCAAGCTCTCTGCTGACTCGGTAGACGCGTGGGTTCGAGCCCCACCGTCGGCCGTCCTTGAAATGGTTTTCCGTGGTTTCCCATTTTTAACACCAGGCAAATGCTGGGACGGTACCTTCTGATAGGCCACGGCCGCTTCCTTCCACATCCTTGCCTAATTTCATTCATCTTCATCCATTCCATCTATCATCCCGACGCGCAGGTCACCCACGGGCGTCGACTAGAAAGACCTGCACTCGGCCTCTCAGGAGACCACACGAAAAAAAAAACTCGGTAAAGTCTCTCTTAGCTAATTCTAACTGGCCAGTAAGGCAAGCATAGCTCGCTAAGCCAGGTTCCTGCTTGTGGAGATTCTCTCCAACTCTTATGGTTGGTTTTTCAAAATTTAAGTGCTTCTCCTTGCCTAAACTTTTAGTCGGCTCCTTGCTGGGTAAAAGCTTAGCCATTTCCAAATGCAACTATTGGTGCACTTACCAAAATTATTCCCTAAAGTATAATTCTTTTATCACTATCCTTCTTGGAAGTACTTGGTCGCTTTGTAGTAACTCTACAACTTCGAAAACTGGAAATATCAAAATTGATTAAAATTATTGGCATTCCTCGAATTACTTGTTCAAAAACGAACTCCTTTGAACAGACATACAATAGGTCTGTTACTCTCTGTCTTGCCAGACCATCACCCTTCCCCATAGTAAGCATATGCATGCTTGAGAGGGTATACGCTAAAGCCATTCTCTTGCAAACCGCCCAAGTCCTAGCTGCGTTTCCCGTTAGCTTCGACCAGGTCCTTACCCACTTTAGGTATCAGAGAGCGGATTTGCAGTGGCAACCGACTTTGAGTGTATTTAAATTTATAACTTTTGTGGGACTCTCCTCCTATTTCTCCATCCTTTCTCTACAGTCCGAAACCCACCTCCTTTTCTTTATCATCTTCCCTTGGTGGTTAGGTTATTCCTCAGCCAATAATCTACCCAAAAGTCAATAGAAGTATTTCAGTCAGGAAGATGTTCTTCAGTACAATGATAGGACGAAATTACGAGTGCGCAGATGCCGTAATAATAATAAAAGCCAAGTAAAGCTGATAGTTATCAAGCCGCGCAGTAACTGCAATAATGTGGTATGAACAGTAAATTACACCGTCATATGGGTAATTTGGTAAAGCGCGCAAGTCATGATCTAGTAATCAACAATGGTCACACTATATCCATTATTGTAGATCATGGGATGGGAACCATGTCACAGGCATTGTGGTCTTATTCAACTACAGACAAAGACACTGAGGAGATAGCGTGGAGGAACATTCACACTAGCAGCCGTTTGAACGAGGGTTAGCCAGGATCGCGTTTGATAGAGACTTCCATTGGAGGTAGATGTCGGAAATCACGCCACCTGCAACTCTGTTATCACGAAAATATGGAATTAATGAAGCAAATCGTGTGAAAAAGTGTCTGTGTAATATAAATTTTAATGTATGTCAGTGTTAAAAATAATATGTTGTATGATAAAATATAGTGGAAAGATGTGTATTACTCAAGTGAAAATGGGTATCACCAAAGTGAAAACTGTATTGGGTCCACAAAGGATATATAACGTATCCATCATGATGTCTCAGTAAAATGTCAAGATGGTGGGTGAGATGGGGTATCATGGGATTCGACCACCAGAATACAATGTGAGTACCAATTCAAATGATATAATGTAGAACGCTAACGATACGATACGTTTAAGTCGAAATCATGTCAAAATAGGTATTTTGAAGTAATATTTATACGAGATTGCATTCCTCGTATTTGATATAGAAGCATTTGCAAATTGAGAATGATTTGGCTTACAGCGGATTTGCGTAAGACCAAAATGAGTCTAATATTAAAGTTAAACAGTAACTTTATAAGTGAGAAAAGTCGAAATAATGAAATATTCAGCATGTTTGCATGAAGTGATAAAATTGCATCAAATCCCAGCTAAATTACAAGGTAAAGATTGTATGTGAGAATGATGTCATAATGTGTCAGAAAGTAATGTTATACATGATCAAATGTAATGAGTGTAATTGAATCATGCATTAACTGTTGTAATGTTAAAGAGCCAGTAGAAATGCCAGTACACATATATCAGTATGATAAGGGATGATATGAAAATCATTAAGAACGCTAGATGGAAGGGAAACTAGAAGTGTCATATGATCTGTGATATACCGACAGACCTAGGATTTATGCCGCTGATATGCGAGCAATTTAAGAGTAAAATCAAGATTATTACTTAATTAATGCAAGGAACGTTTCTAGGACATTGTCAGGACCATACAGGCTATTCTACGAAGGTTTGTATTGATGTATAGCCATGGGGCATACTGTTGTATTGACGATAGCGGGTGGAGACAGACAGGCGTCTGAGCTACCATACCAGCATCGCGAGGGCTTTTGAGGATTAACGTTTGCCAACTCAAGTAGCTACTCCTTGTAATGATCCGCAGTGTGATTCGAGAATCTATTTTTACGGAAGGGTCAATGGACGCCTTACCGGTAATTCGTGCGTGACAGTGGCAAGCTGTAAGACCACTAGACCACGCCATTAAAAGCCGTATGCCGTTCCCCAAGACTTTCGTGCCTAGTAAAACCCATTCCTTTTCTATATTATGTTATTGAGCTACGTGAGCTAACTATGTTAACCTGTTAATAGGGTGTTAAATATTTGGATATCCAGTTCATAACATGACACAAGTTTCGCCGTATACTAAATGCAAAGTAAGAGTACAACTGTAAAAATCTTGGTGTGTTTGAATGAGTAATTAAGACAGCTGGGAGCAGGAAGCCAGTCAACCGAGGGTCAGACTGGGCGGCCATCGTGGGTTCCTAGCGACCCAACCATTAAGCTATTGTATTCGCTACGGGCGGTAGTTTTATGACTAACCCTATTGTAAAGAGTACTGGAGACTGCGATATAAAGGCCTGGCATTTTAATTAATAATAAATTGTTTATTCTGACTACAGAAATCAATTCTTAGCATTATAAGGATGTTATATCCATCTTTTAATTGTGAAAATCGAGTGATATTTAGCCAAGTTAGCTGTTCTTAACGCTAACTATGCTAAAAGGGAACTGACACATTATTTGAAGTTTAAACCCAGTTTGAGATGCATATTTGCATACGGGTACCGTGAATTTGGATTTGATGCAAACATAACTATAAATCGACTTATATTTTGAACGACTTAAAGACGTATAGTATCGTTATAGCAGACTAGCATTTGTTTACGTAGAGTAAGAAGGTACTATTGTTAGCGTTTGTGGAGAGAGCGGAGGAAGGAAACAATGCACAGAATTAAAGGACATTGTTGTACAAGTAACCTATCGCAACAATGGCTAACGCATTGTTAAACCATGAAGTAAAGTAAATATTCCATAAGCACTATGGATGGTCAAGCAATAAATACTGTAACGTCAATAATATTGAAGTGCTATTTATGTACAGTTGATGTCATGTTAATTGATTTGTTTTGATTATTATTATTATTTAAAGAGTGTGCATAAGATATGAACATTTGTCAGATGACAAAAAAGTGCATTACCATAAATGGAACTGTTTAGTGAAGTGTAGAATAGGGTGTATTGAGACACCATCGGTAGACTCATACACTCACAGGAAGTGTTGTGGCAGCATACCTGGTGAGGTCGAATTGAGATCTCAGCTGCGGACTACAGATGATGTAGATTAGCATTAAGTGTCCCTTTGCCATTATCATCTGTGTGATCCAAAGGTTTATTTTGCTTTGTGGGATTAAATTAAATGTAAACGGATGTTTTATTGTTGTAATAGCCATGATTTAAAATTAAATATTGTATTTTAGGAAGATGTTTACCCTTTTATTGTAGAGTAGAACCTGGTAGTATTCGGATCCTGAATATATGTTCGCACTGTAGGGAGCCGCACCATGCCCCGAAAGGACAGAGCCAGTCGGGATGTGAATAAATGTTCTCCACATGATGTCATATGGGTACAGTACTAACCCCAAAATTTCTGTAATTATAGCCGTTTGGTTTCCATTTGCTTGGTTTATCATCCGAATTAATTGATCCTCATTAAGTTTTGGGTAATTCATTGGTAAATTTGTCTGAGGGAAATTATCAATAATAGCAGGCAATTCGAGAGAAGTAATGGGAAGACCATGGAGCTTTAATGTATTAGAAATATGTATAAGAGTGAACTGATATGCAATGTTAGGTTCGTGAAACTGCAGATAATCTTCTGATAATGAATTCTTGAAAGATACATATGCAAGAAAACAGTTGTCGTAACTGAGAAGGCATATGAAATTGTGACGCCTCTGCCAAACAACACTGCCATTCAGAATCGTCAATCAGCAAACCTCGCTCCTTAGCTGTTTCTTTAAAAGTAGAATAGACAACTGCTTTGTATGTTCGTAGATCGTGGAAGCTGGTAGCACCTTTGACGTGAAGCAATAACAGGCGTAAATAATACCTTTCTGTTTCTGTAAGCGAAACCTTATACATTCTGGCTGTAGTTTTTGAAACATTTTTTTCTTTTTTGCCACTGGCAGTTGCTCTTATTTCAGACGTAATGTACTGGTGTTTCAGGATATATATATGGACTTCTGGCTTGCGAATCTTGATTTAACTTGAACCACGCTTGTAATTCCGTGTTGCGCAACTGTGTTTGAAATAAAATATCAGGAGCGTTATCATTTTTAAAATAGATATTTTGCAAGTTTGGAAAGTGAACTGGTAATCGCACGAAAGAATGTGACTGTTCATGCATGTGAAATGAAAATATCCTGAATGCGGCTTCTGTTGCACCAACATATTGAACCCTTGCAAAGAAGCTTATGAGACTCAGTTTCGGGGGGTGTGACAGTCCATATCGTAAGTTCTTGTCAAAGCGCTTCATTAACATGCAGGTTAACATATAACAAAATAACATGCAGGAAAAAGTGAAGCCAGTGTTAAAACAAATGAATTTAATAACAAATCACCTAACTATACAAAAGAATTAACAAAACAAACTCCCAAAAGACTCCCACTGAATAGAATAAAATATGCCCAAACTAGGCCAAATCTCTGGAGAGATTAATACACGGACCAAGTGTCCCTAAGAAAATCAACAAAAGTGACAATGTATGCGCGTGTGTCGTTCTGCATGCTTCACGATGTGTACAATCGAATGCATGATTCTTCATCATCCAGAATAAAAATTCAGACAACGAATCCACATTGCTTAGAGCTAGACAGACGCGGGGAACAACTATACAACACATAAAACTAAACCGACACTTCCTATACTTAAAATATATAACACAATAATTTCCGTGTGAAATTGGAATCAAACTGCCGTAGCAAAAACATTACTGCCTAAAAACGTAGGACTTCTCACACAAATCAACACAAGTAAGTTAACACGTGACCAATAAAAAAATACACATATGACCGCCGTCAAATTTATAAGTACACTATCACAACACCACACGGGTGTGACATACTTAATTACATGAATTGAGTCATAAACAAATCAATAGGCTCAAAGCCAACATTTACATTATTAACACAATAATCTATCCATACAACATGCAATAATCCGTCACACACATGGCGAACTCCCCAATTAATTATGGTACCAAAAATAACCATCACAATGAACAGGTTTGCTACTTGAAAGCTTAAAGGGGCCAGTCTGACCAAGGACTGCCTAACAAAAATAAGTCACCAGGCGAGACGGGCGATTTGTGGAAATCTGCATATCTGTCAACCCACGTGTCACAATAACCTCGACCTCCAAAGGCACGGGATCGAATCTCGAAGAAGCGTGCCCCAAAGCACAATAATACGTGTGTGTGTGTCAGAATAAAATATCCCGGCATTTCCACTAGGAAATCCAAGAATCAGCAATATGGACAAGGAACAGCGGTCTCCCTAGAGCACCCTGCCTTTCCATCAAAATACAACAACAACAAAATATGAGGGCGGTAGGACCTCTACCCCTCTTCATGTAGAATCAACACACACACCTGACACAATAACACACTTAGAATCACACGTATGGGTTTGACAGACCCTGAAATAAAAAGACATAAATATTCCACTTGCTGGCGCAGCCGTTCCACGCCGTGACTAACTAACCTGAAAAGGACTCAAAAGAAATCTATCAAATTTAGAACTAAGGTGTTCTACAATTACATCTTAAATTCGTTGCGCTCGGCAACCCTAATATGACTAATAACCTGTTCAGCAAACATCTTACAGTAATTACCTCCCTTTCCTATCACAATTATGAACTTTAATAAAGCACCACTTATCGAATGTAACGGGTTTCGCATTTGCATGGATAAACATCACGTACACGCGCCGTGCACATTAAATATGACTCCAAGAAAATATAATACACAACAAACACTTTGGCCACGCGCCAACGTACATTTAAAACATTTAGTGCCGGTACAAGAAAAAAAACACTCTAACACAAGAAAAGAAAAAAATGAACTATTTACAAAGGTTCCCCCGCCAATCTAACTACATAATTGAATAATCAATTGTTGTACATCACCGTCTCAGCTTGCAGAACATTATGACATCCATCTCAGCCCATTTCCCTATGGAAAAGTTAGCACTCCATAGTCGTCTTCGTTGAAGCGTCGGACATCATCCCAGCTCCTGACCACATGTTGGACATCTTGGTGTCGTCTCTTTGGAAGAAAAGTTCAATGTTATTATAATTTGACCTGGCTATAATCGCTTGTGGGTTACTAAATTTGCCCACAAATAGTCCTACGCGATTAATTACGAAGACTTTCCCTAAATATCGCTCACACACGCGCAATACACACATGAAAAATACACTTAAAATTTACAGGAAATACACACTTCGAGTCCATCGTCACTGACTCGACAATACAAGTTTTAAAGTCTGACTGACTCACAGTCGCTATCTCGCTCGGTAATCTCTGCTCTGCTTTACTTGACCTTCGCTCGGGTGAGCGCTAATTAGAACGTTACAAGTCTTGCCCCTAAGAGCTGAAAATAGTTGTCTTTAAGATAATATTACTAGTTTCAAATCACCACGCACACTGGCATGAAATTAGCTCACAGATCTCACAAAGTATATGACTTCAAATAATTAAGAGCGTTAAAATCGTGACACAAACGGGCGTGAAGTTAGCCCCTCAGAGCTCCAAAACGAATGACATCGAACAGCTTCTCGTCGAACAATTTATTAGAAACTGACAGGGTACGGAAGAGTGGGGTGGATTTAGAAAAATTTTCCAGAGTTTTCATCTCACACAGATGGGACTAGTGTCAATCTTCATCAAATAATTCAAACGTCTCATCGCACTCGTGCGGAGATAATTCCGATTGGCGGTTCTTTAGATAATCAATTCCGCGCGCTTTTTACCACTGACGCCTTCCATCGCGTGATATTGGCGTGGTCTCTCCTGATTGGGTGATTCAATCGTACGTCGGTTGTAAGTAACTCGTGACCATCCCTTTCCGATTCCAATTCTGGTGCAAGTTGTTACACAATTTGGCCTTGAACTCGGCTTACCAGGCCGTCCTTCACGAATAGCTACAAGCTCTCCTTATGTGGCAATCATTGCGACACGCTACCTTGCCTTTATCCTTGTCAACTTCCACAATTACTGCCTGGACTGCAGTAATAATAATAATAAATTATGAATACTTATTTATCGTGGATTAATAAGGGTTCATTTATCCTCAGCAAGGATTTGAAATTCGAAGCAAGTGATTGATTTGGATTTCAAAAACAATATCCACAGTAGTAATAACAACATCTCTTTAGTACCTCGCTCAGCTCCTCGAGTATACACTCCACTGACCCAATTAGTGTGCGCGCTCCCTCGCCGTAATGTCATTCATACTTCTTCGCTAGACCTCCCCCTTCTCCTCACGTGATTGCCACTCCTGTCGTCTCAGCTGCTTGTTGTTTACAAAACAAAGCGCTCTCTCTCCTGCGTTCCACGTCCACGTATATTTGAGTTTTGGCTCTCAAAATAAAATTTTGCAATACTGATTCTGCATTCATCATCCTGCTTATTCATCAAATGGTTCCCTTCTGTAATATGGTTTTACGTTGGCGCTATTAAAAACAGATTTAGCACCAGTGCTCACTTCTTCAAGCCTGTAAGCATTGTTACCCAGATTCTTAATGACACGGAACGGGCCAATACATTTTGGACAGAATTTTTCAAATACTTTGTTTTTGGGGTCAGATATCGGTGGTCTGCGAACCAGCACTAACTCTTGTTCTTGTAATTCCCGGTGAAACTTCTTTCCTCTGTATCTTCTGAGTCTTCGGTCCGCTTGGTTCCTCATGTGCTCTCTCGTTCGCTGGATTCGCAACTCATGCGCTAATAGTGGATCCCTTGGGCATGGAATAATCTTGTCCCAAGACCTCTCCGGCAACCTGTTGTAGAGTACAATTAGTGGAACTTGACCCGTCGACTCGTGCTTAGTGGTGTTCATGCACATCTCAATCTCTCCTACTTTGTCAACCCATTTATTATGATCGTTAGGAATCATTACTCTGTAGTATTTGGCAACACAGCGAATCGTTCTCTCGCTCGGATTCCCACAAATATGACGAATCCTTGAAAATATGTATTTTATTCCTAGGCTCTCCAGACCTTGCCTAAGAACATTACTCGTGAAATAAGTACCATGGACTGATAAAATGGATTCCGGCTTCCCAAGCATCGGAATAACTTTGTTCTGAATTCTACTGAGGACTTGTTTTGATGTCGTCTTTTGGATTGGACATAACACGACCATCTTTGAAAATACATCGACATACACCAAAAGGTGTCGGCATCCACGCTTTCCTTTGACTAGAGGGCCCAAACAGTCAATAGCGAGCATCTCGCATGGTTTTTGAGGTAATAGTGGTCTTGGAGGTTGTTTCATAATGAAGTTGTTCGGTTTAGTGCGCTGGCATGCGTCACACGTTCTTATTACTTCCACAATGGTGAATCGCATCTTAGGCCAAGTAAAAGTCTCCCCTATCGTAGCTTCAGTCTTATCCGTGCCGATATGTGCTAGGCACTCGAGGACATGCCACATCAATCCTCTCTGTAGTGATGCTGGAACCAGGATTCGCAGTTTAGTATGATGCTCATCCACGTACTTATGCAACAAGTTATTTAAGTAGTGAAATCTTGCTTCTTTAGCACGGGCATCTCGGTATTCAGGTGAATCTGGTTGTAATTCCTTCCTGTAGAACTTGATCATCATCATCATCCATGGGTCTGCTTCTTGCTCCTTCCGAATTTCCTTTAGTTTCTCCAAAAACTCACGAGCCTTAGGTGCTAATGTTATATTGTGAACTTCCTCTATTACTCCGTTCTCGTCTTCAGGATTCCTGCTCAAGGCATCTGGTATGGCATTCATCCTTCCAGGGCAATGCTCTATTGTAATGTCAAACTGCTGTATGTATATGGACCAGCGCGTAACTCTCTCACTTGCCATCGTCGTCTTGAATAAAAATGTCAGTGCATGGTGGTCGGTTCTGACAATAATAGAATAGCCGTAGATCATCTTAGGCCACTGTTGAAGAGAATATAAAATTGCTAGCAGCTCAAGTTCCGTCACGGTGTAGTTCCTCTCATGCTTCCTGAATTTACGACTCGTAAATGCCAAATATGATCTCTTCTTGAGTTCTTCAGCGTCCTCTTGGTACAGCATAGCACCGATTCCAATCAATGAAGCATCTGCTTGAATAATAAATCTCTTCTCAAAGTCCGGATATCCAAGCTTCACACAGTTTGCCAATAAATCTTTCGTGGCTCTAAAATACCTGTCGCACTCCTCATTCCATGACCATCGATTTGCCTTCTTTAACATCTCTTGCATGGGTGCTACTGTTTCTGTGTATCCAGGGCAATTCTCTTTGAAGAAACCTGTCACTCCCAAAAACGCTCTTACATGTTTGACTTTAGTTGGTGTGGGAAATTTCTTGATAGCATCAATCTTTGCTGGATTAGGTCTCACGCCCTCAACATCAATTATATGCCCCAAATATAGAATCTCTATCTGGCAAAAGTGTGATTTCTTTAGATTAATTTTGAAGTTCATGGTTCTCAAGTTATCCAGAAGTTTATTTAAGTTTATCAGGTTTCAGATGCAATTAATATGTCGTCAACATATCTCGTAGTGAAGCTCTTGGTTCCTCAGTCAGATTCCTATCTAGTGCTCTTATCAGTGCACATCCAGCAGTTTTCACGCCAAAGGGCATTCGAGACCAGATATAACTTTGGTTATCGAATAAAAATCCCGTCAACAATTGGGATTTTTCTTCAAGTTCAAGATGGTGGAAACTATTTGTCAAATCGACACTCGAATATATCTTCTTCCCACGGAAGCCTTTCAAACCATCTTTGATCCTAGGTGCTTGGTCATGCTCAACTAGCTGTTTACTGTTCAAAACTCGCGCGTCTAGGCATAGCCTAATTGATCCATTTGGCTTGGCCACAGCCAATATTGCGTTCAGGTACGGGGTTGCTGCTTTCCTTATCATGCCAGATTCTAATAAATTAGTAATGATGTCCTTCACCTGAGCAAAATGTTTCTCTGGGATCGGGTACAATTTACTTTTAAATGGGGTCCAGTCTGTAACTTGCATCGCATATTGAAAATTTAAAACTTTTCCAGGGATGGTGTCAAAAGCTCCTTTATGTAATCTCAAAATTTCTTCCAGTTTTCTTCTATCAGGTTCCCCTACTATGGCCTCCTTAAGCCGCTCCTGAAGTAGAATTTCAAATTTGGTTCCGCTAATTTCTTCTTCCGCCAAATGTACCCAAAGTTCCTGCGAAATATCTCGGCTGTCAATTTCCACCACTGCTGTCTGGCTTACTCGCTCCTCCGTCAAGTTCTTATCTCTGATCACCTCATTAGTGCATTCTTCAACGACCCAAGTATTCGCCTCTCTCTCTAATGGACTCTCTTCCATGTTTAAACCCACGTGATTCAACCCCTCAACTTGTTTGAAACTTACAGTGTTGTTATGTAAGTCAATTACAGCATGAAAATCACAGATGAAGTTGGCTCCCAAAATTATGCTATAGTTCATCTTCGGTATGACAATGAATGTTTGCGAAAAAGTGTGGTTCAATATTTCCAGGTCTAAATATGCTTGCTGTTAACAATTGATGGTTTTGTCAGGAATAACCCCTCTGACTTTCATTAGCGGGACAGGCATAATTGGAACAGTTTGTTTTCCTCCGATTTCTATTACCAAAACTTCAGTGACTAAGCTCACCTGGCTACCTGTGTCAATTAAACATCTCACCTTCATACCTCCAATATGTGCGTAAATAATTGGCAATTGTCTGATGACATTTTCTCGGTCTTTCACCACTTCCTCCAGGCAATCGTCCGGGAATGCTACCCACTCTTCTATATTGGCCACAATCATCTCTTCTCGCTCCCTGGCGTCCTCCATTTTCAGACTATCATTTTTTAGTTCATTTGAAGTTTTTTTTTATCCCGGGGCCCATTAGTTGTGTTCCGCCGGTTGTCATCGCGCCTCTCCTGTTGCCTCAATAAACTTTCTGCCCCCTCTCCTTGATGATTGTCTGGGCTCTGTCTATTTGCCATTGCGCGCCCCCACTTCTCTTTTTCCGTCTCTTCGGCATTTAACTGATCTAAGTATTTTTGTGACTCGACATACCGCTCGTCCCAATTATTGCGATAGTCTCCCCTATTTTCTTGGCAATAGTTCCTCGCGTTGTTCCACCTGCCATCTCCATTTCTTTGGTAAGGTCGACCCTGCCTTTGGTTTCCCCTCCAATTGGTGTATTCCCGCTGGTACGTCCATTGATTGTGCTGGTTTTGGTTGTTTTGGTTATATCTATCGCGGTTATTCTGAAAATTTCGATTGTTTTGCTTGAATTGGTTCCGGCCATCGAAATCTTGCCTTCTCGGTGTAAACTGTGTTCCTGTGGACTGAGTTTTCGTTTGGTTCCCCTGGCTGTGACTATTTTGGAGTCCCTGGACCACTTCTGCCGTGTTGACACATTCCATATTTCTCCTTCCCGTCTGTGGACTCACCATACTCGTCTCGTCTAGGTGTCGGAGTAATTCTTCGGCCTGCACTGCGGTCTGAATATTTCCGGCTACTAACAATTGTTGAATGTGCATGGGAAGTTGTTTCCCGATGGTTAGAACCATATTTTGCTCGCTAGGGGGGTCGTCAAATTCGCGGAATTTCACCAGCTGTTGGCTAAAGAATTCCGAAAATCTGGTCGGATGCGTGCTGTGGTATTTTCGAGTATAAAGGTCCAGTCTTAACCCCTGCTGTAAAGAAGGGCTCCAGAACTTCTTTAAAAACGCTTCTCGGAATTGAGCCATGTCAGTGAAAGTATATTTAAAGCTTAAAAACCAGGTTAAGCTCGGTCCCTCTAAAAATTTCTCCACGAGTCTCAATTGTTTTTCGGGGCCGATATGTTGATCATTGAAATAATCAGTCAACTGTCGTAAAAAGGCTTTGGGAGTGGTTCCTGAGTGCTCCTTGAATTTATCGGGCTTGAAATCATTTCCCCTAATGACTTGAATTACTTGGGCGGGTGCCAAATTTGGTTGTGGTGTGGAAGTCTCTCCCCTGTACTCTTGGAATGCGTTGCTCGTTAATTTGGGACTTTGACCCCGGCTGTTATCCTCAGCCAACTTCAAGCCTACCGGACTCCCAATGCTTCCTTGCTTTTCTGGTATATTTTCAGCCGAAAATAATGTAGCATTCTCTAATGATCTAATTTCGTTTTTAATTATTTCTTTCAGGGCAGAATAGTATCGGACTAGCCGTTTGCAACTCTCATGCTAGGCTAGGGATCTATTCTGAATAAAATTTATTTGTGATTTTAACCTAAGACTGACCTCTCTTTTCTTGTTTAGTTTTGTTATCGATGCATTCCTCTGAGCTGGTTAAAGATCGAACCTCGCTAATTCCCGACACCCCCGAGTGAAGATTTTTGTGCTACACTAGCCTATGAATGTATCGTCCCCCATACTAGTGTGTCAACTGGAAGAGGGTCTCGGAAGGGTCATTTGAAACCGGTGGCTCCCCGAAACCTTCGGCCAGCGGGCACATATAGTACGTTGGCGCCGAACGTGGTTGCATCGAAACTTGTGTTCGATCTCCATGATTCGTTTGTTTGTGAGGATTTTATTTTGTTAGCAAATCCAACAGATTAGCAACGAATCGAGATTTCGTACTAGTGTTTTGGAAGGCTACATGGCATTCTTGTTCCAGAATTAAGACCATGAGGCTAGGTAACATTTATTAATGATAATAAGTTGAGGATTTGATTTGCAGTTATCCTAGTCTTGAGTAAATGTAAGTTTGTTGTTGTCTTGATGTCATTTAAATTTTACCAGAGGTTCAGCTGTTATCATCGAATGAATTTATGAAGGAATGGATTTTCTACTGTTTTCCAACTCAGATCATTGTTAAGGCATATGAAGTTGTTAGTTCCCCGTATTTCTCCAATTGAAGATATTATGTATGCACAAGAGACAGCCGAGTTGTTGGCAAACTTGCCTGCCCTACTGCATAATCTGCAGGTGTCGATGTACAATTTGACACGAAATAATAATGACTTAAGGGCTGAGATGGCTCAGAGCAATGAAAACTTGAGGGCAGATATGACTCTAAATAATGAAAACTTAAGGGCCGATATTAATAATGTTACTGAAAACATAAACACTGTCAGGGCCGATGTGACACAAAAGAGTGACAATTTAAGGGCTGAGAGCACACAAAATAACGAAACTTTGAGGGCAGACTTGAATGAGAACAGTAACAATGCTACAGCTACTCTGTTACAAACTAGTAACAACATTACTACAAATATTAGAGCTGACATGGCACTGTTAAACAATAACATTAGGGCAGATATGGCACAGAATGTAGTTGAAGTGCGAGAGGACATTGCCAATGTTAAAGCCGAAATTACTGTCACAATCAATAAGGTTAGTGATGATTTGCGTGCAGAAATGGAAACTTATCGCACGGAATATCACGCACACTTAGAGGGAATAAAACAGGAGATTCGCACAAATTGATCTGAGATAAATCAAAAACTCAAAGACGTTCAGACGGAGATGAATGATAACATCGAATCAGTCAGGAGTGAAGTCGCTAATGCAAAAGAAATCGTTAGTACTAGGATTAACTCCGTGGAACAGCGTATGGAAGAATTTAACACGTACGTGGATGTGTTAAAAGCTGATGTGGCTATAGTTAACTCTGGATTAAAACTAATTAGAGGCATGGCATTTGCCGTACACATGAATACCAAACGTGTAGCAAACAAAGTAGATAAGGTGGAGGCTGAAGTCAGCAAAATAAAAGAGGACTTAGCTACAGACATTGAAGCGATTCGAGAGGAAACTCGTGAGAACAATCACAGATCCAACCAATACGTAGCAAAAACATTAGACGCTTACCGTGAGGAACAGGATGGGAAACAGAAAGAATTCAATAATCGCATTGAAGGAAGATTTGAGCAGATAGAATCACAGGTGAATGCTATAATAAATAAGCAACCTGAGAAAGTGTTAGAATACGCCGAAATGGATGAACGCATCAATCGTCTATTAAAACCTAATAGAGAGGGTGTACCATCTACAAACACTGCGACTAACATGGCAAAACCGAATATTCCTATGGAAAACCAAGGTTATAATCCATTTAGGACAACATCACAATTTGTGACACCGAATGCTAACATAACGCCGAATTATGGGCTGACACCTAACTTTAATGTCACGCCGAACTATGGTCAAACTCAGTAATCGAATATTGTGTATTTGAGAAGCCATGAAGATCGACCGGCAAAATTCAATAATTACAATTCCGTTACACCGGTAGATTTTCTCAGAAAATTGGAGTCATACATGAGAGAAACTACTCTACTGTTTCCACTCTTACTATACGCTATAAATATTTGATCTGACTTACAGATTCAGCGTCACTTGGTTCGATTCCCGCCATGAGAAGTTGTATGCGGTCTCGTGTATGGCTTTAGGTTACCATTTTATTGTGTCTGGACATCCTCCGTCGCCAATTCCCCACGCATGATTTAGCAATCACATGCCATCGCGCGGTTGGAGTTGTATCTGAAGACCTGCTGGTTTATCATTATTGCGATGTTAGCGTTTGGAGAATAAGTTCTGCCCTAAAACTTCCCCATACGGGAGAACGAAACGCATCAGGCGAAAGCCTGGACAAAATAACTACTGTGGTCAAGAAAATTAGACTGAAGCGGTGCGGGGTAGTGGGCATGAAATACGTGACTAGAAAACCAATGTAGGTAGCAATACATTAACAATTTTTATTTCTAATAATAAATTTATAACCAATAAACAAATTGCACTTAAGTGCTTATCACAGAAATGAACAATTATAAATGTAGCAAAGTGTGAGGGCCTGGTGACAGAAACCCAAATTAAAGAAAGGTCCATGAAACAAGCTTGCTTGATTGGAGAGAAGTTGAGCTTAACATAAAAAAAGGGATGCACTTTATAAAAAGAGAGAACCATAAAAAATGATTAAGAGTGTAAAATAACTGGTATGATATAAGTTCTTCATAAAAGTAAACTTATCTTTGAAGAGCCAGCTCCTTAAAAGTTCCAGCTAGCACTCGTTGATTTAAAAGTCCTCACGGTTTCTTTAGAAGGAGGCGTACATGGCCTAGAGATATGTGCACCATTGATAAAATGTCAACTCTCTCTTCTTTTCTTGAGAAGGAATGACATTTATAGCTTCCAAGTGATGATCCAGCAGTATTTCGAAAGATGATTCAAAGTATCCCATCTAAGGTGAAGGTGAAGAGTACAACAGCTGGCAATTAGTCTTGCCATCTTGAGTAATACGTCATGGTGCAGATCTCGTGACGTAACTGCTAGGTAGCGTAGAGACTAGCGATGGTGTCATGAGATGCAGTAGCGGTGACCAGCAGGTTGAAGTAATCAGAAGTGATGATTGATCAGAAGTGGCGGTTGATCAGAAGTGGCGGTTGATCAGAAGTGGCGGTTGATCAGAAGTGGTGAAGAACGCCAGCAAGTGGCGTCTTAAATAGGGATCATGGAACCCTCTCGAAGCTGGAGATCGCCCGACTGGACAAAGACCTGCCATTGGTCGAACGAAAGTCAGGGTGACGTCAGTCGACACTACTCAGCGGACAGTGGATCAACCAGTAGATGTCCTGTATGTCGGGAGTGAGGACGCTTGAGGTAGCGAGCGACTGAAACACTCGAGGTGAGAACTGTAATATCTATGAATAAGTGATTGATAACAAGATTATGCATATGGTTTAAGCAATTGATACATTGGTAAAGAAATAATTACCATTCGGGGATCTCGGTAACAAGAAATAAAATTTGACCGACAAATGGGCCAAGCTAAACATTGAAAGTATCACAAAAGTGTTCATGCTCCGAGAACTCCGAATGAAAACAAACAAAAGAATCAGTCAAAGCAAAACATGGATAACAGACGAGGAGAAACTAAGACTCGAAAGGCAAAACAGAGATAGCAGAGATGGGTCTAGTATGAAGACCTTTACTAGTTAAAACATCAACAACTCTGACGCGTTTATCACGGCCAAAGTGGCAGTGAATAACTCTGCCTAGGTTCCACACGAGAGGCGGAGATGGGTCTCGAAGAAGAACCATGTCCCCCACTCGTACATCTGGTTGAGGAAGCCGCCATCTCTCACGCCTATTTAGCAAGCTGAGATATTCTAACTTCCATCGGCGCCAAAAAGAACAGCGCAAAGATTCTACTTTTCTCCAAAAGATAGGTAAGTTAGGATCACAGCGTCGAACCAGCAAAGGCGGAGTAGCAGCAAGCGAAAAGCCAATCAGGAAGAGACTGGGTGTTAAAGGTAAAAGATCCTTAGGATCGTTTGAAAGAGGGGTCAGAGGTCTGGAATTTACAATACCTTCGACTTGAATAATTAAAGAGTTGAATTCCTCATAAGAAAGTATGGTAGGACCAAGAGTTTTCTTAAGCTGTCTTTTAGTAAGTTTGATGCAGGACTCCCAACGGCCCCCATGATGGGGAGCATAAGGCGGGGTGAAATGCCATTTGAAACCTTTAGAATAGGAAAAGTTGGAAATATTTCTTTAGCAGAAGGGGAGCTTAACACTTTTTTCCAGAGATCAGAAGCGCTTACAAAAATTTTTGCATTATCTGAAAAAACTTTAGATGGAACACCCCGTCTAGCAGCAAATCTAGAAAAGGCGGCCAAAAAGTAGGATACAGAAGCGTTCGTAACCAACTCAAGGTGGATAGCTCCCGTCACCATACATACAAATAACTAGATGTAAAGTTTACCTAAGATTTTGCGCTTAGATGAAGAGGGATTGGTCTGATATACGTAAGGACCTGCGTAATCGATCCCAGTAAGAGCGAAGGGCTTACTAGGTTCTGAACGAAATGGAGGTAAATTACCCATAATCTGCGTGGCGGGCCGTGGTTTAACCTTAAAGCAAGGTATACACTTTTTGACAACAGAAGAAACCTCATGAACGCCATTGATGATCCAGTAAAGTTCACGAATTAGACAGAGCAAGGTGCGAGTGCCAGCATGAAGGTGTTTATAATGAAACTTTTTTATTATAAGGGTAGTGATAGGATGCTTTGAAGGAAGGATGATGGGATGCTTTTTCCCATCCTCACAACTAGACATAGCTAATCTTCCACCCACACGTATTATGCCGTCCTGGTCTAGAAAAGGAGTGAGTGGTGAAAGCCTGCTAGACTTGGGTAAATCTTTACCACTTATAAGAGCTTGCTTTTCAGGAGCAAATACTTCCTGCTGAACAAGTAACAAAATCTTGCAAGTAGCAAATTCTAACTCTACTCTGGAGAGAAAGGGTTGAGGCTTCAAAGGTTGATCAATTACTAAATATTTCCATCCGAAGATATAAGACACTACACGAATCAATTTATCAAATGAAGAGTATCTATGAAAAAGGCTAGTAGAAGTAGAAGTAAGATGCGACGCGACAGGGTCATTACGGGCATCAGGTATTTCTTCTGCAAATTGATTAGCTAAGCGAGGCCAGCAAGATGATTCCTGACTTAGCCAAGGAGGACCATTCCAGTACAGGTCTGAAGAAATCAATTTTTTAGGCGTGCAACCACGTGATATTATATCCGCGGGGTTTTCATGGCTAGGAACATGTCTCCATTGTTCAGAATGAGAGACTTCATGAATCTTAGAAACGCGATTTGCCACAAAGGTATTCCAATGAGAAGAAGGCTTGGAAATCCAAGCTAATACAATAGAAGAATCGCTCCAAAAAATGTGCGGGAAAATTTTAACTTTAAACTGACATTTAGTTTAGTAGCTAATTCTGTTGCCATTAAAGCAGAGCATAATTCTAATCTCGGCAATGATACCGTTTTAAGTGGAGCAACCTTTGATTTAGCGCACACTAAATTAGAAAATCCAGGGAAAGTGGCTGAGGAACGTCCTACTATGTATGCACAACAGCCATAAGCCCGTTCTGAACTATCAGAAAATACATGCAGGTCATACTGCTGGTATAAGGGATTAGAAATTAAAGGGCGGGGTATAGAAACCTTGGAGAGATCCAGCAAACTGCTGCGATACTCTAACCATTCTTCTACAAGAGGAAGGGGGAGATTTTCATCCCAGTCTGATTTTAATGACCAAAGCTTGTGCAAGAACATTTTTGCAACAATAACTATAGGAGCAATATATTGCAAAGGATCAAAGATCTTTGCGATTTCTGACAGAACTTGTCTCTTAGTTACAGGGGGAGATTCTGACAGATGTACCTGATAAGAGAAGGTATCAGAAGAAGGACACCAAAAAATACCCAATGCTTTTACGGCTGCTTCATCAGTAGGAATGGCAACAAATTCATCAACTGGGACCTCTGATGAAAATTTTGATATAAATTCAGTGGAATTTGAAGTCCATTTATGGAGCGGAAAACCACCTCCCAGGAGCAGGGACTTCAAATCTTCGCACACAAGGAGTGCTTCAGAAATATTAGGGAAAGAGCACAACATAAAATGCCGTTTTTAATGACTCAGAGGCCAAAGGATGATACAGATGACCATCTTGCTCGGCTAACATGTGGAGAGACCGAATCGCAAGAAAGGCTGAAGGCTTCAGGCCATATGTCACAGTCTTCAATCTAAATATCTTTATGGGTTTGGAACTCTCATCGCGCCACAATATTCTTTGCAGATCTTGCTGCTCAGAATTTACGAGAATCTGCCGGTACATCTGCTTAATATCTGAGATTACAGCAATAGGAAACCTTCGAAAATTAAGCAAAACAGAGGTGAGATCTGTTTGAATCGCGGGACCACATTGCAGGGTATCATTTAAAGAGATTCCATTGGAATCTGGTGATGAGCCATTGAAAACTACTCTTATATTGTCTTGTGTTAAGGAATTTTTCCATACCGGGTGATGATTTAGATAAACTATTTCATTTAAAGGATGGTCAATTTCTTCTGATTTAGAAATTACCTCCATGTGATTGGATGATTCGTATTCCTCCATAAAGGAAGCATACTGAGTTTTGACAGAAGCATCTTGTTTGAACCGATTTTCAATAGCAAATAGTGCCCTAAGTGCTCTGGTATGCGAGCCCGTAATGGCGGGAGGATTGGGAATACGTGGAAGAGTTACTATAAATCTGCCTTCAGCAGTACGGACAGTGGTTTCCTTGTATAACTTTTCACAAATTTCGTTAGAAGAAGAAGAAGAAGAAGTAGCCTGAACATTCTCAAGATCCCAGAACTTGGTTAGCTCTTGACTCAAATCGGTACCAACAAAATAACAATTCGATACAGTTTGAATAGGATTACGGTATATTTGGCCAGTAGCAATCCAACCAAAATCAGTTTCGCGGAAGAAAACATTAGGAGCAATTTTTACTTTATTGGAATGAAGACATTGCCAAAATACGCTTGAGCTGAAAAGAAGCTCTACGGGCGAAGCTCTGTTGAAATGAGGGTCAGCTAGCTGGACAAAATTCGGGATATTCCAACTTTGAATAGGATAAGAAGTGCCAGGAATATTGTTGCCTATAGACTTGATAATCAAACAATCTAATTGCAACTGCGTACCAAGATTATTAGAGTCCTTCAGATCCACTTTAGCAAAGCTTAAGGATTGCGATTTAGAGCAGTTTATTCCTGTAACCTCTATTGAGGTAGGATGTTTTGGGAGGCCTAACCTTTGTACCAACGATTCATTAATAAAATTGTTGGTAGCGGCATTGTCCAATAATCCCCTGACAGATACCCATTTTCCGTGAGAATTTTTCAATAGAACCTGCACGGTAGATAATAAAACCTGGACTTTGCCAAGCGAGGTAGAACTTTGAGCATACGACTGCGCACTATTTTGAGAAGTCTCAGAATTAGACTTGGTATTGGAACTGCTTGGTCCTGATAACCGTGATCTTTCATGTCTGTGCAAAAGGGAATGGTGTCTAGCCTTACAATGAAAGCATAAACGTTGTGAACGGCAATTGTTTAACATATGCGTTCCTGACAAACAGTTGAAACAATGTTTTTTGTTCGTAATGAACTTTCGTCTTTCATCTACTGATAAAGATTTAAATTCATCACAATTGTATAAAGTATGCGATTGCTGACACAGACCGCACGTTTGCATTTGGTTCGGTGACCGAGCATCAACAGGAAGAGCCTGTGATCTTAAAATTCTTTGATTAGAACTGCTAACCTTATCTTTTGAGAAGGCTTTTGAATCTGAACTACTAGTTTTTTGATTAGCTATGGCGGAAAAGACTTGGCTTCTGGCCTTCAAAAAGTTAATAATCGCCTCATAAGTGCATTGCAAATTCTGGGAAAGTTCTGTTTCCCAGGCTTTTAATGTATTTGCATCCAATCTTGCAGAAATGAGGTGAACTAGAAATAAATCCCAGTGATTTACAGGTTGGTTTAAATTGGACAATGCTCTGACGTGTAGCTTTGCAGTGTTAATCAACTTACGAAGTGATAAACTGTTATCTGCTTGCACGTTAGGTAACTCGAATAAGCTTTGTATATGGCGTTGAATAGATAAACGAATGTTCCCATATCTATCCTTAAGAAGATTCAGAGCCACTTCATAATTATCACTGGTCAAAGAAAGTGCTTGAATCAGGTTAAGTGCGTTGCCTTGAACTGCCAGACGCAAGTAGTGAAATTTTTGTATTACTGGTATAGAAGTATTTTCATGTACTAAAGAATTGAATAATTCAAAAATGGTTCCCATTCTATGTCTTTACCAGTGAATTTGGGTATTTCTAATTTGGGTAATATAATGCGTGAAGAAGATGTAGAAGATGCTGCAGAAGTTTGATCTTCTTGTTTTTCCTTTAAAGTTAAAGCCCTAATAAGCTGTTTAGCTTCAGCAAATCCCTGATAGTATAATTTTTCAACTTCCAACCTATCACTTTGCTGGTCCGGATGCTGAGTTTCTATACTGCATTGTATCTCATCATATTTCTCAAAGGCTTGTTCATAATTCTTAAGCCTCTGCGAAATTATGTCAAGATTACGCTCTTGGGGTTCGAGCTCCGTTAAGAAAGTACGAAACCGTGTGAGCTTGCCCTTACAAGAGGCTCTGGCGTTGCTGGGTTTTTCATCAAGGTTAGGCATGTCAAACGTTGTTTGTTACTCACGTCAATATTGTGACTTCGAGTACTGGAAGTCAGAGGATGACAGCTTGCTGGGTAGTACGGTTTAGTCTGATGCGGAAGAAACCGGCTTAGCTTACGTTTCTCTCCTCCTCTGCTGAACATGCGCTTCAAGCTGAAACGTACAATGCGAATTAGTGTTGAAACACAATGAACAAAAATTGTTAATGTAAAATCCAAAATATGAACTTGTATAGGGATCCAGGGTGCAACAGATATGTTTCCCGGGGGTGAGGCACCAAAATAATGGAGAATAAGTTCTGCCCTAAAACTTCCCCATACGGGAGAACGAAACGCATCAGGCGAAAGCCTGGACAAAATAACTACTGTGGTCAAGAAAATTAGACTGAAGCGGTGCGGGGTAGTGGGCATGAAATACGTGACTAGAAAACCAATGTAGGTAGCAATACATTAACAATTTTTATTTCTAATAATAAATTTATAACCAATAAACAAATTGCACTTAAGTGCTTATCACAGAAATGAACAATTATAAATGTAGCAAAGTGTGAGGGCCTGATGACAGAAACCCAGATTAAAGAAAGGTCCATGAAACAAGCTTGCTTGATTGGAGAGAAGTTGAGCTTAACATAAAAAAAAGGGATGCACTTTATAAAAAGAGAGAACCATAAAAAATGATTAAGAGTGTAAAATAACTGGTATGATATAAGTTCTTCATAAAAGTAAACTTATCTTTGAAGAGCCAGCTCCTTAAAAGTTCCAGCTAGCACACGTTGATTTAAAAGTCCTCACGGTTTCTGTAGAAGGAGGCGTACATGGCCTAGAGATATGTGCACCATTGATAAAATGTCAACTCTCTCTTCTTTTCTTGAGAAGGAATGACATGTATAGCTTCCAAGTGATGATCCAGCAGTATTTCGAAAGATGATTCAAAGTATCCCATCTAAGGTGAAGGTGAAGAGTACAACAGCTGGCAATTAGTCTTGCCATCTTGAGTAATACGTCATGGTGCAGATCTCGTGACGTAACTGCTAGGTAGCGTAGAGACTAGCGATGGTGTCATGAGATGCAGCAGCGGTGACCAGCAGGTTGAAGTAATCAGAAGTGATGATTGATCAGAAGTGGCGGTTGATCGGAAGTGGCGGTTGATCAGAAGTGGCGGTTGATCAGAAGTGGTGAAGAACGCCAGCAAGTGGCGTCTTAAATAGGGATCATGGAACCCTCTCGAAGCTGGAGATCGCCCGACTGGACAAAGACCTGCCATTGGTCGAACGAAAGTCAGGGTGACGTCAGTCGACACTACTCAGCGGACAGTGGATCAACCAGTAGATGTCCTGTATGTCGGGAGTGAGGACGCTTGAGGTAGCGAGCGACTGAAACACTCGAGGTGAGAACTATAATATCTATGAATAAGTGATTGATAACAAGATTATGCATATGGTTTAAGCAATTAATACATTGGTAAAGAAATAATTACCATTCGGGGATCTCGGTAACAAGAAATAAAATTTGACCGACAAATGGGCCAAGCTAAACATTGAAAGTATCACAAAAGTGATCAGCGTTGGTAAAAATGTAGCACATAATTAAATAAAACTGTCGCGCACTGCAGCTAATATGAGGTAAAAAATTGCCCATTTTCACTCCGCCACTAGCTCTAGCCTCGTCGCTTGTGCGACACTCACTCGTGACTTGCACTGATATTTACACAAGAAAATATTAACAAAATTAAATCAAAATCACTGCCCATCTGGCAAATAAAGATTGTATTTGTAGATTTTGTACAGTTACACAGTTAGTTAAATACACAGTTTATAGAACACTGAAACATGTGTGTGTGCGTAAGAATGAGACCATGTGGTCCCAAAGTTTTCTTCACACTAGTCCTTCATTTCACCTCGGATAATAATAAAAATATTTTACAGTTTTCGTAGTGGTCAATGTCTTCAATCGTTCAATTATTACACAATGCCATGATGGCTATCCATATGAAAGTTATTCGTAGATTTTTCCTGCCACATGGTTTCCTTTCACTTGTGCTCCATCATGCACATGTTGTCTCTTCCACAGACGAATAGGAAACTGGTGTTACCAAATATGGCGTGCTCTCAGTACATGAGCTGGCCGCGTAAATTGATAGTATCTTCGATTTTCGAAGTATGCTGTACTTCAAATATGCAGAATTACTTGGTTATAATTATAGTAGATTTTTGGAATGTGAAAAATAAGTAAAAATATAATCACAAGCGATATTGCTTCAGCTTCTTCCCGCCGCTCGCAGGGTATGTTTAGTTACATTTCAGCATAAGTTTCGTCTATGTTATCTGAGCAAACATGCGTCAACGGGCGCAATATATACAATTTACATCTTTGCATTGCTATATACACATAATCTGCTGAACACGACGTCTATATCATACAATTAATAAATAAAAAGGGAAGATACTGGCACGCACACACACATATACACGCTCACGCAGGCAAACATGCATACATACCTACACGCACGCACATGACATAACTCCATTACTTCCAGTGCATTTGTGTTTTTTTGTAATTGTGTATTCGCCACGCGAGACATTGCAATACAATTAGTCTAATAGTTTAAATAGCAACGGTTGATTTAGAACAATAATAATGAAATAGGCAGACAATTATAATACCTAAATTATTCATAATAACAATTCAATAGACAACAGGAAACATACGTAATCCACATTATTATTAATAATAATAATAGTAATAATAATAATGATAATAATAATAATAATGACGCCACAACAATAGAAGTGTATTATACTGGCTGTAAATAGTGACACGTTACACAAGTTTTTACAAACTTATATATACCAGGTGGCCCGTTTCCCCAGTGCAATCTAGTTTTAGATGTCCCGCATACACTAATGCTGTATGGGATGCCTAATACCTGATTTCCACAGGGGTCACAGTGCATGCTGGCCGATTACGTCAGAATACGAAGGAATAACAACCGGACAGCCGCTAGCTGCATGTTTCTCAGCTTTACCCGTCTAATGCACCCCATTGTCTTTTCGACCCTCACATTTGAGAGCGCAATAGGCACGACAGTTGCTGGCAACATATTGACAATGGCTGGTGTCAGCATCGATGAGTACTCGGATATTATACTAATATATGGAGAAGCTGGTGGTAATGCCTTTGAAGCTTGTAGACGGTATGCACTGGTGTTTCCAGATAGACGTCTACCGTCTCGACAAGTATTTTGCCGAACAGAGCTGCAATTACAAATGAATGGAATGTTCCAGGCACATACCAGCTGGACTAGACCCGTGTGCAGTAATACTGAAGTTGTACGGAATGTACAAGAGTACTTCGAACGGAATCCTACACACGGTCAGTTACACTTCACCTTGCTGAGCTACTGATGATATTAATAATAATAATAATAATAATAATAATTTGAATTTTGTATTAGAATTTATTTATTAATTAATTACTATTGATAATATATTTGTGATATGTCTCAGGAATCTGACGGCAAAATCAGATGAGATTATCTGTGAGACATTAATTATTTTTCACAGCGTTATACGGTTTGTATTTCATTACAAGAGTGCATACAATAATACGTTTATGTTATAAATTAATGTTTATTTAGGTAATGATTTTTATGCGACGTATAGCTAGTTGTTTGCTGTTCATATTGGATAATCGAGGTAGTAGTTCATTAAATAGTGCCGGTGCAAGATAATTTAGCCGGCCCCGTGGTGTTGGGGTAGAGCACCTGCCTCTCACCCGGACGCCCCGGGTTCGATCCCCGGCTCCGTCAGGGATTTTAAAACTGACGTGAGGGTTGGAACGGGGTGCACTCAGCCTCGTGAGGACAATTGAGTAGCTGTCTGACAGTGAGACAGTGCCCCGGTCACGAAAACCAAGATTAACGGCCGAGGGGACCCGACGCGCTGACCACGCGTCACCCCAAAATCTGCAGGCCAATTGGCTGGGCAGCGGTCGCTTGGTAGGCCTAGGCCCTTCAAGGGCTGTAGTGCCACGGGGTTAGTTTTTAGTTAGCAAGATAATTTAGTCTCTTGAAACCATAATAATAATTATTATAATAATACGAACCATCTATGTTACAATGTGCACATATTTATTGTTGCTTAGGACTAAGAGAAGCTGCAAGGGAGCTAGGAGTGCCACGAACTTCATTTCAGAGGATCCTGAAGGAGCGAAAATGGCATTCGTAAGAAGCCGCACCTACACCAACAACTGAATGGAAATGATTTCGATCGCAGGGTAGCATATTGCCTAAGAATGGCCGCTGCATTACAACAAGATCCACATTTTGCCAGGAATATTCTGTGGAGTGATGAGTGCTATTTTGATAATGATGCCAACGTCAATACTCACAATCTGCATTACTGGGCTCTAGTGAACCCCCACCGGGTTCGAGCACAGCACGTTCAGATCCACTAGGGACTTAATGTGTGGTGTGGTATTCTGGTAGACTACATATTTGGGCCTGTTTTTATAGCCCCCAGAGTCACAGGTAGGAATTATCTTGAATTTTTACAAACCGACTTGACTCTGGAAAACCTTCTAGAAGATATTCCGTTACGACATGTCCATGCAGGCACTGCGAGACGTGTTCAGCATTGTATTCGCCACCAAGGACATGACTGAGCATATTCATTATGAATAGCTGTCCAAGTGTGACATTTTAATTTATTTTATTTTCTAAGCTTTGATGCAATAATATGCGAGTTTTGTCCACATAGCAAACAATGCTTTTGTAGAGTGGAATTTCTGTAGCCTACATGTAAAAATTAATGTGTTATTAAACACTCTTTTCTGCATCTTTGGCGTATTTACAAACGAACCCTGTTTATTACAGGAATCGTTGTTTGCAAAGGGGCGTTACAACGTGGTATACAATATGTTGGATGTTGTGCACAAATTTAGCAGTAATTTTACTACACAAGTACTGTAACAGGATTCCTATTATTATTATTATTATTATTATTATTATTATTATTATTATTATTATTATTATTGTCACTATGATGTCTGCACAAGACTGCAATAATAAAATAACAATAGTGACACAGGTTATCAGACAAATTCTTCACACGCTCAAGTACACGGGGCTACATGCCCACTGTGCTGTAAAGCCCCTGAAATTCAACAACAACTCATTAGTTCAGTACGGTGAAATTCAACGTACCGTGTGAAGGCTTCGATCACAATACTGATGTACGGTCTGCACAACATCAGAATTGTTGCAGACGGGTCTAGTCATGCTGGTATATGCTTCAATCCATTAGCACTTAATTACAGCTCTGTTCGGGGAAATTCATATACAAAAGGCAGGCGTCTATTTGGAATCTCCTGTGCAATAAGGTGCGAGCTTTGGTGGGATTGTGACAAGATTCTCCATAGATTAGAATTATGTGTGTGCGCACTCGTTTTTGGTGAAAACCTCAGCCATTGTCGATGTGTTGATAGCAAATTTAATACTGCTGTGCCACGTGCAAAGCTACTATTCTGCGCTCGCCAGCGAGGCTTCATACCGCTTTAGGGTGCATTAGACAGGAGCACTGAGGAACATGCAGCTTGCGGCCGTCTGGTTGTTATCTCTTGGCTTTCTGATGTAACCTGCTTGTATGCAAGGTTACCCCTTAGCAATTCAATTATTAGACCTCCCGTTCAACACTAATACATGCGGGTCATTTATAAGTAGATTTCACGTCGCAGGTGGGCCACCTGGTATATATATATAAATCAATGTTACGTGATAATTTATCTGTATAGCCCCTATGCGTTCATATACCATTCATCCGATTGCGATGAAACTTTGGTGAGTTGTTGTGTGCACTCCAGGGTTGGTTTCTAGCTACAAATTATTTATGTAACACAAAAGGGTTAATGAATTAACAAGAACCCTTAAATCCCTCAGTAACTCATAGTACAATCTGTATACTTATCACACCTTAATGCCAGGTGTGAAAATGGCTAGCTGATGCATCGCGAGGTGACATGAGGGGACAGTCAACAGCCCGCCGTGTTATTTGGTATTGCTGTCTATTTTTACAGTTCACTCTACGGGTTTTGGCCGGGTTTTTTTAGCTCTCATGTACCCAGGACTGGTCTGCCAGACCACTCAGCTTGGTAATAGTAATATTTACTCTCATTTGCTGCGACCTTGAGGAGCGTAGGTTTCAGTAATCTATTATTGCTGCAAGCATACAGGTTCGTAAATATCAGTTTAAAGCCAGGTGTCACGCCAAGTAGTGTGCAATATTTCTAAGTTCTCAAGCAATCCACCTGACCATACCTGGGTGTTACCGTTGTGAAATAGTGTGTGGAAGGAAGCGGCCGTGGCCTGTCAGAAGGTACCGTCCCAGTATTTGCCTGGTGTTGAAGATGGGAAACCGCGGAAAACCATTTCAAGGACAACCGACGGTGGGGCTCGAACCCACGCGTCAACCGAGTCAGCAGAGAGCTTGGCCCCATGACCTACCGCTGCGCTTAAGCCAGCGTAGCCGCTGCTGTCGATGGTTTGAGGATGAGAATGGCACATTGGGGAAACGGACTGTGGTGAAGGTTTTGCAATAGAATCCAACCGTATCTCAGAATCCTGCCTCCAGATTGAATTCATAAAAGCACTAGCAAAACCTCTGGTTTTTCCACTTACGGAAAAGAGGGTTTCAAACACTTATCTCACCCATGAACTCAGAATCTGTGTTAGAGAAAGCTTGGGTGTTAAGAAGCACTGTCTCCAATTGAAAACTGCTGAAGAGAAAGACTTGCCACACGTGCACCCCAAGCAAGAAATGGAAAACTGCTTACATGGGCCATTCTTGCAGAAATCCGAATTGTTTACAGTTTGCCAAAAGACGAGTCTCCCAATATTGCCGTGATTAGCTCAAAACAACAGAGAATAAGAATGAGAGCATTATTTGTGAATAATAACCGCCTATCTTGAGCCTGATTCATTCAAACTATCACAATAAACTGTAATAAAAATAAATGCTTGTAATTTTTGCTTTGTTTGCTGTTTTTCATTGTAGGTGCATGTTCATGCTAGTGTACCAGCTTGTGTCCTTCGCTTCGCATATCTATAGGCAGTGACAAATTTCCTCTTATATTGCTTCCATATTTCTCAAATTCACTATCTAAGGTATTTCTTTAAAGAAATTTCGTACTGCATGTAATAAATACCAACAGCCAAGCGTTGCATGGAGTTTTTGTTTTATGTCTACGGTACTTAGATATAGAAGAGGTCACAGAATCTACAGTTTAATTTTTTAACCTATGTATCAATTCAACTCTCCCTGATGTAGAAAAATAAAGAGAGGTCTATCAGTCCGGACCTGGGTATGTATGTTCTATAATTGGACTTGGTAACTGAGAGTTAAAACTGAACTCAAGCTTGGCTGCCGGTTCGAATACGGTCATAACGCGCGAATCGTTTGAATTTCCTTATGCGTTCATATAACATCACCGTTTGCGATGAAACTTGGGTGAGTTGTTGTGTACACACCAACGAAAGGTTCTGGCTTAGCAAATCAATTTTACAATAGGTAGCGCACGAGTAGATTTGACAAATGAGTGACGGCGCGTGAATCGTTTCAACAATGTCCTGTATGCGTTCATAAACCATTCATACGATTGCGATGAAACTTGGGTGAGTTGTTGTGTGCGCACCAAGGAAAGTTTCTGGCTTAGTAAATCCATATCACAATAGGTAGCGCATGAGTAGATTCAACACATGGGTGACGGCGCGTGAATCGTTTCAACAGAGTCCTTTATGCGTTCATAAACCATTCATACGATTGCGATGAAACTTGGGTGAGTTGTTGTGTGCGCACCAAGGAAAGTTTCTGGCTTAGTAAATCCATATTATAATAGGTACTGCACGAGTAGATTCAACAAATGAGTGATGGCGCGTGAATCGTTTCAAAAAAGTCCTGTATGCGTTCATAAACCATTCATACGATTGCGATAAAACTGGGATGAGTTGTTGTGTACACTACAAGGAAAGGTTCTGGCTTAGTAAATCCATTTCACAATAGGTAGCGTACGAGTAGATACAACAAATGTGTGATGGAGTGCGAATCGTTTCAACAAAGTCCTGTATACGTTCATATGCCATTCATCCGATTGCGATGAAATTTAGGTAAGTTCTTGTGCACACTGCCGCAAAGGCTTTCAAATTAGAAAAACCATTTGATAGTACACTAGTGTCCAAAAGCTAAGCATAAGTTACGAATAAGCAGGGCAACAGGAAATAGACCGCAAATCGCACGACATATGCACCTACCAACCTCACGTGTTTGCTCTGTATAGGAAAGGAGTATTCCCTGCTTTGACTAGCAGCTAACCCGCAAGGTAAACACAGACAGTGCCTGCGCCCCATATTCCGTCAGTCGTGTTTGCCCTATTATAGTGTGCGGAATGTAGCCTCGTGGTGAACGTGACACCATAATGGCACAACGACACCATTTGAACCCCGTTTTCAGGGTTGAATTCTCGGCCGCCTGGAAGCAGGCCAGACACAGACTGAAGTCGCCGTATCCTTGAATGTGTCACAAAATGTCATTTCCAGGCTTTGGAGACGATTTCGAGAACAGGAGATGTTAGTCGTAGGCCAGTACCAGGTCGACCAAGAGAAATCACCCCTCAGCAGGACCGATATCTGGCCTTAACCGCCCGACGAAATCGGAGTGACCTGCAGGATAATTGTTGGTGGAGCTTGCAGCCATCTCAGGGGTGCCGTTTCCTGGCGAACTGTGTACCGGTGGCTCAGAACAGGAGGGTTGTTTGCCAGACGTCCAGCGGTGTGCGTCCCGCTCACTCCAGACCAGAGACGGGCCAGTTTACTGTGGAGCCGTCAACGTCGAAACTGGACCATGAATGAATGGAGGCATGTGCTCTTCACAGATGAATCCCGCTTCAGTTTGCAGAACGCTCCACGTCGCACATTAATCTGGAGAGAACCGGGTAGCCGATACAACCACAGGAACATCGTGGAACGGGACCAGCAGTATCGAATCTAGGCCTTGCGGGGCCCTGGGCGATATGATAAGGTGGGGCCCACAACAATAGGAAATAAACAATATCAAATCAAATGGAAAATAGTTTGGTAATAATCATATAATAAATATTTTGAATACACTACATTTTTTTAGTCTATTTTCATTTTATGAAAAAAAAATAGACTTATGAGATCACCTCTTGTCCGTGTGTGTGTGCGTGTGTGTGTGTATGTGTGTGTGTGTGTGTGTGTGAGGGTGTCCCCCTAATAACTTCTAAACGGCTGGAGCGATTACAATGAAACTCCTTAAGATCATAGCACTAGTCTGGCCGACCCCGACCGTGCCCTTCAAATTTTATTGTGTCTCACCAATCCATCATGGCGGCTGTGCGAAATATTTCACCAGCATTCAGTATGCCCGAAACTATTACCGATATCGCCCTGACATTGTGTACGGTAATAAACGGCACTACTTGGAGTTCACCTATGAGACTTTCAAAATCCTGGCGACTACGAAACCAACATGGCGGCCAATCGAATTTGAGACTTTTAAATAGACTTTTCTGGCGATTTAACTATCCAAACGTAATGAAACTTGGTACAGCAAATGTTTATACACATTGTAATGCACTGGAGTCAAATTTAGTTCAATTGTTTACCTAACGTCAAAATGGCTGCTGTGCGAAATATTTCACTGACATTCTATATCTCCGAAACTATTACATCTATCACCCTGAAATTTTGAACGGTGATAAAGGGTACTGATACAAGTTTATCTATGTAACTTTTATAAACCTGTAAGGTAATAAACGAACATGGCGGCCAAGCGAATTTGAAACATTTTAATAGACTTTTCTCGTGATTTAACTCTCTGAGCGCAGTGAAATGTGGTACAGTAAATGATTTTACATATTGTAATGCACTGGCATATAATTTAGTTCAATTGTTTACATAACCTCAAGATGGCGGCTGTGCGAAATTTTAAAATTAAGTTTTTATTTCTTGTGTCGTAATCATGCAATCGAAATGAAAGTTTGGATAATGAAACTAGGCAATAATTTTCCTTGAATGGTACATAACTCTATGGCCTATACATATAACAAGCCAAAATGGCGAGCATCCGAAATATTTAGACTGTTCTCAATATCTACGAATCTTTTACAGTAATCAAACTGAAATTTTATGTTCATAGAGGCTATGAAGATATGTACACCTATAGGACTTTCAGTAACCTGGTAGCACAAATCCACCAAGGCGGCGACGCGAAGTATAAATATTTAAATGGACGATTCTCGCGAATTAACTAACCGAGTGCAGTGAAACGTTGCACATTAAATGCTTATATAAATGTTAATCCACTGGCATCTAATTTATTGCAATTGTTTGCATAATCACAAGATGGCAGCTGTGCGAAATTTTAAAATCTCGTTTTTACTTCTTGTGTTCTAATCATGCGATTGAAGTTTGAATACCACACGTACACATTAGTCTTAATGCAATAGTACAAAATAAAAATCCAACCTGGTGACCATCTGAAATATTTAGACGGTTCTCAATATCTACGAATCTATCACAGCCTTCAAACTGAAATTTTGTATGTTGATAGAGGCAATTAACATGAGTAGGATATATGAAAATAGGCTGTATAGTTCTTCACTGAACTACTTGTTAATAATATGAATGAAACCTTTAAGTCCCCTTGAAGAAGATTATGTAAACTATGAAATACTACTTTGTGTATTTTTCCCGGCTGAAAGTCTTCTATTATTTCAGTGAAATATAAACTTGCTAATCGGTCACGGGAGGTCATGAATTATAAATTAGTTTGAAAAGTATAATTAATTAGTTAATTAAATTAAAAAATCCATGTCGCGGGGCCCCCCAGACCGTGGGGCCCTGGGCAGTCGCCCTCCCCGCCCTTCCCTAGATCCGCCCCTGGGGACCAGTATGGTGGTGGTGGCGTCATGGTGTGAGGCAGCATCATGTTGAATGGCCGTACGGACCTGCACATCTTCATAGGTGGTCCGAGGAACACTGTGAACGCTCGGAGATACAGGGATGAGGTACTGAGACCACATGTTCGACTTTTCCGAGGTGCGGTTAGTCCAGACTTCCTCTTAATTGGCGATAATGCCTGACCGCACTTGATTAATTTCTAGCTGGGGAAGACATTAATCGCATGGACTGGCCAGCGAGGTTTGTGGATCCGAATCCTAGAGAACATGCCTGGTATGCATTGGGGAGGCGAATAGCATCCCGTCAGCCTCCACCAAAGACCGTCTAAGACCTTCGCATTGCCCTTTTGGAGGAATGGGATCGACTGCCACAAGAGCTCTTGGACCATCTGATAGAGAGAATGCCACGTCGCTGCGAAGCATGAGTGGCCATTATGGGTAACCATACACCCTATTAACAGCATATTTTGTTGTGGAAGACATTGCCAAGTTTAGTTAGTTGTTGTCAAAGGTGTACCTTAGCTATCAGTACCGTTTTGGCACTGTTTATTGGAAAAGTTGTATGACATATGGTGTGTGATTCAGCTTCCATTTGTTCAGCATTCCGTCTGACATTCCTATCAGCTGGTATGGCCTCGTTTAGCGATTATGCTTAACTTTTGGACACTAGTGTAGCTAGCAAACGAGTAGTTTCAACAAACGAGTGTTGGACAGCGAATCGTTCCAGGGGAGTCCCGTAGGCGTTCATATACAATTCCGCTAATTGTGATGAAACCTTGGTGATTTGTTGTGCTCACTCCCACCATTGTTTCTGAATAAGTAAATCCATTTTACATTAGATGGCTCACGAGTAGTTTCAACAAATGCTCACATGGTCGGCTGTATGTGACGTGCTCATGTGTCGGAAAGCCTTCGGATTTATTTATATACGCACCAGACAGAAAAAAATGAATATTGTTTATTCAAAGACACTTAAGTGAACGAAATTACGATTCAAACACTTTTTTATCCTCTTTTTTCTTTCTTACTTTGTTTTGTTGGCTGCATGACTCAGCGGTAACGTTCTCGTCTGCTGTGACCAAGGTTGCAGGATCGATACCTGGCGCAGCCACTTGATATTTGAGGGTTTGAAAATGCGAGGAGGTCGTGTTAGTAGATTTACTGGCACGTCAAAGATCCCCTTCGGGACAAAATTCCGTCAACCCGGCGTTTCTAAAAGCCGCAGTTGTTAAATGGGACGTATAACCAATAACGTTATTATTTTCTTCCTTTCTGTCTTTGATTGGCATTGCAACGCATGCCGGGTATGGCTAGTTATTGTATACGGTACATTTATTTGTGTTTAAGCCGAAGTGAACAGGAACTGAGGATGAACGCGTGACGTTCGAAACATGTCACTCAAATAAGTAGTATAAAACAAAATCCCCGATTCCCGGATGTCACGGGTAATCTCGAGAACCACTGAATGGATTTTGATGCGGTTTTCACCATTCTGTAAAGAATATCTCTAGGATGATTTCTGTAGAAAATCATTTATTTATTATCAAAGGAAGCCGAGCAGTAACGATTTCAGTGAAAAAGTCGAAAACAAAAACTGGCATCCAAGCGCTTTGTAAACTTACGCTGGGCAAATCGTTAAAAATATCTAAGTACTATGAATATAGGAATTGTTCAGCATGTTAGCTTCTAAAAAAAAACACGTCCGCGAGAGCAAATCTCTATTTTCAATACATTGCCCTCTGTAAGTGTTTTTACGTTTTCATTTCTTCCAACCATGTCCATTAAAATACTGAGGCTACAGTTTACGAGCTAGCTAAGGGAGAGTCTGTCACCCCTGTTACAGCCTAACTAGCGGGCGAACCTATTACGCCAGATACAGCCAGCAGCAAACCGTTGAGTCGTGTTGAGTGAAGACTTCAGAGAAGGGTGGTTGTGTTTGGAGTTTCCCTGGAAGTGCAACTCGGCTTTTCTTCATTTCGCCTGTGAACTTTCCGTTCCGAAAAATACACAGTCAAGTTATGATTGGGCGGAAGGGGATTTGTGTTTAATGCACCTCGCCATTCCCTGGAAGTGCAACTCAGCTTTTTCTCATTTCCCCTGTGAACTTTTCGTTCCGCATAATACACAGTCTAGTTAAAATTGGACTGAAGGGAGATTTGTGTTTCATGCTCCTCGCCAATAACTGGAAGTGCAACTCGGCTTTTCTTCATTCCGCCTGTGAACTTTTCGTACCGCAAAATACACAGTCAATTTAAGATTGGGCGGAAGGGGGTTTGTGTTTCATGCACCTAGCCATTCTTAAATTACGTTGACAAGAATTCGTTATAATTAATAGTCCAGTCAGTGATTTTAAGCCATCATGCCGAGATGTAAAACGGTTATAGGTCATAGTTCATTGACATCGAAAAAAAAAGAAGAGCTTTTCACGTAACAATGAAGCAGAGCAACAAATAATTTCTCGATTTTCACAAGAGAAAGAAAGACTTCGTCCTCGGCTCCTTCAAACCGTTGCTCAAGAAGAACACCGTCTGAACCACGATCAGAAGCACGCTTATGACACCATCATATCTAGCATCATTAAGAAGGAAGGTAAGATATTTTTCTCGATGCCCTTGGAGGCAAAGGCAAAATGTTCTTTATGAATTTGTTGCTCGCCAAAGTGAGGCCTGGTGGTAATATTGCTCTTGCCGTCGCATAATGTGGAATTGCAGCCACTCTTTTGAAGCTGTTGACAGGACTTTGCGTGATCTAAGTAATCGCAACACACCTATGGTTGGCTGCACAGTTTTGTTCGCCGGAGATTTTCGTCAAATCTTACCAGTTGTTACCAGAGAACGAGAGCCGACGAAGTGAACGCTACATTAAAAATAACTTACATCTGGTCGGATCATGGGTGCCTGCAGGGGTTGGGGGGTCCATTGCCCCACCCTGGGATCTTAAAAAGTAAAACGATATGAAAATCAGAAATAGAACGAATTTTGCAAAAGTGCTTACAGTATTCTAATTAATTTTGTCCTAAATATAAATACTTCAGATATTATTTAACCTTCAATCGGGCGCAACATTAAATATAGTGGCTGTGGGCACATTAAACCTGTCTGTCACACCTCAGAAATCAGAATTTCAAAGAATTACAATATGTGCTGGAGGACAGTTTAGTCAATACACATACGCTCTCTACATATTACGAAAAGGCGCAATCTGCCCGGCTTATCCCTTTTGCAACAACAGCATATGTGTAGAAGGGTCATTAACAAACTGGCCGATATGGACAGGAATGCCATGTGGAAATAGGTAACGAATGACGAATCTATATATTTAAAACACTAAGCTGTTTTTTGTACACACGAGATTGTGAAAACGACTTAACCGATTGGCTTCGTAAATCATTCTAACGAAAGCTCTTGGCATGCAGATTTGCAGGGTGTCTTTCAAATAAACAAATATGTTATTATATATTTTTAAATTTATAAACAAAACTGCAAAATTATTGGCTCAAGCGCATGCGCAGAATCACCTTGGTTAATGACAGACATGGCGGATGTCCACCGCGTTTTAATGTAATAGTTATTTATAAGAATTATAATAAAGGAAGGGAATATCGAATATGAAGTTTCCACGATATAAACAGGAATAGAATATTATAAAGGACGGGAAATGTAGAAGAACTTATACTGACTGTTGAGTGTGAATGTTGCTTAAGTACCTTAATATTGCGCTACAACACCAGTGATTCGGTAGCTCAGATGGCAGCGCTCAAGTCTTAGTATGTGCATCGCCCAATGGGAGCAGTTCGAATCCCACATCCGCCACATATTTTTATTTCCCAATTATTCTTTCTGGCTATTGGTAATACATTGTCTTAACATATTTTACTTTTATTATTCCCGTAAAGTAAGGAATTCTCCACGAATTACGTTTCCATACACTTTTAAATGATTAAATAAAATATGGCCATAATCGCTTTCGCCATGAGAGACAATTGACGAACATAATTCATTTGATGGACTCAGACATCGTGGTCACTCATCCCCGTCTACTTTAGTGTGTGTGTGTGTGTGTGTGTGTCAAATTTTCTCTGATAACCTGTGTTATTGTGATGGCTGTACTGATGTGTGCATTTGTAATTAAAGTGGGGAATGGGAAATTGACGACCGAGGCTTTAAGTTAGGAACTATCCCGGTATTTACCTGCAGTGGAAGTGGCAAACCACGGAAAAGCACATCCTAGATTGTTGAGATGGGAATCGAACCTTGCCCTTCTTAGTTTTGCCTCAAGAGTGCGCCCCGTTCCAGCCCTCAGACCAGAATTACATTTCTAGAGAAATGGCGGATAAAGGATCCTCCGTATCGTAGTGTGATCTTTGTTTTTTAGAATTAAAAAGAGGGGATTGAAGAACTTCAACAGGCGTTTGAGTTCGTTTGTTGTTTAAGTAACTTAATATTGCTTTCGAAGTCTGTTGACTGGGTGGCTCAGGGGTAACATTGCGGACCCAGGAATGAATTTAGCATAGTCGAAGGAGTTCACATCTCACCTCAGACATGTATTTCTATTTCCTAATTATTCTTTCTGGCTATTGGTAATTCATTGTCTTAACATATTTTACTTTTATTATTCCCGTACAGTAAGGAATTATCCTCGATTTGCATTGCCATATACTTTTAAATTATTAAATAAAAGATGGCCACAATCGCTTTCGCCATGAGACACAATTGACGAATATAATTCATTTGATGGACTCAGACATCGTGGTCACTCAGGCCCGTCTACTTTGGTGTGTGTGTAAATTTTTCTATGATAACCTGTGTTATTGTGATGCCTTTACTGATGTGTGCATTTGTAATTCATGTGGGGAATGGAGAATTGACGACCGAGGCTTTAAGTTAGGAACTATCCCGGTATTTACCTTCAGTGGACGTGGCAAACCACGGAAAACCACATGCCAGATTGTTGAAATAGGAATCTAACCTTGCTCTCCTTAGTTTTGCCTCAAGAGTGCACCCCGTACCAGTCCTCAGACCAGAATTAAATTTCTTGGCAAACCAGGGCTCGAACCCGGAATCCGGGGCGATAGCTCAGAATTTAGCCTTAAGATTTGGCTTCCCTGTGTTTATACGATTTTTGACAAGCACTGAACATATAGTCTAACCCTTAAACTCTCCATTACGGTGGCTGTCGAAGTGAGTCTATGCTCATTCCAGTAGTTGGCGAAGTATGCTCCCTTGCTTAATTTACTGTCATGGAAATGCAAAGGATTGTACCTACAACAGGTGCTGGAAATTGCTTTTTTAAGCAGTTTCGTACTGTTTATTCCAAAATGCAGAACGTCATCCTGAGCTGCGTCTGCAAGCAAATTGCAAAAATTGGTGTTGGCATGAATAATTATAAGGATTTTATTATTGGCGATCAGTATCATCGCATTCTCATCAGCAACAAACTTGAGAATGAAAGTATCTGAACTTCACTGTATAAATGAATATTATTGTTTAATGATTATTTGTTTAGAGTACATAACAATGACTCTAACCACGCTGTTGATTTTGGCAATGGAAGTATTATGTGCCATTTAATATTTGGCGGCTGCGTTGATGCAGGCCACTATAGTGTTATTGAATATGACGCTAATTTGGAGAAAAATGCTACAATAAATATATCCATTTGACGAAAAAGAACATTAGCCACAAAAAAGTGGGAAATCGAAGAAAAATACGAAGCCACTTTTAAAATCTAATATAAATATGCCATTTCAGAAACAATTCCAGATATTATGCCGTACAGTGTAGGATCCTTGACGAACAAATGTAAACATTGTTCTGCACTGTATTTCTGTAGCGAGAAATCTACGCTTGGTTACTTTGACCTTTGGTGTTGTAATGGCAAAATTGATCTTACTAAATATAAAATATTTGACAGACTGCAACAATTTTTCACTGGAAATGATACCTCAAGGAATTTAGGAGAGAATAATCGGCAGTACAACAAATGCTATATCCTTGGTTTCATTTGGTGCCAATGTCACTGTGCCACATGCATACGGTCCATATTGTTTTAAAATGTATGGAATTGCACATCATCGCATTTCTTCGTTAATGTATATTCCAAAATTATAAGCGACGGTTCTTGCGGCCAGTTGTATATATTAGACTCCTCAGAATTCTTGAATTCCTTGGAATTAAGTGATTTGCTTCCACATACTCCAAACGATTGACCCATAGTTATGCTCCTTAGAAAACTGAAGTTTCCTAAGGGCTCATAAATACTACCATATTAATTATAAGAAATGTGTACGAAAATTGCTTGAATTTGGAAATAATAAGTGCAGTTAAAATCAGGCGGATGATCTAACCCTTCGATTTGATTCCATATTAATTATAAGAAATATGCATGAAAATGCTTGGATTTGGAAATAAGTGCAGTTAAAATTAGGCAGAGAGGTCTAATCCTTCGACTTGATTTAACACCATAGGATAAACCAATCAATTTCTTTTAAGAGGCAACATTTTCCGATTCGCTTGGCATACTTTATCACAATCAATAAAGCTCAATGGGGAACTCTGGAATCTTTTGACGCTCTTAAAGTATCAATAGCGCCAAAAAATAATTGTACAAAGAACGTACAATGAAGAAAATGGAAATTGCAACATCCAGAAGGAGTGGTGCTACATTGCTGCAATTGAACATACAGGACGAGTGTTCGGTTGTGATTCCATGATTACACTTTCAGGGCAATCTGACCGCAAGTTTAGACAACAATCAATACTGGATGTGCCCACCACGAGCTGCAATACATTGATGAATTCGGCGAGGCATGGAGTCAATAAGGCCCTGGATCGCTTCCTGAGGAATTGTGGCCCATGCTTGCTGCACTGCATGGGTCAGTTATTCCAGAGTTATGGGTGGCTGAGGACGGTTGGCCAGTTGTCGACCCATCATGTCCCACACATGCTCAATAGGGCTGAGGTCCGGGGATCTGGAGGGCCATTCTAAGGTTGTGATGTCTGGAGATGCGTGCAGTGTGAACCCGGGCATTGTCCTGCTGAAACATCCCATTACCAATGTTCGCCATCATAGGGACAACCACTGGATTGAGTACCCTATCAACATACTGTCGAGCAGTCATAGTGCCCTCAACAGGCACTAATTGTGATTTCACATTAACGCCAAGAGCTCCCCAGACCATAATGCTTGGTGTTGGCCCCGTGTGCCTCTCGACAATAAGGTCTGGGCGGCTCCTCTTCCCGGTATGTCGGTGCACACGATTCTGGCGATCACTGCGGGCAAGACAGAAGCGCGATTCATCACTAAAGACGACCCTATGCCATTCGTCGACCCACGTCGATCGTTCTCGACACCAGGCCAGCCTTACACGTCGCTGTTGTGGGGTCAATGGAACACCTTCTGCAGGGACACGGGATCGTAAGCCAGCTGCACGCAGGCGATTACCAACTGTTAGTTGTGTAACGTGGGGTGCCACAGCTGCTCGAATTTGCGCTGTTGTTGCATGGGGTTCCATCTGGGCCATCCGAATGATGCGGCGATCCTCTCTCACAGTTGTCTGTCGCTGTGGGCCTGTGCCAGGTCTACGAGTGTGGGTACCTTTATTTGACCACTGCTGCCATACACGTTGTACCGTAGATGCCTGTCGGCCAACACGTGCAGCGCCAGTGCTTAGCGATAATCCAGCCTCACACAGCCCAATTATCCGACCCTTCTCAAACGGCGACAGGTGTTGATAGCGTGCTCTTCTCTGTCGTCGAGGCATGTTTGACGGGGAACACTTAACTGCACAGACTGCAAGTCAACTACGCTACACCGGTGTCCGTATACTGGAGTTGAATCCTCCGCGACCAATCACGTGGGGAGACCTGTAGCAACAATCCAATGGGTCTGAAACTTTGATCGTTTACATACCTACAAGGCATCGTTCCATATCTTGAAAATCAACACAAACGACCAATGCCTTCATGGTGTTGCAATTTCCATTTTCTTCAGTGTATATAAGAAAATTCTTCAGTAAATATTTTCTTATTGACCGTCATGTATTGACGGGTTTCAACTAGTATGAGATAAAAACAGTTGCACTCAGTTATGCAATGCTGCTGGCGTGCTTTCGTTTTATATGAGACACTTGAGTAATATTACAAAGGACTATTGTAGTTTATATGCGTGTGTATTGTGTTTACTATGAACGGCCGCCTAGACTGTGTTTGTGTGCTTATAGTATTATTTATTCATTTCATGTGCATCGTCTACGAATGGATGTATAGGCCTATTTCATTTGAAGGTAAGTAGGCCTAATGTAATCTTATCTTCTTTTGTCGTGTGGCCTCCGGAGAGGTCGAGTTATGGTCTTTCTAGTCGACACCCGTGGGTGACGTGTGCACCGGGACGAGAGATGGAATGATGGAATGATGAAGATGAATTAAACTGGCCAAGGATGTGGAAGGAAGCGGCTGTGGCCTGTCAGAAGGTACTGTTCCAGCATTTGCCTGGTGTTTAACATGGGAAATCACGGAAAACCATTTCAAGGGCGGCCGACAGGGACTCGAAGCCACGCGTCTACCGAGTCGGCAGAGAGCTAGGTCCCATGACCTAACGCTGCGCTTTAGCGAGCGTAGCCACTGCTGTCGGAATCTTATCTTATTATATACCGGTATAATCCAAAACCGAAGTAGTGGCTCGTTAATCATCGCTGACATCGCATCTTTGTAACCCAAGGGCTATGAAACTGAAATCTTGCATGTTGATTACTCTCAGTGTGTAAGTGCTCACTAAGAATTATTCTTAGAATATTCAAGCTTTAAGACAGGGTCTGTTCGGCCATTTGGCACTCATGCATGGGTTAATATCAAAGGCGTGTGCAGGCGTGAGCCCCTGCTTCGCGAAAGGCGTGTGCGTGCGGGGGAACATACGATTACGTTAGCAAAACCTGAACTCACTTGTCTGTTGTATGAGTATCACTTTAGTAGCGGCATCAAGCAGCAAAAAATGTTTACTTACACAATCCATCATTATGGTAAGAAGCTCTTTTTTCTTATCATTATCGAAAGCTCTTAGAATAAAATGTTATATCTAGTGGTTCTGGTCACTTATAGCTAAACTGTATTAGACATGATTTTTTTTGTTTCTTTATAGGCTACTACAATAAATATTCTCAATGCTATGGGCCAGAACTGCGGATTTGAGAGAAAGAAGCTCACTTGATCATTGGTACTTGATAGTTTCACACATGAACAAAAAATCCAACATGTCGGACAAGTTTAGACTTGCTTTAAGACTGACTATGACGTCATAAAAGAATGGAACTAATACATTATATAAAAAACTGACATCAAAATAAGCTACCAACATAAGGCATTAACATAAGCCACCAACATAAGCCACCAATATAAGCCATCAACATCAGCTACCAATATAAGCCGCCAACATAAGCCACCAACATAAGCCACCAACATGAACCACCAATATAAGCCACCAACATAAGCCACCAACATAAGCCACCAACATAATCCGCCAACATAAGCCATCAACATAAGCCACCAACATAAGCCATCAACATAAGCCAATACATAAGCCATCAACATAAGCCACCCACATAAGCCACCACCATAAGCCATCAACATAAGCACCAACATAAGCCACCAACATAAGCCTCCAACATAAGCCACCAACATAAGCCATCAATATAAGCCACCAACATAAGCCACCAACATAAGCCATCAACATAAGCCACCAACATAAGCCACCAACATAAGCCATCAATATAAGCCACCAATATAAGCCACCAACATAAGCCACCAATATAAGCCACCAACATAAGCCACCAACATAAGCCGCCAACATCAGCCGCCAACATAAGCCATCAACATAAGCCACCAAATAAGCCACCCCACCAACATAAGCCACCAATGTAAGCCACCAACATAAGCCACCAACATAAGCCACCAAAATAAGCCACCAACATAAGTCACCAATATAAGCCACCAACATAAGCCACCAACATAAGCCACCAATATAAGCCATCAACATAAGCCACCAACATAATCCGCTAGCATAAGCCATCAACTTAAGCCACCAACATAAGCCATCAACATAAGCCAAAACATAAGCCACCAAGATTAGCCACCAACATCAGCCACCAATATAAGCCACCAACATAAGCCACCCACATCAGCCACCAATACAAGCCACCAGCATAAGCCACCAACATCAGCCACCAACATAAGCCACCAACATCATCCTATATAAAATGTCAACACAAAATCACACTTTCACCAGAATTGTTCTGACCTTTCTAGTAGGTAGATCAACTTTACAAGTCAGTTACTACTATGGAATATACTATAACCAATAAAGGCAAACCACGTGCACTGTATCATGGCTACTCCTATAACTATAAGCGGCAAAATGTGAATGGAATCATATTTTGGCAGTGCTCAAAACAAAGGACAACAAAATGTTGAGGTCATCTAAAAAGTAAAAATGGTAAGGTCTTAAGTGTGGGTAATCATCAATGTAGTGTACCAGATAAAACACTGTTGCTGTCAACAAAATATCATGAAAATGCTAAAAAGCAAGTTCAAGAAAATGATATTGCTGCTCAAGATAGTGCATTGTTTGTTGGAAAGCAATTATCATCTCCTCAAAAAGTCATGTTAGGACAGTTGTCAACGTTCAAAAAACCCTTAACACTATCAAAAGCAACACAGACTCTTCAAGAGGTCCCTTTTGAAAAGGAAAGAAAGAAATTGGATAGTTCTAGTGATGTTGAGGATGATGATGATGATGATGATGATGTTGGTGACAATGACTATAATAATTATAATGATAATATTTATAATGATGATGATGATGATGATGAAAAAGAAGAGTATGAGGGTTTAATGTCTATAAAACCATTGCGGCTTCCCCAGTTTTTAAGAACAAGAGTACCTGGAGAATGTTATAAAAGGATCTACAACAAGCGTTGTGTTTAAAATCTATATCAAACAATGATAAAAAGATATAAAAGTTGTATTCAGTGTGTAACTATTGTAAAAAAAACTAAATGAATAAAAATATTGTATGGGTATTGGCTGTTTTTCTTAATTGCTATCCCCATGTCCCACTATTAATGCAATTGTTAACCATCAACAGTCTCTGACTATGTTCATAAAGAGAGTGCCTTAAACAATACACTCTGTCTATGGTTTGTGTAGCAAGTATCATACTAATTCAGTGTGGACAAGCCATGTTAAGGCAATAGTTATGTCAGGTAAGGGATTCGAACCCTTGCTTCCTTGTACAGGAAATTTGATCTTAAGTCAAACACCTTAACCACTCGGCCAACCTGACAGTTACTAATTTAATTAGTCTTGTGGATTTGAGTGTTTACAAAACATTTCCCAGTATACATTGACTAAACCACTTGCTTGTTTTGAAATATAGATTTTGTTTAGTTTTACCATAACATTGCAGTTATGAATATTGTGAACTGGGTGTTTAATATAGGGTTAAAGGCATTTTAAAATAACTTTAGAAAAGCTCTTAGGTATCGTGTCATGGGTTTTAGTAATGCATTACTGTTCGCTGACTAACATTTACCGTTACACAACATTATTTTAGATACACACACTAATACAGTCATCACAATTAACACCGGTTATCAGACAGATTCTACACACACCCAAAGTACACGGGGCTACATGACCGCGTTGTCGCAGCCCCTAAACTAAGGAACCAACCAACCAACCAACATTATTTTGGTGAGCGTACATGTTGTTGTTTGAGTCTTTAGTCGTTTGACTGGTTTGCTGCAGATCTCAATGCCCCTGTCCCGAGCTAATCGTTTCAACTCTATATAGCTACCACACCCTACAATTAAGACTATCTGTTTAACATATTCTAACCTTGGTCTCCCCCTACAAGCTCTTGGGTTCAATTCCTAGCTTTAACACAAAATTTTAAAAGTGGTATGAGGATTAAAACAAGTATACTCAGTCTCGAGTGGTCCAAAATAAGTAGAGAGGGTTTGATCCACACCTCGACCATAAGGCACTGTGTTTTTTTTTAAATAATGATAGCCATTTGTTCAATTTCACATTTCACACATTGCAATTTGTCAATTTTCCATTTGCATTTTTTAAAATGACAGTTTGATGTTTTTTTTTCAATTTCATGATATGAAAACATGGATTTTTCATTTTCATATTTACACATTTGTCAATTTCCCATTTTTACATATATTTTTTTAAATGTTTGTTTAAGGTTTTTAAATTTTGTCTATATGGAAACATGGATTTTCCATTTTGCTGTTTACACATTTTTTATTTATTTTGTGTCTGTTGAAAAACGATATTTCCAAAACAAGATATTTTATTTTTCATTTCATGTTTTTGTAAATGATCTTAATGTGAGTGCTTGACCATGGCAATAGTACAGTCTGTCTATGTGTGTTAGCGGAACCGTAGAGGCTTATTACTACTGCAAGTAAGAATGTTTTACAAAATAACGTATTTGAAAAACAAAACTATAGAAAAAAAATACTATTTACCATTCATATATAAGTGTTAATTCTCCCTTTCCCCACCCTACCTCACCGTATTTTCTCTGGTCAAACAATCAATGCTACCCATACATACACAAGCTTTCTATATATCTCTCTCTATATGTTTTCTCTGTTCCACAAGATAAAAATTATGGTTGCTGGATTGTATCCTGCACTGTTTATGCGACATACCATTGCCAGTTCATAAAACCGTTAGGTAGTTCTCTACACATAGCGATTTTACCACTGCTCTACCTACGCCTTTTGCTTGTTTGGCTTTCTTACAGGCTAGTATGCGATAGCCAGCATTAACTGTATATCAAACCCAGTCCACCTTTGTATTTGTAATCTATGTAATAATTTAAAAAGAGACAAGTGTAATCAGTTTTAAACATTATCTCCGCTTTTTTGTTTGTTTGTTTGTTTGTTTATGACATGCATATTAACCTAAAATCAAACCCTAGTCTACCTTAGTGAAAGGCTAACAGTTTAACCACTGCGTCACCATACCCTTCTTTCTTAGTTTGATTCGTTCTAGGCCTTAGAGCTAGAAATCCAATTACGATCTCCAGTGCAAGAGGCACATGTGCTCACCACTATAGCATGTAATGGTTAGCTGGTAACATTAGACAACCAAAAAAGATTGTATTTCTGTTAGCCAAGCATTTCTGTCATTTGCCTACTGTGTGAGCACTGCCAGCAAGACAGTTTAGTTTAGAACAAGAAAGTGTGTGTGTGTGTATAGATTATTAGCCTCAAGCATTTAAAGCTTGTTGTGTGTAGCAACCATCTTGCTCAGTAACCACTGAGTAAGTTTTAACAGTCAACTCATAAAAACAGCATAGGATAGTTGTGTGTGTGTGTGGTTCATGTACTTGGGAATATGCATTAGCACCATGCGCTAGCTTTACCTTACCCTCTAGAGGTAGAGCGTTATCCCTTCCTTTGGACATGCCAATGACTGCATTCCCCCACAAGTTTTACACTTAAGCCCTTGGCTTGTTCTTGATTAGGTTTGGTTTGCTTTAGGCTTGGTTTGGTTCAGTTGGGTTTGATTCGACTTGGTTCAGTTTGGTTTAATGTAGTCACCATTTTTTTATTTTTTGCTACACTCTTTAACCAATTAATTAATGATAGTCTACTCTTAATTCTTGAATCGATAAATTGAATTTTGTGTACACCGTTTGTCAAGCCATGCCTACAACCTATACTCCCTATGTACTACAGTCAGATCTGAAAACAAGTTCCAATGGTCAAAGACGTGTCAGTCACCATACATGTAGCCTACAATAATTCTTTCTTTACCTAGCTAGGTTTCGTCACTCACAGTAAACATCTAACATTATGGGTTTGCAATATATTAAGAAAATCAAAAGTCCATGATCTTCTTGTTTTGGGTCTTTTTTGGGGAAATTCATAAGCCATAAAAAGAAAGACATCATGTCAAGTTCTGGGGGGACCTTATATGTCAAAAATCCCATTATCAGTTTATAAAATCTCAAGGCCATGCCCTAGCAGTTTTGGATTATTTCAATCAATGAGTCCACCATAGGAAATATCAAAAAAATAAATACCCTTAGAACAAGTCGTCACATGACCCTCTCCGAACAATGCTTCGCAAAATATAAATTCATCCATTGAACATTGAACATGATCGGCGACATCATCCTCGCTTCCCCCTCCCACCATGGTTGCCATATCGTTTGACCTTCAAGTGTCCTCAGCATCTCTGTGCTTTTTTCATTGCCCTGTTGTCAAGTCAAGTCAATGCATTCCAATAAGCTCAAATAACATCCACATCCTGTCAGTCTGCCCCAGCAAGTTTGTTTTCTATACTCACTTCAAGCAATATATAACCAAGTTCTGTTTGTTCTATCTAAAGCCAACTTCATCTGATCAAGGAATTATCATTTGTCATGTCACTCATAATCGTTCACATGCTAAAGACCCCCTTCAGGGGGTTTAGGAATTAGGAATTCCATCATAGGAAAAATCGTAAAACGAACCCTCGACCCGCCGTCTCATCGAAATAGCGAATACTGTATTGGTATATCACCACCGTGGCCAGTAATAGCCTCGTTGAAACACGTGTCCAGTGGTATCGTCTCTTTCTATCTACAACCACTCTTCATGAACATTTTAGACAGATTTAAAAAAATGTTTTAAAAACTAAAATGTTTTCAACATAAATACTATATTGGAAAGGGGGGAGGGGAAGGGCGTCACTCCGAGTCCTACGACCCCTCGTATACGTCTCTGGCGTTATTGGTTTGTGAGATATAACAAAAAGTCTAAAATCATAGTTTTACACCAAAAAATTCTGTTTCTGTCATTCTCAAAAACTTTAACCTATTATCAAAATAGAGAGGGTTTCGAGACAAGCCATTTGACACGTCATAAGACCAAATCCGACCATGCATTCGTGAGATATCGGAAAAAGTCTAAAATCATAGTTTTACCCCCAAAAAGCCTGTTTCCCTCATTCTCAAAACTTTAACCTATTAATAACATATATAGGGCTTCGAGACAAGTGATTTAACACGTCACACGTCCAAATCCGACCTTGCGTTCGAGAGATATCGGCAAACTTCGTAGGAAAGTAGGCGACTGTCTGGTTCTCTCCTCACCACCAAAACCCCTTCTTATCAATCATTTTTTTTCAAAGAGCTCACCCTCTTACAAAAATCCCAAGTGCGCATGCGTAAAAAAACAGAAACAAAAATGTTGATCCATAGCGGCTTCCAGCAAAACGCATGCGCTATATGAGCAACAACCTTTAAGTTCATTTTAGCAGCGCACCTTATACATGTCGCATTTGAAAGGAGACTTTCACAAAAAAAATTACAATTTCACCCCCTAGTAGGGGTAGGTTTTATTTAGGGGTCGAAATGAGTGGTCCATTGGAAGGAGGACGTCAACCCGAGTCCAACGACACCTCATTTGTCAAAATCGGACCATGCGTTCGAGAGATATTGACTTTGCCCCTGAATGTATTGCGGGTTAGTATGTGACGTCAGAGGGAGAGGTGGTGGGGGGTATTAGAATCGGCCTTACTCCACTACTCTCATACAATATTGAGATTTGAAGTTTAATAAGTGAACATTTATTAAGAACAGGTCGCTTACTATATATTGTGGAAAGTCGAGCGCTTAAATATTCACCGTTTCGACAATATCAGCCTGTCAAGTCACATTTCCAAAGTGTTGGAAATAGAGCTGAAGATTATTATAAATTGCAAAGTGAAGTTGACGAACGCAGTTCAAGTGAAAAGTGGCGGAGGTCTTTTAATATTGGCGCAACACATAAACATAATTAGAATGACTATAATTATTCTTCAAACATTATCATTCAACTTAATTAATATTGTTGATATGATGAACTAAACAGTCATGCGCCGGAGACATATTCAATAACAGGAGTTAAGATACAACGATGGAGCTTCGTTAGACAACGTATTCTTGAATACAGACGTGCATTTCCGTCAGTCTACGAACACTAATATAACATCAATTAGCAATGGAAACATTTCATTCACTATTTGTATGAATATTTCCATAATTATATTCCAATGATGAAGCCGATACATATTTACGACGGAGAATGGAGAACTTACAGAAGAGATTTGTCAAGATGCTAGGGAAAGGTAACCCAGCAACCCAGAAGAATTTGCCAGAAGGATGTCGTTCGAGCCCAGCCGAATGTTGGTGAATTCCAGAGAGAGACGTTTCTTATCTCTGAGGTCGCAGATCTGAGGTTCGAATGCAGATCCATATCAGTGTCTTGTACTGAGGAAACATCTGAAGTATTGTGGCAATACTTACATTGATCTTCAAGTTTTCGCCTAAATAAGGTATTAGTGTATCTCAATTGTTATATAGAGCTTGATTAGTGACATTCTGAGCCAGCGATCTTATTCCATATTTTCAGCGACCTTATTCCATATTTATATATTTTCACATTTCATGTATTTCAGTGCTTTTATGTATTTTACACTTCAGATGTGTGTTGAGTTTTTATGCTGCAAGATTATTTAGAAGATGATTGCATTTCATCTATTTTTCATTTTTATTCTACGGATCAGTTGTGAAACTGACATTAAAATTTTTGTCTGAGGAATCATATTGCCTCATTAGAGACTAGTCGTTTAGACTCTCGAATTTTAATAATTTCATTTAAACCAAGTATTCTGACATTGAGGTTTTGTAGAGCTATGGAGTGCTCAGGCGAGGGAATTCCGCATTTTAAGGAAGTCAAAGTATTGTTGTTCTTTGATAAAAGGCATGTATCATGATAAGAGCCGTTGTATACAAGTAGATCAGTTCTTGTGAATTAACGATTTAGCTGTGTTAACAGTAGGGTTTCAGCGGAAATACAACTTGAGAAAGATTGTCTACTCACGTCTATAACACAATTATTAAATTTTTATTAAACCCGATTTTGTGTAATTAAGTACAGTTCACCTTAATCAGTCGACATGAATTATCCCGACAGTGTACTGAAACCTATATAAGACGAGGTGTATGCAGTATATTAAAACAACAGAGCGTTATAGAAGGATGGTTATGTGAAAACCAGTGTATATATTTAGTTAAGATTTTTGTTGTAACCGAGAAGTTAGAATCTCGAAAGTGTCGCGTTAGCAACACTAGATAATGGGTATTAATATAAACATATTACATGTAAATAATTTTTGTGGAAATTATTTAATTAGTTAAACAATTTAATATGATTTTAATCAATTGTTTTGGAACATTGTGTGTTTATGAGCGGATGTTTTTGGTGTGAATGATTTTTCATTGTTAAGAGAAGATGTGGAACCGTATTGGTCAAGAACAATAACGGAGTGCGAATGAAAGAGTGTATAAGAATTTTAGAATGATTGGTTAAGAAACACAGCAGTTATATGAACTTTTGTAAGATCTAAATGTTAATTTTTACGTGTTTTATAAATGCACACAAGCTGCCTCCGTGGGCTAGCAAGCATGAGTCACCGTTAGCATTGGAGAGCGATGATATAATATAGCAGGTGTAGACCAACTGCCTCCCATTTATTGTATAAACCAGTTTTGAGTACGACATGATGCCAGTGTTTCATTGATGAAACAAAGCCATGGCACGTGCGTTCTGCAAACGCAGGTTTGTGAATGAAAACATGTGTATGGAATGCCATTCAGAGGCTTCACTAAACGTTTTTTTTATTTCTACGCAGTGCAGGCCTATAACAAGCAAAGTTTTATACTCATAATTTTTATTACAGCATTGTAGTAATATGTAGAGTTGAAAGGAGGTGTGAATGATTGCGTGTTTTTAATTTTAATGTCTATTGTTAAATTCATTTGTTGTTATTCGGTTTATAGTAGATTAGTTTACCTTTTTGTTAATAAATTTGTCCAGACTGTTTTCCATTGTTGTTGGAGTGTGATTCATTTTAAGTATAAGGGGCAGAGTATTGTGGATGTAGTGTAGGCGAAGCTGAGTCCCAGTCCCCGAGGTAAGTAAAGGTGAGTGCCCCGTGTAGTTGGTTGTTGATCCACAATATTCTGTTAAATGCTGTCTGTAAATCCCTAAAGACCATGTTGGAAGCGATTTCTAATGTTGTATTTGCCGTAGCAATTAGAAATAGGCAATCCAGCGGGGGCAATGGATATTCCAACGGGATCCTTTCCGGATTATCGGGTACATTAGATGACTCTATGGCCTATATATTTAACAAACCAACATGGCGACCATCCGAAATATTTAGTCGGCTCTGAATATCTACGAATCTAACATGGCGGTGACGCGAATTATAAATATTCACACGGACGTTTCTCGCAATTTAACCATCCGAGTGCAGTGAAACTTGGTACAGTAAATCCTTATACGAATGTTAATCCACTGGCATCTAATTCTTTCAATTGATTCCATAACCACAAAATGGCAGCTGTGCGAAATTTTAAAATCTCCTTGTTACTTCTTGTGTCCAAATCATGTGATTGAAGTTTGAATGCTACACGTGCACAATAATCTTCATGTAACAGTACATAACTCCAGGACCTACAAATATAAAATCCAACATGGCGACCATCCGAAATATTTAGTCGGTTCTCAATATCTACGAATCTATTACAGCAATCAAACTGATTTTTTTATGTTCATAGGGGCTATGAACTTAAGTTCACCTATAGGACTGTAAATAACCTGGTGATCACAAATCCAATATGGCGGCGACGCGAATTAGAAATATTCACATGGACGTTTCTCGCAATTTAACCATCCGAGTGCAGTGAAACTTTGTACAGTAAATCCTTATACGAATGTTAATCCACTGGCATGTAATTTATTTCAATTGTTTCCATAACCACAAGATGGCAGCTGTGCGAAATTTTAAAATCTCTTTGTTACTTCTTGTGTCCTAATCATGCGATTGAAGTTTGAATGCTACACGTACACAATAATCTTCATGTTACAGTACATAACTCTAGGACCTACAAATATAAAATCCAACATGGCGACCATCCGAAATATTTAGTCGGTTCTCAATATCTACGAATCTATTACAGAAATCAAACTGAAAGTTTGTATGTAGATAGAGGCAATTAACATAAGTAGGATATATGAAAATAGGCTGTACAGTTCTTCACGGAACTAGTTGTTATACTTGTGGTCACACTATCATTATGCAAGGTTTCGTCACTGATGTGGAACTATCTAACGGTATGTTGCATCTTCACGCAAAATTGTATCTGCCGCATAGATTTTGGTCGGTTCCTCAGTTTAGAGGCTGCGACAACGCGGTCATGTAACCCTGTGTACTTTGGGTGAGTGTAGAATCTGTCTGATAAACGGTGTTAATTGTGATGGCTGTATTAGTCTGTAATTCAGGTAAGGACTGCAAACGATCAATTTCAAGCCGTAGTTCCTAATGTTGCTACCAGATACTACCTTCAACTACACATAGCTTTGAACTTGGCTACTAGATGCCACCGCACTCAGCCACTCGCAACGAACGTTGGATCTTCCCCACCAAAGGAGATCATACTGAGGGATTTTTAGCGCTCTTAGAAAATCCGACGACTTCGGCCGGCTTTGAACCCGCGAACTTGGGCAAAGATGTTCCGCATGCAACCAGTTACGTCACCGAAGCAGCTTCTCACTTAGTCAGATGGAAAACTGAATGCAATCTCGTGCAAGTGCGTTGTCATGGCAACGTCTGATGGCTCATCCCTCATCAATTTAGTAGTGTTGTCATGGCAACCTCTGATAGCTCTTGGCATTTTCTTATAATTCCGAAATCATTTTTCTCAACCCTTGGCTTAATGGTGGGTCATATCAAAAATTCTTTCAGACAAAACTTTTAGCTAATTATTAGGGGAATATTGTCCATTTTGTACGGATTTTATATTTTGCTTATTGAGAGAGATTTGAATAATGTTTCCCGAATACCCACCTTTTCCCACCCCTTTGGCCAATGGTTGGTGCTATCAAAAAACTCCTCAAGCATACATTTTTGGGCCTTATCCGACACACATATATATATTTATGTACATATATCACTTTCTTGTGGACACGATATCTTCCGAAATTTCGCACCAATTACTTTGAATTTTTTACATAATATGTATCCCTATAAAATCTCGGTCGAGTTCGTTAATGGGCTAAATCGGTCGAAGGGGGTGAAAATGGGAGGCTTTTTCTAAAGAGTGAAATATCGCGATAACTCTCTTAATATTTGAAATATCGAATCCATTCAAAGTTCATACTATGTGTCGTATGAAGACCAAAAATTTATGTTTGAATAGTTTTTTGATAGCACCAACCATTGGCCAAAGGGGTGGGAAAAAGTGGATTTATCGGGAAACATTAAACATATTTCTCTTAATAGGCACAATATCAAAACCGTACGAAATGGACAATATTCCCTTAATAATTACCTAAAACTTTTGTCTGAAAGAATTTTTGATATGACCCACCATTACGCCAAGGGATGAACAAAATGATTTCGGAATAAGAAGAAAATGCCAAGAGCCATCAGAGGTTACCATGACAACGCTTCTAAATTGACGAGGGATGCGCTATCAGAGGTTGGCATGACAACGCCACTGCACGATATCACATTCAGTTTTCCATCTAAGTGAGAAGCGGCTTCGGTGACGTAACCGGTAGCATACTGAACTTCTATGTCCAAGTTCGCGGGTTCAAAGCCAGCTGAAGTCGTCGGATTTTCTAAGACCGCTATGAATCCCTCAGTATGCTTTCCTTAGGAGGGGAAGTTCCAACGTTCGTTGCGAGTTGTGGTGGCATCTAGTTGCCAAGTTCACAGCTAGGTGTCGTTGACGGTAGTATTTGGTACCAAAATTGGAAACTACTACTTGAAATTGACCGTCTGCAGTCCTTACCTGAATTACAGACTAATACAGCCATCACAATTAACACCGTTTATCAGACAGATTCTACTCACACCCAAAGTACACGGGATTACATGACCGCGTTGTCGCAGCAACTAAACTGAGGAACCATCCAACTTCTCTGCGGGAGATAAAATGATGCGTGCAGATAGTTCCACATCAGTGCCGTAATCTTGCATAAGATCTGTGTGACCACAAGTATAAAAATGGATCCCAAATGACAAGAAAGTTACCGTCCCCTTAAGACAATAAAATGGTAAAAATATGCATAGAAAGACGAAAACAAAGTTAATTAAGCTACAATTGTAAAATACTTTCAGGCAATAATTGACGACTGATCCTTCTACGAAACCCTGCATATTTTGCCTATTATAGCCTATCCCCTAGTTTGCCCGGTGAAATCTACCTCCTCCTTCCGGCGTGCCGAGAGGATTTTTTAAAATTAAAGTAAGGACTGCAGACATTGAATTTCAAGTAGTTCCTGCTTTTGCCGCCAAACGCCACCGTCAATGACTACTAGTTCGGAACTTGGCTACTAGACGCCACCGCAGTCGACTCCTGGCGGCCACACAAATGTTCAAAGCTTAAATCAAATTACGACTAACCTAATCATCCGATCTCTACCAAATTTTGCAACAAAATACCTTTAAGGGGGCAGCATCCTTTGACAAAACAAATAGGTCATCAGCCTAATAGTTTGCGGATGGCGGCCATCTTTGTGTGAAAATCGATTGCCCCTATTAATTCGAACACGGTGAAACCGAATGGAACGAAATTTGGTACAGAGGTAGTACTAGCAAAGGGCACCCCAGTGTCATGTTTTATATCGCCGCCATCTTGACGGAAACGTAATGGCGGCCACACAAATGTTCAAAGCTTAAATCAAATTACGACTAACCTGATCATCCGATCTCTACCAAATTTTGCAACAACATACCTTTATGGAGGGAGCATCTTTCGACGAATCTAATAGGTCATTAGCCTAATAGTTTGCGTATGGCGGCCATCTTTGTGTCAAAATCGATTACCCCTATTAATTCGAACACGGTGAAACCGAATGGAATGAAATTTGGTACAGAGGTAGCACTAGCAAAGGGCACCCCAGCGTCATGTTTTATATCGCAGCCATCTTGACGGAAACGTAATGGCGGCCACCCAAATGTTCAAAGCTTAAATCAAATTACGACTAACCTAATCATCCGATCTCCACCAAATTTTGCAACGACATACCTTTATGGAGGGAGCATCCTTTCACAAATCTAATAGGTCATTAGCCTAATAGTTCGCGGATGGCGGCCATCTTTGCGTCAAAATCGATTACCCCTATTAATTCGAACACGGTGAAACCGAATATAATGAAATTTGCTACAGAGGTAGCAAAGGGCACCTCAGTGTCAGGTTTTATATCGCCGCCATCTTGACGGAAACGTAATGGCAGCCACACAAATATTCAAAGCTTAAATCAAATTACGATTAACCTAATCATCCGTTCTCTACCAAATTTTGCATCAACATACCATTATGGAGGAGCATCCTTTGACCAAACTAATAGGTTATTAGCCTAATATTTTGTGGATGGCGGCCATCTTTGTGTGAAAACCGATTCCCCTATTAATTCGAACACGGTGAAACCGAATGGAACGAAATTTGGTACAGAGGTAGCACTAGAAAAGGCCACCTCAGTGTCATGTTTTATATCACCGCCATCTTGACGGAAACGTAATCGCGGCCACCCAAATGTTGAAGGCTAAAATGTAATTACGACCAACCTAATAATCTAGTCTCTACCAAATTTTGCAACAAAAAAATCTTTATGTGGGAAGCATATTCTGACCAAACTGCTAGATCATCAGCCCAATAGTTTGCAGATGGTGGCCAAGTATGTGTGCAAATCGATTCCCCTATCAATTGAAACACGGTGAAACCGAATTGAACGAAATTTGGTACAGAGGTTTTATATCGCCGCCATCTTGACGGAAACGGTATGACGGCCACCCAAATGTTAAAGGCTTAAATCTAATTTCGACCATCCTAATAATTTGATCTACCGGATTTTGCAACAACATGCCTTTTTGTGGAAAGCATCTTATGACTGACTACAAGGTCATCAGCCCAATAGTTTGCAAATAGCGGCCATGTATGTGTGCAAATCCATTCCCCAGATCAATTCAAACACGGTGAAACCGAATTGAATGAATTTTTTTACAGAGGTAGCACTAGCAAAGGGCACCTCATATTCATGTTTAATATCCCTATAGCACGTTGTATTTCAACAAGCTACTACAACCAACATTCAATTATACTCCTTGAAAAGGACAAAGAGTTATAACAATACCCATGCATTTAGGAGAAAGTAGGCTATATGTTCTTTACTGAACATCTTGTTCGTATGTCGCGTCACTCTGCGTCACTTTCTACTTAATGTTAAAATGTAGATAAGGTCTTGAAGTTTACGCCTGTTATAAGACTTTTTGCATCTTTTTGCAACTTACTTAGTTATTTTACGTTTTAGAAGATGCTGCACAACCAGTTCTCACACGTTTACAACTGTTTGAAGCATTGGGTTCGACGATTATGTCAAAAGTGGAACTTTGTGACTATGTTAAAAGTAAGTTATGGGTAGAAAATTGTTCTGAAGAGATAACTGAATGCTCTATCCAACTCCTATTCATAGACATTTTTGCATGTGTAGACGTAGCTTAATAAAAGTCTTAACGGATGTTTATTATGAAGTAAACAAATTTTATACGTTGCTTTCACTCTAAAATTTATGATTAAAACGTAAAAATAATATTGTCCCCCTAGATTTTGATTTTGACCCACTGTGCCTTGCTCTATTACTTAGGTTTAATTTTTAGCCTACTTTTCTCATTTTGCAAAAATGAGGAAAAAGTAGACTTATGAGATCGATCCGGGAAAATGTCTGTCTGTCTGTCTGTCTGTCTGTCTGTCCTTCTGTCTGTCTGTCTGGCTGTGTGTGTGTGTCCCCCTACCAACTCCCAAACGGCTGCAGCAATCAAAACCAAATTTAGTATGAGTAAAGATGTGCACCGGAATACCTCACGTCCATATTTGAAAATGATGTCAGTGCTACCAACTGCTGAAAAAACGCACTAGAAATTTGAGCTCCATGTTGGATATCTTGCAAGGTATGCATGGGAGCTATTCCAAAATTGGCACACATGTAGATAAGACTATTTCAGTTTAATTTCCAGGAGGCCAACCATGACAGTGTTGCCAAACTAATTTTAAGCCTTCTGATAGGTCCAATGTTTAAATGCATATAACTTCTACACTATCAATTGGATTTCAACCAAATTATGTATGTAATATCTGTACATAAACAGATATGACTGAGCATATTATTCAGGCCACCAGGGCTGCCAACTGTTAATAATTGCTCTCTCTATTTTTTTCATCCAAATACCTATGCAAGCCAACAGCTTTAAACTACGCACACGTATATTCTGACATTTTAGATTAATTTGGAGTAACTTATATACGTCAGTTCTGCCAACATGATTATAAGCTAATAGTACCAATTTTTAAATACATGTAACTTCTTTACTATCAGTTCGATTTCAACCAAATTTCGTATGTGCTATGTGTACCATAACAGATATGACTGTATGTATTGTTAAGAGCAATCAGGGCTGCCAACTGTTAATAAACGCTGTCTATATTTTTTTACCCTAATATCAATATATCAGAAAGTATGCGAGCCAACCGCTCTATACTTTGCACACGTATAGCACCTGACATTGTAGATTAATTTGGAGTAATTAATACAAGGCAGTGCTGCCAACATGATTCTATGCCTGCTGATATATCCAATTTTAAAATGCATGTAAGTTCTATACTAACAAATGGATTTCATCCAAAATTGGCACAACAAATATAATATTTCAGATTATTCCTGACCAGCACATGCATGGTAATGTTGGCAACATGCTTTTACGCGTGCTGATAGATCCAGTGTCTAACTGCATGTAACGTCCATTGGACTTCAACCTAATTTTGTATTCTGTACCTTAAGAGATGGAACTAAGAATATATTCAGTCACCAGGGCTGCCAACTGTAGTGCTCTATTAGGCTACATTATACCAGGTATATTTTGAACTAATTAGATATTTCGATATTACCAACTTAATTTCGTCATTATTCTAGATAGGTTCATATTCTGTAGAATAATCATTGGCATGAAAAGTAGGCTGTATAGTTCTTCACGGAACTTCTTGTTCCTTTCGATTTTACTTTAAACCTTTGTTCTGGCTTACTTTCTGTGGAAGTCATCTTCCTTTCGATTCGGAATCTTGGGCCCAGCACGCATCGAAAGAAGTATTCCTTCCTCGTTCCCTACGTAATCCTGTTTAGTTTTTGTTGTTTTTGCTTCCACTGTATTCCTCATATCTCTGCTATTTTGTTTAACGTAAAAGCACAAAGCGGTGCAAATGGTATAACAGAGCGTGGTTTCGCGCGAAATCGTCCCCTTAAGTTACCAAACTTATATTTTTTTTCAATTATTACAATGTTGTCTTTCTGAGTTTAAGATACCTGTACTGAATTGTTCCCCCATCCCCGAAGAAAGTCTGGAGTGTGAAAGCATTTCTCGAGTGAACAAGAGACATTCAAGGAATCTAGTTCCGAGGTGAAGAGTGCAACAAGTTAGTGAGTACTTCGCAACGCTGGAATAGCACACATTACGGTATTGTGACCTTTATTTTACTAAGTTAAAGTGTTTTACTTTTCTCCTTGTCTATTGTCATGTCTAAGTCAGAATTCCCACCCGTCAAAAAGGAGTTAAATTTTATGGGCCTTGAATCCTTAACAATGCCCACGCCACTATTGCAAGATACGACACAGGACCTGCTAATGATAGATCTTCCCCTTTTAGATTGCTCCATCACCCCTGTTGGTACTGTTAATAGTGCTCGCCACAACGAAAATGTTGCATCAGTAGTGTGTAGGTGGGTTTTGACGTTTTCCGGAGAAAACAATACCTCATCAGTTTTTTGTTTTATCCAACGTGTGGAGGAATTGTGTTATTGTCTCGATATTAATCCCGACAGTATTGTACGTTGCTTACCTATTCCTTTGTCTGGAAAAGCGCTGATGTGGCATCGCACTTCTCCAAATTTTTATAAGTCATGGGACGAATTTGTTGGGTGCATTAAGGACCGTTTCACGCCACAAGATTTCAATTTCGCTCTCAAACAAGAAATATACTCCCGTACTCAGGCTCCTGGAGAGATGATCGACGATTATGTAACCGCAGTCCGTCTGTTAGCAGCAAACCTCCCTCAACCCTTTCATCCCAGGGATCTGTTGGAAATTGTATACAGGAATTTAAATCCCACTTATAAATACTTCATTCGGCGTACATCCGTTTTTTCCATCGAAGACATCATATTGCAAGGCCGTGAGTATGAATCAAATGCACGAGCCTGTTCGAACTATACTCCACCTCCAAGAGCCGATAATACGATTTTCCCCGAGTTAGCCTACTCCACCCAGACAACACTGTCTAGCCCAGCTGTCGACCGAACAAAAGACAACACCTTACGGTTTAAGCCGTCCGCTCTCCGTGCTGAGTCCCTTTCTAGGAATTCTAATCTAAACCCCTCTGTGGCCCGTAATTCATCTGCTGTCTCCCGTGAAGGGACTACAAACAACCCAACAACAATCACACGCAATGTTTCTTCTGGTCCCATAACTTGTTGGAACTGTAATGAACTTGGACATCATTTTAAAATGTGTTCTTTAAAACGCCGAAAATTCTGTTTTGGCTGTGGGATGAATGAGGTCGCGACTAGTTCCTGTCCGAATTGTAATTCCAACCAGGAAAACTCATAGGGAGGTGTTCTGAGTTCGACTCCCGGAGCAGTCCTCCATCCAAACTTGACAATGCATCTAATTTTGATGTTGTGTTACAACCAGGAATCTCAGTAAATTTCGATAATGTCTCAGCACCTGCTATTTTGGATACAGGCGCCACCACAAGTTTCATTCACCGTTCAGTGGCAGATAGCATTCGAGCTTCGCAAAAACGTCTCCTACAGAATAAATGTCAGTTCCTCTCTGCGGGATCGTCAGTTATCGACGTTGCCGAAACTATTCTATGTCGCATTAAAATTCACGGATTTTCTTGGAAACATGTTTTTCATGTGGTTAACAATCTCTCCACTCAATGTAATTTAGGAATTGATTTTATGCATAAAACTGGTATGCAGTTGGATTTTATTAACGATTCATTTTGTTTCAAATTTCGCTCAGATAAAATGTTCCCCTTTGAAGAATGTACTTCTAACTACGTTGATGTGTCTCCTGTATTTTCCGTACATCTTCCATTAACTTTGATGTCCGAGCAACGTGATACTCTGAATGATTTAGTTGAGGAATTTTCTGATGTCCTCACAGAAAAGTTAGGTTCTGCTGTAAATCACGAATGCCACATTGACTTGAGCGACAATGTACCTGTTCGAAGTCCTCCATTTCCTTGTAATCCACCCAAGCTCTTGGCCATGAAAAAGTATATCAATGATTTGCAAGATCGGGGAGTAGTAGTTCCTTCCAAATCAGCTTATGGGTCTCCTGCTTTCTTAATTCCCAAGAAAGAAGAGGGCGAGTACCGGCTAGTCGTAGACTACCGAAAATTGAACAAGAAGGTAGTCTTTGATAATTTCCCACTGCCTACTATTGAGAGTGCTTTTCAGCATTTCCACGGGGCCAATGTGTATTCGATGATTGATCTAAATAGTGCATATTATCAGATTCCTTTGGATGCTGAGAGTCGCGACTTCACTGCTTTTAACACCCCTTTTGGATTATATAATTTCACACGTCTCCCGATGGGTATAGCTGTTGGTGCGCAAGTCCTCAGTCGCGTGCTAGACGACATCTTGGGAGACCTGAAGTTCAATTTTGTATTTAATTATCTTGACGATTTAGTCGTATACAGCGTATCTTTTGAGGAACATGTCGTTCATCTTAGGGAAGTTTTCTCCCGCCTCAGAAAGGCCGGTCTCACTATCAATCCAAAAAAGACCTCTTTGGGCTGCACTCAAATTAAATTTCTGGGCCACTTTCTGTCAGCCGATGGTATCCGTGTCATACCCGAGCGCACAGATTGCATTCAGCAGTTACCTGTACCCACCACAGTTAGGGCCTTGAGAAGAGTAATGGGTATGTTCACGTTCTATTCTCGTATTATCAAAAACTTCTCTGACATTTCGGCACCTCTAAATGCTCTCAAAAAGAAGAATGTGAAATTTGTGTGGGGGCCAGAACAGGACAAAGCTATCAATGTTTTGAAAGAAGCCCTTATGTCAGCACCAGTACTGCACACGCCTGATTTCGAATCAGCTTTCTTTTTACATAGTGACGCCAGTGATTTGGCCATTTCTAGTGTTTTGAGCCAGCGTGTGGATGGAAAATTTGCACCAGTGGCCTTCGCGAGTCGTATGTTAAATCAACATGAACGACGTTACTCAATTTTCGAGAAGGAAAGTCTTGCTGTGGTTTTTGGATGTGAAAAATTCAGGACTTTTTTGGAACACCGTCACTTTACTGTTTTTACCGACAATGAGGCTCTGAAATGGAGTCTTTCTCACGTGAAAATGCTTGGACGCATCAACAGGTGGATTTTGAGGTTGTCATCTTTTAAGTTTGATATCAACCACGTAAAAGGGAATGAGAACCCGGTAGCTGACTGCCTGTCACGCATGTTTGAAGAGACCCCTAGGACTCCAATCGAGAGCGTTTCTATCAGTACACCACTTCAAGAAAATCTTTTCCTGTTGCAACATTGTCCTTGGTCATTTGTGGATATCCGGAAATTCCAGTCTGAGGACCCCTTTTGCACTGAACTCCGTGCAAAAATTGCAAACAAAGATCCGGCAGTAAGCAACTTTTGTGTTCGAAATGATGTTATTGGCTATGTTCTTCCTAACTCTTCTAAATTTAGAATTTTTGCTCCATTAGCAGTACGTGATATGCTTTTGACATATTATCAAGATTCTGCACAGGGAACTCATGCAGGGATGCAGCGCACTTTCCGTAAGATATCCGGTGAATTTTATTGGCCCTCAATTAAGGTAGATGCTTTTGCTCATGTCAGAAGATGTTTAACCTGCCAGCGTTCTAAACCTGCACAGAACACTCGTGTAGGCTTCCACCAAGCTGGTATCGTCACTCGTCCCGGCGAACGCCTTTTCATTGATTACTTTGGTCCAGTCGTGAGATCAAAGTCTGGCAATCAAGCCATTTTAACTGTCATTGATGGTTTTTTGAAGTTTGTTTGGTTATTTGCAGTAAAGAATATCACTTCTCAGACTACTATCCATTTCTTGTCTAGTTATATATTTGGAGTTTTTGGTCCTCCCAAGTACCTTGTGTCAGATAACGCCTCTGTGTTCCGTTCCAAAGCTTTTGAAACTATGGTATTTAACTGGGGCATCCAACATATTTTCTTGTCACCGTATCGACCGCAGGGAAATCACGTAGAGCGTTTTCACAAAAACTTGAAGGCTTGTATGTCCGCTTTTCACAATGCCGATCAAACTTCCTGGGATACAAACCTACAGTATTTCAGTCTCGGGTTCAATACCTCTTTCCATTCGTCCGTTCAAACTACTCCAGCTTAATTATTCCTAGGCCGAACGCTTGTCGACCCCTTGCTGCTCAAATGGAATATTGAATATCTTTCCGAACCTTCTCGCACTACCTCTGTTGCTCAAAAATGGGCCATCGCTACCGGTCACCTCAAGAAAGCAAAAGCCAGAATAGCGATGCGTTACAACTTAGGCCGTCGTGATGTTAAATTCCAAATTGGGGACAAAGTTTTGTGTCGTTTACATCCTTTGAGTGACGCTACCAAACAAATTTCCAGTAAGCTGTGCTTACGTTGGTCAACTCCCAAGACTATTGCACGTTTTTTAAATCCTGTCTCAGTTGAGTTAGTGGACGATCACGATAATTCAGTGACTTCGGCCCACGTCACGCAGTTGAAAACATTTGTCAAATGATCTTGTGAATTTCACCTCGCTATAATTTTGTATTTTGGTTTTCCTTTTATTCTAATTGGATGCCCAAGCTCCTTAATAGCCAACCTAGGATGTGTGCCTATTCAGATCTTAATTCGTGTGCTTCCTTTTCATTTATTTCTGTGACAAGACTGGAGACACCCGTGGCCTCTTTCTCGTACGCGAGTGTGTCGTGAATACTTGACATCTCTGTCGAGCTATATCTTTGCCTGAGGCCATCAGCATATACCTGGTCGGTCACTATTTGCAAACCGCACACCTACTCCTCTTTTGTACTGCTCCTCGGCTTAACTCCTATTGTTCGGCGACAGACAAGGACCCTTCAACACTTCCTGCTTTACCTTGTAGGAACTTTGGATTTATTTTAAATTTATTGATGTAATTGACTTTTTGTGTCATGGTTTTGAGATATCATGTACTTTTGTGTCATCTTGGTTTTGATGTTCACTGTGAGGTCATGTATTTTGTTTTGTTTTAAATTGTCAAGTGTTCTTAGAATGTCGTGCTTTGTCTAGCAACCATCCAGACGGGCAGCGAGTAACAACAAGCAGCCTTTGTGTACCTGGGCTGACACGGCTGGGGTCTTCTCGGAACTCGTTAACGGACCAGTCACCCCCCACTGGATCTATACATGGCTTTATTTTCAGCTGCTGAAAAGGGGAGTACTTTCCCTTTCGAAGACATTATGACACTATTGCATATTCCTCGTTGACGCAACGAGTAGTCCTATATACAGGGTGTCCCAATTGTATTTTAGCCTACTTTTCACATTTTGCAAAAATTAGGAAAAAGTAGACTTATGAGATCGGGCAAATGTGTGTCTGTCTGTCTGTCTGTCTGTCTGTCCTTCTGTCTGTCTGTCTGGCTGTGTGTCCCCCCCTATCAACTCCTAAACGGCTGCAGCAATCGAAACAAAATTTGGTAGGAGTAAAGATCTATACCTGAATATCTCACGGCCATATTTGAAAATGATGTCAGTGCTACCAACTGCTAAAAAATCGCAATTGAAATTTGAGCTCCATGTTGGATATCTTGGAAAGTATGAATGGGAGCTATTTCAAAATTGGCACACGTACAGATCATAATATTTCAGTTTAATTTCCAGGAGGCTAAACATGGCAGTGTTGCCAAAATGATTATAAGCCTCCTGATAGGTCCAATTTTCAAATGCATATAACTTCTATACTATCAATTGGAATTCAACCAAATTTCGTATGTTGTATGTGTACATAACCAGATATGACTGAGCGTATTCTTCAGACCTACCAGGGCTGCCAACTGTTAATAAATGCTCCTAATTTATTTTATCCAAATACCAATATATCAGAAAGTATGCAAGCCGACAGCTTTAAACTATGCACACGTATAGTCCCTGACATTCTATATTAATTTGGAGTAACTTATATACGTCAGTGCTACCAACATGATTCTAAGCCTGCTCACAAGTCCAACTTTAAATACATGTAACATCCATACCATCATTTGGATTTCAACCAAATTTCGTATGTGCTATGTGTACCATAACAGATATGACTATGCGTATACTAAGGAGCAACCAGTGCTGCCAACTGTTAATATGTGCTGTCCCTATTTTTGTTACCCTAATATCAATATATCAGAAAGTATGCAAGCCAATAGCTCTAAACTTTGCACACGTATAGTACCTGGCATTCTAGACGAATTTGGAGAAACTAATATACGTCAGTGCTGCCAACATGATTCTAAGCCTGCTGATAGGACCAATTTTAAAATGCATGTAACTTCTATACTAACTACCGGATTTCATTCAAAATTGGCACAACAATAGATCATATTATTTCAGATTATTTCTGACCAATACATGCATGACATTGTTGCCAACATGATTTTACGCGCGCTGTTAGATCCAATGTTTAACTGCATGTAACGTCCATGCTATTCATTGGACTTCAACCAAATTTTGTATTTTGTACCTTAAGAGACGGAACTAAGATTATATTCAGTCATCAGGGCTGCCAACTGTAGTGCTCTATTAGGTTACATTATGCCAGGTATACAGTATTTCGAACTAATTTGAAATTTCGATATTAGCAACTTAATTTCGTCATTATTCTAGATAGGTTCATATTCTGTAGAATAATCATTGGCATGAAAAGTAGGCTGTATAGTTCTTCACGGAACTTCTTGTTTTAAATGTGATCACGATTTATCTTTGTCTGTCTTTTTTCATCAGAGGCTGGAGAGATTTGCAGTCTTGGGGTAACGTCCATCTTGAAGATTTCGACATCCGCATCATCATGAACTAGCAAGAACAATGATCACTATTAATATATGAACTCACTGTATTTCTTTTTGAACGCAGTACTTTTGACGTTAGTGGCTAGTGTTGACGAGCAATGAAGGGGGTACCACCTTCATTTCACGGTCAGATTAGTCCACTGTTCATTTGTTTTGTTGTATTCTTCTAGAGGTCTTTAGTACCCATGTTTTTTTTTTCAGTATTCAATTTTTCCCCCTTTACGATTTTTTTTGCCTCTCTATTTGTACGAAAAAAGAAATTTCCATGGCCTGGAAAATTCCTTTTTTTTTTTGGGAGAGCAGGGGAATTTTGAACCGTTTTTATCAGGTTCATTATTCTTTTGTCATATTATTATTGTTATTATTATTATCATCATTTGCTTGATGTCACAATATTGTGACATACGTTTCTCTGTCTCACCTACTGCGTTTAAACTTAGTAATTCTGCGTAAACGTTTCACCAGATGGTGAAACTTTTCACCCCTACTGACACAGTTTTACCATTGGTTGAAGCATAACTTGTTGCTAAGCTTTGCTTCTCCCATCGGCCCCCTTTATGTTCTGGAGAGGGGGTGTTCGACTTATTTTTCTCGAGCGCGTTACTGCGTTCCTTAAGAGAAGGTTGCTTCCTTCCAATTTTGGGCCGACATATAGACGGACGTGTGTGCACGTGTCGGGCTTTTGCCCGCACCCAGAAAGCAACTAAATGTAAGTACGATTCAGTCATTGAATTTATCTAACTTGAGGTCATTCTAAATTTCTGTTTCTCCATATTTTTTCATTTTGTGTCCCCTTTGATTCACTTATAATTTTCCTTTCTTATGATGATGTGAATTCGATCCATGAACCCAAGTCCCTTCGCCTTTGTTTACGTTAGTTTAGCGAAGCCTCTGTGTTTATTTGTCATCCCTCCCTTTCATGTAATCGGTTTTATTTTTGCGTAAATCTCTCAGGTCTGAAATATCTGCTATTTTTCTACGAGGCTTAATTATGCTCTGTATTGCGTCACCAGTTGGTTCGGCGTTCTTTTGTGACGACCTCCGGTGGATTGTCGCATCAGAGCCTTGTTTTTGAGGATGAAATCGGCGAAGTTACGGAGCTGAGTCTCACGTCTTCAGCCAGATCCTCCCTCTGTTTTATTGAAATGTATGTGAGCGATGGTCATCGTGCTAATCACTGTCCATGCCCCACATTACTTTCTTTGTTTCATCGTATGTCGTTGTGATTCGGCATTCCTACCTCTGCGTAAGCCTACATCTTCCTACGAAGCATATTTCTTAGCTGATTGATTTTTTTCTTTTATTTCCTGTCCCGGTAATGTCAAGTAGTTTAATGTAATTTTCATTTCGTTTATTTTTATGTGTTAATTTTGTGTTACTTCCTCCGACTTAGTTATATTACGTAACTCAATGTCATCCCCCACCCCCCGTCTCCCTACATGCGCACTCCTCCACCCCCCACCCTTTCACCTCCTACCCCATGATTTCACAACATCGTGAGCGTCTGAGTTCTGTTTTTGGCGCTGGACATTCTAGTCCAGATCACGTCATCTCTGTAAGTAGTCGTTCTTGTAATCTATCCCACAAATTACTTTAATTTCTTTAATTTTGCTTCGTCTTTTTAAAGTTTTATTATTGAATCGCGTTTCCAATTAGTTGCTATTATGATTTGAATTTATTTCTAGATTCCTTTTATTTTATATTTAAGTTGCTCGTGTTTTATTTTCATTTCTAATTTGTAATCAGTACACATGTGGTTATTTTATTATTAATATATTTTTATTCAGTAAGTACAATATTTGCTTCAGTCTTATGATTTCTCGTATTTGAGTTCCTCGTTTGTCTTTCGATTCGACTTAGTCTTGACTTCGCACTGTAGCGGAGTTACGACTAACACGGTCTCTGGGACCCTTGCTCTATTACTTAAGTTTAATTTTTCCTTTTGATTTTACTTTAAACCTTTTTTCTGGCTTACTTTCTGTGAAAGTCATCTTTCTTTCGATTCGGAATCTTGGGCCCAGCACGCATCGGAAGAAGTATTCCTTCCTCGTTCCCTACGTAATCCTGTTTAGTTTTTGTTGTTTTTGCTTCCACTGTATTCCTCATATCTCTGCTATTTTGTTTAACGTAAAAGCACAAATCGGTGCAGTATATGATATCTGATAACATTTAATGTAAATTCTTTGTATGTATTAAGTTTTTTTATTAGTAATCTCTGCCCCCTTGTCATATTTCTCGATTTGCAGGAAATATTATCAACTTAACAGCCTAAGAAACATATGTTTTTGTAAACAAATCTATTAATTTTTATAACCAGGTGTTAGACAATAATGGTTCGATAACAATGGTCCAAAAGTTTTGGACCTTTTGACATATTGCCTGATTTGCAAGCAACTTAGCAATTAAAGACACACTTTTGTTAACAAGTTTGCTAACCAGGTGAAGAAACAGCCGCATATGTTATGGAAACTTTAATAAATTTACATATTCCATTGGGGGCAGCAAAGTTGCCTTTTTTGGCCCAGCGGCGTCAAGTACCCTAAGTATGGACCTGACTGCATTATACTCATGCCATTTTTTACGCCGGCTTGCCTTTATGCGATCGTTATTTGTGCCGCGAAATGCTGTACGTTTTTATTTTTAAGGTGTGCAATAGTACAGTGACTCATTTCTTGAGAACAAAGCAATTATTGCTACGAATTAACAGCAATCTACCATTGTAGTTGTAGATTGTAGATTCTTAATCTGCAGTGTTACATTTTCCACAACCCAAGAAATTTATAATACAGTGGTTAAATTGTCCTGCAATGTTTGTGCCGTAATCAAAGCGACTAAGATTCGCATTTTCAATCGAATGTAGGCAGAATGGTCAATTCAATGGTGATAGACTTCATAATGTTGTTTATGATTTCAATGGAACCCTCTTGCAAGGCAGGCAATTTTGGATGCGTAACATGTACTTATGGGACGCCTACATACATTTAAAAAACCTCAAAAGTATTTGCATAAGATTGATTGGATAGTATAGTATTATACACATGATAAAATTAAGCTCGGCTTGATGCTTAATCGTAACAACCAGCAATTTGAAATGGTATGGTACTTCAACAAATTCAAAAAGATATCTGATCATCAGTAACCATGAAAATCATAACTTGTATATTTAGGCCTAATCTGTGCCTTAGTCTGACAATTCAGGGAAAAAGTGTAAAAACGAAAATTACAAATGAAGGGAATAAAATGTACGTTTTAAGTTAAACGGCTGCGTGAGTAGCGCTTTTCCAGGCTCCTATCAACAATCTGGAAGACCTGAACACCATAGCTCCGCTATTTTGCCAAAATATCACCAATTCGACGCAAATCCATCCGTGGCATGCATTGTTAGAAAGGACACAATGTAGTAATTTGATCCTAAAACCCATCTGTATTGAGTGTAGCTGAGTACCTCAATGTATGCTCCACGATGGGGACTGGTTACCAGAATATTCGAAATTTGATTGCCGACGCTGACAGCAGCCATCCCTAGTACAATATTTTCAACACTATCTTCAGGGAAATACCACGTTTGTATCATGTTTCATGCTCCGGGGCACTCATCTCAAAACTAAGGTACCAGTACTCCGAATTAACATTGCTTATACGCACTCGCCTACTGACACCACCCAAGTTATTACATAATCCGGAATTTCACTCAGAGTCAAGTACAAGGGGTGAAGTTTATTCACAAATTGAGCAACAATATTTACAACAATGCCAGTTATTGAATCTAAGGAGGTTAATTTTCCCCTCTTTAAGGGTAGCCTTAACATTCATAAATTTTAAAAACTCAAAAGTATTTGTATTAGATTGGTTAGACAGTATATTATTTACGTTGTAGGTACAAAAGAATACTCACTGGCCTGGAAAAAGTAATCATCCTATGTAAAACGCTGATCTGCGTATTTCTTCGAAGCCTGTCGAGTGACATGACGCACTCGATCTTACAATGTTAGGAAAAATAATACGGCGAAATAGCAATTGTCAATTTTAGAAAACTCTGCGGAATTGTACAATATCTGTTAGTTTATTTTTATCGTCTATTCATTTCATAAACAGAGAAAATCTTGAACATAACGGTCAATTACACATTGAAAGCAGTACTTTGTTTACGTTCGTATCACCACCCCTCTTGTTTCAGTCACGCGGTAGCACCGCCACGAATGCGAATTCCGGTTGTAAGAAGTATGTGATAGGCTATAGTGGTTTAATTAATTTCACTTAGTGGTTAGTAATAATCAACCGAAATACTTTTATTGCCAATACTAATTTTTACTAAAACCATAGGCTCACGCTACTTCGTAGGCTACAGTGTTCTATGATTCTAATAAGAGCCATGCGAAGTGTTTCCGATTGGTTGTGTAGACGAGGAATATCGAGACGATCTTCTGTAACGGCCAGTACAAACTAAATAGATACCGTACCGTATTTGGAAACAGTGCTATTTATATAATTGGTCTGATTCAGATGTACTGTAGGGATATTTGCACAGTTTAATTTAACTTAGTACTTTGGGATTATCTGAAAATATGTCCAGTTATTTAGAAAGTTGGCGAGCTGGACCAACGATACCATTTTAATAAACTATGGTATTTGATTTTTATTTCTGTCGATACCACTAGTCTTTACCTGTTCTTAAGAACTGAACATTACGTCGAAGATCACGAAGAAAGGCGAACTTTTAAGGGGAGTACGTACTGCCTATGCTGCCAATGCTATTTTTCTCATTTTTAGGTACGCTCAGCTTGAAAGCCCTTTGTCCTACATATTTGAAACTTTGTAGTATTGATATACAGAGCTTCTACTATTCATTGTTGGCTTTTGATTTTGGATTAACTGCATAGTTATTTTTGGGGTGATTTTATTTCCAAACTTCAAAAATTACATGAAAATTTTGGGGAATTAAATTTTTTCCTGTCCCCATATATTAACATATCAAAAATAAAGTAGATGTTTTTAAGTGGTCAGGTATAGAAGTATCACTGACATTTATTTCAGATTTCTATCTTATATAGTTTTTTAACTGAGCGTACCTAAAAAAAAAAACAACATCTGAGAAAATTAACATTAAAGATTAACTCATAAAAATCTTACTTGAGATCTAGGTTAGAACCTCCTCATTTTCAGTTATAGCCTCCTGAGTGGATACCTTCATGCTGGGTTCCCTGACTTTCTCTACTGCCTCACTAATAATGTCTGTGAACCTATGAAATCTAGTAGGAGAACTAGGCAAATACAATATAGCACATAGCATGTCACCCCCTGCCTTCCCATTACCATTTGACCTGAGGCCATGCACATTTCGATGATTCACCTCATGTCCACGGTTCACATATTTTTAGGTGAAAAATTCGGTTTCTTTTCCACAAGTTTCACATGAAAGAGCTATGATACAAGCTAGGCCCTTACGAAATGCTGTCTTTTCATAAACTGTCACACAATCAATATTTTCACAAAATTTGCACTGCTGAAACGATTTCACAGCAGCACACAAGAGCTAAACGTCTATAACCTGGTATCCTACTGAAATTTGTTCACTATTTTGCACCAGTAAAGGCGTTACCTGAATCATACTCCTTACATACCTATACTTTTTCAGAAGCTGCCAGCTTTTTATGACACGAACTTATAGAAGAACTAATTGAACATTAGTCACTGTTGTTTGAGGTTATGGGAGTGGCGGGAAAATACTCATTGCTCGTAACAACAAAAGCGTCAACCTTCTCTGTCTGCAAGCATTTTTCTAAATTGATTCCCATGGCACTTACTTCTGCCGAACTTCTTTATCCTGGGCATATTGAAAACAAACACTTGGAATAGGCCTAACCGTAACAACATCTCTCAACATGCACCAAACTAATCATCATCATCTTCATTTCCCGTTTCCAGCTTCCTGGGTCGGGTTGTGAATTAAGGACCTCCAACGTTTCCTGTCTCTCCACCACTCCTCTCCTGTTTTTAGTACTTCTTCAGGTTTTCCTCCTCTCTTCTCTACACACTCCCACACTGTATCTGCCCATCTCTTTCGGGGCCTTCCTCGTGGTCTCTTCCCTGTCATCTTTTCACAGAAAGTTTTCTTTGGTACTCTCTCTTCTCCCATTCTCATCATATGTCCATACCACTTTAACTTTGTTATTTCTATCCTATCCTGAAGCTTCAATATTCCTGTCCTTTCTCTAATCTCTTCATTTCTAACTCTATCTCTTCTGGTCTTGCCCTCTATACCTCTTAGGAATTTCATCTCCGCGGCTTGTATTCTACTCTCCTCTCTTTTTGTAGTAGTCCACGCTCCAGCTGCGTATGTTAGTATGGGTCTGTAGTAGGTTGAATATAATACATTTTTACATTTCTTTGGGACATCTCGGTTCCACAGAATACCCCTTATGCTCTGGTAAAAACTGTTCGCTTGTTGTATTCTCTTTCCAATTTCCTCAGTTATCCTTCCATCTTCTGTGATCACACTTCCCAAGTACTTGAAACTTTTAACCACTTCTAGAATTTTCCCATTCAATTCTATCTTTCCTCTTCCTTCCTTCCTTCCTCTTGACATTACCATTGTCTTGCTTTTCTCTGTGCTTACTTTCATCCCAAATTTCTCTATTTCTTGATTCCATACATCTAGTTGTTTTGGTACATCCTTTACATCCTCACCCCATATAACTATATCATCTGCAAACAGCATGGCCTTTGTTGCCTCTTGTCCCAATCTCTGTTTAACATTCTTGTGAATTTCATCCATGACTATGATGAATAGTAAGGGGGACAATACACTTCCCTGTCGGAGACCTGTTTCCACTTTAAACCATTCTGTTTCTCCTATACTGGTCTTCACGCTACTCACACAATATTTGTACATAGCTTTTAACATTTGGACATCAGCTCCGTTAACTCTCCTTTTCCTTAATACATTCCAAACCACCTGTCGAGGCACACTGTCGTACGCTTTCTCAATATCAATAAATGTCATCACCATGTCTTTTCCAAATTCCCATCTTTTCTCCATCATTTGCCTTAATGCAAAGATTAGGTCAAATGTTGATCTGTCTTTCCTAAAACCATACTGTTCTTCTTCCATCTCTCCTTCTATCTTCCTCCTCAGTCTGCCTTCCAAAACTCTCTCAAAGATCTTAGCTACATGAGCGATAAGAGTGATCCCTCTGTAGTTATTGCATTCCTTTTTGTCACCTTTCTTAAAAATCGGGATAATTAATCCCTTTCCCCATTCTTCTGGAATCTCTTTCTTCTTCCAAATTATTCTAAATAATCTATACAACCACTGTACACCTATTGGTCCCGCTGCTTTTATCATTTCCGTGGACACCTCATCCTCTCCTGCTGCTTTACCGCTCTTCATCTTCTGTATGGCTTCCTCTATTTCTAGCATAGTGATCTCCTTTTCTTGTTCTTCTTCTTCTTCCATTGTTTCTTCTTGCTCTTTTTCATCTTCCAGTTCAATGTATTTAACATTTAGTAGCTTTGAAAAGTATTCTTCCCATCTTTTTAATATATCATCTCTTTGATACAATATCTGTCCTGCTTCAGTTTTTACAAATTTTGTGTTTTCCCTACCTTTTACACTGTTTTTCACCAATCCATATAGAACCTTTTTACTTCCTTGGATATCCTCCTTCAAAGTTTCCGTGAAACCTTCCCAACTTTTCCTTTTTTCTTCTTGTACAATTTTTTGGCATGCCTTCTTTGCTTCTCTATATTTTTGCCATTTCTCTGCATTTTTACTGCCTATCCACTTCCTCCATGCCATTTGTTTTTCTTTAACAGCTTCCTTTACCCTGTTGTTCCACCAAGGAGTCTCCCTTTCCTTTTTCTTCCCTGATAGTCTTCCACAAGTGTTTACTGCACACTTCGCAAAACAATTTCTAAAACATGCCCATTCCTGTTCGACACTTTTTGCTTCGTCTTTGGGAACAATCACATAAACAATCACAGCGGCATCACACGTTGTCGACAGTAGCACCAATCGCTTAGCAACGAATTGCCTTCAAAACGAGGTTATGTTCATAAATACACCCAAACTTTTTTGAAAGTTATCAAATATTAAAGTCATGCGTGCAGAAGTTGGTGTGGCACTTTTAGATGACAGAGGCCAAGAAATATACAATTTATGGGTATTTGTAATGCGATTTTACCGAAATAAAAAATGTTGTCATGTCGTACACATGCCAAAGAACACCAAAATACTTTAAAACGAATTTCGCAATTTTTTCGAAAATTGAGGTACGGTACGTACTCCCCTTAAGGGCAAAAACTCAAACAAAATATTCCTCCCATATTTGCCTCAAAGTAGCCAACGGTTTCAGAGCAGTCAAATAATGAATTTCACGAATCAAGTAAGAATTGAAACGATCTTTTTGGGAGGGGAGAGGGAGGGGGGAGGGTGACAGATTGGTAATGAAACCGAAATTTTTACTTGCCCCCCCCCCCCACCTCCCTCTTCCTGAAAAAATCCTGCGGGCGCCCATGGTCGGATATAACAAAATTGGCACTCAAAACTAACATGAGAGTACTCTTATATTCAGACGATAATAGTCTGTTTGCTAATTTGTTACTTAGAGTCGGAAATGGAGATGTGCCACTCATTGACGGGAGAATTAACCTGTCACGATTTCCCTGTTTTAGTAAGCAGCATTCAAGAATTGATTGATAGCGTTTATCCTCAAATCCAAGACCTATCTAACAGGTCTCATTCGTGGTTTGGAGAAAGAGCAATATTATCTCCGAAAAACGAACAAGTTGTGAAAATTAATGACTTGGTGTTCTCCAAATTCACTGCCAATGCTCAGGTATATTGCTCAGTAGATGCAATGGTCGATAGTGAAGAAGCTGTTCATTACCCTACAGAATTCCTAAATTCTTTACTTCCTTCTGGCTTGCCACCACACAAGCTTATTTCAAAAGTGGGAGTGCCTATTATATTGCTACGTAATTTTCACCCACCAAAGTTATGCAATGGGACGCGATTGCTAGTGAAAACTTTGAAAAACTCTTTCATTGAAGCAACTATCTTAACTAGCTGTGGTTCAGGAGAAACGGTCTAAGTACCCAGAATCCCTATGATTCCTTCAGATTTGCCTTATCACTTCAAACGAGTACAATTCCCAGTAAGAGTCTGCTTTGGCATGACTATAAATAAAGCACAGGGTCAGCCACGTAGCGTGACTGGAGTTGATCTCAGTGGAGAACCCTTTTCTCATGGGCAGCTTTACGTGGCTCTATCGCGTGTTACATCACACCGAAATCTTTTCGTATTCACTGCTGGAGGGAAAACGACTAATGTCGCATACAAGGAAATCTTATAAAACCTCGGTTAAAAGTAACCTATCACCTTGAATTCATAACTGTTCCCGGGCGAAGCCCGGGTGGGTTGCTAGTTTGTACATAAAAAGCGTGTTACTTTGTAGGGTTGGGTTTGTTGGTTCTTTAGTTTAGGGGCTGCGACAACGCGGTCATGTAGCCCTGTGTACTTTGGGTGAGTGTAGAATCTGTCTGATAACCGGTGTTAATTGTGATGACTGTATTAGTGTGTGTATCTGTTTTTCTAATTCAAGTAAGGACTGCAACTTTGAATTTTTCAAATAGTTCCTACTTTTGCCGCCAAACGCCACCGTCAACGACTACTTGGCCTAGTTCAGAACTTAGTTCAGAACTTAGCTACTACACGCCACCGCAGTCGGCTCTTGGCAACGAACGTAGCAACCTGAGAGCGTTTTATATATTCTTTACCTATACAATTTAGTTTCACACAGATGTAATTAGTGGAAAGTTCTTTAACGTGCCATAAATCTATGACATGGGACCACCGGATTTACTTCCCCTCCGAAGGAAGGCATACTGAGGGATTTTTAACGCTCTTAAAAAATCCGACGGCTTCAGCCGGGTTTGAACCCGCTATCTTGGGCATAGAAGCTCAGCATGCTACCAACTACGCCACCGAAGCCGCTTACTTTGTAGGGTATGTAAATACTTGTTTCCCGCTTAAAGTAATTGGGTAGAATTAGTGTTGACCGACTGAAGATATTTCTTTATTAGAATTAGGGAACATTGGAAAATGACTTCCATCGCTACTAGTTATTTGTTTTATAGATGATAATGAATACTACTGAACTAACACAAACTAATAGAAACATATTTTATGTTCGACCCTCACTATTATGTGTCAGAAAACTGTATCATAATGATGGTCATTATAACACTGATTTTCATTATGATACAGTTTCTCCAGCCAATCAGAGCTCGTTCATTGACCAATTAGGTAACGATACCTTCACGCATGCGCTCAAAATCCAACATGTCGGACATAAACACAACATCGAACTAGGCTATAATAAATTACCGACATGGAATACGCACCGTCCATATGTTCGCGTAAATAAACTGGCGAATATGAAACAAGAAATAGCACTGTACCTTAAAATCACCAACACTAATTTCTACACAGCGCATTGTCTTCAAATGACTCCAGTGACAATATTACTGAGGGACGGCAGATGTAAACATAAGTCCTGCATATGGCATTGCAAGCACACAGAGCGTATGCGTCGGTCGTTCAAAGTTCTTGAAACACAGAGATATAATACCCAACTCTCGCTCTGCGATCACAAAATTCAAGTAGCTGACTCTCAACAGATATTTATGGATATTTATGTTAAAACATATAATCAAGTTATAATTATCGTCGAACATAAACAGTCGTATGCAACTCGCCTATGATGGTAATTAAGACACTCGTATGGAAATTATAAAACTCGCATATGCTCGTTTTATAAAAATACTCGCGTCTTAATTATAGCCATTATAGGCTCGTTGCATAATGTACTATTAAATAACAGTCGATGAAGACTTTTTATGGTGGTGATAACTAGTGAAATGGACGTAACGTCCAGGTCATTTTCCCCTAATGATAATGATAATAATGAATGTGAAAGTTCCTAACGAATTGAACAAAATGATTAGAAAGAGGAGTAGGTGAAATAAATGACACTGCCTATATTTCATTGGCTGTTAGAACAGTTGGTGTATTCTTTGAATACACGGTACGTGAGAATCCAATTTTTAATGCTCTTTGCATGTCCATTTCTTCCTTTCTTATCAAACACCAACAGTGATCTACTATTTTCTCTTTGTTGATCAGGATTCTTATATCTTTTATGAGTCTGTTCTAGATATATATCTTCTATGACCCACCTAGCGTCATCTCGCAGCGAATCTCTGAAGCTCCTCAATTCTTCCTGGTGCAAGAGGATTTACTTATCCATCTGGCCACCAGATCTTGTTGCCATCGCCAGCTATTTTCTCAGTGAGCAAGAGAACTACGTCTACTTTTTTACTCACCATGCTGCGCTAGTATCATCTGTTATCAACTCTTTGAAGACCGGCTCAGCAAGAGAAGATCAATTTTTTGTTGTAATGTTGGCTATGTTTATATGTTCTCCTTTTGTCTCCTACCCCCACTCTTTCCCTTCCTTGGACCCTCCGTGCTCTGCTGAGTGGGTCTCACTCGTGCGCCGGCCGTCGACTCAGTTAAGGCTCAACTCGACCCAGTCTCCTCAAACCAAGAGGCAAACTCTACTTTCTACGCCATGTTGGCATATTAAATATTGTCGAGGGGAACTTCACCTTCAACATGCAACCAAGATAAGTACAGACTTAAGGTTTTAACCTCATCTTCATCAATTTTATCTACATGCTTTTATTGATTATTTTATAGACAGCGTGAGATTACTTGTGGGGTGGTAATCATTCTTCACGGGATTTTTCATGTTGGGCTTTTGTCTAATCAAGCCAATCTTGGTGAAAAGCAGCATTTCTTATGCTTGCTAAATGAGAAATCTTCTCACCACGTGAGATATTATCTAATACCCGCTGTCTATAAATTACAAAGCAAGTTCCTCCGCTGGATTATCTTTGGCCCCATCTTTCTATTAAGATCGTTCTGGAACCTTCCAGATCTTGTACTTTATCTGCGAGTCTTGCCGTCGGGTATTTTTCACTCACTTGTGAAAATTCTATTTAAAATGAGGAATCTTCCTTATAAATTACTGCAATAGCAAACTTTCGTCCACCGTTGGAATGTTCTATGGCGCATTTAATTGTAATTCCCAACTTTCTCAAGAAATAGACTCTCGCCTACCTAGTGCAACCAGTTATTTTCATCATTGCAATAACTTTCTTTCCATAAACTTTCGTGTCTCTACAGCGAACTTTTCATCTATTTAAAAGACTATAGTGATAACTAGTGCTTATCCCACTTTTCTACCGAGTCGCGATCGTCCGTTTACATTAAATCAGGCCATGAACATAGATCCTAAATCCCAATGATCTTTCCTCAACCTTCTACTAACAAAACATATTAATAAAATTGTAACTTCTTCATAAGGTGTCACTCTTCGAAGTGCCCTTCCATTTTGCTGTTTATCATTACTCAATTTCTGTATACTTACGTGTTTTATACACGGTTCGAGCTCACATTGTTTCTCTTTTATAACGAGAGAATACAATTCTTTTAACTCATTAGTGAGTTGTATCTAGGTCTCACGAAAGGGTAACCTGTCCCATTTATCTAGTGATTCCTATCTAAATACAGGAAGTCTAGAACCTTCCTTGTTGATATTTTTTCTTCAGGTTTCACAGTAAGTGGCCTGTCCTCTTTTGTATAATTGCCATAGAAGTAATTCCGCATAAACATAAGAAGTAATAGGAACTTCTTTTTCATTTACTTGCTTCCTTTTTTGTTATTTTCGAAGTTGTAACTTTTTCTAAAATAATTACTTGTAAATTCCTTAAAGTACACTCCTTGTACTCAGTTTGATGTTTAAACTTTAAGCATTTTATTTGTCTTTTTTAAATCCTACAAGGATTTTAGTACATATATAAGGTTTAAAACTTCATAAATTGTTAATTGCCTGGCGCAAATGTTTAATGCTATCTGAGGTCTGTGACCACAAATTTGTTAACAAGATTGAATCTATGTTTGTTAAAGTTATAAACTTCTTTTTGCCTTTTTAAATAAATTAAATATTTGTTTTTGGATTCATAATTTCGAAAACACAACGGTTAAGCAAGATCCTGTCTTCCCTGACTCTTCCCAAGTGCATGCCATCGTTAATACAGAACAAATCTGCTATTATTTGTATTGTCAGACTATCACCCTTCCCTATAGTAGTCTTATGCGTGCTTGGGAGGAAATACACTAAAACCTTTCTCTGGCAAACCGCCCAAGTCTTAGCTGCGGTTCCCGTCAGCTTCGACCAAGCTCGTAGCCACTTTAGGTATCCGAGAACGAATTTTCAGTGGCAACCGCCTCTGAGTGCATTTAAAGCTAAATTTATAACTTTTGTGGAACTCTCATCCTATTTCTCTATCCTTTTTCTCCGGTCCGAAACCCACTTCCTTTTCTTAATCATCTTCCCTTGGTGGGTGGGTTATTCCTCAGCCAATAATCTACCCAACAGTCGAGAGGAATCGTCTTTTGCCGCATAGCTATGTAGAAAAATAATCGTTGCATTTCGGAAAACGTCGGCTGTCCCGAGCCCGTGAGGGAGCAATAATGTCATTTTTCGTCACAATGCGCCGTTTGATGTTTCGTCCATGTGCCAAATGGCCTAAATCTAAAGGATGGAGAGGACTGTTAAAAGAAAGGTATGCACAGGTACATAAAATTTGGTTCAGATTGGTGAAATGGTGTATATTTGTATAAATAACAGACAGACCAACATTCAGATTTATATAATTATATAGATTGCACTTATCGCTTCTGACAACCTCAATGATCTGCCCCAACAACACCGCACTTACACAGAGGCCTAATATTTGGTTTACATATGTGGCGTACAGTTAATGCTTGATGATGATAACAGTTTTCAGGAGTCTAAATCATTATGCATTAATTACTCACCGTGACTGTACTGTAATTTGTAAGCAGCGTAAGAAGTAACAATTTTTGCAATTCCGCGCCAGAATGCTGGTAGGGGCCGGCGAGATGCAGTCCGCTTTGCCAGTCAACAATACAATTAGCCTATATTCTTACAGTTACACCTTAATTTCCAGCATCTCTAGACCCCTAGTACAAAAGCGAAAAACTTCGAACACGATTGGTTCTAGGGCCCTAAAACGTGGTTTTAAGGTACTTTGTCTCTTACATATAGACTACAAATCTATTCCGTTTCACCAAATTAAACCACCCACGTTTTCTGTCTTGGCTTGCGAGGCTTTAAAGGTGCCTTCATTGGTCCTTCTATCACAAATTCGATTTTTTGTATATGTACCAAACAGCCTAAATCTTGGGAATGGAGAGGGCTGTCCAGTTTCAAGAAGTCAGTGTTACTTGTAGGGTTTCAAAGGGTAAGCACGTAAAATTTGGTTCAGTTTAGTGAACGGTGTAGATTCGTGCCAAAAGAATGGAGTGGGCTGTCCGAAATTTTAAGTGTTAGGTGTTACTTATCTGGTCCGGAAAGGTAAGTACGTAAAATTTGGTTCAGATAGGTGAAATTGTGTAGGCTAGATTTGTGCCAAAGGGCCTACAATGGGAATAGAGAGGGCAATCTAAAATTATTGTTGGCAAAAACCTTTCTTGGGGTATGAACTACAATCCCACAAAATTTCAATGCAATCGGATAAACGGTGGTGGAGTCTATTAATCTCGGACATACATACAAATATACAGGACCAATTTTAGCCTATTTTCATTTATGAATAAATGGGCTAACGAGATCCCTTTTGTCCGTGTTTTGGTGTGTGTCCACCCCGTAATAAAATCTAAACGGCTGGAGCGATTTTAATGAAACTCGGTAAGGCCATAGTACTATTTTGTCTGTCCCCTTGAAATGTTATTACGTCTGACCAATCCAACATGGCGGCTGTGCGTAATATTTCACCGGCATTCTATATCTCCGAAAATATTACCGATATCACCCTGAAATTTAGTACGATGATAAAGGGCACTACCGGAAGTTCACTCATGCGACTTTCAAATCCTGTTAAGTTTAAAACTAACATGGTAGCCAAGCGAATTTGAAACATTTAAATATACTTTTATCGCGATTCAACAATCCGAGCGCAGTGATACATGGTACAGCAAATATTAATACACATTGTAATGCACTGACATTTAATTTATTTCAATTGTTTCCATATCCACAAGATGGTGGCTGTGCGAAATTTTAAAATCTCGTATTTATTTATTGTGTTCTAATCATGCGATTGAATAATCCTACGCAATAATCTTCATCTGATAGTATATAACTCTATTGCCTACACATATAAAAATCCAACATGGCGACCATCCGAAATATTTAGGTGGTTCTCAATATCTACGAATCTATTACTGCAATCAAACTGAAATTTGGTATGTTGATAGAGGCAATAGAATATATTAAAATAGGCTATTTAGTTTTTCACGTAACTACTTGTTACATACAGAATGAGAAAACGAAATCGCTAAAATATGTAATTTTATGTAATTTCGCGAAGAATATATAGAATACCTACAAATAAGAAAAAATATGTAAAATGAAATTCAGTTATAACCATAACTTAGGCTAGTGGTATGTGAAGATATATCGTTTCCCAGCATTTAAATAGCAAGGGAAAGGATATGGTATTAATGACATAGAAATCTGAGTCCTAGTAATCAGTAGCCTACTCTGAAAGCTACGCTCGTTAACGTGCGCTATCTTCTGATTCAAAATACCAATACATTCGAGCAAAGCCATTTTCATATTTAGGTAAAATGAGAGTTACCTTCTCACAGGCCACGACCGTTTCCTTCCTATATATTTATCTGCATTCATTTCATATCACATCAACTAATCTTCATTCATTTCATCTCACATGTACTGCTCTGATGGCAATGGCGTCAAAACACCCAACTAATTAACTAATTAACTAATTAACAACTAATTAATGCCCGATAGAAACTAATCTCACTTCTTCTCCAGACCCATAGAATCACGAATTTAATAAATAATTAATAAATAAAAAAAAAAATATATAAATTAATAAATAAATAAATAAATAAAGAGTGCAAAACTGCCTGTGAGACGTTGAAGGCCAAATGGTGTAACTATAGCCTTTGTGGCCGACAGACGCAATGCTGCACACACACACACACACACACACACACACACACACACACACACACAAACTGGCCCTCCCCTAAGGGGTCACAATTTGCGGGACGAGGGTGGGCGACCACGGGAACACAGCTGACTCCATCAATTCTTCCACATAATGGTGCCGGGCTCCTTTCAGTTCTCTTTCCTTTCGGCCTCCCTTGGTCAACTCTTGTTCTCTTCCGACCCCAACAGTATTAGGGTATCCGAGGCCTAGGGAGTCTTTCTCTTTCCCGCCTTAATTAGTACTTGTATCATCTTACATGTTCCCTCATTCTTCGAGGGGTCGGCCTTTTTTTTTCTTTCCTTGGTATCTCCTGCCTTCTGCACAAGGCCCTCCAGGAGGCAGGATGTGTTTAGCCCCACCACTTATGGTGCTCCCTGGTTAGTGCTGTACCCTGTAGGGCTCACGGCTAGTGAGTTTGGCAGTTGGCGACCCCGAGGGATTCCTGAGCTGGGTCCTGTTTTCCCCTCTTTTAATTTTTTTCCATTGCATCTCCTCTTTCCCTTTCCTATCTGTCTTTCTTGGCTCTACATTCATCCAAGTCCCTCAATCTTCATTTTTCGAGGGTTGAGGGCATTTCCTCTCCTCCTGTCTTTTATTTCCCTTATTCCTTTATTTTGTCCTTATCTTCTTCTAGCCCGTTATTTTTGTAGTTAGTTTTAGTTGTAGTTTAATTTTACGATCACACAAACCATTAGGAACCGATAACCTGGATATTAAGCCCCATAAAACAACAATTATCATCATCACACTGTCCATGACTGCTTGCCATAAGGGTTTGACTTTCGTACAATTCTGAGAGGAGTTACTTGGAACGGCTCTTATGAAACCAAGGATCTACTGAATAGGAAGATAAAATTGTATCAGTGTTCTCCAAGGTACGAGTAGACTTCCTTAATACTAGGAGTGATGTAACGTTGTTTGTTGTTGACTTATTGAGGGACATCATAGCCATATAGCTCCGTGTACTTGGGTGGGTGTCGAATTAAGTCTGATAGCCTATATCATTGTGATAGCTGTATTAGAGTGTATATTTGTAATTCAGTTGAGGATTTGGAAAGAGGCGGCCGTGGCCTTAAGTTACGATCCATCCCGTCATTCGACTGGAGTAGAAGTGGGAAGCCGCGGAAACCACAGGATGGGAATCGAACCCATTTCTTCTCAGTTTTGCCTCATGAGGCTGAATGTACCCTTTCCAGTCTACAGACCAGAATTAAATTTCTTGGCATAGCCTGGAATCAAACCCGGACCCCAGGTCGACAGTCAAGCATGCTAGCCGGTACGCCACAACGTGTTCCGCTTCATGTTCATCGCAGATCATATTCTAGTAAACTAGAAGCCACAGAGGGTAAAGCTCTGCTTTATGCAAAGTGCACTCCACAGGTCTCAAAATGCCAAACCCGCACGAAGACTGCAATTCTCATCCCAGCATTGACATCCTCAGTGTAAATTTCCACGGGTTCTCCTACACTTCCTGTAGGAAAATGCTGAGATGGTACATTGTATCAAGCCTCGGAGCATCTATCCCCATAAATAATATTACACTTTAACACACTAAGGTAAATCCGATGGCAGTGTGTAAGCTATTTCGGTATCTAAGCTATAACCACTGTTTGCTGGTGTGGTGCAAGTTGCTCGCAAATTACGCAAACTGTAGTCGATAACGCGAGGCGAGTGCATCTTTCCTCCTGACTAAGTGTTTCCACGTGTTCATTTATTGTTTATTAAGTTGATTTCAAACGCTTAAATCGGCCGTGCATAGTTCAGAATAACTCTTAACCGTGTCTATAGTGGATGGTAAGCTTATTTTCGGGCAAGTTAGCCTTGAGGTACATCATAAGAGGGTGTGGCGTCTCAACCTGATAGTTGGAAGGGAAGACGCACAGCAATTCGCTAGAGATGCCTCATTTATATATTTTAAATGAGATCTGGAAACATTTAATCTATTCGGAGAGTAACTGTATTCTATTTAATTGTCTTATAATTCTTAAAATGCCTAATTTATTTAATTGGTTTCTTTGTTAACACCACTGTAACTGTATACAATTATATTATTATCTGAAATAAGAATTTATGGCATGCCAACTCAGTTCAAAAGTAAGGGCTCAGTCAAAAGAGGTCAGTGGGAGAGGAAAATTTAAGACAAGTTGTAAATAGGCTGAAACCAAAGGAGATACTATTCATGAGAGCATAAAGGTGTAATGGAAATCAGGCACGAACATTAAAACGAACAATGGATTCCGTAAATGTGGGTAAGGCACAATGGGTACATATGTGTTTGTTAAATGAGGCCTGTATAAACACATTTAACATTTATAATGTGAATTAAAATGAAACGTAGTTTGTATTGACGAGGTGAAGTATTTGCAAAAGATAAATTCTATTTTGCAAAATATAACTGTCTTGTCCTATGTCCTATTACTCAATTGTATAGGAGTTGAAGAAATTAGCATAGATTTTATTTTGTTATTAATTATTTTACTTGAGGCATCTCTCCCGAGCCAAGTCGGCATCCATACCGAGTTGCAGGGAGAGATGAGATGCCGCTGTTGCATCAATTTCTTTGTTCTTTTTTATTTTCGCCGATTTATTCCAATTACTAATGCTTTACTAATATGTGATCAAATGCAAACATTTTCAAATTATGCTCTAACAATTTGCAACAATTTTTAAGTAATTCTACTGAGATAAAGCACTAGTTATACTATCTGCGACAACATACCGGGATTTACCTTATTCTAGTAACCAAAGAATCACAGGTTATCAGACACATCCATGTTCAGAGGGATGATGAACAGATTATCGCAAGCGCCTAAATTATTTTATAAAACAACACACAATATTCCCTGACCTATGTGTTTTACCTTGCAACAACTTGCACTACCATATCTCTATATATATATTATCATTTGTGGGCCCATTAAGCCAGTAAATAGCTCTAAGAAACAAATTAAATTAGCGTTATAATATCAATTCATTAGATTCCGTTGTGCCAGCTGACAAGTCACGGCTGAATTCATCGGATTCCTCCGTATATACATCAAGTTCAGTCATGCTGGCATACAATTTCTCCCTGTACAACTTAGAAATATAAGTTTTGGTTCATTCAGAGTAGAAGAGCCATAGAAATGTGATTTCCAAGTGCATTCAGTGCAAGCGACACAGAGCTCAGCACGCAGAATCAGAGAATATTCCACTACCACAAGATCGTATCAAGGATGCTGCAATATTTGAAGTTACTGGAATTGATATAGCAGGACCATTGATTCTAAGGAATGGTTCGGAGGCGTGGATTACATTGAATACGTGCGCAATCTACAGGGCTGTTCACTTAGAACTCGGGCGGCTCCGGTGTCGTAGTTTCTAGCATGCTGAGATTGTATGCCCAAGGTCGCGGGTTCAAACCCGGACGAAGTCGTCGGATTTTTAAGAGCGTTAAAATCCCTCATTATGCATTCCTTCGGAGGGGAAGAAAAGCCGGCGGTCCCATGTCATAGATCTATGGCATGAAAAGGAACCTCCCACTAACTACACTTGTGTGAAGTCAAAATTTGTAGGTTAGAATTGATAATACTATATTAGTTCCAACGTTTGCCGCCAGGTGTTGACTGTGATGGCATCTAGTAGCCAAGTCCGCAAGCTAGGTGACGTGCATGGTAGCATTTGGTAGCAAAAGTGGGAACTACAGCAGTCCTTGGTTGTTTCCTTAGTTTAGGGGCTGCGACAACGCGGTTATGTAACCCTGGGTACGTTGGGTGTGTGTAGAATCTGTCCGATAATTGTGATGAGTATATTATAGTGTGTTATCTGTTTTTAATTCAAGTAACTTAAGGACTGCAGACGATAATTTCAAGTAATTCCCACTTTCGCTGCCAAATGCTACAGTCGACGACACCATGCTGTGAGCGTGGCTACTACTAGATGCCATCGTAACCAGCGCCTGGTGATGAGCGTTGGAACTTCAGGGCATTAATCAAACCTAACCTACAAATTTTGCTTCACACAATTTTAGTTAGTGGAAGGTTCTTTTACATGCCATAAATCTATGACATGGGCTCGCCGGCTTTACTCCCCTCCAAAGGAAGGCATACTGAGGGAATTTTAACGCTCTCTTCGGCCGGGTTTGAACCCGCGACTTTGGGTATAGAAGCTCAGCACGCTACCCACTACGCCACCGAGGCCGCTGGTTCTTACTTGAATTAAAACAGACAACACACACTAATACAGCCATCACAATTAACACCGGTTATCAGATCCAAAGTACACGGGCCTACATGACTACCTTGTCGCAGCCTCCACACTAAGGAACCAACCAACATAGAATTCGTATCTTCACTCAACACTAAAGCATGCCTTCTGTCATTAAGGAGATTCATTGCGAGACGAGGACGTCCATCCATCGTATAACTTCCTGTGACAACGGATCTGAAAATATGCTAAAAGAAATGTCCATCCAGAAAATCCTGAATGAATCTCAGCTACAAGGAATTGAGTGGAAGTTCAATCCCCCCACAGCTTGTTGGCGGCGAGTTTGGTGGGAGTGCCTGGTTCGTTCTGTCAAGGAGCTACAGAAGAGGATGCTAGGGACGTCTGTTCTGACTTACGAAGAACTGTCAACTTCACAATGTGGTGTGGAATCGGTGATTAATGGCCGCCCGCTGACAAATGCATGAGAGGATCCAGAACACGTAACAGCATTAACTCCAAGTATGTTTCTACATGAGGTCAATGCTACCCATGTATCAGATCTAGATAAATTAGAGGAAGAAAAGTTCCGTTCTCGCTTAAGTTTCAGACAGTACTTAATTCAAGAACTGAAGCAGCGCTTCAGGAAGGAATATCTCTCACAGTAGGTCCAATGTCTCAAAGGAAAGAAAGCAACATCTCTGAAGGAAGGTGGCATGGTATTAATCGGTTCAGAGAAACTGAATTGGGTGCAATGGCCTTTGGCAAAAGTGCAAACGAAAGATGGAGTTTGATTTGCCCAATTGAAAAACTTTGCCCTCTGGAGGTAGACAGTGAACAAACAATTTTCGAGAGAAAATCAGACGTACGGACAACATCAGGAAAAAGTTCGTTTGTGACAAAAAGTGGTCGTGTAATAATAACTAACAGCAAGTACTGTGACTGAACTGGGGGAGGTTGGAACCACATAGAAAAGCACACTATTGAAATTGCTCCCTCAATATTTCTTTGCTTTTACGAATCTTGAACTCTTTGAATTTGTTATCTCTATAGACCGTTTGTTCAGAGTTCTTAGGAGTAAGAAACTGTCATGGTGAAAAGTTGTTGTTGCTCTTGTCTTGGAAATATTGTGGATGGTGGATGATAATATGGTTTGCACCAGGGAAAATAAATTATGTTTTAAATAACATATGGAGTCAGATAAAGATTTAACAGTTCCCTGTCAATCACTATGAGGTTATAAAACTGTAGACAGGACAGTAGACAATATTCTTAAGTAAAATATGGAGTCAGATAAAGATTTTGTATCAGTCCCCTGTCAATCACTGTGAGGTTATAAACCTGCAGCCATGACAGTAGACAATATTCTTAAGTAAAATATGGAGTCGGATAAAGATTTTGTATCAGTCCCCTGTCAATCACTGTGAGGTTATAAACCTGCAGCCATGACAGTAGACAATATTCTCAAGTAAAATATGGAGTCAGATAAAGATTTTTTATCAGTCCTCTGTCAATCACTGTGAGGTTATAAACCTGCAGCCATGACAGTAGACAATATTCTTAAGTAAAATATGGAGTCGGATAAAGATTTTGTATCAGTCCCCTGTCAATCACTGTGAGGTTATTATCCTGTAGCCAAGAGAGTGGACAATATTCTTCAGTAAAGTATGGAGTCAGATAACGATTTTCTAACAGTCCCCTGTTAATCTCTATGAGTGGTCAATAAGTAACGATTTTGTAACAGCCCCCTGTCCTAGTTCTAAAGGAACGCCAACAATTGTGGGACGTTAGGAGATGAGTGATCATGCAGGTTGATTTTATGGGTTCAATTTCAAATTGGAAATTACCATTATTCCCCCTCCAAAGTTCGCCCTGGGAGATGCATCGACGTCAGATTACAACTCACCGACCGACGAGCCAGAACGTGGTTTCAATTCAGGAATCATCGCAGCCACAATTAGGTAAGTAGGCAGGACACTCCAGACACAGCAACTGACATGGCCCAAATGAAGTGAAATATTCTCCTTCTGTGTTTCGGCGGTGTAGCTGAAGGCAAGTTGGGATGTTATTATGTGCTCGGACAAATTTTGCTGAAGTATGGGGAACACATACGTACAGATTCCAGGTGCCAATTTAACCTAATAAGAAAATGTTCGATACATAGTCTTATAAAATTATAGGCCTAATGCTTGCCACGGTGGGTGAGTGGTTATAGTGTCGGACTACCAACCCCAAGATTGCAGGTTTGCCCCTGGCCCATGGTAAGTGATTTTTGAAGGCGACAAAAATCACGATACTCATGTCATACGTTGTTGGCATGTTAAAGAACCCATTTGAATTCAGTAGGCCGTGTTCAATGGCAAAATTAATCTCGGGATTTTCCGCCAACACAAAGTTCTTCCATTCTCTACTTGAAAGCGCTGTAGTGTCAAGGAGTTTAGATATCTAACCTCCTTGACTTTCATAGCGTTCAAAGGAACGACGAACTTCGACACGCAAGCTACCCTCTGGGTGTCAATTAACAACGCTTGCACCAGGCACCCAAGGCCATACGATATCATCATCATAGGCCTAATCATTTTTAAACGTGGCCTACTAAAAATAGAAATATTCATGGAGAGTTTTTCTTCTGTTTTTCGAACGTATCCTGGTCACGGCAGGCATTACTTATTATTTCAATATTCAATGATTGATTAAAAAAATGATAAAATCATATGAGAATGAGCTTGAGCTTTTGCGTCTAGAGAAATACATTCTAAAGGGATATTATCTTATTCTATTTCACGCTTTCTGCGTAATAATATTTACGATTTGTTTGATGCATTTCAACTTGATTATTTTCAGTTAAATATTATAACTCTAACCTGTTAAGTGCTTATTAATTAATGATTCCATGGTTTTTAAACGACCTCGTGTTAGGTTTTCAATCTTGTGATTTAATCATTACGTCATTTCTGCGTAAACATTGCAATCATACCTTAGATAGTTTAATTGGTATGTTCATTCTTATAGAACGACGTTACTTTGTTGGGATTCGGGAGTTTCAGTAGCAATTAGATTATTGTTGAATTGTTCCCGATATATTAATATTACAATCAATTGTATTTGTTTGATTATTTCATTGTAACAACGATATCTTGTAAACTTTCCTTACCGTATCTCAAGATTTGTTCTTTATTATTGCAATTGTAATTTTTATTTATAATACATTATTGAAACTATATTGTCAATAAAAAGATGGTATATAGTGAACCCTTATTATACAGGTCGCATAATAATGATTCATGTTTTAATTTATTCATCGTATTGAGGTACAATACTGGTACAGTTGAGGTAGGCCATTGGGCCGCGTGATGTTGCAAGTTGACAGAGGCAGGAATGCAGTTAGCCAAGGGAGATATTAATAGCCAATTCCAGGAAGACAGGCGAATGAACCTTGACGCGTGGCTTGGGCTCTTTGTGAGTGAGGTCAAGACAGAGAGGGGAGAGCTTGGATGAGTAGAGATGGAAGATTTTTGTGACGTCAAATAGGCGGGTGAAGGAGTCTAAATCAACGTGCAATGCTTGAATCAACGAATCACCGAGATGACGCGTCCCAGTGGCGCGAAAGTGGCATCATATCAGAATTGGAGGGAATTACGTTCTGAATTAATTAGCGAACGGAATGAGGTCCGCGTACCATGACTGTGACCTGCGCGAAAAATGATGATCAACGATACCACACACAAGTCTGTAGCTCAACTGCTTCGATTAATTATATTTTATTAGTCCCTACTTCTGATGTATGTGCCCTTTTCATATAAATTAGGCCACGAGGCTAGCCTAGGTACATTATTTTGAAGTCTATGAGGAGACAGGTTGCTGCCCGAACACACTATTTCGAAGTCTCTGAGGAGACAGGTTGCTGTCCGAACACGCTATTTCGAGCTCTCTGTTGAGACAAAGTACCGTTTGTTTCTCAGTGGAGGCATTTAAATTCATCCTGTGAACTTATCCATTTCAAGCAGACTTTGAGTCTGGACAGCAGTAACATTGTAATAACTTTAAATATTTATAACTGTGAATTTTGCGAGTGCAAGTGCGTGTGAAGCTAGGCATTATGGTAATTAGGGAAACGTCTACGATATAAATTGCACAGGACTGCGAGTGAAACTAGTAGCTCATGCGGCAATTTTAAAAGTTTAATTAGTGTATATTTGTATATTTGAACAATTCTCATCTTTAAGAGTTCTGCAAACTGACGACTACATGGTTGAAGATCGGGATGATGTCCGAACAATCTACATTGGAGATGGTGATGGCTGAGTAGGGAGATCCTGCTGGGGACATGTCTTGTGACGTACGCTGATGTGAGACGCAGAAATGGTTGAGAACTAACAATTGAATTATTTCAATAATGTAGATAGATTGTGGTCTGGAAACTGTATATAATTTAATTTAGATTTTGCTTGTGTGTTTCGATAATGATGATAGGGTTTATTCCGACGCTCATCTGTAAATGTATAATGACGCGTGACTATTTTTTGTTCGTTGTAAATATTTCAGTGAAATGTTAATCCAAGTGCCGCGTATACTTGAGTGTGATAATTTGTTTTTGCGGAACATGAGTTGCGGATCGTGTGACAAGTGGCGTTTTATTAGAATAATTTAAGAACAGTGGTTGGGAGGAAATTAACTACTTGGTTGCTGTTTGAGTTATACAGGCTGTATGTAATTGAGTTTGCTTTTTGCAATCGTTTTGCAGGAGGACCGTCTGTTCTCTAGTTTGGTAAATTAATTTTTGTTAAGCTTTTGTGGAGTCTATGATCTGGTGCGTTGCGAATGCGTGGAAATTATTATGTATTTTTTTCAGAAATGTCAAACCCTGATGTGTGCGATGTGTGTCAATATGTGTGTTGTGTCAATTGTGTGTGTATTTGCGCGGTGAGAACGGCCTTGACCTTCCTTGACAGCAGCTGTATGACCGTCAGATGTTGCTCCACGGAGACTCTGTACCGACCCCGACGAGGTTCTTTAATTCTATGTCAATTAACGGAACTAATAATTATTTGGTGACACATTTGGTATTCTTCGGTTCTTGGAGCCATGCGATAGGCTGGCCTAAGACAATTTCTGAGACACACATCATTTTACTGGAGTACAGTAGAAAGTCTACGTTCTTGGTGCCATGCGATTGTAGCAGGCCTGGGATATTTGTTTACAAATTGGGTTGTTGACACTTGCCAGTCGAGGTCCACACCGAGCACAGATCTATAGATAAGGCGCGCTAATGAGTAGGGAGGGTTGGCAAGTCCTGACCTAGATGATTTTTGAATGCCTGTTTAATTGAAACTCTGATATATTTAAAGGGTCGGATCCCCACGCACGAACGGTAGTCTCATGTCTCGTTAAAGATAAACATTTGCTTTGTTGTATATAATTGCCACTGGGCAGTGGGATTTGAATTTCCATTTAATGTTTGATTGTGTATGTTGACACATAGTGTGTATTTTGTACAAGGTGACGGCGGTCATCAGTTAGCGTAGTCACGTGCGTTCATACTTGTTTTGATTTTTTGAAGTCCTGTTTAGGCGTTTGTCCGTGTCTTTAACACTTGATAAAGATTTCGGCCTGAAATCTCAGCCTTAGATTTTAAGTCTAGCGAGTGTCGGGTATTTGTAATTATTTTGTGTAGGTGCAGTGTGTGTTCCCAGGACATGTCTATCTTCTCATATACGGATTCGAAGCTTTTCGGCTGATGCTTATGGCCGCGGATAACGTATAATCTAGTACTTATTCCATTTTCTGTTCCTCGTCACATCACCAGGCACGTGGGTTGAAGGAATGTTTGATAAATTGTCATTTATTAAATTGAGGGTGTAATTTGGGGAGTTGTTTTATTCTTGTTCTATATTGTTTATTGATCTGAAATTAAATTTGTTTAGTAAAAATTTGGCTTCACTTTTCATCCTCTGTTGATTTTTGTACCTATGTTACCTTGTTATGATAAGAAGCAAATTTTATACAACAACGGTATGGACCGAAACACTTCCCCGAAACAGAGTCTCATTACGCTTCTGTACAAGGGTTCAATAAGCTTTCATGTTCAGGGAATAAAAACTCAGCCATTTTTCAATGCTTATGCCGTGTCTTGTGCAGGGTATAGCCTAGGACCAACAAGCTGGCTCATCAGCGGGCTCTTTGTGTCCGTCTCGGAACCCTCACAGGAGTAGCAAATTGTGCACTATCTCCCATCTTATAAAGCGCACATGTGCTTCTTTACTGCGAGAGCTAAAAGCTCAAGCAGCCTCTCACCTCCCTATATAGCTTCCAAAGAGTTGCTATATTGGCTTTCACGGCCACGGAATTTAAACTCAGCAACTTCTCTAGGTTTACGCCGTGTCCTGAATTTTATATTGGTTTTATTTCATAGGTACGGTAGTTCGTTTTTTCAAACACGGTTCTGGGATTAAGGGTCCATCTTCCACTTGACGGTCAAAAGAGAGTACCGCTGGGCATTTATTTGGTAGCAGGGAGACGGGGACAGCCGACGAAAGTGTGTAAATAATAAAAAAGGTACGAGCCTTACAGTAGTCGCATATGATGTGTATGTAACATCTGACATATTATCCTACAATGAAATTGAGATGAAATATATGTGAAGTCATCTGACACGTTATCCTACTATGAAATTGAGATGAAATATATGTGAAGTCAATTTTTTTTGGCTGTACTACTCCAGTTTTACATTTTTCCTCACGCTTCCTTAGCCGATAATTTCGCATATATTCTGCTCTGAATTTACCCATCTCTGAAAATCACAAAATCACGAAACAAAAGGGGCGTCACCACGAGTTCTACAACACCTTATACAAGTCACGAACGTTATTGATTCGCAAAATATTAAAAAGCCGATGACCTACTAGTTTTGGGCCCTTTGGTTAAATTAAGAGGGGGATAGAAAAACGGGGGGGGGGGCGTCGCTCCGATTCCTAGGACACGTCATACAAGTCCCTAGCATTATTGGTTCGCGAAGTATTAGAAAGACCATGTCCCTTTAGTTTTGGGTCCTTTATTTACATTAAGGGGGGTAGTCACCCCGAGTACTAGGACACCCCTAGCTAAGAAGAAATGTAAAATTGTAGACATTAACCTAAAAGTATGAAGAAGATCTACACGGATCCGTTGCGGTCGGCAGTGTGCAGCGGGAGGTCCAGGTAGGTTTCTTCTATTTTAAGATATATCTCCCGTTACCCAGCTGAGCTATTGCATGAATGAGCTAACTGACCTTGTCCAGCCTAGCCCACACCAACCCCCTCCCTCCCCTTACACCCTTTCTTCTAAAACAAGCACTTTCCTCGTCCAAGCATTCATTACAATGTTGCCATATTAATGCTCTGTCACTGGTTGCGCATCACGACGAAATACAGTCAATAATAAACGAAAACAATATCCACATCCTCTGCATAAGTGAAAGTTGGTTAAAACCTGACATTCCGTCTAGCATGGTAGAACTAAATCGGTACTCGCTGGAACGTCATGACAGAAATGATGGGAGGCGAGCAGGCGGGGTTGCCATGTACTGTAGAAGCGACTTAAAAAGACGGGTAATATGTGTATCAACACTTAGCACACAACCAGAACCGGAATTCATGTTTGTTGAAGTAATTTTTGGCCAACAAAAGACTCTGGTAGCTGTTGTATATAAGCCGCCAAGAATAACAAACATGAGTGAATTCGAAAACCGCTTGCTCGACTTACTTCCAAGCTACGAACACGTAATAGCCGTGGGTGACTACAATACCAATTTACTGACACAGACATATGAGACCAAACAATTACAAAACCTGTTCTCTTCCTGCGACATGAATATTCTTCCCCTAGAACCTACAAACCCCATTTACTCTGATAAATACGAATCACATACACTCATTGACCAACTTGTGACAAGCAATCTCGACAGAGTTAAAACTTTCGGGCAAATACCCGTACCATCTATCTCCACCCATGACCTAATTTACCTATCGTACTCCCTACGTGTGCCTAAGTACACACCTAAATATATTATCACTAGAAACATGAAAAATATTAATATGGATGACTTAAAACTTGACGCATACAACCTTCCCTGGAATGACATATTACTCTTAGATAACATTGACGCAAAAGTAAACAAGTGAAATTCTCTTATTATTAGTCTGTATGACAAACATACCCCTAAACATTCGATCAAAGTTACTCGCCCAGCATGCCCATGGTTAAATGATAACATTAAAAGTATGATGGCACAGCGTGATACACTGTTCCGGCGTTTTAAACGTACCCGTGACGAAACTGATTTTGAAAATTATCGTGTGCTCAGAAATCGTATTAAGCAGCTCGTAAGAAACGCCAAATTCTCCTACATACAAAACGTAACAAAGAAGATGAATACAAGGAATGCCTGGAATAATATGCGTTCTCTAGGTATAGGCAAACAGCAGCAACAGACACATGTACCAGACATACCGCTTGATGAGTTAAATGAATATTTCACTGAAGAGAGAGTACCAACTAATTCAACAACCCATGATTCTTTTCACCCACTACCTGACCACCCGCTCTTTACTTTCCATCCGGTTACGGCAGACAAAGTAAAAAAGGTACTATAGTCCATAAAATCAAAAGCGAGAGGAGTTGATGATATTCCCATATCCTTCATACATAATATCATCGGTGCCGTTCTACCAATTATTACTCACATATTCAACCATAGTCTTACAACTAACACCTTTCCCTCCCTATGGAAACAAGACAATGTCATCCCTATTCCTAAGAAAACCGGACCTTTATTTCCATCTGACTATCGGCCAATATCCATTCTACCTGCACTTTCAAAAGCCCTCGAGCGTCTGGTTCATGAGCAAGTACTTGAATATTTGAATAGCCGTTCTCTTTTAGACCCTCTGCAATCAGGTTTCAAGAAGGGACATAGCACTGCAACAGCATTACTCAAAGTGACTGACGACATTAGACACGCAATGGACCAAAAAATGGTGACAATCCTCACCCTTCTCGACTTCAGCAGTGCTTTTGACACCATAAATACTCAGACACTATTGAAAAAGATGGAATTTTATTACTTCGACCAGCAGACAATTAACTTTTTCGCATCATACCTGAATAATCGCCAGCAACGTGTTGTAACCCAGGATAAAACTTCTCAGTGGCTAAGCAGAAAGTCAGGCGCCCCACAGGGTAGTGTACTAAGACCCTTGCTTTTTGTACTATATATCAACGACATCTCATCTAATTTGAAAAATTGCAAGTATCACTTGTATGCAGATGATTTGCAAATATACTCCCACTGCAAGACAAATGACATTCCATTGACAATTGAAACTATCAACGCTAACCTTCAACGACTTGGAAAATATTCTCAGGAAAATTCCCTTGTTCTGAATCCATCCAAAACACAAGTTATCATAATTGGCTCTCAAAAACTATTGACGTCACTCCGAGATCAAATTATTCCCCCAATTGTACTGAACAACAATGAAATTCCATACTGTCCTACAGTGAAAAATCTAGGTGTGATAATAAATCAGACTCTTAACTGGTCTGAACATGTACAGAATGTATGCAAGAAGATTTTCGCAACGCTCCACTCCCTCAAAAGAAAAAAAAAAGATATTTTACCATTTAAAGTAAGAATCCTACTCATACAGACACTAATACTTCCTATTCTTGACTACTGTGACGTTATTCTTGTTGACGCAACCAAAACATTAACTTTGAAACTTCAACGACCTCTGAACCCTTGCATACGATTTATCTACGATCTGAGGTATGATAAACATATCACTCCCTATTATTGCGCTCTTCCTGGCTTAAACCTGAACTACGTCGATCATATCACATTCTTGTCCAGATTTTTCGATTATTGTCTGACGATAGACCACTATACTTATCAAATAAATTCAAGTACTTGTCTTCTTTCCATGGTAATAATACACACTCTGGTTCTTCCCTCACCATTCCTATCCATCGCTCCTCTATATACAACAACTCTTTTCATGTGGTGGGGTCTAGGCTGTGGAATACCCTTCCAGCCAGTGTCAGGGGTACCACCTCACTATCTAAATTCAAGACCACCTGCTGGGGCAGCCTGCTGAACATTGCTGACCGACAACAAGTGTGACTGGATGAGTGAATGAGAGTGTGAAAGTCATGATCAATGTCAATTATTATTGTTTAATTTTGTCGCCATAATATGTTTATTGTATTGTATTAATGTGGTTAAGTGTAAGAGAGGGCCAAGAGCCCTAACTGCGCCACCAATAAAGGCAATAATAATAATAAAATATTTATTCGAATAATTCCATATTACCTACTCGCATTCTTTTTAGAATGAGCTCATAGTGCTACCTTGTGCCAGCAAAAATGAAGGTTTCCTTCGTTTTATTACCATCGGTAAGTTCCCATTACTATTAATTCTCCCATGCTATGAAATTTTGATGGCTTCTCGATGATGCAAATCTCGTCCGGGTGACTTGTGTCTGCCAGGAGCGTGAATCCCTTGTTAACAGCGATCTCTATTGGTCATAGAAATAACCTCTTGTAAAACTCCAGTACCGAATCCTGACCGGTGAGCATGTGCGAGGTACGTCGTGGTACGAATGATTTATTGTAGGAATATCTTTGACTAGGCATTCAAACCTTGAAGTGAACCGTATGCGATATACATTCCACAGCAAAATGATGAAGATTTAAGATAATAAATCATAATTATTTCAGCTAATATGATCTAATGGACATTTTCACACCAAAGAACGACAACTTGAAGATGATTTATTGTAGGATTATCTTTAATGGGGCCTCCAAACCTTGAAGTAAACCGTATGCAATATACATTCCACATAGGGCTGTATGTTGGCCAACAGTACGTCGTGGTACCAATCTCTGCCACCGCGCGCACTCTTTGTTTCCTCTTGCACATTTCAGTCCCATTTCCGTCCCTTTTCCAAAATCACTCCCACAAACCATAAATACACATGTCCGTCCCATTTCCAAAATCACTCCCACAAAAAATATCCAGCAACTGAGTGGAAAGATGTTACACATCAATAATAATAATTCCGCCATGCTGGTCACAAGCCCAGGGCGAGGAGTACCAAGCTCGTTCAGGGTTCACTTGGTCCGAGTGATAACACCCTGTGAGGGCTCCTTGCTAGGATTACAGCGAAGACCTCAACGGTAGTGAAGGCGAAGAGAATGATTCTCAGTACGGCCGAACTGGTGGAAGACGAATAGCATCTTGCAAAATCCACATTGTATCTGACTTGAAACAAGCGGCAAAGTGGTCAGCATCTGTTCCTCTAGTTGAGGTAGCTACACTTAAGTCACCTCGACCTAAAAAATTGAGTCGTACTGTACCCGGATCGTTCACCCGCCCATGACATGTTCACGTCATTATTATGAAGCAGAGACGTTGGTTTATTTGAGAGATGAAGCGGCTGATATTTGAACAGCGCGCTAGGAGACTCCGAGTGTTGAGGGAAGTATGCATCGTAGGAGCGAGTGACGTGGAACTGTGACGTGAGAGCTTGCCTACGTAATGAAAATAAGTTTTCTAGAATTTCCTTTAGACGGAGGAATGGAACCTAGGAAAGTAGCACAGTTTACTGGCAATTGAATTAGAAGAAATTAGAGCTATCAAGCATGAAAATCCGTTCAGTAGAAGCCGAGATACGGAATGGAACTTTCTAGAAGGTATACCGCTAGGACTATATAAAGAGCCAGAGAATCGAAACAGTTATGTATTCCATCAGAGCACTTGCTCGAGTGCGCATATACGATACATCGGGAACGAGTGATTACGCCGTAATTCTGACCGCCGAAAGAAACTTAGTCGCTGGACGAGTTGTCGGTGGACTAAGTTTATGTCAGGTGAACGAACATTTACAGTATCATCGACAGACTTAGTGTTTGAACATTGTACCTTGCTCACTTGAAGTTTAGCAAGCCCTCACAAGATGTCAGATTAGGACAGTGCTTATCGTAGCTCCACTGCCCTCTGTAGGGGGCAGTATATCTGCCAGTTACTTCCCGGCCGGGGAGAGAGCGGGACAGCGTGTCTCTGAGTAAGAACGGTAACGGTCGGTTGCGTGATGTACGACAATGGCGTAGTCGGTTTAACGAATACCTACATTCAGTGTTTCTTGTGTGTGTAAATATGTGTAGGGAGTGTTGTCTTATCGTGTATGACGTGTTTATTTAAGTTGTGTAAATATAATGTAGTAATAATTCCACAGGGATCCAGTGATATGAATCAGCTACCTCCCTCGTGTTCTATACATACAGTCCATTTCTATCCTCGTACTATCATTAGCCAAACCTTGTGTATATCTCCACACCTCATTCAACTCATTTTATGGTCCTCGACGGGCCGGATGTCTGTGGAATCTTCTTAATTTGATATTAGCACGTGTATTTTGGCGGGACTGAAGCATCATAGCAGCCATGTTGGCAAAGAATACTACTGCTTCCGATAGCAACCATTTCGGCAAGGAATAAACGGCTTCCGATAGCAACCATCTCGGCAAGGAATACTACAGATTCTGATGGCAGCCATGTTTGTCCCATCCACTTCGTATGTCATCACCTTATTTCCAGTTTACAGCAACCACTAATCTCCCGTCAGCGCCGGAGGTCATACGACAGCTACGCAGACTAACTTCGATATTCCACACCGCAGCTTCAGTAAGTACATACTCAGTTTCTGATTCCTATTATTTCCCACCATGGAATCCAAAGAAAAACAACTCCTTGTTAAGACTAGAGGCCTAGCGAAAGCCAGCATCACACGTGTGTATAACTTTGTGGTTAACTTCAAATCAGGATCAAGCATAAATGCAATTAAGGCAAGACTAGACGATCTACCCAGAATAGGAGAAAGTATGAGAATGCGCATGACAAGTTAGAACTGGAGGATGAAACTGAGGATCATAGTGAAGATCGTGACAGTTTCGAATCATTGTACTATGACGTAGTAGATAAAATAACAACATTGATAGAAGAGAGTGCAGAATCACGGTTGAGACAAGGCAACCTTTCCGGCGGTACCACTCATTCCCACTCTGTTCCATTCAAGAGAGAACTCGCACTGCCAACTATTAAATTGCCATCTATTGGGGGTAACATTACTGATTTTCGACACTTTTCTGATACGTTTACCAGTCTAGTCATAAACAATGACTCACTTGAATATATCCAAAGGTATCATTATTCGTTATCTTCACTTACAGGGGAAGCACATGAACAAATTAAGAATCTTCCCATAACAACCACAAATTTCAAGATTGCATGGCAGACAGTCTGTCAAAGGTACAACAACCCTAAGCTCATTGCAACGTCTCACATTAAGAATTTTTTAAACCCTCCATCTGTAAGCAAAGAGTCATCCACAGATATACGATCACTTCTAAATCAAGTTTCAAGTAATCTGAATGCAATTGAGGCACTGGAACTTGACATTCCTTTACATGAAATGCTCGTATCACAGTTGATTCTTCAACAAGTTGATGAGGTCAGCAGAAAACAATGGGAGCTGACGTCATCAAAATTGAAATTTGCAAGACTAGATGAATTATGTCGATATTTAGAAGGCACCTTGACCATCTAGTTCAACGCTTCTGGGAATTAGAAGATATCAATCAGCCAATCAGATCGAAGGACGACCTGGAGTGTGAGAAACATTTTACTGCCAACACCAGGAGAGATGCCGACGGAAGATTCACGGTAGAGCTTCCACTGCGTGAGGAATCAACGGAGCTTGGTGACTGACTCACATTGGCTCTGTCGCGGCTTCATCATCTAGAGAGACGATTGAGTAGAAGCACCCAACTCAAGAGTGACTACGTTAACTTTCTGGAGGAATACGAAGCTCTGGAACACATGGAGCCTATCGACACGTCGCACCCTAATGAGCATAGCTATTACATGCCCCATCACCCAGTTCTTAAAGAGGTAAGCTCTACTACGAAGACGAGGGTGGTGTTTGATGCTTCTGCGCCACTACGAGCGGGAAATCACTCAACAACATACTCCGAATTGGGCCGACCATCCAGAAAGATATCTGGTCTATCATTACAAGATTCCGCACTCACCAAGTGTGCTTCACAGCAGACATTCGCCAGATGTATCGACAAGTAAATGTTGATAGTCGTGACTGTAACCTTCAGAGAATCGTATGGCGCCGATCGCCAGAGGAACACATACGACACTACCGGCTAAAAACTGTCACGTACGGAACAGTTTCAGCACCCTTAATCGCTAGTAGGTGCCTTCAGCAGCTCGCTACTGAGGAGTCGCGCAACTTACCCAAGGCAGCAGAAATTCTCCAGAGAGACTTCTATGTAGACGACTGCATGTCTGGAACGGAAACCCTCGAGGAAGCTCTGCGAACTCAAGAACAACTCATCCATCTCCTTCAAAGGGGAGGTTTCCAACTTCGAAAATGGTGTTCCAATCATCCACGACTACTCGAAGCTGTTCTTCCTGAATCCAGAGAAGCCCAGCTGCCCCCTTCAGCTCGATTGCGGCAATAACGTTAAGTCGTTAGGACTCTTGTGGCATCCTGCCAACGATCAGCTGCAGATTGTGAATGGTACCTGGATTACTAAATTCAACGGACCGGTTACAAAAAGGAAGGTACTTGCAGTCATAGCGTCAATATACGATCCGTTGGGACTGATGGGTCCATTCATTATCTCCTGCAAATATTTCCTCCAGCAATTCTGGCAACTTCGCTTAGGATGGGATGAGAACCTACCGAAGGAAGTGCTTCAGCGCTGGGAGCATCTACACAATCAGCGTCCTCTTATCAGCCGAATTCGAATCGACAGATTAGTGCTAACGAAGGGCATTGTCGCTAACATTCTACTGCACGGTTTTTCAGATGCGTCTGAGAAAGGATACGGATGTTGCATTTACATTAGATTGGAAAGCCAACAGGGTGAACGCACCACAAAGCTACTGTGTGCTAAATCAAAGGTCGCCCCACTGAAAGGGGTCTCCATTCCTCGTCTCGAGTTGTGTGGAGCATTGCTGCTAGCTCGTCTTCTCAAGAAGGTAACATCGGTCTTAAATTTGACCATTAGCAGCATCCATTTGTGGACAGATTCGACGATCGTTCTTTCATGGATTGCAGCATCACCCATACGGTGGAAAACGTTTATTGCCAACAGAGTTTCGGAGATTCAAGACAGCACATTGATTGCAGATTGGAAGCACGTCCCTTCAGGAGGCAATCCTGTGGACCTGATTGCACGGGGACTCACTCCAGACGCCCTTATTGCTAAGTCACTTTGGTGGAATGGACCACCATGGCTTGCGGAAGATACTCTATCATGGCCTAACTCAACCCCTTCTGCGGATACCCAGGACATCCCAGAACAGCGGAAACCTGTGGTCAGTCTCGTGGCACTTCAACCTGAAGATTAGCTCATGCAGAGATTCTATAAACTTGCACGTCTGCATAGAGTGACCGCTTACTGCATCAGATTTGCAGCTAACGCCAAACTTCGTCATACGGAAAGGAAGACTGGTGAATTAGATCTTCAAGAGTTACGTTCAGGACTATATGCATGTGTCAGGAACGTCCAAGCATCAGCATATTGTGCAGAGATTCATGCTCATCGTAGTACAAGGGCAATTAGTAAGAAGAGCAAGCTTATATCCCTTAATCCATTCCTCTGTGAGCAAGGACGTCTTCGAGTTGGTGGCAGATTACAACAATCGGAGCTCCCTTTCAACCAACAACATCAAATAATCTTGCCCCCAAGTCACCATCAAACTAAACTGATCATCGAGAACGAACATCGACGAATGTTACATGCTGGGTGCCAACTGCTACTCTCCTCTCTTCGCCAGCAATACTGGATACCAAATGGAAGGAATACCATTCGGAAGATAATACACCATAGTCTCATCTGACACAAACTCAAGGCAAAAAAAAGCCCAGCAACTAATGGGTCAGTTTCCGAACTACAGAGCATCACCTGCCAATCCATTTGTTCAGTGTGGGATTGATTACGCTGGCCCAATGTACATAAAATCAGGATCTCGTAAAAACAGCGCAAGAGTTAAATATTACGTATCAATTTTGTATGTATGGCTACTAGTGCTATTCACCTGGAAATTGTTAGCAGCATGACTACCCAGGCCTTTCTTTCTGTTCTCAAACGCTTTATCTCACAACGAGGAAGACCTGCGCACATATATTCGGACAACGGCAGAAACATCGTAGGCGCAGACAGAGAACTTCGGGAACTGCAGAGATTGTTCGACGAAGAACATTACCAAAGAGAGATCTCAAATTTCGCTAGCACTGGAAGCATTCAGTGGCACTTCATTCCGCCACAGGCTCCACACTTTGGAGGCATTTGGGAGGCTGGCGTCAAATCATTCTAACATCATCTTCGACGAGTGATGGGCACGGCATACCTTACCTTTGAAGAACTGGCAACACTCACAACTCAAATCGAAGCATGTCTAAACTCTAGGCCTCTAGTCCCCCTAGCCGATGATCCTGACGATATAATGGCTATCACCCCAGGTCACTTTCTAATTGGAAGACCTATCACTACCCTTCCCGAACCAGATCTGAGTAATGTACGCCTCAATGTACTCTCTAGATGGCAGCAACTGCAACGGCAGCTCCAAGGATTCTGGAAGGCGTGGTCTGCAGATTACCTCTCCCACCTGCAGCAGAGGAGTAAATGGACACTACCAAACAATAATGTGCAGCCAGGCACATTAGTGATCGTCAAGGAAGACAACGTCCCCACACTGTGCTGGAAGCTCGCAGTGATTGATCAGGTCCATCCTGCTGCTGATGGGCTAGTACGCGTCGCCACGATCCGTACTTCTGCTGGAGTATTCAAAAGGCCCATTACAAAATTTTGTCCTCTCCCCACTTCTGAAGGCGACGATATCTGAACGTAATATGTCTTGTATTGTATTTATCTTCATGTTTGTTTAATTAAATGTGTATGGAAAAAAGTGTTTAACCCTTTTTTGGCGAGCGGCATGTTTGAATATTGTACCTTGCTCACTTCAAGTTTAGCAAGCCCTCACAAGATGTCAGATTAGGACAGTGCTCATCGTAGCTCCACTGCCCACTGTAGGGGGCAGTATATCTGCTAGTTACTTCCCTGCCGGGGAGAGAGCGGGACAGTGTGTCTCTGAGTAGAGGAGGTAACGGTCGGTTGCGTGATGTACGGCAATGGCGTAGTCGGTGTAACGAATACCTACAGTCAGTGTTTCTTGTGTGTGTAAATATGTGTAGGGAGTGTTGTCTTATCGTGTATGACGTGTTTATTTAAGTTGTATAAGTATAATGTAGTAATAATTCCACAGGGATCCAGTGATATGAATCAGCTACCTACTTCGTGTTCTATACAAACAGTCCATTTCTATCTTCGTACTATCCTTAGCCAAACCTTGTGTATATCTCCTCACCTCATTCAACTCATTTCACTTAGAATATTGGATGACTTTATGGTCAACTATTCTAACTGGTCAAGTGATGGTGATTTTTGTAATGCCATTCACAGAAGTTAGCCTACAAATAACAGCATGTTTCTTGTGGCGAAACAGTATATCAGGCACTTCAATAATACCAGGAAGATTTTATACTTATAGTTCATTTTATGCTGCTGACAGGTGTTCCTGAGATAGCAGGCGAATGGAACCGCATTTTCCGGTTATGGGACTTGTTCTTAAGTCGAACTTTTCAAGAATATTACGAAAGTATAAGGTTTTACAACAGTTCAACATGTTAGATTTTACCGAGAACAACGGGAGTATTTTTGAACGAGTTATGTTAAACACCGACATGTGCCGATAAAACTACTCGAGAGTAGGTGTGATATGGAAGCGAACGAAGTAACACGGAACTGCATATGGCCGTGGGAGGACGCTATGGGAATAGTGAACACCGTAGGACACGCATTACCAACGCATCAAGAATGAAGTAAACCAACAATACTATAGTAGTAAGTAAGCCTATAGTAGTATTTGAGAATTCCATTTTTATACTGTCACTATAAGAAATCAACATAATTGTCATCGTTATGAGAACATCTATTATATTTGTCCAGAATGACAAATTGAGCTAGTAGTCTGACAATTTATTATTCTATTTTACTACTTTGTCAGGACGACAGTCCAGTTCGTGTGTTTCGACATGAAATGTTAAAGTTATTTCCAAGGGATAGGAATATTTTTCTTTAACTCTTATTTAGAGAAGTTGCACGATTATAACTTGGATTATTTAAATAATTTGATTTAATTTTTAATAAAAATAAACAACTGTGAAATAAATAAGTCAATAATAATTAAAAATATAAAGACACCATTATAAGTTATTAATAATTTATTTAGGGAGGTGATAGCACCAATTTATAAATTTAATTTATTTGTTGATTTTGATTAAATAATTACTGCATTAATATTCAGAAAGTGAGATGTTAATAATAATTATTTGCAATGAGGATTTAAATATTTATTTATTTGTGCCGGTATTACGTCACTATTTTACGATTGGTACGCCTTTCGATATGTTTAATTTTGATTGCCTGGTGTGATGACTTCGGTTCTCTGTTTTCCTGCTAGAGAGCTACACCGAAAGGTAAGAACTTATATTTGTCTTTCTACTGAATGCTGCTGATGTTCCGGTCCTGTGAGAGAACGCCGAGTTAGTTGTCATTTGTCTAACTATTATGTTGCATGTCAAGTACGAAGTGTGCCGAGATCTTGTAATATTTTGGTTAGACTTGGATCTCCATGGAAGAAGACAGTTGTTCAGTTTGCTGCTAGGCCTGTTATGTATTAAAGTGGCCTGAGATACGGTGACAGTTCGTGTCTCTGAGAGTCAATATCTGTACTGTATTATGTGGTACTATCTGCATTGACTTTGATATGTTAAATGGGACTGGTCGGGTAAGAATCATGTTAGCCGGGCGTGATAAAATAGGACTAGATATATGTGGTGAGTTGTTTTGGTAGCCTTAACCTTGGATGATGTATTGGAGTTGTTGCTGTTGGTTTTTGTTTTATGAATCTTCTGTTGGCAAACGGTAACAGTAGTCTTCCGTCAGTCGAGGAGTGAACAAGAGAAGTTCTCAGGAAGCCATGACAGGGCTTAGACGTTTATAAAATTTTGCTGCCGAGGATAGTCAAGTATTATATTAAAAGATATGAATTACGACATCTTGACATGGGTTTAAGTATGTATATGTATCGAGCAGCTGATATTGATATTGTGAAGAAGTTGAGTATTTTATGAAAGTGAGTGGACATTGGATTGATAATGTTTGCTTTGAAAGCTCTTGGATTATCGGAAGGGATAAATGTATTCAGGCCTATTAACATGCTTTGGAACATGAATGAGCTTTATATTGGAACTGCCGACGATTTGAGGAATATTAGTAACAAGGCGATTCGATGCAAGTGAAGGAAAGTCGTGAAAGATTATACGCTGTTGTCACTGCTTGTTTGGAAACTTGGTTTACTGTGAACGTCGGTCTGTCGTTTAGAATATAAGGCAAGTACCAAAGCATGTTGTATTTTTCCATGTCTTTTAAATGTCATGTAATGTATGTAAGTGTTATTGTTAATAGAAGTTGTTACCGCAGTTTGTATCAGTGTATTATTTCTAGGCCTATGCTAGATACTGTAGTCTCGGTACATTCATCTGGGTTAAATCGCAAATGGGCTCGGTCGTATTCTGCTGTTGGGAGGGAGGTGTTACATTGGTAGCTAGAGAGTGGTTAACGATATTTTACCACATTTTCTTAATGTATCGAGATTGCAGTGTTGTGTGTGGGTGTGGAGGTATGCACTTAACCTTAACTTACGTGAAGTACGATTATGCATATGTTTATAACTTCTAATATATGTATGTTGTTTTGTTTCGTGTTTAATATTGTCACAAATGGAAGTGAGACCTTTGCCATCTTGTTATTTTCTGACCAAAGATGAGGTGGTCCATGAATTGATGGTCAGAAGTGAAAAGCCTAATTATCATAGAGAGTTGGATGTTGCTGTACTGAAGAGAGTAAAGGATAAACCTATTATTATTCCTGACCATGAACACCCTTATTGGAGCGCCGGTAAGTCCACCATAGTGTCCACTGTTTCTAATTTAATTGATTCTTTAAATGTTGTGAATGTTCTGGGGAAAACGGCTACTTCTCAATGGAAACGAATTAAATATAGGTCTATTCATTGGGTACATCGGCTACAGGATTTAATTGGTGTTTGGTCTTTGAGTGATGTGAGTTTTGCGAATGAGTTATTAGGCTTCGTTCCAAACTTGTCGAATTATTTGATCTGAAGTTTCCTGAGGTAAGTAATTGTGATATGGCTGAATCCATTGAAGGTTCGCATTGTGATATTTTGATTGGTGATGTTGCATGTGAATTGAGTGATCGTGTGAATTTAGTTGACAATTTGGAAACTACGTTGGCAGATAATCGTCAGAATAGTGCAAGGGTTAGTGAAAATAGAAATCCTTCGAAAGAGAGTAGCTATGTAGGGTCATCTACGGATTTACCTCGTAATGTGTTGTGTGCGGTCAGGTCTAAAACTGTTAATCGGAGTAGTTCCACTGAAAGATGTATTTTCACTACTAAATCGGTTCAGAATAGTGATACGATGTGTTCTCAAACGAACCTAAAATCTAATTTGTCTCTGGTGTCTAAATCTGTGCAGACGGGGGACAGTTTATTTGACGAAAATGATGTGGTAAGGGGGAACGCATTTGATTTGGGTGAGAATAATAGTGCATTGCTTCAGGGTGACAGATTGGGTCGTAACATGTCTGAATATGATGTTAAGTTCTCTACCGTGCCCAACCCGTTGAATGTAATTTTAAGGGATTTTAATGTGTGTGATGGTACGGATAATGATTTATTAATCAAATTTCTTAGGAAATTCATTGAGCTTAAAGAAAGTGGAACTGTTTTTGGATTATCTGAGCTGCACATTTATCGGGTTGTGTTCCCATGCACTAGTGGGTTACTTCGTGAGAGATTAGTGGAGAGTATGAGTAACCATCGTTCCTTGACGTTCTTTCATCTTGAAATTTTAGATTTTTTCTTTACTCCTAGAACCCGATCTGACTTGCATCGTGATCACTTATTTAGAGTACAGAGGATGGACGAAACTCTCAATCAGTATTTTATAGATGTTAAATGGTACGCCAAGGTTTTCGCTGTCCAATTAACTGAAAAACAAATTGTTACTTCTATGGTAGAAGGAATTAACCCAATTTATAGGTCATTCCTGTCTATGAATGCCAAATCCCAGTCTTAAAAAGAGTTTAATGACATCATCTTGGAGGCTGAGAAGGTAAAGAAAGCTGATTTGAGACGCATTCATGATTCGTCGAAGTTTTGCACTCCTATTTATGGTCCACCTGTGCAAGCTTGTACCTTTAACAATTTTCAGTGGCGTGAAGCTGTACTACCTGCTGGAAACTATAATGATGCTGTATCTGGTAGTCATGTATTTCAGGGAGATGTTGTTCAGAAGAAACGTACTATCATGCCTGCTGATTCTCAGCAGAATATATTTCAGGGGCGTGAACTTCAGCGAGATTTTAGGGGTAACAACTATAAAGGTAAAAGGTGTCATAGTTGCGGATCTTACGATCATCTACGTCGTGAGTGTAATGCTAAGTTCTCTGATAAGTATCGTAAACATTATAATGGTGCATCTAAGGATAATAATATTTTAGTGTCATGTAAAGTGGAAAAGAAATCTAGACAATCACGTGACCCAAATTATCATAGAGGGCTTACTAAAAGTAAAAGACTGTGCAATCGGGTTTCTTACGTGGATATTTTTTTTGCCTTTTATTGAAATAGATATAAATAATGAACCGGTTGTCGCTCTTATTGATTCTGGGAGTGTAAGTTCATTTTTGGATTTTAAATGGTTTACTCGTAAGAAGTCAGTATGTAAGTTTGGAGACTTGATTGAGGAAAAGAATCATGTAACGTCAGCGAATTCGTCCTCTTTGGACATAAAGGGGTATATTAGAGGAAAGATTAGGATTTCGAACTTTACATGGAAAATCAGATTATGGGTTGTCAAGAACCTTTCATGTAAGGTAATTTTAGGGGTGGATATTTTTATCACACGTAGGGCTGATGATTGATTTAAGAAATCAAACTTGTTGGTTTAAATTTAAACCTCAGTTAAAGATTAAGTTTAAGGATTTTGCTTCTTGGGTAAATGTGAATTCTGCACAAAAAGGTGTAAATGGAGATAAAGTGAAATATTTGGAGCTTAGTCATTTAACTTCTGATCAAGCTGATTGTATTCGAGAGTTGTGTGATGAGTTTGCAGATGTGTTAACTGACAGGTTAGGAATGACCAATGTCATAGAATATGAAATTGAACGTCGGACTCCATTCCAGTAAGGTCGTCACCCTATCGTTTAGCTCCTCCAAAAATGAAAGTATTAAAAGGAATTATTGACGATATGTTGGATGAAGGGGTAATTAGAAAATCGACATCTGCGTACGCTTCGCCTATTTTTCTTGTACCCAAGACAAATGGAGAGTTTAGGCCGGTTGTTGATTACCGGGCTTTAAATGAAAAGGTTGTTATACAACAAATTCCTTTACCAGATTTACAGTCATGTTTTGGCTGGTTTCAGGGTGTAATGGTTATTAATTAGTGCCCCATGTTGGTAGCGACAAATGTAATGGCTTCTTTTGCCCTCACGTTGAGCGACAAGTGTAACGTTTTGCTAGCCCCTAACGTTGAGCGTACAATGTGGCAGTTTGGCTAGCCCACACTGTTGGGAGATAAATGTAACTGTTTACCTTTGCCTAAGCTATGTTGTTTTAATGGGCGCCAAGACCTCAATGCAATGTTGAAATCTAAATTTGTATTTAACAACGTCTAGCTCTGGCAGAACACCTTCAAGACTCTATTCACTCAGATCGTGGTATGATTTGATCATTAACCCAACAAACAATTGTATCAGGAGAAGGAATTGGTCTATATCTAATGCTACCTACTGAAAGCAAAGATTGCATTGTAAAAGAAATGAATTTATTATATAAAACAAGTATAGCAAAATTAATAATAATAATTACAAAATTTAAATTGGAGCGTTGTGATTTGAATATTACCGATAGAAAATTACGTGAAAACGGAGTCTGATAAATTGATTTTACTCTTATTTCCAAGCTATGAAGTTACTGAAATATGAAATGTAAAACAAAGAAAAATGAGAGATTGCGTATTTCTGCGTCATTTGCGCTTACCATTGGAAATTGCCAAGGCATTTCCCTCGTACTTGCTGATGCTGTGAGCTTCCCACAGTCTCCTGGACGTCGTCATCTTCGTCGGAATTTGATGATATTCTGGTAGATTAGATAATTCTATGGTCCGTACCTCGGACCCAAACACTCGTACAACCGCACTGGTTAAGTTTTGCAAAAGTTAGTCTTCAACTCCACTGAACATCGGAGCGACACGCACTTGCAACCGTACTCCGCAAGTTCTACACAGATAGTACGTTCCACGGAACATCGGAGCGTCCCCCGCGTATAACCATACTCCGCAAGTATTTCACAGATAGTCCTCGTTTCACGGAACATCGGAGCGTCCCCCGCGTATAACCATACTCCGCAAGTATTTCACAGATAGTCCGCGTTTCACGGCGCGTCGAACGATATATCCACACGTTGGCTCCCCCACTCTTCAGCCGGCTTCAGCTTGCGTGGTCCTCACTGATTGGTTGACCCACCGCTAGTTCCCCTCCTCTGGTTTCTTTACACTCGGCGCGCGAGAGGGAGAAGTCGATTTCCGTCCCAACAATTCGCCTTTTCTAGACCTTGCGACCCAAGATTGCGTCATGCTTCTCGACAAGATTAAGCGTGTACTTGAAATCCCAGTGAGTCACGTCTCTCGATATACCCTAACTGACGAAAACTCCGTAAAATTCCGTAATCAGATAATTTTCTATGATATCGTCGTTCGTAATAATTTGCTGGATAGCGTTTTCTAAGACATAGAAAACCTATCTGAATGCTAATAATTTTTATAAAATGCTCCGAAAATACCTAAATAATAATTATAATAAATTAATAACAATAATAATAAATTAACATGAAAAATTCTCTTGGCTGAACAATTTGCCGCGTAAATAAATATAGAATGGCTTCCTACTGACTTATGCCAGTTGCATAAAACCCCTCGAAAAACACGTTACAAGGGGGCGAACCTTTTCACGGTGTTAGATCTAAACAAGGCCTATTTGCAAATTCCTTTGGCCGAGTCTTCTAAATCAGTAACTGCTTTTACAACTGACTGGAATTTGTATGAATTTCAGAGGCTTCCATTTGGACTATCGACAGGAGCGGCAGTTCTTAATCGTTTGTTGGATAACGTCTTTGACGGGATCAAATTCAAGACGGTCTATCATTATTTGGATGATTTTGTAATATTCAGTAGGAATTTTGATGAACATGTTGAACACGTCAGAGAAGTTTTCACTCGTCTTAGAAAAGCGGGTTTAACGGTAAAGCCATCTAAGGTATCATTCGCAAAATCTCAGATCTCATTTCTAGGGCATATTGTTTCTTCTAATGTTATCTCGATCGATAATTCCAGAACTCAATCAAACAGAGATTTTAAGACCCCAAAGAATGTAAAGGAAATTGCCCGCTTTATTGGCATGTTAAATTATTTTCGGAAGTTTGTTCCTAACTTCGCCCTTAGAGCTGCTCCCCTTAATAGTCTTAGGAAAAAAAGGAACTGAGTTTATTTGGGGTTCGTCCCAGGAATCAGCATTCGAGGACGTGAAGATGGCGTTGATCAATGCTCCAATATTGGTGATACCGAATTTTAGTAAACCGTTTATAGTGCAAACTGACGCGTCGAATAGGGCTATCGGAGCTGTACTTTTACAGGAACATCAAGGTGACAGGTTACCTGTTGCGTATGCTTCCCGAACACTTACTGATCCTGAAATGAAGTACTCTGTGTATGAACTAGAAGGGCTTGCTGTGATGTTCGCGCTTGAAAAGTTCAAGCTATATGTTGAACATTTACAGTTCCAACTTGAGACTGACAACCAAGCGCTGAGTTGGGTTCTGGGTAGACCACGGAAGACAGGACGCATAGCTCGCTGGGCTACTAGAATTTTGTCCTTTAAGTTCACTGTAAAGCACATTAAAGGGAGCGACAATGTTATCGCCGACTGTTTAAGCCGGATGTATGGTGAAGCTTCTGAGTATTGTAATCAAGAGGGTAAAGTTGATAAAGCGTATATAGCAGCTGAGTCGTGTAATGTAATTTTGTCAAACTATCCTTTGCTTTTTGGAGATGTTTCTCGTTATGAGAAAGATGACCCAATTTTTGGAGAAATAATAGGCAAGATTGAGAAAAGTGAAGTGATAAAACCTTATTTAATGACAGGAACATATTATGTTGTACTGCTAGGACCGATCAACTCGCGAAAATTGTATTACCTTCAGTCTTAATTCCTGAAATCTTTAGGTATTTTCATGAGTCACCTATTGGGGCACATCTGGGTGTGTTTAAAACCAGACAGCGAATTAGGGAAAATTTTATTTGGCGAGGTATGGACAATGACATTCGTCGATTGGTAAATAATTGTAAGGTGTGTAAATTGGCAATACCTTCATTAAATACGAAAGTTGGAATGTTAGCCTCTGATATAGTCAAGAGTCCTATGGAGAAGTTGTTTATTGATTTTATTGTGCCGTTTCTTAGGTCGCGAGATCGAAATAGATTTGCGTTGGTCTGCACCGACGGCTTTTCTAGATTCAATTGGATTTTCCCAACTAGGTCGGCGACTACTCAAACGGTGATTAAGTGTCTTGAATACATTTTTGCATGGTTTGGTCCCTGTCAATTTTTAGTGACGGATAATGCCCAATGTTTCAAATCCAGCATCTTTAGAAATTTCCTTTTTGAGCTGGCAATTTCTCACACCACTTCATCTCCTTATTACCCTAAAGGGTCTTACGCCGAAAGGGTAAACCGGAATTTGCGTGCCGCTCTTATAGCTTACCATCATAAAGACCACAGTCGGTGGGACTCGTGCATTTCTTGGCTTACTTATTCGTTTAAAGCCGCTGTTCCACGAATCACATAAAACCATGCAATTCAACCTTATGTTCTCCTTTCGTCCTAACTCTCCTATTTCAAACCTGTGGACCTTGAATCAATTACTTCCGGAACAATATACCTTTAACGATATCAGGAAAATTTGGAAGACAGCAAAAGGGAATATGAAGGTTGCCCATGAGAGATTGGCTGAGAAGTACAATAATGGTCGTAAACTTACTTCTGTTAAAATAGGGGATATGGTATACATGAAGAATTTTTCCTTGAAAGAAGTGGGTTCAAAGGAGTCAGGGAAATTGAGAGAAAGGTTTTGTGGACCTTTTAAGGTTGTTAGTTTCCTAACTCCTGTCACATGCCTAGTTAGTGATCCGGTTAAAAAGAAGATTTTTAGGGTACATCTGTCTTTTATTAAGAATAGAAATGGAAATTAGAAATAATGTTGATGTTTTTTTTTTCTAAATTGTGTTCGGGAAATTTTTATTTCTCAACACAGGTGATGCACTTTCATCTGAATCGTGTAAATCAGTAATGGTTCGCCTTGTATGTTGTTGTTTGAGTCTTCAGTCTTTTGACTGGTTTGATGCAGCTTTCCATGCCTCCCTGTCCTGAGCTAATCGTTTCATCTCTACATAGCTACCACACCCTACATCCGAGGCAATCTGTTTAACATATTCTAACCTTGGTCTACCCCTACAGTTCTTGTCCTCGACCCTTCCTTCCATAACTAAGCTTGCTATTCCTGGGTGTCATAGTATGTGTCATACCAACCTATCTCTTCTCTTCATTAGCAGTCGCCAGAAACATCTCTCCTCTCCCACTCGCCTTAATACCTCTTCATTTGTAACCCTATCTACCCATCTGATCTTCATCATTCTCCTGTAACACCACATTTCAAATGCCTCAATTCTCCTCTTTTCTGCTGCACCAATAGTCAAAGTTTCACTTCCATAGAGCGCCACGCTCCAGACAAAAGCTTTCAAAAATGACTTCCTAATACCTAAATCTATATTCGATGTCAACAGATTCCTTTTTTGTAGAAAGGCTTTCCTTGCCTGAGCCAAACTACTTTTTATATCCTCTTTGCTTCGTCCATCACTGGTTATTCTGCTTCCTAAGTAACAGAAGTCTCCTACTTCCTTCAGCTTTTCACCTGCCGATTTGATCTCCATAGAGGTTTCTGATTTATTTCGGCTGCATTCCAGTATTTTTGTTTTACATTTATTAATTTTCATCATGAAGTCCTTCCGTAAGACGGAATCCATACCATTCAAAAACTCATTCAAATCCTCAGGCTTTTCGGCCAAGATGACGATGTCATCAGCAAATCTCAGAGTTGAAATTATTTCTCCTTGAATCTTCACTCCCACTTTAAATTTTTCTCCAATTTCCTTCATTGCTTGTTCAATGTAAAGATTGAAAAGTATGGGTGATAAGTTGCAGCCTTGCCTTACACCTTTCATAATACCAGCTTCTCTCTCATGTCCTTCAGCTTGAATGACTGCTGTCTGGTTTCTGTATAGATTGTATATCACCCTCCTATCCCTGTACTTTATTGCAAAAGATTTCAAAATGTCAAACAATTTAGTCCAATCAACGTTATCAAAAGCCTTTTCTAAGTCTACAAATGCCATGAACGTTCTCTTATCTCTCCTTATTCTACCTTCCAAAATCAGCCTAAGACTTAGTACAGCTTCCCTTGTTCCTACATTTCTCCTGAAACCAAACTGGTCTTCACCCAACTCCGTTTCTATCTGGCTTTCAATCCTCTTGTAAATTATTCTAGACAGGATCTTTGAAGCATGAGTAATCAAGCTGATTGTACGGTAATCTTCACATCTGTCAGCTCCCACTTTCTTTGGTATAGGGATGATAACATTCTTCTTGAAATCAATGGGTACCTCACCTGTCTCATAAATCCTACACACCAAGTGAAATAACCTGATCAGACCTTCATCTCCTATGCAGCGTAGCAACTCAATCGATATATCATCTATGCCTGGTGCTTTGTTCCAGCCTAAGTCCTCTAATGCTCTGTCAAATTCTGATCTCAATATTAAATCTCCTTTTGCATCCTCATCAATTTCCTCCTCCCTATCCATTACATGATTCTCAATCTCCTTTCCCTTATACAAGCACTCTATGTAAGCTTTCCAACTCTCAACTTTTTCTTCCCTATCTGTTAGAGGCTTTCCATTTGTGTCCCTAATATTACAGCACTTAGTCTTCTTTTCACCAAAAGTATTCTTAATCCTTCGATAAGCTGTGTCTACTTTTCCTAATTTCAGACACTTTTCTATACCTGTACATTTCTCTTTCAACCATTCTTCTTTCGCTTCCTTGCACTTCTTGTTAACCTCATTTCTCAGACGTCTGTATTCTGCTTTCCCCTTTTCATCTCTTAGATTCTTGTGTCTCCGCCTTTCATCCATCAATTCTAGTATATCCTGAGTGATCCATGGTTTTCTACGTATTCTTTCTTTCCTACCAATGTTTTCTTCTGCCGATTTTGTTATTTCATTCTTCAAAAGTGCCCATTCGTCTGCAATTGAAGTTTGTTTAGGGGTTTTGATTAGTCCTTCCTTTATACTCTTCTTGAATCTTTCGTTCACATCCTTTACTTTCAGTCTGTCTATTGCCCACCTTTTTGGCTTTTGACTTTCCTTCAGTTTCTTCAACTTTAATCTGCATTTCATTACAAACAGATTGTGGTCAGAGTTAATGTCAGCACCAGGATATGTTTTACAATCCAAAATCTGGTTTCGAAACCTCTGCTTGACCATAATGAAGTCGATTTGGTAACGCCCTGTATCTCCTGGTCTCATCCATGTGTATATTCTTCTATTGTGGTTATTGAATAAGGTGTTAGCTATGACCAACTCATGTTCGGTGCAGAATTCCATCAGCCTGCTTCCTCGATCATTCCTTTCACCTAATCCGAAATCTCCTACTATCTTCCCTTCCCTCCCTTTTCCTACCACAGCATTCCAATCTCCCATTACTATAACATTTTCATCACCTTTGATATACCTCAGAATGTCATCTATTTCTTCTTAGACCTTTTCAACATCCTCATCATCAGCTTGACTGGTAGGCATATAGACTTGTACCACTGTGGTGCACGTAGGTTTAGTATTGATTTTTGCTACAATAATCCGTTCACTGTATTGCTCATAATATTCCACCCGCTGTCCACGTTTCCTACTCAATATGAGACCAACTCCTGCTTGGCCATTGTTTGATTTAGTGCTAATGACCCTATAGTCTCCTGACCAAAAGTCCTGTTCTTCCTGCCAGCGCATTTCACTAATCCCAACCAAATCCAACCTCAACCTATCCATTTCCCTTTCTAAGTTTTCTAACTTTCCACTTCCTAGCAGACTTCTAACATTCCACGCTCCGATCCGTAGAATGTCAGATTTCCTCTTTGTCACTTCTGTGATGTAATTATGCATAGAGAGGTGCATATCCTCGGGAATAGCATTACGGCTGTAGTTTCCCGTTGGTTTCAGCCGTGCATCAGAACGCAGTGTAGCCATTAGTTGGCTTATATTATCAATATCTTAACCGTCTATTAGACTAGTAAAGAATTGATTTATTCTGAAAGGCTGCTACTCCCTTTCGGAATAAGTAAAGAGCAATTCTACTACAAAATATTAACCGTCTACTAACAATTAAATACCAAAATTCTACTAACGAAAAAAATACTTAAGTTTCACCAACAACAAATACTACCACTAAAACTGTCTGTCACCAGGCCCACTCACATGCACCCTCACCAGCACACTCACACCCACAGTCTAATAGAACAATGACATATATCTAATAAACAAATTAACTTCATACTTACAACTAAAACTAACTACATAATTACTGTACTGTAATTTGAATTGACAATATTTACAAAATTTAAAATGATAATCTGGTAGCAAAAGTATCTACCCCGTCCCGAATTAGAACCCGAGATCTCTAGGTAGGTCGGTAGATACCCACAAAACCTCAAAGCAGACATAATAAATTAAAGACATTACGTAAGTTTATTTTATACATAACCTATGGAAATCACAACTAAGGCAAACATCGACCAATATGAAGGGGTGCAACCGATGTCAATCAATCATGACTCCTGAGAATGTGAAATGTTCAACCCGCTCAAAACTATGCTTGCTAATAAGAAGAGGTAACCGATTCCCAAACACGTCAATATTCCTCTTCATTACCATGTATTAAGTTTTTTGCTCCTAAGTTCAGCAAACAATTTCATTTCTTCCTACGAGTACAAGATCATCTCCATATGCAAGCACTTTATGACACTGTACGAGATGCATCCAGCCGGAACTAATTTTAGTGATTCACTCACTCACTCTGTTGGCTTCTCTGGGACGTGACGATCCCGTGCCGCTCTCACTATCTGCCTCCATTTCCTCCTATCCAGTGCAGTATTCTCCCATCCAGTAATACCCATCTGTCTGCAGTCAGAGGTCACCTCATCTTGCCATCTACTCCTAGGTCTTCTAGGGGGTCTCGAGCCCTCAATCTTCTTCTCGTACACCCGGCAAACTATTGTATGTATTGTCTAAATTGTGTTAGGTCTAGGTGTCAAACTTGTATAAATGTATTTGAGTGTGTGAGTGTGAGTGATTGTTATTTAGCTTTATTCTTGTAATAGGGTGGGTGTTGTTGTTGTTGTATTGGGTTAATAAAAAAGGTTAGGTCTTATTCATATTATGGGGTTAAAATAAGATAAAGGGTAAAGTCGAATATATAAATTGGGTTTGCGTTAGGATAGCTTAGTTCGTCTTACGATCCTAACTTGTTGTCAAGGTATGGGACTTGACTAGGTGTCATAAGGTGTTCTTATATTGTGTGGTGAGTATTTACAAATCGTTCCTTTGTGTCTCCAAGAGGTGACTTGTTCATTTTTGGTGGCTTGTTGATGTTGGAAAGTAAGTACTGGCCGAATTTGTTATGTGGTGACGGGTATTCATGCTACACCAGCGAATTATGCGGTGAGTATGATATGATGAATTACGGATTTTATTTAAGGGTTTTTATGTTTTGAGAGAAGATGTTTTAACGGACTCTATTTATATTCAGGCCATTTTGGGGAAGATTTGTGGGTAGTAACTTGTTATTATTATATTCTGTGTGACGTGAAGTTGTGTGATTTGAATGAATAATTATGGATGTTGTATGTTGTTGGTCTGTTCATATGTACTGTCTGTGCTATATTTTCTTGGTGTTGAGGTAAACTTCCGTTTTTCTTTGGATTTTCTTGAGGTCTGTCTTCGTTTTGTAAATTTTTTTGGGAGGTGGTATTTTGGTTTATGTTTTCTTAAGTGTGAGTATAGATGGACTATGGAGGACTAATGCCGACATCCAATTTTCCCTAATTTTTTTTTGAGGCAAGGAACTCAGATTTCATTTTTAAGTGGTAACTTCTGTCTGTTATTTTCTGTATCTTTGGATTTTTTATTGTGAATCTAATTATTGCTTGGATAGTAGCAACTTCTATATGGTAAACGTGTGATGTATGATTTGTCAAACTTAATTTTGTTTGTGAAGGACATGGAAATTTATCTATTATGTGATTATTCGGTTTGGTATCTTGCCTGATTTTCTTGTAAGGATGAGTAATGTTGGTTGTAAGTATTATGCTATCGTGTAGGTTGTTACTCCTTACATGGTACTGCCTCTAGTATATTTGCTTTCAGCTTACTTGTGGGAGTGGTTGCTTCGACGATGGTTGTGGCTTCGATGGTAATGTGAAGTTATCCAGGGCCCGGATATTGAACAAGCATCGTGGGATGGAATCGGAATGAAGCTTTCCCCTCATTTGCAATAAATCTACTACGATTTGGTTGAATGAATTTATATTGGATCTCATTATGTAAAGCATCTTTGTAAAATGTTGTATAGACATGAAGTCAACTGATATTGTCTTTGACGTGGTGTCAAATCTTGGAACAACTAGTGTGAGCGACAAAGAGTTTGGAATGTGAAAGAACTTGTATGCTTTGAAGAGTTTACCTTATGGAATTTTGGAAGTAATTGTGAGAAAAAAATACTTCAGGGTATTGTGATTAGCTTGTTACATGTTGATTTGATATACTGTCCGAATATGTTTTCGCGGTTTAAATAAAAACCGGAGTTAAGGCTTGTGGAGAGGGAGGAGTGCCGGTATTACGTCACTATTTTACGATTGGTACGCCTTTCGATATGTTTAATTTTGATTGCCTCGTGTGATGACTTCGGTTCTCTGTTTTCCCGCTAGAGAGCTACACCGAAAGGTAAGAACTTATATTTGTCTTTCTACTGAATGCTGCTGATGTTCCGGGCCTGTGAGAGAACGCCGAGTTAGTTGTCATTTGTCTAACTATTATGTTGCATGTCAAGTACGAAGTGTGCCGAGATCTTGTAATATTTTGGTTAGACTTGGATCTCCATGGAAGAAGACAGTAGTTGAGTTTGCTGCTAGGTCTGTTATGTATCAAAGTGGCCTGAGATACGGTGACATTTCGTGTCTCCGAGAGTCAATATCTGTACTGTATTATGTGGTACTATCTGCATTGACTTTGATATGTTAAATGGGACTGGTCGGGTAAGAATCATGTTAGCCGGGAGTGATAATATAGGACTAGATATATGTGGTGAGTTGTTTTGGTAGCCTTAACCTTGGATGATGTATTGGAGTTGTTGCTGTTGATTTTTGTTTTATGAATCTTCTGTTGGCAAACGGTAACAGTAGTCTTCCGTCAGTCGAGGAGTGAACAAGAGAAGTTCTCAGGAAGCCATGACAGGGCTTAGACGTTTATAAAATTTTGCTGCCGAGGATAGTCAAGTATTATATTAAAAGATATGAATTACGACATCTTGACATGGGTTTAAGTATGTATATGTATCGAGCAGCTGATATTGATATTGTGAAGAAGTTGAGTATTTTATGAAAGTGAGTGGACGTTGGATTGATAATGTTTGCTTTGAAAGCTCTTGGATTATCGGAAGAGATAAATGTATTCAGGCCTATTAACATGCGTTGGAACATGAATGAGCTTTATATTGGAACTGCCGACGATTTGAGGAATATTAGTAACAAGGCGAGTCGATGCAAGTGAAGGAAAGTCGTGAAAGATTATACGCCGTTTTCACTGCTTGTTTGGAAACTTGGATTACTGTGAACGTCGGTCTGTCGTTTAGAATATAAGGCAAGTACCAAAGAATGTTGTATTTTTCCATGTCTTTTAAATGTCATGTAATGTATGTAAGTGTTATTGTTAATAGAAGTTGTTACCACAGTTTGTATCAGTGTATTATTTCTAGGCCTATGCTAGATACTGTAGTCTCGGTACATTCATCTGGGTTATATCGCAAATGGGCTCGGTCGTATTCTGCTGTTAGGAGGGAGGTGTTACATTATTTATGGATGAAATAGGGAAATAATAATCATTGTAATGTTGTAGTGAAGCAACGGTGCCTAAATAATATTTTTATCCAGTAATAATAATAATAATTTCGTGGACGAATTAAAATAATTGGAAGAGTTTAATAAAATAATTTGTTTATTTGAGGAATAGAAGTTTGGATTTATAAATAAATTTAAATGAGTTTATGAATGAAGAGAAATAGTAAGAATTTGAGCTCAGTAAATTTTCCAAAAGCACTAAAAATATTAGACGAAAAAAAAAAGCGGCAGGTATTAAATGTATAAATTTAGGGAGAGATTATGTAAATGGGAGGCAAGGAGAAATTGACCAGAATTAAATACATCTTTTCATTGGAAAAATAGAATTGAAGAACACAGTACAGTGGTAAGACAGGATATTACAAACAGAAAAAAATATAATAAATAAAAATAATGTTTGAGGAGAAGAATATTTGAAGTCAAATAATATGATGATTTTAGTGTGGGAATTGTCGACACTTAAAGTTGTGTGTAGGCCGAGGGGTCATCCAAGAGGGCATTTGTTCCCGTAGTTATGGGCACACATAGTTGTGCGTGTGTTATTAGAAGAGCATGTGGGCTCTCAGATGTAAAAGAAGGGTTAGGCAAGTAGACCGCCCCATATTCTAGTCAAATTCCATTGATCTGTCAAACCGCATTTATAATATTCTTTTTCTGTATCAACTTGAATTTCTAACAGTATGCCTAAATAATTTAAGAACATGAGTTTAGATTTGATGAACCTGACCGAGAAAACAAATATCAAGAAAATGAATAGTTGCAAATGCAAAAATAATAAAATAATTGCAGATATTTTTATTTTGTGCTTTGAATAATAATAATAATAATAATAATAATAATAATAACAGTGGAAATGAGCATTAAATATTCACAATATGAGAGGGTGAGAAAACTTGTTGTAAATAAATTGATAAGATATTTTGAAATTAATAATAATAATAATAATAAATTCTACTGTATGATTAACATTTATTTTGTGTGAGATATTATGTAATTTTTCTGAATTAGTAAAGTTTTGATGAAATAGATAATGATTTAATCAACTAATAGTGGATAACAACAATTTATATTGTTAACAACAATTTATGCTAATGTTTATAACAAATTTTGAAATAAGTAAATTTATATTTTGTTTATATTGAAACAAATGCATATGAGATGGAAAATGATTTATTTTTCAAATAATTATGAAAATGAAAAATTTATAAACAATTTTTGTTCTTGGAAACAAAAATTTTACAAACACAAAAATATTAACTTTATGTTAGCGGAATATTGATATGAGGTTGTAAAATAGTGAAATATTTTTTTCCAATTTTTTTTTTGGGAACATCATTGAATTAATCAAGTGATAATTTGTCAAAATATCAATTCAACGTGTACTTGAACAATAAATGCAAATTTTCAGGAAAGTGAAACTACAAATATGTAAATAGAGGGATCACTCGAACTCTTCATTGAATAGTGATTACCCAAGTGTAAATAATTAGGAGTTTCCGTTTTTGTTGATATCAGAATGGACTAATAATTTTCTGAATATCAATTCTGCGAAGTTCAAGGGTATTTTTAGGGACTGTTGATTTTTATGTGTGATTGGTTTTTGTGTTTTTGAGGTTATTGCCCGTCAATTTAACATTTTAATTATAAATAAATTGAGATTTTTAAGAAGTGTGCTATTTTCAAAATAATTTATTTCCTTACCTTACTTGTGAATTACCGAGATCAGTGATGCCAGATATAGACCTAACATTCACCTAGATAGATCCTGAGGTAGATTTTCTCGAGCTTATCTAATTTCGGTGTTTTACAAAATGTGGTGTTAGGATCTCGGTCCAAACGGGCACATAAGGTAGAGTAAAGAAGTTTGGCTCCCGTACTAAGGGTCTACTGAATGGGTCTTACGAACTTGTTTTTCGAAGAGGCATTCGAGTAGACTTGCGAATTTTGCCACTTGTTTCGACAATTGACAAAATCCAGTAATTTTTCTTTTGAATTAAGGGAGATTGTTAAGTCCATGTTTGAGGCCATAGTAAAGTTTGCATTTTAGAATAAGTATATCGAATTTTTTTTACGACTTTATTTCGTTTGGGAGTCTAGTAATTCTCCTGATGGAGGATTTTCTAACTTTGCATAATATTTGTTGTTGGTTGAAAGTAAATTTAAATGAGTAGATTTTTTCCATTAGACATCGGCGTAGGGTTTATCTCAATTTATTGTGAATTCTCAAATTCTATTATGCTAGTATATGTTTAATATTAAGGCTTCGTTCATCCATAGAATAACTATCTTGTATTTCTCTTTGGAAAAATAATGGATAAAGTGTTGGAGGTGTTGGCTCGAATCCAGTCAGACAATAAGCAGAGCATCGAGAAGGCTACTCAATTGGAGAACATGTTATTGGAAAATTCCAAAAGGTTGGAAAAACAAATCCAAGAAAATTCTCAATATTTGGAAGGTAGAATAGAAATCAAATTAACTGAAAATTCTAAAACAATAGAAGACAGATTAAATGACAATTCTAACACATTAAATGAATCATTTGAATCTAAATTATCTGAAAGGTTATCAGAAAGTTCTAAATCATTAGAAGAAAAGTTGTCAGAGAATTCTAATTCACTTAAATCAGGCATTGATAGTAAACTTTCAGAGAACTCTAAACATTTTGAGGATAGATTAAGTATTAGCAACGAATCTTTGAGAGAAACTTTGGAAGAAAAGATTGCCGAACATTCCAAACCTCAAAGTTCACGCCTTATGGATTTAAAAATCATTGGTAACTCAGAAACTCTAAGGTTAGATTTAGCTGATAAGTTTAAACTGTTAGAACACCGATTGTCAGAAAGCCAAGGGAAACAATTCGCAGAAAAGTCTAAAATTTTTGGAGAAAAACTTGGCGAATTATTTGAAAAAAATCCAAGAATTTAGAAACTAGGTTAGAGGAAAACAAAGTTTCACTTGAAACCAAAATTAATGAAAGTATGAAAAGCTTAGAGGTCAAATTAGGAAAATTGCATGATAAATTGAAGGGCATGGACGAAAGTTTTGAAAAGCATTCCAGAAGAGAAGCTGATGACTTGGTAAACTTGGAATTTCAAATTACAGAAGAGTGTAATTTTATAACAACTGAAAGAAGATAAGGTGATCCAAGAACTTCGTGAGAATGTAAAAGAAATAGCAGTTACTGAGGTCAGAAATTCAATACTGGAGGAAGCAAAAGAGGATGTCCAAGAAGTGAGAAGTTCTTTTTCGACACATATCAAGGTGACATCTGAAGATGTGGGAAAAATTCAAAAAGATGTGTCTCAAGTGACGAATCATGTGCAAAATCACGAGAAAATAATCGAGAAATTAGTGAAAGATGTTCTGGAAACGAATGAGAACGTGCGAAATAAAGAAACTGATCCAATAACTAAAGAGTTTGTCAAGAAGACAATATAAGAAATCAGAGGAGAGATGGAGAGGAAGACGGATGATTCTGAACTGAAAAAGACTGTAGGAACATTAGAAGAGAAACTTTCTTTATATAAATCTCAACTAGAGCAAAGAAATTTGGAAGAGATCCCAACTTTTGAGCTAAATAAGAAGAAAGGGATTTCCAAAGAATTAGAAGATCATAAAAATATGACAAATTCTATTCCTATTGCCATATATAAGGACAAGGATGATAAACCGGGGAAGTTTACCGGAACTGGAAGTATTCCACCAGCAGAATTTCTAAGAGAAGTCAAGGATTACATTCGGGATTCGAAAATTTCAAAGGAGAGAGAAATTAGAGTTGTGAGCCGATTTTTGGATGGACCTGCACTGGTTTGGTTCAGTGCGTCTAGGTCAAGTTTCCATAATTTCGAAGAATTTTCCAGGGGGCTAATGAGAAAATTTTGGTCGCCGGAAACTCAGCAACAGATAAGGGCGGAGTTGTATGCTAAGAGATATTCGAGATCACAGCCAACGTAGTATTCGGCTTATTTCTCGCAACAATTATCTAAATTGCAATTTCTCGAACCACCAATGGCAGATTTTGAAATGATATGTGCGCTAATTCGACAATTTCCAATAGAGGTGTAACGGACACTGATTGCAGCTAATATAGGGAATATGGAAGAATTTGATGAGGTACTGAAGAGGTTAGATCATGCCAATGCACAATTTTGTCACTTAAGAAGTAGCAAAACTGAAAATCATACGATAAATGTTGTAATGACTGATCGTCAAAGTCAGACGAATCAACATTGGAACAAACCTAATGACCATGTTGAAAATAAGGAATGGAGCAACACTAGGGACACTCCATATCATAATAGACCAGATGTAAGGCCATACAGATACCAAAACAGGTGGATTCATTGGAGCAAACCTGGTTTTCAATTGAAACCATATAGTAGGCCACAACAACAACCAGGACAACAACAGTATGGAAATCAACAACAACGACAGAGATTTTATCATGATAATCAACAACAGAACAGAAGAGAGGAACAACGCGGGAAGGAGAATTACAAGCAACAGGCTAGGGAAGATCTTGAGAGGAGATATCATCAAGATAGCAAGCAAACCTAGTACTTCCGGGTTGCAGAAGTCGACAGGGGTTGATGAAAAATAACGTCAACAAGTCAATAAGTAGTTACATTTCGAAGATTGTCGAATGGCAAGTAGAAGATGAAGATTTGATAGACTTGAAGGAAGAGAGAATTGGACTAGAGAAAAGATCTAAATAACCTATTATAGAATGTGAAGTTTATGGCATGACATTCATACACTGATAGATACTGGAGCTATGCTTTGTGTAGTTAGTGAGAAGCTCTATGCTTTATGGAAGCTCACAGAACGTTTAGAGGAAATTCCTCTATCAGGCATCAAGATACAAGGAATTATCCCTAAGAAAGGGACTACATGCAAAATACAGTTGTATTTAAGCCTGAAAATTGGAGATTGCTATTTTGAGCACATCTTCGGGGTTATGAAGGACATTATCCATGACATGATCATAGGAAATGATTTTATAACAAAGTACAAGGCTATTATCGATATGAATTCAGAGACCATACTTTTTCATCAAACTGGAGAGGAAGATTCTGAAGGTGACGAAGAGAAATTCACCGAGGGAAATATCCGATGGTTTCAGGTTATTCATAATATTGAAGGAGAAAAAGAAGAAGAAGTGGTCAAAGTGGAGGAAACATCTAAATTGAATAGGATGTTACTAGAATTTGAGAACATATTCGATACAAAACCTGGGGAAATTAAGGATTTTGAGTATCACATCCAAGTCAATGATGAAGCCTCATATCATCGTAGACTTTACCCTATTGCAGAGAAGTATCGAGAGCTGGTAAAAGTCTTTATTGCAGATTTGGAAAAGGATGACATAATTAAAAAATATACCACAGCTTATGTGAATCCATTAGCGGTTGTGCCAAAACCGGATGGAAGTCTGCGTATTTGTTTAGACGAAAGATCTCTAAATTCCAAAATTATGCCAGAATATGACCGACCCCCTGTTATTAAAGATTTGTTGATGAATAGTGTGAAGCTGGAATATCCTGATTTTCAGAAGAATTTTATTATCGAATACGATGCTTCAAATGTGGGTATAGGAGCTATCCTATTACAAGAAGACGAAGATCGCACTAGGCATTATTTATCTTTTATAAGCAGAAAGCTAAGACCTTCTTAGTGAAACTATTACACGACTGAACTTGAAGCTTTAGCTATTGTTCACGCGCTAGAGACATGGAAAAAGATGCTGATAGGTCATTCTGTAATTTTTCGAACAGACCATCATGCACTGGAGTTTATTTTGAAAACAAATTTTGCAAGTGAGAGGATCACGCGTTGGGCTTTGTTTGTACAGCAATTCAACATCACAATAGAGCACACACCTGGAAAAGCAAATGTAGGAGCCGACTTGTTATGTCGTGTGGTTGAACCAACTCTTAAGGTAACTTTGATGCAAGGAGATTAAGACACTCTAGAACCTTTGGAAAGGATATCTGTTACTCAGAAGAGGAACACACCTTTGAGAAAGATATATCGATTTCTAAAAGGGAACATGGATAATACTGACACAGATTATCAGAAACGGAAAGAATTTCAAGGAATTATGTGGTCATGAATGATATTGTGTATAGGTTCATTGATGCAGACCATATAAAATTGAGTGTAGCGATACCACCCATATTTCTGAAACGGGTTATATGGCTAGCACACAGGATTTCGGGACATGCTGGATGGATAAGACAGTACAACTAGTGCAAGAGAAATTTTCGTGGGAGAAGATGAGGACTAAAGTCAGAGAGACGATTAGGACATGTGACTTGTGTCAGGGAAGCAAGCACAATTCTAAGCTGCTGAGGGAAGCGCCTCGTCCTATTATTCCGCTGAAACCACGGGAATTATTCGCCATGGATATTTATGGACCTTTACCGAAGTCAAAGACGGGAAATAGATACATATTGGTAACCATTGATGATTTACCGAATTCACAATGTTACACCCCATCCAGAAAGCGAATACACGTTACATCTTGAAGAGGATTAGAGATAGTGTGATTCCTGAAGCAGGGAAACCTGAATACCTCTTAACCGATCATGGATCGCAATTCACATCTCATGAGTTTAGAATTGCTATGGAAGTATTGGATATTTAGCAGATCCTATGTTCAATACGCCATCCTGAAAGCAACCCAGCTGAAAGAATTATGTCAGAAATAGCCAAATTTTGTCGTTTGTTTAGTACTGCTGAACATTGGAAGTGGATGGATGTGTTACCATTGCATCACATTCCATTAACTCTACTGTACATGAGAGTACGAACCAGATACCGATGTTATTGCATCATGCAAATAAACCCATATGACCATGGGATAAGATACTGCCATCGTAATGTACAGGCCATCAGGCAGCGCCCATTACCAACTGATCAGCTGATCGCGAGGGGTTAACTGTGAGTGGTTTGTGCTGTGTTGTTTATACATTTTAATTAGTGTCCGAGTTAAATGCAATACGTAAGAACTTACGTCATCCAGAATGAGGATTACGGTACTCCGTTTGTTTTCTGAGGCAAATGTTCATTTTGTAGGTAGGTAATTAGCCTATATCTATAAAATGTTTGAGGTGCATGTTTGCCACCACACTTATTAAGGTTATGGTTCGGTTAGAACCTTTACATTGCTTATTTTCGACTAATGCAGGATTTTTGGACGGTAATACAATTATATTTGTTCATTGAAACAATTATTCCATCCTAGGCCCCTGGTATGCCAAAACGTAGTTGTGTTACCGGGTGCAAAAACAACTATTATGATGGAGATGATTAGGTTATATGCCTTGTTTTTCCATCCCCACCGACGAAAATTTAAGAAAGCAATGAATACTTAAAAGTCCTAGAAAAGATTTGCACATTACAGGGAAGATTAGAGTGTGTGTTAAACATTTCCCTGAAAGTAAGATACTTCGGGAGATAAGAGCTACCGTTAGGCCTACTCGTCTTGATGGTAATTTATAAGTTAATAGTATGGTTTCAATATTATAGTATGAAGTTCTAAATGTCAGCCTATGCTAGGACTGGTAACATTTCTAACATGTAAATGCTGAGGTTAAATTACGTGTTAGGGCCTACTTATGTAAATCAGGCAAGTTATTATTACTATTCAGCATAGGTCCAAGATTTGTCCCGTTCAACCTCAAGTGAACATAATTTTCATGTGGTAGCATTTATGTAGGCTGCTGTTAATGGTATTGTTAGCAACCTATCTACCTGATTTCTAGATTACAATCCATGGTAAATTCCTGATGCAATAGCCAAGTTAGATTGAGTAATTGAAAATGTGTGCTGTTAGGTTAGGCTCTGTTTAGGTCACACAAGAGGTGTTCTGTGCATTGATTACAGTTAGAGATTGGTTACGTTGTGCATCATATCCTGAGCCAGAAGTTGTTTAGAATGTGATTTGTTGAATAGCCTAGAGTGATGTTGGGTTTTCTCAGGCATTTAACCTTAAAGTGGTGAATAGTGACGATCAGAATTAATAAGATAAAAAATTATAAACTTTTGATCTACAAATTAAGAGTAGTTTCCATTGAGATCATATATACATAGGTCTACATTTTAGGACAGAGATTTTTTGGTGTGATTACCTTTAAATAATATTGTAAGTTGAATCTCATTAGATTATCGTTCACACCTAACTTGGTACGAGGCTACATTAGTTATTAACTTTCTGTACTGTAGCTTACACCATAAGAGGTTAACATCTAGTGCTGGTATCACAACAGTAGCTTAATGCTGACTGAAATTATGACACTTAGATTAGGATATTCTAAATGGTTCCACACTTTATACATGTGCTAAGATATTCATTCGAGAAAGTGCTATGAAGACAGTAGCTTTTCAGGTTTTTTTTAAAGTTGTGTATAACAAAATTATTCTGAGATGCACAGATTAATTTTTTGAGCTGCGCATTGACATTTTGAGCTTCACAGATTAGTTTTTTGAGCTGCGCATTGACATTTGAGCTGCGCAGATTAGTTTTGAGGTGTGCATTGACGTTTTGATCTGCTCTGATTAGTTATTGAAAAGAGAAGATCCTTTGTTAAGTAGCCTTGATTTTTGGTCCTCATACCATACATTTTTCTGGGTAGTCAAGTAGTACCGCAGTGAATTGGTACATACAATTTTATGTGAAGAAGTGGTTCTTGAACCTTATTTTTCTGACAGGAAGACAAGGGGGACATAGTGTTTTTATACATAATTATGCTTATTCGAAGAAGGGTCAGCAAGGTGTATCTGTTATTTTGTACAAAAGATATTCAATCGAGAAAGTGCTATTGAGACAGTAGGTTTTCATTTCTTTTCTAGTAGTGTATAACAAAAATGTTCTGTTATGTTTTTTCACTTCTTTTATCTGGAATAAGGTGAAATTTGTTTTGTTTTCTTACTGAAGGAGTGGTTTTATTCAGAGAAGATACTCGGTTAAGTAGCCTTGATTTTTGGACCTTATACCATACATTTTTCTGGTGGTCAAGTAGTTCCGAAGTGAATTGGAACATACAATTTTATGCGAAGAAGTGGTTCTTGAACCTTATTTTTCTGACCGGAGGCCAAGGGGGACATAGTGTTTTTATACCTAATTATGTTTATTCGAAAAATATCCTGTTTTGTGAACGTCATTCATTTTTGTAAGATGAAATGCAGTTGGACAACAGTGATAGCATTAGTTTTTTTGTGGAATCCTCAGTAAAGTGACATTAACCTTTTGAAATTTAACCATTTTTCTGATAGGTCAAGGGGGATAACGGTTATATTGTACAAGGGATACTTATTTGAAGAAGATCCTTTTGGTCCCAATTACTTTGTTTAGTGCATAAATATACAAAAATTCAAAAGTATATTTTTATATCTGGATTTTGCTGGTGTTGTTTAGAGAGGAGGAATAATTTTCGTAACTTTGTTTTACTGACTGTCAAGAATGGCAGATTTCTTACTTATCCTTTTTTCTCATGCAAGTCCAGAAGTGAATAGCTAGTATTTTTGTAATGTTATTCTGTTTTACTGGTGAGTAAGGATACTGGCAGTTTTTGTGCGTGAGATCCAGAACGGAAGTTACCTTCTCTGTTGATTTATTTCAAGGTCTAGAAATGAATATTTCTGTTGCTGCCGTATATAATGAATTTTGGGGGCAGAGTGTTCAAGAAGGCAGTAAGGGGTGGGAGGCTGGTTATCTAAAAGAAAGGAAAATAAAATACAGAATTAGAGATGCACATAATTTGGTATCTTATCCTCGAAAGAGAGATTCTGTAGTTTTCTCCAATGTTATAACTTAAGCTCAGTTCGAGGGTTTTTCTGGCAGTTGGCACAGAAGAGTGTACCTGTCTAAGTATTGTTTCTGTGGTTACATAGATTTATTTTTTTAACAAACTGTTCCTGCAAATTGTTTTGTGTATTGAAATTTTCGAAAATTTCCTTCCTTCAATCACGAGTTTAGCCATATGCGATTTATTGACTTTGTGGTACATCTTGAGTAACTGTTTCAATGCCTCTTTTTATTGATATAACATTTACAGGACGTCAAAAAGCTGCAGTTTTGCCCTGTATGTTTGCATCAACGTCCTAGTGAGTTCACACACGATGTACCATTTCGTTCACTCGTAAAATGCCCGCTACAACGGCAGGATTCGAACTAGCGGAGCGATAATTAGGCCTATTTAGTGGTTACTTATCTAACTGCCAGTGAACTCCAAATAGTATTAACATTTTCCCATAAATAATAATTTATATTCCCTTTGGAGTGACTGCGTGTGAAAGGGCCGTCTGACTTGCTGCGGCGGCTGTACCGGCCCTACGCGTGACGTCACTACAGGAACCTTGCGGCCTGGACATTACGATGGCAGTGGATAGGATCATTTCCATACCACCAAAATTAGAGCCTAGCAGACAACTCAGAGAAGTGCAAGCGCTGGAGAAAATTCGCAAGCAAGCTGACAAGAGGGAAAGGAGAGTTCGAAGGAAGAAATTCAGACGACCACTGAATGTTGGAACATTTTTCATGTAAGGAAACCTGTTCCGTCTGAAGTCATGAATAGAGTATATTCAAAATTTGCTAGTTTGATTGCAGAAAGTTTTGATAACGGAAGTTATAAACTGGTTGAAGAAGAATCTGGTAACGTCGTGGGAAAATTCAACGCGGCAAGTTTGAAGATTTATCACTCAAGAACCAGACAACAGTAGTAAGAGAAAAAAAAAATGTTTGGTCTTTATGGCGTGAGGGGTGGATGTACCCGGATCCTTCACACGTCCGTGACATGTTGACGTCATGATTATGATGCAGAGACGTTGGTTTATTTGAGAGATGAAGCGGCTGATATTTGAATAGCGCGCTTGGAGACTCCGAGTATTGAGGGAAGTATGCAAAGTAGGAGCGAGTGACGTGGAACTGTCACGTGAGAGCTTGCCTACTGTACCCGTTTCGACCGAGATCTAAATAACGAAATCAGATTAGTACGAGAAAATCTATCTCAGGGTCTATCTGGGTGAATATTAGGTCCATATCTGGCATCCCTGATCTCGGTAATTCACAAGTAAGGTAAGGAAAGAAATTATTTTGAAAATAACACACTTCCTAAAATCTCAATTTTTTTATAATTAAAATGTTAAATTGACTTGCAATAACCTCAAACACACAAAGAAAACAATCACACATAAAAAATCAACAGTCCCTAAAAATACCCTTGAACTTCCCAGAATTGATATTCAGAAAATTAGTAGTCCATTCTGATATCAACAAAATCGAAAACTCCTAATTATTGACACTTGGGTAATCACTATTCAATGAAGAGTTCGAGTGATCCCTCTTTTTACATATTTATAGTTTCTCTTCCATGAAGATTTACATTGATAGTTCAAGTACACGTTGAAGTGATATTTTGAAAAATTATCACTTGGTAAATTCGATGATGTTTCCAAAAAATATTATTGGAAAAAATTATATCTCTTGATTCATTGAAGTATAATAACAACCTCACATCAATATTCAGCTAACATAAAGTCGAGTGATAATAATTTTGTGTTTGTAAAATTTTTGTTTCCAAGAACAAAAATTGTTTATAAATTTTTCATTATCATAATTATTTGAAAAATAAATATTTTTCTTTCTCATATTCATTTGTTTCAATATAAACAAAATTTAAATTTACTCATTTCAAAATTTGTTATAAACATTAGCTTAAATTGTTGTTAACAATATAAATTGTTGTTATCCACTATTAGTGGATTAAATCATTATCTCTTGATCAAAACTTTACTCATTCAGAAAATTTACATAATAACTCACACAAAATAAATGTTAATCATACAGTAGAATTTATTATTATTATTATTAATTTCAAAATATCTTTTCAATTTATTTACAACAAGTTTTCTCACCCTCTCATATTGTGAATATTTAATGCTCATTTCCACTGTTATTATTATTATTATTATTATTATTATTATTATTATTATTCCAAGCACAAAATCTAAATATCCTCAATTATGTATTTTATTTTTGCATTTGCAAATATTCATTTTCTTGATATTCTTTTTTTTTTCTCGGTCAGGTTCATCAAATCTGAACTCATGTTCTTCAATTATTTAGGCATACTTTTGGAAATTCAAGTTGATCCAGAAAAAAAAAAAAAATATGCGGTTTGACAGATCAATGGAATTTTACTAGGATATGGGGTGGTCTACTTGCCTAACTCTTCTTTTACAACTGAGAGCCCACATACTCTTCTAATGACACACGTACAACCATGTGTGCCCATAACTACGGGAACAAATGCCCTCTTGGATTACCCCTCGGCCTCCACGCAACTTTAAGTGTCGACAATTCGCACACTAAAATCATCATATTATTTGACTTCAAATATTCTTCTCCTCAATTTTTTATTATATATTTCTCTGATTGTAATAATCTGTCTTACCCCTGCACTGTGAGTTCTTCAATTCTATTTTTCCAATGAAAAGATGTATTTAATTCTGGTCAATTTCTCCTTGACTCCCATTTACATAAGCTCTCCCTAAATTTATACATTTAATACCTGCCGCTTTCTTTCTCCTCCATTTAATATTTTTAGTGCTTTTGGAAAATTTTACTGAGCTCAAATTCTTACAAATTCACTTCATTCATAAACTCATTTAAATTTATTTATAAATCCAAACTTCTATTCCACAAATAAACAAAGTTATTTTATTAAACGCTTCCAATTGTTTAAATTCTTCCGCGAAATTATTATTATTATTAATGGCAAACATATCATTTAGTCATTGTTGCTTCTCTACAACATCAGAATGATTATTATTGCCCTATTTCATCCATAAATAAATAAATGTTTAAATCCTCATCGCAAATTATTATTTACAACATCTCACTTTTTGATTATTAATGCAGTAATTATTAAATCACAATTCACAATTAAATTTAATTTATAAATTGGTGCTATCACCTCCATAAATAAATTATTTGTAACTTTTAAATGATGTCTTCATAATTTTAATTATTATTAACTTATTTATTTCACAGTCATTTATTATTATTAAATAAGTAAATCAAATTATTTAAATAATCCAAGTTATAATGGAGCCTCTTCTCTAAATAAGAGTTAAAGAAAAAATATTCCTATCCCTTGGATATAACTTAAACATTTCATGTCGAAACACATGAACTTGACTGTCGTCCTGACAAAGTAGTAAAATAGAATAATAAATTGTCGGACTACTAGCTCCATTTGTCATTCTGGACAAATATAATAGACGTTCTCATGACGTTGATATATATGTTGATTTCTTATAGTGACAGTATAAAAATGGAATTCTCTAATACTGCTATAGGCTAGTGGATATTACAAGTATAGTTGGCTTACTTCATTCTTGATGCGATGGTAATGCGTGTCCTACAGTGATCACTATTCCCATAGCGTCCTCCCATGGCCATCTGCAGTTCCATATCACTTCGTTCGCTTACATATCACACCTACCCTCGAGTAGTTTTAACGGCACATGTCTGTGTTTAACATAACTCGTTCAAAAACACTCCCGTTGATCACGGTACAATCTAACATGTTGAACTGTTGTACAATCTTATACTGTTGCAATACTTTTGAAAAGTTCGACTAAAAAACAATGTTCCATAAACGGAAAATGTGGTTTCATTCGCCTGCTATCACAGGAACACCTGTCAGCAGCGTAAAATGAACTATAAATATAAAGTCTTCCTGGTATTATTGAAGTGCCTGACATACAGTTTCACCACAAGAAACATGCTGTTATTTGTAGGCTAACTTCTCCAAATAAACCAGTCAGCAATTGTAAAGCTAATACAAACGTTACGTTACAATATATCGAAGGGTCCTGATAATATTGTTAGTGAAGTACTTAAACTAGGGGGTAGGGCCGTGGCACGATACTTAGAGGTGATGTTTAATGTGTCCATAAACAATGCGCAAATCCCGGATGACTGGAAAAGAGCTACGGTAGTCCCAATATTTAAGGGAGGGAGCAGATTTGAATTGGGCAACTACAGGCCGGTTAGTCTTACGTCCATCGTTTGTAAACATATAGAGCATCTCATTTGCGACAACTTGAGGGATCCGTGGGAAACATTATCATGGTTTAATGATAGGCAACATGGATTTCGGAAAGGTTACTCATGTGAGAGTCAGATGCTATCACTTTTTCAAGATATTAGCGATTCGTTAGACGATGGAGTTTCAGTCGACGCCGTAGTCATAGATTTTGCGAAGGCATTTGATGTCGTGCCGCATGACATGCTATTCCATAAATTAGCTTCGTCGAAGATTGATAGAAGAGTAATTTTATGGATCCAAGAATTTTTGACGGGTCGTTCCCAGAAAGTGAAAGTTGAAGGCCGATTCTCGGATGAAATTACCGTAAAGTCGGGTATCCCTCAGGGAAGCGTAATCGGAACTTTGTTATTTTTGGCGTTTATAAATGACTTACCAAATGGGATTCACAGTGACTGTCGATTGTTTGCGGATGATTGTGTAATATATCGAAAGATACATGACTTTCAAGACAATGCAGTACTTCAAGACGACCTGAACCTGGTCTATAAGTGGGCGATTGAAAATAAAATGAAAATAAACACAAGAAAATGTAGTCTAATAAAAATAGGGAAAGTGCGAAGGCAAGATTTTCAATATAACATTGGCTCGGAAATACTAGTAGAAGAAGATTCTTGCAAATATTTGGGCGTTCACGTAAGAAATGATATGAAATGGAGTAGTCATATAGGATGTGTAGTTTCTAAAGCTTACAAATCCCTGCACTTTGTAATGAGGGTATTAAAAGGAAGTAGTACCTCTGCTAAAGAATTAAGTTATTTGTCACTTGTAAGACCTATTCTGGAATACGCCTCGGTGGTTTGGGATCCATATCAAGTAGGGCTCATAAATGAGTTGGAAATGGTACAAAGAAAGGCCGCTAGATTTGTGCTCAGTGACTTTAATCCCAGGAGCAGTGTGATCCGTATGTTAAAGAAACTTGGGTGGGAATCACTAGAGGCTAGGAGGATGAAATCTAGACTCTGCGCTATGTACAACGCGTATACAAATCGACCAGCATGGGGTGAGCTTAGCAAACGTATGGAAAAGCCTACTTACATGGGTAGGAGCGATCACCCTTTCAAAGTTAAGGGCCGACCACAGCAAACAAATTATGGTAAATATTCTTTCGTAAACCGTGGCATTGATAATTGGAACTCTCTACCTGCCGCAGTCTTAGAGCCTTTTCCCAAACATATAGGTGTGTTTAAGAAAAGACTGAGTATTTGTGTTAATACTCCAGTTTAATTGTTAGTGAATTGTTATGTAAAATTATGTATTTGTTATGTATATCTAATTTGCCACCGGGGGGGGGGGGGGGGGGACACACCCCCAATTGCAAATAAACGAATGAATGAATGAATGAACTTCTGTGAATGGTATTACAAAAATCACCATCACTTGACCAGTTAGAATAGTCGACCATAAAGTCATCCGATATTCTAAGTCTTTCGATGATACAGTAAATATTCGTTCACCTGACATAAACTAAGTACACTGACAACTCGTCCAGCGACTAAGTTCCTTTCGGCGGTCAGAATTTCGTCGTAATCACTCGTTCCCGATGTATCGTTGATGCGCACTCGAGCAAGTGCTCTGATGGAATACATAACTGTCTCGATTCTCTGGCTCTTTATATAGTCCAAGGGGTATACCTGCTAGAAAATTCCATTCCATATCTCGGCTTCTACTGAATGGATTTTCATGCTTGATAGCTCTAATGTCTCCTAATTCAATTGCCAGTAAACTGTGCTACTTTTCTAGGTACCATTCCTCCGTCTAAAATATTCTAGAAAACTTATTTTCATTACGAAGGCAAACTCTCACGTCACAGTTCCACGTCACTCGCTCCTACGTTTCATACTTCCCTCAACAATCGGAGTCTCCTAGCACGCTATTCAAATATCAGCCGCTTCATCTCTCAAATAAACCAATGTCTCTGCTTCATAATAGTGACGTCAACGTGTCACGGACGTGTGAACGATCCGGGTACAGTACATCGGTCATTAGTAAAATCGATTATTGACTACGGTATCTAAAAGATTCGTATAATTTTGAAAGCTTGCATGTAGTTGGTACTGTGTAATATATTTGCTTTGTTGAAGGCGCATGCACATATATATCATACATTCAAAATGTCGGACATACGTACCGTTTAACATGAAAATCGGTATCTATGGATTTAATTAAACAATTGCCACGTGCTCTGGAGAATATATTGTCTTTTATGAGACGCTTCTGTTGTACACGCCACAACGTTATTAGATTGAATATTACGTGCTATCGCTGTCTTGAATACATGAACATTTCAATTCAATAACTCACCATCCATACAATTTCGAAACTTGCCAAAAAAAGTTAGTAATGTATAGGAAATGTAAACTGCTGAAAGCACCTAAGAATAGTTTTCCTACATTCAAGCTATCGGCCATAGTAGCTTTAAGATCGATAAATCGAGCTACTGTATAACTGATCAATGACCACGCATAGTGTTGAAAGTGGACTTCCGTATGAGGGACTGAAGATGTACAAATCACAACGATATCATAATGTATGTTACATGATACCGCTATCTTGAATATTCATTAACTCGCTATTTAGCAATCTGAAAATTTCTGAACTATACAAAAAAGTGTTATTAAGAGGAGATAGACAGTGCTCAAAACATAGTCACCTTTTTATACATTCAAGATCTTAGTTAGTTATTGTTGTCTATAGGGCCGGAACAACGAGGTCATTTGCCCCTGCATTGAAGATGGTTTACCTTTTATCCGTACTATAAAATTATCCCAATCGATAATTCAGAAAATAACCGAGCAATTACCACGAATATTAATTATTTTTTTATTCGAATCAGAGGCAGATAAATAATATTGTACATAGAAAATCAAAGGAGAAACATGGAATTATATATATTGTGGCCATCAGAGGATCTGTCAGGGTTGACAACAACCGAAATGACATTCCAAACACCTCACCTGCCGGACCCATGTGCCTAGAGGATCAGGTGAATTTCTTATAGGCCATAGCGGCACGGGAACTATTATCCAAGGGATTCGTGGTAACATGGTGACTAAAGGACATAGTCGGCCCAAGAAAATACACCTTAAAAAGCTGGACTGAGAAAAGAAACATCCAGACTTATGTAAAACTTGTAAAAATATTTATTTTAAAATATGCAAGCACCTATTCTAGTTCGGAGGATTTTTATCGGCTAATCCGCAAACTAATGAATAAAGGAAAATAAAGAACAGGGCCCTACCAGTAAACTACGGTAAACCCTCGCGAAAGATCTAATTTACAAAGATAAGCAACAAAAGCAACGCTAGGACAATGGTACGACAAGAAACCCTAAGTCAAATTACAAAGATCAAGCGAAAAACGGAATTTACATTTAACAGGTTGGCAAAACAAATCTAAGTTACGATGATACCATTTCCTCATTTACATTCAACGTTAAACAATTAAGCTTAGTCCTGACAATTAATAGAAAATTTACGCGATGGCGTCCGTAAGACAAAACAATTACAACAAAAGCTACATGACAAGCCATAAAAAACATTAAATATACTCTTATGAACTAAGTGCTCATCAGTACAGCAAGGTAAACATTGGGATTTATACAGTACAATAATGAATGAAACACAAGACCACATTCTGTTATATTCCTGCCTGCACGTTGGATTACTCTTTGTAAGCCAGTGTCATCTAAGTGTGTGTCATTTAGGTTGGCGGCTGCGTAGTTAAAACTACGACTTATGTCGCATGAGGGTCAAGCTTTACCAGCTACGAACTAAACCTTGAGCAACACTCCGTCGATCAAAAATCGTGTCATCTGTCCTAGATTATTTCCATCAGGAAATGTAAACATCACCAAGGCGTCGGTCAGCGGGTCCAAAATGCAAATGGATCAAGTTTAGCAGCAATAAACAATTAGTTATTAGTTTGTTCATAATAATTATGCGCTTGATTATTAATTTCGTCGGTTTAATTTATCGTTGGTTTATGGCAGTAGTGCTGACATTCCTAAATACCTTGGGATCAGCAGTAGCGTCTCGTGCGAGATCAAATCTCTGCTGTCACATCGACTTAAAGGTCGGAAACACCTTCATCGAGCTCCAAACGCTAGGACAAACATTATCACTAGTTATTAGTGGCTCGCGGCTCACTTAAATAACCTTGGGCAGGCCTGGCAAACACATCAGTTACCTCCCATAAATATCTGGTCTACAGAACGAAGTCTGGACACAGTGCATTACATGCACTAAAATACATGAATAACCTCTAACAAGGGCGTCTGCAACTAGCCTCTCCATAACAATAAACCTCAACATTATATGTAATTACACTCTCAAACAGTGTCAAAAGGTATTCGCTGTAGTAGCGAATCAAGCGTGTGGTGTTTGCCAATAATTCATCATAACAGAAAACATGTGTTTGTCACAAAATGGCTGCCAAGAACTTGACCTACCAATGAAATACAAAAGCTAACAGTAAATAATAGCTCAAGGATTTGTCAAAGGTCTGATAACTCTGTCTCACATATGAGTGTGCTCTCGTTGCATGCTGGGAACTCCACATCACCTGACCGTGACATTGAGCTAGGCTCTTAACTTACAGTCACCTCTCGGACGGTTGTAACAACACAATAGACTGAATGTAGGCAGTTCTCTCCAAAGAAAGTCCAGTAGAAAACTGGCCTTGTTATTAATCCCAGTATAACATTCAAATGTAACAAACATAACGCTTAAAAGCACGCCCTAAAAATATACACAAAGACGTAGCATGTCTTTCACATCAAAGGAAAGTAAAAGATAATTGTGGCACTCGCACTGAATGTCTTTGCAATCTGCAGATGTGTCACTTCTTAAACTGCTCTGTATTTAATAACAAAAAAAAAACATGTGTCTAATCACCTGACACAAATAAACACTAAAAGGCGCAAAATCTCACATTCGCTGAGTTTGCTAATGAAACAATGAGTACAGGGTTCGATGCTAAACGACATTGAAATATTACTTCCCTGACTATGTTCTACACTTGAACAGGATGGCTTCAAAGCTCATCTTAATGAAAGAAAATAGTAAAGTTACATAACTGATAGTTTCTGTTGACTATCAACCGATACGAACTTATCTAACGAAATCAGTGGCGTGACAAATATTTAAATAAAAGGGGTATTATAAAATAACTCTTGACCATGACGTCTATTCGTCATGTCAAAGAAAACTATACATAAAATCATCCATATCAGGTTTGAACAAAGTAGTATCAAAGACTACAGTCACGTTTAGTAGCGAATAGACTCGACATCTTAGCGATGCCCACCAGAATGCACCTGATTGAACAGAGTTCAATCACCGGCTGTCTCACAATCACTGAAAGTGAATGAAAAAAATTAGTGCTAACATTACAAACCCTACCTAATGGCTCGTCAAGAAGTTAGGTTGATTCTACAATCTACACTAATCGAAGATACCACAAAAGACCCTTACATGGAAAAGAACAGAGAGACTCACAAGATTAGGACGTCTATATCTCGCTCATCCCAACGAATTGAGTGATACAAATCATCCTCTCTGGCTTCTGAACAAGGGTCGTCCAAACTAGGCCTCCTTCATAGGCCTTATCCATGAACAGGGTCTTAATTCGTCCTCGTCGTTGACGTCGTGATGTCATCAGACTCCTTCCCATCATGGTAGTGGTCATATTCCTTGATTTGGCACGTCCATCTACTCGTGCGATATTCCTGGATCTTCTGTCATGCTGTGTTTCCAAAGAGCAGCTCCCTCACATCATGGGGTCTCTGTCTCATCATTCCTATCGATGATAAGCGGTGAAATGCGTCAAACACGTGGTCATTAAAGTAAAGCATTTTTGTAGAAAGTAACCACTAGAAAATAATGAATGCGTTGCACTGCTTTCACTGAAGTTAGTTTTAATTGTGGTAACAAGCTCACAGAAGCTACATGGCGCAGATTATCATAAAATTGTCCATGCACTTATCTGCTTTCACTTCACAGATTCTATGACTATTGGTTCTCTTGGCATCGATGTGATCCACAGTCAAATATCACTCGCTCTTGCGGTCATAGTAACATTTACAATTATTAGTGGTGAAATAATGCACTTCAATAAATATCAGATCACTGTTACTGATTTATTTCGTTTCACACGAAGACATGAATTTTTCCACAAGCACGTGGCTAAAAATGAGGTGTTCCACGTTACTGAAATATTCACAGATTTCGTTGAATTTGATGTAATTACTGCACAAGCCTACACTGGCTTTAATTATCCCTCGATAATATCACAAACTGGTGCTAATTAATGCACGATGCAACTAGATAGCTTCCTTCGCCTAAAGGTGGACTGTTCCCATTGTCTTTTCAAGACGGACTTAATAATGCGTCCTGCAAGGACGAGAAACCATACTTGAGTGCCAGGAGCTCTGTCCCTCGTTGCTAGATCTAGCAAATACTTTAGTCGTGTAGCAATTGATTCCTTCCGGTTCGCGTGTCTGCGATGATAATACCTTACTGAAAACAATAAATAACATTCTCCAGAATGTTTCGATGATACAGAATGACAAAATGTAATGATCTGAGCCTTGTAGAAAGTTGAAACATGTTAATAAAGACTCAGATAAAAATATAATGGATTTCTCTAAAGTCAAAAGTGCAACCTTTAAAATATCTCCGATGTATGTCAGCCGCATGGCTGGTCTGTGGGTGCGTTCTAGGATGATGCATCCCATTATCAAAATGCGTTGCAATGAAATATCACATGAGCCTAAGCTCAGCGGGATCAATATATAAACGAATATTAATTAAGGGGGAGTATTGTATGAGAGGTTTCCGTTCCAAAAATAATAAGGATCTAGCCGAAATTCTGGATATATGAAATATTAAAATCAATAACACAGAATTTTAAACAGAAAGCTTGTAAGAGGAATTTACCGCATAATAAACTTCAGAAAGTTATCAGGCTGAACATATCTCACAATCACCATCTTGAATATATTAAAAAAAAAATAAGATCAATTATTCATCTGGTATTACTACAGTTTCGAACAAGAGGTTGATCTCGTATTAGACGTTTAACACGCAGTTCACTGATTTAACAGACAGATGATCCAGTCAGGCATATTGTCAAAATACTCGTATTACCTCAAACTGTAAGAGAGAAATATCAATGAAACGTGGAGAATGACGAACAAAAAATAGTAAGGTACTTACTTATGCTGTGATGTTGAACATTAAACGTGTTCGAAATTGTAGAATACTCAGCAACTTATAACGTGAAGATTACCAGAATTAGCAAGATTAGGTTCGTGACTTGGTAAAAAGTTTCGTATCCCAATATGTTATTATGTATCCCAGCGTGATTTTGTATCCCTCTGCACATTGGATTCATCCTAGTGGGGGCTGCGTGAGTGTTTCCATTTGGGTAAACTAATCTATTTTATCGTGGGAAGGAGTCTACAGCCTGACCCTTCTAGTGTTCTTGACTGATGACCTCATTTTCCCGAACATCCAGGCCCGACGAGAGGAGGGAGGGTGGGGGGCGTCAGGCAAGGCTGGTGCCCCGGGGCCCGACCCTCCCAGGGGGGCCCGGCATCCTAGGAGGATGGGCCCGATCGAGCATTGATTTATTACTACCTTTATGTGACTTGAATTTGCTACTGGCAATCATTTAGTGAATGCAGTGAACTGACTGAGAACATTGTTACAAGGATTGAGAAACTTATTATGTCAAGTGGACAATATGTTCCTCTACAAAGCGCTTGTGGGAAGAACAACTGTCTCAAAGTGGTCAACTTAGGCGATGGGGCTTCTCTATGCTTTGTTCTCAGAATATACCTGAAGAGAGAAAGAGAGCATTCCATTAGTCTAAATTTAGCTTATTCGGCTCATGCACCAATCCTTCAAATGACTTTCTCATCCCTTCACTTATTTCGCCAAGGCCACGAGAGCCTGGACTGCCTTGGTGTGTTTGGTCAGCTAGCTCAAGAGTTTCAAGTTTGGTGCGTCACGTCGAGCTTAGATATTTAGAGGTGATAGTGTCTGAAATGAATATATTGTCTAACTAGTGGTATAGTATGCCGTGCAGGCAGGTAAGTAAAATACATTTTAAAGTAGCGTCCACACAGTAATTCACTTTATAGTTGATTTAAGTGGCAGAACAGCAAGGTCATCGTTCCCTAGTAATTCACTTTCGCACTATGTGAAAAATTATCATGGCTGGCTAAATATCTTGCGAAAGGGTGGGATGATTCTGTTGTCAAACGTAGATAGAAATGCATGCGAAATTGTTCATCTTCTCGTACACTGAATCGAGAAAACAATGCTAACATTTGAATAATCTGCTTAGGTGCAGTATAATTATTATTATAACAGGTTAATTCAATACGATCAACATTCCTTACTTGGGTTCGTGTGAAAATCATTTCTGATTAAGGGATTAATTAAAAACCTATATTACTATTGGTACTAGAGTTGGGAAATGTATCCAAAGACTGAAACTAAGGTAACATTCCAGTATTTTTCTGGACTGAGTGTTTAATTTACCAGGAGAAAATGACATTTAAGCTTGGACACTGAACCACTCAACGTTGTTTTCCAATTCCTCTCATGGAACGTCAGTGGTAAGGACAGATGACCTACCGTAGCTGTTCCGCCCCATAAAACAGCAATAAGTAACGTCAGTGGTAGGGGCAGATGGCCTAGCTGTTCTGCCCTTTAAAACAACAATAAGGAACGTCCGTGGTGTGCATAGCGATGGAGAAATTACTATATTGCATGTAGGCAACCGCACAGACTGTTCTAAGACCAAATATTGAACACTGCTTAATTTGGAAGAAAATTAAGATGAAGTATTGTCAAATATTAATATAAATACAACTTTGTTTTGAGCTGATGCAGCGGCTGTTATTATTATTATTATTATTATTGGACATTTCTACGCCGTTTATTCCAAAGAGCAGCATTGCTCTGCAAAGCACTTATTTTTCAGGACGCGAAGAGATATTTTCCCTTGTGAACCAAGCCCTTTCATGATACGCTTTAATGTCTCAGTACCGTTAAAAATAAATTGAGTTGCTCTCTGTATCTATGACTTGGAAGTGACTCCTGGTCCTGACGAAACCGCGGCAGGAATGCAGGATTCGGCTTACCGACTGCGGTGTCATTCGTAGTCTTACTCAACAGTTAATAATAGGCCTATTTGTCGTTACAGTTGTTAATTCATTTAGGGGATTGCGACATTTAACCCATGTACTTGATAGCTAGTAGGTCTAGTATCACTAGCGGCCAATAAACCATTGGCGCTCGGTTGGGAATCGTTTGCATCAGCTAGTACTGTAGATAGCCTATAATTCAGTATTTGCTGACGCTTTAACTTTCCGGTTTGATTCTGAAGGCCTCCATATTATTGAATGAAGTTGACTGTAAAACAGTAGTTTTTACAAATATTAATGAAGTAAATCATACGTTTCTCAAAAGGCGAACAAAATAGATAACCAAGACACGTGCGAATTGTGTAGACTGAATGGGAGGCTAGTGGTTGTTGTATAATTAGAGAGGTGTATTGGCAACATTGTTGTAACATTGTCTTGGAGAGTAGAAACTTAGACCCTATTAAATCCACCCACTGCTGAACGAAAAGCAGGGTATGCACTGTGCTGTGCTATGGTCTCTTTGACATGATGAATCTCATGCGTATTCTTAGTTGCTGACTGGGAAAAGTGGGAATGCGTTTCCCGTCGCGACTATTACTGTAATTATTAGGTTTGGGAGTAGGGTAGGTGTCCCTGGACTTGAAATAAGATACTACCCCGGCATTGGTCTGGAGGGAGTGTGAAAAACCACACTCGGGATAGCTGCTGTCAGCACCAGGATTCAAACCTCTGATCTGCAGACTTGCTGTGGATCCCATCACGGTCATTGGTGAGCTACGCCACGGGGTCTTACTTGAAGGTGCGAGAGCTTTTACTTCAATAACGGAGAGTCTCTTCTATAGCCACTAAATGTCAACGGTCACCAAATGTTTACTCCAAAATATCACAAAAATAATCACCCAATTGGCGTATCGTATAACTCAATAATTTGGACCTAATTTTTGCAAACTTTTCCGGAGGAGGACGCCCGGACCCCACTCTGAGTTTGGTGATATTTCATACCCCCAGATCCCCGGTGTGTCCACTCCCCAATAATCTTGGCTTAAATTCGCCCCTGATGGTCACCAGTCATAGAGAGGATTGAGGATTTTTGGGAGAACCTGGCTCTTTGCTTACTGTAAAGCAATATTAAATTATAAGAAATCCACTGACTGCCAATTACAAAATATAGTTCAAATTCACGTTTTCTTCGTTTGTGAAAACAAATCAGCGATCAGCTGCAATCTACTGAAAGCACATAATAACTTGACTTTAGTATGAGTACTGTATACCTGTAGTTAATTATGAAATATATATATATTGCTTTGTTTAATTTACAAAGATGTGTGATCGCCGATCAACCAAAACACTTATCAGTGTTTAGACTTAGACCCAAGGACGTGACTCTTCAAGGGCAGCAAGTTTTAAGAATGTCAACATAAAACGTATTTTATAATACGTCTTGACTTTGTGTAAAAATCATGTTTTGATTATGAAAAGAGATTACGTCATATATCACAGAGGCCGTAGTACTGCACAGTGCACACCTCTTTTAACATGCAGATCAGTAAGATGAACTTCCTGTTGATTAATTTTTGGGTGTTATGACATAAGGGATAGAATTGAGGAGGAAATGAATGTACGGGTTAAAATGATGAATCATGGAAAATAAGCTTAGAATCCCCGAAGTTGGAATTCTAACCCACCCGTTTCCGAGTTAATGGACAACAGCTTTTTTTATGTGAATTGTTTCCCAAAGTCAAATACTGTAAAAGCGATGCAATTACTAATCCGATAAATGATTTTTTTTCAAATTTGTGAACGACAAACGAGCATATTGCTTTTTACGAGTATCACTGAAGTTCTAAAATTTTTGATATCAAAGAGGATCTGCAGAACTTTAAATCTGAACACTGTACGTGCTTACAGTGTTACCTCATCGAGACAAATTTAGATCTGTCAAACGCCGGTATAGTGAATTTAATGAAAATTATTACCTAGTTTTTGATGGCTTTACTCTGATATTAATTTTTGTTAATTGAAAATAATACATTAGTACTCCCTTGTCAGGTATAAACATTGAAATCGCAAATTTTGCATGCATTCCTCCACTTTCATTGTTGTAAACTTTACATACCACAGTAACTTAGTTATATTGATAGTAATTCACGTTCTGCTTATGATAATAAAATTAGCCTGGATTTAGTAGAATATATAATTGAAATATTATTATATTATATTTGAATTGCAGCCAATGGTCATATCAGGACATTTCAATTGAACGCCCGTAGGCTCCTCAACAAGTTCAATTTCTATTAGTTCCAACTTTGAGTACACTGACACCCAGCGGTGGACGTTGGAACTTGATAGAGCGTTTCTAACCAAATAAACTACAAATTTTGGCTACACACTACCAATTGCAGTGGTAGGTTCTTTTATATGCCATAAATCTATGACATGGGCCTGCTGCCTTTACTTCCCCTCCGAATAAAGGCACAAGTTACTGAAGGATTTTAACACTCTTAAAAATCCGACGACTTCGGCCAGGTTTAAACCCGTGATCTCGGGCATAGCAGTTCAGCAAGCAACAATTATTAATATTACTAGCGGACACGTGCGAGAAATCTCGCATAATGGGTTGTGAGCCACCCTTGCGCACAGACCACCTGCCCAGCTCTAGTGGTACTCAGGCTGGACGCGACACAGTTCTGGCAGGGGCAATCGTCTTGTTTATTTGTATAAAAGCACTTTATAAGCAAATAAATATATTTTCGTTGACTAATCAAGAAATGCAAGATTTTTCCTGTACTATTGAGGCGATTTGGAAGAGTTTGGTACAAACCACACCTTCTAACTCCCTCTGGTTTAGGAGCTTGAGTCTTGTGAAACATACACCTTAACGTATTATTATAATAAGACTAGATGAAACCCGTCAAAACATGACGGACAATGGAAAACAAATTTACTGAAGAAGCTTCTTATATAAGTTACATTCTTTGTACGATTACTTTTTAGCACTATTGCAACTTTAAGGGCGTCAAAAGATAGCACTCTCAGCATTGCAACATATTGCTGGCCATGACTGAAAACGTGATGAGGTCATCATCATCTTGCACAGTTTCCAGCCACTGGCCGGGTCTGTTTGGAACACAAGCCCCTCCAACGTCTTCTGTCTTCCCACCATCTCTCAGCCTCCACCCTTGTCCAGTCTTCTCCTCTCTTCTTCACGCTTTCTTCCACCCCCTTCAGCCACCTGTCTCTCGGTCTCCCTCTTGGTCTCTTTCCTTCCCACTTCGTCTCGTGTATCCTCATGGGTATCCTCTTCTCCTCCATTCGTTTTACATGTCCATACCATATAAGTCTAGATTTCTCTATACCATCCGGTAATGGTTCCTCCTTCATTAATTCTCTGGTCCTCTCATTTCTTATTCTGTCCCTCTTTGTAGCTCCAATACTGCTTCTCAAGAACCTCATCTCACTGGTCTGTATTTTGCTCTTCTCCCTTCCTTTCATAACCCAGGTCTCCGAGGCATACGTCAGGATAGGGACATAGTACGATATATGATCTACTTGCTGTTCTGAGGGACATCCCTGCTCCATAACATGCTTCTCACACTCCTCCGGGATGCTTCTGCCTGTCTCCCCCGCTCATTTATTTCTCTACCGTTTCTTCCATTCTCTTGTATCAGGCTTCCCAGATACTTGAAACTCTCCACTTTCTTCAGCTGTTCCCCACCAATTATTATTCCCGTTGTGGTCCTTTCCTTCTTCCTTGTTGTGATCACCATCTCACTCTTATTTATGCTAAATTTCATCCCATATCCTTGAATTATTCCTTCCCACACGTCCAACTGTTCCTGTACCTCCTCCTCCTTGTTTCCACAATCATCAAATCATCCGCAAACACCATTGCTTTCATCTTTCCTTCCCCAATTACTTGTGCCGCTCGGGTCATTATGTCATCCATCACCACAATGAAAAGTAACGGTGATAGTGCACTTCTTTGTTTCAGGCCGTTTCTCTGTTCCACCCAGTCCGATCTCTCTCCTCCCACAGCTCACGCTTCCCTTGTACATCTCTTTTATCCTCCTTATAGTCCATTTTTCTACTCCTCTATCCTCCAGGGACTTCCATACTTTGTTTCTGCATACACTGTCATATGCTTTCTCAATGTCCAGGAAGGCCATCAGTAGATCTGTTCCATACTCATAGTGCTGTTCTTGTAACTGACTTACAGCAAAAATCAAATCCACTTTGGACCTTCCTGCTCTGAAGCCATGTTGTTCTTCCCTCATCCCTCCTTCTATCCTTGTCCTAATTCTCCTTTCTAAAACTTTCTCAAACATCTTTGCACAATGACTCATCAGTGTTATTCCCCGATAGTTTTTGCATTCTGTTCTACTACCTTTCTTGAAGATCGGGACAATTATTCCCTTTTTCCAGTCCTCTGGGGTCTTCCTTTCCTTCCATGCTGCCTTCATCACTCGGTACAACCATTGTATCCCCACCTCTCCTGCTGCTCTCACCTTCTCCACACTCAACTCATCCACACCCGGTGCCTTCCCTCCTTACATCTTCCTCACTGCATCTTCCACTTCTTTCCATGTTAAGTCCTTTTCTGTTTGCAGTTCATCTACTGTACCTCTTCCCCGATTTCTTCTTCCTCGCCGTGGTTTCCATTTGGGTTCAGGAGTTCTTCAGAATATTCTTTCCACATTTTCTTCAGTTCTTCCCTATTTTGTATCCCTTGTCCCCTTTTGTTCACCATTCTGACATAATCCGTAGGATCCTTCCGCCTCTTATTCTTTACCATCCCATACAGGACCTTGTTTGTACCTTCACTATCCTGCTGGTCATGACTTAAAACGTGATTAGGTAAATAGCCCAATACGTTCAAGAGTTTCTCCTTGAGCTTGATTGATTGTGATAAAGTAGGCCGAGCGAATAGGACATTGTTGCCTATTAAAAGAAAATGTACTGTACCTGCAAGTGTTTTATCGGAAGGTGTTGAATCAAGTCGTAGGATTTGATCTCTCTGCCTAATATTACTGCACCTATTATATCCGAATCCAAGCAATTTCTTACATATTTCTTACAATTAATATATTACCATATATGAGTCCTTGGGAAACGTTCAGATTTCTAAGGAGCATAACTATGGCTCAAACGTTCGGAGTATGTGGAGGCGAATCACTTAATTCCAAGGAATTGAAAAATTCAAAAAAGGGAAATGAAGTAGCTGGCTTTCATCTTCAGTATCCAATCTGTTAACGCTGATGTATGTGTTTGAACTACTGGATATAAGTTCAATGACTTTTAAATTAATATCATTACATTGTTGCAGCTTGGCAAATATTTTATATTCCAGCAGATCAATTTTACCCTCACAACAGTAAAGACCAAAGTAACCACGCATAGATTTTACGCAAGGGAAGTACAATGTAGAACAATGTTTACATTTGATCGTCAAAGACCTTACAGTACACTGTACTGCATAATATCTGGAATTGTTTCTGAAATGGCCTATTTATATTGGATTTTAAATGTGGCTTCGTATTATTCGATAACACTATAGTGTCCTGCAATAACGGAGCCGCTAAATATTACATGGCAAATAATACTTCCATTGCCGAAATCAACTGCGTAGTTAGACTCAGTACTCTAAACAAATAATCATTAAACAATTGTCTTATACAATGAAGTTCAACATGACCGTCCAGAGACTTTCATACTCAAGTTGGTTGGTGAGGACCATGCGATGAGACTGATCGCTTAAAATAAATTCCTTATAATTGTTCCTGCCAGCGAATTTTTTTGCGATAGCTTGAAAACGCAGCTCAGAATGACGTTCTTCATTTTGTTATAAACAGTACGAAACTGCTCTTAATAAGCAATTTCCATCACCTGTTATAGGTTATGACAGTACATTTTGCAGGGGAACATAGAATCACTTCGCCAACTACTGGAACGACCATAGGCCTATACTCAATACTCACTTCGGCAGTCACCCTAATGGAGGCAGTTTTTGAATTATATGTCCCGTGCATGTCAAAAATCGTATTAACACATGGAGGCCCACCTATTCTTGTCACTCGCCCCGGAGACCCAGGTTACATTTCCGGCTCTGCCAAGAAATTGAATTCTGGTCTGAGGGCAAAAACGGGGCACATTCAGTCTCTTGAGGTATAACTAAGAAGAGGAAGGTTTAATTCCCACCTCGACAATCTTGGATGTGGTTCTCCGTGGTTTCCAACTTCCACTTAAGGCAAATACCGGGATGGTTCCTAACTTAAGGCCTTGGCCGTCTCCTTGCCATTTACCACCTTAATTACAAATACACACAGTAATGCAGCCATCACAATAACACAGGTTATGAGAGAAAATTTCACACATACACACCCAAGTACACGGGGCTGAGTGACCACGATGTCGGAGCCCTTCAAACGAATTATGTTTGCCAAGTGTCTCTTATGGCGAAAGCAATTGTGGACACGCGCGAGTGCCTGGAAAACTACTTTTTTCTTTAATAATTTAAGAGTATATCGACGATGCATAATTATAACTTTTAGTCTAGGACGCTAATAACTTGACCACCGAAGCATTGGGAAGAAATTGCAATATTAAGGTACATAAACAACATAGCCTACACATTCAACTGTCGGTTAATGTTCCTCAAAATTTCACTTCTTAAATATTCCCCTCCTTTATAATTCTCCATCACGTGAAAACGTGCCATGTCTTGGGTTTTAAATATATCGATGCAATGGTTCTGCCATCTGCTATCAGTTACTGGAACTATATGGGCGATGTACTGCCATCTGTTGTCAGTTATAGGAACTGATTGCAGATATTTAAACGGCGTACTGAGGACAACAGTTTGCTCTTTTGATCACATCCTGTAATGCAATGGTAAAACGGAAATAAAACGTATTGAGAGGGAATGTAGAAATATGTATCTTTTACAGACATAAAACCTTACTAATACTCCTTGATTAAACAATATTTCAATGGTAAAAAAAAACTTATATCGGCGAGGGCTGGGATCGAACCGGCGAAGCTAGGAACCACAGTCTGTCGCCTTAACCACATAGCTACTCGCGCGATTTCGATCAGTAGCAGACGCAGCCATTCATTATCTTCAAAAGCTGCTGCCTGAAGGAAATAATCCATTTCATTATCCAAATAAATCAATGTTGCACATTCGTATACGTTCATACTGTTATTATATTTTATTGCCAGAACTTGGTTAATGTATGTTTTCAATTACATGGAAGCTTATTAAATAACTTACATTTTAGTGGAATTCTCACCGCCATTTTGTCATGACCTCAGGCGGATTGTGCGCATGCGTGAGGTGCTAGAATTCTGCTATTTTCTATATTAATTCAAAAATATACCGAGAGGGAATGTAGAAATATGTATCTTTAACAGACATAAAACATTACTAATACTCCTTGATTAAACAATATTTCAGTGGTAAAAAAAAAATATATATATCGGCGAGGGATGGGATCGAACCGGTGAAGCTTGGAACCACAGTCTGTCGCCTTAACCACATAGCTACTCGAGCACTCTTGGCGAGCAGCAGACGCAGCCGTTCTTTATCATTAAAAGCCGCTGTCTGAAGGAAATAATCCATTTCATTATCCAAATAAATCAATGTTGCACATTCGTATACGTTCATACTGTTATTATATTTTATTGCCAGAACTTGGTTAATGTATGTTTTCAATTACATGCAAGCTTATTAAATAACTTACATTTTAATGGACTTCTCACCGCCATTTTGTCATGACCCCAAGCGGATTGTGCGCATGCGTGAGGGGAGAGAATTCTGCTATTTTCTATATTAATTCAAAAATATACCGTAATATATTTGTTTATTTTATAGACACTCTGCAAATCTAGAGGCCAAGAGCTTTCGTTAGAGTGCTCTACGAAGTAAATCGGTTCTGTCGTTCTCTCAATCTCGTGGTAACAAAAATCACCTTACTGTTTTAAATATATAGATTGCTTGCTGGTTCTTCATGTTCTTGTAATTGATTTCGGGATGAACATTTGGTGCAAAAAAATAATTTCTTCTTTTCTTAGTCATTTACCCTCCAGGTTGGTGGATCCCACGGACTCAGCGAGGGAACTCACCACTACCGCCTCATCGGGCAGTGTCCTAGAGCTGGGAATATCTAATCGGAGTGGATACAACTGGAGAGGTGTGATTGGCACCTCGCCCAGGCGGCCTCACCTGCAAAGCGAACAGGGGCCTCATGAGGGAAGGTAATGGATGGTCAGGATGGATAGGCAAGGAAGAGGGAAGGAGGCGGCCGTGGCCTTGAAGAAGGTACCATCCCAGCATTTTCCCGAAGACGAAGTTGGAAACCACGGAAAACCACTTCGAGGATGGCTGAGGTGAGAGTCGAACCCCCTCTACTCATTTGGAACACCCGAGGCTGAGTAGACCCCGTTCCAGTCCCTCATGCCACTTTTCAAATTTCGTGGCAGAGCCGGGAATCGAACCCAGGACCTTCGGGGCGGCAGCTAACCATGCTGACCGCTACGCTACGGAGGCGACGCAAAAAAAACATTCGCAAAATAATTTTGAGCAAATTTGCGAGGATTATAATTGAATTTTACAGAATTTGGTTATAGACGGGGGGCCCGGGAGATTCCAGCCCCAGGGCCCGTCGCCGCTTTCCACGGCCCTGCGAACATCAGCTATCTTACATGCTGACATCGTATGAGAAGTTTCATAAACCGACGTCATATTATCCTTACACATTGCTTAATTATACAAGAGTATACAGAAAAAGGAAGCCATTATAATATTATGCGCATAAAATAGCCTGACCTAAATACTGCAGTGGCCAAAGCTAAAAGCTACTTTCCATTGATAGAAGCCGCTAGCCTTCTGAATACTGGACAGAAAGAGGTATTCTATTTACATTTTTACGGACTAACAAGACGAGGATACGATGCATGGGTGCCCGATTCGAACCATCTTTAGTACAAGTGTAGGGCACGTATACCAGGTGCAAGTAGTAAGGTGCGCTTTTCAGCCGATTCCGAGAAATTAATTTTAAATTGTTCGTAATTGCTGTACGGCGTTCATGTGAACTGTACGTTAATATGTAGCCAAGGAGCACGTGGAGCAGCGGTAAAAACTCGGCTTCGTAAGCGTGGGATCACTGCATCGAATCCCACCGGTGAGGATTGTTTTTTTAATTTTTTTTTAACATAGGCAATTCGTACAACTGTGGGTGTCGTGAAATGTTCATGTTGCAGTCAATTGTAATAACGTGTTTTGTGAGCGGGAAAAGGATTCTTAAACCATCGTATGGGGGTGAACGTTTGTGACATTACATAATGAACAGTTGGGGCATTGCAAATACATTGGTATTATAAATGGTCAGGTGTATTCTATTATATGTATACGTTTATACACTGAAGGCCTAGTCTGTTCCGTTCATTGAACGTCAGTGAACCATCAGACCACCCCGTACCCCGCAAGTAGTGTCTCATGCTATGGGTATTGGTTGGAAAGTGTTCGGACCCGGCGAGGTCACCTGCACACAAACTAACGATAACAGTGGGCAGTTGAACTAACAGCAAATACTCTGAATAAAGGTATTCTTTCATCAATCTCCTGTGCGATTTATTCCGACTCCCTTTTCCCGCTCACATAACACGTTATTACAATTGACTGCAAAATGAACATTATTCACGACACCTACAGTTGTACGAATTGCCTATGTTTACAAAAAAAAAAAAAAAGCTCACCGGTGGGATTCGATCCAGTGATCCCACGCTTACGAAGGAGGACTCTTTCCGCTGCACCCTGCGCTTCTTGGCTTTATGGTAACGGACAACGCAAATGAACGCCGTACAGCAATTACGAATAATTAGATTCAGTCGCCTCCGTAGCGTAGCGGTCAGCCTGGTTAGCTGCCGCCCCGGAGGTCCTGGGTTCGATTCCCGGCTCTGCCACGAAATTTGAAAAGTGGTATGAGGACTGGAATGGGGTCTACTCAGCCTCGGGTGGTCAAAATGAGTTGAGGGGGTTCGATTCCCACCTCAGCCATCCTCGAAGTGGTTTTCCGTGGTTTCCCACTTCGACTTCGGGCAAATGCCGGGATGGTACTGCCCCCGTAATTGAATTATGTAGAGACCACGGTGGCTATATTTGAAATTTATAATGAGAGTTATGGCTGTCATAGTTATGACGTGGGTAGTCATGACGTAAGCACGGATGACGCAAATATTATGCCAGCAAGCTACTTGAGCTGAGATTCTCAGTGACGTCAGCATTTAGTCGAGAATGTTCCAAGATTTACGACGCAGTCGCAGGAAACGAGGAATTCTGCTGAGGAAGAAACTATGCTATTGGAGGAGAGGCATGAACCAATGAACGATAGTTTAAAGGAAGACGGAGATTGCTGAAACTACGGTATTACTATTACTTTTGGAATGCAGAATTGTGGAAATCCATTTGCAGTAAGAGCATTGATTTGGAATTTTGGTGAAATTTATTTTCAGTTTTTGAATTTTGAAAATCCGTCATGTATTAACGAAGTTGGAACTTTTAGCGATGACGCAGTATCTCGCTTTGGAAGGGATGGAAACGCCCCTCGTGAAGTTAATAAAAGGGCTTGCGCAGAAGAGAGGAGCCTCTTTCGTTCTCCGATCATTCTGAGATCTCATTCTCAGATCATCGAAGTCTATTGTGAAAGTTCTTTTCTTATACATTCATTATAGTGAGACGTCGAAGTGAACAGCAGTGAAAAGAATCGTCTTTATAACGCGTGGCGAGGCCACTATATTAACGAGATCCAAGTCAAACTAGGTGAAGTTGAAACGGACCTTAGAAAGATTCTACAAGTTTAGCTTCGAACAGTTAGCGGTCACCGATAAGCTAATTGTATTGTGCAGTGCTACATGCAGTTATAGAGAAAAGCTGAACAATTTCGACCGATTAGTTTAAAAGATATTAGCAGTTTTATACGACTGAGAAAAGTGATTATCTCGCCACAAGAGAAGCACTTTTGTATAGCCAGAATCAACGCAACGGCTGACGCTGCGAGTGGAATAGAAAGACTTCAGATTGCTTGGTTACACAACGATACAGTATAATGGAGCAATTGAATACGGCAGTTTGTTCTTCTAACACTACAACCGAAGAGCAGATGGAAGGCTAAGGAGCTTATTGCAATTGGGACATACTTCAACGGAGTAAGATAGCGACATGGAACTTCGCTAATTGCTATTCCACACAAGCGAACATGCGGTGAATACCATCTACACCCATGTTTCGTAATTAAAGGCTGAATACCATCGAACAGCCATAGAAACAATTTCATACTCTGAATATGAATAATTTCTTCGGAAATTTCTACAAAACTTCATGACGATTGTCTACTGGAACTTCAGGGAATTTTTCAAGAGAGGTCAGGGATATCCCGACTCACAAAGAAGATTATTGCCGGAAGGATGTCTATTCGTCTTCGAGGAGCAGAGCGATTCACGGAGAAGGAAGCAGTTCGATTCTCCGAGGGTGCTATTTCCTATTTCGAGGATGGAGCTCAGCTTTAACGTGGTGAAATGGATTCATCAGCAGTCTTCGTTGGGGAATTTTCCTCTGGAACGTCAATCGGCAGATAAGGTAGTCGTGAACGTTTATTGTATTTGAGTATATTAATGATGTTTGAGCAACCATTTTTCCCATATTTTTATCCTCATGTATTTTTGCCCTATTTTCTTGTTGAGATTCTTATTCTCAGTACACCTTGATGAGTTATGCCTTTTTCGATGATTTATTAAGACATTGTTATGTCATGGGCATAGTTAATGATTTTGGATCAGTTGAGACTGATATTTAGAATTTTCAGTAATTAATATTTTTGTAGTCACGATTTGACTTTAAGTTAATGATTTTTATGGCAGATTTAAATTCAGACAGCGTGTCATTTTATTAAAGTAATTCTACCCCAGTTTAATTACTTTGACCAATTTTCTGTCATCATCAAGAAGGAAGAACATTTAAATGATTTTAGAGCGTTAAAATCTCTTACATTGTCGACGATCTTGGAAATACTAGTCGTTATTTGAATTGATTGCAACACAGACATTTATCGTCAGTTATGAATGAACATTGCATTATAGACACTTTTGTGAAAGAGTAACTTTAATAATGAATCATTAAATGCATTAAAGTCGAGAACTTTTGTTAGGAGTTTTTCTCAATTAGAGATTTATAGAACGATGTTTGCATTCCCCAGTCTAATTGGATTCTATTCGACTACTTTGCATTTTAGTCGCACTTTATTTGAAGATAGTATTTTTATACTGCAATTTCTTTTAAGATGTTAATCTTAAATTTTGATAGACCAGACAGGCGTATATAAGCGTATTCACTATTAAATTTGTTTGTGATTGGCAAGTTTTGACTTCATTTCGGTTCATGAATGAAATCCACGAAGGTTAAATGAAAAACAGTTTTGAAACAAGTAATGATTATAAAAATTTTTAAGTGGAACTATGAATGTATAATCGCTAGTGCAGCGCGTGTTGAAAGTCGCTGAGGTATAATGCCCTTGAATATGAAGGAAGTTCCCACAGGAATAAATGTTAAAGAATTATTTGTGGAAGTTTTGTAAGTTATGTGGAAGTTTAATACCATATAGATTAATATATGATGATTTTGGGCATATTTTTAATGCAGTTTGTGCATTAACTTGTTAGCGAAGGATTTTCCGCTGGAGTAAGATTGTCATAGTTCGTTGAAAGTAAATCAAGTGAATTACTGTTATAATTAACACGAGTTTGAAAAGAATTTGAGATACGATTTTGAATGAAGGTTGCCGTCACAAATCATTATTAAAACCTTTATTAAACCAGATTGTGACATTAACATGTATAACTAACCTTCATTGGTCGATTATATTAAACACGATTATGAAAATTACCAACCGAATGGACATGTGGTTAATGTATTTATTAAATTAATAATTTAAACAATTAAAATGTTAAATATTGTAAATAATTGCTGTAAATATTTTTGAAAATAATGTGAAACGAGAGTGATGTTAAAGGCGTGTATAAAATATTTTTATTGTCTTTGACAAATATTATAAACAATTTCTAATTGTTATAAAAAATTTATGTGATTTTGTTATAAACATTTAAGAGCTAATTATACAATTGGATTGAACTTAACAAATTTAAGGAATTAACATAATGATCCAATAGGATGTGAGCAAAGTACTTGAAAGATTTGCGTAAATATAATGTGAGTTGTCTTGTAGACATTTAAAAGCTTGAGAGAGAAAGCTGTATTCTTACGTAACATAGCACGTGAGAAGGGAGTGCATTTGACCAGTATGCAACAGGTTCGAGGGTAGCTCGCAGCTGGGCCAACATCTGGTTCTCAGAGAGTGAGGTCGTACACACGCCGGCCTTGCGACTATAAATACCATTCTCATGTTTATTAAAAGGAAACCAAATGCTCTATATATGTCACACCCTGATGTCCTTTTCCAATCCAATAGTGTTATGAATATTACGTTATTTGGAGCTCTTGGGAGCTAAAATGTTTTATATCATGTTGTATGGTAATTTTTGCAAGTCCTACTGAGGACGTAGTCAGATTGACTTGGGCTACTGATAGCCACGTTTATTTTGTTGTGTTAGTAAAATCATTCCCTTTATTAGAAATAAAGCTTTTGTACAGTTCAAAGTTCTCGTCTTCGCTTTGGTTCATTTTTAAATGTCATGGTGGAGGTTATTGTGTGAACAGACTTTAGTGATCCTGTTGTCAACTCAAACCCCGAGATAATTAAGAGGTAAGTAACGGTAAGTATGAACCCCCGTCTATTTTGGTGTGTTCCACAATGATTTCCTGTGAACTTCTGTGCTCTTATCTCGATAGTGTCTGTCAGTGCCATTTTCATTGATGTAACTGTGCCGGTGCGATTGATAATTGGCAATCCGATTGAGGGGGCGGATATCTGACAGCCTACTATCCAGGTAAACGGGGACAGAAAGATTGGCGACCCAAGAACGTGGGGCTGAGTCAATAGAAAGATTGGCGCACCTAAAACGTTGGGGCTCGATTCAACATAACTGGATTACCAGGTTGAACGCCAGAAAGAGTGGCAAACCTAAAACGTGAGGTTCGATTAGACTCAAATAAAGAGGTTGATTCTTTGTTAGATGTCTACGCCAATTGTAGAATTTAAGAGTGTGATTATATAGGAATTAAATGTTGTATTGTATTAGGAAAATTACACTCAGAAAAGATCAGATCTTATACAACTTGAGAAAGGTTAAATAGGCTGGAAACTTAGAAAAATCGCCTATGATCTGGAATCTTATTTTATTTGACCGGCTTATGACATTTCAGTCATATTAAAGATAAAATTAATTATTTGGATTGTAAATGTAAATTATTTGTGTTAGGATATTTAAAAATGAGCCAGAGAAATTTGAACATGTGCTTGAGTTTGTTTCAACATGAAGTATCTTCGAAGGTTAATTATAAGGTAGTTATAAGTTAGATTTAAGACAGAAAATTGATCAAATTTATATATGGCGAAAAGTGTTGCTCAAATGTTGTTATTTTGCTCTTTTGATGTATGTCCCTACAGCAATCCATTATGAATAATATTGTAATGGCAGATGAAAGTATGAGGTTGATGTTAGAAGAATTGAAAGCTAGCATGAATGAAAGTGCGAGGGAGATGTCTGCTAATTTGAAAGCAAGCATGACTAGTAGTATGAAGCAGATGCTGAATGAAGCATGAAGGAGAATGTTAGTAATTTGTCTGCTAATTTGAATGCAAGAATGGAGGAGAATGCTAGTAATTTGAATGCAAGAATGGAGGAGAATGCTAGTAATATGTCTGCTAATTTGAAGGGTATCCAAACTAGCGCTGCTAATTTAGAGGAGAATATGTCGCGTTTACAGATTAATACCCTAGGAATTGAGAATACTGTAACGGACATGCGCACAGAGGTGTCTAATGTCCATAAAGATGTGTCTATTGTGCATAAAAGTGTTGATGATGTTAAAAATGATGTGTCTAAGGTACAGAGAGACCTTACAATGTTAAATCTAGATGTAGCTAATGTCCGAGGGGATATTTCTTGTGCTAGAGCCGAAGTAGTTGTTGTCAAAAATGACGTAGCGACTGTCCAAGACAAGGTCGAGGAAGTCCAAAAAGAAATTCAAAAAGCTAGAACTGATGTATCCAATGTTCAGGTAGACATTAATAACATTCATGCGGATATAACTGAGGTGCAAAGTGACATAACTAAGATTCAGGTAGAGGTCAACACAGTTTTCGTAGATATTACTAAAGTCCAAACTGATGTAAATAAAGTCAGGGAAGAAATCGAAAACTCAAAAACTCTTTGTACGCGTAATATAACTGCATCAGCGACTAGGTTAGTTGATGAATCAGTTAGAACAACAACGTCTTTAGCAGAGTTGAAGTATGATGTAGAGGTCATGAGAACCCAGGTATTAGACCACAATAGAGTATTAAAAGAGGATATCGAAGTAGACATAGCCGAAATGTTAACAGCAAACGTAGCGGTATGGAAAGACGAGTGGAATAAGTCAAGTGGGGAACATGTAACCCAAATTCAGGAAAGGATTGAAAGAAAACTTGCCAGTACGCAGATAGAAATTAACAATGAAGTAGTACAGATTAGGAAAGATTTAAGCGTCAGGATAAATTCGTTATCCGAAAAACAAGTTGACGATAGAACACAACTAGATCAGGATATGCAAACTTTAAAATCTACATTAGAGGAACAGATGCATAAAGTTGTCTCGGATGTAAATGAAACGGCGAGTAAACTGAAAAATTTGAAGTTAGGAGAGGCTAGTTTAATGGAGAACTACAAAGAAGAGATTATCAAGAAAGTCTTAACAGAAATCACCGACAAGGATACAGAAGGCTTAGCTTGCGAATTGAATAGGAATTATGCTAGAAGACATAACCTAGAGCCAGAAGAAAGAGACGTGACTCCTGAAGAACGTGTATCCAGATTCAGAGAGGAGGATGACGAGAGGAATATGGAACCTGAGTGGAACTATAGAGATAGTGGGAAAAACTATCCGGATTCATATCCGAGGAACGTGACGGTCATTAGGAATTTCGAAGACAAACCACAAAAATTCAGTAACACTGATAGTTTGACACCTATAGAGTATGTAAGGAATCTCAAAGATTATTTCATCGAAGCTCACATTCCCAGAGAGAGAGAGATGAAGATAGTAGAGAGATATCTGATTGGAGGACCCCTCGAATGGTTTCGCGCATTTAGATACACATTCAGTAACTTTGACGAGTTTGCAGAGGCATTAATCAAACGATTTTGGTCCATAGAAGCGCAGAATTCGTTAAGAGCGGAGGTGTATTCAAGAAAATACTCAGGTACTCTTCCAACGAGGTACGCTGATTTCTTTACGAGTCAGTTGTCCCGCTTGAGATTTTTGCAACCCCCATTGTCCACGGAGCAACTAATAGATGCGATTTCTCGTATGCTGCCAGTTGAGGTGAGGAGACTTATAATTTCGTCCAACATCAGGGATTTATCCAGCATGGATGAATTACTGAGAAGGTTAGACTACACAAGCCCAATGCCTAGCGTAGTCCAGAAAGGTCAAAGGCAGGAGTTTAAGGAAATCAATACGGTATACATGGACCAAGTCCAACAAACTGACAAGCCAGAGGAGGAGAAAACTGACAATGTAGGTCCTCACAGGAATAATCAGTTTAGAAATTACAGATCACAAGGTTACCGACCGTATCAACAGAGAAGAGGTTGGAACTACAACCGAGGAAACTACAATGGAAGAGGCAGATATTACAACAATAATGGGTATAACCGTAACTATAATAGGAATAACCAAAACCAAAGTAGAAACCAGAATACTCAAAGTCAGGTTATGACACCTGATCAGTATCAGCAAAGAGAGAAGGAAAGCCAGCAATACTTAAAAGAATTAAGGGATAAAGAAGCTGACAATCAAAAGAAAAGGCAGGATGTTGTAATCGATCCTGGTCCTTCTACGAGCCAGCAGAACTTAGAAAATAGAAATACTGGTCAGAAGAGGAATTAGAGAGGAAAGAATACATTAACCACACACAACCCAGAGTAGAAGAAATTATGATTAAGGAACATAGAGGAAATATCATACTAGAGTAAGCCAGTAATAATTCAATTTCGTGTTCAAGAGAGTTGAGATACTTGTAAAACTGAGTTTAAAAACAATTTGCAACTGTTTTTAAAACGTGGTGAGAGGAGAATGCCCCCGTAATTGAATTATGTAGAGACCACGGTGGCTATATTTGAAATTTATAATGAGAGTTATGGCTGTCATAGTTATGACGTGGGTAGTCATGACGTAAGCACGGATGACGCAAATATTATGCCAGCAAGCTACTTGAGCTGAGATTCTCAGTGACGTCAGCATTTAGTCGAGAATGTTCCAAGATTTACGACGCAGTCGCAGGAAACGAGGAATTCTGCTGAGGAAGAAACTATGCTATTGGAGGAGAGGCATGAACCAATGAACGATAGTTTAAAGGAAGACGGAGATTGCTGAAACTACGGTATTGTTATTACTTTTGGAATGCAGAATTGTGGAAATCCATTTGCAGTAAGAGCATTGATTTGGAATTTTGGTGAAATTTATTTTCAGTTTTTGAATTTTGAAAATCCGTCATGTATTAACGAAGTTGGAACTTTTAGCGATGACGCAGTATCTCGCTTTGGAAGGGATGGAAACGCCCCTCGTGAAGTTAATAAAAGGGCTTGCGCAGAAGAGAGGAGCCTCTTTCGTTCTCCGATCATTCTGAGATCTCATTCTCAGATCATCGAAGTCTATTGTGAAAGTTCTTTTCTTATACATTCATTATAGTGAGACGTCGAAGTGAACAGCAGTGAAAAGAATCGTCTTTATAACGCGTGGCGAGGCCACTATATTAACGAGATCCAAGTCAAACTAGGTGAAGTTGAAACGGACCTTAGAAAGATTCTACAAGTTTAGCTTCGAACAGTTAGCGGTCACCGATAAGCTAATTGTATTGTGCAGTGCTACATGCAGTTATAGAGAAAAGCTGAACAATTTCGACCGATTAGTTTAAAAGATATTAGCAGTTTTATACGACTGAGAAAAGTGATTATCTCGCCACAAGAGAAGCACTTTTGTATAGCCAGAATCAACGCAACGGCTGACGCTGCGAGTGGAATAGAAAGACTTCAGATTGCTTGGTTACACAACGATACAGTATAATGGAGCAATTGAATACGGCAGTTTGTTCTTCTAACACTACAACCGAAGAGCAGATGGAAGGCTAAGGAGCTTATTGCAATTGGGACATACTTCAACGGAGTAAGATAGCGACATGGAACTTCGCTAATTGCTATTCCACACAAGCGAACATGCGGTGAATACCATCTACACCCATGTTTCGTAATTAAAGGCTGAATACCATCGAACAGCCATAGAAACAATTTCATACTCTGAATATGAATAATTTCTTCGGAAATTTCTACAAAACTTCATGACGATTGTCTACTGGAACTTCAGGGAATTTTTCAAGAGAGGTCAGGGATATCCCGACTCACAAAGAAGATTATTGCCGGAAGGATGTCTATTCGTCTTCGAGGAGCAGAGCGATTCACGGAGAAGGAAGCAGTTCGATTCTCCGAGGGTGCTATTTCCTATTTCGAGGATGGAGCTCAGCTTTAACGTGGTGAAATGGATTCATCAGCAGTCTTCTTTGGGGAATTTTCCTCTGGAACGTCAATCGGCAGATAAGGTAGTCGTGAACGTTTATTGTATTTGAGTATATTAATGATGTTTGAGCAACCATTTTTCCCATATTTTTATCCTCATGTATTTTTGCCCTATTTTCTTGTTGAGATTCTTATTCTCAGTACACCTTGATGAGTTATGCCTTTTTCGACGATTTATTAAGACATTGTTATGTCATGGGCATAGTTAATGATTTTGGATCAGTTGAGACTGATATTTAGAATTTTCAGTAATTAATATTTTTGTAGTCACGATTTGACTTTAAGTTAATGATTTTTATGGCAGATTTAAATTCAGACAGCGTGTCATTTTATTAAAGTAATTCTACCCCAGTTTAATTACTTTGACCAATTTTCTGTCATCATCAAGAAGGAAGAACATTTAAATGATTTTAGAGCGTTAAAATCTCTTACGTTGTCGACGATCTTGGAAATACTAGTCGTTATTTGAATTGATTGCAACACAGACATTTATCGTCAGTTATGAATGAACATTGCATTATAGACACTTTTGTGAAAGAGTAACTTTAATAATGAATCATTAAATGCATTAAAGTCGAGAACTTTTGTTAGGAGTTTTTCTCAATTAGAGATTTATAGAACGATGTTTGCATTCCCCAGTCTAATTGGATTCTATTCGACTACTTTGCATTTTAGTCGCACTTTATTTGAAGATAGTATTTTTATACTGCAATTTCTTTTAAGATGTTAATCTTAAATTTTGATAGACCAGACAGGCGTATATAAGCGTATTCACTATTAAATTTGTTTGTGATTGGCAAGTTTTGACTTCATTTCGGTTCATGAATGAAATCCACGAAGGTTAAATGAAAAACAGTTTTGAAACAAGTAATGATTATAAAAAATTTTAAGTGGAACTATGAATGTATAATCGCTAGTGCAGCGCGTGTTGAAAGTCGCTGAGGTATAATGCCCTTGAATATGAAGGAAGTTCCCACAGGAATAAATGTTAAAGAATTATTTGTGGAAGTTTTGTAAGTTATGTGGAAGTTTAATACCATATAGATTAATATATGATGATTTTGGGCATATTTTTAATGCAGTTTGTGCATTAACTTGTTAGCGAAGGATTTTCCGCTGGAGTAAGATTGTCATAGTTCGTTGAAAGTAAATCAAGTGAATTACTGTTATAATTAACACGAGTTTGAAAAGAATTTGAGATAAGATTTTGAATGAAGGTTGCCGTCACAAATCATTATTAAAACCTTTATTAAACCAGATTGTGACATTAACATGTATAACTAACCTTCATTGGTCGATTATATTAAACACGATTATGAAAATTACCAACCGAATGGACATGTGGTTAATGTATTTATTAAATTAATAATTTAAACAATTAAAATGTTAAATATTGTAAATAATTGCTGTAAATATTTTTGAAAATAATGTGAAACGAGAGTGATGTTAAAGGCGTGTATAAAATATTTTTATTGTCTTTGACAAATATTATAAACAATTTCTAATTGTTATAAATAATTTATGTGATTTTGTTATAAACATTTAAGAGCTAATTATACAATTGGATTGAACTTAACAAATTTAAGGAATTAACATAATGATCCAATAGGATGTGAGCAAAGTACTTGAAAGATTTGCGTAAATATAATGTGAGTTGTCTTGTAGACATTTAAAAGCTTGAGAGAGAAAGCTGTATTCTTACGTAACATAGCACGTGAGAAGGGAGTGCATTTGACCAGTATGCAACAGGTTCGAGGGTAGCTCGCAGCTGGGCCAACATCTGGTTCTCAGAGAGTGAGGTCGTACACACGCCGGCCTTGCGACTATAAATACCATTCTCATGTTTATTAAAAGGAAACCAAATGCTCTATATATGTCACACCCTGATGTCCTTTTCCAATCCAATAGTGTTATGAATATTACGTTATTTGGAGCTCTTGGGAGCTAAAATGTTTTATATCATGTTGTATGATAATTTTTGCAAGTCCTACTGAGGACGTAGTCAGATTGACTTGGGCTACTGATAGCCACGTTTATTTTGTTGTGTTAGTAAAATCATTCCCTTTATTAGAAATAAAGCTTTTGTACAGTTCAAAGTTCTCGTCTTCGCTTTGGTTCATTTTTAAATGTCATGGTGGAGGTTATTGTGTGAACAGACTTTAGTGATCCTGTTGTCAACTCAAACCCCGAGATAATTAAGAGGTAAGTAACGGTAAGTATGAACCCCCGTCTATTTTGGTGTGTTCCACAATGATTTCCTGTGAACTTCTGTGCTCTTATCTCGATAGTGTCTGTCAGTGCCATTTTCATTGATGTAACTGTGCCGGTGCGATTGATAATTGGCAATCCGATTGAGGGGGCGGATATCTGACAGCCTACTATCCAGGTAAACGGGGACAGTACCTTCTTCAAGGCCACGGTCGTCTCCTTCCCTCTTCCTTGCCTATCCATCCTGACCATGCATTACCTTCCCTCATGAGGCCCCTGTTCGCTTTGCAGGTGAGGCCGCCTGGGCGAGGTGCCAGTCACACCTCTCCAGTTGTATCCACTCCGATTAGATGTTACCAGCTCTAGGACACTGCCCGTAGAGGCGGTAGTGGTGAGTTCCCTCGCTGAATCCTTGGGTTCCACCAACCTGGAGGGTAAACGACTAAGCAAAGCAAAAGCAAACAATAATTAAATTCTCGGAATCGGCTGAGAAGCGCAACTTACTACTTGCACCTGGTATACGCCTAGTCATGCCCTACACGTGTACTAAAGATGGTTCGAATCGGTGACCCATGCATCGTATCCTCCCCTTGTAAGCGATATATTGTTACAAGAGTTAACTCCATTAGGCAAGTTCTTGTGCGGGAATTAGCTCGGTACTCTTTTCCATCTGGTATGAAATATGGTTCAGTGGACCACATCGCGGTGTAGTGGCTAGCGTTCTTGGATCTGACAAGAAAGTTATTTCTGGTCTGAGAGCTGAAACGGTGTACACTCAGCCTTGTGAGGCAATATTGAGAAAAAGCGGGTTTGATTCCTACCCCAGACATCCAGGAAGTGGTATTCTGTGATTTTCCACTTCTACTCCAGGCACATGTCAGGTTGTCTCCTAAAGTAAAGCCACAGCAGGCTCCTATTAAGAATGCACACTCTACTACAGACTCAATAACAAAGGAGGTTATAATACAAGTTCTACACATATCCAAGTACACGGGTTTAAATGACAACGAAATTTAACTCCGAATTGAGACAACTGATTCAGGCGAAGAAATTATTTTCTTATGATCTTCATTGTATTAAAGATAGGAAAAATAAATTATGATAAAAAGTAAAATAAAGGAAAGCGAGGTCATCTTCCCCAAAGAAAGAAAGAAAGAAAGAAAGAAAGAAAGAAAGAAAGAAAGAAATGTTGCAGAATGATGTAATATTCAAGGCTAAAAACGTTGCGTCTGCGGTGACGTTAAGGATGAGAGTAAATTGACTCTAGTGTCCCATTCCTTTTAGGATGTGTGTTATACAGTGGACTATATCTTAATGTATCCTTGTCTGATTTGATTAACTTAATACATTATCTATGCGCAAGGATCCGTGGCTTTGGCGGCAGCATGCCGGCCTCTCACCGCTGGGTCCTTCGTTCAAATCCCGTTCACTCCATGTGAGATCTGTGCAGGACAAAGCCGAGGCAGACAGGTTTCGAGATGGGCATTATTCGTGCAGCAGTTCAACGTGACTATTGAACATAGACCAGGAAAAGCTAATTTGGGGGCTGATTTATTAAGCAGAGTCGTGGAGCCTACTCTTCAAATTTTACCAGTAATTCATAATGTTGAATTTTGGGCTTATGCCGTGTTTTATTATACTAAAATTCGACGCGTTTCGAAAGAAACCATGTCTTTCATCGTCAGGAATAATCTGGAATACGACAATGTTGCTAAGAGAAAGCAACGAAGAACATATAGAAGGTGCCCAAAGATGTTCGCCATTATAGCCCCATGTTAGGGACAACGGAAAGCAGCAGTGAATTACTTTCTCAGGGTTCTGATAATAGGTAGCCAGGATTCACTGAGATTGTAGCCGGTGTCGCGGTTGAAATTATCTGGGTGTTTACGTATTTCAACCGCCTCCCTGATGATTCTGGGACGATATTGCTTTATACGGGCAAGAACATCCACTCGTTGGAACATGACATCATGGCCAGGTGTTAAAGCATGATCGGCAACAGCTGATTTATCAGGTTGAATGAGCCTGATACATCTATTATGTTCCTTAATGCGAGTGCATATTGTTCTCGAAGTCTGCCCGATGTAAACCTTGCCACAAGTACAGGGAACTCTGTAGATACCCGGTTGTTGCAATTTAGGCAAACTGTCCTTAGTTGGTCGCAGGAGTTGCCTAATCTTAACAGAAGTTCCAAATACTGTCCGTATGTTGTACCGACGTTGGATTTTAGCAATACGATCCGTTGTGTTATGTATGTACGGAAGGTAAGCAGTTCCTCTTACATCTCTTTTCTCAACTGACGTCCTATTATTATTTGTTGGTTTCAGAACCGTAGAAATCAAAGCCTTGCTATAACCGTTGCTCTCAAAGGTGGTTCGCAGGGTGTTAATTTCTTCTTGTAAAGAAGACACTTCACAAATCCTCCTAGCCCTGGTAGTTAGAGTTGTAAGGATACCATGTTTCTGGGCAGGGTGATGGTGAGAACTTGCGTGGAGATATCTATTGGTGTGTGTTGGCTTACGAAAAACGCTGTGTCCTAAAGATCCATCCTCTTTCTTGGTGACGAGAACATTTAAAAAAGGTATTTTGCCGTCAGATTCCTTTTCCATGGTGAAACAAATAGAAGGGTGCTGGAGATTAAGGTGATCCATGAAGAAATTAGCCACAACAGGAGAGAGAGGACTACCCATGGCCACACCATCTGTCTGCTCATAAAAATTCCCATTCCATAGAAAGTAGGAGGAGGTCATGCAGTGATAAAAAAGTCTTGTGATGTCTTCAGGAAAAAAGCCATTAATGAGAGACATAACACCATCAATAGGTACTCTCGTAAACAGAGACACCACGTCGAGACTCACTAGAATATCACCCGGCTGAAGTGTTATAGCTTTTAACTTTTCCACGAAGTGTGTGGAATCCTTAATGTACGAAGGCGTGTTACCCAGAAGCGGCTGTAGTAGTCTAGCTAAGTATTTGGAAAGGACATATGTAGCAGAACCAATCGAACTAACAATAGGTCTAAGAGGAACATCTTCCTTATGTATTTTAGGAAGACCATAGAGTCTCGGTGGAATAGCATCCCCTGGAAGAATTCATATTGAAGAACTTATTACATCCGTAGAATCCTCGGTATATCACCTCACACCTGAAGAGGCCGAGGAAGCCAGGCAAGAATGTTCCCGAGTTCTCAAGACCGCTAAGCCACCTAACACCAACTTAAAACAAGGCGAAAGCCGGGCACTTAAAGATCTAAGGGACAATTCTGATATTATCGTTCTCCCCGCTGACAAGGGTAACGCGACAGTGGTATTGGATAAGGTTGATTATGATTCCAAGATCTCGTCTTTGTTATCAGATCCTGTATATAGGATTAATAGTCGTGATCCTACTACTCGCTACTCAAATGTCACCGTCAAATTGATCAAGCAATCATCTATTCCAGCGGATGCAGTCCTCTCTCTCCTGTTGTGGCAAATTTCTTCATGGAGAACTTTGAAGAGAAAGCTTTGTCGTCAGCTCCTTTCAAACCGAAGATCTGGTGGCGTTATGTGGATGACACGTTCGTTGTTTGGACGGAAGGTGAGGAAAATCTTAGCCATTTCCTGGATCACCTTAATCTCCAGCACCCTTCTATTTGTTTCACCATAGAAAAGGAATCTGACGGCAAAATACCTTTTTTAGATGTTCTCGTCACCAAGAAAGAGGATGGATCTTTAGGACACAGCGTTTTTCGTAAGCCAACACACACCAATAGATATCTCCACGCAAGTTCTCACCATCACCCTGCCCAGAAACATGGTATCCTTACAACTCTAACTACCAGGGCTAGGAGGATTTGTGAAGTGTCTTCTTTACAATAAGAAATTAACACCCTGCGAACCACCTTTGAGAGCAACGGTTATAGCAAGGCTTTGATTTCTACGGTTCTGAAACCAACAAATAATAATAGGACGTCAGTTGAGAAAAGAGATGTAAGAGGAACTGCTTACCTTCCGTACATACATAACACAACGGATCGTATTGCTAAAATCCTACGTCGGTACAACATACGGACTGTATTTGGAACTTCTGTTAAGATTGGGCAACTCCTGCGACCAACTAAGGACAGTTTGCCTAAATTGCAACAACCGGGTATCTACAGAGTTCCCTGTACTTGTGGCAAGGTTTACATCGGGCAGACTTCGAGAACAATATTCACTCGCAGTAAGGAACATAATAGATGTATCAGGCTCATTCAACCTGATAAATCAGCTGTTGCCGATCATGCTTTAACACCTGGCCATGATGTCATGTTCCAACGAGTGGATGTTCTTGCCCGTATAAAGCAATATCGTCCCAGAATCATCAGGGAGGCGGTTGAAATACGTGAACACCAAGATAATTTCAACCGCGACACCGGCTACAATCTCAGTGAATCCTGGCTACCTATTATCAGAACCCTGAGAAAGTAATTCACTGCTGCTTTCCGTTGTCCCTAACATGGGGCTATAATGGCGACCATCTTTGGGCACCTTCTATATGTTCTTCGTTGCTTTCTCTTAGCAACATTGTCGTATTCCAGATTATTCCTGACGATGAAAGACATGGTTTCTTTCGAACGCGTCGAATTTTAGTATAATAAAACACGGCATAAGCCCAAAATTCAACATTATGAATAGTAACACGGGCCGTGAAAGTCTAAATGACAATTTACCAGTAATGCTTATGCAAGAGGATGAGGATACTTTGAGAAGACTTGAGAGGATACCACAAGCCCAGAAACGATACGGATTATTAGGAAACAATTATAGATTTCTTCATCGAGACATGGATCCGACTGATGTTGAATATCCAGTTATGGAAAGGATGACGCGAGATTATGTATTATTGAATGGCGTTGTGTATAAATTTATCGATCCTGATCATAGTAAGCTACGAATCGTCATACCTCCTAGGTTACAGGAAGCCATCATTTGGTTAGCACATAGAAGTTTGGCACACGCAGATTGGATAAAATGGTGAGCATGATTGCAGAAAAGTTTACTTGTGAACATATGAGAAACACCGTCTGAGAGGTCATCAGGACTTGTGATTTGTGCCAGCGTAGCAAACACAATTCGCATTTGTTGAGAGAAATACCGAGGACCATTATCTCATCAAAGCATCGTGAATTATATGCCACAGATATTTACGGACCGCTAACTAAGTCAAAAAGGGGCAACCGATATGTTTTGGTTACGGTTGACGTCTTCAGTAAATACACAATGATCCATCCTATACAGAAAGTAAATTCCAGATATATAATTAAGAGGACAAGGGAATGCGTTATTCCTGAAGCAAGAAAGCCTGAATTTTATTATCAGACCATGGTTCGCAGTTTACGTCGTGTGAGTTCAGAAATGCCATGAGGGAATTGGATATCAGGCAGGTGTTATGTTCCATAAGACGTCCAGAGAGTAACCTGTCGGAGAGATTGATGTCTGATATAGCTATGTTCTGTCGTCTCTACTGTGCAAATGAGCATTGGCGATGGATGGAAGTGATTCCCATCGCGTTGAAATCAATCAATTCTACGGTACATGAAAGCACAGGGCAAATCCCATCAGTGTTATATAAGGGAGAGAAACCTATACGTCCTTGGGATAGGATCGTTTACATTCCACAAGAGATAGAGCCAAATCAGAGAGGACGTGAAGTAGAAGCGTTGGGAAGATTGCGAATACAGGCAGATAAACGCAATAGAAGAGTTTGAGGAAGGAGATATAGAGAGCCTCTGAGAGAAGGAACTTTAGTGTTGACTAGGAAGCCTACTCCATCTGATGTCAGCTACAAAGAATATTCGAAGTTTGCCAGCTTATATAATGGTTCATTCCGAGTAGCGCAGAGTTTGGATAATGGCAGTTATCGAATTGAAGACATTACATCTGGTAACATCATGGGAACGTTTAATGCTGCAAATCTGAAGGATTATTTCTCAAGGACCAGATAAGAATAGAGTCGAAAAACAACTATAAGAAGGAAAATAAAAATGGAGATTTTTATTTTTAGCATGTGTGGGGTGGATGTGCCCAATTTGAGGGAGCCCATAGCTTGTATGTGAGAGTCGTTTTTCTCGAGTATATTTTGAAGATGGTTTGAAGAAAAGGCCAATGAAAGTTTCTGGAGAGCCTGTAGCGTGAGGCGTTACGTCAGATGCGCGAGGACGATGCGTGCGAGATAGCGAGTCAGGTCACTGAACCATAAACACCTGTTAGTAAGACAGACAGCAGTGAGTGTGCAAGAGTGCATTGTACGAGATGCGTTTTATGCAAGTCAAGCATGTATTCGAAGCGTTTGTTCGGAACTATATTTCGAGTACCAGACATATTGCCAGATAATTACCCTGCGAGGAAACACTGTTTCAGTGTTGTCCGCTGATAGCTTTTATACATTTGGACCATTTTTGTGTGTTCAAAATTGCTATGGACTAATATTCAGTCTCACATACAGTTAGCCCATGTGCTGGAACATACTCCTAATCCGAATGTTGGGAAAAGCATATCCTCAATTAAAGGATATATTTTATAGCTAATGTTGGAAAATATGGCAAGCAACGTTCGTCAGTGTACTGCGCTAATATCAGTTGAATGATAGCAAAGTCGTCGTGTACACTTATACTTGTAACACAGACGTATTTCGGAACGGTAAATGACCGGGTGACAATAGTCAACTACAGCAGTCTAGATTACGTGGATTTTCAAGGCACAAGCCATGGTGTTAATGGATATCGTACAGGAATTCATGGTAGCGAACAGTCGTGAAAACTTTTTGAATAATACCACCATGAATCGAAACGTCATTATGGATTGTTAAAAAATATTTGGTGGTGTGATGGAGGTCGACGTAATGGAACTTTGAGTCTTGGGGAACAGCCAGCGGAGACATGTGTGTTACCGCACACGTGCGTTCGAGCCAGCCACATGTCATGGAAGTGGCGTGCTACCACCAGTGGATTCATCACCACAGACCATTATCAAGGGAAATAAATAACATCTTTACCTTCTAGTAATTAGTACATATGATTTGCAGACTGTAGACTATTTCATTCAACCATTTTTTTAGATCAACGTTTGATGCCAGAATTTATTTTTGAATTATGCCTGAGCATAATGACTGGAGCCACTTTATGGATTTCTAGGCGATACATCAGCACGGCATGAAGACCAGCATATCCACGATACAGTTTGGTCGTGGGGTGATGACATTCTTTCAATGCATCCATGCTTCTATAGTTATCTAGTCACTTTTCATTGATTTTCTGGGGTACAGTCGTGTACATAATGTTTTTTCTTTGTTGCATTTTTTTGATTGAAGGCTATCTTTCTTGGATAGTTGCTTGCGATGATTTTGCGTTACTTAATGAATCTTGGGAATTGATTTCAGTAATATTCGAGGAGATTAGATACTTAATCGTTACCTAATGAGTTTGATTTTTCACACGATTAGGATTTTCTAATAATGATTATAATAATTATAATTGATGATTGTAATACTTTCGATAATACTTGATTGAATCATGTTGAATGATTATCGGGATTTTTAAAGATCTGTTGCGATCATAAAATTGGAATTTAATTATTTTGTCGTGTTGAAATATTTAATATTTAATAATAATAATATTAATAATAAATTTATTGGGTGATAGTGAACCATTCTGTGGTGTTCACATAATCGAATTTTGGATCAGATTATACACCAGAGGTAATGAGGTCGTAATTAATAAAGTAATTTGGATTTCTCTAATGAGTTGATGATAATATTTTCGAAAAGGAAGTTGCGATGTAAAGCAGTTGTGTCAAATAGGGAGTGTGTTGTAAGATGACTATTGGAAGGCAACATGATTGTTAATAACAACTAAATGATTTAGCTGGCTTGGTAGTTGAGTTAAATGGGGAAGGCATGCGAGTACTTAGCCCACAGTTCTTATTCTAATCCATTAATTGAAGCAATGAGGCTCAATGGAATTTAGAACAAGTACTTCCGTGAAGAACTATACAGCCTATTTTCATATATCCTACTTATTTTAACTGCCACTATCAACATACAGAATTTCAGTTTGATTGCTGTAATAGATTCGTAGATATTGAGAATTGACTAAATATTTCGGATGGTCGCCATGTTGGATTTTATACACGTAGGTCCTAGAGTTATGTACTGTTATATGAAGATTATTATGTACGTGTAGCATTCAAACTTCCATCGCATGATTAGGACACAAGAAGTAACAAGGAGATTTTATAATTTCGCACAGCTGCCATCTTGTGGTTATGGAAACAATTGAAACAAATTAGATGCCAGTGGATTAACATTCGTATACGGATTTACTATACCAAGTTTCACTGCACTTGGAAGGATATATTGCGAGAAACGTCCAAGTGAATATGTATACTTCGCGTCGCCACCATGTTGGACTTGTGATCACCATGTTATTTCAAGTCCTATAAGTGAACTTATGTTCATAGCCCCTGTGAACATATAAAAATCAGTTTGATTGCTATAATAGATTCGTAGATATTCAGATATTTCGGATGGTCGCCATTTTGGATTGTTAAATGTATAGGCCATAGAGTAATGTACCATTAAAGGAAAATTATTGCGTAGGTTCATTATTGAAACTTTCACTTCGATCGCATGATTACGACACAAGAAATAAAAACGTAATTTTAAAATTCGCACAGCCGCCATCTTGAATTTATGTAAACAATTGAACTAAATTAGATACCAGTGCATTACAATGTGTATAAACATATCCTGTACCAGATTTCATTGCGTTTGGAACATTACATAGCGAGAAAGGTCTATTTAAAATATTCAAATTCGCTTGGCCGCCATGATCGTTTTGTAGCTAACCGGTTTTTGAATGTCTTACAGGTGAACTACCAGTAGTGCCCTTTATCTCCGTACAAAATTTCAGGATGATTCCGTTAATAGTTTCAGAGATATAGAATGCCGGTGAAATAATTCGCACATCCGCCATCTTGTGGTTATGTAAACAATTAAACAAAGTTAGGTGTCGGTGCATTACAATGTGTATAAGCATATACTGTACCAAGTTTTATTGCGTTTGGTTGGTTAAATCGCGAGAAACGTCTATTTAAAAGTCGCAAATTCGCGTGGCCGCCATGTTGGTTTTGTAGTTACCAGCTTTTCAAAAGTCACATAGGTGAACTTCTAGTAGTTCCCTATATCACTGTAATAAATCCCGGGGTGATATCGGAAATACTTTCGGAGATATTGAATGCTGGTGAAATACTTCGCACAGCCGCCATGTTGGATTGCTGAGACGTAACAAAATTTGAAGGGCACGGTCGGAGTCGCCCGGAATAGTGCTATGAACTTACCGAGTTTCATTGAAGTCACTCCATCCGTTTAAAAGTTATTAGGGGCACACACACACACACACACACACACACACACACACTCCTCACACACACACACACACGCACACACACACGGACCAAAGGTGATCTCATAAGCCTTTTTTTTTTTTTTTTTCAAAATTGAAAATAGGCTAAAAAATGGAAGTAGTAATAATGATTAAATGATGTTGTGTGTGTTTGATATTAATGATTTTGGAGGATGAATCCTCATGTTACGTGTCTCAAAAAGAAGGGTCTAGCCAGAGTAGCAACCCCACGCCTTAAACCAGATAACGTCATCAGTAGAATTCCGTATTCTACTTATTTTGCTCTCGCCTTACAAATATTCTACGGAATGACTTTGATATTGCGGTATGATCAATATATTTTGAACCTTTGAATATTATGTGGAGATATAAAATGTGAAGCCAATTAATGCTTAGTGATATGGGGCATTCAGAGAAGGCTGACCTCGATTTCAGATGAATTTGTTAGCCGTTATAACTGATGCATAATTCATATAAAATTTAATAACTTTATGATAATAGCGAGTGACACCCAAAATGTAATAAGTGAATAACGTTATTTCTTTAAGAGATTATATTAAATCAACATGGTTGTTGGAGTGATTACTAAATTACAGGTGTGGAAACTGACGATTATGAAATAACTGACTTATCGTCAGATAACATGGAAGAATAGATTGTTCATAGCCAATAGTTTTGATGGATTGTTAATAATTGAGATAACTATTTAGGATTTTTTATTCATGGCTTTTCACATGATTGATTTCGAAACTAAGAATAATTTAGAGGATATTTTGGAAATATAATGCTGTTGTGACTTTTATATAATTTTCCAATTGATGTCAGACTGGACTATTAATTGTCTGCACATCATCAATATGTTTATGGTGTTTCGAATAACACACATTCCAGTGATAAACTATAAATTTCACTAAATATTGGAGGAACATTTGACAAATTTCCTTATTTAACTTTTGAATTTTCGATTTAATTATTGCCGTTAATCGAATAGGGCATCCTTAGAACAGGGTCCCAGGGAGATCGATAGGGTGCTTTTTTATTTCAGGAGTGTATTTAGCGATCTCTCTGCGGAGAGAAGGACTGTATTAGAGTAGGATGGTTGAATGAATAAATTAACCTGATGCATTTTATCTTATAGAAAACTGGGGTCATTCCTGATTTCTTGAAACTTAACTCCTTTCTATCCTTGCTGTAGTGTACATCGGAATAACAGCTAAGCTTTTATATTAAATTACAACGTTGGTTGTTAGCTAATATTTTACCCCGAGATGTTTTTAGTCTTGTGCTCTGCTGTTATTTAGATGTGCGCTTATGTGGACGTGGGACCTCAGTCAAACGGTCACAGTATATGAACGCACACGGGACTCTGTTTAAACGATTCACGTTCCGTCACTCAGTTGTTGAATCTACTTGTGCGATACCTATTGTAAAGTGGATTTACTAAGCCAGAACCCTTCCCTGAAATGTACACAACATCTCACACAAGTTTCATCGCTCTCGAACGAATGGTATATGAACGCATACGGGACTTTGTTGAAAAGCTTCGCGCCTCTTCCCTCATTTGTTGAATCTACTTATGCGCTACCTATTGTAAAATGGATTTACTGAGCCTGAAACTTTCCCTGGTGTGTACACAACAACTCACCAATTTTAGTCGCTATCGGAAAAATGGTATATGAACGCATACGGGACTATATTGATACACTTCGCGCCTCGTTGCTCATTTGTTTAATCTACTTGTGCGAAACCTCTTGTAAAGTGGATTTACTAAGCCAGAAACCTTCCTTGATGTGTGCACAATATCTCACCCAAGTTTCATCGCTAACAGACGAATAGTATATGAACGCATACGGGAATTTTTGTTACGCTTCACGCGTCGTTGCTCCTTTGTTGAATCTACTCGTGCGCTACCTTTTATGACATGGATTTACTAAGCCAGAAACCTTGCGGGGTTGAACGCAACCTCTCACCCAAGTTTCATCGCAATCCGACGAATGGTATGTGAACGCATACAGAACTTTGTTGAAACGCTTCGCCCGAAATCGCTCATTTGTTGAATCTACTCGTGCGCTACCTATTGTTAAGTGGATTTGCTAATCCAGAAACCTTCCCTGAAGTGTACACAACATCTTACCCAAGTTTCATCGCTATCAGTCGAATAGTATATGAACGCATACGGGACTTGTTGAAACGGTTCGCGCGTCGTCGCTCATTTGTTGAATCTACTTGTGCGATACCTATTGTAAAGTGGATTTACTAAGCCAGAAACCTTCCCTGAAGTGTACAAAGTCTCTCACCCAAGTTTCATCGCAATCGGACAAATGGTATGTGAACACATACAGGACTTTATTGAAACGCTTCGTCCGTCGTCACTCATTTGTTGAATCTGGTTGTGCGCTACCTATTGTTAAGTGGATTTGCTAAGCCAGAAACCTTCCCTGAAGTGTACACAACATCTTACCCAAGTTTAATCGCTATCAGACGAATAGTATATGAAAGCATACGGGACTTTGTTGAAACGCTGGGACCGTTGTCGCTCATTTTTTAATCTACTCGTGCGCTACCTATTGTTAAGTGGATTTACTAAGCCAGAAACCTTCCCTGAAGTGTACACAATATCTCACCCAAGTTTCATTGCAATCGGACGAATAGTATATGAGCGCATACGGGTCTTTGTTGAAACACTTCGGGCGTCGTTGCTCATTTGTTGAATCTACTCGTGCGCTACCTATTTTGACATGGATTTACTAAGCCAGAAACCTTGCCTGTATTGTACACTGCGTCTCACCCAATTTTCATCGCAATCAGACGAATGGAATGTGGATGCATACAGGACTTTGTTGAAACGCTTCGCCCGTCATCGCTCATTTGTTGAATCTACTCGTGCGCTACCTATGGTTAAGTGGATTTGCTAAGCCAGAAACCTTCCCTGAAGTGTACACAACATCTTACCCAAGTTTCATCGCTATTGGCCGAATAGTATATGAAAGCATACGAGACTTTGTTGGAACGCTTCGCGCGTCGTCGCCCATTTGTTGAATCTATTTGTGCGATACCAATTGTAAAGTAGATTTGGTAAGCTAGAAACCTTCCCTGAAGTGTACACAACCTCTCACCCAAGTTTCATCGCAATCAGACGAATGGTATGTGAACGCATACAGGACTTTGTTGAAACGCTTCGCTCGTCGTCGCCCATTTCTTGAATCTACTCGTGCGCTACCTATTATTAAGTGGATATACTAAGCCAGAAACCTTCCCTAATGGTTACAGAACATCTTACCCAAGTTTCATCGCTATCAGACGAATAGTATATGAACGCATACGGGACTTTGTTGAAACGCTTCGCGCGTCGTCGCTCATTTGTTGAATCTACTCGTGCGCTACGTATTATAACATGTATTTACTAAGCCAGAAACCTTGCCTGTAGTGTACACAACCCCTCCCCCAAGTTTCATCGCTATCGCACGAATGGTATGTGAAAGCATACAGGACTTTGTTGAAACGCTTCGGGCGTCGTCGCTCATTTGTTGAATCTACTCGTGCGCTACGTATTATAACATGTATTTACTAAGCCAGAAACCTTGCCTGTAGTGTACACAACCCCTCCCCCAAGTTTCATCGCTATCGCACGAATGGTATGTGAACGCATACGGGACTTTGTTGAAACGCTTCGCGCGTCGTCGCTCATTCGTTGAATCTACTCGTGCGCTACGTATTATAACATGTATTTACTAAGCCAGAAACCTTGCCTGTAGTGTACACAACCCCTCACCCAAGTTTCATCGCTATCGCACGAATGGTATGTGAACGCATACGGGACTTTGTTGAAACGCTTCGCGCGTCGTCGCTCATTCGTTGAATCTACTCGTGCGCTACGTATTATAACATGTATTTACTAAGCCAGAAACCTTGCCTGTAGTGTACACAACCCCTCCCCCAAGTTTCATCGCTATCGCACGAATGGTATGTGAACGCATACAGGACTTTGTTGAAACGCTTCGGGCGTCGTCGCTCATTTGTTGAAACTTGTCGTGCGCTCCCTATTTTTAATAGGATTTACTATGCCAGAAACCTTACCTGAAGTGTACAAAACTTCTCACCCAAGTTTCATCACAATGGGATGAATGGTATATGAACACATGTGGGACTTTCTTGAAACAAACCCACGCCAATTTGTTGAAGTTAATCGCGCGCCATCTATTGTAAATTGGATTTACTACGCCTATAACTTTTCAGGGAATGTGCACAACAACTCACCAAAATTTGATCGCAATCGGATGAGTTACATATGAACGCATCGCCATTGCGCATTTGTTTAAACTACTCGCGCGCTATCTATTGTGAAATGGACAAACTATACCTATGAACATGCCGAAAGTGTGTACAACAATTCACCAAAATTTGATCCCAATCGGATGAATGGTTTATGAACGCATAGAAGATGAACAGACAGACATTCCTTTTTATATATATACTAGGTGACCCGGCAAACTCTGTTCCGCCTTAGAGGCAATATATAAGCAGATTTTCGATGTCATTAAGTTCAATTTTTAATTAGGAAATACAAATAAAAACTATGTATTTTAATGATTCTTTATTGTTCATGTATTTTGGTGCAGTTAAGTACCTTAAGTACCTTGTGACACACGACAATTTTTGTTTTATTATCAGGCGCAAGAACAAACAACGCAGATGGTCTTCCGACCCGTGAACATGCCACATATAATTGACCATGGAAAAAACATGGATATTCCAGATTCAAACCACAAATTTTCAAGGATTGGCCTTGTGATTTATTAATGGTCATGGCGAATGCAAGACGGATCGGAAATTGAAGTCTTTTAAACTCAAACGGCATATCGGTTGGGATCATCGGGACCCTCGGAATGAGAACTTCCTCACCTTCGAATTTTCCTTTGAGTATCGTCGGGTAAATCACATTGTTCATCAATTTACTTACCACCAAACGCGTACCGTTGCACAGTTTTGTTTGGTTTATGTTTCGAAGCATGATTACTAAGGAGCCAACCTTTAGGCGTAAATTGTGCGGTGGTAAGCCAGGCACATCCAAGGAGTTTAAAAATTCAATAGGATAGTTGGTGGCTTCATCTTCATTTGTTACACAGTCAGTAGATTTGAATGAATGCATTGTTCAATTGATCTCATTCTGAATTATGTAGTTTAGGTCATCTACATCTTTATTCTTAGCCACTAAAATTGCTCGCTCACTCAACCACTCATTATTTTTGTAATTAGTAATGATGTTTGGGAATACTTTGTTGATAAGTTCGTCTTTCGATGAGACAAAGTTACAGAAATTATGAGGAAATGAAATCAATCCGCTCGATTCGTCGACGGGTACTCGACCATTACCGATAGTCAGCAATTGCCCAGAGAAATCTTCAGCAGATTTATCATTAAAAGCAATGCAATTCTCATGTTTGTTGACAGCTGAAGTTCACATAGCGCCATATATTCGATGCCAGCGTTTATTTCGTCGGCAGCCGTTGATCTTGTAATTACTGGCAGTGTTTGGCGGAAATCGCCAGACAGTAAAATCATTGCTCCTCCTAAACATCTGGAGTCATTGTGTAGATTTTTCAATGTTCGGTTAAGTGCTCCTAATGCACGTTTATGCGCCATTGTGCATTCGTCCCAGATGATAATTTTCGATGCTGATAAAACATTGGCCATTGCTGATTTCTTTTTGTAATATTACATGTTGGTTCTTCAATAGTTTGAAGATTTAACGGCAATTTTAATGCTGAATGAGCCGTAAGACATCCTTCTAACAATGTGGCTGCCATTCCTGAAAAAGCAACTGCAACCGCAATGTTTGATTTCGCACGAACAGTGGCTAAAACTACTGACATGAGGAATGTTTTACCAGTTCCTCCAGGGGCATCCATGAAATTTAAACCACCATTTCCATCATCAATTGCCTTCATTAATGTATCATAAACTTCCTTTTGTTGGGGATTCAACAGGGGTACATTCATTTGAACTACTAAATCTAATTCCTGGTGATCATATTCACGTTCCCGTTCCAATTCTTGATTAAATGCGTCATTCATTACACGATTTGGCGCTGGCATTCCTAACGTGACTAATAAACTACCGCACATGAGGTTACACATGTCTTCGATCAAGAGTAAAGCCCGATTATGTATCTCCTCATTCATCTCAAGATCGTGATTTCTGGAACTGACACAAATTCGATGTAAAATATCTTCTGACATATTATCCTTGTATTTGTGCCACAGCTTAGATGGGTTCGATGGAAAGCATGACCTTGAATCTCGTTCTTCGATAATGTATGCCGCAAATGAGGTCATTTGGAAACAACCATTGTACGATTTTCGGGTGTTTTGCCACAAAGCAATGAATGCAATGGCTCAGGTGGCGGAGTCCAATAGTGGCAATTTCACTTTCCCACCAAGGCAGCACAATCCGGGCGTTTCTCCGGAAAACTTCAATGCGCCACAATACTCGCAAACAATGTCCATTGGCCCAATGCAAACGCTAGGATGCAAGCAGTAATCAGTGCTGCAATCGTATCGAAACGCTGCTCGATTCAAATCAGCACTTGATAAATCTCTTCTTGTGCGTCGAAAATTATCTACTTCTTGATCTCTGTTGTTCGCTTGACGATTTCGCATTGCCAACCGAGCCGTTTCAAGGGCTGCCTCACTTTGCTCTTGTGATTGAGAAGCACGAAGTCGAGCCATACTAACGCGGCGCTCTTCACGGGCAATTTTTGTTCTTCTTCAGTCCTTTCATTCGCAAAGTTTCGTATCCTTCTTGCATTATGGCTTTGTCGGGAAAGATTAGATCGTCTTTGTCGCGGCATTGTTAATGATGATTCAAAGAGAATACAAATTACGTTGAGTAACTAACAGGATTTCATGTTAAGAGCTTCATTTTTATACCGGTAGTGGAGAGCGCTAATCGCATCCAGTCGGCCGTGTCTCGTCAAGAGCTACTGTTGCCTGGAAACGACTTGCCTTGCCATCCCTTCATGAATTTATTTTAGCTGTCATTTGCGTTACGTTATATAGTGACTTGTATCCTCTTTGACGTTTTATGTCACGTCACATGATAAGAAGTATCCTATGTCCGTCTCCTGGTTCTAAGCTACCTCCACACCAATTTTCAGACAAATCGGTTCAGCCGTTCTTGACATATAAATAGTGTAACTAACACGACTTTCTTTTATATATATAGATACTAGCAGATGTACCCGTTCTTCGAACGGTGATCTTTGTTAACACCAGACATTATCAATTGAGCTACTGCTGCAATGGTTAGCGGTTTGTCATTCCTTCATAAGTTTATTAGAACGAAGTTAGTTTTCTGGGAATATCACACACACTGTTAATTTAAGGGCCTTAAAATGTGGTTTTCGGAGACCCTTTATAGACTCCCGAATTTTGTGTCTCACATTGAGAAGCGCAACATATGCTTTGGTCGTCCTTCTAGGATAATTTTTATATTTAGCCTATTTTAGCATGTATTTTGAGAAGTTTTTCCCTATATCCACCCTTCTACTGTATGAAGAGTAAGGTGAAGAGTTTTATAAATGATTGGCGTATTGACTCTCATGGTTACCATACCTAATTTTACGATGCACCAAGCATCCGAACACGAGTTATAGGCGTACATAAAGATACACAGAAAGACAGACAGACAATTCTATTGTATACAAGATATCACCCAAATATTGGTATATCTACCACACAGTATCAAACAAATTCATCATTACGACGAACCCGTATGTCGACAAAAAAACAAAAAAACAAAAACTAAAATGTGCTCTCAAACTAAATTCACCTAACCTGTACTTCCTGACGTGAAATGGAATTGAAAGCCTTGTAGACGAAACGCAATACACGTCACATAAAAACTGACCCTCTACGTAGTGTTAGGTCCCCATACACAGGAAGACCCCTTTCATAAATTATAAAGGCTTGTGGTGCATGAAAATTCAGGTTCTTTAGCCTCAAATGGCCCAAATTCTTAAAAGCCGCAAAAAATGCTGATTCAATTGAGGAATTTATGAAAACAATATTGCTGATTGGAGATATAATAGACCTGTACTATATGTCGCACTTGAAAAATGCATGAAAAAAATCTAGGTTACCCCTTGAACCCCTCAATTGCATTGATGCATTATACAGTCTACGTTGGTTCCGTCATAACCTTATAACCATTTGCAAACTTTCACAGAAATGTAATAAATGGAGTGACATTGCTTCTTACAGAAATAGATGGAAAGTTGGATGCCACCCCTTGAGATAATGTAGTCATGATTACCGATTTGCATTCCTTCATTAGTTTGTTAAATTAAATTATATTAGTTTTCTGGGAATATTTCAGAAACTGATGGATTTAGAGCCTTATAATGTAGTTTTCGAGGACCCTTTAGGGCCCCCGAGTTTTGTTTCTGACACCGAGGGGCTTTGTCTCGTCGTTGTACGCCATAATATAATACTACTACTACTACTAATAATAATAATATAATATAGACATAGGAATGTAATAGACCTGCCATACCACACCCGCAGGTGTGAATCGCGCGAAAAAATTCTAGAATACCCCTTGACCCCCTTAAGTGCATTATACGTATTGATGAATTTTACAGCTTAATTTGGTTCCGTGATAACCTTCTAGCCGTTTGCAAACTTTCACACTAATATAATTAATGGAATTGCATTGCGTCTTACAGCGATAGATGGACGTCTGAGAATCTGTTGCCATGGTTACCGGCTTGCATTTGTTCATTAGTTTATTAAATGAAATTAGTTTTCTGGGAATATCTCAAAAACGGTTGGTTTTGGGGCCTTAAAATGTGGTTTTCAGGGACGGGTCCCCGAGTTTTGCCTCTCACATTGAGGGGCTGAAAATGAGCTTTGTCTCGTCTTTCCATGCCAATTTCAGTATGTATTTTAAGGGGTAGGCCCCCTTTTATGAGAGGTACGGAGAAGAGTTACATCAATTATTAGTGTCGTGCCTCTGATGAATATCTGTACCAAATTTTACGTTGATACACCCAGCCGTTCTAGAGTTATAAGGGAACAAAATTGTCCACAGACAAAGAAACCGACACACTAAAAAAAAAAAAAAAATCGCACGCATCCATCACAAAACAGTCTGAAACGCGTAAATAACTCAAATTTCCGTAGAAATTCAGAAAAAAAAAACAGAAAACTTTCATTTATATACAGTGTGGTCCACCAGCCCCTTATTTTTATTGGAGGAAGGCAACCCAACTAACGCGTATATCATAGTCGTCCTAATAACATTAGTACTTGCTCCTTTACGGCCTAGTACAACTTTACGGTTGAGTTCATGCTCGCGAATATAGTCGAAATCATTGGCAGCAGTGTTATTTCAATGCCATCAACTATAACGAAAGTGTAAATCCGAACAACACTGCCTTACGAAGAACATTAAGTGTCTGTGAGGACTACAAATAGACTCAATACGTGACAGTATCACACCACGGCTTACGGTAGCTAAGATGGTTAAATCGTTCTTCTCTGCTGTAACGTCAGCCATGCTGCAATGTAGCAGGTTCGATCCCAAGGTATATAAGATTATTTTTCATCTCGCTTAATGCCGTTTACAGTCCAATGAATGAATTTTTATTTGGTCCTGAAAAGGACGTCGCCTCCGTAGCGTAGCGGTCAGCATGGTTAACTGCCGCCCCGGAGGTCCTGGGTTCGATTCCCGGCTCTGCCACGAAATTTGAAAAGTGGTACGAGGACTGGAACGGGGTCTACTCAGCCTCGGGTGGCCCAAATGAGTAGAGGGGGTTCGATTCCCCCTCAGCCATACTCGAAGTGGTTTTCCGTGGTTTCCCACTTCGTCTTCGGGCAAATGCCGGGATGGTACCTTCTTCAAGGCCACGGCCGCCTCCTTCCCTCTTCCTTGCCTATCCATCCTCACCATCCCTTACCTTCCCTCATGAGGCCCCCTGTTCGCTTTGCAGGTGAGGCCGCCTGGGCGAGGTGCCAATCCCACCTCACCAGTTGTATCCCTTCCGATTCGATGTTCCCAGCTCTAGGACACTAACCGTAGAGGCGGTAGTGGTGAGTTCCCTCGCTGAGTCCGTGGGTTCCACCAACCTGGAGGGTAAAAAAAAAGGTTGGGTTTCATAAAACTAAATAATAAGGGGCGGGTGGACCACACTGTATATAGGCTATAGATATATACTGCACCGCTCGGTGTTGACCGTGTTTTATTTCACAAATTTAGGTTTTACTCGCTAGCCGTTGGAGATACACGAAACGTGATAAGGACCTCTCGGATAGAAAATTAAATGTTAAAGCTCGTGTATGCCATCAAAAGTGTGCTATTCCATAGCGTTCTCTTTTTATTTGAAATGGAAGTATGACATTTTGAAACCAAAGGGTGTGTGACGTCACAAATGTGGGTTTTACTCGCTAGCCGTTGGAGATACACGAAAGTGATAAGGACCTCTCGGATAGAAAATTAAATGTTAAAGCTCGTGTATGCCATCGAAAGTGTGCTATTTGTTAGCGTTTTCTTTTTATTTGAAATGGAAGTATGAAATTTTGAAACCAAAGGGTGTGTGACGTCACAAATGTGGGTTTTACTCGCTAACCGTTGGAGATACAGGAAAAAAGATAAAGACCTTTCGGATAGAAAATTAAATGTTAAAGCTCATTTATGCCATCAAAAGTTAGCTATTTCTAAGCGTTCTCTTTTTATTTGATATGGAAATATGAAAATTTGAAACCAAAGGGTGTAGTGTCGTCACTAAAATGGTCGCCATTTTTTTAATAGAGTAAAATTTCGAAATCAAAAGTATCCTATATGTAAACCTGGTAAATGAGCTACATCCAAGCAAAATGTCATTTAAATCGGACTAGTGGTTCTTGCGTTATTGAGTAACACACAGACAGACACACACCATCTAATTTTTATATATTAGTATGATAAGATTAACATGTAAAAGTGTGGTATATTGGCTTTCACGGCCAGGGAACTAAAACTCTGCAATTTTTCTAGGTTTATGCCGTATCTTGTTTGGAGTTTTGCCTAGGAACACCAAGCTGGATCATCAGCGGACTCTTGGTGCCCATGCCCCACAGCAATAGCGAACTGTGTGCTACCTCCCTAAAGGCTATCCCATTTTGAAGCATTAGCAACAATAAACACTACCATATGAAAGCATTTCTATAATTAAATCTTTATTATGCTATTCGATTTCAAAATCTTAACAATTGAACAATGTTTTCCTCGAAACCGATTTGATTGCTTATAATCATTTTGGTTTGTATTGAAAAGGTTATTTACAAGGTATTCCAGCATAGCAGTTCGACATTCCCGTAAATTCTATCTATTTATCTATCGCTGGAAAGTTAATTTGTACAGTGTCCCACTATTTTTCAGTGTTTCCCTATGGCTACGGCTCTACCCACCATAATACACGATGATACGTACAAGGAACTAAGAGGTACTTACTCTGTGTCTTGTAGTATTCAAGTGTACTCCAGTGTGCCACGAGTTTGCCCTTTATACGAGCTGCGGTGTGTATTCTTCCTCGCGAGGAACTACCTGTCAGGGGGTCGATCGTTGCTTCACGTCCGTAGGTGAATCCTTAAATTACCCTACACGTGACCCCTGGTTGGTGCTAAGAAAGCAACAGTGATAAGATATCGCCGTACTGCTCCATGGGGCCTCACGGCCATGACAGTAAAATTGATACGAAAAGTCCTTGTAAGGACTCGGCATTCAATACCAGGACCCTGGGCCCTCAGCTAACGGTCTGTCAACTTAATATTGAGGAAATCAGTAGAGCTAAGTGCGAGTATTTATCTAATATACTTACGGACCATTTTGTAGATGTATTGGCACTACAAGGAACACTCACCGAAGATGGTACTCAGCTGTCTAACAGAAGAAAAATTCCTGGATACAAAATAGCGACGGAACTTCATCATCCAAAATATGGCATTGCCATCTATGTAAAGAGTGACATTGAAGACTATACGACCTTGCCTTCTGATATATGCCCAAATGCTTACTCAGCTTCTATCAGGATTCAGGGTGTTACCAACACGAACATCTATAAGCCCCCATCAGTCCGCTGGACAGATCAAATTGCACTAGTTTCTGCAGAAGATAGTATAATACTTGGCGATTTCAACAGCCAACATACTTCCTGGGGGTAAGTTATGTGATAAATGATGATAATGGTGACAAGTTATTTGAATGGATGGATGTAAATAATCTCACACTGATATATGATGCTAAAGATCGAGGCACCTTCCTTTCTGCTCGATGGAACCAGGATTACTCTCCTGATCTATGTTTTGTCTCCAATAGCCTAATGATACCAACACCACGAATACAAAGGCACGTTCTGAATGACATTCCGCGTAGTCAGCATGGACCAATAATTTATGACATTGGTATTAATATCCCTGTTATTAGATCTACACCCCACCCTCGATGGAATTTCCAGAAAGCTGACTGGGATTTGTACGCCAGTTACACTGATGCCAACATTATATGGGCGCAACCAGTCCCTGAGAACTATGACCGGTCTGTTGGATTAATCATATCTGCTGCTAAACGAAGCATTCCTAGAGGTTTCCGTAAAGATTATGTCCCTGGATGGAATGAAGAAACAACGCGCTTATGCAATGAATTTGAACGGAACAGTAGTCATGAGAAAGCTGTTGAATTACTAACATCCTTCGACAATGCTAGAAGAGAGAAATGGTACAAGACTGTTGAAAACTTGAATTTCACCCACTCAAGCAGGAAAGCATGGTCACTAATACGAAAACTGGATTCAACATCCTTACCCACAAGAAAGCATTCCGCTAACAACGTAGAATCCATAGCTGACCACCTTATTTCTACATCCAGGACAGAGAGAGACAAGAGGTTTAGCAGACAGGCCCGATTGGAATTCAACAAGTTAAAACGTGTAGTCCAACCTAACTTGTTTTATTCGCGACCATTCTCATTAGAAGAGATACAACATGGTTTGGATGCCCTTCAGACCGGAAAAGCAGCGGGATTTGATGGGGTGTATCCGGTGTTTCTCAAGAAATGTGGTCCAGCTACCAAACGATGGCTTGCAAACATTTTCAGTTCCATTCTACAATCAGGACGTCTTTCGCCGTCTTTCAAGAAGACCAAAATAATTGCAATACTGAAGCCAGGAAACGATCCAAAACTACCCCAAAGTTACAGGCCAATTGCCTTACTCAGTGTCACCTACAAATTACTTGAAATACTGTTACTGAATAGAATTGCTCCTGCAATTGAGCAAGAGATTTCTGTTGAACAAGCTGGATTCCGCCCAAAACGAGACTGCTCTGATCAAGTCCTTGCCTTAACTACATATCTAGAAATTGGCTTTAAGAAGAAACGCAAAAGAGTTTCTGCCTTTCTGGACCTCTCAGCGGCGTACGATACTGTCTCCTCAAACTCATAAAGTCAGTCCCTTGTCTTAAAACAGTGACTCTTATCAGCAACATGTTAAGTAATAGACTATTCCAAGTTCACAATGAAAGTGCCAGAAGCAGGTTCCATACACTCAATAATGGTCCACCTCAGGGTTCAGTTTTATCCCCTATGCTATTTAACTAATACATTGATGATCTGCCAGAAACGGTATCCCGTAAATTCATCTGTTGTTGTTTGAGTCTTCAGTCTTTGGACTGGTTGGATGCAGATCTCCATGCCTCCCTGTCCTGAGCTAATCGTTTCATCTGTACATACCTACCAAACCCTACATCCGAGGCAACCTGTTTAACATATTCTAACCTTGGTCTACCCCTACAGTTCTTGTCCTCAACCCTTCCTTCCATAACTAAGCTTGCTATTCCTGGGTGTCTTAATATGTGTCCTACCAACCTATCTCTTCTCTTCATTAGCTGTCGCCAGAAACATCTCTCCTCTCCCACTCGTCTTAATACGTCTTCGTTTGTAACCCTATCTACCCATCTGATCTTCATCATTCTCCTGTAACACCACATTTCAAATGTTTCAATTCTCCTCTTTTCTGCTGCACCAATAGTCCAGGTTTCACTTCCATAGAGCGCCACACTCCAGACAAAGGCTTTCAAAAATGACTTCCTAATACCTAAATCTATATTCGATGTCAACAGATTCCTTTTTTGTAGAAATGCTTTCCTTGCCTGAACCAACCTACTTTTTATATCCTCTTTGCTTCGTCCATCACTGGTTATTTTGCTTCCTAAGTAACAGAAGTCTCCTACTTCCTTCAGCTTTTCACCTGCCAATTTGATGTCCATAGAGGTTTCTGATTTATTTCGGCTGCATTCCAGTATCTGTTTTACATTTATTAATTTTCATCATGTATTCTTTCCGTAAGACGGAGTCCATACCATTCAAAAACTCATTCAAATCCTCAGGCGTGTCGACCAAGATGACGATGTCATCAGCAAATCTCAGAGTTGAAATTATTTCTCCTTGAATCTTCACCCCCACTTTAAATTTTTCTCCAATTTCCTTCATTGCTTGTTCAATGTAAAGATTGAAAAGTATGGGTGATAAGTTGCAGCCTTGCCTTACACCTTTCTGAATACCAGATTCTCTCTCATGTCCTTCAGCTCGATTGACTGCTGTCTGGTTTCGGTATAGATTGCATATCACCCTCCTATCCCTGTACTTTATTCCAATAGATTGCAAAATGTCAAACAATTTAGTCCAATCAACGTTATCAAAAGCCTTTTTTAAGTCTACAAATGCCATGAAGGTGCTCTTATCTTTCCTTATTCTACCTTCCAAAATCATCCTAAGACTTAGTACAGCTTCCCTTGTTCCTACATTTCTCCTGAAACCAAACTGGTCTTCACCCAACTCCGTTTCTATCTGATTTTCCATCCTCTTGTAAATTATTCTAGACTGGATTTTTGAAGCATGAGTAATCAAGCTGATTGTACGGTAATCTTCACATCTGTCAGCTCCCACTTTCTTTGGTATAGGGATAATAATATTCTTCTTGAAATCAGGTGGTACCTCACCTGGCTCATAAATCCTGCACCAAGTGAAATAGCCTGATCAGACATTCATCTCCTATGCAGCGTAGCAACTCAATCGGTATATCATCTATGCCTGGTGCCTTGTTCCTGCTCAAGTCCTCCAATGCTCTGTCAAATTCTGATCTCAATATTAAATCTCCTTTTGCATCCTCATCAATTTCCTCCTCCCTTTCCATTACATGATTCTCAATCTCCTTTCCCTTATACAAACACTCTATGTAAGCTTTCCATCTCTCAACCTTTTCTTCCCTATCTGTTAGAGGCTTTCCATTTGTGTCCTTAATATTACAGCACTTATTCTTCTTTTCCCCAAAAGGATTCTTAATCCTTCGATAAGCTGTGTCTACTTTTCCTAATTTCAGACAATTTTCTATACCTGTGCTTTTCTCTTTCAACCATTCTTCTTTTGCTTCCTTGCCCTTCTTGTTAACCTCATTTCTCAGACGTCTGTATTCTGCTTTCCCATTTTCATCTCTTACATTCTTGTGTTTCCGCCTTTCATCCATCAATTCTAGTATATCCAGAGTGATCCACGGTTTTTTACCTATTCTTTCTTTCCTACCAATGTTTTCTTCTGCGGATTTTGTTATTTCATTCTTCAAAAGTGCCCATTCTTCTGCAATTGAAGTTTGTTTATGGTTTTTCATTAGTCCTTCCTTTATATTCTTCTTGAATCTTTCGTTTACATTCTTCACTTTCAGTCTGTCTATTGCCCACCTTTTTGGCTTTTGACTTTTCTTCAGTTTCTTCAACTTTAATCTGCATTTCATAACAACCAGATTGTGGTCAGGGTTTATGTCAGCACCAGGATATGATTTTCAATCCAAAATATGGTTTCGAAACCTCTGCTTGACCATAATGAAGTCGATTTGGTAACGCCCTGTATCTCCTGGTCTCATCCATGTGTATATTCTTCTATTGTGGTTATTGAATAAGGTGTTAGCTATGACCAACTCATGCTCAGCACAGAATTCCATCAGCCTGCTTCCTCGATCATTCCTTTCACCTAATCCGAAATCTCCTACTTTCTTCCCTTCTCTTCCTTTTCCTACCACAGCATTCCAATCTCCCATTACTATAACATTTTCATCACCCTTGATATACCTCAGAATTTCATCAATTTCTTCGTAGACCTTTTCAACATCTTCATCATCAGCTTGACTGGTAGGCATATAGACTTGTACCACTTTGGTAATCGTAGGTTTAGTATTGATTTTTGCTACAATAATCCGTTCACTATATTGCTCATAATATTCCACTCGCTGTCCAAGTTTCCTACTCAATATGAGACCAACCCCTGCTTGGCAACTGTTTGATTTAGAGCTAATGACCCTATAGTCACCTGACCAAAAGTCCTGTTCTTCCTGCCAGCGCATTTCACTAATACCAACCAAATCCAACCTCAACCTATCCATTTCCCTTTCTAGGTTTTCTAATCTTCCACTTCCTAGCAGACTTCTAACATTCCACGCTCCGATCCGTAGAATGTCAGATTTCCTCTTTGTCACTTCTGTGATGTTAACCCCCCTCTCGAGTAGTCTCCACCCGGAGATCCGAACGGGGGACTAGTTTACCTCCGGATTGAAATTTTACAAGGGAGGAGGCCATCATCACGTGTAATTATGCATAGAGAGGTGCATATCCTCGGGAATAGCATTACGGCTGCAGTTTCCCGTTGCTTTCATCTATACGGACGATATAAATCTTACAGTCCAGTGCACCACTTTGGATGAAGCATAGGATTTACTGAGTGAAAACCTTAAGAAGATTAATATTTATTTCAAAAAGTGGCGGCTTCAACCAAGTCCTTCTAAATCTGAGGTAACCACATTTCACCTTAACAACCTACAGGCACACTACCAACCTAGAGTGAAATTCGGGAACCAATATCTGAAGTACAACAGCTGCCCTAAGTATTTAGGACAGGGCATTAACTTTCAGACAGCATATTGCAGAAACAGCAGCAAAATTAAAAAGCCGTAATTACTCACTCAGTAGATTAGCTGGTACATCATGGGGCACTGATGCCAACACACTCAGGACTACTGCTTTGGCTGTCGTTTACTCTCCAGCTGAATACTGTGCAGGTGTATGGTTGAACAACTCCCATTGCCAACTGGTTGATATTCAACTCCGGCAGACAATGCGGATTATCTCTGGCACTCTACATTGCACTCCCTCACAGTGGCTACCTGCACTGTGTAATATTGTTCCTCCTCACATCAGGAGACAGCGAGTTCTTTCCCGCCTGTGGCGCAGAATTATGAATAATGAAGTTCTCCCAATCCACCAAGAGGTCAATCAACCTTCCACATCCAGTTTGAAATCACGGAAACCAGCCTACAAGACGGCTATGGAACTTACTTCAGCTCCATTCAACCCCCGAAATTCATGGAAAGTTGGATGGTCTACCGCTCCACCTCGTGGCCTAATTGAAGTACTTGATCCTACCATCAAACTACCTGGATTCCATCTCCCTCGAGCTGTCTGGTCCCGTCTGAACAGAATTCGATGTGGCACTGCTCGAACTAGAGCAGCCTTACACCAGTGGGGTTGGATAGACTCGCCTCTTTGTGATTGTGGATATGAAGTGCAAACCATCAAGCATGTCGTGCAGGAATGCCCTCTACATATGTACTCTGGGACCTTAGAAGAGCTCCATGCAGCCTCTCCACAAGCTCTTGAATGGATTCAAGACCTGGCAGCCCATATATGAAGGGTCCTAATGCTGAAAAATGTTTATTTGAAAATTTATATTTATTAATTACAGTACTGTCTTGTAAGCATCATACGCTAAATAAATAATAATAATAACCTGCCAGGCGATATGTTCGCACAGCAGGGTTCCATTGGCATTGCCTCGAGTTGTAAATAGAGCAGTAATCAGTAGGGCAGGGATTGTTATTTAGAATCTAGTGGTAAAATATGTACATAAATATGTAACAAAAAACATTAAAATATGTAGAAATGGCGAAATATGTAGTCTATTATCACATAGCCTATCTCTATAAATATGAATGTTGCGTGATAGATTGTTTGTGTGTATGTGTCCTAGCCGGCCCCGTGGTGTTGGGGTGGCGCGCCTGCCTCTCACCCGGAGGCCCCGGGTTCGATTCCCGGCTACGCCAGGGATTTTAGAAACTGACGTGAGGGCTGGAACGGGGTGCACTCAGCCTCGTGAGGACAATTGAGTAGCTGTCTGCCAGTGAGGCAGCGCCCCGGTCACGAAAACCAAGATTATCGGCCGAGGGGATCTTATCCGCTGACCACGTGTCACACCAATATCAGCAGGTCAAATGGCTGGGCAGCAGTCGCTTGGTAGGCCTAGGCCCTTCATGGGCTGTAGTAGCATGGGGTTAGTAAGGTTAGTTAGGGTTAGTATGTGTCCTATGCGTTCATATCCCATTCATCCGATTGCGATGAAACTTGGGTTGTTTTGTGTACACTTCCGGGAAGGTTTCTGGCTTAGTAAATCCATTTTACAGCAGGTAGCGCACGAGTACTTTCAACAAATGAGTGACGGCGTGCGAATCGTTTCAAAAAAGTTCCATCTGCGTTTATATACCATTCATCCAATTGCAATCAAAATTGAGTGAGTTGTTGTGAACGCTTCAGGGAAGGTTTCTGACTTAGTAAATACATTTGACAGCAGGTAGCGCACGAGTAGTTTCAACAAATGAGTGACGGTGCGCGAATCGTTACAACAAAGGCAAATGCTGGGACAGTACCTTCTGACAGGCCACGGCCGCTTCCTTCCACATCCTTGCCCAGTTTCATTCATCTTCATCCATTCCATCTCTCATCCCGACGCGCAGGTCGCCCACGGGCGTCGACTAGAAAGACCTGCACTCGGCCTCTCAGGAGGCTACACGACAAAAAAATCCCTATATAGCCTACTGTCGTATTCTGTACACTGATTCGTCATAGCGGCATAATATGCTGTTTGCTTCAAGAAAACTCTTGCGTAGTGTTGATTGGTGAGGAACATGTTGATTGCAGTATTTTTCCAGCAAAGATATGATCTCAGGCACTTCAAGTTTATACCATGGAATATTGGCTGCTATCATCGCACTGCATATGCCTTTATAGAAAGGGTTACCTGAAGGCGAAGGCTGCATCTGTGTTAAAAGTATCCGTTTTGTAGTCATAATTGCAGGTTTTATGTACATTTCATAAGAGGGCTAACTATTGCAATGGGTACTGAACTCGAATTCAGCCCAGCTTCAGCCTTTGACTGAGCCGAGATCGAACCGACTTATGAACCTGAAGGTGAAATAAATAGAATTTAGAATTGGAACAATATTTTATTCACATAAGTATTTTAGGAAGAGAATAAAGCACATTGATAACTTTTTTTTTAGTATTTTGAAATAATTAAATTTGGGAATATTTCAGTGAAGGATAATTTAACCAAGGGAGTGTCTGATCTTTCGACACTCGAATATGACCAAGGCTTCAAGTTAGCAAGCCTAAGACTGGTTTTGGTTGGCCGAGATGACAATAACAAAATTTTGCACACGACCCGATGATAAGAGGCTAGAACCAGGAGTTTTTTTCGTGATAACTCAACAGCCAATCAGATTGGATCACATAATTTTTGTGGGAATCGCTATTATATTACATTTGCTTATATAAAGCGATATTAGCACTTCTATAGATGCAGGAGAGAAAATGAAATTTAATAGTCAAACCAGAATTATAAATTTATGGCCAGGAGAGAAAATATGAGCGAAATTCAGTTTAATAGGACTCAGTGCGAGGCTAGAAAGTCATTCTAGTTTGGCTCGCGCACTATTGTTGAGAGCGCAGGAATGACTCCTACTTAGCAACTTGAAGAGAGCCGACCTGCATTGCAGCGCGTCTCAGAAGAGCTCAATACTAATTTGGAGTACTGTCAGGAGACTAGACTGGACCGTGAGGAGACACAGCTATCGCCGAGGAAGAGAAGGAAAAGCCGACAAATCACAAAACGCACTAGTTTGCAATAGAGTGAAGCATTTTATAATACAACGTTTATTGGAAGAAGACTTCGTTTCTACAGCTTCACATTTCTACAGAACTACGACCAGTAGCATTGAATTCACCAGCTACTATATTGCAACAGTACATCCTCTGAATAATCATCTAACATTTACGATGACAATAATGTCCATGAGTCAGGGCGGACATTCTTATTCGACACTTACTAAGCAGATTGTCATGGGGCACTAAATTATGGAAGGAGGTTAATCTACGTTATGGAGTGGGAATTCAGAGTGATCACGACCATGGATCGATGATACTACAACTGCTCATTAACATGCAGTATTCTGAATTTACCTTCAACAATACGATTCAAACGTCCACTACCTACTTGGAGAGATGTCAACCAGAGTCGTTCAAACCTACAATGATGACGAGATGCTACACGAAGAAGACGGACAGAGGGGTTTGTTTGTCCCGAGTTCGAGTTGTCAGACTGGAAGTCGCGAAGCAAGAAGAAAAGCCGTTAGCAGGGAGGCGAGACAGAAGCCCAGGTGCTTGCCGCACGACGAGGGAGGAAGCCGGACAGCTGATCGCCACGCTCCTAACTGGAGCTCGCTTCGAAGCAGGCAACACGCACGTGCCGTTCCGAGAGAGAGGAACATCAAGTATATCAGACCAGGTATCACGACAGCAGATCAACAGAAAGGTAGAAAATTGAATGTTCTAAGATCTTAGTAGTTTGATGTAGTCCTTGATAGTATTTCAGATGTGACCAACTTATAAGTAGATTTTCTTATTTATAACCCATGCTTTTATGTTGTCAATTTTAGAGATTTCACAGTAAATTTTATTATACGTCAGCGTGTGTCGTTTTTGACGTAATTTCACTTGTATTTTACTTTAGATATTACGTTTTTGAATTTTAAGGAAACGTTTAATATGCTCACTTTTAAACGAAACTGTTTTATGAAGGGAATGAATGCTTCGATCGTTAAAAATGCGTAACAAGCGACAGAATGCATCAATATGGCTAGACTGCATTATTATTAAGAGAAAGCATTATTGTAGAATTCTGAAACACTGTTTAAAACATTTTATTGTGTCAGAACATAAATGAAACATTTATAAATAATATTATTGGAGTAGAACAATTACAATTGCGGAATGTTACTGTAATATGACATTGATATAGTCATTGACAATTGTTATAACGGATTTAAACTAAGAAATAGGATCATATTGTTGACAATAGAGGTCAAATTATGCATATAATTAGCAACAATTTTATTGCAAAAATTGCTATAATGAAACCACAGACCAGGGGATTTGTAGATCAACCTGAGGTCTTGTATGATATGAAACAAGTTTAAATATGAATAATTAATTCATTAAATGTACATCAGAAACGGGAGGATATGTATTATTGTTATTAACAGTAAAGACGAGCGAACTTCGGTTTATTAATGTTAATATTTTGTTGTAACGTGGAAAACAGTATGTTGTGAAAGTTTGTTAACGAAATGCGTTATTTGAAGTTGAGAGGAATATTGTACAAGGTAAACTGAAGTGAACAAGTATGTCATTGTAATTGAAAAAGCACGAAGTTAATTAATTTAGAATAGAGTTGGATAGGAGTGCACTATGAACAGTATTTCACAGGTTGGTGTTTATCTAGTAGAGTCACTGATTCTTCTACACGTCTGGAGTGTAGCAAGATGGGTTTTTATTGAAGGAATACCGTGCATTATTATTGAGATTGTTGTTAAAGGGAGAGGAAAGGATTATGCCAAGTTTGGAAGCGTAGCAGACGCTATTATAAGATGTTGTTCACCGTATTACGAAAGGAAAGAAGTATATTGCCATTTGTAGCAAAGAATTGATACAGTATGTTAAAAAGTAACTGACATTAGGGTTTATATTTGTGTTGTACATGTCAGATAGTGTTATTACGAAATCCACGAAGTTTATTGAGAGTAACTGAGTAGTTCCGCATCGTTCTTTAAGTCTATTGTATGTTAATCATTGATACGACATTTAAGAGCTGTATTTAACTTAATTGTTCGCTACCAGAGCTCTATTTATTTTGACAAAACCAGAGTATACCTAAAATTACATTGTTTTGTGAACAACTTTTCGAAGAACCGTTTAGAGAAACACAAGCGAAATAAGATTGTCAGATCGCGAAAAATCTTGCATATATGTATTTTAAATACCGTGCTGGACAAGGTAATTTTATCTTGTATAAATATTTAACCATTTTAAATAGTTTAATAATTTTATTCTCATTACGTTCACGTTTTTAAATCAATATGTGTAAAATATAGGGCAGTGTATTGTTAATTACATTTTATTTGATGAACAGCTGATTACGATCAGACTGCTTAAAGTGATCGAGTCACACGGTGACTAGAAAGCGCAAACACTTAATTATTATTCTTAAATAATTACATTTGTGTAATTTAAACTTGGCTGAAAGTTTGTTTGACAGATAGAAGAACTATCTACCGAGTGATTTATTTTATTTTCAATTTGAATTTATTTTTGTTTGTGTTAGGAAGATTTAATGTCTTGTAAATATTTAGTTAATAAATTTCAGGAACTATTTTTGTTTGCCTGCTCATTTTTATAGAAACTGATCATCTTCTCATTTCGCAATCGACGTGCGATAATACTGCCAGTTAGTTACTAGAACTCACTTAGTATCAACTTCACCGTTCACGCTCGCGATCCGAGATTCTCGTCCTACCATCTTGTTATGGATATTTAATTTCTAGTAAATGTGTAACTAATTAGTAGCGTTATTGCATGACCGGTAAGCGTCGAGGGTTTTCTAGTCATTCACCTAGTAGGGAAGTGTTGGTTTATCTGGCTGGGTATCGACATCCTTACAATCCTTTTCCATCTCTGCGGATATAGGTGGTGGCTATGCGAGATTCGGGCGCAGTACTGTGTTTCGAATTCCGGAAAATTTCGACATATCATCGCGTTTCACATTCCCTAGACCCCAAAACCACTGTCAGTTCAAAAGTTTATATATAATTTATGAATATATATACATATATTATTATTATAATTATTATTATTAGCCATTGGTAAATCCCATTAAGGGCAAAGGCCTCCTGCTAGCAGGGTAGCTCTGAGATATTTAATCAGATGAGTTAGGCTGATGAACATTTACCTTAATAGTAACTTAAAACTAATTGTCCTGACTAGTTACACTCTTTTCATCTTCCTCACATATAATCGTATTATGTTAAACATTTTCACTCGTAAAATTTGGATCAAGTTCATATTATCCTGAAGATTTATCTAAGCTGACGATGAGTCTAGGGATGTTTAAAACAAACTGTTCCAGCGACAGTCCTCCACGAATTCCGTTTACCTGCCGCTCTCATCCACTGCTTCCCATCGTCGACAGGAACTCGTCTGACCATCTGGTCTTCGGACGGCCGGGGTTTCTTCTTCCATCTCTGGGCTCCCACACTGCAGTTGAGTAGGTCCACCTTGCGTGATCCATTCTCAGTACATGGCCTGCCCATGTCCATTTCAGTTTCTTGGCCCTCATGTTGACATCCTCTAGTCCTGTCCTCTTCTCGATTTCCTCATTTCTAATTCTGGTTGGTTGGTTGGTTGGTTGGTTGGTTCCTCAGTTTAGGGGCTTCGACAACGCGGTCATGTAGCCCCGTGTACTTTGGGTGTGTGTAGAACCTGTCTGATAACCGGTGTTAATTGTGATGGCAGTATTAATGTGTGTATCTGTTTTTTTTTAATTTAAGTACAGACATCAACTTAGAATTTTTCAAATAGTTTCTACTTTTGCCGCCAAACGCCACCGTCAACGACTACTAGGCCTAGTTCAGAACTAGATGCCACCGCAGTCAGTCCTTGGCAACGAACGTAGAAGCCTAAGAGCGTTGTGTACATTATTAACCTTTCCAATTTAGCTTCACACAGGTGTAATTAGTGGAAGGTTCTTTAACATGCCATAAATCTATGACATGGGACCGTCGCTCCGGCTTTACTTCCTCTTCGAAGGAAGGCATACTGAGGGATTTTTAACGCTCTTAAAAAATCCGGCGACTTCGGCCAGGTTTGAACCCGCTATCTTGGGCATAGAAGCTCAGCATGCTACCGACTACTCCACCGAAGCCGCTCGTTTCTAATTCTGTTCCTTAGTGTAATGTTTAGAAGTTGCCTCTCCATTCTCCTCTGGCACACTTCTAACTTCGAAGCTTGCTTCTTAGTTATTGACCACGTTTGTGCTCCATGGAGGAGAACGGGAAGTACACACAAATCCATCACTCGCCTTTTTGTCTTGAGGCAATGCTCTCTGCTGTTCAATATGAAGGACAGGCTCCAGAATTTTTGCCATACTGATGATATCCGCCTGTTGATTTGCTTATCCATATTTTGCTGAAAAGATAGTGACTGGCCCAGATAGACAAAGTTTGACACATATTCTACTTCTTTTCCTTTCACCATGAGTTTCTTTGCTTCATGATTTGTCAAAACTTTTGTATTTCTGGGATTGAGGCTCAAGCCCACTTTGTTGCTCTCCTCTTGCAGATCTTTTAACATTTCTTCCAGCCTCGAACTCGATTTTGCAAACAGGATCACATCATCGGGGAATCGTAAGTTCGTCAGTCTATTTCCATTGATTGTGATTCCGTATTTGTGCCCCCATTTTAACTTCCGAAATATGTCCTCTAAAATGCTCGTGAAGAGTTAAGGTGACAATGGATCGCCTCGTCTTACGCCTCGCTGTAGATAGAATTTATCGCCTTCTTTTCCCATTCGGACTTTTGCCCAGCTGTTTAAATACAGTTTTGAAAGCACCCGCAAGTACTTCGTGGGGATCCCTTGGTTGCGTAGTGGTTTCACGACGCTTGGTTGGTCCACCGAGTCGAAAGCTTTCGCATAATCTACGAATGCTATGTACAGCTTCAGATTATACTCTTCGGCCTTCTCTATTATTTGCGTCTTGGTTTGCAGGTGATCTGCTGTCTAGTGTCCTGCTCTGAATCCAGCTTGCTCTGTGGGTTGATTTTCATCCACAGTTCTCGTAATTCGGCGAAGTATTATTTTTGAGAATAGCTTGTATAGATTGGACATAAGACTCACCGGTCTGTAGTTGTCTAGGCTATCTCTGTTGCCTTTCTTATGTAATAAGATAATGGTGTTCGCTGACCACTGCTCTGGGATTTCTTCCTTGGATAAAATGTTATTAAATATTTCGGTTATTGGTGAAATAAGTTCCTCTATTCCCATTTTCAAGAGTTCGTTGTAAATACCATCATCTCCAGGACTCTTTCCAAGTTTCAAGTCTGAGATCGTAGCTCTCACTTCGCTCGGAAGAAAGGTCAACACTTCGTCTGTTTCGGCATCCTTGTGATTTAGATGACTTTCTGCAAGTTCTTGTAACTCTTTTGTTGGCATGGAATATAAGGATCAGTAGAAATCAGATGCACATTCCACCAAACCATCTCTTTTTGTCACCTTTTCTCCTCTCTTATTTTGCATACTTGGTACCCAATTTCTCCCTTCACATAGTTCGTTTATAGCTCTTTTCACTGATTTTGTAGAGTCGATAACGTCCTCTATAAGTTTCCGTTTGAAGCGCCTCAAATCATTTCTGATTTCTCATTTAGATAATTTATTGAGCTCTGCATATTGTATTCTCTTCAGACGGGATTCGTCCCTTGAATGCAACAGTTTCACTCTTTCATCCAAGAGTCTTATAGTGTTTTCACTCAGTTTACTTCTCGTAGACGTTCTGTCGTGAGGAACTGATGCCGGGCTGCTTCCTTAATTGAATTTTCCAAAATATCATACACTTCTTGAATCTCCATACGCACTCGTCCCAGTCTCTCCGTGAGTCTCTTACGTAGTTCTTCTTTGTAGGATGTAACATTTAAATTGCCGGTCCTCTGACGTTGGGTTTTGCATTTATTCCTACTCCTTTTCTCAATCCCTACCTTCGAACGAACCATCCTGTGATCCGAGTCGAATTTCAAGCCGCTGATAACCTGTACGTCTTTCACATACTCTATTTTGTCTGTGGGGATGAAATCGACCTCGTTTTTCGTTCTTCCATATGGGGAACGCCAAGTCCACTTTTATCCTTGATTTTTCTTCAAGAATGAGATTGATGTCGCAAGTCTGTGACTTTGGGCAAAATGTATTAGCCTCTCTCCTCTTCTGTTTCTTGTTCCTACTCCGAAAGCTCCCACTGGCGATTCCCATTCATTCTCCTTTACTCCAATTTGCTGGTGAAGTCTCCTATTACAAAGTTTACGTCCCCTCTATACAAGTTCAGTGCGCCCTCTAGATCCTTGTAGAATTCATCTACTTCGTCGTCTGTGGCAGCGTCCGTCGGAGCATACCCCTGTATGATAGTAACGTTCCTATTCCTTACTTCTAAAGATAGTATGATGACCCTCGCAGATTTGCCCACTATTTCCTTGATGCTTGCTTTTATACATTGACATATAATGAAGCCTACTCCATTTTGCCCTTTCGTTTGTCCACTGTATGCGAATATACTTCCGTCGTGTCTCTCAATTATTGCCACTCCAAGTTTCTTCACTTCGCTTATGCCAAGAATATCGACTGGGCATTGTTCTAGAGCTAGATCTAGCTCGATTGCTCTTTCTTCAGTTCTGAGGGTGCGTAGATTCAGAGTTCCTATAAGCAGTTCGTGTTCCTTTGCTGGTGAGTTCCTTGCCTTACATGTGATGTGGTCGTCCGTGGTTTCCGCTTTTGAATCCAGTGGGAGGCTCAAAGGGTTTCGCTCACCGTAGTTTGGAAGTTCTTGTGAGGTCATTAAGGCAATATTCCCATTTCCCATTTATTTGGATCATTTGGTAGCCAACCTTCAATGTGTTTCCCTTCTTTCTTTCCTCTTTTGACCGTTTCCTATTGCACTCTGAATTTCTCTTTCCGTCCTTGTCATATCATCTTCGATGAAGCAGTCCTGCTCCCCTAGTTTGTACTTGTTCCTCATTACCTTGATCTTATCTCCGAAGCTTTTCATGGTAACCAGAACCATTCCCCGGTTTTTCCAGTCCTCTCCTATCTATCGTAGTTGCTCGAAATTTACACCTACTTCACGACTCCCAAGTATGTCCTTTATTTCTTTTTCCAAATTTTCCTTTCTTCCGGCTATACCGTTGCTTTTGATAACAATATTCCTCTTTTTCTCTGATTTTCGTGTCTTTTCCAATTTTCTTCCAGCTAGTTCACCCTTTCGGAGAGAGACTTTATTTTGTCTTCTAAAGCCGCTTCTATGCTCACCAGTTCGTTCCAAATATTTTCAGCATTACGTGCCCATGGCTCATCTCTATTTTTCAGTTCGTTTTTCAATTCCAAGATTTCGTTATTGGTTTCCACTTTGAACTGTTCATTTTGCTCTTTCACTTCCTTCACATTGGCGAGTATTTCGGCCAGCATGTTTGGAATCCCACTCCTTTGACTCTTTTCCTGCGTGTGTTGGAGCACTTTTCTTGTTTTAGCCTGCCATTCCTGTCGATAGATGTTCCCTATTCTTGCGCGTGGCCTTTAGTCTCTGTGCTGTGGGACAATCTGGCTTGCAATGGGTCGTAAGCAGGGGGAAAAATGGGAATAAGTTCGTCCTACCCTAGTTCATAGCATTTTTAGCCTACTTTTCACATTTTGCAAAAATGAGGAAAAAGTAGACTTATGAGATCGATCCGGGCAAATGTGTGTCTGTCTGTCGTTCTGTCTGTCCTTCTGTCTGTCTGTCTGTCTGGCTGTTTGTGTATGCCCACCTATCAACTCCTATACGGGTGCAGCAATCGACACAAAATTTGGTAGGAGTAAATATCTCAATGCCGTATTTGAAAATGATGCCAGGGCTACCAATTGCTGAAAAATCGCAATTGAAATTTGAGCTCCATGTTGGAAATCTTGGAAAGTACGAATTGAAGCTATTTCAAAATTGGCATATGTATAGATAATAATATTTCAATTTAATTTCCAGGAGGCCATGCATGGCAGTGTTGCCAAAATGATTATAAGCCTGCTGATATCTCCAATTTCTAAATGCATATAACTTCTACACTCTCAATTGGAATTCGACCAAATTTTGTATGTGCTATGTGTACATAAACAGATAAGACTGAGCATATTCTTAAGATCAACCAGGCCTGCCAACTGTTAATAAATCCTCTCAATTTCTTTTATCCAAATACCAATATATCAGAAAGTATGCATGCCGACAGCTTTAAACTATGCACACGTATAGTACCTGACATTCTATATTAATTTGGAGTAACTTATATACGTCAGTGCTACCAACATGAGTCTAAGCCTGCTGAGAGGTCCAAATTTAAATACATGTAACTTATATACTATAATTTGGATTTAAACCAAATTTCGTATGTGCTATGTGTACCATAACAGATATGACCATGCGTATTCTTAAGATCAAACAGGGCTGCCAACTGTTAATAAATGCTATCCCTATTTTTGTTATCCTAATATCAATATATCGGAAAGTATAAAGGCCATTAGACCTAAACTTTGCACACGTATAGTACCTGGCATTGAAGATTAATTTGGAGTAACTAATATACGTCAGTGCTGCCAACATGATTCTAAGCCTGCTGATAGGTCCAATTTTATAATGCATGAAACTTCTATACTAGCTAATGGATTTCATTCAAAATTGGCACAGCTCGTATTATTTCAGATTATTTCAGACCAAGACATACATGGCATTGTTGCCAACATGATTTTACGCGCGCTGTTAGATCCTATGTTTAACTGCATGTAACGCCCATGCTATCCATTGGACTTCAACCAAATTTTGTATTCTGTACCTTAAGAGATGGAACGAAGAATAAATTCAGTCACCAAGACCGCCAACAGTAGTGCTCTATTAAGCTAAATTATGCCAGATATACAGTATTTGGAACTAATTTGAAATTTCTATATTACCAACTTAATTTCGTCATTATTCTAGAGAGATCCATATAAATTAATGATTGGCATGAATCTTAAATTTTAAGAAAAGTAGGCTCTTTAGTTCGTCACGGAACTTCTTGTTATTATTATTATTATTAAGGAGTTAATCTCATATATCAGGCGTTGTTCAAAGACTCTTTCCTACTAGATGGATCTAAATTAATTCCTCCCGAATGATTCACCGGTCTCTTGAACGCCTTTGTGCTGTTTGAATGCGTTCTTGCTTTTGATACAAATGCACTCACTTTCCCGAGTGAACGAACATTCACTGTCTACTGTGCAGCGGCGGCTGGTGGACTTAGAGCTTGGGAGGGCACACAAAATAAATTATCATGCACAGTAAAAATTACGAAAAGGGTTATGCCTACACCTTTTATCTTCTGACAGTAGTTGCTGCAGTTGTACCACTGATGTTATATACCGCAAATCAGGTGAGACTGTTCATGGAAAATGATCACTGTTGTGCTGTGTAGTTCATGACTGCATTACACTTGCACATATTAAAATGAAGTCAATTAAAGGAGAGTACGAATACGTTTGTCTGCAAGAAAACAGTCTTCTGCAAATTATTATTCATATATTACCGAAGTAGTTATTTACAAATTTAAAAAAATCTCACTTAAGTTGACGTCGAGTAGTAACATAGTTAGTCCTAACTACGAACACGGGCTCACTTCGTGGTTCCTGTACAGGTTTTCATTATTCACAAAAATGATCTACATACTGTTTTATCCCTTGGTTGGGGGTTGGGAAAATCACGGTAGTGTAGTTGTGCTAATTTTGAAGGTGCTTCCAGATGAGAGTAGCTTCCCGTGATTGGGAGAGACTACCAGTGTAGCGTGTTGGTGTGAATGCTTATTCTATTGGGGGCGTCCCTGCAGGATGCAATTATCTCTCAGGGGATGAATATCTGAGTGCAGGCTGCTAAACTAGCCTGCCAACTGAGTGGAGTGAACAATTTAATGAATGTGCAGAGTCATGTGACTCGACGCTCTGCAGTCGAGTCGCGTGCTTGAGTACAATAGGACCTGACGATGCGATTACTGGCATTTACGGTCAGGGACAATTATGGCTAAGGTCAGGTGGGGTATGAGGATGTGAAGTGGAGTGTAATTAGTAACAAGCGTGTAGTTTACTGACCATGTATTTATTGGCCACTAGATGTAATGTGATGTCCCTCTTGGGGAGTTTAAACAAATATGAAATACAATTTGTGAAGTGTACAAATGTTTGGGGTTAGTGTTTACAAAAATAAAGGAGTCTGAGCACAAGCTAGATCTCACCTGGTGAAGAGTTGAAACGGACGTCGTCGGGCAGGGCTGCTGGCGAAGAACAGAGTAGAACAGATAATCCCTCCTGTCCAGGTTCCATTCCTATACGTTTCGGCGCTGTTTGGTCAGCATTGCATCAGTGTAGCTGTCCCAGATAGTTGTTAGTGTAAATGTTTATGTGAGTTTTGCAAGCTGTTGGCTAACCTCCTAGGCTTAGGTGGTCGCCGCTTGCTGTGTAGAGATATGTTCTGGAATTATAGTGTTTCCAGTTGGGGTGGTTTTGGTAAAAGATGGCGGGGTGGTTCTCAGGGGGTACTGCCCCCCGGGCTGTACAAGTCCACTTCGTCGTTTAATTCGTGTCCCCGCGAACGGGAAGTAGAGTAGGCATGTCGATGCGATGATTTTTTTCGTCGTTTTCTGTTTGTCCCTCTTCTTCTTTTTCTTCAGTGTTGGTGTCGTGTTGTCCTGGTGGTGATGTGAGTTTAGCGTGTGCTCAGAGGGGGTGGGTTTTGGGTATACATAGTTAATTGTTTATCTAAAATTAATCACTATGAAATTTGACATTGGAAATAATAAAAATATAAAATACAAAAAACAAGAAGTTCCGTGAAGAATTATACAGCCTACTTTTCATGCCAATGATTATTCTATAGAATATGAACCTATCTAGAATAATGACGAAATTAAGTTGGTAATATCGAAATATCTTATTAGTTCAAAATATACCTGGTATAATGTAGCCTAATAGAGCACTAGAGTTGGTAGCCCTGGTGACTGAATATATTCCTAGTTCCATCTCTTAAGGTACATAATACAAAATTTGGTTGAAGTCCAATGGTCGTTACATGCAGTTAGACACTGGATCTATCAGCACGCGTAAAAGTATGTTGTCAACAATGTCATGCATGTGCTGGTGAGAAATAATTTGAAATATTATGATATCTTGTTAGCCAATTTTGGATGAAATCCATTTGTTAGTATAGAAGTTACATGTATTTTAAAATTGGACATATCAGCAGGCATAGAATCATGTTGGCAGCACAGCCTTGTATTTATTACTCCAAATTAATCTAGAATGTCAGGTGCTATACGTGTGCAAAGTATAGAGCTGTTGGCTTGCATACTTTCTGATATATTGATATTAGGGTAAAAAAATATAGACAGCATTTATTAACAGTTGGAAGCCCTGATTGCTCTTAACAATACTTATAGTCGTATCTGTTATGGTACACATAGCACATACGAAATTTGGTTGAAATCCAACTGATAGTATAGAAGTTACATGTATTTAAAAATTGGTACTATCAACAGGCTTATAATCATGTTGGTAGAACTGACGTATATAAGTTACTCCAAATTAATCTAAAATGTCAGAATATACGTGTGCATAGTTTAAAGCTGTTGGCTTGCATACTTTCTGATATATTGGTATTTGGATAAAAAATATAGAGAGCAATTATTAACAGTTGGCAGCCCTGGTGGCTCTTAGGAATACGCGCTGTCATATCTGTTTATGTACAGATATTACATACAAAATTTGGTTGAAATCCAATTGATAGTGTAGAAGTTATATGCATTTAAACATTGGACCTATCAGAAGGCTTAAAATTATTTTGGCAACACTGTCATGGTTGGCCTCCTGGAAATTAAACTGAAATAGTCTTATCTATATGTGTGCCAATTTTGGAATAGCTCCCATGCATATCTTGCAAGATATCCAACATGGAGCTCAAATTTCTAGTGCGTTTTTTCAGCAGTTGGTAGCACTGACATCATTTTCAAATATGGACGTGAGCTATTCCGGTGCACATCTTTACTCATACTAAATTTGGTTTTGATTTCTGCAGCCGTTTAGGAGTTGATAGGGGGACACACACACACAGCCAGACAGACAGACAGACAGAAGGACAGACAGACAGACACACATTTTCCCGGATCGATCTCATAAGTCTACTTTTTCCTCATTTTTGCAAAATGTGAAAAGTAGGCTAAAATACATGTTCTTGAAGTTATATGCATGTTGGTATTATGCAGGAAGGAAAAAAACATGGTTGGACGGGATGGTTGTGCCGTCCGACGCTGTGTGGAGAAAAAAATGCTCCCTGCAAGGGATTGTGTAAAAGATGGAAGAAAATAGAAAAACAGGTGCCCCAGGGTGTAAGTTAAAGGTATATCAGAATGATTTATTGTTGGGATGAAACGGGACACCTTTACAAATTTTGCGTTAGTAGAATAGAAAGGAAAGAGACAAAAGTGTGTAGAAACGTGTTTTGTGTTAGAATGTTGCAGTGCTTTATGTGTATTCTTCATATTTGACGGTTTTACAATTGCTTACAATTTTCGATTAAAATTCTTACATGCTACGCTTAATTATAGTACTATTACTACTAAGTCCTTTCTACTCATGAGTACCTTTCTCTTTTCTCCTATGCATATGGCCATAGCGCTTTTCTTTCTTGGCCGCCTTTACCTTGTGCCATTCATCTGTGGCTTTTGATCTGCCTCTGTGGTTTAGTGGTTAAACCACTTACCCCGCTGTTGTGAATTTTCCTCCGTGGGTGGAAGAATTCACCTTGATGGCTAGGATAGACGTTCACAAAGCTACGTCTTTCCTGGCTATCGCATCCGCTCCTTATTCAAGCGTCTGTGTGTTGCGTCAGCTCCGCTCGGTGCCCCACGGTCACCTCGCGTAACCGCCACCTGTCGTCATCACCTTAGTAGTGTGACGGGAAATCGGTGAATATTTTTGTGTGTTTGTGTATGTATAGTAGAGAGTGTGTACAGGCTGGTGTTGGAAATATATTTACAAAAGACATGTGTATGGTGCTGATGATCTGGAAAATAATAGTTTATTAGTTAATTCCCCTTTCCGGTGGAACGTGCGTAGAGGCCGCCTCCTGTTGTGCCTGAAATACAGTGTGATATAATATCCACATACATTTTGACTATATCTCGTACACATACTTATGTCTACTGTGCACCTTTTAAGTCTAGCTTAACCTAATGTGACTGCAGCCTTATTGTTATACTTATGAATGTACTCCTGTCTTCCTGTGTATTTGTAATGTCTCCTCCGTGTATAGAAGTGTATGAGTGTATTTGTGTGTCGTGACGTCACCTTTACCTGGTAATGATCATGCTGTCAGCGTTCCCATGATGCTGCAGTGGTGGAGCTCTTTGCTAAAAGAAAATGCATGTAAATTAAGTACATGTGGCCAATATATTATGTGCACATATCGCGCAGTGCTGTTCTAAGGGTCGGCTTGGATAATGCCACCGCCCTTGAGACCTCTTCGGACGTGTCGTGTATTATCGGGGTCGGTCAGCTCCAGTGGCTGTACCGTGTACCCCGCTGATGGGTCGGACGGCTTCAGTGCCTCCGCCCCGTTATGTGTACTGATTGCTATTTTATGGATTTGTCGGACTTATCCTGGCAACGTCTAGCCGCCAGTTGCCGAACGCTCTGTATCGGGTTCGCGTCGCATGCGCGTGTCTCCGCAATGTGTTGTCGGTCTTACCCTGGTAACGAATTTAGTTGGCAGGTGCCGAACGCTCGATGTCGCGTTCACATCGCATATTTCTTACTTACTTTAATGTGTTGTCGGTCTTACCCTGGTAACGAATTTAGTTGCCAGGTGCCGAACGCTCTGTATCGGGTTCGCGTCGCATGCGCGTGCCTCCGCAATGTGTTGTCGGTCTTACCCTGGTAACGAATTTAGTTGGCAGGTGCCGAACGCTCGATGTCGCGTTCACATCGCATATTTCTTACTTACTTTAATGTGTTGTCGGTCTTACCCTGGTAACGAATTTAGTTGCCAGGTGCCGAACGCTCTGTATTGGGTTCGCGTCGCATGCGCGTGCCTCCGCAATGTGTTGACGGTCTTACCCTGGTAACGTCTAGTTGCCAGGTGCCGGACGCTCTATCTTAATGAAGAAAAAACTGTCTAACCTAAGCTATATTAATTAATACTAATAAAAAAAGATTCTGTATTTACAAGCCGAACTGGACCTTAACCTAATGCCGAAATGTGCTCTGGCTGCTGTTTTACGACAGCGCTTATTAAATTTGCTTAAGTCTAAGTTGCCTTTTAAAGGTAACTGTGTCTTATATACTAGAATTTTGATCGGAGGCTCGTCCCGGTCGGTTTCCCTCCCGGGGGGCCCTTGTGACCTACTGTCGGGACAGGAACCCAGCAGTGGCCCGTAGTCCCCTCCTCTTAATACTAATTGTCGACATCCCCCTCTTAGTAATTAATACAGGCCTGCGCGACGGCGTTGCGAAGGAGCAAACGCCTCGCGCGGATATCCTTTCCGTTGTTTTTATACCTGCCTGTGTTGGCAATATTCCCCACTTGTCATTCATTTGTATTTAGTGCTGGGTTGCCCACAGTACCCCTTTGAGAGCTCGCCGCATTCCTCATTTACATCTCTGGCCGCCCGCTGCGTTACCATTTAAGCTCTGGAGACTCGCTGTCATCCATTTATGTGGGCACGGGACATCGTTCGGGAAAAAATCATCCGATAAAATAATATCATCCGGGAATTTAGCGTCCGGGAATCCTCTTCGCCCCATATCCGGATGAGGTCTTGCGTGGCCAGGGGTTGCCCGCTGGACCCTTGGCACACTATCTTCACTTCCTCGAAATGGAAGACTTGCTCCCCGCATAGGAGCTCTACTTATATTACAACTAGCTAGGAGTCTAGTCCTAATGTGGTCGTCTCTAGGTTCGTCTCCTGAGTCTAGTGTGGAGCTGGCTAATTCTCCTACTAGCCGTCAAACGTCTCCCCTGCAGGTTGGGCTTCGGTGACCCTGGCGCATAATGGGTGTAACTTTCTCCGACAAGGGGGTAGGCTAGACACACCCTAGATCTTGACGTTTGCTCGCGCTAAGTCATCGATGCTTCAACCCTACGTTATTCCGTCTTTAGTCTGGGTCAGGATCTGTTGGCGACTTGCCCCGTCCCTGCCCTTCCGTGGAGCTTCTGCTCCCTCCGTTTACTTTTCATCACCATCCAGTGTGATGTCAGATTCCTTTTTTTTTAATAAGTGTGATGTGTAAATAAGTTTGTGTGTACCATGTAATTATGTAAAATTGTTAGTGTTCTGGGGTTGTAGGATCTTCTAAATGCAGTGTCTACTTTAGGCTCGTAAGTGCCCTGTCGGATTTCCAGCGGTAATGCCTTGGTAATTTCCTGGAGGTGTTAGTAGGTTTGTAGGGCGTTTGGTCCCCTGTTATTAGGATCCGGGGATGTTATTTGCTGAATGGGCTTAAAGCGTGGTAGGAGGGGGTCGTGCATCGTTGGACTCCATGTTTATGGTGGCCGGGAGCCGATGATGCTGCACAGTGAGTGGATGGGGTAGGTTTTTCCCATGTGTGCAAAATTTTAAAAATGCCATGCAGGTGTAATAATAATAAAATCCCTGGTATGTGGATAGGATATTCCATGCATGGGGATGGATATGAGGCGTGTCCGCTCTCACTTGAGGATAAAGCATGTGTCAAGGTATAACACATCAAAAAAAGTTTTGCATCACCTCGGTTCCAAGAGTTCCGGAACCGTTAAATACAAAGGGAATAGAGATCAACACAAACAACATTTCAGCTCGTTTTATTGCTCATGAGACCCACACATTGCATGTTGTACCATCATACAGCTAGACTTTCAGCATTTGTGGTCCAGATTGCAGTACACACCACTACCTCTAATACCCAGTAGCACGTCCTCTTGCATTGATGCATGCCTGTATTCGCCGTGGCATACTATCCACAAGTTCATCAAGACACTGTTGGTCCAAATTGTCCCACTCCTCAACGACAATTCGGCGTAAATCTCTCAGAGTGGTTGGTGGGTCAAGACGTCCATAAACAGCCCTTTTCAACATATCCCAGGCATGTTCGATAGGGTTCATGTCTGGCGAACATGCTGGCCACTGTAGTCGAGCGATGTCGTTATCTTGAAGGAACGCATTCACAAGATGTGCACGATGAGGTCGAGAATTGTCGTCCATGAAGACAAATGCCTCTCCAATATTCTGCCGATATGGTTGCACTATGGGTCGGAGGATGTCATTCAGGTATCGTAAAGCCGTTTCGGAGCCTTCCATGACCACCAGTGGCGTACGTCGGCCCCACATAATGCCACCCCAAAACATCAGGGAACCACCACCTTGCTGCACTCGCTGGACAGTGTGTCTAAGACGTTCAGTCTGACCAGGGTGCCTCCAAACACGTCTCCGACGATTGTCTGGTTGAAGGCATATGCGACACTCATCGGTGAAGAGAACGTGATGCCAATTCCGTGGGGTCCATTCAGCATGTTGTTGGGCCCATCTGTACCGCGCTGCATGGTGTCGGGGTTGCAAAGCTGGACCTCGCCATGGACGTCGGGAGTGAAGTTGCGCATCATGCAGCCTATTGCGCACAGTTTGAGTTGAAACACGACGTCCTGTGGCTGAACGAAACGCATTATTCAACATGGTGGCATTGCTGTCAGGGTTCCTCCGAGCGGCAATCCGTAAGTAGCGGTCATCCACTACTGTAGTAGCCCTTGGGCGGCCTGAGCGAGGCCTGTCATCGACAGTTCCTGTATCTCTGTACCTCCTCCATGTCCGAACAACATCGCTTTGGTTCACTCTGAGACGCCTGGAAACTTCCCTTGTTGAGAGCCCTTCTTGACACAAAGTAACAATGCGGACGCGATCGAACTGCGGTATTGACCTTCTAGGCATGGTAGAACTACAGACAACATGAGCAGCGTACCTTCGTCCTGGTGGAATGACTGGAACTGATCGGCTGTCGTACCCCCTCCGTCTAATAGGCCCTGCTCATGCATGGTTGTTTACATCTTTGAGCAGTTTTAGTGACATCTATGAACAGTCAAAGGGACTGTATCTTGGATACAATACACACAGTCAACGTCTATATGCCGGAGATCTGGGAACCGAGGTGAAGCAAAACTTTTTTTGATGTGTGTAAGTCTATGTCCCTTGCATGCGGGATTTGTTAATAAAAATACTTGTTAATAAAAATGTGGCCTCATCTCTCTACATGGAGATGTGCATTACGCTTGATATTGTTTCCGACTCACCTCTAATACTCAGGTGTAGGCGTTTTGGGCCAAGGTGTAGCATAACTTAATTTGTTAGACGCATGAAGTCTATCAACCCCGATGTATATTTTGGAATGTAGTCTAGCTGTTTTTATGTGTCTGTATGTTTGTGTTGGATAGTGTTGTAGGTGAGAGGTTGTGTAGGAAGGAGGGTGCTGGTATGGTAGCCCGTAGTTGGTACCATGGCCATCCTGATGGCACTATCCATCTCTGCTCCTGTTGGAGTGTGTCATCCTTTCTTAGTCACTATATGCTCCTTGGGATGTACGCTGGCTAAGTTGAGATGCCATAAAGCATCTACCCTGTCCGTGGAGTGGCTGTGGGTCTGTGATACCCACGTTATGTAAAAATGTATGTGTCCGTGGGCACCACCCTTGGGCTGCCCTTTGGGATGTTCAAGTGCGGTGAAGCTGTGACGTCACGGCCTAACCTGGTCTCCTGTTCATAACGTTAGAGTAGCAAGTGACTGTAGGTATGAATTGTCATGGCCTGATCGCCTATAATGGTTTTTAAAGATAAAAAAACAAGAAGAGAAATTATTAGGGGGGGGGTTGTTCCCTCATGGAGTCTGTCTGCATCCGCCCCTGATTGTTGGGCGCGTGTGGGAAGTGAGTGTCCGTGGCTTTAATTAGCACGGCTGCATGTGTGAGGTCGCTTACCGCTGCCACATGCTGGCGCGTGGGATGTTATCGGATAAGTCTTATCTCGTGTCGCGTGGCTAATTGTCAGGTGCCGCGTGTGGCTTGTTATCGCCCTTGAAGACATGGTCCTAGTGTCGGTAATGGTAGGGATATGGGATCCTGTATTCCCGAGATTAATACGGCCCACAGTATCTGTGCATTATTGGAAGCGGAGCCTATTGCAATGGCGTTCCCATTTCCTATATCAACATCCGTGTCACTGTATGCTATTGTTGTTATTGTTTTTTGTGCCTGTGTCATCATGTCTGCGCGTCATTGTCACGTCTGGCTAATATGAGAATGTCTAACGGCAACAATGTTGCAACGCGCTGGAATTCGCTTATTCGCAACTCAGTGTTTTGTTGTATTTGTTTTGGCGTCCTTGTATACAGAAAGTCTCTAATGTCATGTATGAAGGCTGACGGAACGTGACTTTCGCCACTGTCCGTATGTGGACATGTGTTTTGCATTCTAGGAGGGCCAATGTGTTAACCTGTCATACCTTCGCTCCCAAGCTTGCTTGGACTTTGCTTCCGCAATACCTCTGCTTTATGTAATTATTTATGATTTGTGTCTAGCAAGTCTATTGCCTATATTCGGGGTAATCCAAATTTGCCATGATTTTTGGCCTAATATTCGGTGTTACTTGTTTTGTGTGGGCGTTAGTTTGTGAGAGTGACGTCCCCCGTATTCAGGTGTCGGGCGCTATGGCTCCAAGAAAAGTGTCTCGTGGTCTCTGTAGAGGCCTGAAGTTCCCGGTACATCCTCTATTGGTAGTCCCGGGGTCGCTAATGCCCTAAGTAGGCTGTTGAAGCGAGTGCCTTAGAACGAATCTACGCCCCTATATGTATGTTAAAGAACCTTCCTGTGTTCATGATTGTCTGGCTCAATCGTTTATGTGCTTGTGTATGGCATTAGTGCAGTTCATCTGCCGCCTCTAGTGTATGTTTAAAGCGTGTACACAGTAATAATATGCCATTCATATACATATAATTTAAATATTCTTATATCTATCTTTCCTTTTAGCTATACTCTATGGGGGTACAGTGTTTATGTGGGACCCCATGGTTTTTTTAGCCTACTTTTCACATTTTGCAAAAATGAGGAAAAAGTAGACTTATGAGATCGGGCAAATGTGTGTCTGTCTGTCTGTCTGTCTGTCCTTCTGTCTGTCTGTCTGGCTGTGTGTGTGTCCCCCCTATCAACTCCTAAACGGCTGCAGCAATCGAAACAAAATTTGGTAGGAGTAAAGATCTATACCTGAATATCTCACGGCCATATTTGAAAATGATGTCAGTGCTACCAACTGCTAAAAAATCGCAATTGAAATTTGAGTTCCATGTTGGATATCTTGGAAAGTATGAATGGGAGCTATTTCAAAATTGGCACACGTACAGATCATAATATTTCAGTTTAATTTCCAGGAGGCCAAACATGGCAGTGTTGCCAAAATGATTATAAGCCTCCTGATAGGTCCAATTTTTAAATGCATATAACTTCTACACTATCAAGTGGAATTCAACCAAATTTCGTATGTTGTATGTGTACATAACCAGATATGACTGAGCGTATTCTTAACACCTAACAGGGCTGCCAACTGTTAATAAATGCTCCTAATTTATTTTATCCAAATACCAATATATCAGAAAGTATGCAAGCCGAAAGCTTTAAACTATGCACACGTATAGTACCTGACATTCTATATTAATTTGGAATAACTTATATACGTCAGTGCTACCAACATGATTTTAAGCCTGCTGACAGGTCCAACTTTAAATACATGTAACTTCCATACTATCATTCAGATTTCAACCAAATTTCGTATGTGCTATGTGTACCATAACAGATATGACTATGCGTTTTCTAAGGAGCAACCAGGGCTGCCAACTGTTAATATGTGCTGTCCCTATTTCTGTTACCCTAATATCAATATATCAGAAAGTATGCAAGCCAATAACTCTAAACTTTGCACACGTATAGTACCTGGTATTCTAGACGAATTTGGAGTAACTAATTTACGTCAGTGCTGCCAACATGATTCTAAGCCTGCTGATAGGTCCAATTTTAAAATGCATGTAACTTCTATACTAACTAATGGATTTCATTCAAAATTGGCACAACAATAGATCATATTATTTCAGACTATTTCTGGCCAATACATGCATGACATAGTTGCCAACATGATTTTACGCGGGCTGTTAGATCCAATGTTTAACTGCATGTAACGTCCATGCTATCCAGTGGACTTCAACCAAATTTTGTATTTAGTACCGTAAGAGACGGAACTAAGAATATATTCAGTCATCAGGGCTGCCAACTGTAGTGCTCTAATAGGATACATTATGCCAGGTATACAGTATTTCGAACTAATTGGAAATTTCGATATTAGCAACTTAATTTCGTCATTATTCTAGATAGGTTCATATTCTGTAGAATAATCATGGGCATGAAAAGTAGGCTGTATAGTTCTTCACGGAACTTCTTGTTCTGTATGAGATTGTGTATGCATGCTGTTTGTGCGATGCTGCCCGTGTAATTGTCTGTTCCCATGTCCATATTCCTGGGTTAATTTGGCGTACTTGCGGATTGCCTTAATTTTGGCCAATTTCCGTCTAGGTGGGAGTAATTTTTTCGCCTGTGAATGGGTCTATCTGGTGTCTAGTCGCGCCGACTGAGTTTTCTGACTTGTCATGTTGAAAAACCTGTGTGTTGTATGTAATTGATCTTTCGTCGGTCGCCAATTTTTTGTTTTCCACGGCGTCCGATTTTATTGGGTATTCGGACCCACGATCCCGTGCAGCGCTCCGTGTTTTATGTGCCATAGCATGTATTGTATGTTTGAGATACGCGTGCGAAAATGTGCGCTAGTGTGAGTGTTTTATGTAATTCGGAACGACCTTCGTACCTTAATTTCGGGAGTTATCCGGCTTTGAAAATGGTGCGAATGATTGTGTATATTACAGCTGGAGTGAAAGTGCTCATAGCTCGTCTGAGACTTGAGAAGGCCGGCTGTTCCATTACTTCTTCTCGCTGACTGGCGATAGTGTCAAGTTTCAATTTTGTAGGAAGTACTTGCTCGCTTAGTCCAGCGGTTCGCGTATCACATGTGTTGAGACAATATGCGTGGGTTTTCTGACACGCCTTTCTATTGCCTGCATACACAGTGTGCCTTGGGTTCCTCGTTATGTAAAAAACCCTACCTCTGTTCATATATATTGTGTCCCCAAATTTTGTGTTATTGTAAGCCTGGGGCAAATATGTTCGTCGGTGGTAGTTAGATGTCTGTGAGAGTAGGTGATGTATTTATGCACGTGTGTCTCCGGGCTTCTAGTCACGTGTTCGGTGACTAGGTGTCGGAGGTGGTTTTACTATTTTATGCATATTAATCCCTGTTAGCGTGACTGTCCCTTATTGCTCTATCCTCCAATTGGATAGCTACCCGACCTTGCGCTCCTGGTATTCAGAAGGTCGCGGGTTCGAGACCGTCTTTTTTCAGGATAATCATTCCAGTTGCCTTTTGGGCCTGTGTCTCTGGGACAGTTTTGTCAGTGTTATTGACTGTTGGTATGGTATTTACGTTTAGTGTGTGGCCTCAAAAATAAATTATAGTATTTTCCCCTGAACCGTGAATGTTATCCCATGGTATTTATGCGTAGATTGAGCGCTATTATGGGCAACAAGAAAAATTCCTGCTATGGGCAGTGTTAGAAATAACGTACACTTATGGACCAAATATATATATACATGTAAAATGTACAGTTTTGTACATGAATTTTTGTGTGTTTACCCTCTACGGGGGTAGAACCTGTCTTTTGTGTTAGTTGTGAGTATGCGCCCCCGTGAAGGTCTTGGGAACGTTTCGGCATTTTAAGTGGAAAATTCTGTGTGTGGGAATATTTATCCATGGGCTTGCGCGGTCAGTGAATTTCACTACAGTGCGCGCTTCCTTGCCCGTCGGGGTGAATTACTGCGCCCTGTTATGACGGCATAGGCCTCGGGTTGCCATTGAGGCGTTTCTTTTCTATTTTTCAGGGGTGTTTTAAGTAAAGCAGGCCTAAGCCCACGTTCCCCGTACTGCCTGTTAATAGGCGTAGGTATGCTGGTGTCTGAAGGACTGTGTTGGCTTCGCGCTACCCTATTAGTGTCTCTGCGCGTGTACGCCCTCTTGTCTGTCTGGCCTCGTGGGGTGGGCAGTAAAACTTCCCTTAAACCCCGTGTATTTTGTTGTGGAGGCATGATAGTGCGTGCAGGCGTGTGTGTTACACCCTGGTGGAATGTACGGAATCCCCGTGTATTTCTTTGCACTGGGTGTGCATATGTTGGTGTCCGCCTCCATTCTGGCAAAATTGCCCTCTGAACTGGCGGTAAGGATCATGTAATTGTCTGTGAGTGCTTGAGCAACGTATTGGAGGCTAGTCTGACCGATTTCTGGCCTATGGCCACGGTAGACTCCTTCCCTTGTGTGGCGGTACGTGTCGAGAGGGACATCCTCGCGAATTGCTGAGTTAGCGTATCTACGCCTATGTCCTCTCTAGGCTGGGCTGGTGGCCCTGCCGTGAACTCAAAAATGGCCTTGTTGGCTTGGAGCTCCTGATATTCTTCCCAAACTTGGGCGTACTGCGTATTGAGGCATATGGCCGGTTCTGCAACTTTGGTACCGTTAGTCCCTATCCGTTTGTATTCTTTGATGAGTGTCTCTCATTGCTGGGACATGATCTCGTGTGGATGGGCTAATGTTCTACCAACTGTGTGTGGTTATGTATGTGTGCCGGGTGTGTTCATATTTATATATGTGTTTAGAAAAAATAAAAAGTATTGTGTTTTGCAATGGCTCGCTATGCTGGGGTGGGTTGTTGTGTTAACAGTTCCCTCGTTTGCTAAAGAGGAGAGATAGAAGAAAAATAGTGCTTTCTCCACCCAAAAAAACTTTTGCTTGGCTGTGTGCGGTACGGATCGTTCTACCACGGGGGCTCGTTTTTTGAGTCCCTTACCCTTATTTTGCGTGGTAACGCGCTTCCACCAAATATGTTTTATCCCTTGGTTGGGGGTTGGGAAAATCACGGTAGTGTAGTTGTGCTAATTTTGAAGGTGCTTCCAGATGAGAGTAGCTTCCCGTGATTGGGAGAGACTACCAGTGTAGCGTGTTGGTGTGAATGCTTAATCTATTGGGGGCGTCCCTGCAGGATAAAATTATCTGTCAGGGGATGAATGTCTGAGTGCAGGCTGCTAAACTAGCCTGCCAGCTGAGTGGAGTGAACAATTTAATGAATGTGCAGAGTCATGTGACTCGACGCTCTGCAGTCGAGTCGCGTGCTTGAGTACAATAGGACCTGACGATGCGATTACTGGCCTTTACGGTCAGGCGCAATTATGGCTAAGGTCAGGTGGGGTATGAGGATGTGAAGTGGAGTGTAATTAGTAACAAGCGTGTAGTTTACTGACCATGTATTTATTGGCCAGTAGATGTAATGTGATGTCCCTCTTGGGGAGTTTAAACAAATATGAAATACAATTTGTGAAGTGTACAAATGTTTGGGTTAAGTGTTTACAAAAATAAAGGAGTCTGAGCACAAGCTAGATCTCACCTGGTGAAGAGTTGAAACGGACGTCGTCGGGCAGGGCCGCTGGCGAAGAACAGAGTAGAACAAATAAACCCTCCTGTCCAGGTTCCATTCTTATACGTTTCGGCGCTGTTTAGTCAGCATTGCATCAGTGTAGCTGTCCCAGATAGTTGTTAGTGTAAATGTTTATGTGAGTTTTGCAAGCTGTTGGCTAACCTCCTAGGCTTAGATGGTCGCCGCTTGCTGTGTAGAGATGTGTTCTGGATTTATAGTGTTTCCAGTTGGGGTGGTTTGGGTAAAAGATGGCGGGGTGGTTCTCAGGGGGCACTGCCCCCTGGGCTGTACAATACATCTTGTTCAATCTAATGTTGAGCTGTTGCTTTAAAACTTAAACTACCCGGAAAGAAAAATCCATTCTTCTGTCCTTCAGTTGAGCAAACTTGTCTATAACTTTCTTGTTAAAATCAGGAATGTCCATGACGAGATTCCGTTCAATTGAAAGCATGGCTAAAGCAGACAATCTATCCTGAAGCATTGTGTTGCGCAAAAACGTTTTATGCGTTTCAGAGTCGAGAAACATCTCTCTGAAGTTTAACTGTTTCTTCAAATAATCTAGCGAGATTCGCGTTCATTATGAACCCCAGGAATGAAATAGCTCCGGACACAGCTCTAAATTCCTCTCTCCTATAAATGAGTTCATGTTCTGTTTTGAGCTGCTTCTCGTTCAGAAACGGGAAGGATTCAACTGCGATTCTTAAGTCCTTTGAAGGGAAAATGGCATTGTAATCTCGGAACTTTTCTACGATGAACAGGTTAGATGCGCTAAGATGCCCAGTGAAGGAGAATCGTTCCATAGCTTGGCTGATGATGACATCGCAAACTTCCTTTGCTTCACGAACTCGATTGGGTGAACGGTCTTCATGCTTCCTCTTTCTGCTCACTCCATCGCCTTTGTTCACGTGCACCTCTTCTACATTTTCTCTGACCATTTGAACCTGTCTTTCGAAACGTTTCAGATCTTCCTGTAATTGCACCGGGTCGATAGATCGCTTCTGGAGTTGACAATACAAAATGTCGACATGTGGCATGATCTTATGGAAAAAATGACAGCCAGAACACAAACGTACCGTCAGACAAGATGTACTTAAGCCCACACGCCTGAGAAATAGTTGATGGTCGCCTGATCTCATTCCGATTTTCAATTTCCTCCATGCAAGCTATGAGATAAACCCGGTGTTCGTAAACTGTATTCACTGCCCTTGAATTAAAATTCCACCTGGTTGGAGCTACTCTTGGAAGACGCTGGCCTACGACTTCATCCAGTATCTTTGTTCTTTGTGGTGAATGGGGGAAAAAAGTGCATATTCCTGACAGATTCGAAAAAATATACGGACACTGCGGTTGGTGGAGGCTGCGTTGGACATCTGAGATATTAGCTTATGTGGAGAGTCCTTTAAATGAATGTCAATTTCCTTCAAAATACAAGAGGTGAGCGACTGTGCATTATGTTCAGGAGGATTCAAAAAACGCCAAAATCTCTCCACGATCTTGCCACATATCACGTACCGATAAAGGAGCACCATTTGAAATGTGTTGGAAACGTCACTTGTCTCATCTGCTATAATAGCTACATAATCGGCATTTCTTATCTCTTCAGATATGTGGTCATGGCATACTTGAAGTATGCAATCTAGTAACTCATTCTGGACAGTTTTGGAAGTTCCCTTAAAAACACTTGCTTTTTCTAAGTGAGTCTTCACTGATTCATTAAGCTCTGCACTAAAATCCACAAGTCCACGAACAATTCCAGGGTTTGATGACGTCACTGATTCATCATGCCCACGGAGAGCAAGTTCATAACCCCCACAGAATCGGACACAGTTAATAAGAAGAGATTGCACATGTCTGTTCTCTCTTACCTTTTCGTTGTGAAGCTGAACTTGAAACCTGTAAGCAGTGCTCAGTTGATTTAAAATGTTTGCTTTCCCAAGCACAGCAAGATTCATTACGTTGTCCTTATGGTCGGCAGAACACTCGTGTTTTCGTAATTTGTCCAATAAATGGTTCACATCTGTCACACCATTTTTAGTCCAAGAGGATTCCCCTCCAAATAACAAACAGGGAAAGCAAAAGAACGAATCCCTAACTTCACAACCACATAGCCAATCATTTTTGTTGTATGTTTCAGGACTGAACTTCCTCACTCTCTCCCGCCGTTTATCTTTGCATAATTGTTCTACTTTCAGAACTGGCATCGGTCTCCCTAATTCCTTAATCTTTATTTTATCTTCGAGTGAATGAGAAGAAAAGGGCACTTTTATTAAATAATCCACCGTATTCATTGCTTAATGTACTCCTATTTCAACGCTTATCGTCACAAATGTTTGTGGACAATGTTACCAAATTCAACATACACTGCATCGCTACTCGCTAGCACGCTAGGTGTTTGTCAATAACCATTAAATTTTGCCTCCAGGGAAAATGTTATGTTCTACATTTAATATAATTTAAATATCCCTCTAAATCGCTATTTAATTCCAAATGTATAATAGCCTATCACTAAGACATTTGTCAAAAACTCTAGGCCTATAGTGCCGCCATCGTTACTCCGACTTGACAGCTCACCGGCTGGCGATACGGTGTTGCCAGTCAACTACCGCGAATCAGCTGACGTACGGTACATGATTATAGCCGTAAAGTTAACAAAACGCTCGTAATGTGAACAGACATGTTTACAAACAACATCATACTCGTGAATAAGTACATAGTAGCAGAAATTACACATACACTGCGGTTAATAGAATATTTCTGATAATGTCGCAGAAAAATTGTAACTAATAAATTACTCACCATTACCGCTCGCGTCCGGAGTCGAAGATAATCAGAGTTCGAGAAAATGTATTATAAAACCTATAAAGGGTACAAACCACTCATTTCGGAGTCATGTCGTCACGTAGAGGAATGTTGTAGCTCGTCAGCCACTCAATGAACACATTCTTTCTTGCTGCCATTGTTGGAGCTTTGTTGTGAATGACATTATGATACGGGCATGACACTATCACACACACGCACGGCAGAAATAACACAAACAGTCACTGACCTAAAGCTAACCTACAACTACACGTAATTATACTACACTATGTCAAACGACAAACAAATACTACGCTATTAAATAACAACAGATTAGAATAATATCAAAAAGAAAAATATACGAAAATACACAAATACCGCCAATGAAACTAACCGAGCACAATGCAAACAGCTGACAACAACATGTGAATGCAAGATATTAGTTGGCAACATCGTCAGCGAAACTCAATTTATAATAAATTTATTAGAGCACAAAATATGCAATTGAATTAAACATGACTTATCTTTTCCTCGAACATCATCATCATCATTAATTAGGCTACTTATCACTAGTACAAAACTGTGACAGAGATAACTTCCTCTGATCACACTGCATGACATGATATCTGTCACATGCTTTGCCGCAGAGGGCACACACGCACCAGCAATCCGGCTGATGGTACATTTTGTTTGCACACACCCTGAAGTGGAATCCATGCACCGCGAATCTGGTTATCAAGTGTCTCATCTCATAGAAACCCCTCGTCCAATCCCGCGATGTCATCGCATCCGTGATATAAAATTCCTGGCATATGCTTCCTCTCTTTAACTTCATTTCCTGCATTAGTCTCTCATAACCTGCTGTAGATGGCAGAAGCAGCTGTAATCTGAGGTCTTCAACAAAAGGAGGCTCTTTCGCGAGTTCATACACCAACCGAGAAAGAGTGAATTTCGAAAGACACATTACCCTTTTCAGGTAATTTATCTCGATATATCAATTTGAATGGCTACCTTTGATTGGCTGGTTAGAGTGTAGCTGTGACGTAACACTGAAACTTCAAGTCGGAAGTAAGGATGGCTCTAGTATAGGTAAAAAACAAAATTATTTAATTGGTAACGCTTGTCACAGAATTCCTAAAGAGACCTCTTTACGTAACCTTGGAACTATCTAATGACAACAGGGTGGTGTCCTGTTTGCCTCCGATAACTACTGCTATCTAGTGGTCGTCTTGCAAATCATTTCAAACAGCATCGGCAGAAGTGGGAGGTAAGGGGCATGGTACGGCCATAGATGATGTAAGTTCGAGGCAAGCGTAGCAGTTCAGCATTCCAAAGTTCTCTCCAGAGCCCATACAACTGCTCCATTTGTTATTCTTCCTTGTAACCGTGGGCTCGCAATATCTGGGCCCATAGCCGACGTTAGAACAGCGTCTGCGCGCACGCGCAATAGACCTGTACTTGTTCGTAGTTGAATGGAGTCTTGGGCCCAGTAAGGCCTGGGCCCCAAGCAGCCAGCAGCAAGGCGAATTACGTGACAAGATATGTGGCGCGTTATTCAAACACGCTGGTGTATTTTCATAGTGAGGAGCGCACAACGCGGCCAGTACTTCGAGCGTTAAGGCTTAAAAATGAATTACTAAAGTGGGTTCATGGTATGGAGGGCCCTGGCCCACTGGCCCGTTAGAGACAGCCGCCCCTGCTACTGTGGCAGCGCGGTGTTAAATGTTTTTGCGCATTCCGCGCATGTGAACTCCCTCTCTCCCGAGTGACGATGACTTCTTGGCTGACCGCTTCGAGCTGCCAGCGCTGGTGGTGCTAAAATTCGTTGTTGAACTGTGCGTGTTGTAAATTTCTCATGCTACTTTTCCCTTAACCTCAAAGTTATTTCACTTTACATTTCCAGATTTTATATACCCTCCCGTTTTCTCCTTTATTCACTAAAACTTCCACACTTACTTTTATCACCTCCGAACTTCTCCTTACGCTGCTTACCGCAAATACTCCTTTAAATAGTTATTTATCCGATTAACTTCTTTAACCTTCCATTACCCGCGCTAAACCAACTGTACGTTAACTAGATATGTACATATATCACTTTCTTGTGGACACGATAACTCCCGCAATTTTGTACCAATCACTTTGAATTTTTTACGTAATATGTATCCCTATAAAATCTCGGTCAATTCGCAGGGGGTGAAAATGGGGGGCTCTTTTCGAAAAAGTGAAATATCGCTATAACTCTCTTAATATATGAAATATCGAATCCATTCAAAGTGCATACTATGTGTCGGATAAGGCCCAAAAATTTATATTTGAAAAGTTTTTGACAGCACCAACTGTTGACCATAGGGAGAGGGTAAAATTGGGTTTTTCGGGAAACATTAATCATATCTCTCTTAATAGGCACAATGCCAAAACCGTACTAAATGGACAATATTCCCCTAATACTTACCTAAAACTTTTATCTGAAAGAATTTTTGATATGATCCACCATTACGCCTTAGGAATTAGAAGAAAATGCCAAGTGCCATAAGAGGTTGCCAAGACAACACTTCTAAATTGATGAGGGATGAGCCATCAGACGTTGCCATGACAACGCCACTGCACGAGATCACATTCAATTTTCCATCTGACTCTGTGGGAAGCAGCTTCGGTGACGTAACTGGTAGCATGCAGAACTTCTATGCCCAAGGTCGCGGATTCGTCGGATTTCCTAAGAGCTCCAAAAATCCCTCAGTATGCTTTCCATCGGAGGGGAAGTTCCAACGTTTGTTGCGAATAGCTGCTTGAGGTGTCATCTAGTAGCCAAGTTCACAGCTAGGTGTCGTTGACTAGTATTTGCTACCAAATTTAGGAACTAGGCTACTTGAAATTGACCGTCTCGTTGTCGCAGCCCCTTAACTGAGGAACCAACCAAAATCTCTGCGGGAGATAAAATTTTGCGTGAAGACGTAGCAAACCATTAGATAGTTACTCATCAGTGTCGAAATCTTGCATATGGACCGTGTGACCACAAGTATAAAAATGGACCCCAAATGACGAGTACGTTACCGTCCCCATAAGACAATAAAATGTTTAAAATATGCATAGAGAGATGAATAAGCTCCAATTGTAAAATAATTTCTCGCAATAAATGAGGTATATCTATGAATACCTGCATATTCAGCCTATCCCTAAGTATGCCAGGTGAAATCTGCCTCCGCCTTCCGGCGTACCGAGAGGATTTTCTGTTCTATGCAGAGCACTTCGTGCATGTTGTTCAAGCTGATATTTCATGGAATAAATGATATGTTTATTGCAAGCTTAACTAATCACTTCCTTGCCATCTGTAGTAAAGACCTCCTGAACAGCAATCCAAGATTTTAACTTCTAAGCCAGCGAAGACGCAACTCGTGCTATATTGACTCTAGACTCAAGAGAATGCTGATGTTCTTCAGTGTTTAAAGGAAACTAAAGTCTAGTTGAGACATTTCAAAAGAAAATAGTAGATTTTGAAATTAGTAAGTAAGAAAGACGTCTCAGGAATGTGTTGAGAAAGGTATTTCTGGAAATCGTCCTTGAACGTGAAAGGGTCGCGGTATGGGAAATCATACCCGGTACTGTCACTGTCTGGTATTTCTGGAAATATTGCAAGTGGGTAGTAAGTTAAGTTAGCTCTAATAGGGATGAGCCATTGCAGATGACAGATGCCAAGACCCGGCACAGAGCCAGTGTTTCCTGCATGTAAAGTGAGCTTTGGAAAAACCTATTTCACAGGTGTCTTTACCTGCACTTGTCAGTTATTTGGTCCATCATTCATAACAATCGTAATACTCCTTGTTGAGGTAACGGACAACAGCCCCACATTAAGTGTGAGATACACAGCAATTAGTATAATACTAGTAATAGCATCCGGCTTCGCCCGGTGGATTTGTTTAAACGTTTTAATGATAAAGAAAGCTTTTCAGTCGGTCAACACGAATTGTGCCCAATTACATTGGGCGGGAAACAAGTATTTACTTACCCTACAAACTAACACGCTTCATATGTACAAATACCTTGGATGACATGTTTCGATCGCCACGTGTTCATCCTCAGATCCCGCCCACTGAGGCTTAACTAGTGTACGATGTTTATGAATCACACTTAACACAAATAAATATATACAATATTTATATCTCATACGATTGTAAAAACTTGTGTGACGTGTCACAATTTACAGACAGTGTGATACACTTCTATGGTTGTGGCATTATTATTATTATTATTATTGTTATTGTTATTATTATTATTCTATTGTTTTGATTGTTTCAACTATTATTAGTATTTTATTTCATGAAATGAACTTGCTCATAATGCTATTCGCCCTTATACGACAATTATGCTTTCTGTCTACAATCCGCCAGCAACTTCTACCAGGCCGATTCTCATGCTGTTTGCTTTAAATTAGCAATTTAAATAAATAAAACCCATACTCAAAATCAGGAGTGAACTTTTATCATGCCTAGAAACAGGGTGTCAGGCAAATTACATAGGACAGACAGGAAGTAGGATGGACACAAGTTATAAAGAACATGGAAATACCATCAAACACAGGAAACACTCAGCAGTATGCGGCACAAGTATGAGACAGGACATAGCTTCACAAACTTAGAAACAGACCTGAAACTCACACACTACGAAACAAAAGGTAGGGAACTTGATATTAAAGAAGCCATAGGAATTCACTTAGCTTAATTAAACAACCCAGATAATCTAAAAGATCTCACATTCTTCGAGAGTTCACCCCTATTCACATTATTAGGCAGAAATCCAGTCAACAGTAAGGTAACAATATAACGAAAAGTAAGCCAGGCAATGAATACGTATTGGGGGGGGGGGGGGTAACAGGGAACAATGCTAAGCGTGAAGAATGCACTTCGTGCAGTAATCTCAATAAACCCAGGCCTTAATTAGGCAGTGTTAACGAGTTCAAGTACCCCCATCAAGTCCTGCAGCGCTCAGTGACTCATTAGTTCATGCGAGGCGGGGAAGAGATTGGTCGCCAATAGTTGAGATCTTTCTTCATAATTAGCTTACAATCATACAGCCTACAGCTTAGATCAATGCCGGCCACGTAACAATCTACATGAAAACCAAGTATTGTTTTAAGTTGCTACAACGGATAGCGCCGATAACACGTAGACTGAATATTTTTGACTAGTATTCAGAACAACTAACAGAGCGGAGCATGAGTGCACCATATGCGACAGGATTAACCATGGCTTTTACACGGAGCGGTCAGTCCACTGGAGGTACGCAGCGGAACGGGACCACAAGAATCAGCTCTAAAAACCCGATTAGTTGACATAATTCCATTACTTCCAGTGCATATGTGTATTTTCGTAATTGTGTATTCGCCACGCGAGATGGAGCAATACAATTAGGCCAATAGTTTAAATAGCAACAGTTGATTTAGAACAATAATAATGAAATAGGCAGACAATTTACTACCTAAATTATTCATAATAAGAATTCAATAGACAACAGGACGCATACTTAATCCACATTATTATTATTATTATTATTATTATTATTAATAATAATAATAATGACGCCACAACCATAGAAGTGTATTATACTCAGGCTTGCCAGATATCTAAAATGTTCAACCGGGACCCCCCCCCCCTCGCTTCAAGGGTACACACCCTTGACTGGTTTTTAGAGTTTTAGAGGGTAGTATATTCCTAATGCTATAGATAATAAATGACAATTATAAATTGAAACATGTTAATATTTATTATTTACAAGTAAGAAACAAGTAGTTCCGTGAAGAACTATACAGCCTATTTTCATATATCCTACTCATATTAACTGCCACTGTCAACATACAAAATTTCAGTTTGATTGCTGTAACAGATTCGTAGATATTGAGAACCGTCTAAATATTTCAGATTGTCGCCAGGTTGGATTTTTATTTTTGTACTATTACATTAATATTATTGTGTACGTGTGGTATTCAAACTTCAATCGCATGATTAGAAGACAAGAAGAAAAAACGAGATTTTAAAAATACGCACAGCAGCCATCTTGTGATTATCCAAACAATTGAAATAAATTTGGTGCCAGTGGATCAACATTTGTATAAGCATTTAACGTGCAACGTTTCACGGCACTCGGATAGTTAATTCGCGAGAAACGCCCATTTAAATATTTATACTTCGCGTCGCAGCCATGTTGGATTTGTGCTCACCAGGTTACTGCAGTCCTATAGGTGAACATATGTTCATAGTCTCTATGAACATAAAAAAAAATCAGTTTGGTTGCTGTAAAAGATTCATAGATATTGAGAACCGTCTAAATATTTCGGAAGCTCGCCATTTAGGATTGTTATATGTATAGGCCATAGAGTTATGTACCATTCAAGGACAATTATTGCTTAGGTTCATAATTCAAACTTGCACTTCGATCGTATGAATACGACACAAGAAATAAAAACTTAATTTTAAAATTTCGCACAGCCGCCATCTTGAGGTTAAGTATACAATTGAATTAAATTAGATGCCAGTGCATTACAATATGTAAAATCATTTACTGTACCACATTTCACTGCGCTCAGAGAGTTAAATCACGAGAAAAGTCTATTAAAATATTTCAAATTCGCTTGGTCGCCATGTTCGTTTTGTACTTTAGAGGTTTATGAAATATACATAGGATAACTTGTATCAGTACCCTTTATCACCGTACAAAATTGCAGGGTGATATCTGTAATAGTTTCGGAGATATAGAATGTCAGTGAAATATTTCGCACAGCCGCCATTTTGAGGTTATGTAAACAATTGAACTAAATTAGACTCCAGTGCATTACAATGTGTATAAACATTTGCTGTACCAAGTTTCATTACGTTTGGATAGTTAAATCGCCAGAAAAAACTATTTAAGGGTCTCAAATTCGTTTGACCGCCATGTTGGTTTTGTAGTCACCAGGTTTTTGAAAGTCTCATAGGTAAACTTCTAGTAGTGCCCTTTATCACCGTACATAATTTCAGGGCGATATCGGTAATAGTTTCGGAGATATTGAATGCTAGTGAAATATTTCGCACAGCCGCCATGTTGGATTGGTGAGACGTAACAAAATTTGAAGGGTACGGTCGAGGTCACCGGGAATAGTGCTATGAAACTCAGCAATTCTTCTAGGTTTGTGCCGTGTCTTGTGTGGGATTTCGCCTAGGACACCAAGCTGGGCTCATCGGCGGGCTCTTGGTGTCCCCGCCGGACCCCCACAGGCGAAATCCCACACAAGACACGGCACAAACCTAGAAGAATTGCTGAGTTTTAATTCACCGGCCGTGAAAGCCAATACACCATCATAGTGCTATGAACTTACCGAGTTTCATTGAAATCGCTCCAGCCGTTTAGATTTTATTAGGGGGGACACACACACCTCACACACACACACACACACACACACACACACACACGGACAAAAGGTGATCTCATAAGCCTATTTTTTCAAAACTGAAAATAGGCTAAAAAACACTTTGAATAATGAATAAAACTTGGACAATATTTACATGTACTTTTCATTGGCTAGGCCTTCTTTTAGAAAGTTTTTTTGGTTTTAATTTTGTTGTAAAAATCTTCACAATCTAATCCAATGTTAATTTTACAAATCATCAAGCCTTTAACTGTAGATTCCTTCATCAAACTTCTATCATCAGTCCATGCGTAGTTCATCAAAGAAAATACTCTCTCAAGTGGTGCTGATGTCCCAGGTAAGCAGAAGGCATACTCAACAATCTTGATCAGATTGGGGGCTGCTATGCGATTCTCGTTGAAGTGACCAAACAGCTTTAGCCATTTTTCTTCGCTTGAAATAATCACGTCTCTGGTAGTCTCTTCTTGCTTCCACTGTTCCCAATTTGACAGCAAATACTCCTTAGCAAGCACAACTTCGTCAAACAGCTGATCATTGTTTATTTTCATATTTTCTTCAAGAAGACTGCTATTGATATAGGAATCTCTGTTTCGCGGGCTTATAGGCCGTGTTCCAAGGACATTTTGTCATCCTGATGTTTTGCTGAATACTGCGTATCTTCTGTTTACTTGTTTTACCTCGCTTAATGTAACCTGTGATCATGCGGAACGAAGTATTCAGCGAAACTTCAGGACGACAAAATGTCCTTGGAACACGGCCTATAAGCCCGCGAAACAGAGATTCCTATTACAACGCCGGTCGTGAAAGTCTAAATTTTTACTGCTATTGATGATTTCATCAGAAGTTTCGACTTTTTCCCAATCAACAGCATCTGTTTTCGTCAGATTGACCCATGAAAACTGTTCAGCGTTTCCGAAGCTGTTCTCCCAGGAGTTCGAAGTATGCAATGCATCTGTCATAAAAACCATCAAATTCTTCTTTCACGCTGTTACGTACTTTCTCATCTAGACTCCTGTAGATGTTCTTTGCACCCGTAGGGATAACGTTTGAGGCCTTTCTTTCTGTCAGGTTTCTTTTGAGAGCTTTGTGAGCTTCAGTAATCTCAAAAGCTGTCGTGTTATTTTTTTCCATTACCAGGATGGCCTTGTTAAATAGTGCAAGCTGTCCGTGGACAAACCACAAGTAGAGCTCGCCGTTTGAATCAGTAAATAGGTTTTAAATTATTGATGGGCATATTTCTTGGTCTAAAAAGCCGCTTTCAGACCTTCAAACATCTGTAGAATTCTTTCCAGTGCCGACATCATTGATAGAAACCGAGTGTTTCCGTGTTGAATTAGTTTACGGTACAATATTCACAAAATGATTTTAGTTTAGTTACACGGACTGTGTATATGTGGAAGTATTTATAAATCTTCACCACTAAGGCCTCAATATCGATTGAGAGACTATCTACTGCAGTTTGCACACAGTTGTGCACAATGTGTGCTCCACATACGATTCCATTGATTTCCCGTCCTAGGCTATTCGTGAGTCGATGGAAAACATTGTTTTTCCCTGCTCTTTTCACGCCACCGAAGTTAGTGTTGCAGTTATCGCCAAAATAGCCAACCACTTTGTTGTTCAAATCGTTTTGCAACAGGACAAAGCATAAGTGATTTGTAAGATTTTCAGATGTTTCACCCTCCACAGATTTGAAATCTAACAGCATTACTTGCACACCTGAATTAGGATTAAAGTAGCGCACAACAATTGGCACAAGTTTTATATCTTTTCTGTTTGATGCATCCATACTTACAGACACGTAGTTTGACTTGGTCAAGTCTTCTTTAAGCTCTTCCTGAGCTAATGGAGCTATGCCATTTAAAACTATTGCTTCACACTTAGTTTTTCCGAGTGAGAATTTAGGTTCAAAAAACTTAGAATTTAGTTTTGATGAAAAAGAATTGGAATTGAAACTTAAGCTATGGTTTGCTGCGTGGTAAGCAAAGGTCGCCTCTTTTGCTCCTAAATATAAGATTTTGTCATTAGAACTCGCAATCTTAAAAAAAAACTGGTCAGTTTTGATGAGCTAGCAGCACATGCTAAACTCTTTTTGTGTTTACTCGATTGCAAATGATCTTTTATATCAGATCGACCACCATGAGCAACCGAAAACTCAGAATTACAATGTGAAGATTTAACTCTATCGTCTTGATCTTGATTACCAGTACATACCTCCTTCAAAAAAAGGAATTCATTCTGTACATCATCGGTAAATTTACACGACCGTTTTGGCATTTTAACAGAGAAAGAATAAACTTTTAACTTAAAACATAAATAAAACAGCGCTAGCTCGCTAACACAACACGCACCGCTGACAAGGACTGACAACTGACTGAGTTTCATCTTCATCTCTATCGCAACCCTAGTGCCGACGTAAGCGAGTCCAATGTTATTGCACGAGGGGGTGTACTGTGCAGCGAGTACCCAGTACTAGACTCGCCCGGAGAGACTATCCCATCGCGTATTGTCACGGTTGGCAAAACAAGACCATACGATGACAATATTATTTACTAGAAAACCATCACTCTTCTATAGTTTTACTTTTCATACAGTGCAGAATTAAATGACAATATTATGATTATCCTTAATAATCCACACAATTAATTACTTTAGACATTTTTGGTCATCTAAAAAATCGAATTTGATTTTTTCCGGGACGTGAAGGAAACCGGCCGGGACACCGGGACGTTGTCTGAAAACTGGGACTACCCCGGTCAAACCGGGACGCCTGGCAAGCCTAATTATACTGGTTGTAAATTGTGACACGTTACACAAGTTTTTACAAACTTATCTATATACAGTGAGTCTCTCTCACGACTCGGCCAGCCGGCGCACCCAGCTTATCTGTCTCGCGTTGACTCATCACTCCCCGCTCGGCATAACATAGCACTTCGCTAACGTTATCCGTGCATGACATGAGATAGCAATTAAAATTATTAAAATAAGCGGCTACTACCTTATGACAGGAGATGTTCTAAAGGTTCTCCTCCTACATCCACACATTTCCGGCATTGTCTTAGGAAACTCCGATTCACACGCATATGTTCGTCTTTCGTAATTGAAGCTATTTCTATTTCTGACCTGCAAGACAATTGTCGGTGGAGCTTGCAGCCATCTCAGGGGTTGCCGTTTCCCGACAAACTGTGTACCGGTGGCACAGACCAGCAGGGCTGTTTGCCAGACGTCCAGCGGTGTGCGTCCCGCTCACTCCAGCACAGAGACGGGCCCGTTGAAACTCGACCTTGAATGAATGGAGGCATGTGCTCTTCACAGATTAATCCCGCTTCAGTTTGCAGAACGCTCCACGTCGCACATTAATCTGGAGAGAACCGGGTAGCCGATACAACCACAGGAACATCGTGGAACGGGACCAGTATGGTGGTGGTGGGGTCATGGTGTGGGGCAGCATCATGTTGAATGGCCTTACGGACCTGCACATCTTCATGGGTGGTCCAAAGAACACTGTGAATGCTCGGAGATACAGGGATCAGGTACTGAGACCACATGTTCGACTCTTCAGAGGAGCGGTTGGCCCAGACTTCCTCTTAAAGGGCGATAATGCCCGACCACACCGCGCTGCTCTGAAGGATGAATTTCTGGCTGGGGCAGACATTAATCGCATGGACTGGCCAGATAGGTCTGTGGATCCGAACCCTAGAGAACATGCGTGGTATGCATTGGGGAGGCGAATAGCATCCCGTCAGCCTCCACCAAGGACCCTCCAAGACGTTCGCATTGCCCTTTTGGAGGAATGGGATCGACTTCCACAAGATCTCTTGGACCATCTGATAGAGAGCATGCCACGTCGCTGCGAAGCATGAGTGGCCGTTAGGGGTAACCATACACCCTATTAACAGCATATTTTCTTGTGGAAGACATTGCCAAGTTTAGTTAGTTGTTGTCAAAATGTACCTTAGCTATCAGTACCATTTTGGCACTGTTTTTTGGAAAAGTTGTATGACATATGGTGTGTGATTCAGCTTCCATTTGTTCAGCATTCCGTCTGACATTCCTATCAGCTGGTATGGCCTCGTTTTGTGATTATGCTTAACTTTTGGACACTAGTGTAGCTAGCAAACGAGTAGTTTCAACAAATGAGTGTTGGACAGCGAATCGTTTCAGGAGAGTCCCGCAAGTGTTCATATACAATTCCGCTAATTGTGATGAAACCTTAGTGATTTGTTGTGCACACTCCCACCATTGTTTCTGAATAAGTAAATCCATTTTACATTAGATGGCTCACGAGTAGTTTCAACAAATGCTCACTTGGTCGGCTGTATGTGGCGTGATCCCGCGTCGGAAAGCCTTCGGATTTATTTATATACGCACCAGACAAAACAACAATGAATATTGTTTATCCAATTACACTTAAGTGAACGAAATTACGAATCAAACACTTTTTTATCCTTTTTTTCATTCTTACTTTTTTTGTTGGCTGCATGGCTCTGCAGTAACATTCTCGCCTCATTTGTCCAAGGTTGCAGGATCGATACCTGGCGCAGTCAGTTGATATTTGAGAGTGGGCAAATGCGAGGGGGCCGTGTCAATAGATTTACTGGCACGTTAAAGATACCCTTCGGGTCAAAATTCCGTCAAGCCGGCGTTTCTAAAAGCCGCAGTTGTTAAATGGGACGTAAAACCGATAACATTAATATGATCTTCCTGTCTTTGATTGGCATTGCAACGCATCCGGGTGGAGCGTGTGTAATATAGATATTGTATATATTTATTTTTGTTTAAGTGTGGTTCCTAAACAATGTACAATAGCTAAGCCTAAGTGAACAGGATCTGAGGATGAACGTGTGACGTTCGAAACATGTCATCCAATTAAGTAGGTATCTCTACTTAGTATAAAAAAAGTCCCCGATTGTTGGATGTCACGCGTGTTTCATGCACCTCGTCATTCTTAAATTACGTTGACAAGAATTTGTTGTAACTAATAGTCCAATCAGTGATTTTAAGTCATCATGCAGAGATATAAAACACATATAGGTCCTAGTTCATTGACATCAAAATAAAGAAGCGCTTATCACGTAACAATGGAACAGAGCAACAAATAATTTCTCTATTGTCACAAGAGAAAGGAAGACTTCGTCCTCGGCTCCTTCAAACCGTTGCTCAAGAACACCGTCTGAACCATGATCAGAAACAAGCTTATGACACCATCATATCTAACATCATTAAGAAGGAAGGTAAGATATTTTTTCTCGATGCCCCTGGAGGCACAAGCAAACGTTCTTTATTGATTTGTTGCTCGCCAAAGTGAGGTCTGGTGGTAATAATGCTCTTGCCGTCGCATCATCTGGAATTGCAGCCACTCTTTTGATAGTGTAGACAGGACCTTGCGTGATGAAAGTAATCCAAAAACACATATGGTTGGCTGCACAGTTTTGTTCACCGGAGATTTTCGTCAAATCTTACCAGTTGTTACCAGAGAACGAGAGCCGACGAAGTGAACTCTTCATTAAAAATATCTTACATCTGGTCGGACCATGGGCGCCCGCAGGGGGGGGGGGGTCCATGGCCCTACCCTGGAATCTTAAAAAGTAAAACGATATGACAGAGAACAAACGATTTTTGCAAAAGTGCTTACAGTATTCTGATTAATTTTGTGCTAAATATAAATAATTCCGATATTATTTAACCTTCAATCGGGCACAACATTAAATATAGTGGCTGTGGGCACATTAAACCTGTCTGGCCACCTCAGAAATCTGATTTTCGAAGAATTCAATATGTGCTGAAGAACAGTTTAGTCAATACACATACGTTCTCTACATATTACGTAATGGTGCACGATCAGGCGCAATCTGCCCGGCAGATCACTTTTGCAACAACAACATATGTGTAGAAAGGCCATTGATAAACTGGCCGATATGGACAGGAATGTCATGTGGAAAGAGGTAACTGCTGAATGGTGGAAGTACCTTCGCCCCCACGAATGACGAATATGAGATAAGAATTATCTCGTGTGCCTGTCAAATCAGTTGCACCCACCGGAAGGTTAAAATCATCCTACACTCAGTTATGCAAAGCTGCTGGTGTGCTTTCGTTTTATATGAGACACTCGAGTAATATTACAAAGGACTACTGTAATTTATATGCGCGCACATCCTGAGTAATATTACGAAGGACTACTGTAATTTATATGCGCGCACATCCTGAGTAATATTACAAAGGACGATTGTAGTTTATATGCGTGTGTATTGTGTTTACTATGAACGGCCGCCTAGACTGTGTTTGTGTGCTTATAGTACTATTTATTTATTTCATGTGCATCGTCTACGAATGGATGTATAGGCCTATTTCATTTAAAGGTAAGTAGGCCTAATGTAATCTTATCTTTTTTGTCTTGAGGCCTCCACAGAGGCCGAGTGCAGGTCTTTCTAGTCGACGCCCGTGGGCGACGTGTGCGCCGGGACGAGAGATGGAATGATGAAGATGAATTAAACTGGCCAAGGATGTGGAAGGAAGCGGCTGTGGCCTGTCAGAAGATTCTGTCCCAGCATTTGCATGGTGTTTAAAATGAGAAACCATGGAAAACAATTTCTTGGACGGCCGACGGAGGGGCTCGAACCCACGCGTCTACCGAGTCAGCAGAGAGCTTGGCCCCATGACCTAACGCTGTGCTTTAGCGAGCGTAGCCACTCCTGTCGGTATCATATCTTATTATATACCGGTATAATCCAAAAACGAAGTAGTGGCTCGTTAATCATCGCTGACATCGCAACTTTGTAACACAAGGGCTATGAAACAGAAATCTTGCATGTTGATTACTCTCAGTTTGTAAGTGCTCACTAAGAAATGTTCTTAGAATATTCAAGCTTTAAGAGAGGGTCTGTTCGGCCATTTGGCACTCATGCATTGGTTAATATCAAGGGCGCCTGCAGGAGGGGGGGGGGGCAAGGTGGGGTCGTGCTACTCCCCCCCCCCCTCTCTCTCTCTCTTTCTCTCCTATATTTCCGAGAAAGTTGACATTCAATTGTTCATTGTCACACCAGTTTATTTCATAAATGAATGTTACTAATAGCCAACTGACAACTGTTACAACAACAAAAATCTGTAATATTGCTGACGTAATTTTTTGGTTCCTTAGTTTAGGGGCTGCGACAACGCGGTCATGTAGCCCAGTGTACTTTGAGTGTGTGTAGAATCTGTCTGATAACCGGTGTTAATCGTGTTGTCTGTATTAGTGTGTGTTATCTGTTAGGTAGATTTTATTAGAAAGCTAACTATTGCAATGGGTACTGCGCCCGAATTCCTCTAGAGCCCAGTCCCAAATCCGCACAGATGGTAAAATGTTCGTGAGAATGTCAACATCCGTCTATGAGTTGAACAACTCTCACCGGACTGATGACTAGAGAACCCTAGGAACACATATATACATCTCTAATATACTACTAACTAGTTGCATACAGTACAGAAAATATAAACAAATAAAAGTAGAGCACTAACGAGCAACTCGGCTCTCGGGCGTTAAGATAAGTCGTCGATCATATGTGTGCATCTAGCTAGCGGTATCGTTATAGTGTAATTAAGCATTGATTCAAGGAAACAGTTCTAAAAACTCAGCAAGAATAAAAATGTTCTTGCCATTTATTAATAACTAGCTGAAGTACCCGTGCTTCGCTACGGGTCATAAATAAATTAAAATGTAAAGGTGACAGTTAAAACAGGGGATAGGCGAGGTGCTGCGCAGAGGGAGATTATGGATGGAACATTTTGTCCAACTACACCGCTCTGCCTTGACCGTGTTTTATAGCACACATTTAGGTTTTACTCGCTAACGGTTGGAGATACATTTCGGATAGAAAATGCAATTTTTAACCTCATACATGCCATCAAAAGTTTGCTATTTCTTAGCGTTTGTCTTTTTACTTGAAATGGAAATATGAAAGTTTAAAACCAAAGGGTAGAGTGACGTCACTAAAATGGTCGCCATCTTTAATTAGTGCAAAGTATTGAAATCAAAAGTAACCTGTATGTTAACCAGGTAAATCTGCTACTTCCATGTAAAATTCATGTAAATCGGACCAGTGGTACTTGCGTGATTGAGTAATACACAGACACACACCATCTCATTTTTAGTCTCGCTTCGCTCGCGTCATAGTCGTGTCATATTGTTTTTCAATGAAATGCAGGTTTAACCCCGTTAACACCCCTTTAGAACCTGAATATCCAAAAATCCCTCCTTAGTAGATGTTTTCGACAAACGAAAAACATATCCTCAAAATATCATTCTTCTAATATTAATAGTTTTGGTTGGTCGATGAGAGTGAACATCCAAAAATCCTTCCTTAGTGGACGTTTTTCTTACAGAATTTCACCCCTCCCCATAGGCCCCTTCAATTGGATTTATGAAAAGATGGTCGAACACCTATTTATTTTATTTATTTATTTATTTATTTATTTTAAGCTGATTGATTTCCTCCGAGTTTCAAACTCCTCGCCTATGTCGTTTAAGACATACACGCTCCGTTAAGAATCTTTCAACCCCCACTTTTCATCCCTTTCACCTCATAATATACACTATATCGAAAAACCATTAGACATGTGTCAGCTTATTTTTAATGATTAGTATATATGCCAAGTATCAATCCCCAAATGAAACCACTCGTGAGGTATTGTTATTCAATGAAATGCACGTTTACCCCCTTAACACCTATTTAGAACCTGACTATTCAAAACTCTCACCTTAGTGGATGTTTTCGACATAAAACGAACATATCCCCAAAATTTCATGTTTCCAACTTCAATAATTTTGGCTGGGCGATGATGAGTGAGTGAGTCAGTCAAAACATTTTCTTTCATTTATATTTGATAATTTCACCCCTCCCCATGAACCCCTTAAATTGGATTTATGAAACAAACGGTCGAACACCTATTTACTTATTTAAAGCTGATTTCCCCCTGAGTTTGATGAGTGAGTAAGTGAGTTAATCAGTTAGGACTCTTTCTTTCCTGTTTTATCCCCCCATAATTTCACCCCTCTCCAAGGGCCCCTTAAATTGGATTTATGAAAAAACGGTCGAACACATATTTACTTGTATTTTAAGCTGTTTTATCCCGCCGAATTTCAAACTTCTCGCCTATGTCGTTTAAGAGATACACGCTCCGTTAAGAATCCCTCAATCCCCAATTTTCACCCCTTTCACCTCATAATATACACGACATCGATAAACCTTTAGATATATGTCTGGTTATTTTTAATGATTAGTTTATATACCGAATATCACATCCCCAAAGAAGCAACTCATGAGATATCGTTATTCAATGAAATGCACGTTTACCCCCTTAACATCTCTTTAAAACCCGAATAAAGAAAAATCATTCCTTAGTTGACGTTTTGACATACAGCGAACATATTCCCAAAATTTCATTTTTCCAACATTAATAGTTTTCGCTGGGCGTGATGAGTGAGTGAGTCAGACAGGACATTTTCTTTCAATTATTTTTACCAGAATTTCACCCCTCCCCATGGGCCCCTTAAATTGGATTGATGAAAAAACGCTTGAACACCTATTAACTTATTTTTTTAGCTGTCTTTTTCCCCTGAGTTTGATGAGTGAGTGAGTTAGTCAGTCAGTTAGGACATTTTCTCTCCTTTCTTCCCCCAGAATTTCACCCCACTCCATTGGTCCCTTAAATTAATTTATGAAAAAACGGTCGAACACCGATTTACTTAATTTCTTAGCTGATATTTTTTTCGCTGAGTTTCAAATTTCTCGCCTATGTCGTTTAAGAGATAGGCCTACACGCTCCGTTAGGAATCCTTCAACCGCCAATTTTCACCCCTTTCACCTCATAATAATACACCACATCGAAAAACCCTTAGACACATGTCTGCTTATTTTTAATGATTAGTTTATATGCCGAGTATCACATCCACAAATGAAACCACTCGTGAGATATTGTTATTCAATGAAATGCAGGTTTAACCCCCTTAAGACCCCTTTAGAGCCTGAATATCAAAAAATCCTCCCTTAGTGTACGGTTTTGAGATACAACGAACATATCCCCAGAATGTCATGGTTCCAACTTCAATATTTTTGACTGGGTGATCATGTGTGAATGAGTCAGGACATTTTCTTTCATTTTTTTCCTTCAGAATTTCATCCCTCCCGATGAACCCCTTCAATATGATTGATCAAAAAAACTGTCGAACAGCTATTAACTTACTTTAAAGCAGCCCCCCCCCCCGAGTTTGATAAGTGAGTCAGTCAGTCAATCAGTTAGGACACTTTATTTCCCTTCCCCCCCCCCCTCAGAATTTCACCCCTCCCCATGGGCCCCTTAAATTGGATTTATGAAAAAACAGTCAAACAAATATTTACTTATTTTTTATGCCGATTTTTTCCGCTGAGTTTCAAACTCCTCGCCTATGTCGTTTACGAGATACACGCTCCGTTAGGAATCTTTCAATTCTTACGTTTCACCCCTTTCACCTCATAATATACACCACATCGAAAACCCCTTAGAGACGTGTCTTCTTCCTTTTTAATGATGAGTTTATATGTCGTGTATCATATCCCCCAATGAAACCAATCGGGAGATATTGTTATTCAATGGAATGCAGGTTTAACCCCCTTAAGACCCCTTCAGAACCTGAATATCCGAAAATCCTCCCTTAGTAGACGGTTTTGACATACAATGAACATATCCCCAAACTGTCATGTTTCTAACTTCAATAATTTTGGCTGGGCGATGATGGGTGTGTGAGTGAGTGAGTCAGGACATTATCTTTCAATTTTCTTTTTTCAGAATTTCGCCCCTCCCCATGAACCCCTTAAATTTGATTTAATAAAAAAACTGTCGAACAGCTATTTACTTACTTTAAAGCAGTTTTTCCCCCTGAGTTTGATGAGTGAGTGAGTCAGTCAATCAGTTAAGACACTTTCTTCCTGTCCCCCCCCCCCCCCAGAATTTCACCCCTCCCCATGGGCCCCTTAAATTGGATTTATGAATAAACGGTCAAACACATATTTACGTATTTTGTATGCTGATTGTTTTCCGCTGAGTTTCAAACTCCTCACCTATGTCGTTTAAGAGATACACGCTCCGTTAGGAATCTTTCAATCCCCACTTTTCACCCCTTTCACCTCATGATATACACCACATCCAAAAACCCTCAAACTCGTGTCTTCTTATTTTTAAGGATGAGTTTACGTGCCGAGTATCACATCCCCCAATGAAACCAATCGGGAAATATTGCAATTCAATGAAATGCAGGTCTACCCCCTTAACACCCCTTTAAAACCCGAATATCAAAAAATCCTCTCTTAGTGGGCATTTGCGGCCCTTTGGAAAGCTGCATACCAAATTTCATTCCAATCCGTCGGTGGTTTCTGAGATTTCGTGATGAATGAATGAGTGAGTGAGTGGTATTTGACAAATATATATAGTAGATGATAGTGTCAAGTCTTTGTTAGGCTAAACTCGGTTGACAGTGCTGTGTGAGTAGTTGAGTAACTAACGGGATTTCAAGTAAAGATCTTCTTTTCCTATATGCCCAAGATAGCGGGTTCAAACCCGGCCGAAGCCGTCGAATTTTTTAAGAGCGTTAAAAATCCCTCAGTATGCCTTCCTTCTGAGGGGAAGTAAAGCCGGCGGTCCCATGTCATAGATTTATGGCATGTTAAAGAACCTTCCACTAATTGCACCTGTGTGAAGCTAAATTGGATAGGTTAATGTAAACAACGCTCTTAGGTTTCTAAGTTCGTTGCCAAGAGCCGACTGCGGTGGCGTCTAGTACCTGAGTTGTGAACTTGGCCTAGTAGTCGTTGACAGTGGCGCTTGGCGGCAAAAGTAGGAACTATTTGAAAAATTCTCAGTTGCAGTACTTAAATTAAAAAACAGATAACACATACTAATACAGTCATCACAATTAACACCGGTTATCAGACAGATTCTACACACACCCAAAGTACACGGGGATACATGACCGTGTTGTCGCAGCCCCTAAACTTAAGAACCAACCAACCATCTTTTTCTATACCGGTAGTGCAGAGCAGAACTGGCATCCAGTCGGCCGTGTCTCGACTTTAGCTATGTTGCCATGGAAACTATCTGGCTTGCCATTCCATCATTAGTATATTTTATGATTTGATTAGCCTGTGCTTGAGTGCAAAAGGGCCGAAATCAGAAGAATGAGAAAGACTATCGAAAATGCATGTAGCCAGCGGTTCCTTCTGGATCCTAAACTATATGTATGCAAAATTTGGTTGAGATTGGCGGAACGGTGTACATTTGTATACGGAACAGACCCACATACATACCCACATACATACATACAGACTTTCACTTTTATATATAAGATGAAAATATCGCATGACAAAAATTAATGTTCCCTTCACCAAGAATAAATTAAAATAATATGTGTGCCTCACTTAGGCCTGATGCGCTTAATAAGTGTCTTCCTTGCATCTTTATACTAATGCAACAAGTATCTCTTGCTTAATATTATTTAAATAAACACATAATTCAATTAATGACAGTAGTGTCTGCCCTACCTCTTTACTAAAATTAGGCTTTAACGCTCATCGCAACAAATATACTCCCTACATAATACAATCGTTAAAGTCTTCAAATTTAAATCTTATATTCCTAAATATAATAAAAGCAATAATTAATACTAAAATAATAACGTATTTACATTTTATACATGATCGCGTCCCGCACGATATAAAAACAACTGTCTCTAATTCATTAGAGTTCATTTCATCACTTTCTTCCTGTCTTATCATCTTTCTTTACGTGTATCATCAATTTTCTGCGTATCTCACACAATAAACTAGTCAAAATTGGTGTTTGTGTGTCAATTCCATGTGAAACATAAATACGAACAGTGGAAGTTAATATGTCATCACTTTAGTGTTCAACTCTGGTATTTCAATAATTAATAATAAAACAAACTAACAATGCACGACTGTTCAGATAAGCTCTTCAACCAAAAATCGAGAGCGTGTGGCATGAATCCTCCATCCCACACTCCTATCTCCTCCAAATACAAGATATGACTTCTCTTGCTCACCACAAAATATTACAAGACATTTCTTCAATTACTCACGTAGCATATTATCGCATCTTTAGTTACTCCTTTCATCAATACAAATGCATTTCATCAACCTTCCTTTTCTTAGCACGTTCACAAACTTCTACCGTTCCATATCAACTACTTTCATCAAATTGTGATATTTAGTATTCCTACTAGAAATTGCAACTGTAATGACGTTCATGAATACGTCTCTCTTCCTTCTACAAACTCCTCTATCGATTATACATCTCGTGCTATGTCCAAATACTTTCCACATACTTCCTCCTTCGCTTCACATATTACTTTGTTACAATTTATCGCTTAATTCTGAATTTCAAGTCTGCTTGTGTCTGCTTTGAAAATAACAATACCTTTCCCTCACGTTTATGTTCACAATAAATATTCATATCTCTCCTTCCATCTTACAGTATCGTTTCATGATAAATATACATCCATAACATTTTATAATAACGTTTCTCGTTCAGTTATGCATTTAACTATCGCATACTGTTCTTTCCCGTACATCAAAATTCTGGGTTTTACAATTTCATAACATTACTTGCAAACAAGAGTTACCTCAATGCCAATATAGAATACTTCTGTTAACTATATCGTTCTATACATCTTATTTCGTTCCTGAAATGAATAAACTCTTTGCTTTATAGGATTCTCCGTCCTTCCTTTCCTCACTTCAAGTAATAAACTAATTACTTTCGTCAAACACATGACTATATTCTTTCTCTGATACATTACTTATTTATTTCTCACAAAGTTGTGCTTCATTTCTCTTGTTTCCATACATATATATTATCGTTCTTCAATATTTCCACAAATATACAAAATTCTCTAATATATCATCAAATCTACTGAGTTCTCCAATGTTACAACAAATCTACGGAGTTCTCCAATGTTAGAACAAATCCACGGAATATACATTCGCAATCGCAACGAAATCGTTCGGAAGTAAAATTTTAACGCTCTAAAATGACAATGAAAAATACTAACGATGTCTAATATCATCGATCAAGACTTCAAAATACGTCCAAATGACGTATGAAAATAACTATCGCAATTACTAAAGTTTACTAAAACTTTCAAGACAATAATAACATAGGTTACAAATGCAAATATGTTGTTCAATATTCTGGAATAACGTGAACAAAGTATAACTACAGATATGAAAAATGCACTCTTCTACCTTCTTTCTGAGATCGTTGGTGACAGACCTGATGACTCCTGTGTCCTCTTAACGTCACCGTATGGTTTCTGGAATGCTGCGTGCTGCTCCATTCGGGCTGTGTTATGTCACCTCGGCCTTGAGTGGACTGCATTAAAGTTGAACGACCTGGTGTGCTGTCTCGAAAACAGGTTACCAGCTGGCATCCCGCTCGCGACCCACTTCTCTCGAACAAGATGATGACACGACCTCGCCTCCGCTCTGCTGGCCTCGCGTCCATCAGTCCTGGGTTCCTTGTCGTCTCCATCACGCATCCGCTCGTCTTCTTCTTCTCCTGAGATCTAGATGTTCTTTGAAGTCGGTAGTAGTTTGTATAGTTCTTTCCATCATGAAAAATCACCTCCATATCGTGAAATTCCCTTGTAGTGGCTTGCAACGTCATGTTAGCGAAAACTGCGGTGGTCTGCAGTTCGCTAAGCATACTGCTATGTCATCCTGGTCATTTCTGAATCTCACCGGTTCGGTATAGTTCTATCTTCCCATCATGGCGAATTTAAAACATCATTCTCACCGCGCAATTGTTTGTAGTCGTAGTTCTTCCCATTCGACCTAAATTCTTATTCATTGTTGTCTAGATTGTTGAATTTTCAATGGTTTAAGTCTCCCTTCTTCAGACTTTCGTTCTGCGTTGTTACGTGTTCGATGTTCAGTTCGTAACTTGCAGCGTTTTCTCTCGTCGTAGATTTCTTCTTTTAGAATATGATGAATAACTTTTCTCAATACTGTTGACTTGTAATATTAATTGTTCGTTTCCATTGCTACTTGCTTCATCTTGAAGTCTCCTGTTCACAAAACCTTTGTCTAATACTTCTGAAGAGTGAATACAATTTACGTCTTGTCTTCTCGACGGTTCATGTAGAAAGAGCCTCGTTTGCTAGCGTCTCCTAGCCTCCTCGGTTAGATTTCCCTCGTAAATCTGATCAACTAGCCTCCAACCGCTATGAATATTAACTAATTCATGCATAACTTCTCTCTCAATCTTTCAATTTAAAATCTGTTTTGCCAATTAAATTTCTTTTTCTCTGCTGGTGAATTCAATGTGCAACACTCTTATAAAATATTGAAATAAAAATTAATATTTGTTCCTTCCTTTTTATTCAAACTATTTTCCGATTGGTTCTTGCCTAAAGTGGCGCGCTTCTGCCACGCGTTGGCTTCTCCCACTCTTAATACTGTCGTGTGTCTGACCTCAAGTCCACCTTCGCTCTCCCTCGGATCAAAAACTGGTTTCTGGCCGCGCACCTCGTTAAAAGTGTCGACTTCCCAGAACAGTATCTCTATCATTCACTCATGGTTAAAAATTTATTACCGTACATGAAATAAAAATATTTCTTCAGACGAAAATTTTCCCAAATGCTAGTATTAACGTTCTCTTCCATCTGGACTGCTAATTTAGACGAAAATTCCAAATTTAAAATATGCCATTTTTTCTGAGGTGGTCCTTGGTTCATACCTCATCCTGTCTTCTCCTCTCTCCTAAACATGATTTCTAGTGCCGTACTGTGCCCAACTATAGGAATGGGTATTCCAAGTTTCAGACACCTAGATATCAAGGGAAAGGCTACAGCCGCTTTTGAAAGTTGAGATATTTGAATATCGCGCTCCATTACTTCCAGAAGGAAATGGAAAGAATATGCAGCCAAGAGCATGTCAAGTGACGTAGCGAGTAATAGCAGAGGTCGAGACTATTTGTTGATTAAATAGTTAGCCATGGAGTAGAGACTTGAGACTTAGATCAGATTACTGGCACGGCCAAATGAAAGAGAATGCACTTAGTATCAAGTAAATCGGACCAGGGATACCAGAGATATGAGGATTTCTAGATTTCAGCGTGATGCAGCGTGACCCTGACGGTTTTGAATAAAAGCCGGCCGGCCCAAGCAACTTCAGCTCACTTCGAACCAAGCGCTTGCATAGCAAGGTGCTACTACGCTGAGCCAAGGCACATGGTTGCCGGATCTACGCAGAAGTTATTTTCAAATTGTGATAGTCACAAAAGTGCTGCGCTACATGTGGAACTTAGTAAGTTTTCGTCAGTGAGAATCACTAAGGTGATTGTCATTTTTCTACGGACACTGGTGAAATATTTTATTTCTACATGGACATATGCTAGACTTTGTCTAGAAAAGTACTTTGTCACAGTCCAGTAATAATCATTCAATACTTGGATATTTTAGTCCAATTTAGTCAGTTTCATAATTGCAACTTGATAACCACTCCGATCTTTCAGTATATTGAAGGCCAGTCTATCACGGTGTTGTTCATTAGCCAACGCAGGGAAACTATATGTTGCTTCGCGCATGATAGATGGTGATAAGCCATGCCCAGGGAACGATCTTCAGAACAGCCGTTGATTGGTTTAGACTGCCAGTGTTTTCTTGTACTGAAAAGATTACCGTGAGTTATGTTACAACTGACATATTTGAGAATAGATCACTTAGATCTGACCCCATTTAAGCGAAATGCTATGGCTTTAATATAAGTCAACATTAAAATGGATCAGCAGTTACTTCAAACTTCAAGCAATATCTCCACTATGTCGTGTTAGACAGATTGTGGGTATATAATGGCGGCCGATACAAGGATTAGACGTGCTTGTCCGATAGGGCATGTATCTGGATAAATCTGGTACAGACCAGGTTCACTTCGCTTCAAGACCATCAAGAAATGTAAGCCACTTTTGACTTTATACTATGCCTAGCTAATTGGAACAAACTATTTTTCTGCAGATGACCAACACATTTATTTTTCTTCGTATTTAAATCTTGCAATGATTTACGCAAGACATATTAGAGTTATTCTGAGTATTTTCAGCACTCAGAACAGTTTAGGATCGATGACCGAGCAGAACGAGCATTTATTTGAATGTTTCATATTTTTGGGTAATCACGGAAAACAGCCGATGTAACTGTAAAAGTTAATAATTATTTTTGTTGAGAGATGGATATTTTATCCATATTCGAAGAATCGAACATGTGGATTCTCACATAATGAAATAATAATTAAACATATTTAAAATAATATAACTAATAATAATAATAATCCACTAATAATAATAATAATAATGATTTTCATAATTTTTCTAAATAATTCTTTGATCTTATATTTTCTAATAATCACATTTATTGAGAGAGAGCCTATGAAGTAGTTTAATCATTTCTAGTTTGGAACAGGTGATTTTCCGAAGGAGAGTGGTTAGCGCAAGCCCGCATTCAACCAACATTAGAGTTCTGGTTGAACAGTTAATATTTGCAATGAGCAAAGTATATTTTTTCAGATAACACGGAGAGGCATGAAACGGGAAGCAAATGATAATTGTATCAATTAGGATATTTTTGTATTTATATAAAATCATGGCGTAAATACTCATTCGAAAGTGAAATAAAGATTATCATAAGTATGGTAAATTCACGGGTTGAACTGAATGGTAAAATAAAATAAACTTGTAAGTTTATTAATCTTCCAGTGTTGATAACAAGCAGAGGCTTGATTTATTGTATAAATTTTGGGAAGAAAATGTATGTGTGTGGAGTAGTTGAAATGCCATTCCCAGGTGCGCATGTTTAAGTCACAGGAATGAGGAGGTTTTTATTTGAGCATCAATCAAATAGCAGGTTCGATGACTCAGTGTTAAAGAAGGAGTATTGGAACTACACATTGCGTCGTATGAATGACCCGAAGGTTATTTCTTAAAAACCATCAGTTCTTATTTCAACCTTGTTTACGGATTCCATTTAGACTTTGATTTTGCTAGAACCCGGATTTGTCATGATAGTATTTTATTCTTCTTCAGAGGAAGACCTTTGCCGTTGTTGTTGGAATGTTGTGTTCTTACACAAATAATAGAATGGGCCTCTGCCAATTAAAAAATAATTCTATAACCACGAATAATTTGAAGGATATTTTCAATCCTAGTGCCATGAACTAAATGAATTTATTATGAAGCTACAATTCTTATTTCCGCATTCTGTCGAAGAATTGCAAGTTGTGAAAGTTACTAAAAATGGCCACAAATATAAATATTTTTCTTAATGATGATTCCATGTGGAGAATCGAATAGTTGAATGGTCCAACAATTTATTGATCAAGTTGATGATTCAGAAATCATATATTTTGTTAGGAACTTGAAGTTCATAATCGAGTCACTTCTCGAAATGTTTAATGTCAGAAGAACAAGTAATTTTGTTGTGCTTCGCACAGTTTTTCGATGCTATGCTCAAGGTCAAATACTTTTCAGAAGTTGTTATTAATATGTGTAAATAATTTGTGTTGATTCAAAGATAATAATATTTTTTGACAATATATTTTTTGAAACTGGAAAAATAAGTGAAAGTTAAAAATTCTACGAACAATTATTCTACGAGTGTTAATATTATGTAAAAATTCAACCAGTGAACTACGGTATTTCCAGTAAAGACAATTAAATTTGAACAGGATTTAATCATAATTAATGGATTTAGTTTTGGAACACAGTCTACAGGACTAATAATCAGACTTGTGTTTCCAAAGATAATTGTCCAATGTGTTGGAAAATTTTCTGTACATTGTGTAAATAGTAATGTGGGTCGCCACACGTGAATGATGCCGCTTTGAGCATTCTTATTTTGCAGTCAATTTTAACTTCAGAATAAAATGAGATAATTTTACATGATGTGTTATGCCCAGTTGAATCTCCTTCTATCCTTATTGTTGCATTGAGCCAAAAATCAGTAAAGCATTTTTTTCATTTGATGTCGTTTTTGCGATTAGCTTTAACCCATCTGGCGCCCCGGGATATTTTGACTCTCGCGCTGACTGATTCTTGGTAAAATGCATATGTGGTCGTGCGGACTCCGGTCTAAACGTGCACATAAAATAAGATATAGAGAGAAATGGTTTCGAACGTGGGGCTCGAGTTAGACACGGTCAATCGCATGCCGATTTAAATTGTGATAATTTTTATGTAAATATTTTGGGAGTTGAGAGATGTCTGGTTTGGATGAATAAATTAGTAGGAAACCCAATTAGTGGGGAAAATTAAAATTTAACTGGATTAATAATTAGAATGGGTTTGATTATTTTTGATAATGGCTTAACCATTAGGGCGTCAAGTAAATTCAGTAGTAAACGTTCGATGACTGGACATACGCATTATTAGAATCCAGGTGGAGGATATTTGAGAACTTGCATATTTTTCTTGTGATATTGTGGTAAATGTAATTTGTAAAAGTAGAGAATTTTGTTTTTCCATCACGTCGACATTAGGACAAATCTCATTTTATTAGAGTGTTCCAATTAGCTATTCATATTTCTTGTTCTAGTTATAAGCTTGTGTCTGCCAATATTGTATACCCCTAAGTTTTGAATAATAATTGAAAATTATGGAAGAGATGATGAGGATGATGAGGAGTTGGGAAGAGAGTTCCAAAGAGGCTGGACTGCGTGTAGCAGCCATTATGAAAGAAAATACAGAGGCTTTGGAAAAGAAACTTAAAGAAAATTCTGATTCTTTAGAAAATAAACTTAAAGAAAGTTTAAATGATAAACTTAAAAAAAATTCTGATTCTTTAGAAAATAAACTTAAAGAAAGTTTAAATGAGAAACTTAAAGAAAATTCTGATTCTTTAGAAAATAAACTTAAAGAAAATTCTGATTCTTTAAAAGGTAACTTGAAAGAAAGTTTAGAGGATAAACTCAAGGAAAATTCTGATTTGTTAGAGAGCAGGTTAAAAGATAACTTGAAAGAAAATTTAAATAGTAAATTTAATTGAATGGAAAATAAATTTAAAGAGAATTCCAAAATTTTGAAAATGTCACTTGAGGGTAAAATTACTAAATTATGCGAAAAAACACATGAGCTCAAAACTTCATTAGCCACTGACGCAAGTTTAATGGACGATAAATTTCGCGATGCCGATCTAAGATCCCAAAGCTTAGCTGATAGGATAGAACATGGTCTTAGGAAAGTTGGTGAAGACATGATCAACCTAGAAGTCAGAGTGAAGAAAGAGAGTAATGAGATGGCATTTCTAGTTGTTCAACGTTTGACAGAACAATTCAAAGAACTCGTAATGGGAGAAATAAGAGAAGGTGTGATTAATGAATTACAAACTGAAATTAAAACCACAGTCATCAATGAAATTAAGGACACACTCAAGCTGGAGAACCAAGAGGGAGTCAAGGAAATTATGGAATCTTTGTCATCCCATATTCAAGTAATTTCCAAAGATATCCAAGCAACTCAGAAGGACATATCAGATATGACAGGGTCGTTGAAAAGTCACGAGGCTGTTATGAGCCAGATATCCACTGATGTCAAGGAGAACTGTAAGGAAACCGAAGCAATTAAAAAAATGGCAGAAGAAAACCATAAGGAAATTGAGGCTATGAAAACCCAAATCAAGGACGAGAAACAGTCTGACCATCTGTTGAAAATGCCAAGTGTAAGGGGAAAAGAACAGATACAGATAAACCTAGGAGCAGCTAGAGAAACTGATAGTCAAAGGCAGGATGAGGTCAGGACAGTATTTCAATCCAACCCCATAACTGTATTCAAGAATGTAGAGGATAAGCCTTCTAAATTTTCAGGGCGAGATTCTGTGACACCCGTAGAATTCTTGAGAGAAGCAGGTGATTACCTGAAAGATTCCAAGATCCCTAAGGAAAGACAGATCCGAGTGATAGGGAAATTTTTGGAAGGTCCTGCACTTCTTTGGTTTAGAGCTTTTAGGTCCACTCTCACCAATTTTGAGGAGTTTTCCCGTGGGTTATTAAAGAAGTTTTGGTCCCCGGAAACCCAACAGCAAGTCAGAGCAGAATTATATTCAAAGAGATTCTCGACGTCACAGCCTACCCGATACTCTACGTACTTTTCTGGACAGCTTTCTAAACTACAACATTTAGATCCGCCGATGCCAGATAATGAATTAATTACAGCATTAATACGTCAGCTTCCAGCAGACGTCCAAAGGACTTTGATCGCTGCTGACATCTATAATATGGAGCAATTTGACGAGGTATTGCAGAAACTTGATCATACGAACGCTCAATTCTTTCATCAGAAGGGAGGAAAGAATAACAACGCTGTGTATGCTGTTATGGCCGACTGTTATTCCCAAACACCTCGAGGGATTCGAGAGGGGCGAGAAGAGAAAACGCCGAGGGAAGAGCCCGATAAGAGAGGATGGAATCAGTACAATAACCGATACAGTTACAAGCTTTGTGCAAGACCGGATGGTGGAAATCGATATAATACTCGATGGAGAAGGCCAAGGGATAATCAAGGAAGGTACCAGGAAAGAAGGTACTATGGTAGAAACAACTACAATAATAGAGGGAATGTGAATACTCGTCAGTCCAATGAAGAGTTCAATAAGGAGACGAGAAAGAACTTGGAAGAAAGACACCAAGAAAACTTGCAGTTCTTGGAACAGAGGCCCAATGAACCAGGTCCATCGGGAACACAACAATCCCGGGGGAATGGAAACGAAAAAAAAACTTCGAATTCACAGTAGAAGATAGAATTTTAAACACTTTCACTTCCAGGATTATTAAATGGCAAGCAGAGGATGATGACTTAATTCAACATAATGACGAACGGAAAGAAATGGGTACAAGAATTAGAATGCCAATCATATCATGCGAAGTATTCGGTATGCCTGTCGATACTTTAATTGATACTGGGGCTATGCTTTGTCTTGTGAGCGAGAAGCTTTATATTCTGTGGAAGCTCAAAGAGAATTTAGAGGAGATTCCAGTATCAGGAATTAACATCCAAGGAATAATACCCAACAAAATATCTCTGTGTAAAACACAATTATACTTATGTATTACTATTGGAGGACATGATTTCCGACATGTGTTTGTAGTAATGAAGGACATGGCTTTTGACATGATATTGGGAGCGGATTTCATTCAGAAATATCAAGCAGTGATAGACATGAAGACAGAGACGATCAGATTCAAGAATACCGAAGAGATTAACTTCGAGGGAAAAGAAGAGGAAGACATCGAGGGAGATGCTCAATGGTCTCTGATTTTTCATGAAGCTGAAGGAAGAGAAGTCTACACTGAGAAGGAGTCCCCAGAGCTAGGAAAAATTTTGGAAGAGTATCACGATATTTTTGATATTAAACCTGGTGAAATTAAAGATTTTGAATATCGTATTCGTGTAAATGATGATGCACCTTTCCATGCTAAATTGTATCCGGTAGCGGAAAAGCATCGAGAAAGGGTAAAAGTGCTTATCAAAGAGATGGAAAGCAACAATGTGATTGAAAAGTACACTACATCTTATGTCAATCCATTAGCAGTAGTGTCTAAGCAAGATGGAAGTCTGAGACTATGTTTAGACGCGCGAAATTTAAATTCAAGATTGCTGCCAGAGTATGACAGACCACCAATCATTAGGGAACTGTTAAGGAAATTCCAAGGCAAGGTCTGGTTCTCTAACATTGATCTCACTTCGTCCTACCATCACATTAGGCTTAGTGAAGATTCCAAAAAGTTTACAGGATTTATGTTTGACCAGCAGACATATGTCTTCCGCCGTCTACCATTTGGAGTCAAAACATCTGGATCTGTTTTGATCAGAGCACTGGAACAAAACTTGAGTCCTGAAGTAAAAGAGATATCAATTCGTTACATAGATGATATCCTAATTGCATCTGAGACTATGGAGGAACATTTATTACATCTTCAGATGTTATTCGCAGATTTGAGAAAAGCGAACTTTAAAGTAAACCTTCGAAAATGTCAGTTCTTTCGGAAGGAGATAAAATTTTTGGGCCACATTTTGGATGGTGAAGGATACCGTCCCAATGAGACAAAGATACAGGTGATTGCAAATTTCCCTAGCCCTACTAGAGTGAAGAATGTCCGCAGTTTTCTCGGAACATGCCAATTCTTTGCAGGGCATTGTCCAAGCTTCACCAAGACGGTTGCTCCATTGCAGGAATTATTAAAGAAAGGAAACAAATGGAAATGGAATGAAGATTGTGAACAATCATTTCAAGATGCCAAGAGGTTATTGGTAAACAGCGTGAAATTAGAGTATCCTGACTTTACCAAGAATTTCATCATAGAATCCGATGCATCCACCGTAGGGATTGGAGCTATTCTTCTTCAAGAAGATGAAGATCACAAGAGACGTTACCTGGCGTTCATAAGCAGGAAACTTCGTCCATCAGAAAGGAATTATTACACCACAGAGTTAGAAGCACTTGCTGTAATCTTCGCGTTGGAGTCGTGGAAGAAAATGTTAATTGGACATTCAGTAATTGTGAGGACTGATCACCACGCATTGGAGTTTATCTTGAGAACAAACTTTGCCATTGATAGGATAACTAGATGGTCACTTTTTAATCAACAATTCAACATAGTTATTGAACACACTCCTGGAAAGTTGAATGTTGGAGCTGATTTATTGAGTAGAGCAGTGGAGTCTACATCTAAGGTTTTTCAAGTTAACCTGACGCAAGAGGATGAGGATACCTTGAGAAGGTTAAGATTGTTGCATTTATCCCAGAGGAGAGACCGACGTTTTAGAAACATTTTTCGTTTTCTACATGGAGACATGGATCCAAATGATGATGATTTTGTGGAAACTGAAAGAATTTCAAGAGATTTTATGATGTTAGATGGTTTAATCTACAAGTTTGCAGATCCAGACCATACGAAGCTGAGAGTAGTGATACCTCCACGAATGCAAAAACCCATTATCTGGATGGCACATCGAATTGCAGGTCATGCTGGAGTAGATAAGACGGTCAACATGATACAAGAAAAATTTTCGTGGGAGCGAATGCGACAAACTGTCAGAAACACTATTCGAGAATGCGACTTATGCCAAAGGAGTAAACATAATTCTAGATTATTGAGAGAATTACCAAGGCCTATTATTCCTTCTAAGCCTTGTGAAATCTTCGCGACTGATCTTTATGGTCCTCTCCCAAAGTCTAAAAGAGGTAACCGATATATTCTGGTGACCATGGATGTTTTCAGCAAATACACTATGTTACACCCGATTCAGAAGGCAAACGCAAAATATTGTGCGAAGAGAATTAGGGACAATGTAATTCCGGAAGCAGGCAAACCGGAATTCCTTTTATCAGATCGTGGACCCCAATTTACATCTTTAGAATTTAGAACCGTCATGAATAATCTTGGGATTAGACAATTGTTTTGTTCTATCAGACATCCTGAAAGCAATCCAGCAGAACGCGTGATGGCTGAAATAGCAAAATTTTGCCGCCTCTATTGTCCAAATGAGCATTGGAAATGGATCTATGTTCTCTCATTAGCATCCGAATCCATCAACTCTACAATTCATGAGAGTACTGGACAGATTCCCATGTTGCTTCATCATGGAATTAAACCAACAAGATTATGGGATCGAATCATCTCTATTCCACCTGAGATTGAACCAAGTCGTCAGATGAGGGAAACTCTAGCTTTAGACAAGTTGAGGAGCCAAGCTGAGAGAAGAGAGCGCAGAGTGAGAGGAAAGCGTTTTCGCAGACCCTTGCGCGTAGGAACTCTTGTTTTAGTGAAAAGACCTACACCCTCTGACGTGCAAAATCGATTGTACTCGAAGTTTGCAAGCCTCTACGCTGGACCATATCGTATTGTGGAAGTAAACAACAATGGAAGCTATGAGATCGCCAATACACGAACTGGTAACATCGTGGGAACTAATAATGCATCGAATTTGAAGATTTACTATTCAAGAACCAGATGATATAATGTGTAGATAGGAAAAATAAAAAAGTTTTCAATTTTTATTTTTTGCTAGGTGTGGGGTGGATGTGCCCAACTCTAGGAATGGGTATTCCAAGTTTCAGACACCTAGATATCAAGGGAAAGGCTACAGCCGCTTTTGAAAGTTGAGATATTTGAATATCTCGCTCCATTACTTCCAGAAGGAAATGGAAAGAATATGCAGCCAAGAGCATGTCAAGTGACGTAGCGAGTAATAGCAGAGGTCGAGACTATTTGTTGATTAAATAGTTAGCCATGGAGTAGAGACTTGAGACTTGGATCAGATTACTGGCACGGCCAAATGAAAGAGAATGCACTTAGTATCAAGTAAATCGGACCAGGGATACCAGAGATATGAGGATTTCTAGATTTCAGCGTGATGCAGCGTGACCCTGACCGTTTTGAATAAAAGCCGGCCGGCCCAAGCAACTTCAGCTCACTTCGAACCAAGCGCTTGCATAGCAAGGTGCTACTACGCTGAGCCAAGGCACATGGTTGCCGGATCTACGCAGAAGTTATTTTCAAATTGTGATAGTCACAAAAGTGCTGCGCTACATGTGGAACTTAGTAAGTTTCCGACAGTGAGAATCACTAAGGTGATTGTCATTTTTCTACGGACACTGGTGAAATATTTTATTTCTACATGGACATATGCTAGACTTTGTCTAGAAAAGTACTTTGTCACAGTCCAGTAATAATCATTCAATACTTGGATATTTTAGTCCAATTTAGTCAGTTTCATAATTGTAACTTGATAACCACTCCGATCTTTCAGTATATTGAAGGCCAGTATATCACGGTATTGTTCATTAGCCAACGCAGGGAAACTATATGTTGCTTCGCGCATGATAGATGGTGATAAGCCATGCCCAGGGAACGATCTTCAGAACAGCCGTTGATTGGTTTAGACTGTCAGTGTTTTCTTGTACTGAAAAGATTACCATGAGTTATGTTACAACTGACATATTTGAGAATAGATCACTTAGATCTGACTCCATTTAAGCGAAATGCTATGGCTTTAATAGAAGTCAACATTAAAATGGATCAGCAGTTACTTCAAACTTCAAGCAATATCTCCACTATGTCGTGTTAGACAGATTGTGGGTATATAATGGCGGCCGATACAAGGATTAGACGTGCTTGTCCGATAGGGCATGTATCTGGATAAATCTGGTACAGACCAGGTTCACTACGCTTCAAGACCATCAAGAAATGTAAGCCACTTTTGACTTTATACTATGCCTAGCTAATTGGAACAAACTATTTTTCTGCAGATGACCAACACATTTATTTTTCTTCGTATTTAAATCTTGCAATGATTTACGCAAGACATATTAGAGTTATTCTGAGTATTTTCAGCACTCAGAACAGTTTAGGATCGATGACCGAGCAGAACGAGCATTTATTTGAATGTTTCATATTTTTGGGTAATCACGGAAAACAGCCGATGTAACTGTAAAAGTTAATAATTATTTTTGTTGAGAGATGGATATTTTATCCATATTCGAAGAATCGAACATGTGGATTCTCACATAATGAAATAATAATTAAACATATTTAAAATAATATAACTAATAATAATAATAATCCACTAATAATAATAATAATAATGATTTTCATAATTTTTCTAAATAATTCTTGGATCTTATATTTTCTAATAATCACATTTATTGAGAGAGAGCCTATGAAGTAGTTTAATCATTTCTAGTTTGGAACAGATGATTTTCCGAAGGAGAGTGGTTAGCGCAAGCCCGCATTCAACCAACATTAGAGTTCTGGTTGAACAGTTAATATTTGCAATGAGCAAAGTATATTTTTCAGATATCACGGAGAGGCATGAAACGGGAAGCAAATGATAATTGTATCAATTAGGATATTTTTGTATTTATATAAGATCATGACGTAAATACACAATCGAAAGTGAAATAAAGATTATCATAAGTATGGTAAATTCACGGGTTGAACTGAATGGTAAAATAAAATAAACTTGTAAGATTATTAATCTTCCAGTGTTGATAACAAGCAGAGGCTTGATTTATTGTATAAATTTTGGGAAGAAAATGTATGTGTGTGGAGTAGTTGAAATGCCATTCCCAGGTGCGCATGTTTAAGTCGCAGGAATGAGGAGGTTTTTATTTGAGCATCAATCAAATAGCAGGTTCAATGACTCAGTGTTAAAGAAGGAGTATTGGAACTACACATTGCGTCGTATGAATGACCCGAAGGTTATTTCTTAAAAACCATCAGTTCTTATTTCAACCTTGTTTACGGATTCCATTTAGACTTTGATTTTGCTTGAACCCGGATTTGTCATGATAGTAATTTATTCTTCTTCAGAGGAAGACCTTTGCCGTTGTTGTTGGAATGTTGTGTTCTTACACAAATAATAGAATGGGCCACTGCCAATTAAAAAATAATTCTATAACCACGAATAATTTGAAGGATATTTTCAATCCTAGTGCCATGAACTAAATGAATTTATTATGAAGCTACAATTCTTATTTCCGCATTCTGTCGAAGAATTGCAAGTTGTGAAAGTTACTAAAAATGGCCACAAATATAAATATTTTTCTTAATGATGATTCCATGTGGAGAATCGAATAGTTGAATGGTCCAAAAATTTATTGATCAAGTTGATGATTCAGAAATCATATATTTTGTTAGGAACTTGAAGTTCATAATCGAGTCACTTCTCGAAATGTTTAATGTCAGAAGAACAAGTAATTTTGTTGTGCTTCGCACAGTTTTTCGATGCTATGCTCAAGGTCAAATACTTTTCAGAAGTTGTTATTAATATGTGTAAATAATTTGTGTTGATTCAAAGATAATAATATTTTTTGACAATATATTTTTTGAAACTGGAAAAATAAGTGAAAGTTAAAAATTCTACGAACAATTATTCTACGAGTGTTAATATTATGTAAAAATTCAACCAGTGAACTACGGTATTTCCAGTAAAGACAATTAAATTTGAACAGGATTTAATCATAATTAATGGATTTAGTTTTGGAACACAGTCTACAGGACTAATAATCAGACTTGTGTTTCCAAAGATAATTGTCCAATGTGTTGGAAAATTTTCTGTACATTGTGTAAATAGTAATGTGGGTCGCCACACGTGAATGATGCCGCTTTGAGCATTCTTATTTTGCAGTCAATTTTAACTTCAGAATAAAATGAGATAATTTTACATGATGTGTTATGCCCAGTTGAATCTCCTTCTATCCTTATTGTTGCATTGAGCCAAAAATCAGTAAAGCATTTTTTTCATTTGATGTCGTTTTTGCGATTAGCTTTAACCCATCTGGCGCCCCGGGATATTTTGACTCTCGCGCTGACTGATTCTTGGTAAAATGCATATGTGGTCGTGCGGACTCCGGTCTAAACGAGCACAGTACCATGTTTCGACTTCCAGAAAATTTCGATATATCTCCGCGTTTCACATCCCCTGGACCCCAAAACCACCGTCAGTTCAAAAGTTTAGATATAATTTATGTGTGTATATTTAATCGTGCACCACGATAGCAGCAAGTCTGGTGATTTGAGGTCCGAAATCAGCACCGACAGTGGCTATCCTGAGTTTGGATTTCCCCGGATTCTTCCACTTGCTTTCCAAGCACATACCGGGATAGTATGGAACTCGGAGTCCCGGGACACCAACCTCATTCACGACCCTAATAACTACAGCTACACATACTACTACAATCACCACAGAAACACAGTTTATCAGACAAATTCAACACTCACCCAACTAAACGGGGTTGATAAACAAATGTCCCAAGCCCCTAAAATGAATTAACAACCATTACAACAAGCTTGCAAATCTCTTCCATCATTATTGTTACCGAAAATATGTATTTCCTGAAAGTCCTAAACAAATGGAACCATAGTTAACAAGTAGTTCCGTGAAGAACTATACAGCCTATTTTCATATATCCTACTTATGTTAATTGCCACTATCAACATACACAATTTCAGTTTGATTGCAGTAATAGATTCGTAGATATTGAGAACCACTAAATATTTCGGATGGTCGCCATGTTGGATTTTATATATGTAGGTCCTAGAGTTATGTACTGTTACATGCAGATTATTGTGAACGTGTAGTATTCAAACTTCAATCGCATAATTAGGACACAAGAAAAAACAAGGAGATTTAAAATTTTTTCACAGCTGCCATCTTGAGGTTATGGAAACAATTGAAATAAATTAGATGCCAGTGGATTACCATTCGGATAAAGATTTACTGTACCAAGTTTCACTGAACGCGGATGGTTAAATTACGAGAAACGTCCATGTGAATATTTATAATTCGCGTCACCACCATGTTGGATTTGTGTTCACCAGGTTATTTAAAGTCCTATAGGTGAACTTAAGTTCATAGCCCCTATGAACATTAAAAAATGCAGTTTGATTGCTAAAATAGATTCGTAGATATTCAGTATCGTCTAAACATTTCGGATGGTCGCCATGTTGGATTGTTAAATGTATAGGCCATAGAGTCATGTACCATTAAAGGAAAAGTATTGCGTAGGTTCATTATACAAACTTTCACTTCGATCGCATGAATACATCACAAGAAATAAAAACTTAATTTTAAAATTCGCACTGCCGCCATCTTGAGGTTATGTAAACAATTGAACTAAATTATATACCAGTGGATTACAATGTGTATAAATATTTTCTGTACCAGGTTTCAGTGCGCTTGGAACATTAAATCGCGAGAAAGGTCTATTTAAAATGTTCAAATTCGCTTGGCCGCCATGTTCGTTTTGTAGTAAACCGGTTTTTGAAAATCTTATAGATGGACTTCCAGTAGTGCCCTTTATCTCCGTACAAAATTTTAGGGAGATACCGCAAATAGTTTCAGAGATATAGAATGCCGGTGAAATATTTCGCACATCCGCCATCTTGTGATTATGTAAACAATTGAACGAAGTTAGATGTCGGTGCATTACAATGTATATAAACATATACTGTACCAAGTTTCATTGCGTTTGGTTGGTCAAATCGCGAGAAACGACTATTTAAAAGTCGCAAATTCGCTTGGCCGCCATGTTGGTTTTGTAGTTACCAGGTTTTCAAAAGTCACATAAGTGAACTTATAGTAGTTCCCTCTATCACCATAGAAAATGTCAGGGTAATATCGGTAATAGTTTCGGAGATATTGAATGCTGGTGAAATATTTCGCACAGCCGCCATGTTGGATTGGTGAGTCGTAACAAAATTTGAAGGGCACGGTCGAGGTCGCCGGGAATAGTGCTATGAACTTTCCGAGTTTCATTGAAATCGCTCCTGCCGTTTAGATTTTATTAGGGGGGGGGACACACACACGAATCACACACACACACACACACACGCGCACACACACACGGACAAAAGGTGATCTCATAAGCCTATTTTTTCAAAATTGAAAATAGGCTAAAAATAAAAATAAATAACGTTCAGTACAGACATCTCTTATAATTTGTTTAATAGTCTAATACTACTACTTTTCTTTTTAAGAGGGAAGTGGAAAAATCTTGCATAAGAACTTGAGAAGGGTCCGCACTCCTCGAGAGTGTGGGATTCTTACCCACTAAACCACCACACCTGTCCTCTTGACAAGACCCATCCCGGGGCCACTACTACTATTTTTTTCCATTGCCTCTCCTCTTTCCATTTCCTATCTGTCTTTCTTGGCTCTACTTGCATCCAAGTCCCTCAATCTTCATTTTTCGAGGGTTGAGGGCATTTCCTTTCCTCCTGTCATTCATTTCCCTTATTCCTTTATTCTGTCCTTATCTTCTTCTAGCCCGTAAGTTTTTTAGTTAGTTGTAGTTTCATTTTACGATCACACAAACCATTAGGGACCGATAACCTAGATGTTAAGCTCCTTAAAACAACAATTATCATCATCGTCATCACACCCCTGAACTACGACTGCTTGCCCTAAGGATTAGACTTTCGTGCAATGCAGATAAGAGTTACTTTGAACGGCTCATATCTAACCAAGGATCTACTGAATAGAAAGATAAAATTGTATCAATGTTCTCCAATATACGAGTAGACTTTCTTAATGCTAGGAGTGATGTAACGTTGTTTGTTGTTGGTTTATTTAGAGACATCATAGCCATATAGCTCCGTGTACTTGGGTGTGTGTCGAATCAAGTCTGATAGCCTATATTATTGAGATAGCTGTATTAGAGTGTATATTTGTAATTCAGGTGAGGATTTGGAAAGAGGTGGCCGTGGCCTTAAGTTACGATCCGTCCCATCATTCGACTGCTGTAGACGTGGGAAGCCGCGGTAACCACAGGATGGGAATCGAACCCATTTCTTCTCAGTTTTGCCTCATGAGGATGAGGGTACCCTTTCCATCCACAGACCAGAGTTACATTTCTTGGCGTAGCCTGGAATTAAAAGTTTAAATTATACGCCAATCAACACTCACACTCATATACATTTTATATATATCGTGCATGTTTCGACCTGGCAATGAGCTCTTCATCCGCTCAAATTAAATGAAACCAATTAGAATTAAAATAAAATAATACAGATGTTCTTAAATCTAAATTTGAAGTGAAATGATTATGATAAAAATTGAAATAAATATGACATAAAGTACGGTAATAAAACGGATATCCTTACAATGTAGTATTAAATAAAATAGAATTTAATATATAATAATTCTTCAAAATGCAGTTTGAAAAATAAGAAATTTCAATGGTGAGTGTAAATAGATATTAAGCTTTATATTAAAATTTAAAATATAGACAAAAAATTATTTAGAAAATCCAGAGTCGATAATCAACAAATATTCAGCTCAGCCCTAGAATGAGTAAGATAAATCTTCTTCAAGTACGGAGTTTGAATTTTGATTAGGTGCCAACCAGTTATTGTGTCGTATGAATTAACCGCATTGTGTAGATGGTGAATTCAGTATAATTTATATAAGAATTTGAGTGAATTCCCATATCCATCCATCCATACTAATATATAAAAATGAGATGGTGTGTGTCTGTGTGTCTGTGTTTATGTCTGTTACTCAATCACGCAAGAACCAATAGTCCAATTTACATGAAACTTTGTATGGATGTAGCTGATTTACCTGGTTAACATATAGGCTACTTTTTTATTTCGATACCTTGCACTATTTAAATATGGCGACCATTTTAGTGACGTCACTACACCCATTGGATTCAAAATTTCATAATTCAATATCAAATAAAAAGAGAACGTAAGAAACAGCTAAATGTTGATGGAACATACGAGCTTTAGAATTTAAATTTCTATCCTTTCGGGGTTTACTCGCTATCCTTTCGGTTAGCGAGTAAACCCCACATTGTGACGTCAATACACCCTTTGGTTTCAAAATTTCATATTTCTATTTCAAATAATAAGAGAACGCTAAGAAATAGCAAACATTTGATGGCATAAACGAGCTTTAGCATTTTTATATTTTTCGTGTTTTGAAAATGTTCCAAAAATATTTTTATTTCGAATAAACATGAGCATGATAATGTTAAAGTGTAGTTCAGAAGTAAGTGAGTTCTCTAGTTAGCATTTAGGGAAAATTTCAAGCCATTGTGTTGGTTATTGTGAATTATATAGCCCTGAGAGAGTGAACCTGCAAAATCCTCTAAATAATCAGTCTGGCACTCTTAGCATACTGTGAGTGCGCAGGCCTGGCACTAAGGGGGTTAAACAATACTCCTTCTCTCCCTGCTATATACAACGTATTCTTCAAATATACTTTTTTAACATTAACTAATGTTTATATACTGCACACACTTGGTCATTATTAGTGTTATAGACAAAATCAGTCTTATGCTTTCAATCATTTAATTTCAAATGCACGTAAATACTCAAATCATTGATAATAAAAATTAATTAAGGTATTAGCAATAACCTGTAGAAAATTACTTTTTCCAACTATTTTTCCGCTTACTAAAACTCTTGTCAATACTGCCAAAGTCTTCGATTTATATTCATGAAGGAGTTCTCAATACACTGACTCCTCTTCTATACAATGCTCTTATCAAAATAACAATACTTCAGTAATTCCCTCCAATGTGGCATGAGTACACATATATCCATAAAACCTCATATATCCACTGTATATGGTAATAAAAATCCATCTGCTATGTCGAACAATTCTTAATACAGTCATTGTTTTCAACATCTCTTCTGTAGGAACTTCATTTAATTACTGGCATTATCTTCTGCATTCTAACACAATTGCTGGCATATTGAACTCTTCCCTTAGTTCTTAAAGACACTTCCTTCCAATAAAGAACGACCTCAGACAAGTCGTATATGACCTCCGTAAGTTTACTTCATAAAATATACTTAAATCTCCACAATATATATCACATATACAATTAATAAAAATACTGTTCCGTCCACCTCTCTGATCTAGCTTTAATTTACACGTGTATGTAATATCGAGTCCACAATACGACATGACACCATATATAGTGTATAAATAACTACAAATGTTATTTATCATGTCAATTAGAATTCCATCTTAACTAGGGTAATCCAGCATCGAGACCCCGTCGTAAGATAAAAATTATTTTCTATCAAATTATGTTTCCTTAAAACAATTAAATGACGAAAGCGGTTATCTTTCGCAAATAAAGTAAGGATTTTCACTATCGCAATGAGTCTCCATTCGATACAACGAATGTCTATGAGTATGACTTCTATCCCATCCTGTTAAACAATTCTTATCAATGCGACGATAAGTTCATAGACGAGATAATGATATAACAATATAATTCGTGGCTTCTTCTGATCTTGATGACTTCTGTACGATGAGGTGCCCAAACTAAATTACTTAATAAGGAATTTAATTGTCATCTCTAATAAATATCTACAGCCATAACTCGAACTAAAATTCAAATCGTAGACAGATTTTAATGACTGGTCTAAAATAAGGAATACTGATTCCTTAAACAATGAATGCAAATCAGTTCAGAAACTGATCCGTAGAATAAATTGAAAATTGATGAAAAGCGATCATCTCAAATGATCTTATAGAATAAAAATTTTCGTTACACACATGAAGAATAAAATATGTTGAAACATGGAAATACATAAAATATGGAGTAAAACGTTTGCTCAGAATGTCACTATAAAGCTCTCAATAAACAATTAATCAACACTGCTACCTTATCAGACATCTAGAAGCTCAATATAAGTATTTTGGGAAAATACTTAGGTGTTCCTCAAACCATGATATTGAGTTGGACCTCAGTTCGATTCCTTGGACCAGCAATCTCGGATAAGGAAAGACGTTTCCTCTCCGGTAATCGCCAACCTCCGTCTGGACACGAATGACATCCTTCTGGCACATTCTTCTTTGCTGCCGGGATTAACCATGGACATCTTGATAAATCTTCTTAAGTTGCATCTTCTTTCACAGTCATTGATATGTTTCAGTGTCATCATTGCGTAGAATCGTAGAAATATTCATATGGATAGTGTATGAAATATCTCTAGAGCGTGTAGTTGTTAAACAATGTTCGTATAATGACGTAAATGCACAAGGTGTAAGAGTACATAACGTCTACATTCTGAAGTACTCTGGTTAACGAAGCTCCATGTTGTATCTGTATCTGTATAGCTGCATCAGATATGTCCTACGCGCATTAAATTCTTACCTCATCATCATTACATTGAGATAAATATCGAATAATTTCTGATGAATGTTAGCAGTCATAGTGAAATTATTTATACACTGCTCCAAAATTTAAGTAAAGACTCTATTACTCACTTGGTTATTGTTCACTGCTGCCTTGCATCAACTAAAATGCTTTTCGCCTTCAATTTCCAGCACTTTTCTAAGTCACTTTTAAAATGCCTAAAACTTCCAAATTATACAACTTGTGATGCTTAAATCTGCACACATACTAAAATACCGCTTGTACTATAGGATGATTCAACTGGCTAAAGTCTATTCTCATTTATCGTTGAGTTATTGCAATATTAAAAACTTGCAAACTATGCCTAGTTTCGAAGTGCGAAGATCTCCTACCTCGCCTTGGCGATCGAGCTGTCTCCACGAGTGGTCTCACTACCATACTCGTATAACCCTCGGGATCTCAGTTAACCCGGTAAACACAACTATCTTCCTCGACGTCTGTCGGAATAAGAGCCTCGATGCTTGGGTCTCCCTCTCCAAATCGAGTTTTTGGCGGCTATTTCTGACTCCCTCCAGAAATTTTAGCGTGCACTTTAACAATGCTTATATCTGCGTAATTAGACCTTTTCCTTTTAACGTCTCTGAAATATTTTCCTTTAATTTTCTTCACATTAGCAATGAATAAAATATCCTTCTTGGGCCCTAAATGCGTTAATTATCCAAATAATCTAGTTGAAGTTATTCCCGTCTTCCATAAGAGCTCTCCTCATTGGTTGGGTCTTATGTCCAATGGCATAAATTATAACAATAATTATAATATTCCTTAGCAAGTTCCCTGATGCTATGTCAATTTCACCGTTCTAGAAGCGTCTATTGCGCAAGAAATCACGTGATCGGGCTCTCCCACTGCCTCGAGCTTGGAACACGACTCCCTTGTGTCACAATTCCAGGATTTATATTTGCTGGTTAAATTTTATCATGGGCTCGGAAAATATTCTAAATTAAGTCCAAAATAATTCAATTTTCGGGGGAAGTATCACACCCACACGTGTAAATCGCGTGAATAGAGTACCCCTTGACCCCCTTAAGCGCATTATATGACATTGATGAATTGTACTGCTTAATTTGGTTCCGTTATAACCTCATAGCCGTTTGCAAACTATCTCAGTAATGTAATTAATGGAATTGCATTGCGTCTTACAGCAATAGATGGACCTGTGAGATTCCGTTGCCATGGTTACCGGCTTGCATTCTTTCGTTATTGTATTAAATGAAATTAGTTTTCTGGAAATATCTAAAAACTGTTGGTTTTAGGGCCTTAAAATGTGGATTTCGGGGGCCCCAGGGCCCGCGAGTTTTGCCTCTTACATTGAGGGATTGAAAATGAGCTTTGTCTCGTCCTTGCTCGCCTATTTCAGAATGTATTTTAAGGGGGTAGGCCCACTGTTATGAGAGGTACAGAGAAGAGTTACATCAATGATTAGTGTCGTGCCTCCGGAGGATATCTGTACCAAATTTACGTTGATCCACCCAGACGTTCTCGAGTTATAAGGTAACAACTTTATCCACAGACAGACAAACAGACATACAAGAAATTTATTTTCGCGCGCATCCATCATAAAACAGTCTGATACGCGTAAATAACGCAAATTTCCGTAGAAATTCAGAAAAACAGACAAACTTTCATTTTTAGCCTATTTTCAATTTTGAAAAAAGGCTTATGAGATCACCTTTTGTCCGTGTGTGTGTGTGTGTGTGTGTGTGTGTGTGTGTGTGTGTGTGTGTGTGTGTGTGTGAGGTGTGTGTGTTTGTCCCTAATATATTCTAAACGGCTGGAGCGATTTCAATGAAACTCGGTAAGTTCATAGCACTATTCCGGGCGACTCCGACCGTGCCCTTCAAATTTTGTTACGTCTCACCAATCCAATATGGCGGCTGTGCGAAATTTTAAACCAGCATTCAATTTCTCCGAAACTATTACCGATATCACCTGGAATATTTTACGGTGATAAAGGGAACTATTAGAAGTTCACCTATGTGACTCGTTAAAAACTGGTAATTACAAAACCAACATGGCGGCCAAGCGAAGTTGCGACGTTTAAATAGACGTTTCTCGCAATTTAACCAACCAAACGCAATAAAACTTGGTACAGTATATGTTTATACACATTGTAATAAAACGACATCTAACTTCGTTCAATTGTTTACATAACCACAAGATGGCGGCTGTGCGAAATATTTCACTGGCATTCTATATCTCAGAAACTATTAGGGATATCACCCTGAAAATTTGTATGGAGATAAAGGGCACTACTGGAAGTTCATCTATAAGATTTTCAAAAACCAGTTAACTACAAAACGAACGTGGCGGCCAAGCGAATTTGAAAATTTAAATCGACCTTTCTCGCGATTTAATGTTCCAAACGCAATGAAACTTGGTACAGGACATGTTTATACACATTGTAATGCACTGGTATCTAATTTATTTCAATTGTTTACATAACCTCAAGATGGCGGCTGTGCGAATTTTAAAATTAAGTTTTTATTTCTTGTGTCGTAATCAAGTGATCGAAGTGAAAGTTTCAATAATGAACCTACGCAATAATTTTCCTTTATTGGTACGTGACTATATGGCCTATACATTTAACAATCCAACATGGCGACCATCCGAAATATTTAGACGGCTCTGAATATCTGCGAATCTATTATAGCAATCAAACTGAATATTTGTATGTGCATAGGGGCTATGAACATAAGTTCACCTATAGGACTTTCAATAACCTGGTGATCATAAATCCAACATGGCGGCGACGCGAATTATAAATATTCACATGGACGTTTCTCGCAATTGAACCAACCGAATGTAGTGAAACTTGGTACAGTAAATCCTTATACGAATGTTAATCCACTGACATCTAATTTATTTCATTGTTTCCATAACCACAAGATGGCAGCTGTGCGAAATTCTAAAATGTCCTTGTTACTTCGTGTGTCCTAATCATGCGATTGAAGTTTGAATGCTACACGTACACAATAATCTTCATGTAACAGTACATAACTCTAGGACCTATATATATAAAGTCCAACATGGCGACCATCCGAAATATTTAGTCGGTTCTCAATATCTACGAATCTATTACAGCAATCAAACTGACATTTTGTATGTTGATAGTGGCAATTAACATAAGTAGGATATATGAAAATAGGCTGTATAGTTCTTCACGGATCTACTTGTTATATATGTAGAGATGAAAGTTTGTCTGTTTTTTTTTTCTGAATTTCTACGGAAATTTGAGTTATTTACGCGTTTCAGACTGTTTTATGATGTATGCGCGCGAATTATGATGTATGCGCGCGAAATAATTTTTTGTCTGTTTTGTTGTCTGTCTGTTTGTTTGTGGATAATTTTGTTCCCGTATAACTCGAGAACGGCTGGGTGTATCAACGTAAAATTTGGTGCAGATATCCATAAGAGGCACGACACTAATCATTGATGTAACTCTTCTCCGTACCTCTCATAAAAGGGGGCCTACCCCCTTAAAATACATGCTGAAATAGGCGAAAAAGGACGAGACAAAGCTCATTTTCAGACCCTCAATGTGAGAGACAAAACTCGGGGGCCCTAAAGGGTCTCCGAAAACCACATTTTAAGGCCCTAAAACCAACCCATTTTGAGATATTCCCAGAAAACTAATTTCATTTAACAGGCTAAACTAATGAACGAATGCAAGCCAGTAACCATGGCAACAGATTCTCAAAGGTCCATCTATTGCTGTAAGACGCAATGCAGTTCCATTAATTACATTAGTGTGAAAGTTTGTAAACGGCTAGAAGGTTATCACGGAACCAAATTAAGCTGTAAAATTTATTAATACGTATAATGCGCTTAAGGGGGTCATGGGGTACTCTAAGATTCTTTTCACGCGATTTACACCTGAGGGTGTGGTACGGCAGGTCTATTATATTCCTATCCCTATATTATATTATTATTAGTAGTAGTAGCCTATTATATTATGGCGTACATTGCCGAGACAAAGCCCCTCGGTGCCAGAAACAAAACTCGGGGGCCCGAAAGGGTCCTCGAAAACTACATTATAAGGCTCTAAAACCAACAGTTTCCGAAATATTCCCAGAACACTAATTTAATTTAATTTAACAAACTAATGAAGGAATGCAAAATCGGTAACCATGAGAACATTATATCAAGGGGTGGCTTAACAACTTTCCTTCCATTTCTGTAAGAAGCAATGTCACTCCATTTATTACATTTCTGTGAAAGTTTGCAAATGGCTATAAGGTTATCACGGAACCAACGTAGACTGAATAATTCATTAATGCAATGAAGGGGGTCAAGGGGTAACCTAAAATTTTGTCATGCAATTTTCACGTGCGACATATAGTACAGAAGGTCTATTATATCTCCAAACAGCAACATTATTTTCAAAAATTCCTGAATTGAATCAGAATTTTTTGTGGCTTTTAGGAATTTGGGACATTTGAAGCTAAAGAACCTGAATTTTTATGCACCACAAGCCATTTATGAATGGGGTCTTCCTGTGTATGAGGACCTAACACAGCGTAGAGGGTCAGTTTTTATGTAACGTGTATTGCGTTTCGTCTACAAGGCTTTCAATTCTATTTCACGTCAGGAAGTACACGTTAGGTGAATTTAGTTTGAGAGCACATTTTAACTAATCTTTTTTTTTTTTTTTCGACATACGGGTTCATCGTAAGGATGATTTTGTTTGATACTGTGTGGTAGATATACCCATATTTGGATATCTGGGTGATATGTTGTAGACAATAGAATTGTCTGTCTGTCTTTCTGTATATCTTTATATACGGCTATAACTCGTGTTCGGATGCTTGGTGCATCGTAAAATTAGGTATGATAACCATGCGAGTCAATACACCAATCATTTATAAAACTCTTCACCGTACTTTTCATACAGTGGAAGGGAAAAACTTCTCAAAATACATGCTAAAATAGGCGAAACATAAAAATTATCCTAGAAGGACGGCCAAAGCATATGTTGTGCTTCTCAATGTGAGACACAAAATTCGGGAGTCTATGAAGGGTTTCCGAAAACCACATTTTATGGCCCTTAAATTAACAGTGTGTGTGATATTCCCAGAAAACTAACTTCATTCTGATAAACTTATGAAGGAATGACAAACCGCTAACCATTGCAACAGTAGCTCAATTGATAATGCCTGGTGTAAACACCAAACACCGTTCGAATAACGGGTACTTCTGCTGGTATACATATATATGTGGAGAGGTGGCAATTCAAATTCATCCAAACGTTTTGAACAATGAAAACAGGACCTTTGTGGTACAATTGTGGCATCAATAGCTCCTCGTACCTATCAAAAAAAGAAAGTCCTCTCGGCACGCCGGAAGGCGGAGGTAGATTTCACCGAACAAACTTGGGGATAGGCGAAAATAGGCAGAATATGCAGATTTTCGTAGAAGGATCAGACCTCATTTAATGCGAGTAGGTATTTTATAATTGGAGCTTAATTAACTTTGTTTTTCGTCATTTTATGCTTATTTTAAACATTTTATTGTCTTATGGGAACGGTAACCTTCTTGTCATTTGGGGTCCATTTTTATACTTGTGGTCACACTGTCCTTATGCTAGGTTTCGACACTGATGTGCAACTATGTAACGGTCTGTTACTTCTTCACGCAAAATTATATCTACCGCAGAGATTTTGGTTGGTTCCTCAGTTTAGGGGCTGCGACAACGCGGTCATGTAACCCCGTGTACTTTGGGATGGCTGTATTAGTCTGTAATTCAGGTAAGGACTGCAGACGGTCAATTTCAAGCAGTAGTTACTAATGTTGCTACCAGGTACTACCGTCAACGACACCTAGCTGTGAACTTGGCTACTAGATGCCACCGCAACCAGCAACTCGCAACGAACGTTGGAACTTCCCCTCCAAAGGAAAGCATACTGAGGGATTTTTGGCGCTCTTAGAAAATCCGACGACTTCGGCCGGCTTTGAACTCGCGACCTTGGGCATAAACATTCAGCATGCTACCAGTTACGTCACCGAAGCCGCTTCACACTTAGATGGAAATCTGAATCTGATCTCGTGCAAGTGCGTTATCTTGGCAACGTCTGATGGCTCATCCCTCATCAATTTAGTAGTGTTGCCATGGCAACCACTGATAGGTCTTGGCATTTTCTTATAATTCCGAAATTATTTTTCTCATCCCTTGGCATAATGGTGGGTTATATCAAAAATTCTTTCAGACAAAAGTTTTAGGTAATTATTATGGGAATATTGTCCATTTTGTACGGTTTTGATATTGTGCCTATTAAGAGAGATATGATTAATGTTTCCCGAAAAACCCACTTTTTCCCACCCCTTTGGTCAATGGTTGGTGCTATAAAAAAAACTCTTCAAACATACATTTTTGGGCTTTATCCGACACATAGTATGAATGTTGAACGGATTCGATATTTCACATATTAAGAGAGTTATAGCAATATTTCACTTTTTCGAAAAAAAAAAGCCCCCCATTTTCACCCCCCAACGACCGATTTAGCCCAGTAACGAACTCGACCGAGATTTTATAGGTATACGTATTCGGTAAAAAATTCAAAGTGATTGGTACAAAATTACGGCAGTTATCGTGTCCACAATAAACTGATATACATATACATACATAAATTATATATAACTTTTGAACTGACGGTGGTTTTGGGGCCTGGGGATGTGAAACGCGAAGATATGTCGAAATTTTCCGGAAGTCGAAACATGGTACCCATTGCAATAGTTAGCTTTCTAACGAAATCTACCTCTGGTTGGTTCCTCAGTTTAGGGGCTGCGACAACGCGGTCATCTAACCCCGTGTACTTTGGGTGAGTGTAGAATCTGTCTGATACACGGTGTGAATTGTAATGGCTGTATTAGTCTTAATTCATGTAAGTACTGCAGACGGTCAATTTCAAGCAGTAGTTCCTAATGTTGCTACCAGGTACAACCGTCAACGACACCTAGCTGTGAACTTGGCTACTAGATGCCACCCCAACCATCAACTCGCAACGAACGTTGGAACTTCCCCTCCAAAGGAAAGCATACTGAGGGATTCTAGTGCTCTTAGAAAATCCGACGACTTCGGCCGGCTTTGAAACCGCGACATTGGGCATAGACATTCAGCATGCTACCAGTTACGTCACCGAAGCCGCTTCCCACTTTATCAGGCGGCTTTGGTGGCGTAGTCGGTAACATGCTGAGCTTCTATGCCCAAGATACCGGGTTCAAACCCGGCCGAAGCCGTCGGATTTTTTAAGAGCGTTAAATATCCCTCAGTATGCCTTCCTTCGGAGGGGAAGTAAAGCCGGCGGTCCCATGTCATAGATTTATGGCATGTTAAAGATCCTTCCACTAATTGCACCTGTGTGAAGCTAAATTGGATAGGTTAAGAATGTATACAACGCTCTTAGGTTTCTATGTTCGTTGCCAAGAGCCGACTGCGGCGGCGTCTAGTAGCTCAGTTCTGAACTTGGCCTCGTAGTCGTTGACAGTGGCGCTTGGCGGAAAAAGTAGGAACTATCTGAAAAATTGTTAGTTGCAGTACTTAAATAAATTAACAAACAGATAACACACACTAATACAGTCATCACAATTAACACCGGTTATCAGACAGATTCTACACACACCCAAAGTACACGGGGCTACATGACCGCGTTGTCGCAGCCCCTAAACTTAAGAACCAACCAACCAACCACTTAATCAGATGGAAATACTGAATCTGATCTCGTGCAAGTGCGTTGTCATGGCAACGTCTGATGGTCCATGCCTCATCAATTTAGTAGTGTTGCCATGGCAACCACTGATAGCTCTTGGCATTTTCTTATAATTCCGAAATCATTTTTCTCGTCCCTTGGCGTAATGGTGGGTCATATCAAAAATTCTTTCAGACAAAAGTTTTAGGTAATTATTAGGGGAATATTGTACATTTTGTACGGTTTTGATATTGTGCCTATTAAGAGAGATATGATTAATGTTTCCCGAAAAACCCACTTTTTTCCACCCCTTTGGTCAATGGTTGGTGCTATCAAAAATCTTATTTGACATAAATTTTTGGCACTTATCCGACACATATTATGAACTTTGAATGGATTCGATATTGCACGTATTAAGAGAGTTATAGCGAAATTTCACTTTTTCGAAAAAAGCCCCCCATTTTCACCCCCTTCGACCGATTTAGCCCAGTAACGAACTCGACCGAGATTTTATAGGTATACATCTTCGGTAAAAAATTCGAAGTAATTGGTGCAAAATTACGGCAGTTATCGTGTCCACAAGAAACTGATATACATATATATATACATATATATATATACATAAATTATATATAAACTTTTGAACTGACGGTAGTTTTGGGGTCTGGGGGATGTGAAACGCGAAGATATGTCGAAATTTTCCGGAAGTCGAAACATGGGACCCATTGCAATAGTTAGCTTTCTAATGAAATCTACCTAAAAATCTACCTAATAGTGCACGGTTATGTATATATTGTCTCCGTTTACCGGCAGTGAATTGGATGACCCGGCGAAAACATCGCAATTCATGCCGATAACCCAAGACATATATCAGATACAGAACAAAAATGATTGAGGTCTGGTTTTGAATATATATATAAATGCCGGTGGGTACGAGAACTCAAGTAGTCTCAGGGGTGGTTAACAGGATACAGGTGTAACAGGTTAAATCAACCCACTCCCAAACCCTAAATCAAAGCCATAGCACAACAGAAATCAGAAGATAAGCACAAATAATAAGATAAAATAGGCATCCATTTATTGGCAACTCATCGACCAACACAAAAGTAGAAAACCCCCAAAAAGCCTATCTTGCCTCGGAGATTCGATCTAAATGAAAGCTTGATGTGGACCGATGAAAAAGAAAAATATTTTGAGTCCAAATAAAATAATTAAATTTTAAAGGGTTAACGAATCTCTTTGATCCTATCCTTAGATATAAATAAAATTAGGAGATACTCGAAGAATATTAATTTGAAAAAAAAAAAACAGATTAGATTTAGTCACATTTGACTATCAAAATCAACTAAACACACTAAATGTCCGTCAGGTATTGTCCTAGATCAGTAATATATTCACTCGCTTGAGTTTATAATGAAAGAAAGTTGAATAAATAGCTTGCCTAAAAATAATAGTATTGATCTCCGTTCTAACTAATGAGTAGGGAAAAAAAGTTAAATATATTTTATCCACCTATTATTAATTACAATTATTGCTGTAGCAATATAGGTCCTACTTGACCACTAAATAAATGTTGCAATCAATATGTATATTTATCCTACAACGTGCAATTAACGTATTCCTTTAAATATAGGAATAATTTTCATCACTTGAATGTCTATATTTTTCCAACCTACCAATTACCCATCCAGAGCCTATATCTCAGTTATCAAAATGAAAAAATTGCTTCTACAGGTTATTTCAGAGTCTCATTACTCAAAATAGTTCAAAGAAACGTGCACCTATTATCTTACACTTATGTAAACGTCAAAGTCATGGCTGATCATTATATCACAACTAAGAGTTCCCATCTTTCCCAATTCGATGGCATGTTTGCAGTGTATTTCACTCCATCAATTACATAGTGATTAGATTATCGCCTGCTTACTTCTGTGAATTCTTAATTCACCATCATCTAACTGCACTTTGCATAGTCATGCTTATTTAGAATGATATTATGCCACTAATAATTATTATTATATTTTTTAAAAATTAATATATACACAAAGGGTTTCATCATCTTTTTTAATCATCATGATTAATTCTCAGAATATTGCCGTAAGACGTTCACAGAATATGTGAACTATCATCCTAAATTTATTTTATTGCATTACTTTCAATTCTCCCTTTTCTTTTTATAAACAACTACACCAACCAATCTTTTTTGTGTAGATAAACGCATTATTATCTTTTAATTATCATGACTTTTCTTTTAATCACATAACTAGTGTGCATCAATTATTATCTAATGCAGGTTTGACCTGTAGCAATGTAAAATGGATAAGTGTCAAAGCATAATGACGAGCATGCTTTTAATAATCAAAGTCTCTATATCAATGAATGTGGAAGAAGAAGAAAATGGGAATATTTAAAGTTATAATCTTTCAGAGTTCACATTATTAGATTCACCAACGCTAAAGTCAAAATCTATTTAAAAAAAAGTCCTCTCGGCACGCTGGAAGGCGGAGGTAGATTTCACCGGACAAACTTGGGGATAGGCGAAAATAGGCAGAATATGCAGGTTTTCGTAGAAGGATCAGACCACATTTATTGCGAGAAGGTATTTTATAATTGGAGCTTAATTATCTTTGTTTTTCGTCATTTTATGCTTATTTTAAACATTTTATTGTCTTATGGGAACGGTAACCTTCTTGTCATTTGGGGTCCATTTTTACACTTGTGGTCACACTGTCCTTATGCAAGGTTTCGACACTGATGTGAAACTATGTAACGGTCTGTTACTTCTTCACGCAAAATTATATCTCCCGCAGAGATTTTGGTTGGTTCCTCAGTTTAGGGGCTGCGACAACGCGGTCATGTAACCCCGTGTACTTAGGGTTGGCTGTATTAGTCTGTAATTCAGGTAAGGACTGCAGACGGTCAATTTCAAGCAGTAGTTCCTAATGTTGCTACCAGGTACCACCATCAACGACACCTAGCTGTGAACTTGGCTACTAGATGCCATCGCAACCAGCAACTCGCAACGAACGTTGGAACTTCCCCTCCGAAGGAAAGCATACAGAGGTTTTTTTAGCGCTCTTAGAAAATCCGACGAATTCGGCCGGCTTTGAACTCGCGACCTTGGGCATAGAAATTCAGCATGCTACCAGTTACATCACCGAAGCCGCTTCACACTTAGTCAGATGGAAATCTGAATCTGATCTCGTGCAAGTGCGTTGTCATGGCAACGTCTGATGGCTCATCCCTCATCAATTTAGTAGTGTTGCCATGGCAACCTCTAATAGCTCTTGGCATTTTCTTATAATTCCGAATTATTTTTTATCATCCCGTGGCATAATGGTGGGTCATATCAAAAATTCTTTCAGACAAACGTTTTAGGTAATTATTAGGGGAATATTGTCCATTTTGTACGGTTTTGATATTGTGCCTATTAAGAGAGATATGATTAATGTTTCCCGAAAAACCCACTTTTTCCCACCCCTTTGGTCAATGGTTGGTGCTATAAAAAACTCTTCATACATAATTTTTTGGGCTTTATTCGACACATAGTATGAACGTTGAACGGATTAGATATTTAACATATTAAGAGAGTTATAGCAATATTTCACTTTTTCAAAAAAAGCCCTCCATTTTAACCCCCTTGGACCGATATAGCCCAGTAACGAACTCGACCGAGATTTTATAGGTATACATATTCGGTAAAAAATTCAAAGTGATTGGTGCAAAATTACGGCAGTTATCGTGTCCACAAGAAACTGATATACATATATACATATATATATATATATACATACATAAATTATATATAAACTTTTGAATTGACGGTGGTTTTGTGGTCTGGGGGATGTGAAACGCGAAGATATGTCGAAATTTTCCGGAAGTCGAAACATGGGACCCATTGCAAAAGTTAGCTTTCTGATGAAATCTACCTAAAATCAAAACATGAATTCCACCCTATCTCTCGACAGCTAGTCTACCACCTCCATTTATTTCATCATAAATTCAGTTGAGTTTCCACGTCGTATTTCCAATCTTATCATCGTAGAAAAAAAATCTTAACATTCGAAGTAGTGATGGATTTACAAAAATCCCCAAAAGAAAATATTAACTGGTTCATGGTGCCAAGCAAGGTGGATTGTTCCTTGCTGCGTGTGATAACCCTACAATGTGAATCACTTCATTACATAATTTCCTAATAGACGAAGAATAAATGTGGCTATTAATAATAGTAATAATAATAAAAATAATTAATCAACAAATTATTAATAATTAGTTCAACTCCATGGCATCTTTTACTACTGAGTAGTCAAACCACTCACAACTACAAATTGAAGTAAGTTTTTAGCTCACCAACTGGCAGAAATAAGAAAATAAGGTGCAAGCTTGGCATGATCATAGAATGCCGAACCTCTGGAACCAATGAAGTCTCCATCTTCATCCAGGACCATCTTCTTCCCATTCGAGAACCGGCAGGATTCCATCTTCCTCCAACTTCTTCCTCGCCTCCTCCAGGAATCGAAACTGAGACCTTCCCGTTTCATGGTGGCTGCGTACTCCGACTCCCACGGTGTGGTTATGTCATGGCAATATCATGGCCTCATCTTAGTGTAGATGTCGCTCCGTCCAGTCCCATCACATACAAACTTAGTGCCTCATATACTCATCGACAAGTTCCATTTCAAAAATTTTCACTGACACTTCAACACCACAGGTTAGAAAATATCCTCCTTCCATTCTTGAAGTCATACGTTCCTGCGCCTCGAATAGTTCCAATGCAGACACAATCCTACATCTCAGAAAATGTCACCGGCTTTATGTAAGCAGTAATTTAATAGCATTCACAGCTGTTCATAAACTGCTTGTGTATTATCGAAATATCAATTGTATCTACAAGTCCTCCGTCAATGATAAGGGCCTCGCCTATTCACGAATGTTTTCTGCACAAAATATGCCAAATTGTAGCTCACATCTGAATCAAGTTGCGATGGGCTAGTTCTTTCGTTATCAAGCCACATGTGTTTCCACTACCGGGGTATTATACAAGTTAGACTCGACCGTCTGATATAGTAATCGCGCCCGGTATAACCTCGGTGCCTCGTAATTACATGGTCTCTCAGGACTCCGATAAAATCACGCCCGATACACGGCGACACTTAGACCTGTTGTGACACAGCACACACCGTCCTCCACGAACACGATCGTATGTGAAAACACACACATTCCGCACGACGGAGCAATGTCCAGTAGGCGCACATAAAAACATGTGTCTGTCTCCCACGGTGTGAAAAGTATCCGAACACAAGGACTGAGCACGTGGTCAGAGGCAGTGCGCTCTGGTTGAGATAGTATTCAGGTACGCGTGACGTCACTCTACCTTGCGGTCTCACAAACAGCGTTAACATGCAGTGCTTTGGGTTTGGATTCACGTAGGGTTGCCACGCCGTGCTAATTTGGGGTTACTATGTTGGGCACAGTATATTCTTTAACATAACTGTCAAATATAAATTCTTCCTGTAGTATGTAATGTATATTTATAACCTATATCAGGCCATTTGTGTTCAGATCAGCGAAGTTAAAATACGAGGAGCTGCGCGAAGAGAGGTTGAAATGCAAGATGACTGAGAGTATCCCTGCACAAGTGGAAATAATGTTATGCTCAACTGGAGTCCCGTTGTCACCAAACCAATCCACGTCCTACTACCTGTGAGCCGCTGGGGAAGATTCTCTGTTCCATGAAAATGAGGGATGTGAAGGAAGTGTGTTTAAATATGGATTATTATGTAACGCGAGTATATCGACAAATATCATGACCATACATTGTGATAAGACTGACGTGAGCTTGATGTCACCACCACAGTTAACATTGCACGTGTTGTCATCAATCACAACATAAATAACGCGAGTATATCGACAAATATCATGACAATAAATTGTGATAAGACTGACGTGAGCTTGATGTCACCACCACAGTTAATATTGCACGTGTTGTCATCAATCACAACATGAATAAGGGCACCAAATCTACGTAAAAGAGAGACAGTCCTGACCTAGCAATATTCAGTCCATGTTGCAGTAGCATCAAGGTTGTTATTTTAGAAATCCAGCTCCCCTACGCAGTATTCGTGCAATAAACAACTCCTGAAGTGCCCTGCTCGTTACTTGTGCCCATGAACTTGCGTGTGTGTAGACATTGTTTAAAAGCCCATGTTACTAAGAATCATCCCGGAATTTTCCTGGGGAAACCTAGAAATGCAACTTGGCCTATAGGATGCCTCAAGTGGGAATTGAACCATCCTCCTCTCTGCTTTATTTATCATTTTTTTTTATTGCAGTGAAACGGCCATACATGTAGCTGCACAAGTCTGAGTGTACCGTGTTCTAACCCTCAGACCCTCTCGTTTACAATATACCACGGCAACGGTCTTAGGTTTTTCCCATTGTTGCAGGAAGGAAGACTTCAAATAATCTCTCTCGTAATTTGATTTTTTTTATACTTCAAAGGATTAAATTTTGAAAGATATGGTTTACATCCACACTCAGGGAATTGAGATTTCTTATTGCAATTAACCTTTTAAATACATTTTTTAAAATATGGGAAAGAGAAAGTAAAGTTGATCGTTGATAAACCTCTTCTAAATCAATATATATGATGAAGAGTGCAAAAATTAAGGTAGTGCAACTCAAATTTAACAGCATTAGATGGTTGATTAATGCAAGTTTCTCGCAAACACAAACTGTATAATATTATGTTTTCTCCCAACTTTGATTTCAATATGAGCTTTCCGCCTTTCTTAAGCTGAGAGGCTGTGAAAAACGACGTATTCCTCCGAATATTCTCTAAACCCTGATAAATTTCCATGCATGACGACATTTCATCATTAAATAACTTATTCTACTGTCCTACTCGGTTCCCCAGCACGAGCCATCACACACACTACTCCTACGGACTCAGTGAGCGAGTTGCCGCTAGGGCCCCCAGCAGCTAAAATATCGCCATTCGCACGGGGTCTTACCGTAACTCTTTCCCGCCTATAGCGCTCGTAAGCGCCCATGAGTTGTTAGTTAGTAATTGTTGATTTAAGGGGTGGAAATGAGAAGGCATCTGTCCCTAAAGCCCCATCAGTTGTATTTCAGTTCTGGTCCTGAGCGCCCAAAAGCACTTGATGGCTTTCTCTATCGTTATCTCATCTCTGACAGTTTATATTGTAACGCCTGATGGGGTAGCCTAATAGTGAGAGATATCATTATGGTATATTGGTTTTCAAGGCCAAGGAATTAAAACTCAGCAATTTTATGGGGTTTCGCCTAGAAACACCAAGGAGGCTCATCAGCGGGCTCTTGGTGTTCCTAGGTGAAACCCCATATAAGACACAGCATAAACCTAGAAAAGTTGCTGAGATATCATTATGCCTGTATGATATGAGACATGTGGTGACTAGACTGAGTGCACATGGCTTCCACCGCAAGATCTGCTCCCGGAAAATGTTCCACGACCGAATTAGGTTTGTGTGTGCCAACTTCGCAAAGACGTATGTGGAATGTATCACATTACTGCATCCCGAAGAGAACTAGACCAATAATGTCGTATAGCAAGGAAACAAATTAGCCTACATGATATACTATGTTTTCTGTCCTTTTGTTATGTATTTTGTAAGTGCGCTTACAGCAATGTGGCTACTTGGTTGCAGCAAAGTCTATTATTATTGTGATGTGATGATCATGTTGTCGAATCAAAAAGCCTTAGGAAATAAACAACTGAAGAGCTATACATTACGTAACCTTTCCATTTCCTTTCCATACCCCTAGCGATAAAAGTTGTTGTATTCACACAATTACAGAATCGTTCAATTGTCACGACGATATGCGTCAATTTTGGGACTTAGTGACAGAATGTGGTAAAGAACAAAATTAGTACTATGTGCTATTACATGTATTTTAGACGAGGAGCAGCGTAGGACAAGAAAGAGGAAACTAAGAAAATGGGTTCATAATATCTCAAAAGAGTGAAACACGGAAGGAGAATATGTTACTTATTTCCAAGAGCTAATAGATGATGAGACAACATTTTTCCAGTTAGAAGGGAATTCATGTCAACTTCCTTATTTTGCCGTATATCTTATGTGTAGGTACCTAAATTGTATGTAATGTGCAAAGTGCATGTACTCGTTTAAGATACAGTAAACTTTAATTCCATGTAAACGTTGACAGGTCTGGATGAGCTGCGTACTATTGTGATCATGTCATGGCTGGTTTGAGTATCGCAGACATTGAACCTGAGCTTGCTGTAAACGACTAAAGCGATACAGAATCTTTAAGTAGTGGGAAGTGATGTTATAGCAGATGTAGTAGATATTGACGAAGTTAATTATAGTGATGATGATGATAAAATTCATAATGGTTAATGTTTACCAATTTGAAGAAAATGAAGACCAAATATTTGGGCTCGATGGTGATGCTCCGGCCATTCAGGAACCTCAGTCAGACTATTCATTTCACAACTCCTACTAATTTCAGGCGATGTTGAACATAAAAATAAAAGACAGTTAGTAGTTATTGAGGTTTCAAGGGGTGGAACTACGAGGTCATCTGTCCATAAATTACTTAAGGTTGCGACGGAATATTGTTGACTTTAAAATCCCGATAAATTTACTAACCCATGTTTCTCGAATTCACTATTTCGTTTCGGCGAGTATAACCGCAAACTGCAACCAAAGCTAACCCAGGTTAATTCAGAGGGAGCGACGAAACACGCCTTGACACGGAATGGAAGTAGTTGCTAGTTCACACTGTCAATACATGTCCGCATACGTTGCGTAAATATTGCTGCCAAACAATCCTATCGGGAAAAGCAAGGCTCAAGAAAGGTGTATGTAATGTGCAAAGTGCATGTACTCATTTAAGATACAATAAACTTTAATGTACGGAGATGTGATGGAAAGGAAACGGTAAGGTTACGTAATTCCATGTAAATGTTGACAGTACTGGATGAGCTGCGTACTATTGTGATCATGTCATGGCTGGTTTGAGTATCGCAGACATTGAAACTGAGCTTGCTATAAACGACTAAAGCGATACAGAATCGTTAAGTAGTGGGGAGTGATGTTTTAGCAGATGTAGGAGATATTGACGAAGTTAATTATGGTGATGATGACGATGAGATTCATAATGGCTAATGTTTACCAATTTGAAGAAATTGAAGACCAAATATTTGGGCTCGATGGTGATGCTCCGGTCATTCAGGAACCTCAGTCGGGCTATTCATTTCACAACTCCTACTAATTTTATAGGCGATGTTGTACTTGTACATAATTTGGAAAGTGGACTAGCCGACAAGTCACACACTGATGCATAGAGTGTATTTTTGCCATGGCTACTTGCTTATGGTGATCGCAATCCGTACAGGGTTGCAATTCACTCAACACAGGGTCTTGAGTCCATGATTTTGTTACATGTTGCCAGATTTCTTTCACCACGTTGGCAGCCACATAATAAATGAACGACTTGGGGAGTGCCAATAATTCCTGTTTGAAAAAACTGTCTAGTTTCTTTTTGCACACAAAGAACTTGCCGATGACTTTGTCCGTAGCATTGCCTTTCTCCATGGAATCACGTGTTGTAGATGTTTACACGTCGCTTGTAGAAATCTCATTGGCGTCATTCACATGTAAATCTTAGAGTTTCAATTTTATTTAACAACTCCCAGCAGGCAAGGGTGGTTAACCAATGAAAGAGATGCCACACATGTGCTAGGGCTGTATGGATAATGCTGCCACAGGAACAATTACCCATGAGCGTTTGCAGGGATGGACAACCCAAGTTCATGAGGTCGATACATTGACAGTAAGGCGCCAAAAATGGTTGCAACCATTCACGTTTTTCATTACCTTTCACAAATACCACATTGGCTGAGGACAAGTGCGCTTTCATCACTGTGTCCAAATATTTATAGGAAATGGTTCCTTGATTCCAGTCTAATTGCCTATGATATTCAATCCACTCGGTTTGTTTACGGTCTTTTTCACACAACAAATCAAATTCATGGGGCGGTTTAAATACCAAATGCGTAGCTTGCGATATCCAAAACGTGGCACAATCGATAATGGCCACTTGTTTAAATATAAATTTGCTGTCACCAATTTTAAACCCATGGCAATCCACAATGAGTGTGGGCAATATGTTGCCGCTTGCCTGGACCATGTTCAACTGACGACTGACTGACGATTGACCACTAAGGCATGCCCATGGCATGGACTCGCCAACCATGCTAGTTTAAAAACATGAGGTTAGGGTAGGATAGGGGGACATAAAAACAATATTAACAACCACAAAATATTTTTATTACATCATTTTATTATCGTAACACGTCTTACAGGCTTTTGTCATTTTGGGATAGGGACGATACCAACTCATACAACAATACAGTCTTTTGTGTTTGTAACGTCCATAACACCGATGATGGCCCAATGTCTCTAAACTAGGCGTTTTTGATGGTGAGCTGCTCGCCGAAGCACCATGGACACCATACAGTCCGCACGTATCGTAACTTGTTTTTTCATCACTCAGAGGCAAGAGTGAAGGGCAGCTTGAATGACAGGGTATATTTCCCACTTCCATTCTGCACAGGTAGGGGCGGGCGGGTGACCAACACTGATGTTCCTGCATGGGTTCATCGCTCTCTTGCTATTGGCCTACGGTGATGGCACAAAAGGCACATTTTACTTCATCTCTTGTTTTTAAATAATAGAATCCAGCAGCCGCCAAGGCTTGAGGGTTAATGAAAGGCACCGGCCACTTCGCAAAGGTCTTGAAACGTTGTTCCTCAGAGTTTAAATTCATGGACGTGACGTCTCTTGATGCTTTAAAGCAAGACATGACTGAGCGGCTTGACGTGTGTTAACCTGTTATTTATACACTCGTCACTTGGCTGGACAGTGGATAATAGATAATTTGTTTGTGATGAATAATCAAACAGTAGGCCGTGGTATTGGCTGGAACATTGTCATGCGTTTCAAAATCTAGTCGAATGTCAATATTTGATGGCTTGACAGACTCTTCCAGGAAAGAACAGTCAATGAAAATCAGTGGCGCTCTTGCCTTAAACTCTTGGGGTAGCAGGATGGGGCTGTTCTCTTTTTGATAACACGACCATCGAAATTTACAAAACAAGTCGTACAGGGGGCCAAACTTATTTTTTGAAAAGTCCAAATCAAGTCCTTCATAGGGAAACACAGCTCCGTTGAGGAAAATACGTGCATTTCTCAATTGCAGGTGATCAAATTTCGTGGCATCTTTGGTTTGTTGATACTTGCGATTCGTTTGAAAACCCACGATCATGTAGAGAGGTCTCTCTGTATAGCGAGCTGTTTTTACAGACCAACTGTGTGTGTTGGTGGTGGGCAATAGCGGGTACTCATCGAGTGCCCAGCTTCTAAATTCCATAGGTAGAGGCATATCTCTATTTACCATTTTGAGTATGTCCAGTTTTTTGCTATCGTCAAGGGTCACATGGGCCCTCACGGTGGTATCCTCATCTTGAAGTGATGTGGGGACTTGAGAGTTCAAATGATCCTGCGAGCTATGCCGGCGGGAGCGTAGGCTCCTGGAAGTGCCACCCATGCCGGACAGGTCAAAGGTGATGGGCCAGACTAAGAGGGATACCCTGGTCCTCCAGGTTGGGGGTTGGGCTTAGGGTTAACAACCCTACCCTGTAAAAATCTCAATGCTACGGATACCTTACTAGTGCCTCGGAATGCTGATCACCCGATGACGAACCGGCAAAGGAAACGGTTAATGAGAAGGAAAGCGGATATTATGTTAACGCCATGGACTGTGAGAACCCTAAGGAGACCTGGGAAATTGCGAGAGATTAGGGAAGAAATGGGAAAATACCGAGTGGAAATAGCTGCACTACAAGAAATACGATGGAAAGGCCAAGGAATGTTAGCGTCAGGGGAACATATACTAATGTACAGTAGAGGAAACACCGGTTATGGTGGTACAGGCTTTCTTATACAAAAGTCTGTTAAGTCAAGTGTAATAAACTTTAATGCTATAAATGAAAGGATGTGCTCAGTGCGACTACGAGCAAAGTTTTTAACATCAACATGTTCTGTGTCTATGACCCCACAGAAGAGGCAGAAGAAGAAGAGAAGGAGAGCTTCTACATTAAGTTGGAGGAGGAGGTCAACAAAGTACAAAGACATGATGTGAAAATAATCCTTGGGGACCTAAATACCAAAGTCGGGAAGGAAGAGGTGTTCAGAGATATAATAGGGAAGGAAAGTTTACACGAAGGGAGTAATGACAATGGATTGCGGTTGATAGACTTTGCCATTGGGAAAGAAATGGTGGTGAAAAGTACTTGGCACCCTAGGAAAGATATCAAGAAAGAGACCTGGGTGTCTCCGGACGGAGTTACAAGGAATCAAATAGATCATGTGATCATTGACAAACGACATGCATCAGATGTTATGAAAGTAAGTAGTTGTAGAGGAGCAGATGGGGACACAGATCATTACTTGGTAAGAATCAAGTATAGACAAAAAATAGATTCATCGAGGAAACAAAAAAGTGAAAGGAAGATGAAGCATAATATCGGAAGGATTCAAAGCAACAAGGAAGTACAAGATGAGTATAGATTGAAAGTGGGAGAAAACATGGAAAACAATAAGCACCTCTGGAAAGAAGGTAATGTGGAAACTAAATGGGAGTTACTGAGAAACACCATCAGTGAAGTTGCAGAGGAAACGCTGGGGAGAGCCGAATTCAAGAGAAATATACAATGGTTCGATGAAGAATTCTCAGAGGCAATCCATGAAAGAAACGAAGCAAGGCAAAGAATGTTGCAACGGAGAACAAGACAGACAGTGGAGGAATATAGAGAGAAAAGGAAAAGGGCAAGCAAGTTAAGCAGGGTTAAGAAAAGGCAGTATGAAAGAGAAAGAAGGGAACAATTAGATAAATGAGGGAGAGTGGGGAGATTTGGAGATTTTATGAAAGAGCAAGAGATTTGGGGAAAGGGTTTCAACCAAGAGCAGTCCTTTTGTAAGGACAAAGAAGGAAATTTTATAGGAGATAAGAACAAGATGCTACAGAGATGGCAGGAATATTTCACAGAGCTACTCAATGGACGAGATGAAGAGGAAACCGCGAATGGGGAAGAATCGGAACATGTAGGGATTGATGAGCAAGAAGAAGCTGAAACACCGTATTTAGAGGAAGTTAGAGATACAATCACGGAATTAAAGAACAATAAAGCCGCCGGAGAAGACGGAATAGAAGCGGAGTTGATAAAATTCGGTGGAGCAATACATGAACGAATAAAGGAAGTTTGGACGAAAGAAGAAATGCCCAGGGATTGGACTGTAAGAATAATATGCCCTGTGTATAAGAAAGGGGATAAATCTGTGTGCGGCAATTATCGTGGGATTACTTTGTTGGACGTAACATATAAGGTGTTCAGTAAGATTTTAGCCTCTCGACTGGAGCGTTGTGTAGAGAAAATATTGGGGGACTATCAAGCTGGATTTAGAAGGAATCGCTCTACAATGGACCAGATATTTGTAGTGAGGCAGATACTGGAGAAGTTTTATGAACAAGATAAGCAGATGGATCAGCTGTATATAGATTTTAGGCAGGCATATGACAGTTTGGATAGAAAGGAGATTTTTATAATTATGAAAGAGTTTGTGTTTGAGTCTTCAGTCTTTTGACTGGTTTGATGCAGCTCTCCATGCCTCCCTGTCCTGAGCTAATCGTTTCATCTCTACATAGCTACCACACCCTACATCCGAGGCAATCTGTTTAACATATTCTAACCTTGGTCTACCCCTACAGTTCTTGTCCTCGACCCTTCCTTCCATAACTAAGCTTGCTATTCCTGGGTGTCTTAGTATGTGTCCTACCAACCTATCTCTTCTCTTCATTAGCAGTCGCCAGAAACATCTCTCCTCTCCCACTCGTCTTAATACCTCTTTGTTTGTAACCCTATCTACCCATCTGATCTTCATCATTCTCCTGTAACACCACATTTCAAATGCTTCAATTCTCCTCTTTTCTGCTACACCAATAGTCCAAGTTTCACTTCCATAGAGCGCCACGCTCCAGACAAAGGCTTTCAAAAATGACTTCCTAATACCTAAATCTATATTCGATGTCAGCAGATTCCTTTTTTGTAGAAATGCTTTTCTTGCCTGAGCCAACCTACTTTTTATATCCTCTTTGCTTCGTCCATCACTGGTTATTCTGCTTCCTAAGTAACAGAAGTCTCCTACTTCCTTCAGCTTTTCACCTGCCAATTTGATCTCCATAGAGGTTTCTGATTTATTTCGGCTGCATTCCAGTATTTTTGTTTTACATTTATTAATTTTCATCATGAAATCTTTCCGTAAGACAGAGTCCATACCATTCAAAAACTCATTCAAATCCTCAGGCTTGTCGGCCAAGATGACGATGTCATCAGCAAATCTCAGAGTTGAAATTATTTCTCCTTGAATCTTCACTCCCACTTTAAATTTTTCTCTAATTTCCTTCATTGCTTGTTCAATGTAAAGATTGAAAAGTATGGGTGATAAATTGCAGCCTTGCCTTACACCTTTCTGAATACCAGCTTCTCTCTCATGTCCTTCAACTCGAATGACTGCTGTCTGGTCTCTGTATAGATTGTATATCACCCTCCTATCCCTGTACTTTATTCCAATCGATTTCAAAATGTCAAACAATTTAGTCCAATCAACGTTATCAAAAGCTTTTTCTAAGTCTACAAAAGCCATGAACGTTCTCTTATCTTTCCTTATTCTACCTTCCAAAATCAGCCTAAGACTTAGTACAGCTTCCCTTGTTCCTACATTTCTCCTGAAACCAAACTGGTCTTCACCCAACTCCGTTTCTATCTGGCTCTCAATCCTCTTGTAAATTATTCTAGACAGGATCTTTGAAGCATGAGTAATCAAGCTGATTGTGCGGTAATCTTCACATCTGTCAGCTCCCACTTTCTTTGGTATAGGGTTGATTACATTCTTCTTGAAATCAGGGGGTACCTCACCTGTCTCATAAATCCTACACACCAAGTGAAATAACCTGATCAGACCTTCATCTCCTATGCAGCGTAGCAACTCAATCGGTATATCATCTATGCCTGGTGCTTTGTTCCTGCTTAAGTCTTCCAAAGCTCTATCAAATTCTGATCTCAATATTAAATCTCCTTTCGCATCCTCATCAATTTCCTCCTCCCTTTCCATTACATGATTCTCAATCTCCTTTCCCTTATACAAACTCTCTATGTAAGCTTTCCATCTCTCAACCTTTTCTTCCCTATCTGTTAGAGGCTTTCCATTTGTGTCCTTAATATTACAGCACTTAGTCTTCTTTTCCCCAAAAGAATTCTTAATCCTTCGATAAGCTGTGTCTACTTTTCCTAATTTCAGACAATTTTCTATACCTGCACATTTCTCTTTCAACCATTCTTCTTTCGCTTCCTTGCACTTCTTGTTAACCTCATTTCTCAGACGTCTGTATTCTGCTTTCCCCTTTTCATCTCTTACATTCTTGTGCTTCCGCCTTTCATCCATCAATTCTAGTATATCCTGAGTGATACACGGTTTTCTACCTATTCTCTCTTTCCTACCAATGTTTTCTTCTGCGGATTTTGTTATTTCATTCTTCAAAAGTGCCCATTCGTCTGCAATTGAAGTTTGTTTAGGGTTTTTCATTAGTCCTTCCTTTATACTCTTCTTGAATCTTTCGTTTACATCCTTCTCTTTCAGTCTGTCTATTGCCCATCTTTTTGGCTTTTGACTTTTCTTCAGTTTCTTCAACTTTAATCTGCATTTCATTACAACCAGATTGTGGTCAGAGTTTATGTCAGCACCAGGATATGTTTTACAATCCAAAATCTGGTTTCGAAACCTCTGCTTGACCATAATGAAGTCGATTTGGTAACGCCCTGTATCTCCTGGTCTCATCCATGTGAATATTCTTCTATTGTGGTTATTGAATAAGGTGTTAACTATGACCATCTCATGCTCAGTGCAGAATTCTACCAGCCTGCTTCCTCGATCATTCCTTTCACCTAATCCGAAATCTCCTACTATCTTCTCTTCTCTACCTTTTCCTACCACAGCATTCCAATCTCCCATTACTATAACATTTTCATCACCCTTGTTATACCTCAGAATTTCGTCTATTTCTTCGTAGACCTTTTCAACATCCTCATCATCAGCTTGACTGGTAGGCATATAGACTTGTACCACTGTGGTGCAGGTAGGTTTAGTATTTATTTTTGCTACAATAATCCGTTCACTATATTGCTCATAAGAGTTTAAGATTCCGATAATATTGGTCAAGCTGACAGAAATGACTATGGAAACCACAATCTGTAAGGTTAGATTAGAACAAGAGATGTCCGAAGAATTCATTGTAGAAAGGGGTTTGCGACAAGGAGATGTAATTTCTACATTACTCTTTAATGTAGCTCTAGAAAAAATAATTCAACAACTGCCAATCAATCCAGGAGGGACCATATTTAACAGACAAGTGCAGGTGATAGCATATGCGGATGATGTAGAATTAATTGCGTGGAACAGTAAATCATTAGAAGAGAGCTATGTCCTGTTGGAAGAAAAGACACGAAAGTTAGGATTGGAAGAGAATACAAGTAAAACTAAGTATATGAAGATGGGAGACTCCAGAGAGGCAAGAAGAAGAGAGCCGTATATTAAATTAAATGGGAAAGAATATCAAAGAGTAGAAGTATTCAAATATTTGGGCTCAATAATAACTGAGGATAACAGAACATCAGTGGAAATACAAGAAAGAATTAAAGGTGGAAATAGATGCTATTACGTTCTGCAAAGCATGTTTAAATCGAGAAATGTTAGTGGGAATACTAAAATAAAAATTTACATTACAATACTAAGACCTGTGGTTATGTATGGATCGGAAGGTTGAGTTCTCAATAGAAGAGAAAAAGACTGGCTGCGAAGATGGGAAAGGAAGATCTTGGGGAAAATATACGGGCCAGTGAGAGAGGAGGAAGGTTGGAGAATAAGGACAAATGTGGAACTACAGGAACTCTTCGAACAGGCAGATATTGTGGTCAAAATTAAGCAGGAGAGGATAAGATGGGCAGGACAAGTACAGAGAATGCCAGAATCGTCTAGTGTCAAAAAGGTGTTTACGCATAGTCCGGATGGAAGAAGGAGAAGAGGAAGACCCAGGAGACGGTGGAGAGATGATGTGGAAGACGTCCTTAGGAGTCTGGGAATCAGGAACTGGAGTAGGAAGGTGGAAGATATAGATGAATGGAGGCAAGTGATAAAGGAGGCCAAGGTTCTTCAGGGACTGTAGCGCCGACCAGTAAGTAAGTTAGTAAGTAAGTAAGTAAGGGTCACATGGGGCACTTTCCATAGCAAGCGTTGTAGTTGAATTTTTGAATGAATGGGGGCAATGTCGGCTCCCTTGAGTGTATTATTATCACTCCTGTCTCTCACCAAATAAAGCACTTGCCTTGTGTTGACCACAATGCGCTGGTGATCTTCGGCAAAGCCTAAAATCAGTTTAAGAGGTAAATATCCAGTAAAGGTGCCATCGGTGTGTACCATCCAGTCATTGGTCGAGTCAGGGCACCAACCCGCCATGCAAAGTGTTTTACCTTCTTCCTCACTATAAGAGGGGTATAGTTTCATGACACTGGAAATACCCACATTTCGAGTGCTATCCACCACGATATCGTTAATGACATACTGCACCTCAGAAAACAGAAAGGTCAAACCATGGTTGGCTAACTTGGATGTGGTGAGTGTAGATCCGACCTTCAATCTGAATGACACTTTCATGCGGTAGGATGTAAATATCTTGGTTGTTGATAACAAATTGAATTTCATCATTGTTACTGAGTTCAGGTGTTTGAGCTTGATAGGAATGGAGATCAATTCTTACCACTCCTGGTTGCTCCTCGATGTGGTTCGCTACCTCTAGGATAGAATTCATCATGGGGGTTGACGTGGTAACCCAAATGCTGTAACATCTGCTTATCCTTAGATGTTAACGTGTATTCACGTGGCAAACAACTAACACCATTCCTAGACGGTGTTGGTGGTTAATACACAAACTTCATAGTGGCTTTAGCACTAACTTGTAAGTCACTGGTGTGGTAGAATCTAGATGAATGAGTTGTTGATCTCTATTGATCAGTCTTAATGTTATATTACTAATACCATCGACAGCCACAGAATGAAAAAGCACCACTGGAGGGTATTCACGAATAATATAGCCATTGGGCGATGTCACAATAAAGTCATAAAGCGAATGCGATCGTTCTTGATTGGTGTACACTTGGCTAATAATATTACATGTCACCGACACATGATGGTCCTCAATGAATTTCACTTCATGGTCTGATTCATGTCTTTTGTTGGGCTCCAACACGCGTGGTTTAAATCCTAGTAATGGACCAATGGAATCGGGGCGTGTTTTAAAGTCAATGTTGAATGTAAAGAAAATACTGCAGCGATGAGTGTTGGTATTTCCTACGAGTGCAAACTTGCGCGTTCCATCGAGAAATGACTTTAAACCATATTCATTGATCAACACCACATAAATGTGTTCATAAATATCATCTATCGTGTATCCACCAGAGTTCAGGGTGAGCACAGAATCATCATAGTAAAACTTGTTGTTCACATTTTCACGTATGTTGTATATTCGAATGTACGTTTCAAGAGAAACAAGTCCCAAACCATAAGGTCTTTCACTCAATTCGATAGCCGGGTAAATGTCTAGTCTGACTTCGGTTCCACGTCCATGCAGTGTATACATCTTACTTTCTGCCGACATACTGTTGACGTTTTTGCTTATGCTGTGTCTTATATAAAAAAATAAACACAAACGTCCACACTGTTGGCTGTTAAACGTTTGCTCACGTTTCACATTATAATATATCTTCCCGTTTCCAAAATAGGTCACTATTTCCTTGGGCGGCGGCAAATTCCCAAAACTGTCAAAGAACCATACAGTGCATCCCTCTTTGACATAACCTACATAATGCGTTCCTGGTCCTCGATGATCATCCAAATTGACAACAGCACATTCCTGTTTCCAGGGTCGTGGGGGTTGGTCTTGTGAAGAACAGCCCAAATTCATCAACATAAACGGGAGGACAGCATCAGGCTTAAGGCCTGGACAAAATAACTTCCTTAAGAGAAGATTAGACTGAAAGGATTGGGCTAAGGAAATGCGGCCTGGTTCTTTCAATACTAGACTGAACATTGAGAGTAAATACAATATTTTTATTTTTATGGTGAAACTTGCAAACACATTAATAAATAAGCCTTAATTAAAAAATTAGTTATGCTGGCCCTCCAGGGGCAATTTCAAATGTTCATTAATTTTAATTAGGTTGGCCCAGCCATGTGCTATTATTCAAAAGTTCATTCTGCTTGATGCACACACAAATTTAATATTCTTGCACTTGCTAGCAAACACCTAAAACGAAGATTATTAAGATGATAATAATAAAAAAGGCACAAACTTATCTTTAGTGGCGATGACGAGAAAGCATGCTGACGGAGACTGCCGTGGCCAACACTTGATTTTTTGGCAGTAGAATTTGAGATGTCCAGCATCAGGAAAATAACTTCGCCAGGGCGATCTTCTTCTTCTTCTTCACCAGCGCTGTACATTGTTTAACATCGTTAGGTTTGATGTTATTTCTTGAATGCCAAATAACATGGCATTTTAGAACTGCGATTTGATGCAGCTTCTTGCGGTTTGGAGTAAAATGTAGAATGCACTTTCTCAGTGCTGAAGCTCTCTGCTGTTGCGTTGCCTGGTAGTTTCAATCATAAATGCAGATTAGGCCTGAAGTTTAGAAGGCCCCGGAGAAGGGCGGAAGGCACGAATGCCTCTCGCAAGTTGAAGAAGACCGTAGAAGGTTTGAAGAAGGAATGCTGATGGAGAGCAAAACGCCGCCACTTAAATAATAACATCATAGAAACGTCTAGAAGCCTAGGCTGGCGGGCGATGATTGGCCAGGGCAAGCTGTGACGTCAGTCATACAGGAAGGCAGCAAGCAAGTCGACACCCATTTCAGTATGCGAGCGTATGCTGGAGGCGCATGACCTTAAACATGCTGAGGTAAGAGTCTTAGATATATATATATAGAGAGAGAGTAAACACTAGTAATAAACAATATAATGTTAACAGAAATGAATAAGTACATATTGCTCGTTCGGTGGTCTCAAAGCATTTAACCGACAAATGCGGCACGAAAGAAAAACGCACTATAAACATCACGAAAGTGATCATGCTCCGAGACCCCCGAAAGAAAACAATCAAAGTATCAGTTACAAAAACGTGAACAACAATGAAAGAAGATGACACTAAGCCTCAACAGGCAAGATAGCAACCATAGACATTGGTCTAGTATAGACACCCTTACTAGTGAGAACATCTACAACTCTCACATGCTTATCACGACCCAAATGGCAGTGAGTTACCCTACCAATATTCCATACGAGAGGGGGACTTGGATCTCGCAAAAGAACCATATCTCCCACTCGCACATCAGGCTGGGAAAGCCGCCACTTCTCTCTTCTGTTAAGTGAGCCGAGATACTCCAGCTTCCAACGGCGCCAAAAGGAGTTTCGCAAAGAGTCTAACTTTCTCCAGAAAATAGGCAACCTGAGATTACAGCGTCGACTCAGCAAAGGAGGCGTAGAAGCTAAAGAACAGCCTATTAAAAATGGCCAGGTGTTAACGGAAGAAGATCTTTAGGATCGTTAGACAAAGGCGTGAGCGGCCTAGAATTTACGATACCCTCAACCTGAATAATTAAGGAATTAAATTCCTCATAGGAAAGGATGGCTGAACCAAGGGTTTTCTTCAGCTGTCTCTTCGTGAGCTTTATGCAAGATTCCCAACGACCACCATGATGGGGAGCGTAAGGGGGAGTGAAATGCCATTTGAATCCCTTAGCATGAGAAAAATTAGGAAACTGTTCCTTAGCAGAAGGAGAGGTAAGTGCAGTTTTCCAAAGATCAAAAGTACTAACAAAAATGTTTGCGTTATCTGAGAAAACCTCAGAAGGAACACCCCTTCTAGAGGCAAATCTAGAAAAGGCTGCTATAAAATAAGGAGTAGAAGCACTTGTAACCAACTCAAGGTGAATGGCTCCTGTTACCATGCACACAAATAAAGAAATATAAAGTTTACCTAACAACTTTCGCTTAGATAAAGGGGAATTAACTTGATAGACATAAGGACCGGCATAATCGATACCCGTCAGGGCGAAAGGCTTACTAGGTTCGGAACGAAAATATGGCAAGTTTCCCATAATTTGCGTGATTGGCGGGGGCTTGGATTTGAAACAAGGTATACATTTCCGAATAACAGAAGAAACTTCATGAACACCGTTAATGAGCCAATATTGCTCGCGAATTAAACAAAGCAAAGTGCGGGTGCCAGCGTGCAAATTCTGATAATGAAATTTCTTTACGATGAGAGTAGTAATAGGATGTCTAGAAGGGAGAATAATGGGATGTTTTTTCTCATCTGAGTAACTAGAATTTTCTAGCCTGCCCCCCACTCTTATTAATCCATCTTGGTCCAAAAAAGGGGTGAGAGGTAACAGCCTACTAGACTTTGGTAAAGCTTTTTTGCTTAAAAGCGTCTGATACTCAAGAAAGAATACTTCTTGTTGCATAAGAAACAAGATTCTACGAGTAGCAAATTCCAATTCCATTTTAGTGAGAAAGGGTTGCGGCTTCACAGGCTCATCAAGAACAAGAAATTTCCATCGAAATAAATATACTACCACACGAATTAATTTATTAAATGAAGAGTAACGCTGAAAAAGACTAGTAGCAATAGAAGTTTGAAAAAGGGAAGCGGTAACAATGCGAGCATCAGGAACATCTTCTGCGAGCGGATTAGATGAACGAGGCCAACAAGAAAAATCCTGACTGAGCCACGCCGGACCATTCCAGTATAGTTTAAGAGAAATTAATTTCTTGGGCAAACAGCCACGTGAAATTATATCAGCGGGGTTTTCTTTCCCCGGAACATGATTCCATTGGTCAAAATGAGACAACTCTTGTATTTTAGAAACGCGATTAGCCACAAAAGTGGTCCAATGCGAAGAAGGTTTTGAAAGCCAAGCTAACACGATGGAAGAATCACTCCAAAACCATGTGGTCGAAAATTTCAAATTTAAACTGATTTTTAATTTACTGGCTAATTCCACAGCCATTACAGCAGAACATAATTCCAATCTAGGCAAAGATATGGATTTGAGTGGGACTACCTTTGATTTTGCACAAATTAAATTGGAAAATCCGGGTAAAGTATTGGAAGGGCGGCCTACTAAGTAGGCGCAGCAACCGCATGCCTTTTCAGAACTATCTGCAAATACGTGCAAATCGAAATACTGACATGAAATGTCGGAAATTAAAGTGCGAGGAAGAGAAATTTGAGAAAGATCTAACAAACTCTTGCGGTATTTCAACCACTCATCCAAAAGGGGGGAGGGTACCTTTTCATCCCAACCAATTTTCAATAACCAAAGTTTTTGCAAGAAAATTTTTGCAGTAATAACCACCGGAGCAATGTACTGCAATGGATCAAAAACTCTTGCTATTTCCGATAATAATTGCCTTTTCGTTCGAGGGTGAAACTCAGATAAGTGTACCTGATAGGAAAAGGTATCTGAAGAAGGAGACCAAAAAACACCCAAGGTTTTAATAGCTGATTCCTCAGTAGGAAGCGCAACACATTTGTCAACAGGAGTTACTTGTGAAAAGTTAGATAAAAATTCGGTTGAGTTCGAGTTCCACTTATGAAGGGTAAACCCACCACCGGAAAGAAGAGAGTTTAAATCTTCACAAACAAGAAGTGCGTCAGAGATACTAGGAAAGGAATACAGAAAATCATCTACATAAAATGCAGTTTTCAAAACTTCAGAAGCTAGAGGATGAAAAAGATGACCATCTTGTTCGGCCAACATGTGAAGAGATCGTATTGCGAGAAAAGCAGACGGCTTAAGACCGTATGTCACTGTTCTTAAACGAAATATTTTTATAGGTTTTGCATTGTCGTCTCGCCACAAAATTCTTTGCAAATCACGTTGTTCTGAATTTACTAGAATTTGCCTATACATTTGCTTGATGTCAGCAAGAACAGCAATGGGGAATAGACGAAAGTTAAGTAAAACTGAAGTAAGATCTGTCTGAGTAGCGGGTCCAGAATGCAGAGTGTCATTGAGAGAAACACCATTAGCATCTGGAGATGACCCATTAAAAACCACTCTTATCTGTTCTCGGGTGGAAGAATTTTTCCAAACCGGATGATGATTAAGATATACTATTTCTTTAGGAGAATTACTAATTTCTTCAGATTTTGGAACTACCTCCATGTGATTCGCTGATTCGTATTCTTCCATGAAGGAAGTATACTGAGTTTTTAAGAGAGCATCTTTTTTAAAGCGATTTTCAATTGCGAATAAAGCTTTGAGAGCTCTGGAATGTGATTCTGTAATAACAGGGGGGTTAAAAATGCGAGGAAGAGTAACCACGAATCTGCCTTCAGTAGTGCGAACAGTGGTTTCTACGTAGTGTGTTTCACAGATCTCATTATTGCGAGAATGAGGTGAGGTGACTTGAATATCCTCAATGTCCCAGAACTTAATTAATTCTTGATTTAAATCAGCACCAACAAAATAACAATGAGATTTTTGTTGAACCGGGTTGCGGTATATTTGCCCAGTGGCAATCCAACCAAAATCAGTTCTACGAAAGAAAACATCACGGGCAACTTTAACCTTTTCCGGATGTAAACATTGCCAAAAAATGCTGGCACTTAAAACAATTTCTACAGATGAAGCTCTGTTGAAATTCGGATCTGCAAGTTGCAAATGATGCGGAATATTCCAACCCTGGACTTGAAAAGAAGTAATGGGGGTGTCATTACCTATGGAATTTATAATTAAAAAATCTAAATTTAAATGAATGCCAAGATTATTGGAATCTTTTACATCCACTTTAGCATAACTCAGAGATTGCGATCTGGAACCATTAATTCCTGTAACTTCTATAGAAGTAGGGCATATTTGTAGACCTAACTTGCGAACTAGCGATTCACTTATAAAATTGTTAGTTGCAGCATTATCTAACAATCCCCTTACAGAAACCCATTTTCCGTGAACATTCTTCACTAGAATTTGGACAGTGGACAATAAAACTTGAGTTTTACTGAACGAAACAGAGCTTTGAGTAAAAGACTGAGCGTTATTAGGCAAAGTCTCAGAATTAGATTTAGCGGATGAACTATTGGTTGCTGATGACCGCAATCTTTCATGCCTATGCAGGAGAGTATGATGCTTTGCTTTACAGTGAAAACATAACCGTTCAGAACGACAATTGCTTATCATATGTGTCGCTGATAGACAATTAAAGCAGTGCTTGTGGGTGGTAATTAATTTGCGTCTTTCATCCACAGATAAAGATTTGAATTGAGCGCATTGGTACAAGTTATGTGGTTGTTGACACAAAACACAAGCTTGTACTTGATTGGAAGACCGAATATTGGTAGAAAAGGCATGTGACCTTAGTACTCTCTGAGTGGGGCTGATGACCTTACTATTAGAAGGAGGTTTGAAGGTGGAGCTACTCTTTTGGCTGGCTACAGCAGAGAGAATTTGGCATTTCGCCTTTAAGAATTTAATAATAGCTTCATAGGTACACAATGAATGTTGCGACAGATCTGCTTCCCAATCTTTTCAAGTTTTAGTATCTAATTTAAGAGAAATAAGATGAATCAAAAATAGATCCCAATGGTCAACTGGTTGGTCCAAATTTGCAAGCGCACGAATATGAAGTTCTGCAGCATCGATCAGATTACGAAGCGAGGCAAGATTATCAGCTTGAACAATAGGTAAATTGAATAAACCCTGTATGTGACGTTGAGTTTTTAAACGAGTGTTCCCAAACCGATCTCTGAGAAGTGCCAAAGCTACTTCATAATTTTCATTTGTCAACGTAAGCTCTTGGATGAGTTTAAGTGGGTTGCCTTGCAAGGACAAACGCAAATAATGAAAGTTCTGTATTGAAGGAAGAGAATCGTTTTCGTGAATCAATGAATTGAATAATTCAAAAAATGGTTCCCATGTAGCTTCATCTCCGGTAAATTTAGGTAATTCTATTTTCGGTAATATAACACGGGAAGGAAAAGAAGAAGATTCTGAAGGAGTTTTCTCCTGCTTTTCCTGCAATGTTAAACTTCTTAAAAGCTGCTTTGCGTCTGCAAACCCCTTATAATATAAATTTTCAACCTCACAGCGGTCACTTTGCTGGTCGGGATCCTTGGTCTCAATATTACTTTGGATCTCATCATATTTCTCAAAGGCCTGTTCATAACCTTTCAGTCTTTGAGAAATTATGTCACTATTACGTTCTTTTTCCGGGAGCTCATCTAGAAAAGTGCGAAAACGCGTTAACTTGCCTTTGACAGAAGCTCTAGCATTAATGAGTTTCTCGTCAATTGGCATTATGAAAGTTTGTTGTGTACTCACGACTATACTGTGAGCTGGTACACCTTGCTTCGGAAGAAGTTGACAGTCTGCCAGAAAAGAGAGTGCGGCTTCCCCTGCGGTGAAATACGGGCCTGCTGTTTGTCTCCCTTCTCAGTGCCAACCATACACACTCGAGCTGAAACTTTCGAAGTAGATTAGAAAACACAATTTTTAAAATATTAACACACTCAATGTTCAGTATGGCATTTAAATTTTGAATTAGTTCCAACATTAAGTAATTTGAAGATTTGGTTAAACAGAATGTTTACAAGCATCCCGGTTATAGGCACCAAAATGGTTATGTGAAGAACAGCCCAAATTCATCAACATAAACGGGAGGACAGCATCAGGCTTAAGGCCTGGACAAAATAACTTCCTTAAGAGAAGATTAGACTGAAAGGATTGGGCTAAGGAAATGCGGCCTGGTTCTTTCAATACTAGACTGAACATTGAGAGTAAATACAATATTTTTATTTTTATGGTGAAACTTGCAAACACATTAATAAATAAGCCTTAATTAAAAAATTAGTTATGCTGGCCCTCCAGGGGCAATTTCAAATGTTCATTAATTTTAATTAGGTTGGCCCAGCCATGTGCTATTATTCAAAAGTTCATTCTGCTTAATGCACACACAAATTTAATATTCTTGCACTTGCTAGCAAACACTTAAAACGAAGATTATTAAGATAATAATAAAAAAAGGCACAAACTTATCTTTAGTGGCGATGACGAGAAAGCATGCTGACGGAGACTGCCGTGGCCAACACTTGATTTTTTGGCAGTAGAATTTGAGATGTCCAGCATCAGGAAAATAACTTCGCCAGGGCGATCTTCTTCTTCTTCTTCACCAGCGCTGTATATTGTTTAACATCGTTAGGTTTGATGTTATTTCTTGAATGCCAAATAACATGGCATTTTAGAACTGCGATTTGATGCAGCTTCTTGCGGTTTGGAGTAAAATGTAGAATGCACTTTCTCAGTGCTGAAGCTCTCTGCTGTTGCGTTGCCTGGTAGTTTCAATCATAAATGCAGATTAGGCCTGAAGTTTAGAAGGCCCCGGAGAAGGGCGGAAGGCACGAATGCCTCTCGCAAGTTGAAGAAGACCGTAGAAGGTTTGAAGAAGGAATGCTGATGGAGAGCAAAACGCCGCCACTTAAATAATAACATCATAGAAACGTCTAGAAGCCTAGGCTGGCGGGCGATGATTGGCCAGGGCAAGCTGTGACGTCAGTCATACTGGAAGGCAGCAATCAAGTCGACACCCATTTCAGTATGCGAGCGTATGCTGGAGGCGCATGACCTTAAACATGCTGAGGTAAGAGTCTTAGATATATATATAGAGAGAGTAAACACTAGTAATAAACAATATAATGTTAACAGAAATGAATAAGTACATATTTCTCGTTCGGTGGTCTCAAAGCATTTAACCGACAAATGCGGCACGAAAGAAAAACGCACTATAAACATCACGAAAGTGATCAGGGGTAATTGGTTTCGCATAATCACACCTCGAGAATGAGAAAACTTTAGTTATTTAGCATAGCTTTCCACTTGTTGATGCATCAAGGCATGACTTGCTATGGCTGAGGTTAAAAATGTTTTTATTTTATTTCGAAATGTTGAAATACCAAATCCTTGTTGATAAAAGGCTGGCGTTATATTGGCATTTTTAGCAATCGCTTCCATTGTTTCATTGTGTCGCTGACTATCTTTTAGTTGTTGCTTGCCCTGCTGCGCGGCATTAATAGTTTCCGCCACCGCACTTGCACTGCCCAAAAGTGAGCCCAGATCAGCCAAACCAGCAAATAAAGTAGGTAAAAATCCCGCTCGTTTGGGGACGGGAATCACTCGCCCTCGTTTTGAACCCTGTCGCTGACATTTTGGAATAATACGTCTCTGTGCTACTCGATGGGTTTTCCTTATGGTCAACTCGTTATTTTTATTTTTTTCTCTTTTGCAAGGGCTTACCCACTAATGCCTTAAGCCCAGGCTTTGACAATGACAGGGTCTTATTTTTAGTCTTTTTGGTCTTTCTCGCTACATATCTTTGTTTCACCATGATGATGACCAACAACCTTTCACAAGAAATTTTAAGTCACAACTAACGTCAGGTTGTTATTTCATAGCTGTATATTCCAATTCCACATAAAGTGGGAAATCGTTTATGTTTTTTCCAGCTTGATTTTCATCCCATGTCAACATGAGATGAAAGGATAATTCATCCCCTGCATTGACCATTTCATGGTTATGGACCAACATCCTATGACCATTTATATCTATTTGTAAATGGTTCTCATCAGGCATCGCATATTTCATGTGAATGGTTCCATCATAGTGCAATCGATAGTGGCTTAAACCCGAAGCAAGCACATAGGTAAAGTGCTGGTCATGGACTAGCGGTAACTGGTTTCTGTCATTCAAGGTTTTTTAATTTGTCAGATACACTAAAATAACCTATGGGATAAATGTATAAAGCCTTTTCATTTCATAGGTCACGTAACGCTTGGTACAGACATCGTCATCGTCTTGCGGGTCTTCCACGTGATCAATGCGTTGATGATTAGCGGTATAAACCATTCACCGTAAGCTTAGGCACTTTGTCATAAAACTCATACACTTACTAGCAAAGGGCACCTCAGTCTCATGTTTTATATCGCCGCCATCTTGACGAAAACATAATGGCGGCCACCCAAATGTTCAAAGCTTAAATCAAATTACGACCATCCAATTAATCTGATCTCTACCAAATTTTGTAACAGTATACCTTTTTGTATGAAGACTCGTTTGACAAAATTACGAGGTCATCAGCCAAATAGTTTGTAGATAGAGGCCATGTATGTGTGCAAATCGATTCGTCATATCAATTCAAACACGGTGAAACCGAATTGAATGAAATATTGTACAGATGTAGCACTAGCAATGGGCACCTCAGATTCATGTTAAATATCCGTATAGCACGTTGTATTTCAGCAAGCTACTACAACCAACATTCAATTATACTCCTTGAAAAGGACAAAGAGTTATAACAATACCCATGCATTTAGGAGAAAGTAGTCTGTATGTTCTTTACTGAACATCTTGTTATATATTAGTATGATAACATAGACTAACATCGCTCAGCGTTGACCGTGTTTTATAAGATATATTTAGGTTTTACTCGCTAACCGTTGGAGATACACGAAAAGTGATAAGGACCTTTCGGATAGAAAATTAAATTTTAAAGCTCGCAGTGCCATAAAAATTTGCTATCTCTTAGCGTTCTCTTTTTATTTGAAGTGGAAATATGAAAATGGTCGCCATTTTTAAATAGTGCAAAATATCGAAATTAAAAGTAGCCCATATGTAAGCCTGGTAAATCAGCTACATCCATGCAACATTTAATTTAAATCGGACCAGTGGTTCTTGCGTTATTGAGTAACAGAGAGACAGACAGACAGAGACACACCATCTCATTTTTAGCCTATTTTCAATTTTGAAAAAATAGGCATATGAGATCACCTTTTGTCCGTGTGTGTGCGTGTGTGTGTGTGTGCGTGTGTGTGTGTGTGAGGTGTGTGTGTGTGCCCGCCCCTAATAAATTCTAAACGGCTGGAGCGATTTCAATGAAACTCGGTAAGTTCATAGCGCTGTTCCTGGCGACCCCGACTGTGCCCTTCAAATTTTGTTACGTCTCACCAATACAACATGGCGGCTGTGCGGAATATTCCACCAGCATTCAATATCTCCGAACCTATTCCCGATATCACCCTGGATTCTTTTACAGTGATAAAGGGAACTACTAGAAGTTCACCTATGTGACTCTTGAAAAACTGGTAACTACAAAACAAGCATGGCGGCCACGCGAATTCGCGACTTTTAAATAGATGTCTCTCGCGATTTGACCAACCAAACGCAATAAAACTTGGTACAGTATATGTTTATACACATTGTAATGCACCGGCATCTAACTTCGTTCAATTGTTTACATAACCACATGATGGCGGCTGTGCGAAACATTTCACCGGCATTCTATATCTCTGATACTATTAGCGGTATCACCCTGAAATTTTGTACGGAGATAAAGGGCACTACTGGAAGTTCATCTATAAGACTTTCAAAAACCGGTTAACTACAAAACGAACATGGCGGCCAAGCGAATTTGAAAATTTTAAATAGACCTTTCTCGCGATTTAATGTTCCAAACGCAATGAAATCTGGTACAGGAAATGTTTATACACATTGTAATCCACTGGTATCAAATTTAGTTCAATTGTTTACATAACCTCAAAATGGCGGCTGTGCTAATTTTAAAATTAAGTTTTTATTTATTGTGTCGTAATCAGGCGATCGAAGTGAAAGTTGGAATAATGAACCTACGCAATAATTTTCCTTTAATGGTACATGGCTCTATGGCCTATACATTTAACAATCCAACATGGTGACCATCCGAAATAATTAGATGGCTCTGAATATCTACGAATCTATTATAGCAATCAAACTGAATTTATTTATGTTCATAGGGGCTATGAACTTAAATTCACCAATAGGACTTTTAACCTGGTGATCACAAATCCAACATGGCGGCCACGCGAAGTATAAATATTCACATGGACGTTTCTCGCAATTTAAACATCCTAGTGCAGTGAAACTTGGTACAATGAATCCTCATACGAATTTTAATCCACTGACATCTAATTTATTTCAATTATTTCCATAACCACAAGATGGCAGCTGGTGAAATTTTAAAATCTCCTCGTTATTTCTTGTGTCCTAATCATGCGATTGAAGTTTGAATGCTACACGTACACAATAATCTTCATGTAACAGTACATAACTCTAGGACCTACATATATAAAATCCAACATGGCGACCATCCGAAATATTTTGTCGGTTCTCAATATGTACGAATCTATTACAGTAATCAAACTGAAATTTTGTATGTTGATAGTGGCAATTAACATAAGCAGAATATATGAAAATAGGCTGTATTGTTCTTCACGGAACTACTTGTTATATATAAGTATGATGACATAGACTAACATCGCTCGGCGTTGACCGTGTTTTATAAGACATAGGCCTGTTTAGGTTTTACTCGCTAACCGTTGGAGATACACGAAAAGTGATAAGGACTTGTCGGATAGAAAATTAAATTTTAAAGCTCGCAGTGCCATCAAAGGTTTGCTATTTCTTAGCGTTCTCTTAATATTTTAAATGGAAATATGAAAATAGTCGCCATTTTAAATAGTGCAAAATATCGAAATTAAAAGTAGCCTATATGTAAGCATGGTAAATCAGCTACATCCATGCAAAATGTCATTTATATAGGACCAGTGGTTCTGGCGTTATTGAGTAACACACAGACAGACAGACAGACAGAAACACACCATCTCATTTTTAGCCTACTTTCGATTTTTGAAAAAAATGAAAGTAGACTTATGAGATCACTACAGGGCCAAAACTTGCGTGTCTGTCTGTGTGTGTGTATGTGTGTGTGTGAGTCTCTGTGTGTGTGTGAGTGTGTGTACTCTGAATGTCTGTCCCCCCCTATCAATTCGAACACGGTGAAATCGAATTGAACGAAATTTGGTACTGCGCCCGAAGAAACCCATCAGTACTTATATCCAATGCCCGAAAAAGGATTGCAGACATGTAAGTTACCCAGCTCACAAGCTTATCATGCCTACTAAGTAAAATTGGGAATTCCAGGAACATACAGGATAGATATTATTCGTAAAGAAAATAGTACTACTAGACAAGGTACAAATTTCTACTATTATTTACATTTAGAGCAACCGAGAAACTCCGATCTCGAGGGGTGATAAGGTCTAATCTATAGTGAGCGCCTGTATCTATACCTCGTAGTACTATTTTCGACGATGACGACAATGAAAACGGTATCAGCATAGATAAAATTTGACTAAGTTGCTAAAAAGCACTAGCCGTTTATTAAGCTAATAAAACAAATAACAACTGACTTCCTCCCTTAATACTGTGTCTCCCTGACACTTCAACAAACGTTGCTCACGTCCGTAGGTACTACCTTAAATTGCCCTACACGTGACCCCTGGGTGGTGCTAAACGAGCAACAGCGTTAAAGGTGACTTACAATATGCCCAGAAACATATCAAGTAACGGTTCTTTTCAGGACCATCAAACTATAGATGAGAAACACCTAGTCCGTACTATGCAACTTAATATTGAAGGCATAAGTTCTGCCAAATGTGAGTATCTACAGAAACAACTGAATGACCTTAACATTGATGTTGTTAACATTCAAGAAATCCATACCAAAGACGAACAGGATCTCCAGCGCAGAGGACGAATACCCGGTTACACACTGGTCAAAGCTATCCACCATCCACAATATGGAATAGCTACTTATGTGAAGTCAAGTTTAAACGGAGTGCAAGTAATTGATTCAACAGAAGTTGACTACATCTATACAATAGCAATTCAGATAAATGATTTAAAAATTGTCAATCTGTACAAGCCTCCGTGTGTGAATTGGGCTCCTACAGTACTGCCAGCTTTTGACCACCCTTGTATATACACTGGAGACTTCAACAGCCATCACACAAACTGGCGGTATGACACCGTGGATGTGAATGGGGAGAAACTAGTTCAGTGGGCAGAAACTACAAATATGCACCTGGTCTTTGATGTAAAAGACAAGGGAACCTTCCACTCTGCACGCTGGGATAAGGATTACAACCCAGACTTGACATTCGTGTCTAAAGATCAGTTAGACCAACCACTCAACACCACTCGTACTGTTCTGTCCAACTTCCCAAACAGTCAACATCGACCTGTTATGGTGGAAATTGGTTTGAAAATTCCCCTTGTAAACTCAATGCCCTTACCCAGATGGAACTTTCGACGAGCTAATTGGGATGGATTCTCAAAAGACCTTGACTCCAGCTTAGTTGCGGAGAATCTACAGCCGACAGCAAACAACTACGATGAATTTGTGAAACTAGTTATCAAAGCTGCTAAGTCAAACATTCCTAGGGGTTACAGAAAGCAATATGTGCCTGGCTGGAATGAAGAAAGTGAGGCATTATACCAAGAATACCAAAGTTCTGGAAATCAAACAGTGGGTTCACAGCTACTCCACTCTTTAAACAAGAATAGACGAGAGAAATGGGAAGCAACACTCGAAGAAATGAACTTTGCAAAGTCAAGTAGGAAAGCCTGGCGAGTCTTGAATGGGCTAACTGGCAAGCAACACCCCAAAAAGCCGCATACTAAACTGAGTCCTGACATTATTGCCAACAGGATCGTAGACCTCTCAAGGGCAAAGAGAGACAAGAATCATACCAGAGTGGTAAAATGTAACCTCTCTAACCTCAAGCACAGTGCCCCAAGAAACGAACCGCTTTCCAATCCCTTCTCCACAGCGGAAGTAGAAAGTGCAATCAAACAACTGAAAATCGGCAAGGCTGCTGGTCCCGACAACATCTATAACGAGTTCATTAAGAACATGGGTCCGTATTGTATATGCTGGCTCACTTCTCTCTTCACTTACATTCTCAAAGAGAACAGACTGCCCAGACAATTCAAACTGTCAAATGTTATAGCCATTCTCAAACCTGGCAAACCTGAAGACAGCCCCGAAAGCTATCGTCCAATAGCACTGCTCAGTTTCATATTAAAACTTTTTGAACGAATCCTTCTAACCAGAATAGCACCGCTCATTGAGGCTGTTATCCCTCCTGAACAAGCTGGCTTCAGACACGGACGCAGCTGCACTGATCAAGTTCTTGCCCTAACTACACACATTGAAGCAGGTTTTCAAGGTAAACGGAAATCAACAGCTGTTTTCATCGACTTGACAGCTGCGTATGATACTGTTTGGCGACAAGGACTGATCTACAAACTATTGCAAGTTGTACCAAGCCGAGAAATTGTGGATCTAATATCTAGCATGCTTAGTGAAAGGCAATTTGAAGTGTTCCTAGGAAACACTAAAAGCCGCAAACGAAAACTAAATAACGGCCTACCACAGGGATCTGTTTTAGCCCCACTGCTATTCAATTTGTACATCCATGATTTACCAACTACAACATCAAGTAAGTTCATCTATGCTGATGATATCGCGCTGGTAGCTCAGAGCAATAACTTTGAAGATGGCGAACAAATCATTACGGAGGACCTGGAGAAGATGTCAACTTTCTTTAAAACCTGGAGATTGATCCCAAGCACAACAAAAACTGAAGTCTCTTGTTTCCATCTAGCGAATCGTGTCGCAAACTACAAACCTAGAGTCCTGTTCAATGGACAAGAGCTGAGGTACAATCCTTTCCCAAAATATCTCGGAGTCACTTTAGATAGAACCCTGAGCTACAAAGAGCACATCACCAAGCTCTCTCACAAAGTCGCCGCAAGAAACAACATACTGCATAAGCTCAGTGGTACCTCCTGGGGAGCCTCTGCTGACTGTCTACGTTTAACTGGCATCAGTCTTGTTTACTCAGCTGCTGAGTACTGTGCGCCTGTCTGGTTGGAAAGCGTACATGTGAAGAAGATAGACACGAAACTGAACGATACAATGCGTTGCATTACTGGTACCATCAAATCAACTCCATGTCACTGGTTACCCGTGCTGAGCCACATCCCTCCACCTCACTTAAGGCGGAAGCAAGCTCTACTGAGGGAGGCTAAGAAAATCTTTGCATCACCCTCTTTGCCACTGCATCAGGAATTCTGCCATCCGTCACAACAACGATTGCAATCCAGAAGACCGGCAAGTGTCACTGCAAGGCAACTCATCGCGGATGGATTTGACATAAAGGAAAGCTGGAAGCATGAGTGGTCAACAAAAACATTGGGAACAAGTGTCCACCATCTTGATCCCACAAAGAAGCCAAATGGTTTTGACCTACCAAGGAACCTCTGGTGCCGTATCAACAGGTTGAGGACGGGACATGGGTGTTGTAATTATTTCAGGTACAAGTGGGGCTGGATCAGTTCACCAATGTGTGAATGTAACTTAGAAGAACAGACGATTGAACACCTGGTCCTACGCTGTCCTCTTCATTCATACCCTGGAATTCCTGACGACTTGTTTGATCTCACACCTAGTCTAACCGAATGGTTGAAAAGGAAGGACTTTAAAGTTTAATTTTGTCTTATTGGTATTCTGTATTGTATCACCATACGATTAAATAAATAAATACTTCAACAAAAATAATTGCAAAGATAAATTTGCACGTGGCATTACTGTCGTAAGAAAATGTGAAACGGCGTGACATTAAATATTGTCCTATTTTATACAGGTCCGCTTCAACTATGAACCGTAGTTCCATATCTACTCAAATGATTTATGAACTATGTGCATATATACATCTTTTTATGAAATTCAAATTTCACACTCCATAACGTCGAAGATTAAATTTTCTTCCTCCCTTAAGTCTTTCATCACTTCATTTCTCTTAAACATCAAATTCAAATTCAAACAAACATACACCGCAACTATCGTGTTGAAAGTAATAAATACTCGTCATAATCAATTGAACATAAGTGACAAACGTTTAAGTTAAGCACTGTTCCTTTTTACCTTTATCTATATATCATGAAATTCTGAAAATAAGTGCTGAAATTCTTTACTGAGTTAACAATCTTCTGATAAACGTGAATACTGTAAGTGCACGGCATTAACCTTCGTTCCACACTTCTCCTCCATAATTATACAACAATTACTTTCTCTCTTAAACACCCTGTACAGAATCTTCCTTTACTACACTCTCATAACTTCACAATTATTACATTCAATACTCGAAAAACTTAAGAGACTCCCCTGCGTCCCTTCGTAAACTTACGTAACTCCTTTACGTTCATAACTCCTTAATCTGCACGGTAATTCAACTATAAACTTCTACTTCAATACATATACTTCCTTTACTTAACATTTCTCCTCTATAATTGATACAACATCGCCTCGTGCTAATATTTCATTTCTGTAATAAATCTCTGTACTTTCACCTTTCTAATCACCCTGTGTTTTAATTTCGTTAACTTTCCTCTTCACGTGTTTAAATTCAGCTTTACATTTTATTACAACTTTTCAAAAAATATCAGTAAATATTCATATTCTTAACAAAAGATATAAGTTTGACTTCATTCCATTAATATTTGTTTAACAATCTCATTTATGTTTTTTAACGCTCTAAATCTCATTAGACCTATGTTTTTAAGGTTTTCGTAATACTTTCGTTCATAATAAATTTCTGACACTCGAATCAACATCATGAGTTGTCGAAATATTCTTTACACTTCGTGACGTTACTTCTTAAGTATACTGTACTTAAATTTGCTCCAATACATTTCATTTTACTTCATTTACAATCTTACTCCTTCTTTACTTTGTTCAACGTTCTATTCCTTTTAAATAGTTTACTCTACATTCCTTTTCAATTTTAACGCTCTAAATCTCTTTAATGCAATTCCTTTCAATAATTCCTTTATATTCCTTTTTTTAACGCTCTGAATTTCATTTAATACAATTGGTTCTAATTTACACTGAACAATTCCTTTCAATATTCCTCTCAATTCCTTTATATTCCTCTCAATTCCTTTATATTCCATCGCTGCGATAAAACAGATTTAATTAAATTAAATCTAACGCAAGTGTGAAAATATTTACACGATTTTACTTTACTATAACCTTCGTGTTAATAGCATCATCATCATGCCAAAATTTCGTCCAAGTGACTGAAATTTTCCAAGAAATACGGCAAATAATTCCGTAGAAAAATATGAAAATCACAATAACAAGATCTACACAAATGTAATTACTTTGACAAAATTATACGTTTCAAATAATGCAGTTAAGAAAAATGCTGTTGAAAATACTGCAAAAATGTTGTTGAAAATTATGCGGTTTAAAATATACGGTTGAATTATGCGGTTGGTCAATTGGATAATCTCAAAGCTAAACTACCATTCTACATTATAAAAGACAATTTTCTCACTACCTTGTGTTGACTTCTGAACTGCTGAAAATACTTGCATCGCTCCTTCCAGACCAAACTTGACGTGTTCATAGCAATGTCCACAGCTATGAAGACTGGTTCTGTGACAACACCAGCTGGGCTCGCGGTGACTGACCTCGCCGAGAACAGCTCTGCCAACTCCCGTCTCTCCTTCGCTCCAAGTAGGCCGGCTTCGATTCTCCATCTCTTCAGGATAGACATCATGGTTTCTTCAGAATAGACATCGGTTTTCTTCAGAATAGACATCGGTTTTCTTCAGAATAGACATCACGGTGTAATACTGTCGTTTATGCAAGCTTTTCGTCTCTCAAGATGTGTTAAAACTCTCGTAGAAAAATATGAGTTTTGCTCGGTGATGTTGCGCTTTGCGTAGATGTTTGTAGCGTCCTTCATGCTAGTGAATCTGGAATTCAACTGACATTCTTGTAGTCTTCAACTTCCCCATGCTTAACTTAGCACATGTCAAAATTCATATTCTTGACAATATACTTGAGACCTCCCCGTTGCTGCCTTATAACTTGCATTTTAAATACAACGTTGAAATAAGCTTTTACACGTAGAAATGTTGAGTAGCTTCTTGTCGAAAATGTTTCTAGTTATGTGGAATACTTTGTATAAGCACTGCTATATATAGTTGTAGCTTGCTCCCAAGTTACTGAAATTTCACTCTTCCTTTCTTCCAACCTTTGTGAACTGTAGCACTATTATAAATATACTCGTTTATGCTCGAGGTCTTCTCTCGTTCAAATCTCAATTGGAAAGAACTCTCTCGTCCTGCTCTCCGCTTTCCTCAAATTCTCGACTCACTTCCTCTCCTCCCGTGGTGTGACGTAACTCTTACCACCTCTCCTGACTTCCGTCCGCAGTTCGACCTTCGCCTCTTCCCCTCTCTCATGACGTAACTCTCGCTTCAAGTGGCGTGATCTATCTCGTAAAGTGAACCTCCTACTTTCGTATAATGGAATATATGTCCATCTTTAAATCATTCCTACTTCCTTGCTTTTTATAAATGCATAAGATCTATAGTATTTCATTCATTTCCATACAGTTTTTTCCCTATTACTCAAATTTTTAATAAATAAAATTTTTTATCCACTAATTTATTTTCTGGGGTCTTGGTTCATCTCCCGATCAGTTCTTGAGTAATGACCTTCAATAAATTCTGGTGCAGTACGGAGGTAGAACAAGCAAAGGGCACCTCAGTGTCATGTTTTATATCGCCGCCATCTTTACCAAAACTGAATGGCGGCCACTCAAACGTTCAAAACGTAAAATCAAATAGGGACTAACCAAATTATCCGATCTCTACCAAATTTGGTAATAACATACCTTCATATAGGACGCGTCTTCTGACCAAACTACAAGGTCATCCGCCGTACCATTTCAGGATGGCGGCCGTGCGAATTATGCAAAACTTTATAATCCATATCATGGGACCCACCAGTTCCGATTATCGAGCCGAGAATCGATTTAACTGTTCTAAAGGAAGAGGCACGTTCGAAATTAAAAGTTTATTTTGTAATACTATAGTGCAGAAGTGATTTTAAAAGGCTGAGCCGTCTCGGTAAGAAGACAAGATGGCAGCGGATATCTTGTGCCTGATTATATTTCACTAATTTGAGTATTGCATGCAATATAGCGTACTGATACAAAATAAATAAACTTTGTATTAAATGCTTTATATATAAATAATATACTCCACTGATGAAATCGTTAGGTCTAAATCATAATTTGCTAACAAGTTCTATGTAAGTCATTTTATATAGACCAATGATCGTTGGCACAAATGGCTCCGTGGTAAAGCGTTGGTCTATCATTCATATGCCTATGGTTCAAACCCCATCAGATTTAGGTTTTTTCTTGAAATTTTACATATTTGTTGCTTTGTAATGACTCAGACGTTTTAAAATTAAGCGTTATATTGTGCATATTAAAGTGCAAAACATATATTTAATTAAAACATAATTCGCCAGCAGATTTGTTCGAGACATCTAGCAGCCAAAAAGGTAACTGCACGCCGGCCTACTTATTAACTTCCAGATTTTATTGAAAAGTTTCTTCTTATGGCCGCTAGAATGCACTCGCCTAGTTAGGATTATATTGTTCGATACTTCTCCACTAGATTTCACGACTGGTCTACATGGGACTCCATTGATAGTATACCATTGGCATTCTATGCGCATCGAATTTGAAGAATGACAAGATGATACTATGATACATTTTTACTTCTAATTTTAAAGGGTTTGTAACAGCCTATTGTGCGTTATTTGAAAATGTTATTTGAAGTAAAGAACAAAACGATTTCACATAGTAACTGAATTCTAGCCGCTGGTGCTAGTTCAGGTTATTAATAATTTTATTTCAGGCAAATAGCAATCGAAAATATCCACATAGTTTGTATACACACGTCTCTGTAGGGTCATGGAAAGATTTGTTAATTCAATTAGGGTTGTGAAAGCAATGCACAACCAGACGTGTAAAGACATTTTTTTTTCATATTCATTCATTTATTTGCAATGGGGGGTGTGTCCCCCGGTGGCAAATTGTATATACATAACAAATAAATAATTATACATAACAATTCAATAACAATTATACAACAATTAAACTGGAGTATTTACACAAATAGTCAGTCTTTTCTTAAACACACCTATATGTTTGGGAAAAGGCTCTAAGACTGCGGCAGGTAGAGAGTTCCAGTTATCAAAGGCACGGTTTAGAAAAGAATATTTACCATAATTTGTTCGCTGTGGTCGGGCCTTAACTTTGAAAGGGTGATCGCTCCTACCCATGTAAGTGGGCTTTCCCAATCGTTTGCTAAGCTCACCCCATGCAGGTTGATTTGTATACGTGTTGTACATAGCGCAGAGTCTAGATTTCATCCTCCTAGCCTCCAGTGATTCCCACCCAAGTTTCTTTAACATACGGCTCACACTGCTCCTTGGATAAAGTCACTGAGCACAAATCTAGCGGCCTTTCTTTGTACCATTTCCAACTCATTGATGAGCCCTACTTGAGATTGAACCCGCTGAGCTATGGTTCATGTGATATTTTTTTATGACAGAGCATTTATGATGGGATGTTGTACTTTTGAACACACCCAGGAAGCCACGTGGAGCTGAGAGATCACGCGATACTTTTTGAAGTAGCGGTGAATCGCACTTTTGACTTTGGTGAAAACTGCTAATTATTTATCTGAGGTCATATTAATTAATTTTTATCTTTCCACGAGACTCAGAATATTCCATTTCGTCATGCTGCATTATTAAAACATTTTGGAGAATGTTTATTTTTACTTTAGGTAAGGTAATACCCTTGCAGATACGCAAAAAGGAACGTAAGTAGTCGCTCAACGATTTCGTTTTGACGACCTACTTTCTAGAGACACCCAGTACCTTGCACTGCGTCTGGAGAATCCGCCTTGTGTAGGCGTGGAATTGCTTTTGTCCTACGAGACGTAGAAGAATATCCGCTGTTGAGCGTTGAAAGTGATTATAAGGTGCCATCGAGCCCGCTAATACTATTATTCACTGTTGTTGAAGCCCAGTGAACTAAAGAAGAAGTTTGGGAGATAATAATTGGCAAGTATAGTGTATTGCACAACATTGCTGTAACACCACATTTTACCCACGCGTTTGTGGAGGGCAGATACCTAGTGGAAATATACAGGTAATAGTGTTACAATTATCCTGAATGAGTGTGATTATAATTGTATGAGATATTTAAATTGCCAAAGTGAAAATTTCATTTTAAAAACGACGTATAATTCACGGATATTGCGTGATACAAAAGTAGCGTCACTAGCACGTGCAGAATTATAAAACAGTGTTAGCTCACATGCTAATCCACATCTACGAGATTAAGGCTGTGTCGTATTTTACAATTGAAGCCTATAACATTCACGACGAACATTATAATTTTGAAAGTGAGAGGATGAATTCTTTCGCAACTTATTTCACTACCCACGTGATTGGACTTTTCTTCACCATGGTTGAAGCAGTCACCATGGGCTAATACCATCCCGGTATGAGGGTGACGTTTCTACGGGAACCAGCATGATGGTGGAACCTTCAGGACAATGAACGAGAAGGAAGGAGCCAAAAATGCCATTTCCAGGCATATCCACGAAGTTGTCGACAGGGACAAATCGAACCCTGGTCTTTGGAGGAGTCCAGATGGGAATCCTGATGAGGAGGATACCGTTCCAGAGAGCCAGAGAGGATTTTGTACAACCCTTGTTGTGGAATAGAGGGCTGAGTGAGAGCTCCTCCATTTCGTGAGTTTTTGTCACACCCCTTCCTTGTTCTAGTTTCTGGTGGTATAGTAGATTTAATGTAGTTTGTGAACCAACCACACTCAGTGTCAGCCATTTTTCTAGGTAGGGATGTAACTAGATTAGTTAGATGTCATTTATTTCAGTTTAGAGTGAGACACCCTTGGGTCAGACATTTTGGTCAGCCCTGGTGCAGCTTGATGAACGTCGTAGAACGTCAATGCCTACCTTTTGCTGAACCTGATCGTAGTCATTTTGAGGCTATTTTGTTCAACCCTACTTGGGGTAATTTTCAAGTCTTTGCTGACTTTAGTTATGGCAATCAGATGCCATGGTTATTAATTAACTGCATTCTTTGCAGCCATCCTTTGTTATACCCCTGACTGTCGTTAGAACGGTCGTATCATTTAGGTAGTCGACTGTAACTACCAGTTTTGTAAATGCATTATATTTCATTTGGAATAAGCTCAGATAGCTATTCTTGGTCAAGTTTCAACCTAACAACTAGAAGGAATGTTTCGTTGCCTAGCATCGAACCCAGTTCCCAACGTATCATTAAGCAGATCTAGTGTGTGAATCTACGCCACAATTATCATTTTTGCTTGTGTCATGTAAGACACGTTTTTATTTGATGTACTAGCAACTATTGAATTGTATTTTTAAAGCAAAGAGCTCCAGTTATAGTAAGATTACTTTCATTTAGACTTCTTTGGTAGAAAGACGGAATTAAATTATTATATTCAGATTTATTAAGTGTATTTTATACACGGACTCTTTAGAGATCCGTAACCTATGGTAAAGTTTTTTATGAACTGGCCAGGTGTAGTTTTATATTGATTAAATCGCCGGCCTTGAATAATGTGTGCTTTGTGTCGACCAACACAGGAATGTGGTAACCTGTTGGTGACATAAACTGGTTATCTAACCCAGTGCCCTGTAAGCACGCCTGCTTTATTGTGAGACAAAACTACTATTGACAAGGACAGAGTACGATTTGTATTCGCTCTTCCTTTCATAGCTATTTTGCTTATGGAAATTAGTTTCCACTCTTGTATTTGATCACATGTTTTATGGATCGCTTTTTGTTAGTTATACGCTCTGTTGCGTGTACTGTCGTTTGACAGGTACAGTTATGTCAGGTTTTCTATAGTATGGTGAAGGCTACCCTGTTATAGCAGGATGTTATTGTATGAAGGTATTTTGAGTATGCCTTGTCCGGGACTGTTCCCGTTGACTAGATGTTATTGGAAGGTAACTGTTGTGTACAGACCTATCCCAGAGTTATTGAACGCGAGCTTAGCGCAGCTGGTAACCCGTGTTATTGTGTGTCCGAGTTGTTGTACTCGTTGATTATATTCCGACTGTTAAGTCGAGGCTTTTTGGTGGAGAAGGATGTCAGTGGAGACACTCCGTGCCCAGGCTATTGTCAATGTTATTCGCCATAAACCTACGATAAACCTATAAACCAACATCTTAATAATAAGACGCATAATTGTTGTAAAACAAGGCTAACTAACGATTCTTTCTATCTAACTTTGTTCTTTGCATTCTGGAACTGTTGACATAGCCGTGCAATTGAAGATAATTTCCTTGTGAGGAAATGACTAGGACAGTTGACATTTTTGTAGCGACCTGAAGCATGCGCGAACCTAGAGTTCGTAGCTTGTGGAGCTCAGGCCATGCGATGTCAGACGTGGTCTCAACTGCGCATTCGTCACCGTAACTATACACATTAGATGACTATGGTTTACAAAGAGTAAACCAAGGTGCAGGCAGGAATTATTAATAAAACTACTGTGTCTATTTCATTATTTATTTATGATGTCAAGTGTATAAATCCTACATGTTACCTTATTGTGTGCTGTTAGCACATAGTTATTAAGCATAATTAAATTGTTTGTTTTTCATGGCTGTACACTTAGCTTTTGGATGTAACTGTTTTCTTTTACGGACGTCATCGCCGTAAATTTTGTTAATTGATAGGACTTAGCTAGATGAATTAACGTTAAATGTAAATGTAGAAATGGTACCATCCTAACTTAGATTTGTTTTGCTACCCTGTTAAATGTAAATTCAGATATTAGCTTAACCTTGTAACTTGAACTAGGGACTTGCGTTGTACCATATTCCTAGCGTTGCTGTTACTGCTTTATTATTGTGAGTTAGATCTTTCGCGAGGGTTTTCCGTGACTTCTCAGGTAGGGACCTGCTATTTATTTTTGTTTATTTATTAGTTTGCGGACTAGCCGATTATAACCCTCCGAACTAGGCTAGGGGCTTGTGAATTTTAATAAATTTTCACGGTGTTTTACATAAGTCTGGATGTTTATTTTCTCAGTCTAGTTTTAAGGTGAACCTTTCCTTAGGCGGTCTATGACCATCGTCACCATGTACCACGATCCCTGTGGACTACGGACTCTCGTGCCGCTTTAGCCTTTATGGAAGGTCACCTGCTCCTCTCGGTAATTTTATTCGACTTATGGGACGTTAGGAAAGTCATCGTGGTTGTTGACTCGACTAAACGGTCACAATATGGATCCCAAACCGCCGAGGCATATTCCAGAATAGGTCTGACAAGTGACAAATAGCCTAACTCTTTAGCAGAGGTACTACTTCCTTTTAATACCCTCATTACAAAATGCAGGGATTTGTAAGCTTTTGAAACTACACATCCTACATGACTACTCCATTTCATATCATTCCTTACGTGAACGCCCAAATATTTGCAAGAATCTTCTTCTACAAGTATTTCCGAGCCAATGTTATATTGAAAATCCTGCCTTCGCACTTTCCCTATTTTTAAGAGACTACATTTTCTTGTGTTTATTTTCATTTTATTTACAATCGCCCATTTATAGACCAGGTTCAGGTCCTCTTGAAGCACTGCATTGTCTTGTGAGTCATGTATCTTTCGATATATTACACAATCATCCGCAAATAATCGACAGTCACTTCGAATCCCATTTGGTAAGTCATTTATAAACGCCAAAAATAACAAAGTTCCGAATACGCTGCCCTGAGGGATACCCGACGTTACGGTAATTTCATCCGAGAATATGCCTTCGACTTTCACTTTCTGGGAACGACCCGTCAAAAACTCTTGGATCCATAAAATTACTCTTCTATCAATCTTCGTCGAAGCTAATTTATGGAGTAGCATGTCATGCGGAACGACATCAAATTCCTTCGCAAAATCTATAACCACGGCGTCGACTGAAACTCCATGGTCTAACGATTCGCTAATGTCTTGAAAAAGTGATAGCATCTGACTCTCTCATGAGTAACCTTTCCGAAATCCATGTTGCCTATCATTAAACCATGATAATGTTTCCCACTGTTCCCTCAAGTAGTCGCAAATGAGATGCTCCATCTGTTTACAAACGACGGACGTAAGGCTAACCGGCCTGTAGTTGCCCAATTCAAGTCTGCTCCCTCCCTTAAATATTGGGACTATCGTAGCTCTTTTCCAGTCATCTGGGATTTGCGCATTGTTTATGGACACATTAAACACCACCTCCAAGTATCGTGCCACGGCCCTACCTCCTAGTTTAAGTACTTCACTAACAATATTATCAGGACCCTTTGATACATTGAAACGTAGTTTTTGTATTAGCTTTACAATTGCTGACTGGTTTATTTGGAACAGGGGAGCCCCTGATTCGTCGTTAAAGTCCAACACACAACTATTGGATTTATTGAACACACTACCGTAAAAGACATTTAATTCATTAGCAATGGCCTGTTTCTCAGTAATTAATTTACCGTCACCGGACATTATCATCGACAAATTATTTGAATTTCCCTTTCTTCTCCTAACATAACTGTAAATTTTTTTACACCCATCACCTCCCGAACCAAGTAAACCTTGCATCTAACTGTCATGAGCAGCCCTCTTTTTAGCCTATTTTCAATTTTGAAAAAATAGGCTTATGAGATCACCTTTTGTCCGTGTGTGTGTGCGCGTGTGTGTGTGTGTGTGTGAGGTGTGTGTGTGTGTGTCCCCTAATAAATTCTAAATGGCTGGAGCGATTTCAATGAAACTCGGTAAGTTCATAGCACTATTCCGGGCGACTCCGACCGAGCCCTTCAACTTTCGTTACGTCTCACCAATCCAACATGGCGGCTGTGCGAAATATTACACCAGCATTCAATATCTCGGAAACTATTACCGATATCACCCTGGATTTATTTACGGTGATAAAGGGAACGACTAGAAGTTCACCTATGTGACTTTTGAAAAACTGGTAACTACAAAACCAACATGGCGGCCAATCGAATTTGCGACGATTAAATAGACGTTTCTCGCGATTTAACCAACCAAACGCAATAAAACTTGGTACAGTATATGTTTATACGCATTGTAATGCACTGACATCTAACTTCGTTCAATTATTTTCATAACCACAAGATGGCGGCTGTGCGAAATATTTCACCGGCATTCTATATCTCTGAAACTATTAGCGGTATCACCCTGAAATTTTGTACAGAGATAAAGGGCACTACTGAAAGTTCATCTATAAGATTTACTAAAACCGGTTAACTACAAAACGAACATGGCGGTCAAGCGAATTTGAAAATTTAAATAGATCTTTCTCGCGATTTATTGTTCCAAACGCAATGAAACTTGGTACAAGAAATGTTTATACTCATTGTATAACTCTGGTATCTAATTTATTTCAATTGTTTACATAACCTCAAGATGGCGGCTGTGCGAAATTTAAAATTAAGTTTTTATTTCTTGTGTCGTAATCATGCGATCGATGTGAAAGTTTGAATAATGAACCTACCCAATAATTTTCCTTAAATGGTACAAGACTCTAAGGCCTATACATTTAATAATCCAACATGGCGACCATACGAAATATTTAGATGGCTCTGAATATCTACGAATCTATTATAGCAATCAAACAGAATATTTTTACGTTCATAGGGGCTTTGCTCATAAGTTCACCTATCGGTCTTTCATTAACCTGGTGATCACAAATCCAACATGGCGGCGACGCGAATTATAAATATTCACATGGACGTTTCTCGCAATTTAACCATCCGAGTGCAGTGAAACTTGGTACAGTAAATCCTTATACGAATGTTAATCCACTGACATCTAATTTCTTCAATTGTTTCATAACCACAAGATGGCAGCTGTGCGGAATTTTAAAATCTCCTTGTTACATCTTGTGTCCTAATCATGCGATTGAAGTTTGAATGCTACACGTACAAAATAAACTTCATGTAACAGTACATAACTCAAGGACCTACATATATAAAGTCCAACATGGCGACCATCCGAAATATTTAGTCGGTTCTCAATATCTACGAATCTATTACAGCAATCAAACTGAAATTTTGTATGCTGACAATTAACATAAGTAGGATATATGAAAATAGGCTGTATAGTTCTTCACGGAACTACTTGTTTAAAACGAGCTCTCTTGATAAGGACTTAAATTTCAACATATACTTGTCACTATCATGTCTTTTATTGTATAATTTCCTAATTTTCCGTTTTAGACTCCTAATTTCTCGTGTGTAATACTCAGGATCTGGGTTTTGTTTCAGCAATTTAAATGGGACAAATTTATCAACAGCGCTATTTAAAATTTTCAAAAAGTTAGTCCACAGGATATTAATGTGATTTCCTTCCGATGCCCATCCTACAAATAGCTCATTCAAATACCCCTGAAACTTGCCCTGATCCGCCCTGCGATACTGGAATATGATCTTTTTTGCTACATCAGAGTATAATTTTGTAATGTCACCATATCTAATATTTAATTCAACCCCAGAATGGTCACTAATTCCTGGTACTTTCAGACAGTTAATATACAGCTCTACAGGCCTTACGAGATAAACATCTAAGGTATTATTGTCTCTAGTTGGGAAGTCAACTACTTGGGAAAATCCCCCCTCCCTTAAGAATTTATTTGCAGCGCTCTGAGCCTGACCACAGCTAGTTGACTCACCAGACCAGTCTACTTTGGGGAGGTTTAAATCTCCAGCAATTATTATGCTCTTTTTCATAGCATTACCCGTACAAGTTTTATCATACAGTGTTTCGTGGAGAGAAAGGTTATCTTTCGGTGCTCTATACGCCCCTATCACCTGAAGAGGGAATTTATTTCCTTTATCCGAAATTTGTACACATAACATTTCATGATCCATATCAGCCCACTTTAAGAAACTAGCTATATTTTTGCGCACACAAATAAATAGCCCACCAGCTCGCTTCCCCCGAACCCTTCTGTACATTTCGTAGGTCCCTTGAATTATTTCGCTACTATTTATGTCCTCATATAACCAAGATTCAGTAGCAATGACAATGTCCGGAGAATACGTCTCTACAAGATTCCAAAATTCAATTAATTTATTTCCTAAACTCTGACAATTAACCTGCAGTAATCTTAGAGTCTTACCTCCGCCGCAAATATCTCGAAATGGCTCCTTCTGTTCCCATCGGCTGGCAACCTCTGGACCTGCTCCTCCTCACAAAAGCCGGCACGAACCGATGACCCTGTCATGTAGGCTCCCTAGAATGAAAGCGACCCGTCGATTTAGATGCAGCCCGTCTCGGGCGAAGTCACGGCCACCAATCCAGCAGTCAGCTTCTACGTACACTAATCCCAGTTGTGCACATACCCAGTCCATGCGGTCATTTACAGTCTTAACTCGCCTCAACGGAACATCTCCCCGCCGAACAATGCCACTCATTATAATTTTTGCATTTCTTATCTTGCTTTTAGCTTTTCTGCCTAGTTCGTAGAGCTCCCCCATGATGTAATCAGCTGTAGCCCTCTTCTTCAAATCGTTCGTCCCAACATGGAGCAACAACACTTTAACTTTGTCACAGTCCTCTACATTTGCTTCTTCCACTTGTTGGGCAAGCTGGTCAATCTTAATCCCCGGGTAACACCGCACATTCGCACCTGATTTCCTCGAGATATTCGCACTCCATCGTATCATAGAATCGCCCATTATGATAACGTCATCCTCAGTTTGCTCCTGCACGCCCTCTTCCACACTGATCCCAGTAGAAAGCCGTTCAGTCACATCCTTCACCGTTTCTTCTGATTCACGAAGCTTTGCTCTAAGTTCTTGTATTATTTGATCCCTTGCTTTGATTTGCACCCTCAAACTGTTCGGCGTATCACATACTTTACAAAACCAATTTCCGACATCACATTCCTCCTTCTTGACCTTAATACAGCCGAAGTGAAACCATTTCTCAGATAGTCCAAACTCAACACCATTCTTCAATGTTTTACTGCACGTCGAACACTTTAAAGATGCCACTGGATCATTTGCTTGATTCACATTTGGAGTAACAGGCCATGGATTCACTTCCACTCCACCAATAACTAACAACGCAGCTATCACTAGGGCTATAAACCACAAGTTACTAGGCCCCGTACGCACACACAAACACCGGAAATCCCGACTACCCTTCGCATACCACAGCCCGATCCTCGCCCGATAACACTCCAGAGAACAACCCATTTCAGCACACCTGAGAGCTCGGGAAAAACACGACCTTTCACTTTGACTGCCAACTTGATGCCTTAACTCAAAGTTGGATGTTGCCCACGGCAGGTCGATTATGTAATAATAACAATAATAATAATGTTATTTGTTTTACGACCCTTTTAACTACTGCTGCTTTTAGATACGCCGGGCTGCCGGAATTTTGGCCTGAAGGGGATCTTTAACGTGCCAGTAAATCTACTGACACGGCTCCCACGCATTTGTGCACCCTCAAATGCCAGCTGACTGCGCCAGGATACGAACCTGAAACCTAGGGCCCAGCAAGCGAGAACGTTACCGCTGAGCCACGCAGCCAGTCCGGTCGATTATGTCTCCAGATCCATAACATTCTTGAGATACTTCTTGTCTATCTTTCTTCAATGATGGTAGTAGTTTTTTTCTAGGTTGTGTCGTTTGGTAGAGGTAAATAGTTTCTAAGGTCTTCAACCAAGAAATGATTCTATTATACTCTTTGATAATAACAACGAGTTATAACTACACTCATACATTTAGGAGAAAGTAGGCTATATGTTCTTTACTGAACATCTTGTTATATATTAGTATGATGACATAGACCAACATTGCTCATCGTTGACCGTGTTTTATAAGACATAGGCCTATTTAGGTTTTACTCGCTAACCGTTGGAGATACACGAAAAGTGATGAGGACCTTTCGGATAGAAAATTAAATTTTAAAGCTCGCAGTGCCATCAAAAGTTTGCTATTTCTTAGCGATCTCTTTTTATTTTAAATGGAAATATGAAAATAGTCGCCATTTTAAATAGTGCAAAATATCGAAATTCAAAGTAGCCTATATGTAAGCCTGGTAAATCAGCTACATCCATGCAAAATGTCATTTAAATAGGACCAGTGGTTCTGGCGTTATTGAGTAACACACAGACAGACAGACAGACAGACAGAAACACACCATCTCATTTTTATATATTAGCATGATAACTTAGACTAATATCGCTAGGCGTTGACCGTGTTTTATAAGACATACTAGCAGAAGTACCCGTTCTTCGAACGGTGTTCGTTGTTAACACCAGACATTATCAATTGAGCTACTGTTGCAATGGTTAGCGGTTTGTTATTCCTTCAAATTTAGCAGAACGAAGTTAGTTTTCTGGGAATATCACACACATGGTTAAATTAAGGCCCTTAAAATGTAGTTTTCGGAGACCCTTTATAGATTCCCGAATTTTGTGTCTCACATTGAGAAGCGCAACATATGCTTTGGTCGTCCTTCTAGGATAATTTTTATATTTAGCCTATTTTAGCATGTATTGAGAAGTTTTTCTCTATATCCACCCTTCTACTGTATGAAAAGTAAGGTGAAGAGTTTTATAAATGATTGGTGTATTGACTCTCATGGTTACCATACCTAATTTTACGATGCACCAAGCATCCGAACACGAGTTATAGGCGTAGGCTACATAAGATACAAAGAAAGACAGACAGACAATTCTATTGTCTACAACATATTACCCAGATATCCAAATATGGGTATATCTACCACACAGTAACAAACAAAATCATCCTTACGATGAACCCGTTTGTCGACAAAAAAAAAGATTAGTTAAAATGTGCTCCCAGACTAAATTCACCTAACCTGTACTTCGTGACGTGAAATAGAATTGAAAGCCTTGTAGACGAAACGCAATACACGTCACATAAAAACTGACCCTCTACGTTGTGCTAGGTGCCCATACACAGGAAGATCCCTTTCATAAATTATAAAGGCATGAAAATTCAGGTTCTTTAGCCTCAAATTGCCCAAATTCCTAAAAGCCGCAAAAACATGCTGGTTCAATTCAAGAATTTTTGAAAATAATGTTGTTGTTTGGAGATATAATAGACCTTCTGTACTATATATGCGCACGTGAAAATTGCATGAAAAAAATCTAGGTTACCCCTTGACCCCCTTAATTGCATTGATGAATTGTACAGTCTACGTTAGTTCCGTGATAACCTTACAGCCATTTGCAAACATTCACAGAAATGTAATAAATGGAGTGACATTGCTTCTTACAGAAATGGAAGGAAAGTTGTAAGCCACCCCTTGATATAATGTTCTCATGGTTACCGATTTGCATTCCTTCATTAGTTTGTTAAATTAAATTAGTTTTCTGGGAATATTTCAGAAACTGTTGGATTTAGAGCCTTATAGTGTAGTTTTCGAGGACCCTTTAGGGCCCCCGAGTTTTTTTTTTGGCACCGAGGGGATTTGTCTCGTCGTTGTACGCCATAATATAATACTATTAATAATATAATATAGAGAGAAATTATATCACCTATTTTTTATTATTATTAAAGCAGCCAATGGCCATGTACTTTTCTTCTCAGGACGGGTAAGGGAAGGGATATTATCAGAGAAAGAAGCATTCAATCACGCATGAGCAAAATGGAAATGGCCTACCATTTAACTAAGGACATCTATAAGAAAAGGTCAATATCCTTCAACGCAAAACTAAAACATTACTGCAGTGTCATCCGTCCGGATGTCTTGCATGCTTCTGAATGCCTCACGATGAACAAAAAAGGCTTGGTCGAGAAACTGGGGGCCAAAGAAAGACAGATTTTGAGAAAGCTATTGGGTTCCATCAAAGACAATGGGGAATACAGAAGACGGCATAACCATGAACTATATACTCATGTGGAGAAGATAAGTAACGTCATCCGGAAGAGAAGGATACCGTTTTTTGGGCATGTGCAACGAATGAGCCCAGCGAGACTGACCAACCGCAACATAACTTACTTTCAGGAGAGGAAAAAAAATGGGCCTGGTTCATAGAACTGGATAAAGATCTGAAAGAAGTGGGGATTACACCAATAGACATTCAGGAGCGCACCCCACTCAAAAGGAAACTTCAAGCTTGCAAAGGTTTCCAAGAAAAACCGAAGGTGAAAACGGAAAAGATTTGGACCCAGGAACGGAAGGAAGTCCACCGAGAACGAATGCGGGCGTACTGGGCAAACATCAAAGCCAGTAGGAGACAGTTGGAATGACGCGGTCCATAGATGGCCTATACGAAATGAATGAATGAATGAATGAATAATATGGGGATAGGAATATAATAGACCTGCCGTACCACACCCGCAGGTGTAAATCGCGTGAAAAAATTCTAGAGTACCCCTTGATCCCCTTAAGCGCGTTATACGTATTGATGAATTTTACGGCTTAATTTGGTTCCGTGATAACCTTCTAGCCGTTTGCAAACTTTCACACTAATGTAATTGATGGAATTGCATTGCGTCTTACAGCAATAGATGACCTCTGAGAATCTGTTGCCATGGTTACTGGCTTGCATTCGTTCAGTAGTTTATTAAATGAAATTAGTTTTCTGGGAAGATCTCAAAAACGGTTGGTCTTAGGGCCTTAAAATGTGGTTTTCGGGTACCCGAGTTTTGTCTCTCACACTGAGGGGCTGAAAATGAGCTTTGTCTCATCGTTCTACGCCTATTTCAGCATGTGTTTTAAGGGGGTAGGCCCCTTTTATGAGGGGTATGGAGAAGAGTTGTATCAATGATAAGTGTCGTGCCTCTGATGGATATCTGTACCAAATTTTACGTTGATACACCCAGCCGTTCTCGAGTTATAAGGGAACAAAGTTGTCCACAGACGAACAAACAAACAAACAGAGAGATAAAAAGAATATTTTCGCGCGCTTCCATCAAAAACAGTCTGAAACGCGTAAATAACTCAATTTTCCGTAGAAATTCAGAGAAAAACAGACAAACTTTCATTTTTATATACAGAGAGATATACTGCACCGCTCGGTGTTGACCGTGTTTTATTGCACAAATTTAGGTTTCACTCGCTAACCGTTGGAGATATACGAAAAGTGATAAGGACCTTTCAGATAGAAAATTAAATGTTAAAGCTCATGTATGCCTCAAAAGTATGCTATTTCTTAGCGTTCTCTTTTTATTTGAAATGGAAATATGAAATTTTGAAACCAATGGGTGTAGTGACGCCACAAATGTCGGTTTTACTCGCTAACCGTTGAAGATACACGAAAAGTGATAAGGACCTTTTGGATAGGAAATTAAATTTTAAAGCTCGTTTGTGCTATCATAAGTTAGCTACTTCCTACGTTCTCTTTTTATTTGGTATGGAAATATGAAATTTTGAAACCAAAGGGTGTAGTGACGTCACTTAAATGGTCGCCATGTTTTAATAGTGTAAATTTTCGAAATCAAAAGTATCCTATATGTAAACCTGGTAAATCAGCTACATCTGTGCAAAATTTCATTTAAATCGGACCAGGGGTTCTTGCGTTATTGAGTAACACACACACACAGACAGACAGACAGACAGACAGACAGAAAGACAGACACACACCATCTCATTTTTATATATTAGTATGACTTAGTACTCGCTAACCGTTGGAGATACACGAAAAGTGATAAGGACCTTTCGGATAGATAATTAAATTTTAAAACTCGCAGTGACATCAAAAGTTTGCTATTTATAAGCGTTCTCTTTTTATTTGAAATGGAAATATGAAAATAGTCACCATTTTTAAATAATGCTAAATATCGAAATTAAAAGTAGCCTATATGTAAGCCTGGTAAATCAGCTACATCCGTGCAAAATTTCATTCAAATCGGACCAGTGGTTCTGGCGTTATTGAGTAACACACAGACAGACAGAAACGCACCATCTCATTTTTATATATTAGTATGATAACATAGACTAACATCGCTCGACGTTGACCGTGTTTTATAAGACATATTTTTTTTACTCGCTAACCGTTGGAGATACACGAAAAGTGATAAAGACCTTTCGGATAGAAAATTAAATTTTAAAGCTCGCAGTGCCATCAAATGTTTGCTACTTCTTAGCGTTCTCTTTTTATTTGAAATTGAATTATGAAAATAGTCGTCATTTTTAAATAGTGCAAAATATCGAAATTAAGAGTAGCCTATATGAAAGCCTGCGTTGAGTAACACACAGACAGACAGACTGACAGACAGAAACACACCATCTCAGTTTATATACTGTACCAAGTTTTATTGCGTTCGGTTGGTTAAACCGCGAGAAATGTCTATTTAAAAGTCGCAAATTCGCTTGGCTGCCATGTTGGTTTTGTAGTTACCAGGTTTTTAAAAGTCACATAGGTAAACTTCTAGTAGTTTCCTTTATCACCGTAAAATATCCCAGGGTGATATCGGTAATAGTTTCGGAGTTATTGAATGCTGGTGAAATATTTCGCACAGCCGCCATGTTGAATTGGTGAGACTTACAAAATTTGAAGGGCATGGTGGGGGTCGTCCGGAATAGTGCTATGAACTTAACGAGTGTCATTGATATCGCTCCACCCGTTTAGAAGTTATTAGGGGGGACACACACCATCACACACACACGCACACACAGACACTCGGACAAAAGGTCATCTCATATGCCTATTTGTTTTCATAAATGAAAATAGGCTAAAAATGGGATAGCATGAGAAACTAGGTGCCAACAGTCGCCTCTTGATTCTCAATATAGACTGACCACTCGGATGCAGCTGGTCCAGTTAATCGAGGGTATATTGGTTCAGAGCAAAACAATATCAAAGAGGTGTGTTATTTTTATTTAAAAATTAAATTTACAGTATGCAAAATTTAATGGTATTATACACCTAACTTCCAATTTGTGACATATTTGCAAACAATTCAAGAAACCAAGCGTGTCTGAAGAGATGACGGCAGACAGGCAGCATTCACTTCACCTGAAAACAAATAACATTCAGTGGTAGAGAGAGAGAGAGAAGTTTGCGATGAAAGTAAGCACAGAGAAGGGCAAGTCAATACTAATGCCAAGAGGAAGAAAGGAAATAAGAGGAACGATTAAAATAAATGGGGAAAGTCTAGAAGTGGTTAAGAGTTTCAAGTATCTGGGAAGTGTGATCGCAGAGGAAGGAAGGATAAAGGAGGAAATTGGAAGGAGAATACAAAATGCAAGCAATTTTTAGCAGAGTGTAAGGGGTCAAAAATAAATGTAAAAGGGTAATATATTCAACCTATTACGAGCCTATACTAACATTTGCAGCTGAAACATGGACTACTACAAATAGACAGGAGAGTAGATTACAAGCAGAGGAGATGACATTTCTAAGATGCATAGAGGGCAAGACCAGCAGGGATAGAGTTAGAAACGAAGAGATAAAAAAAGACAGGAATCTTCAAGCTGCGGGACAGGATAGAAACAACAAAGTTAAAGTGGTATGGTCACAAGATGGGGATGGAAGAGGAGAAAGTACCAAAGAAAGCTTTCTCCGAAAAGATGACAGGAAAGAGACCACGAGGAAGACCCCGGAAGAGATGGACGGATACAGTCTGGGAGTGCATAGAGAAGAGGGGAAGAAAACCTGAAGATGTACTTAAAATGGAGAGGAGTAGTGGAGAGACAATCAACGATGGAGATCTTTAATTCACAACCCGACTCAGGAAGCTTGAAACGGGATATGAACATGATGATGATGAGTATTCAAATGTCAATCAAGATATCGTTCTATTCCCGGCCCTCTTAAGCCATTTCATTTGATTGGACGACTGGAATGGGAAACAATCAGTCTCGTGAGGCAGAACTGAGAAGAGGTGACATTACAAAATTAGACTCTGATGTAGCAAAAAAGATCATATTCCAGTATCGCAGAGCGGATCAGGGCAAGTTTCAGGGGTATTTGAATGAGCTATTTGTAGGATGGTCATCGGAAGGATATCACATTAATATCTTGTGGACTATCTTTTTGAAAATTTTAAATAGCGCTGTTGATAAATTTGTCCCATTTAAATTGCTGAAACAAAACCCAGATCCTGAGTATTACACACGAGAAATTAGGAGTCTAAAACGGAAAATTAGGAAATTGTACAATAAAAGACATGATAGTGACAAGTATATGTTGAAATTTAAGTCCTTATCAAGAGAGCTCGTCTTAAAAAGAGGGCTGCTAATGACAGTTATATGCAAGGTTTACTTGGTTCGGGAGGTGATGGGTGGAAAAAAAAATACAGTTATGTTAGGAGAAGAAAGGGAAATTCAAATAATTTGTCGATGATAATGTCCGGTGACGGTAAATTAATTACTGAGAAACAGAACATTGCTAATGAATTAAATGTCTTTTACGGTAGTGTGTTCAATAAATCCAATAGCTGTGTGTTGGACCTTAACGACGAATCAGGGGCTCCCCTGTTCCAAATAAACCAGTCAGCAATTGTAAAGCTAATACAAAACTACGTTTCAATGTATCAAAGGGTCCTGATAATATTGTTAGTGAAGTACTTAAACTAGGAGGTAGGGCCGTGACACGATACTTGGAGGTGATGTTTAATGTGTCCGTTAAAAATGCGCAAATCCCAGATGACTGGAAAAGAGCTACGGTAGTCCCAATATTTAAGGGAGGGAGCAGACTTGAATTGGGCAACAACAGGCCGGTTAGCCTTACGTCCATCGTTTGTAAACAGATGGAGCATCTCATTTGCGACTACTTGAGGGAACAGTGGGAAACATTATCATGGTTTAATGATAGGCAACATGGATTTCGGAAAGGTTACTCATGCGAGAGTCAGATGCTATCACTTTTTCAAGACATTAGCGAATCGTTAGACCATGGAGTTTCAGTCGACGCCGTGGTTATAGATTTTGCGAAGGCATTTGATGTCGTGCCGCATGACATGCTACTCCATAAATTAGCTTCGACGAAGATTGATAGAAGAGTAATTTTATGGATCCAAGAATTTTTGACGGGTCGTTCCCAGAAAGTGAAAGTCGAAGGCATATTCTCGGATGAAATCACCGTAACGTCGGGTATCCCTCAGGGCAGCGTAATCGGAACTTGGTTATTTTTGGCGTTTATAAATGACTTACCAAATGGGATTCGCAGTGACTGTCGATTGTTTGCGGATGATTGTGTAATATATCGAAAGATACATGACTCACAACACAATGCAGTGCTTCAAGAGGACTTGAACCTGGTCTATAAGTGGGCGATTGTAAATAAAATGAAAATAAACACAAGAAAATGTAGTCTCTTAAAAATAGGGAAAGTGCGAAGGCAGGATTTTCAATATAACATTGGCTCGGAAATACTTGTAGAAGAAGATTCTTGCAAATATTTGGGCGTTCACGTAAGGAATGATATGAAATGGAGTAGTCATGTAGGATGTGTAGTTTCAAAAGCTTACAAATCCCTGCACTTTGTAATGAGGGTATTAAAAGGAAGTAGTACCTCTGCTAAAGAATTAGGCTATTTGTCACTTGTAAGACCTATTCTGGAATATGCCTCGGCGGTTTGGGATCCATATCAAGTAGGGCTCATCAATGAGTTGGAAATGGTACAAAAAAAGGCCGCTAGATTTGTGCTCAGTGACTTTAATCCCAGTAGCAGTGTGAGCCGTATGTTAAAGAAACTTGGATGGGAATCACTGGAGGCTAGGAGGATGAAATCTAGACTCTGCGCTATTTACAACACGTATACAAATCAACCAGCATGGGGTGAGCTTAGCAAACGATTGGGAAAGCCCACTTACATGGGTAGGAGCGATCATCCTTTCAAAGTTAAGGCCCGACCACAGCGAACAAATTATGGTAAATATTCTTCTGTAAACCGTGCCATTGATAACTGGAACTCTCTACCTGCCGCAGTCTTAGAGCCTTTTCCCAAACATATAGGTGTGTTTAAGAAAAGACTGACTATTTGTGTAAATACTCCAGTTTAATTGTTGTATAATTGTTATTGAATTGTTATGTATAATTATTTATTTGTTATGTATATCCAATTTGCCACCGGGGGACACACCCCCCATTGCAAATAAATGGATGAATGAATGAATGAATGAATGATTCCCACCTCAGCAATCGTGGAAGCGTTTTCCTTCGGTTCCCCCTACATCTACTTCAGGCAAATGCTTGGATGGTACCTACCTGAAGACCATGGCCGCCTCCTTCCCAATCCTCACCTGAATTACAAATACAAACACTACACCACAATAACACAAGTTATCAGGCGAATTATATCTATATATACACAACCCGAATACACTGGGAAAAATTACCGCGATGTCCAAGCCCCTCATTTGAAACAACACGATCGATAGTCTATTAGATTGGGAAATTTGGCCACGCCTCTATAATTTTTTCCTGGTTAGCAGGTGTGAGGAGATAAGTCGACCGACAAAACCCATTCTTTCAGTAGATACTTTTGCTAGTACAGTTCTTTATATTCTTGTTGCACACAAGTTAGTTGATGCTTGATTAAACATTTGGAAAGGTGTCAAGCGTTTTAATCTTTGTTCGTATAGTCGAAACTCTTAAGGGATAAAAACTGTCAGGTAAGGACTCAAAATAACTCCCCCCCTCTAGAGTCAGGTACGGTAGGAACATGGGCATTATATTAGTACTCGCTAGTAGTCCATCACTTACAGGGTCTTTGCATTTTCTCAGGCAAGGCCCGACATCGCAGCACTTTCTGTCATCGTCGCAATCCCAGTCGTCTTTGCAAGTGTTACTGCAAAAGCTGTTACTCGGGTCAAAACTCGGACATTCGCCGGGTTTTACATCATCATCAGCTAACGCCACCACAACGACGATCATCAACAGCACCAACAGCCTCTTGTTCATTATCTGTGGAGTTGATAAAACATTAATATTTCGTGTGGCCTACAGTACAGACCACTTCATGACAGGACGTCTTGGGTCAGACATGGACAGTAAGACCATACGTTCCGTTTCGACCTAGCCTATGTTCCGCACGTCCGTGGTTACCAAGAAAATGGTTGGTTGGTTCCTCAGTTTAGGGGCTGCGACAACGCGGTCATGTAGCCCGTGTACTTTGGGTGTGTGTTCAATCTGTCTGATGACCAGTGTTAATTGTGATGGCTGTATGAGAGTGTGTTATATGTTTTTAATTCAAGTAAGGCCTGTAGACATTCAATTTTCAGTTAGTTCTTACTTTTGCTACCGTTAATGACAACTAGTTCTGAACTTGGTTACCAGATGCCACCTCAGCCAGCTCCTGGCGACGGACATTGGAACCTAATAGCGTTAGTCAAATCTAACCTATAATTAAGCTTTACACAAGTGTAATTAGTGGAAGGTTCTTTTACATGCCATGAATCTATGACATGGGATCGCCGGCTTTACTTCCCCTCCGAAGGAAGGCATCCGGAAGGATTTTTTAACACTCTTAAAAAATCCGACGACTTCTGCCGGGTTTGAGCCCGCGACCTTCGGCATAGATGATGTGACTTTCTGCTCGCCCCTCTTGGGTGACCGATTTACAACTTCCCAAAATCACCCTCTCAATGGTGATCGAAAGCACTTTACCATCATATACCACACATTTGAGATGGCAGGGTGACGGAGTGTTGGGCACACATTTGATCAACCTAACTGGTATCATTTTGTCGTTCAACTATTAGGTGTAACTCCCTATAAAGAAAACTAATGATAACCTTTAAATATATGTATTCAAATCAAATTCAAACATAAGGCGGGGACTCTTGTCGAACAAACTATAGTATCCTATCTCTGTATCTCCTCGGCAATGACGAAAACGTGTGACACAGTGATGAACGTTGTAATATATAAAGATGTTTGTTACTCACTCACCGACGGTCTTGCAGATAATCTACGAGACATGCTCGATAGATCAGTTCTACCCAGCTTATTGTAAGCTCCTACTGTTATTAATTCGCCTAGCGATACATTCCCGATGATCATATTCTGTATTCTCTGCACTTGCAGACTTTTATACAGTTCAAAATATACACAGAGGCTAAAAGCCTACTTCACAGTTCGCAACGATATATCTCTATCTCTATATATATAAAAATGAAAGTTTGTCTGTTTTTTCTGTATTTCCACGGAAATTTGCGATATTTGCGCGTTTCAGGTTGTTTTATGACGGATGCGCGCAAAAATAAAATTTTTGTCTGTCTGTCTGTTTGTCTGTGGACAACTTCTACGAGTCCTTATAACTTGAGAACGGCTGGGTGGATCAACGTAAAATTTGATACAGATATCCATCAGAGGCACCACACTAATCATTGATGTAACTCTTCTCCGTACCTCTCATAAAAGGGGCCCTACCCCCTTAAAATACATGCTGAAATAGGCGTAGAAAGGTGAAACATAGCTCATTTTCAGCCCCTCAATGTGAGAAACGAAACTCGGGGGAAAACCACATTTTAAGGCCCTAAAACCAATAGTTTTTGAGATATTCCCAGAAAACTAATTTCACTTAATAAATTAATTAATGAATGCATGGCGGTAACCATGGCAACTGAATCTCAGAGGTCCATCTATTTCTGTAAGACGCTATGCAATTCCATTTATTACATTACTGTGAAGGCTTGCAAACGGCTATAAGGTTATAATGGATCCAAATTAAGCTGAAATATTCATTAATACATACGATGCGCTTATGGGGTCAAGGGGTACTCTAGAATTTTTTCACGCGATTTACACGTGCGGGTGTGGTACGGAAGGTCTATTATATCCCTTCTCTATTATATAAAAATGAATGTTTGTCTGATTTTTCGGCTTTTCTACGGAAATTTGACATATTTGTCCGTTTCAGACTGTTTTGTGACGGATGCACGCAAAAATATATTTTTGTCTGTCTGTCTGTGGACAATTTTTTGTGTCCTTATAACTCGAGAACGGCTGGGTGGATTAACGTAAAATTTGATACAGATATCCATCACAGGCACGGCACTAATCATTGATGTAACTCTTCTCCGTACCTCTCATAACAGGGGGCCTACCCCCTTAAAATACATGCTGAAATAAGCGTGAGACAAAGCTCATTTCCAGCCCCTCAATGTGAGAAACGAAACTCGGGGGCCCTAAAAGGACCCCGAAAACCACATTTTAAGGCCCTAAAACCAACAGTTTTTGAGATATTCCCAAAAAACTAATTTCACTTAATAAATTAATGAAGGAATGCATGCCGGTAACAATGGCAACAGAATCTCAGAGGTCCATCTATTTCTGTAAGACGCAATACAGTTCCATTTATTACATTACTGTGAAGTATGCAAACGGCAATAAGGTTATAACGGATCCAAATTAAGCTGAAATATTCATCAATACATATAATGCGCTTAAGGGGTCAAGGGGTAATCTAGAATTTTTTAACGCGATTTACACGTGTGGGTATGGTCCGGAAGGTCTATTTAAATCCCTATCCCTATATTGTTATATTATTATTATTATTATTCTTTTAATTATTATCATTATTATGGCGTACAACGAAGAGACAAAGCTCATTTTCAAACTCTTGGGGTCAGAAACAAAACTCGGGGCCCCTCAAGAGCCGTAAAGGGTCCCCGAAAACTATATTTTAAAGCTCTAAACCCAACAGTTTCTTAGATATTCCCAGAAAACTAATTTCATTTAATAAACTAAAGAAGGAATGCAAGCCACTAACCATGACAACAGTATCTCAAGAGGTGGCATCCAACTTTCCATCTATTTCTGGAATATGTAATGCAACTCCATTTATTACATTTCTGTGAAAGGTTGCAAATGGAGTACCCTAGATTTTTTTCACACGACTTACACGTGCGATATGTCGTACAGAAGGTCTATTATATCTCCAAACAGCAACATTATTTTCAAAAATTCCTGATTAGAAATAGTAGACTGTTTTTTGCTGATTTTAGGAATTTGGGCCATTGGAGGCTAAAAACACTGAATTTTCATGCACCACAAGCCTTTATAATTTATAAAAGGGGTCTTCCTGTAGTTGGGCACTTGACACAACGGTTAGGGTCAGTTCGTATGTGACGTGTATTGCGATTCGTCTACGAAGTTTTCAATTTTATTTTCACGCCAGGAAGAACACGTTAGGGAAATTTAGTTTGAGAGCACATTTTAACTAATAATTTTTCTTTCCCAACACACAGGTTCCAAGCCCCTAAACATTGCAACAGTAGCTCAATTGATAACATCTGGTTATTAATACCGAAGACCGTTCGAAGAATGGGTACTTCTGCTAGTTCGGCTATATACAGCATACTGTACCGCGTAATGAATGCACACGAGGTTAAGGGTTTGAATGTTTACAAAACCACATCTCTGCGAGAGAAATGAATGTACTTCCGTACCAAAGTTGAAAATGTGCTAACAGATATAACATTGTTCTGATTTGTAGCCGTTTCGAGCACATTCAAAAGCCATGCTTTTAACAACAACAACAACAACAACAACAACAACAACAAAAATCAGTTTCTCTAATTAGGCCTACGCCTAATAACTGGAACGCGACCTCTCTGACCAGACGCTAGGATTGAAGTGGACATCACTCGACACGAAAAGCCAACCTCTGATCTTGCAATCACATGTTTTCGTCGCTTACTCCGCCAGGGTAAAGATACCCTCCAACCCATTCAAAATACACCAATAATCTCGAACCCATGTATATTACTTACAACTCATGGCGCTTAACTCTTCTCTGACGTCAGAATCTTACACAATTTATACAAAGCTTTCTTCGAGACAAGGGAAGTTATTCTCGGCCCAATCTAAATTTGGCCTTGAGTTTCCTGCTTGCAACATCTTGTAGCTTGCTTTACACAATCCGATGTCTTGTATGCTGAGATCTCACATACAAATTAAATGAAATATTCCTGACTGAGTCCCCGATATACACAAGAGTTATACACTAAATAAAATGGAATCATATAACCTAAATGATGATGATGAACAAGAAAAAGGAATGGTATGAACAAATTGCCCTAACCTGACTTCTCTTCAAGTCAACCAAATAAGGGTTCGGGAACATTATTGCGACCAGAACGGTCACAATGCTCAGCATGCAACCAACTACGCCACCGAAGCCCCTTACAATAAAAATAAGTATTTGTCCCGAGATTTATTATTTTTTATTCACATGTAAAAGTGTGGTATATTGGCTTTTACGGCCAGTGAACTATAAATAAATAAATAAATAAATAAACATAGCCTAGATAATCCCATAAGGGCAAAGGCCTCCTGCGAGCAGGAACGTGCTCTTGTTTAAACTCAATAGGCGAGCAAGTCCTAAGGAGTTGTATACAATTTTTTAATCCACTTGCTACACTTCACACTAAAACTCAGCAATTTTTCTAGGTTTATGCCGTATGTTGTGTGGGGTTTCGCCTAGGAACACCAAGATGTCTCATCAGCGGGCTCTTGATGTCCAGGCCCGGACCCACACAGGAGTAGCGAACTGCGCGCTAATTCCCTTTTTATGGTGCGCACTTGAGCCTCTTCACTGCGAGAGCTAAGGGCTATCCCAGTTTTGAAGCAATAGCAACAATAAACACTACCAAGTGAAATAATTTCTATATTTAAATCATTATTTTGGTATTCGGTTTCAAAATCATACCAATCGAACAATGTTTTCCTCGAAACCGATTTGATTGCTTATAATCATTTTGGTCTGTATTGAAAAGTTAATTTGCAAGATATTCCACCATAGCAGTTCGACATTCCCGTACATTTTATCTATTTATTTATCTATCTTTGGAAAATTAATGTGTACAGTGTCCCACTATTGTTCAGTGTTTCCCTATGGCTACGGCTCTACCCACCATAATACACGATGGTACGTACAAGAAACGAAGAGGTACTTACTCTGTGTCTTGTAGTATTCAAGTGTATTCCAGGTTGCCCACGAGGTTGCCTTTTATACGAGCTGCGGTTTGTAATCTTCCTCGCGGGGAAATACCTGCCAGGCGATAAGTTCGCACAACAGGTTTCCATTGCCATTGCCTCGAGTTGTAAATAGAGCAGTAATCAGTAGGGCAGGGATTGTTATTTAGAATCTAGTGGTAAAATATGTACATAAATATGTCACAAAAAGCATTAAAATATGTAGAATGGGCGAAATATGTAATATCACATAGCCTATTAAACCCTTTGGAAAATAGCATGTAGACAAGATTCAAAATTTCGGGGTCGTAATGGATTCTTGTGAATGTGATTTAGAGGTTTTGCTATCAACATAACTTCCAGGGTTCATAAGGTTAACTTATTATTATTATAAAGCCAAGAAAAACAACAGGATCTACTAACAAATGAAATTTATTAACTGAATCAAACATAAAAAAAAAACTATAACCACCCTTTTATTGTTCACTCGCGTGAACAGATCTAACACTGACCAGCCTGACGTACCGTGACGACACGGCATGACAGCTGTCAACAAGCATTGTGACTGCAATGTCACTTAAATCAAAGTAACAAAAGAAAACGGATCACAAGATCCAAATATAACAAACAAATAAAATAGTACAAAAATTCAATATTTATGAGCGACACGGGTTTTAAGACTAGTTCAAGTAATGAGCATTTTGACGGGCGCTCGTTTCCGACCAAAACAGTTGGTTCGGGAACGGACTCCGTACTGCGAAGGACGAATTACGGAAATGTGGGAACAACAATTACATAATTATATACACTACTGACATGCTCTAACCTTAGATTACCACAACCAAATACACGTGTGTATTATTTAAAATAAGGGCTGCGGAATTACCGACTTATACCTTAAACACTAGGAAGGCATAACATGACATGAACAGGTTTGGCCGGTTGCCAAATTATATTTATATGAATACAATGGCCTTGAAAATAAGAGCCAACAACAACAAAATATAACTTTTAATTTTCACGCCGGAAAGTTTGGCGTTTTAAAACAATGAACAAATAAGTCGTAGTAATGATAAAAGAAACTTGGATCGACAACATGGCAACTTCCCAAATTAAACCAAATAAAATAACCTTAACTCAGTAGGCTTTAAAGCAAACATAACGTGTCATAACGAGCTGGAGACAACCGGGCCTGTTATCGCATCACCGAGAGAGTGGCTGATTTCTTCCCCCAAGTAGTAATTAGTGCCATGCTAAATATAGATTCTGGCCCATAGCCAGCGTACAGCACCTTTGCTAATCGCCACCTGTTAAACGCGTACACATAAATAACACATTATCTCAAAACATCCTCTCAGGGATTTTTAAGAATACATTCCCAGGTCAAACTTATCCCCACGGATAACTAGTTTGCCGGAATGATATCGCAGTCATGGACAGGCTTCACCTCTCCTCATCATCATCACTTACACCCAAAAACACGTGGCACATTTCTCGAAGATCTCGTCGTAGCATTAATCAGCACACCTCTCAGATAATGACATACAACATGTCCAAGTGACAATAAAGAATAAATAACAGGATCAGTCCCAGCCCGAGTTATCAAAGCAACAAAATGCAAGTATTCCCCCCACGTAGTAATTAGTTTAACCTATCATTAAATCAGTCCATTTATCATTGTCGTTCCTAGGTTCTCATTCATGGCTACACTTTTTATAGATACGTTAATCGATGCGGCCGTTTCGCAATAAGAATTACGTATACAAGGAAAACATTTATATTACAAAATTTACTGTACAACATAATTGTCACGCAATGCCAAAATTTACTACACGCATGTCAGTTAAGAAATCAAACCCTAAAAATTAAATTAAACCACACAAATAAAATCTATACAAAGTTCCACACATCTCTCGCGATTCCCCTCGTCCAAAATCAATAAATCAATTTTTTAATACTCATCACTTAAACTGCTTTCCAGAGGCCTCCCGCCTCGTCAATTCCCATCATTAGGCCGTTAGCCCATAACACTGATGGTAATGGAGGATGAAGCTTGCTGTCTTCTCTCCATGGTCGACATTTTGCTGCTGTTAACACACAATTATATCAAAGTTTTTAAACTGTTCTATCTGCGTTCTAAGTATTTTATTTCCTCAGATCGTCCTATGCAGAATCGTCGACTTTCCCTATTCTATGGCTAATTGCCATCTCACAATTTATGAAAATTTCCAACTTCGTTGCCGACACACAACTATAATTTTAAAACCATATCGTCTTAAGGACGTCTTAAATGACTGTCGAAGAATAATTAGGAGTGCCCCGATTCATCTCAGACATTTGTATATATACAGAAAGCCTAAAGTTTCAATGGTGGGAGAAAAACAGCTCCTCAATATTTTAAGTAATGGGCCTATAATTATGTGTGACCTCTCAAAAATCTTGTATTTTCTCACAGGTCGCGAATCTGCCGTCGAACAAGCAAACCGATCGCTAGATCTTTTTATATCCGATTGCCGCGCAAAACACACTGACGCTATGTTCTGGCGTCATGTTTTCTTATTGGTCAGATAAGTTGGCGTTGGAGCTCTGACCTTACAAATCCCGCCCTTATATTGACGTCACGACTATTCTCCTCTCTCTCACTCCTTGCCTTGTACGCAGCATTTTGCCCTTTTATGGTCACGTACGCCACAGCGTCATATCTGATTTTCTCAGAAATCCAAGAATAACATTGGTTGTGAAACTATTGGTCATTTCCAGCCAGCACGTAGCATGTCTTACCAAGTCCAGATTTCTTGCTACATCAATATTACTCAAATATCCAGCATATCATGTATTTAGTATTTCCATCGTTTTTATTAATATGAAACATTATTATTGGACACAATGATAAGGGTTCATCCGACCCCTAGTTGATGAAATTCAAACTCAAATGAAGTCGAATTTCACATCCCCTACTTTTCTGGCTCAAATTTGAAGTTGCTGGTCACCCTCAAAATATAATGACTGTCCGCCTCTGTCTGTTTCAGTAGCCGTCTCGTTCCAAACTCATTAGGAAATTCCTGTATACTTATGCCCTCCGGCCTCTTTCCTTGCTACTCGTCTCCCCTCTCACTCTTTCAAAACATCAACATATTCATTAACGACTTCCGCCTGAACTTGTAAACACGTCAGAGCTGTCTTTTGAGCGCTTTCACCACTCGAGTACCCCCGTATCTTTTGTTGTATGTTATCACGCGAATGTTTAATTTTGCTGCAGTAACATTATTTCTCGGTTCGTATGGCTCTCTCTGATGATACAATTTTAAATGAGATATTATACACTGTCATGTTTCCTGTGCTCACCTCTCGGACTCTGTAGGCGTTGTTACCTAAATTCGTAACCCCTAGTTGAACTTCCTTAAGCCGCTCCTGTCTCTTCTCCATTTTACCGTGATGTCATCTCCTTCTTCTCCCTTCTTCTTCTCCGATTCCCGTACAATAACCTTTTTTTTACCATATTTCGAGACCCTTGCCTGACACGGCCTGCGAATCTCTCCTGCTATTCTTCTGTTTCCTATTGTCGGCTGCTCTATTTTCTTCTTCTCCATGCAGCTCCTCCAAATATCTCTGGGTTTCTACATGCATGGCCTCCAACATTTGATGTGTTCCGTTTTCCTCCTCGTGGTTGTCGGGATTCTTCCGCCGATCTATCGCTCTTTCCCATTTATCATTATTTCCTTCCATGTTACGTGGCTCCTCCAGGTACTGTTGCGGGTCAGCGTGTCTCTCGTTCCAATTTCTCTGATCATCCCTTGGATCCGATTGCTCGTTAAACCGCTGGTTATTTTGTGCGTTATATTGTTGATTGTAACGCCTATTGTCTCTGGGCCTATATTGTTGATTATAGTGTCCTCCACGCCATCCTCGATTGTAAGGTGCGTTATTATTATTATTCCTATTGTATGACGTTTGGTATCTCCTATTATCTCGCCACTGCTGATTGTTTGTGTTCCGGTAGCGGTTAGTTCCTTCCTGATTGTTATGGTTTCTGTCCCTATTTTCGTATCTCGGTTGAGATCTCGGCTCATATTCTTCGGTGCTCTGCCGTCTTTGGTTATCCCCAGTGTTTGTAGCTTGCGACCTCGTGTTTTTGTTCGGTGTCTTGACTACTTCGACTGCATTAACTAACTCTATCTGTCTCTTCTCTCTCGGGTTGATGTAATTAGTGGTTTCATCTATCTTCCTTAATACCTCTTCTGCCTGGACCACGGTCGTAATATTTGCCGCCACCAAGAATTGCTGAACGCTAATAGGCATCTGCTTTCCTATAGTAGTTATTAGCTCCATTTCGCTCGGTGGATTATCAAGATCCTGCAATTTGACAAGTTGCATGGCGAAAAAATCTGCATATTTCGTCTGATGCGTGGAATGGTACTTGCGCGAGTATAAGTCCATTCGCAAGCTTTGTTGATACGACCCACTCCAGTATTTGCTCAGGAAGGCCTTGTGGAAACCTTCCATTGATTTAAATGTGTTCTTAAATCCAAGATACCAGGTAAGTGCTGAGCCCGCCAAAAAATTTTCAACCATTCTTAATTGTCGCGTTGAGCTAACATTTTGGTCCGAAAAATATTCTGTCAGTTCCCTTAAGAAAGCTTTAGGTGTCCCTCCGCTCTCTGGTAAAAACTTATTCGGTTTAAATTCGTTTCCACGGATGACTTGTATAACTTGCGTGGGAAGTCGTGTGTTTTGAGGTGTCGAGCTACGACCCTCATAATTCTGGAATGCTTGCGTGTCTACCGTTCTTGGACTTTGCCCAAGCTCGTGGCTGTCTATTGTGTGCTCTCTTTCCGCATTCTCCCCTTTCCCCTTTTCCATTAGTGTCGCAAACATCGTATTATGTCCAAGTGACTGCAACTCCGATTTTATCATGCGGTCCTCTTGAATTTGAAATCTTAACTTCATATTTTCTTCTAACGCCTGTATTTTCGCGTTATTTTCCCCTAGCTTCTTGCTTACTGCGAGCCGTTCATCTTTCGAATCAGCGCTCATCTTGGTCCAATCTTTCCTAATAGTATCCTTCAATTTAACAAAGCGTTTTTCGACTTCCTGTTGATTAGCCTCCTGATTATCTTCAAGTTTATCTATCCTTTCTCCCAGAGAAATGTTGTTCTGTTCTAATGTTTGTTTAATTTCTTCCTGGTCAATTTCTAACTTTTTCCATTTCTTAATTGATTGTATTTCTAATTTGTTGAGTTCCGTCACTAAGCCCGTGATATTGTTATCTACTGTAATTATCTGATCTTGCATACCCTGTGTCCCTCGTTCGATATTCTCAAACCTTTTTTCTAAGTTTGTGTGTGCTTCTTTGATTTCAGATGAGCTGGTCAAACACGCTTGCTCGATTTGTGCTAGTTTTGCCATAACAGTCTCATCCATTCCTTTTATTTCCTTTTTAAACGAATCTTCGATACCTTTTATTATTCCTAATTGTTTGGTATTGTTAGTGCTAACGTCCTTTGCTAATTGGATTAGCTGTTCTTTTGTGTGCTCTTTGATTTCTACCGTTAGCGCAGCTAGATTTTGAGTGTTCCTTTCGTCTTGTGCGTTTAATATTTCATTGTTTTTCTCAGACTGCCTATGTAATTGTTCACTAACCAGAATGTTTTGTGTAGCGATTTTCTGATTTATATTCTCGTTAACTTCGGATAGTTTTGTGTTTAACTGTGTCTGTATTTCTTCCGATTGTTTATTTATAGCAGCTAACTGTGTCTGCGTTTCTTCACTATTTGCCGCTAACTGTGTCTGCATTTCTATATTATTTGCCGCCAACTGTGTCTGCGTTTCTGCCGATTGTTTATTTATAGCCGTTAACTGTGTCTGCGTTTCTTCACTATTTGCCGCTAACTGTGTCTGTATTTCATTGGTTATGTCCTTTCTCATCTCACTAAGTTGTTCTCGCGTACGAGCGGATGCTAGTTCAATCACTTCGCGAATTTCTCCCAGAGTTGCCATCACAACAATAATATATTTGAGACATAGGGAAATGACATAAGGGCGGAGCCCTGGATACGCGCGCTCACATATATTAAATATACACACATTAATCCTTTACATACTCAGTTCATTTACTTTAAATTACTCCCACAAACTATAGCATCACTGAGTATAATTTACTTATTATTCCATTTAATTTTAACCCTTTGATTCAGTTATAATCTTCCTGACCTTACTTTACTTACAAATTTTAACCAATTAATAGAGTATTAATTAGTTTTTAAGGTCTAACCTTCCTGTCAAATAATTCTTTGAGTTTGGCTTTTCTACACAAAGCTAATTTAATTTTATTGGGCGCCTGGAACAGTTTGTTCTAATTTTAATCAAAGTTCAAACACTTAACTTGTTCCACATTTACTTTATTGCAAACTCCATGACTTTATATTTTCAAACATTTGGCGGTACTATCTTCGCCTAACTTACGTTAATAAACTTATCATATGCCGGTGATCTATTTTTTTACTCTAAAACACAAATGCCACACGTTCGGAAGCCAAAGTAACTCTTATATACCCTTTGGAAAATAGCATGTAGACAAGATTCAAAATTTCGGGGTCGTAATGGATTCTTGTGAATGTGATTTAGAGGTTTTGCTATCAACATAACTTCCAGGGTTCATAAGGTTAACTTATTATTATTATAAAGCCAAGAAAAACAACAGGATCTACTAACAAATGAAATTTATTAACTGAATAAAACATAAAAAAAAAAACTATAACCACCCTTTTATTGTTCACTCGCGTGAACAGATCTAACACTGACCAGCCTGACGTACCGTGACGACACGGCATGACAGCTGTCAACAAGCATTGTGACTGCAATGTCACTTAAATCAAAGTAACAAAAGAAAACGGATCACAAGATCCAAATATAACAAACAAATAAAATAGTACAAAAATTCAATATTTATGAGCGACACGGGTTTTAAGACTAGTTCAAGTAATGAGCATTTTGACGGGCGCTCGTTTCCGACCAAAACAGTTGGTTCGGGAACGGACTCCGTACTGCGAAGGACGAATTACGGAAATGTGGGAACAACAATTACATAATTATATACACTACTGACATGCTCTAACCTTAGATTACCACAACCAAATACACGTGTGTATTATTTAAAATAAGGGCTGCGGAATTACCGACTTATACCTTAAACACTAGGAAGGCATAACATGACATGAACAGGTTTGGCCGGTTGCCAAATTATATTTATATGAATACAATGGCCTTGAAAATAAGAGCCAACAACAACAAAATATAACTTTTAATTTTCACGCCGGAAAGTTTGGCGTTTTAAAACAATGAACAAATAAGTCGTAGTAATGATAAAAGAAACTTGGATCGACAACATGGCAACTTCCCAAATTAAACCAAATAAAATAACCTTAACTCAGTAGGCTTTAAAGCAAACATAACGTGTCATAACGAGCTGGAGACAACCGGGCCTGTTATCGCATCACCGAGAGAGTGGCTGATTTCTTCCCCCAAGTAGTAATTAGTGCCATGCTAAATATAGATTCTGGCCCATAGCCAGCGTACAGCACCTTTGCTAATCGCCACCTGTTAAACGCGTACACATAAATAACACATTATCTCAAAACATCCTCTCAGGGATTTTTAAGAATACATTCCCAGGTCAAACTTATCCCCACGGATAACTAGTTTGCCGGAATGATATCGCAGTCATGGACAGGCTTCACCTCTCCTCATCATCATCACTTACACCCAAAAACACGTGGCACATTTCTCGAAGATCTCGTCGTAGCATTAATCAGCACACCTCTCAGATAATGACATACAACATGTCCAAGTGACAATAAAGAATAAATAACAGGATCAGTCCCAGCCCGAGTTATCAAAGCAACAAAATGCAAGTATTCCCCCCACGTAGTAATTAGTTTAACCTATCATTAAATCAGTCCATTTATCATTGTCGTTCCTAGGTTCTCATTCATGGCTACACTTTTTATAGATACGTTAATCGATGCGGCCGTTTCGCAATAAGAATTACGTATACAAGGAAAACATTTATATTACAAAATTTACTGTACAACATAATTGTCACGCAATGCCAAAATTTACTACACGCATGTCAGTTAAGAAATCAAACCCTAAAAATTAAATTAAACCACACAAATAAAATCTATACAAAGTTCCACACATCTCTCGCGATTCCCCTCGTCCAAAATCAATAAATCAATTTTTTAATACTCATCACTTAAACTGCTTTCCAGAGGCCTCCCGCCTCGTCAATTCCCATCATTAGGCCGTTAGCCCATAACACTGATGGTAATGGAGGATGAAGCTTGCTGTCTTCTCTCCATGGTCGACATTTTGCTGCTGTTAACACACAATTATATCAAAGTTTTTAAACTGTTCTATCTGCGTTCTAAGTATTTTATTTCCTCAGATCGTCCTATGCAGAATCGTCGACTTTCCCTATTCTATGGCTAATTGCCATCTCACAATTTATGAAAATTTCCAACTTCGTTGCCGACACACAACTATAATTTTAAAACCATATCGTCTTAAGGACGTCTTAAATGACTGTCGAAGAATAATTAGGAGTGCCCCGATTCATCTCAGACATTTGTATATATACAGAAAGCCTAAAGTTTCAATGGTGGGAGAAAAACAGCTCCTCAATATTTTAAGTAATGGGCCTATAATTATGTGTGACCTCTCAAAAATCTTGTATTTTCTCACAGGTCGCGAATCTGCCGTCGAACAAGCAAACCGATCGCTAGATCTTTTTATATCCGATTGCCGCGCAAAACACACTGACGCTATGTTCTGGCGTCATGTTTTCTTATTGGTCAGATAAGTTGGCGTTGGAGCTCTGACCTTACAAATCCCGCCCTTATATTGACGTCACGACTATTCTCCTCTCTCTCACTCCTTGCCTTGTACGCAGCATTTTGCCCTTTTATGGTCACGTACGCCACAGCGTCATATCTGATTTTCTCAGAAATCCAAGAATAACATTGGTTGTGAAACTATTGGTCATTTCCAGCCAGCACGTAGCATGTCTTACCAAGTCCAGATTTCTTGCTACATCAATATTACTCAAATATCCAGCATATCATGTATTTAGTATTTCCATCGTTTTTATTAATATGAAACATTATTATTGGACACAATGATAAGGGTTCACTATATCTATAAAATGTGAATGTTACGTGATAGTTTGTATGTGTGAATGTCTCCGATGCGTTCATATACCATTCATCCGACTGCGATGAAACTTGGGTGAGTTGTGTGTACACTTCAGGGAAGGTTTCTGGCTTATTAAATCCATTCTACAATAGGTAGCGCACGACAAGATTCAACAAATGAGTGACGGCGTGCTTTTCGTTTCAAAAAAGTTCCGTCTGCGTTCATATACCATTCATCCGATTACGATCAAACTTGAGTGAGTTGTTGTGTACGCTGCTGGGAAGGTTTCTGACTTAGAAAATACATTTGACAGCAGGAAGCGCCCGAGTAGTTTCAACAAATGACCGACGGCGCGCGAATCGTTTCAACAGAGTTTCGTCTGCGTTCATATACCAATCATACGATTGCGATGAAACTCGATTGAGTTGTTGTGTACACCCCAGGGAAGGTTTCTGAATTAGTAAATCCAATTTAACATAGGTAGCGTACGAGAAGTTTCAACAAATGGGTGATGGAGCGAGAATCATTTCAACAAAGTTCCGTCTGCCTTCATATACCGTTCATCCGATTGCGATGAATATTCGGTGAGTTGTTGTGTACACTCCACAGAAGGTTTCTGATATAGTAAACCCATTTTACAATAGGTAGCTCATGAGTAGTTTCAACAAATGCGTGGTGGTGCGGAATCGTTTCAAAAAAGTTCCGACTGCTATCGTATACCATTCATCCGATTGCGATGAAACTTAGGTGAGTTGTTGTGTACACTACCTAGAATGTTTCTGACATATTAAATCCATTTTACAATAGGTAGCGCACGAGTAGTTTCAACAAATGAGTGCTATGAACATACAGAGATTCATTGAAATCGCTCCAGCCTTTTAGATTTTATTAAGGGGGGGGGGGGGGAGTTGAAAGTTTTGAATAGACTTTTTTCGTGATTCAATGATCCAAACGCAATGAAATTTGGTACAGCAAATGTTTATACGTATTGTAATCTAATTTAGTTCAATTGTTTACATAACCTCATTATGGCGGGTGGCCGAATTTTAAAATTAAGTTTTTATATCTTGTGACGTAATCATGCGATCGAACTGAAAGTTTGAATAATGAACCTACGCAATAATTTTCCTTTAATGGTACATGACTCTATGGCCTATACATATAACAATTCAACATGGCGACCATCCGAAATATTTAGACCGATTTCAATATATACGAATCTATTACAGCCATCTAACTGATTTTTTAAATTTTCATAGGGGTTTTAAACATAAGTTCACCTATAGGACTTTCAATAACCTGGAGATCACATATCCAACATGGTGGTGACGCGAATTATAAATATTCACATTGACGTTTCTCGTAATTTAACCATCCGAGTGCAGTGAAACTTGGTACAGTAAATCCTTATGAAAATGTTTATCCACTGGCATCTAATGTATTTTCATTGTTTCCATAATCACAAGATGGCCGCTGTGCGATATTTGAAAATCTCTTTTTTACGTCTTGTGTCCTAATCATGCAATTGAAGTTTGAATACTACACGTACTCAATGATCTTCATGTAACAGTACATAACTCTAAGACCTACATTTATAAAAATTCATCATGGCGACCATCCGCAATTTTTACTCGGTTCTCAATATCTACGAATCTATTACAACAATCAAACTGAAATTTTGTATGTTGATAGTGCCAACTAACATAAGTCGGATATATAATAAAAATAGGCTTTAGTTCTTCACGGAACTAATTATTTTCTATGCAGAGCACTTCTTGCATGTTGTTCAAGCTGATATTTCATTGAATAGGTGATATGTTTTTTGCAAGCTTTACTAATCACTTCTTTGCCATCTGTTGTAAAGGACTCCTCAACAAGAATCCATGATTATAACTTCGAAGCCAGCGAAGACGCAACTGGTGCCATATTGACTCTAGACTCTAGAGAATGCTGATGTTCATGAACGATGTCCATCAGTGTTTAAAGGAAACTAAAGTCTAGATGAGACATTTCAAAAGAAAACAAGATGTTCAATAAAGAACATATAGCCTACTTTCTCCTAAATGGATGGGTATTGTTATAAAACTTTGTCCTTTTCAAGGAGTATAATTGAATGTTGGTTGTAGAAGCTTGTTGAAATACAACGTTAAATACGGATATTAAACATGAATATGGGGTGCCCTTTGCTAGTGCTACCTCTGTACACAATTTCATTCAATTCGGCTTCACCGTGTTTGAATAGATAGGGGGAATCGATTTGCACACATACATGGCCGCCATATGCAAACTATTGGACTGATGACCTTGTAGCTTGGTCAAAGAACGCTTCTCACATAAAGATATGTTGTTGCAAAATTTGGTAGAGATCAAATGATTAGGTTGGTCGTAATTTGATTTAAGCTTTTAAAATTTGGGTGGCCGCCATCCCGTTTTCGTCAAGATGGCGGCGATATAAAACATGACACTGAGGTGCCCTTTGCTAGTGCTACCTCTGTATCAAATTTTGTTCAATTCGGTTTTAGTGTATTTGAATTCATAGGGAGAATCGATTTGCACACATACATGGCCGCCATATGCAAACTATTGGACTGATGACCTTGTAGTTTGGTCAAAGAACGCTTCTCACATAAAGATATGTTGTTGCAAAAAATTGGTAGGGATCAGATGATTAGGTTCGTCGTAATTTGGTTTAAGCTTTTAACATTTGGGTGGCCGCCATTACGTTTTCGTCAAGATGGCAGCGATATAAAACATGACACTGAGGTGTCCGTTGCTAGTGATACTTCTGTACTGAATTTCGTTCAATTCGTTTTCACCGTGTTTGAATTGATAGGGGGAATCGATTTGCACACATACATGACCACCATCTGCAAACTATTGGGCTGAGGATCTTGTAGTTTAGTCAAAATATGCTTGTCATATAAGTATATGTTGTTGCAAAATTTGGTATAGATCGGATGATTAGGTTAGTCATAATTTGATTTAAGCTTAGAATATTTGGGTGGCCGCCATTTCGTTTCCGTAAAGATGACGGCGATATAAAACATGACGCTGAGGTGCTCTTTGCTAGTGCTACCTCTGTACCAAATTTTGTTCAATACGGTTTCACCATGTTTGAATTGATAGGGGGAATCGATTTTCATACATACATGGCCGCCATCTGGATACGATTGGGCTGGTTACCTTGTAGTTTTGTCAAAAGACGCTCTCTATATGAATATATATTGTTGCAAAATTTGGTAGAGATAGAATGATTAAGTTAGTCGTAATTGGATTTAAGCTTTGAATATTTGTGTGGCCACATTTACGATTCCGTCAAGATGGCGGTGAAATAATACATGACACTGAGGTGCCCTTTGCTAGTTCTACCTCTGTACCAAATTTTGCTCAAATCAGTTTCACCATGTTCGAATTGATAGGGAGGACACACACACACACACATTCAGAATACACAAACTCTCTCACACACAGACTCACACACAGACAGACACAATTTTGGCCCTGTGCAGATCTCATAAGTCTACTTTCATTTTTTGCAAAAATAGAAAGTAGGCTAATAATTGATTTTGAAATTCCTAAGTAAGGGAAACGTCTCCGGATGTGTTGAGAAAAGTATTACTGGAAACTGTCCTTGATCTGGAAATGGTCGCGGTATGGGTATTCATACTAGCACTGTCTGGTATTTCTTGAAATATTGCAAGTGGATACTAAGTTTAGTTAATGCTAATAGGGATGAGCCATCGCAGATGACACATGTCAAAACCCGGCACAATACCAGTTCTTCCTGCATGTAAAGTGAGCTTTGGAAAAACCTATTTCACAGGTGTCTTCACCTGCACTTGTCAGTTATTTGGTCCATCATTCATAACAATCTTAATACTCCTTGTTGAGGTAACAGACAACAGCCCCACATTAAGTGTGAGACTTAAACACAGCAATTAGTATAATACTAGTAGAAGCATCCGGCTTCGCCCGGTGGATTTGTTTATATGTTTTAATGATAAAGAAAGCTTTTCAGTCGGTCAACACGAATTGTGCCCAATTACATTGGGCGGGAAACAAGTATTTTCATACCCTATAAACTTACACACTTCATATGTACAAATACCTACTTAATTGGATTACATGTTTCGATCACCACGCGTTCATCCTCAGATCACGCTCACTTAGGCTTAACTAGTGTTCGATGTTTATGAATCACACTTAAACACAAATACATGTATACAATATTTATATCACATACGTTTGTATAAACTTGTGTGACGTGTAACAATTTACAGACAGTGTGATGCCCTTCTATGATTGTTGCGTTATTATTATTATTATTATTATTAAAGTGTATTAGGTATGTTTCCTGTTGTTTATTGAACTATTATCTATATATTTAAAACACAAGGGGTTTTCTTTTGCAATTCGCCAACAACTCCCCACTGGCCCAATTTTTAGCCTACTTTTCACATTTTGCAAAAATGAGGAAAAAATAGACTTATGAGATCGATCCGTGCAAATGTGTGTCTGTCCCATCTAGCGGTGAGGATATGAACTGTGCCGGCTGCCGAAGCCTGTCGCACTCGACTGGGGCAATGATTAAATGAATGACAAATGAAATGAAATGATAGTGGAGAGTGTTGCTGGAATGAAATTGTGACAGGGAAAACCGGAGTACCCGGAGAAAACCCTGTCTGCCTCCGCTTTGTCCAGCACAAACCTCACATGGAGAGACCGGGATTTGAACCACGGACCCAGCGGTGAGAGGTCGGCGCCCTGCCGCCTAAGCCACGGAGGCTCCAAAATTGGCACGCGTATAGATAATAATATTTCAGTTTAATTTCCAGGAGGCCATGCATGGCAGTGTTGCCAAAATGATTATAAGCCTGCTGAGAGATCCAATTTTAAATGCATATAACTTCTACACTATCAATTGGAATTCAACCAAATTTTGTATGTGCTATGTGTACATAAACATATACGACTGAGCGTATTCTTAAGTTACACCAGGGCTGCTAACTGTTAATAAATGCTCTCAATTTCTTTTATCCAAATATCAAGATATATCAGAAAGTATGCAAGCCGACAGCTTTAAACTATGCACACGTATAGTACCTGACATTCAATATTAATTTGGAGTAACTTATTTACGTCAGTGCTACCAACATGATTCTAAGCCTGCTAAGACATCCAAATTTAAATACATGTAACTTCTATACTATCATTTGGATTTCAACCAAATTTCGTATGTGCTAAGTGTACCATAACAGATATGACTATGCGTATTCTTAAGAGGAACCAGGGCTGCCACCGTTTAATAAATTCTGTCTATATTTTTGTTACCCTAATATCAATATATCTGAAAGTATGCAAGCCAATAGCTCCAAACTTTGCACACGTATAGTACGTGGCATTCTAGATTAATTTGGAGTAACAAATATACGTTAGTGCTGCCAACATGATTCGAAGCCTGCTGATAGTGTAACGTTTTAAAATATTAATAGATATCTCTAAGAAGATTAAATCTGGGAGGGTGCCATTTCATAGGTTTATACTATGAAAAATATTTTTATATGTTGCACGAGAATACTCTTATCCCCAGGTGTGGCGTGTCTCCGGCACCAACCAGAACAATTCAGTAAATAAGGGAAATATAGAGCTACTGCAATATACATAATTCCTTGGAATGTCACTTACTTGTTAATGAATGGGGAATGTTTCATGAATGGGACAGTACCCCCGTCACCGAACAATATATAACTTCCAAAACTCGTAGCTCCAATAATCTCTATTTATTTTTATTATACCAGTAGAATGAGCTATGTAGGAAGCAGCACCAATATATCCGTAAAGAGGGAGAAAGGAAGTATGATCCCTTTACTTTTCACAGGTTAATCATAAATTACTCATTCCATACAATTTCATACAATCAGTGTCGATCTTTCTAATAACATTCATAACCTCATCCTTTCTCTTGTTTTTTTTAGCTCCTTGTTGACCCATTGTCTTCTCTCCTCTCTGCCATTCACAGAGTAGCCACTCAAAAACAAGTTCCAAATTCCACCACTCTAGCGCCCTAATACTATAGTCAAAGAACATTGAACAATCCATAGATGAACAATCATAGAAACTTCCACAGAGTTGCCATTCAAATACAAGTTCCGGATTCCAATAATTATTACAATAAGTCCAATTTTAAAATGCATGTAACTTCTATACCTACTCATGGATTTCATTCTTAAATGGCACTAAAATAGATCGTATTATTTCAGATTATTTCTGACCAATACATGCATGACATTGATGCCAACATGATTTTACGCGCGCTGTTAGATCAATCTTTAACTGCATGTAACGTCCATGCTATCCATTGGACTTCAACCAAATTTTGTATTCTGTACCTTAAGAGATGGAACTAAGAATATATGCAATTACCAGGGCTGCCAATTGTAGTGCTCTATAAGGCGACGTTATGCAGTATGCAGTATTTCGAACTAATTTGAAATTTCTATATTACCAATTTAATTTCGTCATTATTCTAGATAGATCCTTATAGATTAATGATTGGCATGAATCTTAAATTTCAAGAAAAGTAGGCTCTTTAGTTCGTCACGAAACTTCTAGTTATGAAATGTGAATTACACGAAAGGTGCATCTGTGCCATCAATATTGTTTTGTTTATTTCAGCTATTATTAGTATTTTATTTCATGAAATGAACTTGCTCATAATGCCATTCGAACAATTATGCTTTCTGTCTACAATCCGCCAGCAACTTCTACCAGGTCAATTTTCATGTTGTTTGCTTTAAATTAGCAATTTAAATAAATGAAACCCATTCTCAAAATCAGGGTTGTACTTATTCTCATGCCTAGAACCAGGGTGTCAGGCAAATTACGTAGGACAGACAGGAAGGAGGATGGACACAAGTTATAAAGAACATAGAAATACCATCAAACACAGGAAACACTCAGCAGCATAGAAGCGTACTCTATTTAATCGCTGAGTATGCATGCGATGAATCCGGTAATGACAATAGCTTAGGCTATAATTGTAACTGCTGGATTGATGTGGATATTGCGAACATAACCTTATATATTTGTCCATTGATTGACTCCTGGAAAGATCGATCAACATATAAATGCGTGTGGGTATTAGACGTTAGGAGTTTCAGGTATCAAGGTGGCTGTGGAAGTTCATGATCATTGAAGCTAGGAACTATAAACTGTCCAATCAATGTCAAACAAAAAATAACATGGCTGCTATTTGGACATCGAAACACAAATCACAAATTGATTTAACCACTCCAACAAGAAAACACCAATCCGCGAGACAATATGCACTGTCACTTGAACAAACACCAACAATCCTTGAAAACATGCGATGATCCCTAAAGAAAGGCACAAAACACCATCAAAAGGCAAAACTGTGGCACCACATCGCAGCCCAGGTCTTATCACGGCCTCCTGCAATGACACAAGAAATAAAAACATAATTTTAAAATTCGCACAGCCGCAATCTTAAGGTTTTGTAAACAATTGAACTAAATTAGATACCAGTGCATTACAATGTGTATAAACAAATGCTGTACCAAGTTTCATTGCCTTTGGATCGTGAGAAAAATCTATTTAAACTTTCAACTTCGCTTGGCCGCCATGTTCGTTTTGTAGTTAACCGGTTTTTGAAAGTCTCATAAATGAACTTCCAGTAGAGCCCTTTATCTTCGTACAAAATTTCAGGATGACGCCGGTAATAGTTTCAGATATATAGAATGCCGGTGAAATATTTCGCCCAGCCACCGTCTTGAGGTTATGTAAACAATTGAACGAAGTTAGATGTCGGTGAATTACAATGCGTATAAACTTATACTTTACCAAGTTTCTTGCGTTTGGTTGGTTTAATCGCGAGAAACGTCTATTTATAAGTCGCAAATTCGCTTGGCCACCATGTTGGTTTTGTAGTTACCAGGTTTTCAAATGTCACATGGGTGAACTTCTAGTAGTTCAATTATCACCGTACAAAATTCCAGAGTGATGTCGGTAATAGTTTTGGATATATTGGTTGCTGGTAAAATATTTCGCACAGCCGCCATGTTGGATTGGTGAGACTTAAAAAAATTCGAAGGGCACGGTCGGGGTCATCCGGAATAGTGCTATGAACCTACCGAGTTTCATTGAAATCGCTCCAGCCGTTTAGATTTTATATAAATAATTCATGCTTTTGGGCTAATGCCGTGTGTATTTTTAATTTAAACCATACGTTTTGTAGAAACCTTGCCTCCTTTTTCAATGGAAATAAACAATGTGGCCAAAGAAAGTATATTAATGAGATATCTCATTTCCATTGGAAAAGGAGGCAAGGTTTCTCCGAAACGTATGGTTTAAATTAAAAATACACACGGCATTAGCCCAAAAGCGTGAATTATTTATATAATAATCCGGGCCGTGAAAGCCTTAATATGCGTTTAGATTTTATTAGGGGGGGGGGGGGGGACACACGAATCACACACGCACACACCGACAGACACACGGACAAAAGGTGATCTCATAAGCCAATTTTTGTTCATGAAATGAAAATAGGCTAAAATAGGCTTATGAGATCACCTTTTGTCCGCGCGCGCGTGTGTGTGTGTGCGTATGCCTTTGTGTGTGTATCTCTGTCTGTCTGTCTATCTATCTGTGAGTGTCCCCCCCCCCCCCTAATAACTTTTAAACGGCTGGGCCGATGTCAATGAAACTCGGTAAGGTCATAGCACCATTTTGGCCGACCCCGACCGTGGCCCTCAAATGTTATTACGTCTCACCAATCCAACCAGGCGGCAGTGCGAAATATTTCACCAGCATTCAATATCTCCGAAACTATTACTGATATCACCCTGAAATTGTGTATGGTAATAAAGGTCACTACTACAAGTACACCTATGAGACTTCAAAATCCTGTTAACTACAAAACCAACATGCCGGCCAGGCGAACATGAGACTTTTAATTGGCATTTTTCGTGATTTAACCATCCAATCGCAATAAAACTTGGTACAGCAAACGCTTATACACATGCACAGATATCTAATTTAGTTCAATCGTTTACACAACCTCAAGATGGAGGCTGTGCAAAGTATTTTACTGGCATTCTATATCTCCGAAACTACTTCTGATATCACCCTGAAATTTTGTATGGTGTTTCAGGGCACTACTACAAGTTTATATTTGTACGTTTTAAAAACCTTAGACTACAAAACGAACATCGTGCCCAAGCTATGTTGAAACATTTGAAAAGACTTTTCTCGTGATTTACCCATCTGAGCGGAAGGAAATATGGTACATTTTATATTTATACATATTGTAATGCAATGGCATCTTATTTAGTTCAATTGTTTACATAACCTCAAGATGGTGCCTGTGTGAGATTTTAAAATTAAGTTTTTATTTCTTGTGTCGTAATCATGCGATCGAAGTGAAAGTTTCAATAATGAACCTACGCAATAATTTTCCTTTAATGGTACATAACTCTATGGCTTATACATATAACAATCCAACATGGCGACCATCCGAAATATTTAGACGGTTCTCAATATCTACGAATCTTTTACAGCAATCAAACTGAAATTCCTTACGTTCATAGAGACTATGGACATAAGTTCAAGTATAGACTTTCAATAACCTGGTGAGCACTAAACCAATATGGCGGTGACGCGAAATGTAAATATCTAAATGGACGTTTCTCAAGATTTAACCATCCGAGTGCAGTGAAACTCGGTACGGTAAATGCTTAGGCTATACAAATGTTAATCCACTGGCATATAATTTATTTCCATTGTTTTCATAACCAGAAGATGGCAGCTGTGCGAAATTTTAAAATTGGTTTTTACTTTTTGTGTACTAATCATGCGATTGAAATTTGAATACTAAAGCTACACAATAATCGTCATGTAATAGTACATAACCAACATATAGAGTATAACAAGAAGTTCCGTGACGAACTAAAGAGCCTACTATTCTTAAAATTTTAAATTCATGCCAATGAGTAATCTATATGGATCTATCTAGAATAATTACGAAATTAAATTGGTAATATAGAAATTCCTAATTAGTTCGAAATACTGTATACTTGACATGATGAAGCCTAATAGAGAACTACAGTTGGCAGCCCTGGTGACTGAATATATTCTTAGTTCCACCTCTTAAGGTTCAGAATCCAAAAGTTGGTTGAAGTCAATAGATAGCATGGACGTTACATGCAGTTAAACATTGTATCTACCAGCGCGCGTAAAATCATGTTGGCCACAATGACATACATCGATACATGTATTTGTCAGAAATAATCTGAAATAATATGATCTATTGTTGTGTCAATTTTGAATGAAATCCATTAGTTAGTATAGAAGTTACATGCATTTTAATATTGGACCTATCAGCAGGCTTAGAATCATGTTGGCAGCACTGGCGTAGGCCTATATTAGTTACTCCAAATTAATCTAGAATGCCAGGTACTATGCGTGTGCAAAGTTTAGAGCTATTGTCCTGCATACTTTCTGATATATTGATATTAGGGTAACAAAAATAGAGACAGTATTTATTAACAGTTGGCAGCCCTGTTTACTCTTAAGAATCGGCATATTCATATCTGTTATGGTACACATAGCACACACGATATTTGGTTGAAATCCAAATAGTATAGAAGTTACATGTATTTAAATGGGGACCTCTCAGCAGGCTTAGAATCATGTTGGTAGAACTGACGTATATAAGTTACTCCAAATTATTATAGAATGTCAGGTACTATACGTGTGCATAGATTAAAGCTGTCGGCTTGCATACTTTCTGATATATGGGTATTTGGATAAAATAAATTGAGATCATTTATTAACAGTTGGCAGCTCTGGTGGTTCTTAAGAATACGCTCTGTCATATCTGCTTATGTACATATAGCACATACGAAATTTGGTTGAAATCCAATTGATAGTGTAGAAGTTATATGCATTTAAAATTTGGGCCTATCAGCAGGCTTATAATCATTTTGGCAACACTGCCATGTATAGCGTCCTGGAAATTAAACTGAAATATTATTATCTATACGTGTGCCAATTTTGAAATAGCTCCCATTCATTCCTTCCAAGATATCCAACATGGAGCTCCAATTTCAATTGCGATTGTTCAGCAGTTGGTAGCACTGACGTCATTTTCAAATATGGCCGTGAGATATTCAGGTATAGATCTTTACTCTTACCAAATATTGTTTCGATCGCTGCAGTCAATTAGGAGTTGATAGGGGGGGACTCACACACAGCCAGACAGACAGACAGACAAAAGGACAGACAGACAGAAGGACAGACAGACACACATTTGCCGATCTCATAAGTCTACTTTTTCCTCATTTCTGCAAAACTCAATTTTGCAAAATGTGAAAAGAAGGCTAAAAATCCAACATAGCGACCATCCGAAATATTACATGGTTCTGAATATCAACGAATCTATTACAATCAAACTGAAATTTTGTATGTTGATAGAGGCAATTAACGTAAGTAGGATATATAAAAATAGGCCTTAGTTCTTCACGAAACTACTTATTTCATAAATGAAAATAGGCTAAAAATCAATGTTACGTGATAATATATCTGTCTGTCTGTAGCTATGTATGAAGGTATATCCCCTATGCGTTCATGTACCATTCATCCAATTGCGATGAAACTTGGGTGAGTTGTTGTGTGCACTCCAGGGAAGGTTTCTAGCTACAAATTATTTATGTAACACAAAAGGGTGAAGGACTTAACAGGAACCCTTTAATCCCTCAGTATCCCATTGCACAATCTGTATACTTATCACCCCTGAATGCCAGAAGTGAGAATGGCTTGCTGATTCATCGCGAGGTGACATGAGAGGACAGTTAACAGTCCGTCGTGTTATTTGCTACTGCTGTCTATTACAATACAGTTCACGCTACGGGTTTTGGCCGGGGGTTTATAAATCTCCAGTATCCAGGACTGGTCTGCCAGACCACTCACCTTGGTAATAGTAATATTTACTCTCATTTGCTGCGACCTTGAGCAGCGTAGGTTTCAGTAATCTATTATTGCTGCAAGCATACAGGTTCGTAAACATCAGTTTATCGCCAGCTGTCACGCTAAGTGGTGTGCAATGCAATGTCCAATATTTCTAAGTTCTCAAGCGATCCACCTGACCATACCTGTGTATTACCGTTATGAAATAACTTACCCAGCAGGAAGCTCAAGGAAAGTTATTGCCGCTGATTAACATATCCAAAGTGTCATTGCTGAATGGTTTAAGGATGATAATGGGAGATTGGGGAAACGGGCTGTGATGAAGGTTTTGCAATTGAATCCAACCGTATCACAGAATCCTTCCTCCAGACTTGAATTCATGAAAGCACTAGCGAAACCTCTGGGTTTTCCACTTACGGAAAAGAGGGTTTCAAACACTCATCTCACCCATGAACTCAGAATCTGCATTAGAAAAAATTTGGGTGTAAAGAAGCACTGTCTCCAATTGAAAACTGCTAAAGAGGAAGACTTGCCACACGTGCACCCCAAGCAAGAAGTGGAAAACTGCTTACATGGGCCATTCTTGCAGAAATCCGATTTGTTTGCAGTTTGCCTAAAGACGAGTCTCCAAATATTGCCGTGATTAGTTCAAAACAACATAGAATTGGAATGAGAGCATTATTTGTGAATAATATCCGCTTATCTCGAGCCCGATCCATTGAAACTATAACAATCAACTGTGATAAAAATAACTGGTTGTAATTTTTGCTTTGTTTGTTGTTTTTCATTGTAGGTGCATTTTCATGCTTGTGTACTAGTTTGTGTCCTTCGCTTCGCATATCTATAGGCAGTGACAAATTTCATCTTATATTGCTTCCATATTATTCGAATTCACTCTAAGGTATTTTTTTAAGAAATTTCGTACTCCATGTAATAAATACCAACAACCAAGCTTTGCATGGAGTTTTTGTTTTATGTCTACGGTACTTAGATATAGAAGAGGTCACAGAATCTACAGTATAATTTTAACCTATGTATCAATTCAACTCTTCGTGATGTAGAAAAATAAAGAGAGGTCTGTCAGCCCAGACCTGGGATGTATGTTCTATAATTGGACATGGGTAACTGAGGGTTAAAACTGAACTCAAGCTTGGCTGCCGGTTCGAATACGGTCATAACGCGCGAATCGTTTGAATTTCCTTATGCGTTCATATAAGATCACCGATTGTGATGAAACAAGGGTGAGTTGTTGTGTGCGCACCAAGGAAAGTTTTTGGCTTAGCAAATCCATTTTATAATAGGTAGTGCACGAGTAGATTTGACAAATGGGTGACGGCGCGTGAATCGTTTCAACAAAGTCCTGCATGCGGTCATAAACCATTTTTACGATTGCGTTGAAACTTGGGTGAGTTATTGTGTACACAACAAGGAAAGTTTCTGGCTTAGTAAATCCAATTCACAATAGGTAGCGCACGATTAGATTCAACAAAAGTGTGTCGGCGCGTGAATCGTTTCAACAAAGTCCTGTATGCGCTCATAAACCATTCATACGATTGCGATGAAACTTGGTTGAGGGGTTGTGTACACTCCAAGGAAAGTTTCTGGCTGACTAAATCCATTTCACAATAGGTAGCGCACGAGTAGAACAACAAATGTGTGACGGCGGGCGAATCGTTTCAACACTGTCCTGTATACGTTCTTATGCCATTCTTCTGATTGCGATGAAATTTGGGTAAGTTGTTGTGCACTCTGCCGCTAAGGTTTTTGAATTAGAAAAACCATTTGATAGTACACTAGTGTCCAACAGCTAAGCATAAGTTAAGAATAAGCAGGGCGGCAGGAAATAGACCGCAAATCGCACGTTATATGCACCAACCAACCTTACGTGTTGGCTCTGTATAGGAAAGGAGTATTCCCTGCTTTGACTAGCAGCGTACCCGCAAGGTAAACACAGCCATTGCCTGCGCTCCGTATTCCCTCAGTCGTGTTTGCACTGTTATAGTGTGCGGAATGTAGCCTCGTGGTGAACATTACATCATAATAGCACAACGACATACTTTGAACCGCGTTTTGCAGGGTTGAATACTCGGCCACCTGGAAGCAGGCAAGTTACAGACCGAAGTCGCCGTATCCTTGAATGTGCCACAAAATATCATTTTCAAGCTTTTGAGACGATTGCGAGAACAGTAGATGTTGGTCGTAGGCCAGTACCAGGTTGACCAAGAGAAATCACCCCTCAGCAGGACCGATATCTGGCCTTAACCGCCCGACGAAATCGGAGTGACCTGCAAGACAATTGTCGGTGGAGCTTGCAGCCATCTCAGAGGTTGACGTTTCCCAGCTAACTGTGTACCGGGGGCTCAGAACAGGAGGGCTGTTTGCCAGACGTCCAGCGGTGTGCGTCTCGCTCACTCCAGCACAGATACGGGCCCGTTTGTTGTGGAGCCGCCAACGTCGAAACTGGACCATGAATGAATGGAGGACTGTGCTCTTCACAGATGAATCCCGCTTCAGTTTGCAGAACGATTCACGTCGCACATTAATCTGGAGAGAACCGGGTAGCCGATACAACCACAGGAACATCGTGGAATGGGACCAGTATGGTGGTGGTGGGGTCATGGTGCGGGGCAGAATCATGTTGAAGGCCTTACGGACCTGCACATCTTCATGGGTGGTCCGAGGAACACTGTGAACGCTCAGAGATACAGGGATGAGGTACTGAGACCACATGTTCGACTCTTCAGAGGTGCGGTTGGTCCAGACTTCCCCTTAATAGCCGATAATGTCCGACCGCACCGCTTTGATGGATGAATTTCTGACTGGGGAAGACATTAGTCGCATGGACTGGCCAGCTAGGTCTGTGAATCTGAATCCTAGAGAACATGCCTGGTATGCATTGTGGAGGCGAATAGAATCCCGTCAGCCTCCACCAGGGACCCTCAAAGACCTTCGCTTTGCCCTTTTGGAGGAATGGGATCGACTGCCACAAGATCTCTTGGACCATCTGATAGAGAGCATTCCACGTCGCTGCGAAGCATGTGTGGCCTTAAGGGGTAACCATAACCCTATTAACAGCATATTTTGTTGTGCATGACATTACCAAGTTTTCTTAGTTGTTGTCAATAGGTATTTAGCTGTAAAAACCGTTCCGACACTGTTTTTTGGAAATGTTGTGTGACATATGGTGTGTGATTCAGCTTCCATTAGTTCAGCATTCCGTCTGGCATTCCTATCAGCTGGTATGGCCTCGTTTAGCGATTATGCTTAACTTTCGGACACTAGTGTAGGCAGCAAATGAGTAGTTTCAACAAATGAATGTTGGACAGCGAATCGTTTCAGGAGAGTCCCGCAAGTGTTCATATACAATTCCGCCAATTGAGTTGAAACTTTGGTGATTTGTTGTGCTCACTCCCACCATTGTTTCTGAATAAGTAAATCCATTTAACATTAGATGGCTCACGAGTAGTTTCAACAAATGCTGTATGTGGCGTGCTCCCGCGTCGGAAAGCCTTCGGATTTATTTATTTATTTATATTTATATTTATTTATATACGCACCAGACAGAAAAACAATGGCTATTGTTTATCCAATGACACTTAAGTGAACGAAATTACGATTCAAACACTTTTTTATCCTCTTTTTTCTTTCTTACTTTGTTTTGTTGGCTGCATGACTCAGCGGTAACGTTCTCGCCTGCTGTGACCAAGGTTGCAGGATCGAATCCTGGCGCAGTCAGTTGATATTTGAGGGTTTGAAAATGCGAGGAGGCCGTGTTAGTAGATTTACTGGCACGTCAAAGATCCCCTTCGGGATAAAATTCCGTCATCGGCTTCTCTAAAAGCCGCAGTTGTTAAAAGGGACGTAAAACCGATAACATTAATATTATCTTCCTTTCTGTCTTTGATTGGCATTGCAACGCATCCAGGTAGAGCGTGTGTAATATAGATATTGTATATATGGAAGAATGATTCATAAACATCGTACACTAGTTAATAAGCCTAAGTGGGGGGGGATCTGAGGATGAACGCGCGACGTTTGAAACATGTCATCCAAATAAATAGTATAAAACAAAGTCCCCGATCCTTGGATGTCACGGGTAATCTCGAGAACCACTGAATTGATCTTGATGCGGTTTTCACCATTCTGTAAAAGATATCTCGAGGATGATTTCTGTAGAAAATCATTTATTTATTATCAAAGGAAGCCGAGCAGTAACGATTTGAGTGAAAAAGTCGAAAACAAGAACTGACGTCCGAGCGCTTTGTAAGCTTACGCTGGGAAAACCGTTAAAATATCTAAGTACTATGAGTATAGGGATTGTTCAGCATGTAAAGTTCTAAAAAAAGAAGTCCGCGAGAGCAAATCTCTATTTCCAATACAATGCCCACCATAAGTGTTTTTACGTTTTCATTTCTTCCAACCATGTCCATTCAAATACTAAGGCTACAATTTACGAGCTAGCTAAGGGAGAGTCTGTCACCCCTGTTACAGCCTAACTAGCGGGCGAACCTATAACGCCAGATACAGCCAGAAACAAACCTTTGAGTCGTGTTGAGTGAAGACTTCAGAGAAGGGTGGTTGTGTTTGGAGCTTTCCTGGAAGTGCAACTCGGCTTTTCTTCATTTCGCCTGTGAACTTTCCGTTCCGAAAAATGCACAGTCAAGTTAAGGTTGGGCGGAAGGGGGATTTGTGTTTCATGCACCTTGCCATTCCCTGGAAGTGCAACTCAGCTTTATTTCATTTCGTCTGTGAACTTTTCATTCCGCATAATACTGTTGTATCCTTATTGGGGATACACCCCAATTACACTCTCAGCCCAATGTTTCCGCATCATTTAACACTACTCATAATACACCATAATTATCCATAATCTAACACTCCTCAATGAACTCACATAACCTCACACACGACCCCTCTCGAACTCACACGACCCCCAGGCCAGTAGCTTCTAACACGGAATGTGCTGATAATGATTAGCTTGCAGCACCATAATTATAAAAGCAGGCAGTCAGAGGTAGTCGGAGTCTGTGTCCAATCGAATCTCCGAAGGTCTACTTCGTGACAGCCGCCATCTAGGGTAAGTGTGCTGACGGGTTACATCCCTTACATCCACCTCTTACATTTTGTATAAGCCTTGTTTGAACGCTAAGACAAGTAGCACTGAAGTCTGATCTTTGGAATAATTACACCTCACTAAATAAGTGATCATTAAACCTACTGGTACTAACATTATCGTTGTTGTAGCTGATTTGATTGTAGGAAAATCCTCTATCCTCCAACCCCGACCCATTAGGGCCCAGCGTTACTTAATTGTTTTAAAAGCATCAGGTCAGCAGTTCGCCTGACGGCTCGTCATAAAGCTTCAGCAAAATCTGCTCATAGCACTCGCTTGCACGCGCTGCCTGCCTGTGTTGAGTAATCACCGCACAGCCGCAGGTAATCAATTACCCTTCAGCACCTTCACAAATACCGCATCCCTGAGCTCACTAATAACTCCGAACACTTGGTAGCTCTTCCTCGAGCCCGTCTAAGCTAAATAGACGCCCCGCACTCAACCTTACACAAAACAACTAATCAAACAGCCCCTATCACCACAACATTCTACATCAACCCCTAACACATTGTATAAGCCCTCCAAGGCCCATACAATTGGTGGAGTCATCGAGTGCCACGTTTAAAGGGACTACTAACAACGTAGTTCTGTGGTTAGAAACCGACGTAACTTACGCAAAGCAAAGCCAAACCCCTAGAGATTTGGGATTTTTTTCTGAGTAGATAATCGCGGTTGCGAAGCAGGCAAGTGAATTAAATAATTAGCTACCCACCCGCCCTCAGATAGTACAGCACCCTTATATATGTATATACATATTGCATATACAACTTGCCTACAGGCGGTAGCGCACCTATAGCGGTTCAAGAATCTCCGCCCGTATTTTCCCTTTTTGCAAAATACAAGAAGCAAGGAGAAATATCGGTCCTACACAACCCTTACTGAGATTTACGCCCAGTTACTACAAAGTCACACATTATGGCACCTCATGCCGATTCATCAGAGATACCACGTAAACAGGGGAGGATACACATCGACAGGACATCGGAAATACTATTTACATTATTACAGAGCCGCCAAAACCGAATGTTGAAGGTGTAGTCCCAAATACCGAAAATGCATACGCGAGTAGGCGCGGCACAGAATAGATTCAAACGCACCCCTGCAGAGAATAGGAAATCACTCCTAAAAACGTACACTTGCATGCTATTCACAAGGAGCTGCACGTGAAACATCGTAAGACTAGCGGGATTCACGACCTACTCAATGTACTATACGGTCTATTACCGACCAATGTGACCCTTCAGAGTATAAGGGCACAATATACGGCAATATACGCCAATTATAAATCTCTTATTGGCAAACATGCGCAGCTTGCTACTCAAATGATAGAGATTTACATGTCCGACAGCCTAGTTATACCTCTATAGGTACAGGCGAGAGGGAGTCGAACATACGACCTACCAGTACGCCGAGGCAGGCATTGCATTACAGGATTATCAAACCCAATTAAAGTGTTCCTAGAATGTTTATACAATACAGTACATGTTTGCAGACCCACATTTACACAATACACGTTTGCAATACTCCACGCCAACGATACATTAACATACAATTCACACTTAGACCTCCTTATCGAACCAACGTCCTCTCAGTACAAAATACACAAGTTCCAAGTCCCCACCAACCTTTCTATACCTGTTAATTATACAGTGCTTTATGGTATTATGTATTTGCAAGACAGAGTGTTAATGTACCCTAGTTAAGAAATTTCAGAAAGTGTACTATTTTATGTGATAGAAACACGCACATATGATTGTAGCTAGCTTAGGCTGCAGTAACCTCAGGTTACCACACGGCCACCAGCCACTTTGGTAACACGAGCCATAGATCTGACACAGCAACACTCGTCTTCCGGCAGACAGTATGCTTGCTGCTAGGCACACTTTCTCATTACACGGGCTGAGCGGAACACAATAGATAATATTTTCCGGGAGTTAATATATAGAACCACACTAGGACACGTTCAAATCATTCAAATATAGATAATTAAAACATACAGTTAAATTCTACACAGGCTTTTGAACGCAAATCACAAACATTCACACATACGTTACAATCTACAGCGGTCAGACAAGCGGCCGACTGAAGATCATTTTACATGAATATAGGGATAATTGTCTAGCATGACATTAAGCTGCACGCTTAGGCAAGTAAATAGCCATCCTCACTTATTACACACGTGTGATGTAGGCACACGTACAGGGAATCGAATAGGGATCATTCTAGGCCCGAGGCGACTTTCGCAGACAGGTAATTGACCTGGGCACGTCATAAAACTGCATCCATCATCATCGTCATCATCACCGTCATCGGAAAGGATAGGAATTAGCAATTTCCATCCACACGATGTAGCATACATACAGGATAACGAACAGGGAGCATTTTAGGTCCTAGGCTACCCTGACACTACAATATCACAGATTATTAGACCCGTACAACTCCATAATTGCGTACGAACAATGACATCATATATACTGACAAATACACGTGCTAGGGCATCGAACCCACACCGATGTAGATTTACAGCGCGGTACAGTTACACTACGCTACACAAATCGAGAGCACATTTTGATAACACATAGATTATTACACTACAGGGCACAGGAGTAGTGTAGTGCTGATTTAGCTAACAACACTATGCTATGGATCTACACTTAATACTGGAAACGTCCAGCACAGTCACATGAACATAGACACTACAACAACACTAGTTAGAAAATACAGATCAGTACGGACACACAATAACACTAGTTAGAATATACGCCTATGTACGAACGCAGGACAACATGTAGAAATATTCGCGAATATCGCGTACAGCCAACATTTTCGCAGAGGCAGTTAGCCACAACAGATACATACTAGTAACGATTTAAAATGACGTAGCGGTGAAATACGATAATATTTGTTTCAGGAGGAACTATCAGAAGAGTGTATACTCTATAAACATGCGCCTAACTATTTAATACATATGCGCTATAATATAAATGTAAATGTTCTTTGTACAATTGAAAACGCTTTTGCAATTTCAAGTGACGGGTTTACAAAGTGAAATACAACTTAGGAAAACACAATCTAGAATCGATACTTACAATAACACGGGTTCAACGTACATAGGTACGATATATGAAAGGGACAGAGTAATACATACAATTGCAAGGATTTCACATGAAAAATAATTCTATATTCCAATGCACTATTACGTACTTATCACCGGGATATACACTCACAGTATCTCCACTAGCTGCTAACATTGAGACAGGCTGGTGTATTCTCTGGAATACACGGTACGAAAGAGTTAGCTTTCGCTGCTCTTTGCTTTAATTCCTTCTTCCTAGTTTGCAAACGACAACAGGGATTCTTTACGTTTTAGTTTATTAGTGCACTTTGCTTACTTTGTTTGTAAGTCTGTTTTAGATATATATCTTCCATGATCAACCTAGCGGCATCTAGCAGCTAACCACTGAAGTTCCTCAATATCTTCGCTCTCAAGAGGACTTCCTAACTAAGCAAGCCTCCAGATGTCGTCGTTATTGCCAGCTAACATCTCTATGCTCAGGAGGACTTCTTCACAATTCCCATCCACCAGGCTTCGTCATAGGCACCTGCTATCAACTCCTTGAAGACTAATCTATCAAGATATTCCTATCTAAGAAGAGATTTAAGTTTTGTCAAGTTTGTAATTCTTATGTGTGCTCCTTTGTCCTTTTCCCCTACCCTTCTTCTCTCCGTGGTACCTCCGTGCTTCGTTGAGCGGTTCTCACTTCTGTGTCCGACGTCAACACATACAGTTGAAGCTCTACACGAGCTCGTCTCCTCTATTCGAGGGACAAACTTTTTAAATCAGACGCCATGTTTGAACTTTAAAATCAACCGTCACCGAGGAACCTTCGCCTTTCATCAAAATGAGATAAGTACAAACTTCAATGGTCTTCACCATATTTTAAAGGGGTTTAAATAGCTTATAGCTTTTTAATCGAATTTTATAGACAGTGTGTGGAATCACTAAATGTTCAGAAATAACTGCCTTCAAAAGAACTTCCTGATCATGTTATGGCTACCTCAGCTATTTCTCTAAAATGAAACAGTACTTCTTGTACAAATTATCTGAGATACTATCTCACACCGAGGGATATTTTCAAAATACTCACTGTCTATAAAAATAGCTTTCCCACCGAGGGATTTTTCTTGCCCAACTCAACCGTCAACATTGTTCTGGAATTTTCCATGTCAAGTGATCTATCTACAAGCTAAACCTTCGAGTATTTTCCACTCACATATGGGAATACCTTTCCAAACTAAGGAATTTTCTTTATAAAAACCGCTGATCAACACATAATTTGTCTTCCTTCGAGGGAAAATTTCCGCCGCATTCAACTACAACCTATAAACGTCACAACGCAATAAACTCTCTCAAGCTAAAATTCAACTAGTGATTTACATAATTGCAATATCTTTTCTCCTCATTAACTTTCCATGCTGCAATAGTGAACTTTTTAACTGACTATAGTGCAAAACACTGCCCGTTCAACCACCATCCGTGTCGCGTTCGATCGAGAACAATAAATATGGCCAACACATTTTCGTAAACCTCCTATTTTCCTCCTCTCAAATATCTTACTAACATAATATAATTAAAATACAAATTTAGGTCTCTTTCAACGAGGTGTGACTTGATGTCAAGTGCCCTCCCAATTTTGTTTCGCATTTCACGAATTAACTTCTGCATAATCTGTGGCAAGTCCACATTCTAATTCTTTTCCCTTTTAACTGGGGGAATTCTACTTTTTCTGCTCATAACTGAGTAAACTAATTTTTTTCTCTTCAGGCTTCACAAATAGTGACCTGTTCTATTTTGATATATCACGGTCGTAATTACTGTATAAATACATGAAGTTATAGAAACTTCTTTATTTTCTCTTTTCTTTGTGGTAATTTTTCATAGCCTTTAAGATTTCCAATAGGAATTCAAAAGTGCTCACCTTGTACCTGATATAATTACTAAAGCTTTGATTATTTGTAATCTTTGTTATTGTCATGTCCCGGTTTTGGTTTAGCCTTGAACCACACCGGACGTGCAACCCCGGTTCAATCCAGATCTTGAGAATCTGCAAGGAGGGGCTACGTAAGCACGCAGGTGTTGCGATGTTTGTGCTTATTAGCTGCGACCTCAGATGTGATGGGGGTTCAGTCAATCAGAGTTGAGAGAGAGGGAGCAGACGGCGAGAGTGGAGGACTGTCCGTGAAGGCAGCGGAAACGAGAGCGACGTAAGTTTGACGATCGGGGATCGTGGAACTGTGACCGGGCACCCGGCGACCTAGGGGACTGAGATCGAGCAGAAATTGAGCAGAGGCTGAGTGAAGGATCAGGTGAGATCAAACAGTGTCTATTATTATTCAGTGTGACGATACCTTATGAGACGGGCCTTGTATCTGCACGGTGGATTCCTTCGGATACCTAGAAGGAATAAATTGGCAGTACACCAGAGATCTCTTTTTATTGGGGAACAACCCCGTGTTCCCACATCTCCCTCAGTTCCTCCTCTTTTAGCTTAAGGGTTGTGCTGTTAATCGTGGGTAAGACAATCGACAAGGACACGGTAACGACCCCGTTACCTGAGCACGAAGAACCCCCTACTACAACGATCCAGGTAAGTGAAGTTAATGAACCCCTGAGCGGCCTATGGCGTAAGGCCATGCACTCAGGCAGGGCCATTACAAGGATAGACGCCACATTGCTATCACAACAATGTTAGAGGCCGTATCAAAACAATGGTGGAGACGCTACGGTTACCGTGATTCATCCTCCAATTTTAATCTCCGATTTACAGCACAATCACGTCATTATAACCCACACCGCCCACCCTATAACTAACGTGCATGTGCATGCTTGGATCTACTCACCTAGCTTTTAGCACGGGTTTCGGGGAACTTAAGTCTAGTGATAATAATAACTGTATACTGTAACATAGATTAAGAGTGTTCGTGACTGTGTTTATATATGGAGTAGGGGGGCATATATTTTAGTGTGGTATTTCGCGGTCTGATCTGAATGGCGAATTCTTTAAAAGAATGGGCAAGATTTATAACGGCTAATCCCAAGCCTATCAGACCTAAAATCATCGTGAGAAACCCGGAATACATCACTGATATCAACGTCGGGCACATCATATCTCAATTAGAGGATAAAATATTATCACTGAAAATCAACCACCCTAACGCGCGATTTAACCCTGGCCCACCCCAAACATGAGCTCGCGCCCAAGCTGAGGCTGACGAGGCGGATGCACGCTCCACTGATTCATGTGACGCGAGTTACATCCAACAACACGTGATCAAGACACAGGAGATCTACAGCAATCTCCAGGAACTTATCATTCAGTTAGACGCGCATATTCACGACGCGACTAATACTGAAAAGCCTGACGATTTGGTGGCTGACATCATAACAGTGAGTGCAACTCCTGGCGAAATCATTCGCATGACACTGGCGACATTTGAGCCCACAATTAGCGAAGTACTTACGTCACCGGCGATAGTTCCCAATAGGCACGTGGAAATGGCGCACCACATCCGGTACCCCCTCTTCCAACCGGACAAATTCTCGGGCACTCATAAGGAGGGCCCAGAAGAATACCTTAGGGAATTCAATCGTATAGCGCAAATCAATGAATGGGCGGACGCAGAAAGAGTGCCACTGTTCCCAGCATATCTTAAAGAGGCAGCACTTGTCTGGTACGATGTACATGAGCAACACGAACCACAATTAACGTGGAACAAGCTGCAGCAAGACTTCATAGCGGAATTCGCGCAGATCCAGGACAAAGACGAGTTGTACGACGCGCTGCGAAACAGGACGCAGGGTCCTACGGAACAACACAACGTTTATATAAATTATAAACTGCAGTTGTGCAAACGCTTAAACCCTCTCATGACTGAAAGGGATAAAATCCAATATATAATTAAGGGTATGAGGCCTGCCATCGCAGACAAAATACTCCAGATGAATCCCCACACTCTAGAGCAACTGCGGGCAAAAGTGATCACGGCTGAGCAAAATCAAAGACTGATAAGCAAAAATATCAAATCACGCCTGCAGCAGGCTGACGTGACAAATCTGAAACAACAGGTAGATCAGATCACGCAGCACATGGAGAAGATTAGCATAGCGCTTGTACAAAACCCGAGGCGCAGAAATAAATACCAAACGCCCAGGTATCAGAATCCACGGAGGGAATACCAGGCGCAGAGAGCCTCCATGGCCACGCAAACCACGGCTACACAAGGTAGGGCCCAATCGGGATCCCGAGTAGATCAAAACGATTCTAGGGACGGCCGATGCAATAACTGCCGCGCATGCTCTGCTTGTGGCCAACGAAGGATTTTTCGCCCATCGAAAAGTTCCAACTCAAATAACAGGACGGAAAACTAGGTACGGAGGTCCCACACACATTCACAATAAACTCGATTTTGGCCGGTGGAGACCTCCAACGAAATTACAATATAAGGGATGTCGCAAGAGATGGGAATTGTCTGTTTCGTGCGGTTAGTGCATTATTGTATGGCACGGAACAGGATCACCATGTGCTGCGCAAAAAGGCTGCGCAGTACATACACGACCATTGGATAGAATTTGCCAATTTTGTTACCGACAGCCGGGAAAATTTATTTCCAGATCCCGAGACATATGTGGCATACATGCTTCAAAATGGCATTTTTGGATCCTCAGCAGAGATACTAGCTTTATCCAGGGCCACAGAGTGTAATATACACGTACACGTGCTGGACTCTGATAAACCTAGATTACAGTGTATTGGGTTTCATGATGATATACATTTGCTTTTCACGGGGCCGCCTAATGCGGGGCACTACCTGGCACTGATCCCTAAGCCCATCGCGACACGCGGTACTAGCAGCATACAGCAGAAAGGAAATCCAGGGAACTCGGGCCACGAACCCACGACAGGCAGGGACAATGCTCGTTCCGATGGCTACAAGAAAGGGACAAAGTTACGAGCCCAAACCTTTCGGCGACAAAAGTACGCTAGGGGCACGGACCTGACTTTCCACGTTAGCAAAACTCGGGAGACCATTCCCAACGGAAATGTCATTTCCGAAAAGGCAGCACTTCCTGTGCAAGCGGTGCATCCTGGCGACTATACAGCGGAAGATGACACCTCGAAACAATCAGCACTTTGTCATACGACTCCCACACGCATGGATACGGCCAAGTTAGCTGACGCTCAGCACACGACTAGTGTCACTGCTTATCAGCACGACACGTGCGCAAGTCAAACACCCGCAACAGATGTTTGCAATACAATACCGTCCACTCCACTTCAATGCCCACCTCTAGATTGTGACGTCAGACATGGCTTGCTCGGAGTAAACAACCCAGCTCAACATGCTAGGAGCTTACCGGTCAAGATTCAGACCAGAATTAACGGCATAAAGACTGAAGCGTTGATCGATACTGGCGCTGGGATTTCATGTATCTCGCACAGCCTGGTAGAAGACAAACTCATCCGTCCTATCACAGGAGGCATTCAACTCATTGCTGCCCACAATGAAGTCTTGAATATTGCTGGGACCTCCTATGTGAAAATCCAGGTTAAGAATTTTACCACTTCCTTCTCTATGCATGTAATCAAGGATCTGGCAGCGGCATGTCTCATAGGGACTGACTTCTTGGGGAAGTACAAACTCAACATTAACTTCGCAGACGAGTCACTCCATCTCACCACAAAGAAGGGGACGATAAGTTGCCAATTCAAACAAACGAATCGGACAGGTCATACGGAAACGGACAGAGAGATCGCTAGGCTATCAAACATTAATACAGATTTTATTTTTTCACATAATATCCGAGTAGCCACCAGGGACGACATCTCCCTACCCCCAAAATCCATTTCTGAGGTAGCGATTACACTCTCATATAGGCCATCCATTCAGAAGCTATACACCTTCGTGAATAAATCTCCAATACAGCAGAATCCGCAAATTATTATACCAGCGGAAAAAGTCCACTCGCAGGCTACCAAGGTCACGTTAATGAATTGGGGTGACAATATTGTCACATCCCTAACAATTCCACCATCGGATAGATTAATGATGTATCACAGGAAACAATCCACGTTCCGGTAAAGCAGGATAGCATTGCACCGCACGACCACGTGACATCATATAACATTAATGGCGATCTCACGCCAGAGCAGAAACACGGTCTAGCTCAACTCCTAGACAAATACAGCGACATTTTCGCCACATCAATAAAACAGTTACGCGAAACGAACTTAATAGAGCATCGCGTACACCTCAAACATAATACCCCGTTACATCAAGCACCCTATAAGGTTAGCAAGCGTGAGAGACAGATAATTGACGAGCAGGTGAAAGAAATGCTTGATGCAGGAATTATTGAAAATAGTTCTAGCAACTATGCGGCACCGGTGGTCCTAACCAAAAAGAGAGATGAATCATATCGCTTTTGCACGGACTACCGCAGACTGAATAAAATCATTGAACCTGATAGCTACCCTTTGCCGTGCACTGATAGCTATTTGGACAGGCTCAGTGAGGCCAAATGGTTTAGTACCCTAGATGCGTTTCCAGGATTCTGGAGTATCCTAGTCCACGAGGAGGACAGACAAAAGCTCGCGTTTGTCACTGAAAACGGTTTATATCAATACCGCCGACTTCCAATGGGGCTTATGAACGCATCTCAATGTTTTCAGCGCCTTATGGACTAGTTGTTGGCCGGAATTAAGTGGAACTCTGTGCTCACGTATATCGATGATTTGACAGTATTTTCCAAAACTTTCGAGGAACACTTCCGCCACCTCGAGTAGCTCTTCAAAGATTGAGACAGGCCGACATCCTGCTGAAGACTTCCAAGTGTCATTTCTGGAACAATGAAATTAAAATCTTGGCCACGTCGTAACCCAGGAAGGTATTAGACTCAATGAGGACAAAATCCGGTGTGTCAAGGACATCCCGACGCCCACGACTTTAAAGCAACTTCGCAGGTTTCTTGGTCTCGCGGGATATTACCGTAGATTTCTGGCCCAATTCTCGAGCATAGCCAAAACTTTGACTGATCTCACGAAGGGAAAAGCTCGTTTTATTTTCACGGAGGAACACGAGCGGGCTTTTAATACACTCAAACAGAAGTTGACAACACCACCCCTCCTTAGTCATTTCGATGAGACGAGGCCCACTTTCCTGCATGTGGACGCCAGTAAGCATGGCGCAGGAGCTGCATTACTGCAAGTAAATGAACTCAAGGAAAGGAAGCCGATCGCCTACGCCAGCAGGAAGTTAACTGAGACTGAATCAAGGTATTCGACCACTGAGCGTGAAATGTTGGCATTCTCTTGGGCCATTAATCATTTCCTCACCTACCTCCATGGCGTGCATTTTACGGTCGTTACCGATCATGCGAGCCTCACATATTGGGACAAAATCAAAAACCCGAATTCCCGTCTCAATAGATTTATATTGAAACTGGCTGATTTTGACTTTGAGGTCATTCACAAGAAAGGCGCCATGCACGGTGACGCAGACGCTCTCTCTCGCATGCCAGTGTTGGAGGCCACGGATGAAATAGCAAACGATTGTCTGGATGTACCAATGTATGCTATTGTAAACAATGACGTCATCCTACAAGAGCAGCTCAAGGACGCTCACTTACAGCAGATCATGCAAGCTATCAAGCAACCCGATACTGCACCAGTGGCGTACGCGTGTTTGGCCAGGCGTTATATCATTGATGAATCAGGCATCTTACGTATCAAACAACCGGGCAAAGCTGAAACTGACATGCCACTGTTGGTACCTGAGGCCCTGAAAGGTCCCATTATCCAGGCGCACCATGTTGACCCATTGGGGGGTGCACATCAAGGGATCTATAAATGTTATCACAAGATAAAGGCCAAATATTTCTGGACAGGTTAAAAGATTTAAATATTTAAGTATATTAGGTCCTGTGACACATGTCAACGGCACAAGGAGCGCAAGCCGAAACGACATGGGCTTTTACAACCCATATCGCCAGGACCTATATTTAATCGCATCGGCATCGATATCAAAGGGCCGATTTGTAAATCCAAAAACGGGAATAAATACATCATTGTGGCAATTGAGTATCTTACACGCTACGCCATTGCCAAATCCGTGCCTAAAGCAAACGTTCAGGAAGTAGCTCAATTTTTACTAGAAATCATTTGCCGTTTTGGTATCTATAGTGAGATACTCTCGGACCGAGTGACAGTCTTTATGTCCAAGGTCATCCAGCAGCTGTTGACATTGTTAATGGTGCAACCTATCAACATGACCAGCTTCGCCCCACAAACGAACGGATTGACAGAGGCGATGAATAAGGTTATCGCCAAAATCATTGCCATGTTCACCAATGAAACAGGTACGGACTGGGATGAGTATATACCCTTTGCGGTGTTCTTCTATAACGCATCGCAGGCGACCGCAACAGGTTATACCCCACATTACTTGCTCCACGGCTATGAGGCGCGATTGCCGCCCGACATCCGCTATCTACCGATAGACACGGATGCGGATAATGCCGAGCGTCTTCAGAAAATGCATAAAGCTAGAGAATTGGCGAAGCAGGCCATTACTACTACACCGGTGAAACAGAAGGCCTACTACGACAAGACCAGGACGGAGAAGGACTTTCAGCCTAATCAGCTCGTATTAGTTTGGACGCCTTCCCGTAAGAAGCACATTTCTGACTTCTTACGCCCGCAATGGAAGGGGCCATACAAGGTCATCCGGAAAGTGTCGTATGTCACTTACGTGGTGGAAATCACGATGAGGGGTAAACCCGCTCGTGACAAGGTGCACGTACGCAGGATTAAGCCTTATTACGTAAGATGAATACCGCCAGATGCCCACGAGACTCACCTGTAAATTGTCTGTTTCAGATAAAGATAGTGCCTTTTGAATTTCCACAGTCTGCAGCTGCCGTAGTTCATTAGGACACATGGCAGGAGGGTTGCAGCGCGCATTCTCAAGTGCAGTTCACAGGTAGCATTCATAACGTCAGGTACGTACGGTCACATCCTAGGTTATTCAAACCGGGTATACTTTCTTATGTCTGTCAGTAGGATGGAGTTGCATCACTGTGCACAAACAATCAATTCTGCACTGATTGACTTTTATTACACAGTGTCGATGGTTTGGAAGGCTGTAGGCACCCTCATAAGCCACGACATCTATCGCTTCAGTAGTTCCCACGTAACGATCGAGCATCATTCTTTCTGTTTACAGAAGTACCATCTAATACATATGAGAGTAGTTATTTGCCCCCCCCCCCTATGTTCACAGACACGTCCCTAGCAGGCAGACGAAAGCGGGAAGGTGAGAAAGTCTTCACAAGTGGAAAGGCGGACTACTCAATACAGCGCCTGCAAGAAGCAACACAGCGTCTTGGTTCGAAAAAAAAACAATGTTTAAATAGTTATTATGCATACTGTCCACATTGTAATATATTAATATTTTATTGTTGTGGACACTACGAGGTCCAATTGTATATAGTACTCGAATAAGAGTACTCACACTTACTATTGTTAGGCTTAAGTAGGTTAGTCATAAGATGGCCATCTTAGATAGTAAAGCTTATTAGCGTAAACACTCTTGTCACATCTTAGGCTTACGATCTTAAAAGTCAGATCTTCATAATTTATTTAATCGCGTCAGAAACATACATTATAACTTACAAGATATAACTTCAAACCTGGTTCTATAAGCATTAATCATTTTTGATGGCAGGTAGCAATGCGATTAAGCTCTACACAAGTACAAATTTAATCAAATGTGGCTTGACCAATATGCAGCTAGTTCACATGCTTCTTTAGTAGCGTCAATCACGTTCTGGGGAGAGCATGTAGTTGGACACAAGTTGCATACAAGGAGATGGTTCATTGTCTGTTCTTCACCGCATTCGCATAGTGTAGATTCGCAGACAAATCCCCACTTTCTCATGTTGGTCTTCGTTCTTCCAACTCCTGAGCGCAACCTGTTGAGTGTCTTCCATGTTGACCAACTTTCCTCGTGGCCTGAAGAAAGGCTTTCGGAAGGCATCATCCATCCTGCAAGGTGGCTGGATCTTGAACGCCATGAATTCTTTCTAAAGTTTGATGGTGGTTCAGTGAGGCTTTCTGTTGCATGAAGAAAGCTTCTTCTTGACTTGAGCCTTTGGGTTGCTGGTTGATACCCATATAAAGTATGGGTCCTCAGGTTCAGTGCTTTAGATTTCTCCAGTCTGGATGCACACCCACGGCGAATATCTGGGGGTGGGATACCTGCTAGACAATAAACTTTATCAAGTGGTGTAGATCTCAAACATCCTGTAATGAGTCTGCAGGTCTCATTTAAGGCAACATCCACTTGATTAGCATGACTAGATCTACACCAGACAGGGCAGGCGTATTCTGCAGCTGAATAACAAAGGGCAATTGCCGAAGTTCTCAAGAGGGAAGGATGCGTCCCCCAGGTTGAACCCGATAATTTCCGGAGAATATTGTTCCGTGCAGATACTTTTCTTTTGGTGTTCAGATAGTGTGTTCTATAGGTTAGTGATCGGTCAAGAGTTACTCCTAGATATTTCTTCATAAGAAATTACATGTTACTAGATTAAGAGCAATATATTTATAAGAATATCGATGGGAGGTACTTGCATCACAGTCCTCGCATATCTGTAAATGGTTCATTGTGCAATTAATTAATTAATTAATTCATTCATTATGTTTCATAACTCACTATACCGTAGGGCGTATCATAACAGCCCACGGTACGACTTTATATGGGCATATAATAACCCTTATGCATGTACTATGTACGGTAAATCAGAGGGAGGCATGCAGGTACAAGGCTATACCGCAGTGTTATTGTAAATATTATTCTTGACGGTTATTCACGCGTACTCGGTTAATGCCGAGAACTCCGTTTTTTTTTTCTCTTTCACACTCACCACTGATCTTAGCTACGTCTCGCTCATTATTGTTTGCTTCACGCTGGTCTCACTATGGTCACGGGTAAGGTCAACAGTGGAGCTTGGCTCCAATTGGAGTGTTGATGGAGAGATTTGGGGTGGCTAAGTGGCTAGCTACGCCCAGACAATGAGGCCACTGTCCAGTTGAACTGGGGGAGGTATTGTCATGTCCCGGTTTTGGTTTAGCCTTGAACCACACTGGACGTGCAACCCCGGTTCAATCCAGATCTTGAGAATCTGCAAGGAGGTGCTACGTAAGCACGCAGGTGTTGCGATTTTTGTGCTTATAAGCTGCGACCTCAGATGTGGTGGGGGTTCAGTCAGTCAGAGTTGAGAGAGTGGGAGCAGACGGCGAGAGTGGAGGACTGTCCGTGAGGGCAGGCGGAAATGAGAGCGACGTAAGTTTGACGATCGGGGATCGTGGAACTGTGACCGGGCACCCGGCGACCTAGGGGGACTGAGATCGAGCAGCAATTGAGCAGAGGCTGATTGAAGGATCAGGTGAGATCAAACAGTGTCTATTATTATTCAGTGTGACGAAATCTTATGAGACGGGCCTTGTATCTGCACGGTGGATTCCTTCGGATACATAGAAGGAATAAATCGGCAGTACACCAGAGATCTATTTTTATTGGGGAACAACCCCGTGTTCCCACATCTCCCTCAGTTCCTCCTCTTTTAGCTTAAGGGTTGTGCTGTTAATCGTGGGTAAGACAATCGACAAGGACACGGTAACGACCCCGTTACCTGAGCATGAAGAACCCCCAACTACAACGATCCAGGTAAGTGAAGTTAAAGAACCCCTGAGCGGCCTATGGCGTAAGGCCATGCACTCAGGCAGGGCCATTACAAGGATAGACGCCACATTGCTATCACAACAATGTTAGAGGCCGTATCAAAACATTATAAATGTTAAAGTTTTAAATTTTTAGCACAACATTTGAAATCTTATCCAGATTTGGTGCTTGAAGCAATTTTTAAACTTGCGTCCCATTTAACATTGTCAACAAAATCCAATTTGTTAGCATTAAGTCTTAGACCGTTGTATGTTAAAACTACTTGTTGTTATTAATTTAAATCTAAATCAATTTTATATGGTTTGTTACGTCAACTCCTTTTTATTGTAAAATAAAACCATATTTCTTTTTCGCTTTATCCTTTTCTATAGAATAACGATTAGGCAGGACCCTATTTTCCCTGACTCTTCCCATCGACTTATGCCCTCTTTAAGAAAATCAAGCGTACAATCAATAAGATTCTCATTATTCGTTGCATTTGAACAAAAACTCTCCGTAAAAACATTTTCAAAGTTGTTTTAGCTTTCATAGCTAATTCCAATGAACCAGTAAGGCAAGTAAAGCTAGCTCCGCAAGCTTCCTGCTTGTTGTGATTTTCTCTATAACATATGGTCCGTTTACAAATCTAAATTTTTCTCTGATCTAAACTTTTAGACGGCACCCTGCTGGGTAAAAGCTTAGCTCTTTTCAAGTACAACAATTTGTATTCTTGCCAAAACTTTCCAAGACAACAAAGAAATTATTCGAAATAGAATTGTTACTGCGTTATCGCTGGGAGCACTCTGTTATTCGCTGGAAATCCTACAGCTCCAAGAACTAAAATTATCACGGCGAGTTCAAATTATTTCAGTCTCACCAAACATTTCGTTAAACCTAACTCCATTGAAAGGAGAAACTTTAAATCTGTGTTTCTTAACACACCTTGTTCTGCCAGACTACTACCCTTCCCCATAGTAGTAAAATGTATGCTTGGGAGGGAAGGTAGATCGTCGCTTGCTTGCAAATAGCCCAAGCTACAGCCGCATTTCCCGTTAGCTGTTTCCAGGGCCATACCCACTTTAGGTGTTTCACAGACATTGCAAAGTGGAAACGGTGGTTGAATACTTACTTTCGTTTAAGTTTAGGTTTGGTATTGAATTTACGTCCTATCTATCCATACTTTTTCTTCCTGCTGAAACCCGCTTCCTTTTTTCCCTTTTTTCAACTTCCCTCGGGTAGTGTTTCCCCAGCTAAACCTAGCGCAGGCTACACAAACAAGCGGAAGCAGAGATCTGACACAGCAAAATCACACAGTGACACACAGCTCTGCGAACACGCATCGAGTAGGGCGGCCAAACGCAGCAGGCCACGCGTGACACATTCGCTAGCCCAAATACTTCTTCACCCACACTCACATATTTTTCCTCCTATGGGATCTTTCAATTTTCTATTAAGTCAGGATGACTCAGCAGTAGCGATATAGGGCTACACTGTACAGCCAGTTCATAACTCAGGCGTTATCATTAGCCGTCGATAGCAGTATGGTCACAAACCCATTCTACTGCCCCATAGAGAACTTCATTCAAGTTTAACAAATCACCCATTCTTAGACTAGGGAGCCGAGCCTTGTGCCAAGAGTGCTCGGATTGTGTTAATCGCATAACGCGCTACCCAGGAACCCATCTGAATCATCCAACGCCAATTTATGTACAGACAGTAACAAGCAGCCATATGACGAATAAGTATAACATAATTTAGTAGCACCACATTTCAATGAAGGCCACAAGGCTACATTAAGACAAATCCCATACCAAATACACGCTAGGATCACATTAGTCTACAGAGTCATTTATTGGCCTCATTCACAATATACTACATTAACATAAATTACATTTGATATTACTATAACGATACGGCACATTTTATTCTTTGTTGTAGTATGAATGCTGGTATTGAAATACGCTAAAAGTCACGCTTACGTCCACAATGAAAAATAAAACAAAGCCATTTATATGACATTTGGTAACCAATGAGTGCGACTCGTTAATGCCCTCGTGATACACTATAAGTGGCATCGTTTGATTCAATAAGCCGCAACATAGTTGACCACATGTTTATTCACTTTATTCAAAGTGCAGCAATAACTTAATAATAGCTGAAAGGCTAATTGACTCTATAAAATTACCCGACAAAGATACACATGCAAACGCAGACAATGAAACTATTAGAAACATGTTCCCTTAGTACAGGTCATTTCCAGTCGCATACTCACACATTTTTCACTTAAAATATGGATTTTTTCCAGTGGCAAGAATCTACCTACCTACATACAAGGACATAACAATGTATACAGTCACTTCATTACACTAAGACGCGGACCGTCAATAGTACAATAGATACACGGATGTATCATTATATACAGGAAGGAGAACACGATTACAAAAACGTTCCGTCTTACACAGGTACAGACTCACACAGACGTAATTTTCTGTCTTACAGAGGAGCCAACATCAGACACTCCGATAGACTTTGGGAATAGAGCGACGAGCACACACGCATTTTATATTATAAACAAGTAGAGAAATACAATCCGCTAAGCATACAACATAGATTTCACGACCTATATAAGCCGGAACAGGCACACAACATAATTCCAGGCATTTCGTTAGCATACATAGACGAATGGCGTACCCACAGACCCTCCTACGCATATTAGTATTTCCCTGGAGTCGCAGCGTTAAACAACGAAATGAATAGGTTACACGGGAAAATACAGATAATTTACATGTATTACACGGGGAGAAACTATGAAATCTTATACATACACTATAGCCAAAACAAAATATGGTACATTAAAAGTAACATACTCCGAAATAATGAGATTCCAGCCGACAATTGTGAGCGAGAAGTAATATTTCCAGCAGAGGAAAGAAATTACCTTTACGACACATACATTACAATAACATACATCAACAAATATAGGTGCAGTCGACACATTCTTAATATTTCCCTTGAGTGGAGTACACAAACCACGGAAATATCACCTACATATCGATACTACCACAGACACACTGAACCCTACGACGTCAACACATCCAATGCATAGAATTACACACTGCGAAATGGGACAATATCATTACAAAAACACCTAATTAGCACGTGGTTAGACATGTAAACAAAGAACGGCCATATATTATTTTAAAAAAGAAGCTCACTATCACAAAGCAAGCCGCATACAATAGGAGACAGCTAACCGCTAGCGAGCGAGTAGGCGGAGCCCTCACATACACACATGTAGTTACACATACAAGTTCTGATTACCAACCTGCGAGTTAGGCTCCCTAACACGTGACCAAACCCCAGCAGCCATCATGAATCCTAGTTACATTCGCAGACCGGCGTGCCACTTTCAAACGCCGTACGGAACTCTACATCTATTTACACTTTCAATACACTAGTAGAACTGACGCGCACACGTTATTATTATTATTATTATTATTATTATTATTATTATCTAGCAGGGATAGAACAGGATCAGTGAACACAGTGATATTGCAACACGATAATGGCGACATTGTGATTATTAGAGCACGAGCAAAATGATAATTCACACCGATATATATATTGTGACCCTTATGCATTTGTGATGGCATAAATTCCACATATTATTTCAACAAAATTTTGTTCATGTTTAAAACTGATGGAAGATGTTGCTTGAAACCAGGGTGGTAACAAAGAAGCGACTTGTACGTGCTTCTTCGCGAATTTCACCAAGCGCGAACAAAGAAGATGGGACGCGGCAGCGAACATCTGGAAGCCGCATGGGCAGAGACAAGGGGAAACTGTCAGTCAACTTAGCGGGTGGATGCCGGAATTTCAACGCTCATCTACAGGATAATTCCGCCTACTTGAGATAAATTAGAGCAGCACTAAAAATTTAGGAAAAGGAGTTACGTCACCAGAAAGGGGACCATCTCAGCCTCTCGAAAGTATTCTTGAAATTTAAATTATGTTATGGTGTGATTTTTGCCAGAAATAAAACCAAATTAAGGGTCGGATTTGAAACCTCCAAACGAAGCCAGGGACGCGCGATGCGGCCAAATCCCGCGGAAATTGTGGAACAATGAAGGAATTAACGGAGCAAATTATCTAAGAATTCAGCGATCGGATTTAGAATTAAGAAGGAGCAGCGAGACGTTGAAAATGAGGACTTTCGAATTAGCTACTTTGCATGTCCATGCGAGTGATATTATAGAATAAAATTTTGGCAAACCCCTTCTCCTGTAACTTTCTCCGCAAATCATATAAATATTAGCTGGGCATACAGTGAAATCAGTCTACTTTGGGCATTTCAGCAGGCCCGAGCCCTTGCCTGAGACGGTCAGGAAGTGCCGCGAATTTTATAAGTAATCAGTCTACTTTGGACATGTCACAATCATAATTATTGGCAAGCGCGAAGCGGAACAGTGTTCCGTGAAGTGTGCGTACCGTTTGTCAGTGAAAAACGGGATATAAGTTAGAGATAGCCATCCGTGCAATTAGTAATGTCAGTGAGGCAAAAAGTTACGAACTGTCGGCCAAATTGAGTAGGTTGATGCAATAGTTTAGAAGTTAGGAGCTCCACACATGAACCGTGTATTATGTTAAAGATTAAAGTCACAGTGGGCCTTTCCTTTGGTGATTTTTTGGAACCGTGTGTAAGATCATCCTTCCACAGTAAGATGGAAAAGAAGGACCCGCAAATTGAACTCATGGAACTGAGCAACATCATGGCAGATATGAGATAAGTAAATATAAGATGGAGCGTGCATGCCTAACGCTACCTATCATGGGATTAGGATAAGCTTCTCTCCATTATAAGTGATTATAATCAAATAGGTGTTTTTCGGGCACAGCAGGCTATTTGGTGCAAGTTTGTATATATTTTATGGTGATTTTATTTGTGTTTTGGAAGTTAGGATTCTGGCATGGTCATCAAATGTTGTGTTATTTTTGTGTTTTTTGAGGGTTTCATTAATGTTGTTTGAATGCACAGAAAAGGGATAAGGGTGTGAATGCTTGAGCAGGACCCGTAAAGTAAAAGCCAGTTATGGGGGGGAATATAGCCTGACATTGAGACAGACCAGTAGTGATACAGCCATACTATTCACAACTCGTAAGTGAGGTACTGATGACCTGACCCAAGGTAAGAAGGTAAAACGTAATGGCTAGGTGACAGTCTAAATTTCAGAGGAGAGTGATAAGTGACCCTGGGTTGATTTAAAATAAAAGCGGAGGTGTCTGTTCCCGCAGCCTATGATGATATAAATGGTAAGTTAGTAAAAAGCGGAGGTTTCAATTCCCGCAGTTCTACGATGATAGTGGTAATAGTCGGTAAGTAATGATTGAATTCATTGTGTGATGAGAGTACGTGAAGGCTCCGTCAGAAAGGAAATTGTACAACTCAAGCCCAAGGCGGTCAAGTGAGGAAGCAGGTATACAAGACCTTGGTCGACTGTCTGAATCTTGGGGGGAGAGGCGAAGGTCGTTGCCCACCAGGCTGGTTTGTTGTGGAGTGAGAACTGCTGTGCAATGTCAGGTAGACCACCTGTTTAGTGGTATTGTTTATCTTTGTCGAGGGAAGATGGTCGCACTTCCCGGGTCTCTTGTGTCTCCCTGCCGCTTCAGAAGCGATGTAAAGTAATATTTGTCATTTTGTGCATTCAGTATAATTATTGAGTATTTTAATTAACGGGGCGCAAGCCACTGTGTTGTGTTTATTTGAAGACTCATGTGTTTTTGACTTTTTATAATCTTACCTTGGCAGAGCTAGGGCTCTGAGTTGAGTTAACTGTTCTTGTAAGGTAAAAAAAGTGATACACGCATTGCCTGCGACCGAAAAAATAAACCTATGCCTTCATTTTCGGACTCTTGAGAGGAAGAAAACGATTGTAGGAGAGAACTTGTCCAAAACCCCAAACCCACTATGATTATAAAATATGAGTGCGCATTGTTTGATAGAATGGCTGGACTTTTAGGCCATGTAAGTCTGTTGACATTTGGAACTTGAAGCAGTGGACTTTTCTTTCCTGGTTTCAGCCTGTATGATTGGATATTTTATTTTTGAGTACATCTTTATAATCTTTAGTTTTGTGTTGTAAAGTAATATTAAGGGAGTGGTTGTTTTTGTTGTCTGTGGACGGGAGTAAGAGGGAAGATGTGCTTATCCTGAATAAATTATTTTGCATTAGGATTCCTCTGGCATATTGATTTTGTTGTAAGCCTCCTGTGATCCTTCATAAAATTCCCAGGATGTACAAGTAAGTCAGAGCCACCCGAACAGTCCATTACCCCCAAGATAGAGTCAGCATTCTGGAAGACCTGAAAAGGGTACAATATATATATATTCCTTCTTTCATTTCCTTTTCCGCTTTATCAAATAGTAAAACACAGCGCTATTTAGACATCTACATAGAACAGTAGCCCGTACATTTATAGATATTACAATTTCACCCCCAACTACCCCATTGGTTAAGTATTGCCTATATACACAATAAATCACAACAGCCAAAGTAGTTGCATCACAGCCATCAGATTAAAAAGGTGATAGTATATACAGAGAGTAGGAGATTTATGATTACCTAGGAAATAATCAGCGATGCAAAAGGCACAGCTGACATTCAAAACAAGTTAGCGCAGAAAAGGAACATATCCACACGATCAAAGAATCTATTCACATTCAACACACATTTAGATCTGAGAGAGGCATTTTTAAAAGGCCATTGCCTAGAACACGACACCGTACAGAACGTTAAAAATAGATTACTAGTACACCAGTAAAGAGGACAATTCTCATGTTTGAAAGGTAGTACCACACATACAAAGGATAGAGATTCGATGAATAGATAGGATTACAGACATAGAGCTATTCACACTAATAAGAGAGGAGAGCTATTGTTAGCAATTACTAATGAAAAGAAGAGATATGTTGATAAGACACACAACACGGCACCCACGAATTATACACTTCGTTATGGATGGAATGATCCAAAAACGATAAGGGTAAGCCAAGATTAGAATATGTTAAACAAATTACACCAGATACGGGATATAGTCATCGAGATGAAACGATTAGCACAGGACAAGGAGTTATGGAGGGCTGCATCAAACTAAGCGAAAGATTGCAGACTCAACACACAAACGCTATAAAAGCAGATAAAATTGATAGCACCAAGACAGATAGATAGCCCAGATATATGATTGAGAATTTAAACTTTCGCATCAGGGAAACATGATCTAACTAGGAAGCGACATTGTTACGGCGAAAGAAAGCCACCGATAGGCAGGCACATAGCACGAATTAGGACGAGCGAATATTATAAAGGAGGATAGTTACGGACATAATAACTATCAACTAGGATACAATTAGGATAATAATTAACACGACACGGAATAAACAGTGCAGGTTACCAACGAAGCTTAGATTAAGGATCAATAATTAGTAGGGAAGCTTGATCCACCTACGGCAAACGTCCCAGAGTTCTCTTTGACATGAGGAATGGACGTCATAATCAGTGTTATTTTATAACACCCCTATCATTTAAATGTTTGTCACGCCACTGATTTCGTTCGATAAGTACGTATCTGTTGATAGTCAACAGATACTATTAGTTATGAAAATTTACTATTATCTTTCATTAAGATGAGCTTTGAAACCATCCTGTTCAAGTGTAGAACATAGTCAGGGAAGTAATATTTCAATGCAGTTTAGCATCGAACCCTCTACTCATCGTTACATTAAAAAACTCAGCGAATGTGAGATTTTGCGCCTTTTATTGTGTTTATTTGTGTCAGGTATTCAGACACATGTCTTTTGGTTTTAAATACACAGCAGTTATGAAGTGACATATCTGCAGATTGCGAAGACATTCAGTACGAGTGTCATAACTATCTCTTACTTTTCTTTGATTTGAATGACATGCTACGCCTTTGTGTATATTTTTAGGGCGTGCTTTTAAGCTTTATATTTGTTATATTTGAATGTTATACTGGGATAATAACAAGGCCAGTTTTCTAATTGACTTTCTTTGGAGAGAAATGCCGCATTCGGTCTATTGTGGTGTTATAACCGTCCAAGAGGTGACTGTAAGTTAAGAGCCTAGCTCAATGTCACGGACAGGTGATGTAGTTTTCCAGCATGCAACGAGAGCACACTCATATGTGAGACAGATTTTATCAGACCTTCGACAAATGCTTGAGGCATTTTCTATTTCATATGTAGGTCAAGGTCTAGGCAGCCATTTTGTGACAATCACATGTTTTCTGTTATGATGAATTATTGGCAAACGCCACACGCTTTATTCGCTACTACAGCGAATAACTTTTGTCACTGTTTGAGAGTGTAATTACATATTATGTTGAGGTTTATTGTCATGGTGAGGCTACTGATAAACGCCCTTGTTAGAGGCTATTCATGTATTTCAGTGCGTGTAATGCACTGTGTCCAGACTTTGTTCTGTAGACTTGGTATTTATGGGAGGTAACTGATGTGTTTGCCAGGCCTACCCAATGTTATTTAAGTGAGCCGCGAGCCACTAATAACTTGTGTTATTGTTTGTCTGAGCGTTTGGGAGCTCGATGAAGGTGTTTCCGACTTGTATGTAGATGTGACAGCAGAGATTTGATCTCGCACGAGACGCTACTGCTGAACCCAAGGTATTCAGGAATGTCAGAACAACCGCCATAAACCAACGATAAATTAAACCGACGAAATTAATAATCAAAGGCATAATCATTATAAACAAACTGATAACTAATTGTTTATTGCTACTAAACTTTATCCATTTGCATTTTGGACCTGCTGACGGACGCCTTGCTGTTGCTTACATTTCCTGATGGAAATAATCTAGGACAGATGATACTATTTTTGATCGACGTAGTGTTGCTCAACCGTAAGTTCGTAGCTGGTGGAGCTTGACTCTCATGCGAAATAAGTCGTAGTTTTAACTACGCAGCCGCCAACCTAAATGACACACACTTAGATGACACTGGCTTACAAAGAGTAATCCAAGGTGCAGGCAGGAATATAACAGAATATGGTGTTGTGTTTCATTCATAATTGTACTGTATAAATCCCAATGTGTACCTTGGTGTGCTGATGAGCACTTAGTTCATAAGAGTGTATTTAATGTTTTTTTATGGTTTGTCATGTAGCTTTTGTTATAATTGTTTTGTCTTACGGACGTCATCGCCGTAAATTTTGTATAAATTGTCATGATTTAGCTAATTGATTAACGTTAAATGTAAATAAGGAAATGGTATTATCGTAACTTAATTTGTTCTTGCCACCCTGTTAAATGTAAATTCCGTTATTAGCTTGATCTTTGTAACTTGACTTAGGGTTTCTTGTCGTACCATTTTCCTAGCGTTGCTGTTGTTTCTTATCTTTGTAAATTAGATCTTTCGCGAGTGTTTACCGTACTTTACAGGTGGGACCCTGTTCTATATTTTTCTTTATTTATTAGTTTGCGGATTAGCCGATAAAACCCCTCCGAACTAGAATAGGTGCTTGCATATTTTAAAATAAATATTTTTACAACTCTTACATATGTCTGGATGTTTCTTTTCTCAGTATAGCTTTTTAAGGTGTGTTTTCTTGGGCCGACTATGTCCTTTAGCCACCATGTTACCACGGATCCCTTGGATCACAGTTTTCATGCCGCTATGGCCTATAAGAAATTCACCCGATCTACTAGGCACATGGGTCCGGCAGGTGAGGTGTTTAGGATGTCATTTCGGTTGTTGGTAACCCTGGCAGCTCCTCTGACTGGCACATATACTCTTTTCTCTTTCTTGGCGCCCAACCGGTTGTGCCTATGTTAACAAGGTGACCTTCAGCTCCGTGTTATTTTTAAGAGGATCTTATTGTTGATTAAATGTAAATTGATTGGACTGGGACGAACTTAGAAAGTCGTACTGCAGATCAATTAACCGCAGGACATTCGTGCGTGATTTAAGTCCATGGGGTTAGGTTTTGTAGTATAGATAATTGAAGGATAGGTTTTTCTTTGTTGATGCCTCATCCTGAGTAAATGTAACACTTTGCTTTGCTTGCTGTTTTTATTGTAGAAGCACTTAGTTTGCATACTCCAGCAATACTTGTGATGTTCATTTAAATGAAAGCAAACTTTTCTACCACAAACGTATCTAGTAATAGCTGTAAGTTCCTTATGAACTGCTCCTTCTGTTTCTCACTGAATTATCTATATATTTAAAACAGTAAGGTGATTTTTGTTATCACGAGATTGAGAGAACGACAGAACCGATTTACTTCGTAGAGCACACTAACGAAAGCTCTTGGTCTGTAGTTTTGCATAGCGTCTCTAAAATAAACAAATATATTACGGTATATTTTTAAATTAATATAGAAAATAGCAGAATTCTATCCCCTCACGCATGCGCACAATCCGCCTGGGCTCATGACAAAATGGCGGTGAGAAGTCCATTAAAATGTAAGTTATTTAATAAGCTTCCATGTAATTGAAATCATACATTAGCCAAGTTATGACTATAAAATATAATAACAGTAGGCTATGAACGTATACGAATGTGCAACATTGATTTTTTTGATAACGAAATGGATTATTTCCTACAGACAGCGGCTTTTGAATGTAGTGAATGCTTTTGTCTGATGCTGAATGAGAGTGCGCGAGTAGCTATGTGGTTAAGGCGACTGACTATGGATCCAAGGAGCACAGGTTCGATCCCATCACTCGCCAGGTTTTTTTTTACCACTGAAATATTGTTTCATCAAGGAGTATTAGTAAGGTTTTATGTCTGTTAAAGCACGGCCGACTGAATACGAGCTGCGCTCTATACCGGCCTTGACATTCCCAGTCAGAACCCATGTATAACATGTAATTGGAAAGTTTCTACTCGTATATTTTTAAATTTATAAACAAAACTGCAAAATTATTGGCTCAAGCGCATGCGCAGAATCACCTTGGTTAATGACAGACATGGCGGATGTCCACCGCGTTTTAATGTAATAGTTATTTATAAGAATTATAATAAAGGAGGGAAATATTGAATATGAAGGTTCCACGATATGAACAGGAATAGAATATTATAAAAGACGGAAATGTAGAAGAACTTACACTGACTGTTGAGTGTGAATATTGCTTAAGTATCTTAATATTGCGGTGAAACCCCAGTGATTCGGTAGCTCAGACGGCAGCGCTGAAGATTTAATTTATGCATCGCGCAATGGAAGGAGTTCGAATCCCACCACCGACACATATTTTTATTTCCCAATTATTCTTTCTGTCTATTGGTAATACTTTTCCTTAACATATTTTACTTTTATTATTCCCGTTAAATAAGGAATTTACCACGATTTACGTTCCCATATACTTTTAAATGATTAAATAAAAGATGGCCACAATCGCTTTCGCCATGAGAGACAATTGACGAACATAATTCATATGATGGACTCAGACATCGTGGTCACTCATCCCCGTCTACTTTGGTGTGTGTGTCAAATTTTCTCTGATAACCTGTGTTATTGTGATGGCTGTACTGATGTGTGCATTTGTAATTAAAGTGGGGAATGGGAAATTGACGACCGAGGCTTTAAGTTAGGAACTATCCCGGTATTTACCTGCAGTGGAAGTGGCAAACCACGGAAAACCACATCCTAGATTGTTGAGATGGGAATCGAACCTTGCCCTTCTTAGTTTTGCCTCAAGAGTGCGCCCCGTTCCAGCCCTCAGACCAGAATTACATTTCTAGAGAAATGGCGGATAAAGGATCCTTCGAATCGTAGTGTGATCTTAGTTTTTGAGAATTAAAAAGAGGGGATTGAAGAACTTCAACAGGCGTTTGTTGTTTAAGTAACTTAATATTGCTTTGGAAGTCTGTTGACTGGGTAATAATAATAATATCGTATGGCCTGGGGTGCCTGGTGCAAACTTTGTTAATTGACACCCAGAGGGTAGCTTGCATGTTGACTGGGTGGCTCATGGGTAACATTGCCGACCCAGGAATGAATTTAGCATAGTCGAAGGAGTTCACATCTCACCTCAGACATGTATCTTTATTTCCTAATTATTCTTTCTGGCTATTGGTAATTCATTGTCTTAACATATTTTACTTTTATTATTCCCGTACAGTAAGGAATTCTCCACGATTTGCGTTGCCATATACTTTCAAATTATTAAATAAAAGATGGCCACAATCGCTTTCGCCATGAGAGACAATTGACGAATATAATTCATTTGATGGACTCAGACATCGTGGTCACTCAGCCCCGTCTACTTTGGTGTGTGTGTGTGTAAATTGTTCTCTGATAACCTGTGTTATTGTGATGCCTTTACTGATGTGTGCATTTGTAATTCAAGTGGGGAATGGAGAATTGACGACCGAGGCTTTAAGTTAGGAACTGTCCCGGTATTTACCTTCAGTGAACGTGGCAAACCACGGAAAACCACATCCCAGATTGTTGAGATAGGAATCTAACCTTGCTCTCCTTAGTTTTGCCTCAAGAGTGCTCCCCGTACCAGTCCTCAGACCAGATTAAATTTCTTGGCAAACTAGGGTTCGAACCCGGAATCCGGGGCGATAGCTCAGAATTTAGCCTTAAGATTTGGCTTCCCTGAGTTTATACGATTTTTGACAAGCACTGAACATATAGTCTAACTCTTAAACTCTCCATTGCGGTGGCTGTCGAAGTGAGTCTGCTCATTCCAGTAGTTGGCGAAGTATGCTCCCTTGCTTAATTTACTGTCATGGAAATGCAAAGGATTTACCTACAACAGGTGATGGAAATTGCTTATTTAAAGCAGTTTCGTACTGTTTATTCCAAAATGCAGAACGTCATCCTGAGCTGCGTTTGCAAGCAAATTGCAAAAATTGTTGTTGGCATGAATAATTATAAGGATTTTATTATTGGCGATCAGTATCATCGCATTCTCATCTGCAACAAACTAGAGAATGGAAGTATCTGAACTTCACTGTATAAATGAATATTATTGTTTAATGATTATTTGTTTAGAGTACATAACAATGACTCTAACCACGCTGTTGATTTTGGCAATGGAAGTATTATTTGCCATTTAATATTTGGCGGCTGCGTTGATGCAGGCCACTATAGTGTTATTGAATATGACGTTAATTTGGAGAAAAATGCTACAATAAATATACCCATTTGATGAAAGAAGAACATTAGCCACAAAAAAGTGGGAAATCGAAGAAAAGTACGAAGCCACTTTTAAAATCTAATATAAATATGCCATTTCAGAAACAATTCCAGATATTACGCCGTACAGTGTAGGGTCCTTGACGAACAAATGTAAACATTGTTCTGCACTGTATTTCTGTAGCGAGAAATCTACGCTTGATTACTTTGACCTTTGGTGTTGTAATGGCAAAATTGATCTTACTAATTATAAAATATTTGACAGACTGCAACAATTTTTCACTGGAAATGATACCTCAAGGAATTTAGGAGAGAATAATCGGCAGTACAACAAATGCTATGTCCTTGGTTTCATTTGGTGCCAATGTCACTATGCCACATGCATACGGTCCATATTGTTTTAAAATGTATGGAATTGCACATCATCGCATTTCTTCGTAAATGTATATTCCAAAATTATAAGCGACGGTTCTTGCGGCCAGTTGTATATATTAGACTCCTCAGAATTCATGAATTCCTTGGAATTAAGTGATTTGCTTCCACATACTCCAAACGATTGACCCATAGTTATGCTCCTTAGAAATCTGAAGTTTCCTAAGGGCTCATAAATACTACCATATTAATTATAAGAAATATGTACGAAAATTGCTTGAATTTGGAAATAATAAGTACAGTTAAAATCAGGCGGATGATCTAACCCTTCGATTTGATTCCATATTAATTACAAGAAATATGCATGAAAATGCTTGGATTTGGAAATAAATGCAGTTAAAATTAGGCAGAGAGGTCTAATCCTTCGACTTCATTTAACACCATAGGATAAACCAATCATTTTCTTTTAAGAGGCAACATTTTCCGATTCGCTTGGCATACTTTATCACAATCAATAAAGTTCAATGGGGAACTCTGGAATCTTTTGACGCTCTTAAAGTATCAATAGTGCCAAAAAATAATTGTACAAAGAACGTACACTGAAGAAAATGGAAATTGCAATATCCAGAAGGAGTGGTGCTACATTGCTGCAATTGAACATGCAGGACGAGTGTTCGGTTGTGATTCCATGATTACACTTTCAGGGCCCTCTGACCGCAAGTTTAGACAACAATCAATACAGGATGTGCCCACCACGAGCTGCAATACATTGATGAATTCGGCGAGGCATGGAGTCAATAAGGCCCTGGATCGCTTCCTGAGGAATTGTGGCCCATGCTTGCTGCACTGCACGGGTCAGTTGTTCCCGAGTTGTGGGTGGCTGAGGACGGTTGGCCAGTTGTCGACCCATCATGTCCCACACATGCTCAATAGGACTAAGGTCCGGGGATCTGGCGGGCCATTGTAAGGTTGTGATGTCGTGGAGAGCTTCTCTGGAGATGCGTGCAGTGTGAACCCGGGCAGTGTCCTGCTGAAACATCCCATTAGCAATGTTCGCCATCATAGGGACAACCACTGGATTGAGTACCCTATCAACGTACTGTCGAGTAGTCATAGTGCCCTCAACAAGCACTAATTGTGATTTCACATTAACGCCAAGAGCTCCCCAGACCATAATGCTTGGTGTTGGCCCCGTGTGCCTCTCGACAATAAGGTCAATGGAACACCTTCTGCAGGGACACGGGATCGTAAGCCAGCTGCACGCAGGCGATTACCAACTGTTTGTTGTGTAACGTGGGGTGCCACAGCTGCTCGAATTTGCGCTGCTGTTGCATGGGGTTCCATCCGGGCCATCCGAATGATGCGGCGAACCTCTCTCACAGTTGTATGTCGCGCTGGGCCTGTGCCAGGTCTACGAGTGTGGGTACCTTCATTTGACCACTGCTGCCATACACGTTGTACCGTAGATGCCTGTCGGCCAACACGTGCAGCGACAGTCCTTAGCGATAATCCAGCCTCACACAGCCCAATTATCCGACCCTTCTCAAACGGCGACAGTTGTTGATAGCGTGCTCTTCTCTGTCGTCGAGGCATGTTTGACGGGGAACACTTCACTGCACAGACTGCAAGTCAACTACGCTACACCGGAGTCCGTATACTGGAGTTGAATACTCCGCGACCAATCACGTGGGGAGACCTGTAGCAACAATCCAATGGGTCTGAAACTTTGATCGTTTACATACCTACATGGCATCGTTCCATATCTTGAAAATCAACACAAACGACCAATGCCTTCATGGTGTTGCAATTTCCATTTTCTTCAGTGTATATTAGAAAATTCTTCAGTAAATATTTTCTTATTGACCGTCATGTATTGACGGGTTTCAACTAGTATTAATTATTTTGGATGAGGAAACGATTCGTCGTGCGATGGGGGTGTTGTTGGCCGGTATGAATGCCAATTTCCAGCAGATCAGAACTGAATTAGGAACTGTTAGTGGCAATGTTGAACAAGTCCGCGGTGACTTAGGAACTGTTAGTGGTAATGTTGAACAAGTCCGGGGTGAATTGGGTGTCAACACACAAACTGTCAATGATGTTAGGGCTGATCTAGAAGCCAATACCCAAGCTGTTAATCAAGTCAGAGGTGACTTAACAAATGTTAGGGCTGATGTAACGCAGGTCAGGGCTGACATAGAGGCACATAGAGAGGAGGCTATGAATAACTTTACAGCAGGTTTAGCCGGGGTTAGGGTTGATGTCTTGCGACATCAACAGAATGCAAACCGTCGTATAGATAACTTGACAGATCAAATGAACCGAGCTAGAGAGGATGTACAGACCAAATTAGGCGATCACGCCGCTCAACTTCAGGCTACGACGAACCGAGTTCTGATCGATATGAGGGCTGATGTGGACCACACAAGAGAGGAATTTGGTAACCGACTTGCACACGTCGAGGGATTCATGGATACCGTCAAGAGAGATATCGCTGCAGTAAACGAGGGTTTGACGTTAATGAGAGGGGAAGCCTACGCCGTGAATAGCAACGTAAAGGCCATTGCTGATGACTTAGTCACATTTAGGGAAGAACTGGCGACTAACACGATGAACGTTACTCAGTTAACAGGCACCGTGGGAGTGCTACGCGAAACCGTAAATACTCACCGAGAGGAGACTAAGGTTGACATCTTGCTGTTAAGGGGTGACTTTATAGAACATAAGAACGTCGTAGAAGCACAGGTAGCCAGCGTTCGCGACGAAGTCCGAGAACTTAGAGGGGACGTCGCTGAAGTAAAAGACGAAGTATTTGAAGTCAAAGATAACGCATCGAAATTCGAGACTGAGGTAGATTCGATGAAGAGGAGATTAGAGGAAGTTGCCGTAACAGAACGCCCGCAACTCAGTTATAATATACGGACAGCTATCCGAGAGGTCGACACCAATCTCAAGGGCAAGATCGTTAGAATCGAATTACAACTTAATGACATAGGAAAGAAGGCTGAAGCAAAAACTATTCCAGGCCTCGAATTAATAGAGAGACGTCTTGACAATTTGGAATCTCAACCGAGAGAGACACACACTTCCATGTTTTCGGCTGAAGCTCAAAATACATCAGGACCTCAATTCACTCAATCGAGACCGTCCTGTACTCAACCTAGCGCACCACCTGAACCGCAACCATTCCAGTTTGCGAATACTATGCCAAACAAATGTCAACGTCAACATCACCGTTCACGAAACAACATTTCGGCGAAACCATGAACAGAGCCGACACACAAACGCTGAATTACGCTGCAAACCCATTTCGACCTTCACTCGTACAGCAAAATCAAGGGACAGACGTGCCAACACCGAATTATGCTGCGAATCCTTTTAGACCAGCACAGACACACCAAAATGAAGGAAACGTCATGATTATACGTTCCAGGGAAGAGCAACCAGCTCGTTTCTGAGACACGGGAAGTCGTATAACCCCAGTGGAGTTTTTAGCCAATGTGGAGAGCTATCTACGAGACACGATGGTGACACCGGAGAGAGAGCTCAGTCATAGAGCGTCTTCTTGAAGGGCAAGCCAGTACGTGGTTTAGCGCCTTTTGATACTCCTTCACAGGCTACCAAGACTAGAGAAGCCTTGTTTCGAACGTATTGGTCAAGTGACATTCAGCAGAGTATCCGTGCTGAAATGTACACACGCCGATACAGCTCCAACACACCTACACGTTATGCAAATTACTTTGCGCTGCAATTGGCGAAACTTCGCTCTCTCCAACCCCCATTGTTGGAACAGGATCTTGTCAACACAATCGTTTGGCAATACCCAGCTGATTCCAGCGAGTGTTGATTGCTGCAGGAGCAACAATCTCCTAACAATGCGATCAGATTCTGAGATGTCTGGACGCGAACACATAGCAATTCGCAACTCACCGTCCAGCAAAAGAAGAGACACGCCACGTGAACTTGACTACTCTGGACAAAGTCAGTCAAATGCCACAGCAGACACAAACACAGAACGACCACCGTGGGAACTATAACCAAAACCAACGAAATTGGAATGCTACCCCATATGCCAGAGGTAGGCAAGGAGATAATAGAGGTTATTGGAACCAACGATTCGGTCGAGGGACGAATGAGAACCGTCGTCACGACAACGATCGTCGTGGGAATAGGAATTACCCACGACGAGGAAGAAGCATTCATCGGGACTACCGCTACAGCGGAGGATATCGACGCGATCGAGACCCCAGATCCAGGGCAGATTGAGACTGGAGAGGACGTGCTCAGGAGAGTCAAGAATATATCCATGAATGGCAAGAAGAGGTTGAACAGAACCAGACAACAAGGGAAGATTCACTCCCAAAGAAGAATCGCCAGACTGTAATGGCAGATGTGCACCAAGTTGATGTAGTCCCGGAGATTAAATACCTGAGACCAGATCAGAGACCGAAAGAATGGAACGCCACTGCTGAGAAGTATTTCATCCAACCAGAGATGAGTTCGAGGGAGTACGACCGCAGAGAGAGAGCAAGAATGATTAGAGAAGCTCGTAGGAGAGAGAACCGCCGACGCGATGATGAACAAGATGGAATAGGAGATCTCTTCGAGGGAGACTCCGAATGAAGAATAGAACATCCGAGGGAGATGTTCTTGCTGACGAACGACGCTGACGAACGACGTAACTCAAGAATAGAACCACCGAGGAAAAATATAAGCTAGTTTGTTTTGGACCTTGAGTCAAATTGAAATGCATTCCTTCATTTTTATTTGACACGACGGAGAGGCATACGAGCCCGCTGAGATTAGGCTCATGTGATATTTTTCATTGCAACGCATTTTGATAATGGGATGCATCATCCTAGAACGCACCCAGAGACCAGCAGCATGGCTGTATGCAGACATACTTTGGAGATATTAATGGTTGCACTTTTGACTTTGGAGAAATCCATTATATTTTTATCTGAGTCCTTATTAACATGTCTCAACTTTCTACAAGGCTCAGATAATCACATTTCTTCAATCTGTATCATTGAAACTTTCTGGTGAATGTTTTTTGGTGAGGTATTATCATCGCAAACACGCGAACCGGAAGGAAACGGTCGCTACACGACTAAAGTATTTGCTAGATCCAGCAATGAAGGACAGAGCTCCTTGCACTCGAGTATCGTTTTCCGTTCTTGTAGGACGCGTTATTAAGTCCGTCTTGGAAAGACTATAGGAATAGTCCGCCAGAAGGCGAAGAAGTTATCAATCTGCATCGTGCATTAATTAGCACCAATCTGTGTATTTACCGAGTGATAATTAAAGCCAGTGTAGGCTTGTGCAGTGATTATTTCAAATTCATCGAAATTTGTGAATATTTTCATAACGTGAAACACCACATTTTTAGCCACGTGCTTGTGGAAAAATCCGTGTTCTCGTGTAAAACGTAATATATCAGTAACAGTGACCTAAAAAAAATTTAGTGCATTATTTCAACATTAATAATTTTGAATATCATTATGACCGCAAGAGCGAGTGAATTTGACTGTGGATCACATGGATGCCACGAGATCCAATAATCATAGAATCTGTGAAGTGAAAGCAGATAGTGCATGGGTAAGTTTTACAACAATCTGCGCCGTGTAGCTTCTGTGAGCTTATTACCACGATTAAAACTAACTTCAGTGAAAGCAGTGCAACGAATTCATTAGTTTAAATTGGCTATTTTCTACAAACATGCTTTATTTTAATGACCACGTGTTCGACGCAGTTCACCGCTTATCATCGATGGGAATGATGGGATAGAGACCCCATGATGTGAGGGAGCCTTTCTTTGGAACTACAGCATGACAGAAGATCCAGGAATATCGAACGAATAGGAGTTGAACGTGCCAGACCTAGGAATATGACCGCTACCATGATGGGAAGGAGTCAGATGACATCACGACGTCAACGACGAGGACGAGTTAAGACCCTGGTCATGGATAAGGCCTATGATGGAGGCCTAGTTTGGACAACCCTTGTCCAGAAGCCAGAGGATGATTTGTTTCACTCAATTCGTTGGGATGAGCGAGACGTAGACTTCTTAATCTTGTGAGTCTTTCTATTCTTTTCCATGTATGGTTCTTTTGTGGTAGCTTAGATTAGAGTAGATTGTAGAATCTTGATGAGCCATTAAGTAGGGTATTTAATGTTAGCATTAATTTTTATCACTAACTTTCAGTGATTGTGAGACACCCGGTGATTGAATTCTGTTCAATCAGGTGCATTCTGATGGACATCGCATAGACGTCAGGTCTATTCGCTACTAAACGTGACTGTAGTCTTGTGTACTACTTTATTCAACCGTGATATGGTAGATTTTGTGTATAGTTTTCTTTGACATGACGAATGGACGTCATGGTCAGTATTATTTTATAACATCCCTTTATTTAAATGCTTGTCACGCCACTGATTTCGTTAGATAAGTTCGTATCGGTTGATAGTCAACAGAATCTATCAGTTATGTAAATTTACTATTATCTTTCATTAAGATGAGCATTCAAGCCATCCTGTTCAAGTGTAGAACATAGTCAGGGAAGTAATATTTCAATGCAGTTTAGCATCGAACCCTGTACTCATCGTTACATTAGCAAACTCAGTGAATGTGAGATTTTGCGCTTTTTATTGTGTTTATTTGTGTCAGGTGTTCAGACACATGTTTTTTAATTATTAAATATACTTCAGTTATGAAGTGAAATATCTGCAGATTGCGAAGACATTCAGTACGAGTGTAATAACCATCTTTTAATTTACTTTGATTTGAATGACATGCTACGTCTTTGTGTATATTTTTAGGGCGTGCTTAATATTTGTTATATTTGAATGTTATACTGGGATAATAACAAGGCCAGTTTTCCAATGGACTTCCTTTGGAGAGAACTGCCACATTCAGTCTATTGTGTTCTTATAACCGTCCGAGGGGTGACTGTAAGTTAAGAGCCTAGCTCAATGTCACGGACAGGTGATGTAGTTTTCCAGCATGCAACGAGAGCCCACTCATATGTGAGACAGATTTTATCAGACCTTCGACAAATGCTTGAGGCATTTTGTATTTCATTTGTAGGTCAAGGTCTAGGCAGCCATTTTGTGACAATCACATGTTTTCTGTTATGATGAATTATTGGCAAACGCCACACGCTTGATTCGCTACTACAGCGAATATATTTTGACACTGTTTGAGAGTGTAGGTACATATTATGTTGAGGTTGATTGTCATGGTGAGACGAGTAATAGACGCCCTTGTTAGAGGCTATTCATGTATTTCACTGTAATGCACTGTGACCAGACTTTGTTCTGCCGACTTGGTATTTATGGGAGGTAACTGATGTGTTTACCAGGCCTACCCAAGGTTATTTATGTGAGCCGCAAGCCACTTATAACTTGTGTTATTGTTTGTCCGAGCGTTTGGGAGCACAATGAAGGTGTTTCCGACTTGTATGTAGATGTGACAGCAGAGATTTGATCTCGCACGAGACGCTACTGCTGAGCCCAAGGTATTCAGGAATGTCAGCACTACCGCCATAAACCAACGATAAATTAAACCGACGAAATTAATAATCAAGCGCATAATCATTAAAAACAAACTGATAACTAATTGTTTATTGCTACTAAACTTGATTCATTTGCATTTTGGAACTGCTGACCTACGCCTTGCTGATGTTTACATTTCCTGATGGAAATATTCTAGGACAGATGACACTATTTTTGATCGACGGAGTGTTGCTCAACCTTTAGTTCGTAGCTGGTGGAGCTTGAACCTCATGCGACATAAGTCGTAGTTTTAACTACGAAGCGGCCAACCTAAATGACACACACTTAGATGACACTGGCTTACAAAGAGTAATCCAAAGTGCAGGCAGGAATATAACAGAATATGGTCTTGTGCTTCATTCATTAATGTACTGTATAAATCCCAATGTTTACCTTGGTGTGCTGATGAGCACTTGGTTCATAAGAGTGTATGTAATGTTTTTTTGGCTTGTCATGTAGCTTTTGTTGTAATTGTTTTGTCTTACGGACGTCAACGCCGTAAATTTTGAATAAATTGTCAGGATTTAGCTAAATTGATTAACGTTAAATGTAAATAAGGAAATGGTATCATCGTAACTTAGATTTGTTCTTGCCACCCTGTTAAATGTAAATTCCGTTATTAGCTTGATAATAACGGTCATAACCGTTGATCCGATTGATAGGCGATCAATGAACGATTGATAAATAATCAATCGGCCTCGTAAGTCCGGCATTTCGGCGTTGTAAGTCCGACAACACTATCGCAATTATAATATTGCGATGTGCATTATGATAATGCGATGCGACTTACAATAATGCGGTTAGTAAATCGAGACGCACAAGAGTACACGACGAGAATAGCTAACTGACAGGATTATACACAGAGATTAGCGATGAGACATACGATTGATAAACAATTTCGGCGTTGTAAGACCAAAAACACTTTCACAAAATATGACAACACTATCGCAATTATAATAATGCAATGCGCATTACGACATTGCGATGCAAATTATAATAATGCGATGCGAACTGCGATAATGCGATGCGCATTACGACATTGCGACGTGAATTATAATAAGCGATGCGAATTGCGATAATGCGATGCGCATTACGACATTGCGATGCGAATTATAATAAAGCAATGCGAATTGCGATAATGCGATGCGCATTAAGACATTGCGATGCGAATTAAAATAATGCAATGCGAATTGCGATAATGCGATGCGCATTACGACATTGCGATGCGAATTATAATAAAGCGATGCGAACTGCGATAATGCGATGCGCATTACGACATTGCGATGCAAATTATAATAAAGCGAGGCGAATTGCGATAATGCGATGCGCATTACGTCATTGCGATGCGAATTATAATAATGCGATGCGCATTAAGACATTGCGTTGCGAATTATAATAATGCGATGCAAATTGCGATAATGCGATGCGCATTACGACATTGCGATGCGAATTATAATAATGCAATGCAAATTTCGATAATGCGATGTGCATTACGACATTGCGATGAGAATTATAATAATGCAATGCAAATTGCGATAATGCGATGCGCATTACGACATTGCGATGCGAATTGTAATAAAGCGATGCGAATTGCGATAATGCGATGCGCATTACGACATTGTGATGTGAATTATAATAATGCAATGCGCATTGCGATAATGCGATGCGCATTACGACATTGCGATGCGAATTATAATGAAGCGATGCGAACTGCGATAATGCGATGCGCATTACGACATTGCGATGCGAATTATAATAATGCGAGGCGAATTGCGATGCGCATTATGACATTGCGATGCGATTTTTAATAATGCGATGCGCATTAAGACATTGCGTTCGAATTATAATAATGCGATGCAAATTGCGATAATGCGATGCGCATTACGACATTGCGATGCGAATTATAATAATGCAATGCCAATTTCGGTAATGCGATGCACATTACGACATTGCGATGCGAATTATAATAATGCAATGCGAATTACGGTAATGCGATGCGCATTACGACATTGCGATGCGAATTATAATAATGCAATGCAAATTGCGATAATGCGATACGCATTATGACATTGCGATGCGAATTGTAATAAAGCGATGCGAATCGCGATAATGCGATGCGCATTAAGACATTGCGATGCGAATTATAATAATGCAATGCGAATTGCGATAATGCGATGCGCATTACGACATTGCGATGCGAATTATAATAAAGCGATGCAAATTGCGATAATGCGATACGCATTACGACATTGCGATGTGAATTATAATAAAGCGATGCGAATTGCGATAATGCGATGCGCATTACGACATTGCTATGCGAATTATAATAATGCGATGCTCATTAAGACATTGCGTTGCGAATTATAATAATGCGATGCAAATTGCGATAATGCGATGCGCATTACGACATTGCGATGCGAATTATAATAATGCAATGCAAATTGCGATAATGCGATACGCATTATGACATTGCGATGCGAATTGTAATAAAGCGATGCGAATCGCGATAATGCGATGCGCATTAAGACATTGCGTTGCGAATTATAATAATGCGATGCAAATTGCGATAATGCGATGCGCATTACGACATGACCGACAAACCCGTCATCAGGGTAAGTCCGATAATACATTATAATACATGATAATACATTATAATACATGATAATACACTATAATACATGATAATACATTATAATATATTAAAATACGTATAATTGAGGGACAACATATTAAGACAACAGATTAAGACAGCATGGTAATATGAATGGTATTTAGGTGATACGTTAAGTAAACTAACTAGAACACCTTGAGCATAAGAAACGACATTACGGCACCGTATAGGGTAAGCCCGGGCATACAGCAAATAACACTAATCCTGCCATTTCTTTTTCAGGCAAAAAGAGCTTCAGACTGTGGACACACTGCCACAAGAAGCAACATAGAAAATATACGATATTTACATGTTTTCTTAACCTCTCCATTTTTTTCAGGCATCATCACCAGGAATATGGCACTGGTGACTATAATTTCGCTGCCATATAGCAGCAGCATGCTATTAGTGCCATCATATTATCATATTCTACCTTTGTGCACTAATTTATATTTGATACTTGTAATCATCTTCACTCACATGCTCACCACATTTTTTACAGCTACACTCTAAAAATCTGCACAGCACGGCTGATACCTGTGGGGTATCAGGCTCGCTGGCAGATCAACGTAAACAAGACAAACATAAGGCGTCAAAAATGCGGCGCAAATTACGGCAATGAGGGCGCAACTGACATGTGGCGGCGACTCTCATTGTCAAGTGTGAAAGCATTCACCCATAGGGAATGCTTCACAGAATAAGGACACATTTCAAGCGGTACGACCACTAAACCGTACCAGGAAGTGGCCGTGAAGGATTAGCCGTGAGACGGCGCGTACGTACAAAGGAGTAGCGTGCACGCGAGGTAACATATAATATAGGAGCATAGAAAATTAGCGCGCTTAAGCTAGATATAAGATAATTGTAATTCATAATTGTAAAAGGGTAACTTAACATACATTAATGCGCCCACGGGCAATCATTCTACTATAAACATATAAATAACACCTCGCACCCCCACATTGTCTACGGAGGTGATAAATGATATTCCTCAACGTTAATACATTAATACATGCACATCTGAATATAACACAGTAAACGGTATTTTTTTTTTAAGATCCCATGCACACAATGTTTTTGATTTGTTTTCTTTCATTTTTCTTTCTTCTAACTTCCCAACTTGTAAAGGTGTTCCGTTTCATCCCAACACAATAAATGCATTTTGAATATTTCCCTTAGCTTATACCCTGGAACACTTATTTGGTCTATTTCTTCTATCTTTCTCATTGCAGGGAGCACTTTTTCCCTAAGATAGGGCGGACGGCACAATCATCCGTCCAGCCCTGGTTTTTTTCCTCCCTGCACAACAATATATCGCATAATTATCAAAACCTTGTATTTTTTTTCTGAAACTTTCAATATGTTAATGTCAATTTTTCTCATGCACTAATTTTACAATGTCAGTGTCAATGTCAAATATATATATGTATATCCCATAACCCACCCCTCTGAACACGAGCTGATCTCACACCTACACATCAACACGACAACACTGCATCTATACGACGAGGAGGACACCAACAGGAGATACAAGGGAGATCCAAGAACTACTACATCAACATCCCCTCCTCACGTTCCGTTCCCGTTCGCGGGGACGCGATCTAAATGGAGGAAGAGGCTTGTACAGTCCCCCAGGGGTCTGCACCCCCTGGAGGCCATCCCCCCATCATCTATTTAAACTACCCCTAACTGGCAGATCTCGTAAGTCCAGAACAACATCTTTAACACCGCAAGGGCAAGCTAGCCAGCCTGGAAAGCTTGCCAAATACTTGCATCACACGACAAACAGCTACACATAATTAACTGGGGCATCTATGCCATCGGAATGCCGACGAAGCAGCACCAAAGCCTATAAAAGGTAGGCTTTAAGGAGGACAAGCTCTCTCTCAATTACCAGTCCTACAGTGTGTCAGCCGGAGGCCCTCGCTGTTATCATCAGGTGAGTCAGCAGTGTTCAGAGATCCTATACTTTGTAACCTTTACCCACAAATTGTACTCCACAAACTTGTACACTTAAATTGTGACATTCATTACATCCCCTAAAAGGGACTCATAATTCCATATTACTGACCAATAAATACTTGGTCAGTACACTACACTTGTATTACTGTTTACACGCCTCTTTATGTCCTAAAGTCCTTCCTGAATCCCGTCACGATTAGACGTGACATACAGTAGCCGAACAGTTGCTAGCTCAGGTATCATTGTATTTCCCGTAGAGGCCCGACTGCAAGAAGCAGCGTGCCACCACATAGCTGACGCGTGCAAGTCGGTTATATAACTATCTCCAATCAGCTGGACGACTAGCACGTAGACCTGTACACTAAGTTCCATCCCCTGAAATATGCCTACGTCTTTTATAGGAGCACCCCCTAGCATCCTAACACCAAACAACACTCTACACTGGTCAGCTTGCCAAGCTACGGGAAGCTACCCCCTTTTTGGCACCCCCTTATAAATTAACACAATAACACTTCCGTTTTAGATCTAACTACCCCCCACTAAGGGATCTAAAACAATATGTGCTGAAGAACAGTTTAGTCAATACACATACACTACGTTCTCTACATATTACGTAATGGCGCAATCTGCCCGGCATATCACTATTGCAACAACAACATATGTGTAGAAGGGTCATTAACAAACTGGCCGATATGGAGAGGAATGCCATGTGGAAATAGGTAACTGCTGAATGGTGGAAGTACCTTCGCCCCCACTAATGACGAATATGAGATAAAAACAGTTGCACCCACTGGAAGGTTAAAATCATCCTACACTCAGTTATGCAATGCTTCTGGTGTGCTTTCGTTTTATATGGACACTTGAGTAATATTACAAAGGACTATTGTAATTTATATGCGCGTACATCCTGAGTAATATTACAAAGGACTATTGTAATTTATATGGGCGTACATCCTGAGTAATATTACAAAGGACTACTGCAATTTATATGGGCGTACATCCTGAGTAATATTACAAAGGACTATTGTTATTTATATGGGCGTACATCCTGAGTAATATTACAAAGGACTATTGTAATTTATATGCGCGTACATCCTGAGTAATATTACAAAGGACTATTGTAATTTATATGCGCGTATATCCTGAGTAATATTACAAAGAACTATTGTAATTTATAAGCGTGTGTGTTGTGTTTACTATGAACGGCCGCCTAGACAGTGTTTGTGTGCTTATAGTACTATTTATTTATTTCATGTGCATAGTATACGAATGGATTTATAGGCCTATTTCATTTAAAGGAAAGTAGGCCTGATTTAATCTTTTTTTTTTGATGTCGTGTGGCCTCCGGAGAGGCCTAGTGCAGGTATTTCTAGTCAACACCCGTGGGCGACCTGTGCGCCGGGACGAGAGCTGGAATGATGAAAATGAATTAAACTGGGCAAGAATGTGGAAGGAAGCGGCTGTGGCCTGTCAGAAGGTACTGTCCCAGCACTTGCCTGGTGTTTAAAATGGGACACCACGGAAAACCATTTCAAGGATGGCCGACTGTGGGGCTCGAACCCACGCGTCTATCGAGCCAGCAGAGATCTGGCCCCCATGACCTAACGCTGCGCTTTAGCGAGCGTAGCCACTGCTGTCGGTATCTTATCTTATTACTTGTATATACCGGTATAATCCAGAAACGAAGTAGTGGCTCGTTAATCATCGCTGAGTAGGGGGATGGTGGTGCTTCTGCTTAGTGTCATGGCCGCCGCGTGAGTCCAAGCCGATATCTCCCAAACCCATGGTCGGAGATTCACGAATGAGGTGTCGTTGGACTCGGGATGACGGGGGCTTTGCTATGGACCACTCGTTATATTTTAGAAAAAAAAAAGAAATTTTTTGTTTACGAAAATAGGCGATAGTTTGAAAACCAAACATGGTAGAACGTTGTGCCATGGCTCAAACGAATGGTCTTTATGACCTTTATTTTCTATAATAAAACATTTTTACTTTATATGTTTTTTTGAAAACACTCGAATTTTGAAAATCCTATATTTTGGAAACTAGAAATTATACAAAAAAGTTTGTTTGACGTAAATCAATGGTCCATACCCCCTCTACCCCCAAAATAAATTTCAAGTCTCTAGGATGAAAACCTGCAGTAGTGGGGTAACACGGGAGCTGCTTACAAAAGCAAGTGGTGAGCCCCTGCGACCTTGGAATGGAAGGAGTGATGCTAGGAGGGCGTGCTTGGATTCGTTTTTTTCGTCTCGTCGTGCTCTTTACGGGAATGTAGGTGTCGAAAATGTGAAAATCTGGAAACACAGTCTTTTTGGGGTAAAAACGTGTTTTTAGACTTTTTGCTATATCTCGCGAACCAGTCATGCTAGAGGCGTGTACGACGGGTCCAAGGACTCGGGCTGACGTCCTATTTGCTATGGACCGCTCGTTATAATTTTAAAAAAAATTGGAAACTCGATTTTGGGGTAAACACGTGTTTTTTGTGATTTTTGCCGATATCTCACGAACCAATAACGCTAGAGACGTGTACGAGGTGTCCTAGGACTCGGGCTAACGCCCCTCTTTCAAATGTGGTAGATATTTTTTTTTCAAAAAATAATTCACAACGGGCCTAACGCCATACAAGTTGAAAAAACCCTGGTTTTTTTCTTTACCTGTTTATAATGTCCATGAAGCGTGGCGGTTGAGAGAGACGATACGGCTGGGTGTATGTGTGTTTCAACGAACCTGTCGCTAACCACAAGGACCATGCTTAATAGAACAATCGCTATTTCGGCGGGTCGGTTTATGACAGAGCGAGCGTGCGTTTTTCTGATATTTTACCTTTAACGTGTAAACGGTGATGAGAACTTGGTTCTATGTTGGTCGAAGCGAGTAGAGAAAACAAACTTACAGGAGGTGAATGTCATTTGAGCTTATTGGAAGACGTTGATCTGACTTGACAACAGGTGCAATGGAAAATGACAATGACGCTTGAAGGTGAAATAATCTGACCATTATGGTGGCAGGGAAGAGCGAATACACGTGTGAGATGACATGTACGCTAAACCAGTGACATCCTGTTTTGCTTCGTACGTGACAAAATGCAAGTTCAGGTGAAATTTGATCTACCGCAGGTGTTCGCTTGGGACGTTATCTGTCCACGTGCGCGATAACTGTTAACAAGTCACATCCTGTTTTGCTTCGTACGTGACAAAATGCAAGTTGACGTGAAATTTGATACAACACAGGTGTTCACCTTGGGTGTTAGCTGTCCACGTGCACGATAAGAGAATGTTCAAAGCGTGGGAATCGCTGAATCAGTAAAAAGTATGATGCAACTTGTCGGAATGATGTCACAACCAATAGATAGGCAAGAGCTGCAAACAGCAGTGGTGGGAGGTGAAGGGAGGGAGAGGGGAGGGGTAATGTATGAGAGAACACAGGAGGAAAGGGAAAGACAAACATGTATGAACATGCATGAAGCGCGGAGCGCTGTACACATAGAGCTATAGGTGGTGTACAACATGTGTGAATAAATAAAAAGTACACAGGTTCACACAACATGTAATTTATTGATCCAAGAATTAAACGTAGAGTTAAACCCTAACCATTTGACGTAGAGTTTATTTCCTTTTTGTTTCAACACTTTTTCCACAAGATAATGCTGAGGAAATGCTGTTTTCTGAAGTTCATGGAGATAAAATCTACCTTTTATGGGTTGATGGTTGAGGTCCTCGAGTAAATAGGTGACTGGAGTGTCCAAGTTGACTCGACGAATTCGAAATAGTTCAGTCCCCCACTGAGGCGTGTAACCCTTATTGAAGGCAGACTTAAATTTGCTCACACGAACAAAATCCCCAATGTTCAGTCGGTGACGTTTAGGATCGGCTGTTTTTATGGGGTTAAACAGTTTATCCAATCGCTGAATATTTTTAGTCACGAGGCGTGGCTTGGTCCCAATCGTTCTATGTTTGGTGTCATTGTAACGTGACACTAGCTCAGGTAACATGTCCAACCAGCGATAACTGCCCTGAGCGGTAAACGCTTTCCACATATGGGTTTTCAATGTTCGGTTGAACCGCTCGACCACACTGGCTTTGAGATTGCTGTACGTGGTGTAATGGTGAATATCCTTAGATTTGAGAAAACTGGAGAAGTCCTTGTTGAAAAATTCTTTCCCCTGGTCGGTTTGTAGCAGCTGAGGTTGACGTTTGGAGTGTTGAATAATATGTTGAAAGGCCTTGGTAACTAGTGGGCCAGACTTGCGACGCACAGGTTCAACAAAGGCCATTTTGGAATAGACATCAATGACGGTCAACATATAGCGTACACCGTCGTTAACGCCAGCATAGGGTATCATTTCAACCAAGTCAGCCTGCCATAGTTCATCCACACCTCGTGAAATCACCTTGAGTCGTGGATAGTGACGCCTAGCTGGGCGATGCAACTCGTGAGCAATACCCATTTTAATGGGTGAGGGCTTAAACAATAATTTTGGCATTTCGAAGTTCTTGTTCAATTTCTTGAATTTCCCAATCATGACCGGTATGGCCAGCTTGACGTGAAGCATGCAACAACTGTAGCCGCTGGACGAGCTTATTGGGATTGTGCCAGTAGGTAACATCCACAAGGGGTTTTAATGGTTTAAATGTCACTCCCGAAGCGGACGCTTTACGACGAGTACTTTGACTGGTGGGAAACATTTTTGCAATGATGGTTTTATATTTTTGAGATATATTGGCATTCACTTGTTGAGCAGGATCATACTGTCTTTTGTGAGCATGGGTATCCAATAAAATGGATTTATATTTGTCAAGGTCCTCTGACGTATAATCATGGGGAGAGGGGGTCCGAGAAAAGAGCAGCTTTAACAGTCCTGGCGTTAATTTATAGTTGATGTTTTTAATGACAGCTTTAGTACGAGCAAATTTAATGGATGAATCGCCAATTTTAAAACTATCATCCTCATAGCGAACACCATACGTGGTATCTGTGTTTCCAATGAATAGATCGGTGAAATAGGGTTCCAATGTTGATCCATAATATTTTATTAAAATGGTTTTCAGTTGTGCTTTATGTTGAGGGGTGGCCAAGAGTTGTGAAAACGGAGACGCCCTGGAAGGGCAAGGTGTATCGGCCATGGCCAAGGATTTCTTTTTTCTCAAAAACTCTGCAAGGGGTGCCGCCTTTTTTTGAGGCGTAAACACTTGTTCCTCCTCATCCTCAACTTCACTAACACTAGTCAAATCTTCCTGTTCCCCTTCCTCTTCCTCAGGGTCCTCGTGCAGCGTCTGCGTGGCTTGTGAAACGGTGGGTAGCGTTTCAGATGGCTTGAAAGAGGGTTTCAACATGGCTTTTAGTGGAGGTGCTAAATGTTGCTGAATAAACAAAGCATGATTGGCACGTGATTGTTTCAATTGACGAAACTTTTGGCGAATAGTATTTTTTGCTCTAATAATATGCTTTTTCAATTGACTCTCTGCTAACGCCATGGTGTCTTGACAAATGACTTGCCGGGGAATGAGACAGGGCCTTAAATAGCAATAAAATGATCAAACCCTAAGCGATACCGTCCTTGGTTGAGTTCACTTTGTTTGTCAATCACTAAACAGGCATGACGTTGAGTGTTCCAGCACTTGGCACACAATTCTGTAAACATTTGAAAGGTCATATCCGGATTCACATGTTCATTATAAATGTGACGACTGTTCCTCTCGTCCTGACGAAATAAAACAATGACATTGGCATTGTCACGAATCAACTGTTTGGACATTTTTGAATACGTTTGTCCAAGATAGAAGCAATCGATATGTTTGTGACGACCCATGCTGAAATAGCTTTGAATGATGCCTTGACGTTCAGTGGATACATCATCGAAAATCGTGAGTGAATCAGGCTTTACCTCATCCGGTGAAATCACATTTTCTTGCATGGAAAATGTAAAATAACCCATATTCTCTTTTTGTAATCCAGACATGACTTGATCCAGAAACACGTAGAGGGGTTGGTAGAGAGATTTTGCAAAAATATAAATATTTTGAAAACGCAGACCATTGGGCGCTGTGATGAGCGTTAGCAAAAGATATGTCTTTCCACAGCCGGAAGGCCCCACAATGATGCAGCGAATGGAAGATGGAAACAGTGAACCATGGCGTTGTTCACGTGATGTGGGACAGAGGTGGGAAACCATGTCCCCCACGGGGAATGACTCTTGCTGCTTAATAATCTTCATTTCAACTAAGGCTTAGACAGGCTGGCAGGCTATCTATATACAGGACACCGAGCCTTGTCATAGAAACAGTAGACTGGTACTACAGGTTGACGATGGATGTCTTTGGACGTGCGTTGATGGCCAAAGCTAGGCCTGTCTCCATACATGATCCTAAACAAGAAACAGATCCTGCTAATAAACACTATGTGGATAGGTCAGTAGTGCCACGCACAAAACAGGGAGATTATGACTTTAAGGGAAAGCGGTTAACCCATATAAAACATCCTCAAGTGTCTACAGACGTTACTACGAAAAAGTATGTGGATAACAAAGTGTATGAGTTTTATGACAAAGTGCCACAGCTTATGGTGAATGGCTATAGCGCTAATCACCATCGGATTATTCACGTGGAAGACCCACAAGACGAAGACGATGTCTGTACCAAGCGTTACGTGACCCATGAAATGAAAAGGCTTTATAAATTTATCCCATGTGTATTTTTAGTGTATCTGACAAATGAAAAACCTGTGAATGACAGAAACCATTTACCGTTAGTCCATGATCAGCACTCGACCTATGTGCTTGCTTCGGGTTTAAGCCACTATCGATTACACTATGATGGAACCATTCACATCAAATATGCCATACCTGATGAGAACCATTTACAAATAAAGATAAATGGTCATAGGATGTTGATCCATAACCATGAAATGGTCAATGCAGGGGACGAATTATCCCTTCGTCTCATGTTGACATGGGATGAAAAGCAAGCGGGAAAAACCATAAACGATTTCCCACTTTATGTGGAATTGGAATATACAGCCATGAAATAACCATCTGACGTTAGTTGTGATTTACACTTTCTTGTGAAAGGTTGTGGGTCATTATCATCATGGTGAAACAAAGGTATGCAGTGAGAAAGACTAAAAAAAGGACTTTGTCCTTGGCAAAGCCTGGGCTTACAACATTCGAGGACAAGCCCTTGCGAAAGAAAAAAAGAAAAAATAATGTATTGACCATAAGGAAAGCCCTTCGAGCAGCACAGAGACAGGTTATTCCAAAACGTCGGCGAGAGGTTTCAAACCAAGGGCGAGTGATTCCCGTCCCCAAACGAGCGGGATTTTTACCTGCATTATTTGCCGGTTTGGCTGCTCTGGGTTCACTTTTGGGCGGTGCCAGTGCAGTGGCGAAAACCATTAAAGCCACGCAGCAGGGCAAGCAACAACTCAAAGAAAGTCAGCGACACAATGAAACGATGGAAGCGATTGCCATGGGGGCTAGAAATGCCAATTTAAAGCCAGCCTTTTATCAACAAGGATTTGGGATTTCACCATTTCGAAATATTAAAAAAAAAAAAACCTCTGCCATAGCAAGACATGCCCTGACGCATCAACAAGTGGAAAGCTATGCTAAACAACTAAAGCTTTCTCATTTTCGAGGTGTGTTTATGCGAAACCAATTACCCCCACGACCCTGGAAACAGGAATGTGCTGTTGTCAATTTGGATGATCACCGAGGACCAGGGACGCATTATGTAGCTTATGTCAAAGAGGGATCCACGGTATGGTACTTTGACAGTTTTGGGAATTTGCCCCCGCCCATGGAACTAGTGACCTATTTTGGAAACAGGATCAAGATATATTATAATGTGAAACGTGAGCAAACGTTTAACAGCCAACAGTGTGGACGTTTGTGTTTAATTTTTTTATATAAGACGCAGCATAAGCAAAAACGCCACCAGTATGTCAGCAGAAAGTAAAACGTTTACAGTGCATGGACGTGGACCTGAAGTCAGCCTAGACTTTTACCCTCCTATCGAATTGAGTGAAAAACCCTATGGTTTAGGACTTGTTTCTCTTGAAACGTACAATCGAATATACAACATACGTGAAAATGTAAACAACAAGTTTTACTATGATGATTCTGTGCTCACCTTGAACTCTGGTGGATACACGATCGATGATATTTATGAACACATTTATGTGGTGTTGATCAATCAATATGGTTTAAAGTCATTTCTCGACGGAACGCTCAAGTTTGAACTTGTAGGAAATACCAACACTCATCGCTGCAGTATTTTCTCTACCTTCAACATTGACTTTAAAACACACCCCGATTCCATTGGCCCATTACTAGGATTTAAACCACGTGTGTTGGAGCCCAACAAAAAACATGAATCAGACCATGAAGTGAAATTCATTGAGGACCATCATGTGTCGGTGACGTGTAATATTATTAGCCAAGTGTACACCAATCAAGAACCATCGCATTCGCTTTATGACTTTATTGTGACATCGCCCAATGGGTATATTATTCGTGAAAACCCTCCAGTGGTGCTTTTTCATGCTGTGGCTGTCGATAGTATTAGTAATATAACATTAAGACTGATCAATAGAGATCAACAACTCATTGATCTAGATTCTACCACACCAGTGACTTACAAGTTGGTGCTAAAGCCACTATGAAGTTTGTGTATAAAGCAACAACACCGTCTAGGAATGGTGTTAGTTGTATGCCACGTGAATACACGTTAACATCTCAAGGCAAGCAGATTTTACAGCATTTGGGTTACCACGTCAACTCTCATAATGAATTCTATCCTAGAGATAGCGAACCACATCGAGGAGCAACCAGGAGTGGTAAGAATTGATCTCCATTCCTATCAAGCTCAAACACCTGGACTCAATAACAATGATGAAATTCAATTTGCTATCAACAACCAAGATATTTACACTCTACCGCATGAAAGTGTTATTCAGATTGAAGGTCGGCTCACCAAAGCCGATGGCTCTACACCCACCACATCCAAGTTTGCCAACCATGGTTTGGCCTTTCTGTTTTCTGAAGTGCGGTATGTCATTAACGATATCGTGGTGGATAGCACTCGAAATGTGGGCATTTCCAGTGTCATGAAACTATACCCCTCTTATAGTGAGGAAGAAGGTAAAACACTTTGCATGGCAGGTTGGTGTCCTGACTCGACCAATGACTGGATGGTACACACTGATGGGACCTTTACTGGATATTTACCTCTTAAACTGATTCTAGGCTTTGCTGAAGATCACCAACGCATTGTGGTTAACGCAAGGCAAGTGCTTTATCTGGTGAGAGACAGGAGTGATAATAATGCACTCAAGGGAGCCGACAATGCCCCCATCGATTCAAAAATTCAACTACAACGCTTGCTATGGAAAGTTCCCCATGTGACCCTTGAAGATAGCAAAAAACTGGACATACTCAAAATGGTAAAGAGAGATATGCCTCTACCCATGGAATTTAGAAGCTGGGCACTCCATGAGTATCCGCTATTGCCCACCACCAACACACACAGTTGGTCTGTAAAAACAGCTCGCTATACAGAGAGACCTCTCTACCCGATCGTGGGTTTTCAAACGAATCGCAAGTATCAACAAACCAAAGATGCCACGCAATTTGATCATCTGCAATTGAGAAATGCACGTCTTTTCCTCAACGGAGCTGTGTTTCCCTATGAAGGACTGGATTTGGATTTTTCAAAAAATAAGTTTGGCCCCCTGTACGACTTGTTTTCTGAATTTCGATGGTCGTATGATCAAAAAGAGAACGGCCCCATTCTACTACCCCAAGCGTTTAAGGCAAGAGCACCACTGATTGTCTTTGACTGTTCTTACCTGGAAGAGTCTGTCAAGCCATCCAATATCGACATTCGACTAGATTTTGAAACGCATGACAATGTACCAGCCAATACCACGGCCTACTGTTTGATTATTCATCACAAACAAGTCAACTATTATCCACTATCCAACCAAGTGACGAGTGTATAAATAACAGGTCATCCCACGTCAAGCCACTCAGTCATGTCTTGCTTTAAAGCCTCAAGAGACGTCACATCCATGAATTTAAACTCTGAGGAACAACGTTTCAAGACTTTTGCCACGTGGCCAGTGCCTTTCATAAACCCTCAAGCCTTGGCGGCTGCTGGATTCTACTATTTAAAAACAAGAGATGAAGTGAAATGTGCCTTTTGTCCCATCATCATAGACCAATGGCAGGAGGGCGATGAACCCATGCAGGAACATCAGCGCTGGTCACCCACCTGCCCCTACCTGTGCAGAATGAAAGTGGGAAATATACCCTGTCATTCAAGCTATCCCTCACTTGTGTCTCTGGGTGATGAAAATAAAACAAGTTACGATACATGTGGGCCGTATGGTATCCATGGTGCTTCGGTGAGCAGCTCATCATCAAAAACGCCTAGTTTAGAGACATTGGGACATCATCGGTGTTATGGACGTTACAAACACAAGAGACTATATTGTTGTATCAGTTGCTATCGTCCTTATCCTAAAATGAGAAAAGCCTGTAAGACGTGTTATGATAATAAAATGATGTAATTCTTAAATTCTTATTTTTGCATGTCCCCCCTGTCCTACCCTAACCTTAATTTGAAACTAGCATGGCAGGTAAGTCCATGTCATGATCACACCTGATCGTCAGTCAGTCGTCAGTTGAACTTGGTCCAGGCAAGCGTCAACATGTTGCGCACACTCATTGTGGATTGCCAAGGGTTTAAAATTGGTGACAACAAATTTATATTTAAACAAGTGGCCATGATCGATTGTACCGCGTTTTGGATATCGCAAGCTACGCATTTGCTATTTAAACCACCCCATGCTTTTGATTTGTTGTGTGAAAAAGACCGTAAACAAACCCAGTGGATTGAAAATCATAGGCAACTAGACTGGAATCAGGGAACCATTTCCTATAAATATTTGGACGTGGTCATGAAAGCACACTTGTCCTCGGCCAATGTGGTATTTGTGAAAGGTAATGAAAAACGTCAATGGTTGCAACCATTTTTGGCGTCTTACTGCCAATGTATCGACCTCATGGAGTTGGGCTGCCCCTCCCTGGAAACGCTCATGGATACTTGTTCCTGTGCCAACATTACCCATACAGCCCTATCACATGCGTGGCATCTCTTTCATTGGTTAACCACCCATGCCTGCTGGGAGTTGTTGAACAAAATTATAACTCATGATTTACCTGTGAATGACGCCAGTGAGATTTCTACAAGCGACGTGTAAACATCTACAGCACGTGATACCATGGAGAAAGGCAATGCTACGGACAAAGCCATCGGCAAGTTCTTTGTGTGCAAAAAGAAACTAGACAGTTTTACCAAAGAGGAACTCTTGGCGCTGCCCAAGTCGTTCATTTATTATGTGGCTGCCAACGCGGTCAATGAAATCTGGCAACATGTACCAAAATCATGGACTCAAGACCCTGTGTTGAGTGAATTGCAACCCTGTACGGATTACGATCACCATAAGCAAGTGGCCATGGCAAAAATACCGTCTATGCGTCAGTGTGCGACTTGCCAGCTAGTGAAACTGTATCACGGTCATAAAAGTCCGCGTAAAGACTTTGTTGAATCATTCCACGGGTGTCATGGCGAGAAAAAGCAACAACAACAACAAACACAAACATCGTCCACAGAGGAGGAGGAAGACCAAACCTTCTTACCATCGATGGAAAAGGATATGCCAGACCTGTACTGGCAATGGCGTCATTGACAAAGTGATTCAATACTTACCTTTCGAAATCCATCTTCCAGGTTATCGTTTTTGCGGCCCTGGAACTCGTCTCGAAAAACGTTTACAACGTGGTGATGTACCCATTAATCTTTTGGATCAAGCATGCAAGGAACATGACCTATCTTATCGCCATAGTCATCCTGGTTTAAAACATGTGGCAGATAAATTGTTATTAAAGAAAGCTAAACAACGTTTCACATCCAGTGATGCCTCAGTGGGTGAAAGGATGGCAGCCCTGATTGTCATGAGTGCTATGAAAGGAAAGTTGATGATGCATGGACATAAACATTGAGGAGTGAGGAATTGGGATTTGTTTGTATTCTATTTTTCTTTTGTCAATTCGTTATGACTATGAAATAAAAACAAAAGTTTTCCAGAGCACAATGTTTTGTTATTTTTAATTTTAAGAAATCGTGATGTTGATGGCTGATTTTTTCATTTTACACATTTCACACATGATGAATTCCACACACTGTCATTTATCATTTTGCAATTTACAGTTTTTGAAAACGTTCGTTTCAAGTTTAACGTTTTTGATGATATGGATTTTTCCATTTTGCTGATGACACATTTTAAACAAAGTCCGTTTGAAGTTTTTGAATTTTCAAACTTCACACATGGCCATTTCCAGTTTTTAAAAATGTCCGTTTTAAGTTTTGCTGTTTTGGTGATATGGAAACATGGAATTTCCATTTTGCTGTTTTCATATTTTTTCCATTTGGTGTATGTCGAAAGTTGAGATTTGACAATGATGTTGATGCAAGTGCTTGACCTTGATAATACTGCAATGTGTTGATGTGTGTTTGGAGAAACGTCGAGGTCTACGACTACTGCAGGTAAGACTGTTTTTACAAAAATAATGTCTTTTGACTGCCACATTTCAATGAAAAAACGAAACTATTGAAAACAAAATGAGTATATAAGTGACCATTTACCCCCTCCCCACCCACCCACCCTACCTCACCGTGTTTGCTCTGGTTAACCATACACATCAGCTTTCTCTTTCCACTCATACATTCACACCTGTCTTTGGGAACAAACACATCCACTTTATTTATTCCCAAAAGCACATTCTCGACATGCACACTCATCCCAAAATAACTTTTTTTAGTTTACCATTTTACAATTTCAAAAAAAAAAAGAAAAAAAAGCTACTAGAAATCTTACTTATTTCATATTTACAAAAAAAACACAACTTTGTACAGCGTTAAAAGAATCAAACTATTTACCAATCAAAAAAATTTAAAAAATAAGTTTGCATAGAACTTTTCAAAGAGCAAATGGTCCAAGTGGTTTGCCACTATTTACAAAATCTACTATTTACAATGACAAAAAAACAATATTTAAAAATACTAAATCTACAAGTTATTTAAAGCTATGTCCCATAAACGATTATACAGTGAAATCACACCTCCTCCTCCTTGCGATCATAACCCCAGGGCAGGCTGGTGAGCAGGTCATCCGCCCACACACGTTTGTTATCCATGGAGGCGAGGGTGCGTTTTCTCTGTTCCACAAGATACAAATGATGGTTGCTGGATTGTATCCTGCACTGTGTATGAGACATAGCTTTGCCAGTACGTAAAACCGCTAGATAGTCATCAACACGTAGCGATTTTACCACTGCCCTACCTACACCTTTTGCTCTTTTGGCTTCCTTACAATCGAGTGTGCGGTAAGCATACATTTTCGAAGCCAAACCTACGAATTCCGTCATAATGGAATCACCGCATTCATCTTTTAAAACGCCCATTTTCTTCTTGTTTTTTATGGGCAGCTGAAACACGTTGTCAGCACTATAGCAAGAGGTGTCGAACCAGTCACTATGTTGCCTCATGACGTCATAGGGGTTGCAGTGGCGAATGTGGCAAATGAATGAGTCCGTGTCCATATACAAAAGAGAGACGTCCTCAAAATGGCGTTTCGCAAACTCATAGTGGAATCGATACATGACCGATTTAGAAAAGTCTAAAATGACTTGACCCAAGTAAATGGGTTTATCCATGGTCACGCTGGTCTTACTCATTTCAATAGTAGCCAAATCCTCATCGATAATTTTGATCGATTTGAAATTTGGTTTGGCAATGTACCGCCGGGCACCCCACTGCCCCTCCCAGACATTCACCAATTTAATGTCACGGTATTTGCGGACATTCTCCATGGACTTGCCAAAGATGCAGTTGTTCATTAATTTAAAAAAATTAATTTCAAACTGCTGTGTTGCCATTTGTCGGTGCTCTGTGTTGAGTCGCATGTATGGCTCAAGCCATGCTTTTTGAGCAAAAGAAATACCTCTGTGGATTTTCTTTAACACCAAGCCTTGGGCGAGGCATTGCACCAACATTTGGATATGTAGCACATACCGATTTTTGTTGTAAAGTGTGCCCATGAGTTTTTCAATTTTCACTTTACTGTCAGGGGGAACCATTTGCTCAAGACAGAATGGGAAATCGGCATGTTCATCATACAAGAATGAGGGATATTCAATATCCACTTCTAGCACATATCCACGGCCTGTTTCTTGGCTAGCCTTGATCACATCAAATTCTGACACTTGTTTGTCTGTCAGCCAAGCAAACTTCCCATAGGGCAAAGGCTGACTCATGGCGTAACCGTACAAATTATTCACGTCATAGTACATTAAGTACGATTCTGGTTTGTCTGGTGAATAATCAGGCATGTAGACATTGTTCGCTTCAGCATGGCGTTGGTTAAGCGACACAAAGCCGCCACGAATGCCCTTTTCAAAAAATAGAACCATGTCTACATCAGTGAGTAAATCCAATTCCACTTGAGTGTATTTCAAAGCGGCATCGAACGAGAGCCCAGGACTCGTATAATAGTGAGCCGGGTCAAGACCGTAAATGTGTTGACACAAGTTACGGAATTTTTCAAACACATCTGTGAGCAGCAATACATCCAGTTTTAGGTAATGCATAGCATATTCACTTAGCGTGTTCATGCCAAACACTCGCCAAACTTGACATGCATGTGCATAGTCTTCATCGGAAACGGTACTGCGTGTTAGTTTCGAGTAAAATTTATCTTGTGGTGGGAGTTTTCTCTGCTTTAACACGTCCCAGCTGTTGCAGAAATCATACGGGAATATAGCTTTCCGAATGCACAACTGAAATTGCTCAGGATCATTAAAATGCATTCTAGTATTTTTTAATTCCTCCTCATTCAAGCCATTCACAAGGCTGTCTAGCGAGGATGCCATAAACTTAAAGGAATCCAAAAATCGAATGCTAATGTCGCTCAACCTCCATGTCAGGGCCGTAAAACGCTCATGGTTTTGGGGAATAATGGTAAACGAGCCCTTGTTGACATGACCCAATTCACGAATCAAAAACTGAATGTCATAATTCGCCAGATTGTGGAAAAAGACACTAATGAAACGAGGAGCTGGAAAGTTCAAGTTGCATTTACTATGCGCAGCTCCACGAAACTCCCCTGTAAAATGCGAGTGGTCTCTGACTTTTTCCTCTCCACTTAAAATAAGCTTTTCGCAAATATGGCATGTCGTGGCATGCTCATACTGCTGCTGCTGTTCTGGAGATAGTCTCATGGGTATTGGGTGGTCCAGTAATTCCTGTACATCATGAGCCAACTTGACAAGTTCATCCAAAAACCATTTGGCACAATCTGGCCCCTCACGGTATTTGTAAATGGATTGCGTGGGGTCATAGGCACACACCACATTAAATCCTATGGCAAAGGGTTCATGTTTTTGAATGGGTGTGGTTGAGCTGATGGTGGGATCTGGTTCACATCCCGCCATGGGTGTGGTGAGTGCTTCGAAATCTGCATATACCACATAGGGAACAGTGTCACGCTTATGAATGTCCTTAAACTTTAACACAGCCTTGTCCCCTTGTGGCAATATCAGTCTCACCGCTTCCTGAGAAACACAATCTACCCTATGACGTTCCAAAAGCGTAGGTGTTTTAAAATATTGCAAGCATCGATCACAAATATATTTTACACCAGCGTGCTTAGACACTTGTCTGCTTAGCAATCTACTCAGGCTTTTAATTAGGCAATAGTGATTCACCTCTCCTGCAGATAAATATAAAAGATGAATGTGGTGTCGTTTCGGTTCTTTTGTGGCATAAAGAGGACCCACAATCTCATCACCATTAAGACCATACACCATGAACGAAAAGTCCTGGTTATCTTGTTCAAACCTATGGATCTCGGTTAAGTCCATAGGGAACGACACTCGAGTTAAATTTAAAGTTTGTTTCAATTCATCAAACTTGGCCTTGTACTTTCCCGGCCAACAACCATTACGGTCTTGTGCTGGCTGCAAATACGCAGCCACAGACCACAGAAAGCAATCATTGTCACGATTCTTAATATTCACCACAGCCTTTTTCGAAGCTATTGCTGGTGGTGTTTTAATATAGCTAGACCCAGCATTCAACGGGTTGAATTGACAAATGTTGATTTGCAAATGATGAATTTTGTCTAAGGCTAGACCACTCGGTCCTTGTTGCAGTTTATCAAATTTTGATAGCAAGGCATTCACCACGTGGGTTTCATACCACTGTTCCAAATTATGGGCTATGAATAGCTCTTGCATTTTACTGCAAATATAAAATGTCTCTTTATGCTCCACGTCCTTCTTTTTATATATGAAATCGCACACCAGTTCTGTATTCACCTTTAAAGCCGTATGCAACCTTTGTGCTGTACAAATTTCAATTTTAAAAATTTCAAAACAAGATTGTAAAAATTCTTTGGGAATCAAACTTTTTCTAACATTGACCACGCGGCCAGAGCACACACGCGATTTAAAACAACTGTTTATGGGTTCCCAAGTTAACGTATCGGTAGCAGTAGCAAATGACATTATTTTAGAAAGAACACTCTCACCTGAGTTATCAGCTGTAGACTGCTTGACAATGGTTCCACTCTAAAGCCACTTGGTTTTCAACTGTATTTGCTATAGCAGTGAACCCTTTTTTTTCTTCCAAATATCTAAAAAGAAATAAAATAAACCACCATAAGTATATCCATTCCATATAGTTTATGCATTTCATAAACAAAACAAAATCAAACAGGTTATATATATAAAAAACAAATCTCACCTTCACGTGTAATGCTTTGCTATATTCCCGTCTCGTGGGCTAGTGTGGAAATGGTTTCCTTTCTAGTTGTCCGTTTTTCTATCTTTCTTTAATATCGTTCTCACAGACACACGACAGGTAGGCTATACCGATTATCTGCAAACAAATAAATAAATAAAATCATTAATTACCTAATCCATAAATAATTGCATGTATTTATATAAAATCAATAAATATATAAATGAATAAATATATACCTACCTCACAACAAGGTTAAGTATTTTCCACCAACACCAAAACTGTTAAACAAGACCAGGGGTTTCATGCAACGCAGTGTGTTCAAAGGTAGTCATCTAAGTGAGCGTGGAAATGATAACGCCATGTCTTTATATATGCTACGTTGCATGTATAATCTCTTTTTTCCCACGCTTTGAACATTCTCTTATCGTGCACGTGGACAACTAACACCCAAGGTGAACACCTGTGTTGTATCAAATTTCACGTCAACTTGCATTTTGTCACGTACGAAGCAAAACAGGATGTGACTTGTTAACAGTTATCGCGCACGTGGACAGATAACGTCCCAAGCGAACACCTGCGGTAGATCAAATTTCACCTGAACTTGCATTTTGTCACGTACGAAGCAAAACAGGATGTCACTGGTTTAGCGTACATGTCATCTCACACGTGTATTCGCTCTTCCCTGCCACCATAATGGTCAGATTATTTCACCTTCAAGCGTCATTGTCATTTTCCATTGCACCTGTTGTCAAGTCAGATCAACGTCTTCCAATAAGCTCAAATGACATTCACCTCCTGTAAGTTTGTTTTCTCTACTCGCTTCGACCAACATAGAACCAAGTTCTCATCACCGTTTACACGTTAAAGGTAAAATATCAGAAAAACGCACGCTCGCTCTGTCATAAACCGACCCGCCGAAATAGCGATTGTTCTATTAAGCATGGTCCTTGTGGTTAGCGACAGGTTCGTTGAAACACACATACACCCAGCCGTATCGTCTCTCTCAACCGCCACGCTTCATGGACATTATAAACAGGTAAAGAAAAAAACCAGGGTTTTTTCAACTTGTATGGCGTTAGGCCCGTTGTGAATTATTTTTTGAAAAAAAAATATCTACCACATTTGAAAGAGGGGCGTTAGCCCGAGTCCTAGGACACCTCGTACACGTCTCTAGCGTTATTGGTTCGTGAGATATCGGCAAAAATCACAAAAAACACGTGTTTACCCCAAAATCGAGTTTCCAATTTTTTTTTTAAATTATAACGAGCGGTCCATAGCAAATAGGACGTCAGCCCGAGTCCTTGGACCCGTCGTACACGCCTCTAGCATGACTGGTTCGCGAGATATAGCAAAAAGTCTAAAAACACGTTTTTACCCCAAAAAGACTGTGTTTCCAGATTTTCACATTTTCGACACCTACATTCCCGTAAAGAGCACGACGAGACGAAAAAAACGAATCCAAGCACGCCCTCCTAGCATCACTCCTTCCATTCCAAGGTCGCAGGGGCTCACCACTTGCTTTTGTAAGCAGCTCCCGTGTTACCCCACTACTGCAGGTTTTCATCCTAGAGACTTGAAATTTATTTTGGGGGTAGAGGGGGTATGGACCATTGATTTACGTCAAACAAACTTTTTTGTATAATTTCTAGTTTCCAAAATATAGGATTTTCAAAATTCGAGTGTTTTCAAAAAAACATATAAAGTAAAAATGTTTTATTATAGAAAATAAAGGTCATAAAGACCATTCGTTTGAGCCATGGCACAACGTTCTACCATGTTTGGTTTTCAAACTATCGCCTATTTTCGTAAACAAAAAATTTCAATTTTTTTTCTAAAATATAACGAGTGGTCCATAGCAAAGCCCCCGTCATCCCGAGTCCAACGACACCTCATTCGTGAATCTCCGACCATGGGTTTGGGAGATATCGGCTTGGACTCACGCGGCGGCCATGACACTAAGCAGAAGCACCACCATCCCCCTACTTCGCTGACATCGCATCTTTGTAACACAAGGGCTATGAAACTGAAATTTTGCATGTTGATTACTCTCAGTTTGTAAGTGCTCACTAAGAAATGTTCTTAGAATATTCCAACTTTAAGAGGGTCTGTTCGGCCATTTGGCACTCATGCATGGGTTAACTAAGGGCGCCCGCAGGGGGGGGGGGGCAAGTTGGGGCCGTGCCACTCCCCTCCCCCTTCCTCCCCCCCCCCCCTCCCCCACACACACACCTCCTAGATTTCCGAGAATGTTGAAATTCAATTGTTCATTGTCACACCAGTTTATTTCATAAATGGAAGTTATTAATAGCCAACTGACAACTGTTACAACAACAAAAATCTGTTATGTTGCTGACGTAATTTGTTGGTTCCTTAGTTTAGGGGCTGCGACAACGCGTTCATGTAGCCTCGTGTACTTTGAGTGTGTGTAGAATCTCTCTGATAACCGGTGTTAATTGTGATGTCTGTATTAGTGTGTGTTATCTGTTAGGTAGATTTCATTAGAAAGCTAACTATTGCAATGGGTCCCATGTTTCGACTTCCGGAAAATTTCGACATATCTTCGCGTTTCACATCCCGCAGACCCCAAAACCACCGTCAGTTCAAAAGTTTATATATAATTTATGTATATATATATATATCTATATATATATGTATATCAGTTTCTTGTGGACACGATAACTGCCGTAATTTTGCACCAATTACTTCGAATTTTTTACCGAAGATGTATACCTATAAAATCTCGGTCGAGTTCGTTACTGGGCTAAATCGGTCGAAGGGGGTGAAAATGGGGGGCTTTTTTCGAAAAAGTGAAATTTCGCTTTAACTCTCTTAATACGTGAAATATCGAATCCATTCAAAGTTCATAATATGTGTCGGATAAGTGCCAAAAATTTATGTCAAATAAGTTTTTTGATAGCACCAACCATTGACCAAAGGGGTGGAAAAAAGTGGTTTTTTCGGGAAACATTAATCATATCTCTCTTAATAGGCACAATATCAAAACCGTACAAAATGGACAATATTCCCCTAATAATTACCTAAAACTTTTGTCTGAAAGAATTTTTGATATGACCCACCATTACGCCATGGGACGAGAAAAATGATTTCGGAATTATAAGAAAATGCTAAGAGGTATCAGTGGTTGCCATGACAACGCACTTGCACGAGATCAGATTCAGTATTTCCATCTGACTAAGTGGTTGGTTGGTTGGTTCTAAAGGTTAGGGGCTGCGACAACGCGGTCATGTAGCCCCGTGTACTTTGGGTGTGTGTAGAATCTGTCTGATAACCGGTGTTAATTGTGATGACTGTATTAGTGTGTGTTATCTGTTTGTTAATTTAAGTACTGCAACTAACAATTTTTCAGATAGTTCCTACTTTTGCCGCCAAGCGCCACTGTCAACGACTACGAGGCCAAGTTCAGAACTGAGCTATTAGACGCCGCCGCAGTCGGCTCTTGGCAACGAACATAGAAACCTAAGAGCGTTGCATACATTCTTAACCTATCCAATTTAGCTTCACACAGGTGCAATTAGTGGAAGGATCTTTAACATGCCATAAATCTATGACATGGGACCGCCGGCTTTACTTCCCCTCCGAAGGAAGGCATACTGAGGGATATTTAACGCTCTTAAAAAATCCGACGGCTTCGGCCGGGTTTGAACCCGGTATCTTGGGCATAGAAGCTCAGCATGCTACCGACTACACCACCGAAGCCGCCTGACAAAGTGGGAAGCGGCTTCGGTGACGTAACTGGTAGCATGCTGAATGTCTATGCCCAATGTCGCGGTTTCAAAGCCGGCCGAAGTCGTCGGATTTTCTAAGAGCACTAGAATCCCTCAGTATGCTTTCCTTTGGAGGGGAAGTTCCAACGTTCGTTGCGAGTTGCTGGTTGGGGTGGCATCTAGTAGCCAAGTTCTCAGCTAGGTGTCGTTGACGGTAGTACCTGGTAGCAACATTCGGAACTACTGCTTGAAATTGGCCGTCTGCAGTACTTATATGAATTAAGACTAATACAGCCATTACAATTCACACCGTGTATCAGACAGATTCTACACTCACCCAAAGTACACGGGGTTAGATGACCGCGTTGTCGCAGCCCCTAAACTGAGGAACACACCAGAGGTAGATTTCATTAGAAAGCTAACTATTGCAATGGGTACCATGTTTCGACTTCCGGAAAATTTCGACATATCTTCGCGTTTCACATCCCCCAGACCCCAAAACCACCGTCAGTTCAAATGTTATATATAATTTATGTATGTATATGTATATATGTATATCAGTTTATTGTGGACACGATAACTGCCGTAATTTTGCACCAATCACTTTGAATTTTTTACCGAATATGTATACCTATAACATCTCGGTCGAGTTCGTTACTGGGCTAAATCGGTCGAAGGGGGTGAAAATGGGGGGCTTTTTTTTTCGAAAAAGTGAAATATTGCTATAACTCTCTTAATATGTGAAATATCAAATCCGTTCAACATTCATACTATGTGTCGGATAAAGCCCAAATATGTATGTTTGAAGAGTTTTTTTTTTATAGCACCAACCATTGACCAAAGGGGTGGGAAAAAGTGGGTTTTTCGGGAAACATTAATCATATCTCTCTTAATAGGCACAATATCAAAACCGTACAAAATGGACAATATTCCCATAATAATTACCTAAAACTTTTGTCTGAAAGAATTTTTGATATAACCCACCATTATGCCAAGGGATGAGAAAAATAATTTCGGAATTATAAGAAAATGCCAAGACCTATCAGTGGTTGCCATGGCAACACTACTAAATTGATGAGGGATGAGCCATCAGACGTTGCCAAGATAACGCACTTGCACGAGATCAGATTCAGATTTCCATCTAAGTGTGAAGCGGCTTCGATGACGTAACTGGTAGCATGCTGAATGTCTATGCCCAAGGTCGCGAGTTCAAAGCCGGCCGAAGTCGTCGGATTTTCTAAGAGCGCTAAAAATCCCTCAGTATGCTTTCCTTTGGAGGGGAAGTTCCAACGTTCGTTGCTAGTTGCTGGTTGCGGTGGCATCTAGTAGCCAAGTTCACAGCTAGGTGTCGTTGACGGTAGTACCTGGTAGCAACATTAGTAACTACTGCTTGAAATTGACCGTCTGCAGTCCTTACCTGAATTACAGACTAATACAGCCATCCCAAAGTACACGGGGTAACATGACCGCGTTGTCGCAGCCCCTAAACTGAGGAACCAACCAAAATCTCTGCGGTAGATATAATTTTGCGTGAAGAAGTAACAGACCGTTACATAGTTACACATCAGTGTCGAAACCTTGCATAAGGATAGTGTGACCACAAGTATAAAAATGGACCCCAAATGACAAGAAGGTTACTGTTCCCATAAGACAATAAAATGTTTAAAATAAGCATATAATGAAAAACAAAGTTAATTAAGCTCCAATTATAAAATACCTTCTCGCATTAAATGAGGTCTGATCCTTCTACGAAAATCTGCATATTCTGCCTATTTTCGCCTATCCCCAAGTTTGTCCGGTGAAATCTACCTCCGCCTTCCGGCGTGCCGAGAGGACTTTTTTTTAGTTCAAGTAAGGACTGCAGACATTGAATTTCAAGTAGTTCCTGCTTTTGTCGCCAAACGCCTTCGTCAACGACTACTAGTTAGGAACTTGGCTACTAGACGCCAACGCAGTCGACTTCTGGCGACGAACCAAGGAACCTAAGAGCGTTGTTTAACCTATAATAAATTTAGCTTTACACAGGTGTAATTAGTGGAAGGTCTTTTAACATGCCATAATTCTATGACATGGGACCGCCGAAGGAAGGCATACTGAGGGATTTTTAACGCTCTTAAAAAATCCAACGACTTCGGCAAGGTTTGAACCCGCGATCTTGGGCATAGAAGCTCAGCATGCTACCAACTACGCCACCGAAGCCGCTCGACGTAATTACTATTTACTTTTCTTTAATATGGTTCTAAAGATGGCAGGCACTCTGCCACCAATGGACGATGATGATTATCATAATTGTTGTTTTAAGGGGCCTAACATCTAGGTTATCGGCCCCTAACCACCAATGGAAACATAGCTCCATTTTCAACACGGTTATGCCTAGTGTTAAATACCGTATGTTTCCCCAACACTATCTCGAGTGTTACTACTTTAGCAACCTCACTTCGTCAGTGGCGGTATGAAAGCACATTCTGGAGATCCTTTTAGATATTGCAACACCGCTAGCGGAACTTAACCCCTAAAATACGGGTTTCTATGCTGTCTAGTAAAACACTGGTCCTGTAAGGTCGTGCTTACAATATTGGATAATTTACTGTCTTCAGGCCCGTATTTACAGGGGCACAAACTTGGCAACTGCCCAGTTCGGCAGGTTTTAGGGACGGCAAAATTTCTGGAAAACTGCATGGTCATTAGACGTCAAGTTATAAAAATTTAAACCCTCCACAAGATACTGTAATATACTTTGGCAATGTTGAGTATTTAAGGTCATGAATAAAAGGATCGTCTTAGTCACCTTGGTGTTCTTGCTGTTGATCTGATTTGGAAGTGAAATTGTACTAATGAGGAAATCCTAAAGTTGTTACCGGTATTTAAATAATTATTTTGCACATTGGTTGTATATGATATCTGATAACATTTAATGTAAATGCTTTTATTTGTAAACTCTGGCCCCCCTTGTCATGTTTATCGATTTTCAGGAAATATTATCAACTTAACAGCCTATGAAACACTTTTTTTGTAAACAAATCTATTAAGTTTCATAACCAGGTGTTAGACAAACATGGTTCGATAACAATGGTCCAAAAGCTTTGGACCTTTTGACATATTGCCTGATTTGCAGGCAACTTAGCAACTTAAAAACACTCTTTTGGTAACAAGTGAAGAAACAGGTGAAGAAACAGCTATATATGTTATGGAATCTTGAATAAATCTACATATTCCAAGTCGGGGGCAGAAAAGTTGCCTCTTTTTTTTTTTTTGGCCCAGCGGCGTCAAGAACCCTAAATATGGACCTGACTGTATTATACTCACGCCAATTTTTTTACGCCGGCTTGCCTTTCCGCGATCGTTATTTGTGCTGCGAAATGCTGTACGTTTTTATTCTTAAGGTGTGCAATAGTACAGAGACACATTTCTTGAGAACAAAGCGATTATTGCTACGAATGAACAGCAATCTACCATTGTAGTTGTAGATTGTAGGTTCTTAACCTGCAGTGTTACATTTTCCGCAACCCAAGAAATTTATAATACAGTGGTTAAATTGTCCTGCAAGGTTTGTGCCGTAATCAAAGCGACTATGATTCGCACTTTCAATCGAATGTAGACAAAATTTTCAATTCAATGGTGATAGACTTCGTAATGTTGTATAAGATTCAATGGAACCCTCTTGCAAGGCAGGCAATTTTGGATGCGTAACATGTACTTATGAGGCATACGAAATAAATAGGCCTAGTAAACAGTAAATAGTAAATATGCCTACATGCATTTAAAAAACCTCAAAAGTATTTGCATTAGATTGGTTGGACAGTATGGTATTATTCACATAATAAAAATTAAGCTCGACTTGATGCTTAATCGTAACAACCAGCAGTTTGAAATGGTACGGTACATCAACAAATTCAAAAGGATATCTGATCATCAGTAACCCATAAAAATCATAACTTGCATATTTAGGCCTAATCTGTGCCTTAGTCTGACAATTCTGGGAAATTGTGTAAAAACGAAAATTCTAAATGAAGGGTATAAAAATGTACGTTTTAAATTAAACGGCTGCGTGAGTAGCGCTTTTCCAGGCTCCTATCAAAAATCTGGAACACCTGAACACCATAGATCCGCATTTTTGCCAAAATATCACCAATTCGACAATATTTGTTTACGTTCATATCACCACCCCTCTTGTTTCAGTCACGCGGTACCACCGCCTCGAATGTGAATTCCGGTAGCAAGAAGTACGTGATATAGTGGTTTTTATTTATTTTACTTAGTGGTAAGTAATAATCAAGCGAAATACTTTTATTGCCAAGACCAATTTTTACTAAAACCATAGGCCCACTCTACGATTTTATCATTTTTCGTAGGCTACAAGTGTTCTATGATTCTAATAAGAGCAATGCGAAGTGTTTCCGATTGGTTGTGTAGACGAGGAATATCGAGACGATCTTCTGTAACGGCCAGTACAAACTAAATAGATACCGTACCGTATTTGGAAACAGTGCTATTTAAATAATTGGTCTGATTCAGATGTACTGTAGGGATATTTGCACAGTTTAATTTAACTTAGTACTTTGGGATTATCTGAAAATATGTCCAATTATTTAGAAAGTTGGCGAACTGGATCAACAAAGCCATTTTAATGAACTATGGTATTTGATTTTTATTTCTGTCGATACCACTAGTTTTTACCTGTTCTTAAGAGCTAAACATTACGTCGGTAAATCACGAAGAAAGGCGAATTTGCCTCAAAGTAGCCAACGGTTTCAGAGCAATCAAATAATGAATTTCTCGAATCAAGTAAGAATTGAAACGACTTGGAAGGGGGGGGGGGGGGGGGGCGGTGGGTGACAGGTGGGTAATGAAACCGAAATTTTTACTTGGCTCCCGGGCTGGAAAATGTCCTGCTGGCGCCCATGGGTCGGATATAACAAAATTGGCTCTCAAAACTAACATGAGAGTACTCTTATAGTCTGTTTGCTAATTTGTTACTTAGAGTCGGAAATGGAGATGTACCGGTCATTGACGGGAGAATTATCCTTAGTCACGATTTCTGTGTTTTAGTAAGCAGCATTCAAATATTGATTGATAGCGTTTATCCTCAACTCCATGACCTATCTAACAGGTCTCATTTCTGGTTTAGAAAAAGAGCAATATTATCACCGACAAACGATCAAGTTGTCAAAATTAATAACTTGGTGTTCTCCAAATTCACTGCCCATGCTCAGGTATGTTACTCTGTAGACGCAGTAGTCGATAGTGAAGAAGCTGTTCATTACCCTACAGAATTCCTAAATTCTGTAATTCCTTCTGGTTTGCCACCACACAAGCTTATTTTAAAAGTGGGAGTGCCTATTATATTGCTACGTAATTTACACCCACCAAAGTTATGCAATGGGACGCGATTGCTAGTGAAAACTTTGAAAAACTCTTTCATTGAAGCAACTATCTTAACTATCTTAACTAGCTGTGGTTCAGGAGAAACGGTCTTAATACCCAGAATCCCTATGATTCCTTCAGATTTGCCTTATCATTTCAAACGAGTACAATTCCCAGTAAGAGTCTGCTATGGCATGACTGTAAACAAAGCACAGGGTCAGACACTTAGCGTGACTGGAGTTGATCTCAGTGGAGAATGCTTTTCTCATGGACAGCTTTACGTGGCTCTATCGCGTGTTACATCAAACCGAAATCTTTTCGTGTTCACTGCTGGAGGGAAAGCGACTAATGTCGTATACAAGGAAATCTTATAAGACCTCGGTTAAAAGTATCCTATCACCTTGCATTCATAACTGTTCCCTGGCATAGCCGGGGTGGATTGCTAGTTTGTACATAAAAGGCGTGTTACTTTGCAGGGTATGTAAATACTTGTTTTTTCCGTCTAATGTAATTGGGTACAATTAATGTTGATCGATTGAAGAGCTTCCTTTATTGGAATTAGGAAACATTGAAAAATGGCTTCTATCGCTACAATTTATTTGTTTTATAGATGATAATGAATACTACTGAACTAACTCAAACTAATAGAAAAATATTTTAAATAACAGTCGATGAAGACTTTTTATGGTGTTGATAACTAGTGAAAAGGACGTAACGTCCAGGTCATTTTCCCCTAATGATAATGATAATCCCTACTTACTATAAAACAAAGTCCCCGATTCTTGGATTTTACGGGTAAACTCGAGAACCACTGCATGGATTTTGAAGCGGTTTTCACCATCCTGAAAAGGAAACCTCGAGGAAGATTTCTGTAGAAAATAATTTATTTATGATCAAAGGAAGCCAAGCAGAACGATTTCAGAGAAAAAGTCGAAAAACATCCTGGCGTCCGTGCGCTTTTTAAGCTTACGCTGGGCAAACCGTTAAAAATATTGAACCCTTGCAAAGAAGCTTATGAGACTCAGTTTCGGGGGGTGTAACAGTCCATATCGTAAGTTGTTGTTAAAGCGCTTCATTAACATGCAGGGTAACATATAACAAAATAACATGCAGGAAAAAGTGAAGCCAGGGTTAAAACAAATGAATTTAATAACAAATCACCTAACTATACAAAAGAATTAACAAAAACAAACTCCCAAAATGACTCCCACTGAATAATTTAAAAAAATACGCCAAAGCTAGGCCAAATCTCTGGAGAGATTAATTACACGGACAAAGTGTCCTTAAGAAAATCAACAAAAGTGAGAATGTATGCGCGCGTGTCGTTCTGCATGCTTCACGATGTGTACAATCGAATGCATGATTCGTCATCATCCAGAATGAACATTCAGACAACGAATCCACATTGCTTAGAGCTAGACGGACGCGGGGAACAACTATACAACACTTAAAACTAAACCGACACTTCCTATACTTAAAATATACATCACAATAATTTCCGAGTGAAATTGGAATCAAACTGCCGCAGCAAAAACACTACTGCCTAAAAATGTAGGACTTCTCACACAAATCAACACAAGTAAGTTAACACGTGACCAATAAAAGAAATACACATATGACCGCCGTCAAATTTACAAGTTCATTACCACTACATCACACAGGTGTGACATACAAAAATTACATGAATTGAGTCATAAACAAGTCAATAGGCTCAAAGCCAACATTTACATTATTAACGCAAATATCTATCCATACAACATGCAATGATCCGTCACACACATGGCGAACTCCCCAATTAATTATGGTTCCAAAATAACCATCACAATGAACAGGTTTGCTACTTGAAAGCTTAAAGGGGCCAGTCGGACCAAGGACTGCCTACCAAAATAAGTCACCAGGCGAGACGGGCGATTTGTGGAAATCTGCATATCTGTCAACCCACGTGTGTATCGAAGAAGCGTGCCCCAAAGCACAATAATACGTGTGTGTTTCAGAACAAAATATCCCGGCATTTCCACTAGGAAATCCAAGAAAACAGCAAATATGGACAAGGAACAGCGGTCTCCCTAGAGCACCCTGCCTTTCCATCAAAAATACAACAACAACAAAATACGAGGGCGGTAGGACCTCTACCCCTCTTCACGTAGAATCAACACACACACCTGACACAGTAACACACACAGAATGACACGTATGGGTTTGACAGACCCTGAAATAAAAAGACATAAATATTTTCCACTTGCTGGCGCCACCGCTCCCCGCCGTGACTAATTAACCTGAAATGGACTCAAAAAAATCTATCAAATTAGAACTAAGGTGTTCTACACTTACATCTTAAATCGTTGCACTTGGCAACCCTAATATGAATGATAACCTGTTCAGCAAACATCTTAGAGTAATTACCTCCCATTTCCTATCACAAATATGAACTTTAATAAAGCACCACTTATCGAATGTAACGGGTTTCGCATTTGCATGGATAAACATCACGTACACGCGCCGTGCACATTAAATATGACTCCAAGAAAAATAGAATACACAACAAACACTTTGGCCACGTGCCAACGTACATTTAAAACAATTAGTGTCGGTAAAAAGAAAAACACTCTAAAACGAGAAAAGACAAAATTAACTATTTACAAAAGTTCCCCGGCCAATCTAACTACATAATTGAATAATCAATTGTTTGTACATCACCGTCTCAGCTTGCAGAACATTATGACATCCATCTCAGCCCATTTCCCTATGGAAAAGTTAGCACTCCATATTCGTCTTCGTTGAAGCGTCGGACATCATCCCAACTGCTGACCACACGTTGGAAATCTTGATGTAGTCTCCTTGGAAGAAAAGTTCAATGTGATTATAATTTGACCTGGCTATAATCGCTTGTGGGTTACTAAATTCGCCCACAAATAGTCCTATGCGATTAATTACGAAGACTTTCCCTAAATATAGCTCACACACGCGCAATACACACATGAAAAATACACTTAAAAATTTACAAGAAATACACACTTCGAGTTCGTCGTCACTGACTCGACAATACAAGTTTTAAGTCTGACTGACTCACAGTCGCTATCTCGCTCGGTAATCTACTGGTCTGCTCTGCTTTGACCTTCGTTCGGGTGAGCGCTAATTAGAACGTTTACAAGTCTTGCCCCTAAGAGCTGAAATAGTCGTCTTTAAGATAATGTTACAAGTTTCAAATGATCACGCACACTGGCGTGAATTTAGCTCACAAAGCTCACGAAGTAATTGACTTCAAATAATTACAAGCGTTACAATTGCTACGCAACTAGCGTGAGTTTAGCTCATCAGAGCTCACAAATAAAATAACTTCAAATATATCAGAGCGTTAAAATCGTTATGCAAACGGGCGTGAAGTTACCTCACAGAGCTCACGAACAGAAAGACATCGAACAGCTTCTCGTCGCACAATTTATTAGAAACTGACAGGGTACAGAGGAGTGGGGTGAATTTAGAAAAATTTTCCAGAGTTTTCATCTCACGCAGATGGGACTAGTGTCAATCTTCTTCAAATAAATCAAACGTCTCATCGCACTCGTGCGGAGATTATTACGATCGGCGGTTCTTTAGATAATCAATTCCGCGCGCTTTTTACCACTGACGCCTTCCATCGCGTGATATTGGAGTGGTCTCTCCTGATTGGGTGATTCAATTGTAGGTCGGTTGTAAGTAACTCGTGACCATTCCTTTATGATTCCAATTCTGGTGCAAGTTGTTACACAATTTGGCCTTGAACTCAGCTTACCAGGCCGTTCTTCAAGAATAGCTACAAGCTCTCCTTATGTGGCAATCATTGCGACACGCTACCCTGCCTTTATTCTCATCAACTTCCTCATGTACTGCCTGGGCTGCAGTAATAATGATAATAAATTATGAATGCTTATTTATCGTAGATCAATAAGGGTTCAATATCAAGATACAATGAGTGTAAGAATTGTTCAGCATAAAGCGTTCTTCAAAAACGTACGCGAGAGCACATCTCTATATTCAATATATCGTCCACTAGAAGTGTTTTTAAATTGGACGGAAGGGGGATTTGTGATTCATGCACCTCGCCATTCTTAAATTACGTCTGACAAGAATTTGTTGCACATGCATCTCCATGATAATTTAGTTAATAGTCCAGTCAGTGATTTTAAACCATCATGCCTAGACGTAAAACGGATATAGGTCGTAGTTCATTGACATCGTAAAGAAGCGCTTATCACGTTATGCATTCACAACTGTTCCCGGGCGAAGCCGGGCCGGGTTGCTAGTAATGAATATGTAAGTTACTAACGAATTTAAAAAAATTATTTGAAAGAGGAGTAAGAGAAATAAAAGACACTGCCTACATCTCATTGGCTGTTAGAAAAGTCGAGAGCAATCGTCTTTTGCCGCATAGCTCTGTAGGAAAATAATCGGAGCATTTCGGAAAAATGCCAAGCTCGTGAGGGAGCAATAGTGTCATTTTTCGCCACAAAGCGCCTTTTGATATTACGTCCGTTTAAAAATGGCCTAAATCTAGAGGATGGAGAGGACTGTCCAAATTTCAAGTAGACAGTGTGCACTGCCGAGTTAAAAGAAAGGTAAGTACAGGTACATAAAATTTGGTTCAGATCGGTGAAATGGTGTACATTTGTATAAATAACAGACAGACCAACATTCAGCTTTTATAATGATATAGATCGCTTCTGATAACCTCAATGATCTGCCCCAACAACACCGCACTTATCCAGAGCCCTAATATTAGGTTTACAGATTTGGCCTATTGCTATGCTTGATGATTATGACTGTACTGTAATTTGTAAGCAGCGTAAGATGTAACAATTTTGCAATTCCGCATCAGAACGCTGGTAGGGGGCGTGATGCAACCCGCTTTGCCAGTCAACAATACACTTAGCCTCTACAGGTACATCTTAATTCACAGCATCTCTAGACCCCTAGTACAAAAGCGAAACAATTCCAACACGATTGGTTCTAGGGCCTCAAAACGTGGTTTTAAGATCCTTTGTCTCTTACGTATACAAATCTATTCCGTTTCACCAAACTAAACCATAGCTTACATCCCAAGTTTTCTGTCCTGGCTTGCGAGGCTTTAAAGGAACCTTCATTGGTCCTTCTATGATAAATTCGATATTTTGTATATGTACCATACAGCTTAAATCTAAAGAATGGAGAGGGCTGTCCAGTTTCAAGAAATCAATGTTCCTTGTAGGGTTTCAAGGGGTAAGCAAGTAAAATTTGGTTCAGTTTAGTGAACGGTGTAGATTTGTGCCAAAGAGCCTAAATGATGGGAATGGAGAGGGCTGTCTCAAATTTTAAGTGGTCAGTGTTACTTACCTGGTCCGGAAGCGTAAGTACGTAACATTTGGTTCAGATAGGTAAAACTGTGTAGGTCAGATGGCTGTCCGAAGGTTCAAGTAGACAGTAACACGTCGGGTTCCAAAGGGTAAGTTAGTAAAATTTGGTTCAGATCAGTGAAACGGTGTAGATTTGAGCCCCATGAAACGGTGTAGATTTGAGCCCGGTGAAACAGTGTAGATTTGTTCCGAAGGACCTACGATGGGAATGGAGAGGGCAATCTAAAATTATTGTTGGCAAAAACCTTTCTAGGGGTATGAACTACAATCGTACAAAATTTCAATGCAATCGGTTAAACGGTGGTGGAGTATATTAATCTCGTACATACATACAAATATACAGGACCTTTTTTAGCCTATTTTCATTTATGAATAAATGGGCTAACGAGATCCCTTTTGTCCGTGGTTTGGTGTGTGTCTACCCCGGAATAAAATCTAAACGGCTGGAGCGATTTTAATGAAACTCGGTAAGGTCATAGTACTATTTTGTCTGTCCCCTTGAAATGTTATTACGTCTGACCAATCCAACATGGCGGCTGTGCGTAATATTTCACCGGCATTCTATATCTCCGAAACTATTTCCAATATCACCCTGAAATTTAGTTCGATGATAAAGGGCACGACCGGAAGTTCACTCGTGTGCCTTTCAAAAACCTGTTAAGTTTAAAACAAACATGGCAGCCAAGCGAATTTAAATAGACTTTTCTCGCGATTCAACCATCCGAGCGCAGTGATACAAGGTACAGCAAATATTGATACACATTTTAATGCACTGATATCTAATTTATTCTATTGTTTTCATATCCACAAGCTGGTGGCTGTGCGAAATTTTAAAATCCCGTATTTATTTCTTGTGTTCTAATCATGCGATTGAATAAACCTACGCAATAATCTTCATCTGATGGTATATAACTCTATAACCAACACATATAAAAATCCAACATGGCGACCATCCGAAATGTTTAGGTAGATCTCAAAATCTACGATTCTATTACTACAATCAAACTGAAAATGTATATGTTGATAGAGGCAATTGACATACAGTAAGTAGAATATATTAAAATAGGCTCTTTAGGTTTTCACGGAACCACTTGTTACATATAAAATGAGAAAACAAAAGCGCTAAAATATGTAATTTTATGCAATTTTGCGAAGAATATGTAGATTACCTGCAAATATGAAAAAATATGTAAAATGAAATTCAGTTATAACCATAACATAGGCTAGTGTTATGTGAAGATATATCGATTCTCAGCATTTAAATAGCAAGGGAAAGAGTATGGTATTAATGACATAGAAATCCGAGTCCTAGTAATCAGTAGCCTACTCTGAAAGCTACGCTCGTTAACGTGCGCTACCTTCTGATTCAAAATACGAATAGATTCAAGCAAAGCCATTTTCATATTTAGGTAAAATGAGAGTTACCTTCTCACAGGCCAAGGCCATTTCGTTCCTATGACTTGTCCTTTATTTTTATCTGCATTCATTTCATCTCACATGAACTGCTCTGATGACAATGGTGTCAAAATACCCAGTCGAAAAGAAAACTAATTAATGCCAGATAGAAACTAATCTCACTTCATCTCCAGCCCCATAGAAACACGAATTTAATAAATAAAAAAATAAATAAATAAAAAAATAAAGATAGTAAAACTGACTGTGAGACGTTGAGGACCAAATGGTGTAACTCTAACCTTTGTGGCCGACAGACGCAATGCTTCACACACACACACACAGACACACACACACACACGCACACGCACACACACACACACTGGCCCTCCCCCAAGGGGATCACAACTTGTGGGACGGTGGTGGGCGACCACGGGAACCCAGCTGACTCCGGCAATGCTTCTACATATTGGTGCCGGGCTCCTTACAGTTCTATTTCCTGTCGGCCTCCCTTGGTCAACTCTTGTTCTCTTCCGACCCCAACAGTATTAGGGTATCCGAGGCCTAGGGAGTCTTTCTCTTTCCCGCCTTAATTTGCCCTTTTATCATCTTTCCTGTTCCCTCATTCTTCGAGGGGTCGGCCTTCTTTTTCTTTCCAAGCTATATCCTGCGTTCTGCACAAGGCCCTCCAGGAGGCAGGATGTGTTTAGCCCCACCACTTATGATGCATCCTCGTTAGTGCTACACCCTGAAGGGCTAACGGCTGGTGAGTTCGGCAGTTGGCGACCCCGAGGGATTCCTGAGCTGGGTCCTGTTTCCCCCTCTTTTTCCATTGCCTTTCCTCTTTCCCTTTCCTATGTGTCTTTCTTGGCTCTACTTTCATCCAAGTCCCTCAATCTTCATTTTTCGAGGGTTGAGGGCATTTCCTCTCCTTCTGTCATTTATTTCCCTTATTCCTTTATTTTCTCCTTATCTTCTTCTAGCCCGTAAGTTTTGTAGTTATTTGTAGTTTCATTTTACGATCACACAAACCATTAGGGACCGATAACCTAGATGTTAAGCCCCATAAAACAACAAGTATCACCATCACACCCCTGAGCTACGACTGCTTGCCCTAAGGGTTAGACTTTCGTGCAATGCAGAGAGGAGTTACTTGGAACGGCTCATATGAAACCAAGGATCTACTGAATAGAAAGATAAAATGGTATCAATGTTCTCCAATATACGAGTAGACTTTCTTAATGCTAGGAGTGACGTAACGTTGTTTGTTGTTGATTTATTTAGGGACATCATAGCTCCGTGTACTTGGGTGGGTGTCGAATTAAGTCTGATAGCCTATATCATTGTGATAGCTGTATTAGAGTGTATATTTGTAATTCAGTTGAGGATTTGGAAAGAGGTGGCCGTGGCCTTAAGTTACGATCCGTCCCGTCATTCGACTGCTGTAGAAGTGGGAAGGCGCGGATACCACAGGATGGGAATCGAACCCATTTATTCTCAGTTTTGCCTCATGAGGCTGAGTGTACCCTTTCCAGTCCACAGACCAGAATTAAATTTCTTGGCATAGCCTGGAATCAAACCCGGACCCCCAGGTCGACAGTCAAGCATGCTAGCCGGTACGCCACAACGTGTTCCGCTTCATTTTCATCGCAGATCATATTCTAGTAAACTAGAAGCCACAGAGGGTAAAGTTCTGCTTTATGCAAAGTGCACGCCACAGGTCTCAAAAATTCACACCCGATAGCGCAGTCGTGTGTGCTAAGTTCCGCACGAAGAACGCAATTCTCATCCCAGCATTGACATCCTCAGTGTAAATTTACACGGGTTCTCCTACACTTCCTGTAGGAAAATGCTGAGATGGTACTGTGCCCAACGAGAGTTTGGCCCAAGAATCGAACGCTGGATATGTAAGATGAAAGGTCGGCTTAAGCCCACCAGGGAAGGAATATTGTAAAAATGTTATGCAAGCCGTACGTGAACCAAGCCACCCAGCTGCGAGATTAGGAGTAATTAAGGAAGCCATAAACATTACAATCAATGATAAGTGTCAAGAAAATGTAAACAGATAAGAAAAGTTCTGCGAACTCATGAGCTGTTAAGGTATCAACAAGAAATCATTAAAAACCTTCTGGGCCAACACGGTTTATCAAATTTATGAGGGTATAACCGACATATTTAATGGGATTAAACCTAGTGATTAACGACTATTGCATGATTCAGGAGGGCCCCAATTAGAGCTGAGGCCGCGATAAATTACCATACCGAAGTTACAAAAGCCCCAGACAGTAGCGAATCAGTCTTAGGGGACAACATGACTTAGTTAAAATACTATACATTGATATCATGCGTTAAAACATTCACAGGGACTGGGTCTGCTTAGAGGTTGGTAATCCTAGTTGCTGACACAGATTTAAATCGCGACATCAGCAGTGGTGTCATCGTCAATTAAAACGCAGGGATACGAAGGTTGGATGTAACATTCCGCTGGCCACGGAGGGAGCAGAATAACCTTTTTAATTAATTAAACATAAGTAAACGATTAAATAGAATTCCGCACGAAATGAACGTCAAAGTAAACATGTTTTACATATGCAAATAAAGTTTCAAGCCAATAGAGGCTCAGACGTGGAGAATAGACTCCGCACTTGCGTGAGGGAACTACGTTTTGATAAACTAGTATAAATATGAGGCCGAACGAGAATCAGTCACTCAGTTCTACAACGGACCTTTGAGAAGTCGGGTGTTGGTCGTCACATTTCAGCCCACGATTTAGGAAAGATGCTGGATCGCAGCATGAGATCATTAAGTACATCATATTCACCGTAACAGAACCTACGGGTCATCGTGTCGTTATTTAAAGTTGATCACTATAGCGCCTGGCGTTGGATCAAGTAGGATTCGCGACGAGAATAAGTTACGCCACGTCAAGTAAAAGAACACAAATACCGTCAAAAAGTGCGGGCTAGTATACATATATATATGATTTTATTAAATACAATGTGTACAATCACGTTTTCACCAGTCTGACATTTCTGAGATTAGAGATTGAGACCTGCTTACACATTCCACTAAGTGGTATTTGGGGCATGGATTATTTCAATTCTTGCAGACTCAGTCCTCCTTGGGCTCATGAAATGACTCATTCTGACAGATCCTTCCATGGAACCCATGGACAGCGAATCGCGTATACAGATGTCGAAGTTTGAAATTTGGCCCCTTCCAGATATCTGTCTTCATTGCTTCAGTCTCCATTATTTCTTGTGGTATTTCGTCGGCTTTTTTTCGTCTCTCCTCGATGATGGTTTTATAAGTTTGATTTTCCGGTAGATCGAAAGAGTGCTTTATGTCTTCCATAAAGAAGGATTCCTGTGCTATTTTATAGGCGTAGCTGTTCCTTGAGAATTTTGATATAGATAGAGCTCTCTTAATAAATCTCGCTTTGACGCTCTCTAGCTTCCTGAGGTTATTCACCGACAAGTAGGGCCAAATTAATTGTATGCCATATGTGGCGGTCGGCATAACTTTAATTTTGAATAGCTTTATCGCTGTTGACAGGGATAGGCTTTGGAGTTTGGGAATGTCGTACGAGGCTTTCGTTGCTGCCGTAGCTCGCTCCTGTACATGCAGGGAGAAAGCAGTTCCAGTAGTTTGTAGCACGACACCCAGGTATTTGAAGTTGGGTACGAATTCTTAAGGTTCTTCTCCACACTTAAGTTGGTCCATTTTAGCTATCCTTCCTCCCCTTCTAAATTTCATAGCCTTTGTTTTGGAGCAGTTAATTTCCATAGAGTTTTCTTCCGCCCATACCCTAATGTTCCCCATAGCTGTTTGTAGGTCATCTCGGTATCTTGAGAGGATGACCATGTCATCTGCGTACATGAGTAATTTGACTGTTTTTGAGTCTAATGTTTGCCCAATGTCTGAGGTCATTACTTTGAAGAGGACTGGACTCATGGGATCCCCTTGTAGAACCCCCTTTGTTTGAGTAATACTCCTCGACGTGGTGATGCCATCATGGATTGTAACATAGCTCACGTTTAAAATCGATTTCAATGTTTCTAATTCACTATTGGAGATGCCTAATATGTTTTCCAGTTTGTGGATAAGTATCCTTCTGTTGATACTGTCAAATGCCTTGGAATAGTCTATGTAGATTGCATACAGCGGTCTACCGGGTTGGGCTAAGGTCGTTATTATTTCTTGCACAAGTTCCTGTACAGCCTGTAGAGTTGATCTACCCGGGGTAAAGCCATATTGATTTGATGGTATACTAGCACGTAGTCTATGTTCCACCCGTATTAGAAGGAGTTTAGAGAAGGTTTTGAACATAACATTTTCCAGGGCAATTCCCCTGTAAGAGTTTGGATCCTCCTTCTTCCCTTTCGCTTTGTAGATGACAATTATGAGTGTCTTCCTCCATTGTTCTGGGATTGACTTACGTTTTAGGCATTCGTTAAATAGACATGTTAGCGGATCTAACAGGTCAAGGAGTGTGTCTTTTAAATGCTCTGTAAAAATCCCATCTGGCCCAGCAGCTTTGTTATTTTTCCCATTGCTTATAAGTTGTCTGACCTCCTCTGTTGTGATTGGGCGAGTGTCTTGGATGTTTGCCAGCTGCGGTGTGAAGCCGTTTGTCCTTATATTAGTTTTTCCGAGAAGATTACTAAAATGTGCCTCCCATTGCGCCATGTTTATGAGAGGAGTTGCTGCCTTTTTCTTCGAGTTCCTTAAGATTTTATAAGGTTTCGCTTCCGCCTCGGCTATTAACCTCTGTTCTATGTATAAATCGTACTCTGTTTTCTTTTCTTTTAGTAGACTTTTATATTTCTGACGCTCCTCAGCATATTTCGTTAGTGCGTCCATACCAAATACCCTAGCGGAATGAAGTAAATGTATCGTTGTTTGTCTCATGATGTAACATTCCTCATCAAACCATGGCTTTGCAATGCGATCATATGTAGGTATATCAGTGGTGACGTTTAGAATTGTGTCATTCAGTGCTGCTGTCGCTCCATCCAGGTTCCCCTGCCCTATCATATGCATGATTGTCGGTGTCTCCTCTCTGTTCATTTGCCATCTTTCCTCCTCTATATGTCTAGAGACTCTCTGCTTAGGGGGTTCTCCTTTCTGATGCTGTGTTCCAGTACTTAGTTGGATTTCCGCTATTACTGGGAGATGTTCTCTGATTACTACTTTTTTGGCCTTCACTTGTGCCTGTCCTCCTGCATTTGAGAAGATTAAATCGATTGTGCTCCTTCCATTTGGAGCAATGTACGTGTAATCACTCTTCCTGTTTAGTAGCCTTAGGTGGTAATCTAGAAGAAAGTCTGTGACCGCTTGAGATTTTGTATCCCATTTGTCTACGCGGCAATTCAGGTCACCAAGTAACAGGGTAGGTTTATCATTATCTGTGTTCTGCAGTGCCTTTCCCTAGCTCATATATTATAACCTCAGGATCTGTATTGGGCGTGAAGTACGCTCCTATTATGTTCATCTTACTAATGTTTACTGTTAGGGTGTTGAAAGTGCTCATAATTTGGCTGATAGGTTGTAGGTGCGGCTTTATATAACAGCTCAATCCGCCTGAGGGCCGGCCTCTGTCGCCTTTCTGGCTAGAGTGAATACCGTAGAAACAGTTAATGCCCATTTCTTCCATGCTGAAAGTTTCTGTAAAAAGCAGGATGTCATTCTCTGGAAGTGTGAGTCGTGGGGTCAAGGCCAATACACTCTTCAACCCTTCTACATTCCAAGTCATTAATCTGACGCACTCAGTGATATTGCTGTTGATGATTTTGATGCTGTGTGATCTGCACTCCGGATGACCTCTTGCGATGGTAGATTTTGTTGATAACCGGCCTTCAGTGTTAAAACTCGAAGGGGCGAAAAGTAACCTCTTTAGGCCAAAAATTTTCATCGTCAACCACTTCTTTGTCTTTCTCCAGGAATGCTATCTTGAACGCTTTGTTCCTTCCTCTTGTTCGAATGGTGAAGCATGCTTTGACGCTATTAATGCCCTTTTCTGCCACATAAGAGGTAATGTCTTCTTCCGTGGTTTCTTCGTCCAGGTGTCCGATGTACATCCAGTATAACCTTGGTGCCGGTTTGAGTCGTCCACCACTGTTATTCCCCTTCCCTATTTTGGCTGTGGGCAGTGGGCGATGTTCTTGCTGAGCAGGGCGTAACTGGTATCTGCTACTTTGGGTATCGCATTCATTTCTGTTATGCCTGTCTGGTTGCTGTCTGACCTGTCGACTTGTTGCTGTGGCATACTCCGCGTTTACGACGTCCAATTCTGGTTTCCTTATTGAGTTTCTCATCAGGGGACTGGTTTCATGTTGTGTATTATGAAATTCAAACGACTGTTGAGTTAACTCTTTCAGTTCATTTCTAACCATTATGTGAATATTATTCTTCATGGACTGTATCTGCAGGTTAATTTTCCCCATGATTCTCGCCTCTATTTCTGAATTCGATAAAGTCTCGCTATGATGAATGTCATACGACTCTGATCGCTGTAGCGTTACTCCACCGCCTTCTCCGTGATGGTTTGCTTCATCTATGGGAGCTTTGGATGCCACTAGCGAGTTGTCCCTGTGACGCTAGGTGGCACTAGTAATTTGACCGTCATGTTTCCTGCTCCCTCTTTAATTTGTTGTATCTCTTTTGACTGAGCCGCGGGAGCCGGTACCACTTTTGCCCCTCTAGGTCACCAGACTGCGCCACTTGTCCCGACCAACTATTTTCTTCCTGTACTACAATGTCATTGTCTAGTTGCATAACCTCACATAAAGTAAGCTCTTTAACATGTTCCTCACATATGCATAGTTTAGATTTCAGTTCAACAAAGCATTCTCGTATAATCCTTACCGCTTTATACAAGTCGTCCTTTGATTCCTTCTTGAGATATCTACTTAAATCCGTAATATTTTCAATACTTTTAAGAGCGGAATCAACACGGCTTTCCATCCCGTCCGCCATCTTGTTTCTAGTGTACATAAAATACGCAAAGTCGAAAGTATACAGAAAGACGCGAAATAAGAGTGATAGTTACGGAACTTGAAGTTTTGAAGAGACAGTACTTAATAATTAGAAATCGGTGTCTTAGGAACACGAATTATAAATACATTGCGTCAAATAAAGACAGTATAACGCAGCGAATCCTAGAAAGGAATAATATCAACAAGTATTAATCACGAAGTACATGAGTAGGAACCTAGAAGACTGCGGGTTCGAGACTCAAGATAAAAAGCGTCAAAAATACGAGCTAGACAAGTTAAGGTTCTCTAACTGGAGACCAAGCTAGGAACTATATCATCGAAGCAAAGTAAGATCACAGAACGAGTGAGGGTGAACACGAGAAACATTTATATTCAGGATTCAGCAGGAGCGAGTGAGCAGGAACGCGGATTTAGAGACTTTCCCGGTGGACAGGAAATCAGGAACTTCGATGAGCGAGGAAGGAGCAAATTAGCACGTTCAAAGCAGAAACGCGAGGTATCGTCAGGGATCATCCAATGCGAAAAATCATTGCCAAAGCTCTGAGATAGGGGTGCGTGAGAAGAAGAAAAGTGCTATAATTTTAAAATATTATAATATGTTATTACGTGCCAGTGTAATAATATATAAGTGTAATATAGAAATGTCAGGGAAAAGTGTTATGATGGAGGACTAGATATGCAGCCTGATTGTTGAGCCTATCTAAGAATGGAGTCATCGCCTGGGTGAGTTGATGAAACGTTAATAATATTTCTTTGTTGTTGTACTGTGCGCGAATATCAATAGAGCCATTCGTCGACTAGGGAGTTAGACGAATGATTCATTGATGAAATAAATATGCAAATAATTGAAATATTGAAAGAGATGATAGTTAATCACGAGGACCGCCTCGGAGGAAATAAAGCATTGTTGGGATCAGGAAAAAATAAAGATCCGTGACCAACTAAAGAGCCTACTTTTCGTAAAATTTATGATTCATGCCAATGATTAATCTATATGGATCTATCTAGAATAATGACGAAATTAAGTTGGTAATATCGAAATTTCTAATTAGTCAGAAATACTGTATACCTGGCATAATGTAGCCTAATAGGGAACTAGAGTTGGCAGCCCTGGTGACTGAATATATTCTTAGTTCCATCTCTTAAGGTACAGAATACAAAATTTGATTGAAATCCAATGGATAGCATGGACGTTACATGCAGTTAAACATTTAATCTAACAGCGCGCGTAAAATCATGTTGGCAACAATGACATACATGTCTTGGTCACAAATAATCTGAAATAATATGATCTATTGTTATGTCAATTTTGAATGAAATCCATTAGTTAGTATAAAAGTAACATGCATTTTAAAATTGGACCTATCAGCAGGCTTAGAATCATATTGGCAGCACTGGCGTAGGCCTATATTAGTTACTCCAAATTAATCTAGAATGCCAGGTACTAAACGTGTGCAAAGTTTAGAGCTATTGGCTTGCATACTTTCTGATATATTAGGGTAACAAAAATAGAGACAGTATTTATTAACAGTTGGCAGCCCTGGCTGCTCTTAAGAATACGCTCAGTCATATCTGTTAATGTAAACATAGCACATACGAAATTTGGTTGAAATCCAATTGATAGTGTAGAAGTTATATGCATTTAATATTTGAACCTATCAGCAGGCTTATAATCATGTTATGGTACATATAGCACATACGAAATTTGGTTGAAATCCAAATGATAGTATAGAAGTTACATGTATTTAAAGTTGGGCCATTCAGCAGGCTTAGAATCATGTTGGTAGCACTGACGTATATAAGTTACTTCAAATTAATATATAATGTCAGGTACTATACGTGTGCATAGTTTAAAGCTGTCGGCTTGCATACTTTCTGATATATGGGAATTCGGATTTTAAAAAATTGAGAGTATTTATTAACAGTTGGCAGCCCTGGTGGCTCTTAAGTATACGCTCAGTCATATCTGTTTATGTAAACATAGCACATACGAAATTTGGTTGAAATCCAATTGATAGTGTCGAAGTTATTTGCATTTAAAATTTGAACCTATCAGCAGGCTTATAATCATTTTGGCAACACTGCCATGTATGGCCACCGGGAAATTAAACTGCAATATTATTATCTCTACGGGTACCAATTTTGAAATAGGTCCCAATCATACCTTCCAAGATATCCAACATTGAGCTCAAATTTCAATTGCGATTTTTCAGCAGTTGGTAGCACTGATATCATTTTCAAATATGGCCGTGAGATATTCAGGTTTAGATCTTTACTCCTACCAAATTTTGTTTCGATTGCTGCAGCCATTTAGGAGTTGTTAGGGGGGAGGGGACACACACACACAGCCAGACAGACAGACAGAAGGTGAGACAGACAGACAGACAGAAGGACAGACAGACAGACAGACAGACACACATTTGCCCAATCTCATAAGTCTACTTTTTCCTCATTTTTGCAAAATGTGAAAAGTAGGCTAATAAATGGAAGCCCGATAACGAAATACATGATAAATCAATGAATTTGAAAGATGGAATAAAATAATGATTTAAACGGCTTAAATTGTTGCCTAGTTATGAAGTAAATACGCACCATAATATAATTAGAACAAGAAGTTCCGTGACAAACTAAAGAGTCTACTTTTCTTAAAATTTAAGATTCAAGCCAATAATTAATCTATATGGATCTATCTAGAATAATGACGAAATTAAGTTGGTAATATCGAAATTTCTAATTAATTCGAAATACTGTATACCTGGCATAATGTAGCCTAATAGGGAACTACAGTTGGCAGCCCTGGTGACTGAATATATTCTTAGTTCCATCTCTTAAGGTACAGGATACAAAATTTGGTTGAAGTCCAATGGATAGCATGAACGTTACATGCAGTTAAACATTGGATCTAACAGCGCGCGTAAAATCATGTTGTCAACAATGACATACATGTATTGGTCAGAAATAATCTGAAATAATATGATCTATTGTTGTGTCAATTTTGAATGAAATCCATTAGTTAGTATAGAAGTTACATGCATTTAAAAATTGGACCTATCAGGAGGCTTAGAATCATGTTGGCAGCACTGACGTATATTAGTTACTCCAAATTAATCTAGAATGCCAAGTATCATACGCGTGCAAAGATTAGAGGTATTGGCTTGCATACTTTCTGATATATTGATATTAGAGTAACAAAAATAGATACAGTATTTATTAACAGTTGGCAGCCCTGGTTACTATTAAGACTCGCCATAGTCATATCTGTTATGGTACACATAGCGCACACGAAATTTGGTTGAAATCCAAATGATAGTATAGAAGTTACATGTATTTAAAATAGGACCTCTCAGCAGGGTTAGAATCATGTTGGTAGCACTGACGTATATAAGTTACTCCAAATTAATATAGAATGTCAGGTACTATACGTGTTCATAGTTTAAAGCTGTCGGCTTGCATACTTTCTGATATATGTGTATTTGGATTAAAAAATTAGAGCAGCCTTGGTGGCTCTTAAGAGTACGCTCAGTCATATCTGTTTATGTACACATAGCACATACGAAATTTGGTTGAAATCCAATTGATAGTGTTGAAGTTATATGCATTTAAAAATTGGAAATATCAGCAGGCTTATAATCATTTTGGCAATACTGCCATGTATGGCCTCCTGGAAATTAAACTGCAATAGTATTATCTATACGTGTGCCAATTTTGAAATAGCTCCCATTCATACCTTCCAAGATATCCAACATGGAGCTCAAATTTCAATTGCGATTTTTCAGCATTTGGTAGCACTGACATCATTTTCAAATATGGCCGTGAAATATTCAGGTATAGATCTTTACTCCTACCAAATTTTGTTTCGATTGCTGCAGCCGATTAGGAGTTGATAGGGGGACACACACACACACAGCCAGACAGACCGACAGACAGAAGGACAGACAGACAGACACACATTTGCCCGATCTCATAAGTCTATTTTTTCCTCACTTTGCAAAATGTGATAAGTAGGCTAAAAATCAAAGGGATAAGTTAAGAAATAATGGTTAAATAACAAAAGAATAGAGCGTCATAATGAGATGAGTTAAAATGTGGAATAATAAGAACGCAAATCATAATAATCAAGTTAAAGAATAAAGTTATATTTAAAGATCCGTGTCTAGGAACTCAAAATGAAAATTAGAGCGATAAATAATATGTTAATAAATTAAATAAATGATAAATATCCAAGTCAAGGGTGAAATAAAACATCCAAGAACGAATGTATTACCTTATAGGCCACTCTGCCAAGGTTGTGAAATAAATAGTAGGAATGCCGAAATCAGGCGAATGTCGTAAAGTATCCAAGCAAGTTGCATTGCCGCAAGGGCCAATAAAAAATAATAAAGTATAGTTTCAAGTTGAATATAAATATGCGTTAAGCCAGGATAGATTTATTCGTGAAATGGAAATGTAGTAAAAATCGTCGAAATGCGTGGATGTAAATTCCCACCGAATATATTGTTGAAATGTAGAAGCCTCGTATATTTTTGCCTAATGAAATGAAGCGTCGAGTGTTGTGAAAGGCATTGTTGTATTGTGGATGAATAAAATTCCCACCGAATCAATTGTTTAATGAAGTGTCGAAAGTTATGTAAATCCTGCTGCAGGATGGGTATCCCAGCTAGGCATTGTTATAGGAAGATATTGTTGTATAAAAGGCATTATTGAAATATAGGTATTGTTGTCTGAGGCATTATAAGCGTCGTAAAAGTAGTAATAATAAACAGCCGTAAAGCCTCTCCGAATCAAATATTAATGTCCTGGGAGCGAAAGATAAATAATAATAACTAAATAAGAGAGGAACAAATATCCGTAGTGAAATGAATTGTAAGTCTTGGAAATTATATGTTTAAAAGCTACCCTAGCGTGAAAGCAAGGAGTGTCGGCTAGCCATCGTAAATCTAGTTGTGAAGTACCACAGGAGGAGGGGGCGGCTTGTGTACACGACCTTGCCCTTGTGGGGGAGAAAGAGAAACGGTTACACGGAAATTATAACATTTTAAACAAAAGATGCAAGCAAAAACTAATTGTAGAATTATTTTATGGGAATGAAAATTTCATCCCAAGTCAAAGTTTGAAATGCTATGTAAGAATTTGACGGATTTTGTCAAATAATAGATTGTTGATAAAGAAAATTACTTCTTTCATGAATAAAAAATAAATAACGGGTTAAGAAATAATGGAATTTGTTATAAATAAATATCCCACAGTTATAAACGGTACAGTGCACAGAACAGCACAAAGCAGATCACCTTGATGCATGGAGGGTGACTGGAGAGTTACGGGTTCGATCACAGACATGGCATGTTTTTGTACAGTATTGTATTATGTTTAAAATCGAAGACTTTGTGAAGAAATATTATTAAGATCCAAAGGACTAACTAAATGGTCAATAAATAAATATTTTAAGTAAACATAAAGGATAAAAGAAACTCTGAAGGGTAAATGAAATGAATGTAAATGTCCAAAGCCTTGGAGACATTATATGATTTAAATGATAGGCGCGCTCGCCACCTGAGTGAAATAAACAAAAAATGGTAATATTTTAATTTAAGCAAGACAAAGTATTCACGAAGCTTCACGCAACAATGAAATGATTTTAGAGTGAATTTTGATTTTTTTTTATGGTGATTGAGTTACACTTGAAGAGACAATACCAAGTGATTTGATTCTTATGTGTTTTGAGTTGATTATTTTGTGAGTGACACTTGAAGAGATAATACCAAGTGATTTTGATTTTTATATGCATTTGAGTGAATTTATTTTTTCTTTTTATGAATAAATAATTATTTTAAATTGTAATGTTGAGCTTTTCCTACAACTTGTTAACCTGATTGTGTCTACATATCGGATGTGAAGTTAATGGTGGAGGAAACGTAACGCGCCCCGATACCGCAGTAGCAAAAGCCGAGTACTAACTAAACATCCTCCGCTAAGCGGGTACAGTACATAGTATCATGCCTTGGAGAACCCAGCCCATAAATAATATTACACTTAAACACACTAAGGTAAATAATGCGGTAAAGATGCTGCTGTGGAACAAACGCCGCATACTCTGAAGCGATAAGTTCCCATCGTTGCAGCTAGATAGCAGTGAGTAAGCTATATCGGTATCTAAGTAATAACCACTGTTTGCTGGTGTGGTGCAAGTTGCTCGCATATTACGCAAACTGTAATCGATTACGCGAGACGTGTGCATCTTTTTGCTCCTGACAAAGTGTTTCCATGTGGTTATTTATTGTTTATTAAGTTGATTTCAAACGCTTAAATCGGCCATGCTTTGTTCAGAATAAGACTTAACCGTTTCTGTAGTAGATGGTAAGCTTATTTTCGGGCAAGTTAGCCTTGAGGTACATCAATAAGAAGGTGTGGCGTCTCAACCTAATAGTTGGAAGATTTGCCGAACAGCAATCCACTAGAGATGCCTCACTGATATATTTTAAATGAGATCTGGAAACATTTAATCTATTCGGAGAGTACCTGTATTCTATTTAATTGTCTTATGATTCTTAAAATGCCTAATTTATTTAATTGTTTTTTTTTGTTAACACCATTGTAACCGTATAAAATTATACTGTATTATTATCTGAAGAAAGAATTTATGGCATGCCAACTCAGTTCAAAAGTAAGGGCACAGTCAAAAGAGTTCAGTGGGAGAGAAAAAATTAGGACAAGTTGTAAAAAGGCTGAAAACAAAGGAGGTACTATTCTTGAGAGTATGAAGGTGTAATGGAATTCAGGCACGAACATTAAAAAGAACAATGAATTCCGTAAATCTGGATAAGACACAATGTGTCCATATATGTTTGTTAAATGAGGCCTGTATAAACACATGCAAGATTTATATTGTGAATTAAAATTAAACGTAGTTTGTATTGACGAGAGTTGAAGAAATTAGCATAGATTTTATTTTGGTATTAATTATTTTACTTGCGGCATCTCTCCCGAGCCAAGTCGGCATCCATATCTGGTTCCAGGGAGAGATGAGATGCCGCTGATGCAACAATTTCTTTGTTCTTTTTTATTTTCGCCGATTTATTCCAATTACTAATGCTTTACTCATATGTGATCAAATGCAAACATTTTCAAATTATGCTCTATCAATTTGCAACAATTTTTAAAGTAATTCTACTGAGATAAAGCACAAGTTATAAAATCTGTGACAACATTCCGGGATTTACCTTATTCTAGTAACCAAAGAATCACAGGTTATCAGACACATCCATGTTCAGAGGGATGATGAACAGATTATCGCAAGCGCCTAAATCTTCTCTTATATAAAAACAAGTGTCCTGACTGACTGACTGACTGACTGACTGACTGACTGACTCATCATCGCCCAGCCAAAACTATTAAAGTTAGAAACATGACATTTTGGGGATATGTTCGTTGTAAGTCGAAAATGCCCACTAAGGAAGGATTTTTGGATATTCTGGTTCTAAAGGGGTGTTAAGGGGGTAGACCTGCATTTCATTGAACAGCAATATCTCCCGATTGGTTTCATTGGAAGATGTGATACTCGGCATATAAACTCACCATTAAAAATAAGAAGACATGTGTCTGAGGATTTTTCGATGAGGTGTATATTATGAGGTGAAAGGGGTGAAAAGAGGGGGTTGATGGATTTCTAACGGAGCGTGTATCTCTTAAACGACATAAGCGAGGAGTTTGAAACTCAGCGGAAAAAAATCAGCTTAAAAAATAAGTAAATAGGTGTTTGACCGTTTTTTCATAAATCCAATTTAAGGGGCCCATGCGGAGGGGTGAAATTCTGGAAAAAAAAAACAGGAAAGAATGTGTCCTAACTGATTGACTGACAGACTCACTCATCAAACTCAGGGGGGATAACTTCTTAAAAATAAGTAGTAAATAGGTGTTCGACAGTTTTTATAAGCCCAATTTAAGGGGATCATGGGGAGGGGTGAAATTCTGAAAAAAAGATAATTGAAAGAAAAGTCCTGACTCACTCACCATCGCCCAACCAAAATTATTGAAGTTAGAAACACAACATTTTGGGGAAATGATCATTGTATGTCAAAACCGTCCACTAAGGGAGGATTTTCTGATATTCAGTTTCTAAAGGGGTCTTAAGGGGGTTAAACCTGCATTTCATTGAATAACAATAACTCACGATTGGTTACATTGGGGGATGTGATATTCGGCATATAAATACATCATTAAATATAAGAAGGCACGTGTCTGAGGGTTTTTCGATTTGGTGTATATTATGAGGTGAAAGGGGTGAAAAGTGAGGGTTGAAGGATTCCTAACGGAGCGTGTATCTCTTAAAAGACATAGGCCAGGAGTTTGAAACTCACCGGAAAAAAATTAGCTTAAAAGATAAGTAAATAGGAGTTCGACCGTTCTTTTTTTCATAAAACCAATTTAAGGGGCCCATGGGGAGGGGTGAAATTCTGGGGGGGGGGGGGAATAGGAAAGAGTGTCCTAACTGATTGACTGACTGACTCACTCCTCAAACTCAGGGACAGAAAACTGCTTAAAATAAGTAAATAAGTGTTCGACAGGTTTTTTCTTCATAAATCAAATTTAAGGGGTTCTTGGGGAGGGGTGAAATTCTGGAAGAAAAATGAAAGAAAATGTCCTCACTCACTCACTCACTCACTCATCATCGCCCAGCCAAAATTATTGAAGGTAGAAACATGAGATTTTGGGGATATGTTCGTTGTTCGTTGTATGTCAAAACCGTACACTAAGAGAGGGTTTTCGGATATTCAGGTTCTAAAGGGGTCTTAAGGGGGCTAAACCTGCATTTTATTGAATAACAATATCTCACGAGTGGTTTCATTTGAGGATGTGATACTCGGCATATAAACTAATCATTAAAAATAAGCAGACATGTGTTTAAGGGTTTTTCGATGTGGTGTCTATTATAAGGTGAAAGGGGTGAAAAGTGGGGGTTGAAGGATTCCTATCGGAGCGTGTATCTCTTAAACAACATAGGCGAGAAGTTTGAAACCCAGCGGGAAAAAATCAGCTTAAAAATAAGTAAATGTGTTCGACCGTTTTTTCATAAATTCAATTTAAGGGGCCAATGGGGTGGGTTTCTTCATAAATCCAATTTAAGGGGCCCATGGGGAGGGGCAAATTTGTGGTAAAAATAATTGAAAGAAAATGACCTGACTGACTCACTCACTCATCATCGCCCAGCAAAAACTATTGAAGTTGGAAACATTAAATTTTGGGAATATGTTCGCTGTATGCCGAAAACGTAAACCAACGAAGGATTGTCGTTTATTCGGGTTCTGAAGAGGTGTTAAGGGGGTAAACGTGCAGTTCATTGAATAACGATATCTCATGAGTTGTTTCTTTGGGGATGTGATATTCGGCATATAAACTAATCATTAAAAATAAGCAGACATATGTCTAAGGGTTTATCGATGTGGTGTATATTATGAGGTGAAAGGGGTGAAAATTGGGTGTTGAAGGATTCTTAACGGAGCGTTTATCTCTTAAATGACATAGGCGAGAAGTTTGAAATTCAGCACAAAAAAACAGCTTAAAATATAAGTAAATAGGTGTTCGACCGTTTTTTCATAAATCCAATTATATGGCCCATGGAGAGGGGTGAAATTCTGGGGAAAAAAACAGGAAAGAAAGTGTTCTAACTGATTAACTCACTCACATATCAAACTCAGGGGGGAAGGACATCTTAAACATAAGTAAAAAGGTGTTCGACCGGTTTTCTTATCATAAATCCAATTTAAGGGGTTCATGAGAGGGGTGAAATTATGAAAAATAAATGAACGAAAATGTCCTGACACCCTCACTCACTCACTCATTATCGCCCAGCCAAAATTATTGAAGTTAGAAACATGACATTTTGGGGTTATGTTCGTTGTATGTCGAAAAAGTTCACTATGGAAGGATTTTTGGATATTCTGGTTCTAAAGGGGTGTTAAGGGGGTAGACTGCATTTAATTGAATAACAATATCTCCTGATTGGTTTCCTTGGAAGATGCGATACTCGGCATATAAACTCATCATTGAGAATAAGAAGACACATGTCTGAGGGTTTTTCGATGTAGTGTATATTATGAGGTGCATGTGTGAAAAGTGGGGGTTGAAGGAATCCTAACGGAGCAAGTGTCTCTTAAAAGACACAGCCATACAGTACGAAACTCAGGGGGAAAATCAGCTAGAAAAATAAGTAAATAGGTGGTCGACCGTTGTTTCATAAATCCAATTTAAGAGGCCCATGGGGAGGGGTGAAATTCTGTGGAAGGAAGTCCACTAAGGAAGGATTTTTGGATATTCACTCATCCCCCAGCCAAACCTATTGCAGTTAGAAACTTAAGAAAATTGGGGGGGGGGGGGGGTATGTTCGTTGTATGTCGAAAACATCCACTAAGGATGGATTTTTGGATATTCATGTTCTGAAGGGGTGTTAATGGGGTGAATCTTGCATTTCATTGATTAACAATATCTCACGAGTTGTTTCATTTGGGGATGTGATACTTGGCATATAAATTAATTAATAAAATAAGCAAACATATGTCTAAGGGTTTATCGATATGGTGTATACTATGAGGTGAAAGGGGTAAAAATTGGGGCTAAGGATTATTAACGGAGAGTGTATATTGAAACGACATAAGCGAGAAGTTTGAAATTCAGCGGAAAAAATCAGCTTAATAAATAAGTAAATAGGTGTTTAAATGTGTTTTTTTTTCATAAATCCCATTTAAGGGGTTCATGGGGAGGGGTGAAATTCTCAAAAATAAATGAAAGAAAATGTCCTGACTGACTCGCTCACTCATCATCGCCCAGCCAAAATTATTGAAGTTAGAAACATGATTTTTTTTGGATATGTTCGTTGTATGTCGAAAACGTCCACAAAGGAAAGATTTTTGGATATACAGGTTCTAAAGGGGTGTTAAGGGTGTAAACGTGCATTTCATTGAATAACATCTCACGAGTGGATTCATTTGGGGATGTGACACTTGGCATATAAACTAATCATTAAAAATAAGCTGACACATGTCTAATGGTTTTTCGATGTGGTATATATTTTGAGTGAAAGGGGTGAAAAGTGGGGGTTAAAGGATTCCTATCGGAGCGTGCATCTCTTAATCGACATAGGCGAGGAGTTTGAAACTCAGAGGAAAACAATCAGCTTAATAATTAATAAATAAATAGGTGTTCGACCGTCTTTTCATAGATCCAATTTAAGAGGCCCATGGGAAGGGGTGAAATTCTGGAAGAAAAACGTCCACTAAGGAAGGATTTTTGTATATTCACTCTCATCGACCAACCAAATCTATTTAAGTTAGAAGAATGATGTTTTGGGGATATGTTTGTTGTGTATCGAAAACGTCTAATAAGGAGGGAATTTTGGGTATTCAGGTTCTAAAGGGGTGTGAATGGGGTTAAACCTGCATTTCATTGAATAACAATATGACACGACTATGACGCGAGCGAAGCCGCGGGTACCTGCTAGTTATTTTATAAAACAACACACAATATTCCCTGACCTATATGTTTTACCTTACAACAACTTGCACTACCATATCTCTCTATATATATTATCATTTGTGGGCCCATTAAGCCAGTAAATAGCTCTAAGAAACAAATTAAATTAACGTTATAATATCAATTCATTAGATTCCGTTGTGCCAGCTGACAAGTCACGGCTGAATTAATCGGATTCCTCCGTATATACATAAAGTTCAGTCATGCTGGCATACAATTTCTCCCTGTACAACTTAGAAATATAAGTTTTGGTTCATTCAGAGTTGAAGAGCCATAGAAATGTGATTTCCAAGTGCATTCAGTGCAAGTGACACAGAGCTCAGCACGCAAAATCAGAGAATATTCCACTACCACAAGATCGTATCAAGGATGCTGCAATATTTGAAGTTACTGGAATTGATATAGCAGGACCATTGATTCTAAAGAATGGTTCGAAGGCGTGGATTACATTGAATACGTGCCCAATGTACAGGGCTGTTCACTTAGAACTCGGGCAGCTTCGGTATCGTAGTTGGTAGCATGCTGAGCTTGTATGCCCAAGGTCGCAGGTTCAAACCCAGCCGAAGTCGTCGAATTTTTTAAGAGCGTTAAAATCCCTCATTATGCCTTCCTTCTTTCGGAGGGGAAGAAAAGCCGGCGATCCCATGTCATAGATCTATGGCATGAAAAAGAACCTTCCACTAACTATACTTGTGTGAAGTCAAAATTTGTAGGTTAGAATTGATAATCGTCCGCAGTCCTTACTTGAATTAAAAACAGATAACCCACGCTAATGTAGTCATCACAATTAACACCGGTTATCAGACAGATTCTACACACACCTAATGTACACAGGGCTACATAACAGCGTTGTCGCAGCCACTAAACTAAGGAACCAACCAAGTAAAGACTGCATTAGTTTCTACTTTCGCTGCCAAATTCTACAGTCCACGACACCTAGCTGTGAACTTGGCTACTACTAGATGACATCCTAACCAGTAGTCGGTGACGATTTTTGGTACTTCAGGGCATTAATCAAACCTAACCTACAAATTTTGCTTCATACAAGTTTAGTTAGTGGAAGGTTCTTTTACATGCCATAAATATATGACATGGGCTCGCGGGCCTCCCTCCCCTCCAAAGGAAGGCATACTGAGGGAATTTTAACGCTCACTTCGGCCGGGTTTGAACCCGCGACCTTGGGTATAGAAGCTCAGCAAGCTACCCACTACGCCATCGAGGCTGCTGGTTCTTACTTGAATTAAAACAGATAACACACACTAATACAGCCATCACAATTAACACCGGTTATCAGATCCAAAGTACACGCGGCTACATGGCTACGTTGTCGCAGCCCCTACACTAAGGAACCATCCAACATAGAAATCGTATCTTCACTCAACACTAAAGCATGCCTTCTATCATTAAGGAGATTCATTGTGAGAAGAGGACGTCCATCCATCGTATAACTTCCTGTGGCAACGGAACTAATTTAGTTTTTAGCTGCAAATATGCTAAGAGAAATGTCCATCCAGAAGATCCTGAATGAATCCCAGCTACAAGGAATTCAGTGGAAGTTCAATCCCCCCATGGCTTCTTGTCGGGGAGGTTTGTGGGAGCGCATGGTTCGTTCTGTCAAGGAGCTGCTGAAGAGGATGCTCGGGAAGTCCTTTCCGACTTACGAAGAAGTGTTAACTTCGCTATGTGATGTCGAATCGGTGATTAATGGCCGCCGGCTGACATATGCATCAGAGGATCCAGAAGTCGTAACTGCATGAACTCCAAGTATGTTTCCTACATGTGATCAATGCTACCCACGTATCAGATCTAGATAAATTAGAGGAAGAAATGTTCCGTTCTCGCTTTGTTTTTCAGACAGTACTTAATTCAAGAACTGAGACAGCGCTTCAGGAAAGAATATATCTCATAGTTGGTCCAACGTCTCAAAGGAAAAAAAGCAACATCTCTCAAGGGAGGTGACATGGGGTTAATCGGTTCAGAGAGACTGAAAAAGGTGGAATGAACTTTGGCAAGAATTTTAACGCTCTTCGCGATGATACAGTGCGTATAGCTAAAGTGAAAACGAAGGATGGAGTTCTGATTTTCCCAATTATAAGACATTGCCCTCTTTAGGTAGAAAGTGAACAAACAATTTTCGGAAGAAAATCGGACTTACGGACAACATTAGGACAAAGTTCTTATGTGACAAAAAGTGGTCGTTTAATAATATCTAACAGCAAGTACTGTCACTTAACTGGGGTAGGTTGTGACCACATAGAAAAGTACAGCGTGTTCCGATTCGACAAGGAACTGTAAAATGGGTTGCCTACCCAACCGCAATCGGCTTGAAATCTGCGCGCAGCGCGCTATCGACGGGGCTTATTTCGATTTCACTGATTGCCACCTTCTTAAGCAGCATTGCAAAGTATTTTGCTCTTTCAAAATATATTTACACAGGCTTCACAATAAGTTTGAATTATTTCCGTTTCAGAACTTGTTATTTTACGCTTCTGTTAATGGCTTTTGCCATTTCTATAAAATAAAATTTTATTTTTCAACATAGTTTATTACAACACAATGTATTTTTGTGTTGTATTTTATTTACATCACAATTTATTGCTTTGTAATCCAATATCACAAAACGAGATACAATTTCGAAATGATTTGTTACAAACTTGTGTTTCAATAAGAATAGGTTTCATTGATTTCTATTTCAGAACTATTTACCTGCAACAATGTAAAATGATAGAACGACCAACAAAAGCACTTTAGTCTTACTTCATAATCCAGGACATCTTGGATGATTTGATATTTGCGGAGATGAACAACAAGATGGTCGTCCAATGTACTCCTTCAGACTGGCGGGAGAAGTTTTAAACCATTTGTTTACTGGCCCGTAGATAGGAATTGGAGGCTTTATAGAATTCCCACCACGTTCACCTGATCTGACCGTCCTGGATTTCTTCATTTGGAGCTACGTCAGGTCGAGAGTATTTTTAAGATCACCACAAACACCCGAATAAATGGAGCTCGTTATTACCGAAGCCTTTGCGGAAATTACTCCACAGATGTTGTCGAACGCAAAAGGGAACTTCATAAGACGAGTGGCCCTTTGCTTAGAAAATGATGGACGCCACTTCGAACACCTTAGGTAATATGTCCATTTGCAGTAGATGTAACGTCTGTGATAAATTACCTTTTTTAGTCGCATCGAACACTGATTGCACTTTTGTAACAAATCATTTCCAAATTGTATCTCGTTTTGTGGTATTGGGTTACAAAGGAATAAATTGTGTTGTAAATAAAATACAACTCAAAAATACACTGTGTTCTGAAAAACTACGTTGAGGCCGAGAGCGCTAAAGCGCCACCTCGTGCCTCGCTAGCACCGGGAGAGCGTGGTTGCGATTCCCACCTCGGCCGTCCTGAAAATGGTTTTCGTGGTTTCCCATTTTCAACACCAGGCAAATGCCGGGACGGTTCCTTTCAATAGGTCCACGGCCGATTTCCTTCCAATATCCCTTCCCTGACCCGTCCTGAAAAGAAAAGTACATGGCCATTGGCTGCATTAATTTTAAAAATTTAAAAAAAAAACATAGAAATGCTCTGCAAATGCCATTAACGTAAGCGTAGCATAACAAGTTCTGAAACAGATATCGTTCACACATATTGTGTAGCCTGTGTAAATATAATTTGAAAGAGCAAAATACTTTGCAATGCTGCATAAGAAGGCGGCAATTAGTGAAATCGAACTCAGCACCGTCGCTAGCGCGCTGCGAGCAGATTTAAAGCCGATTGCGGCTAGGTAGGCAACCCATTTTACAGTTCCGTGTTTAATCGGAACACGCTGTACTCTATTGAAATTGCTCCCACAATTCCAATGTGGGGGGTGTTGTATATACTGCTTTGCTTTAAAAAAATTTGAACACTTTGAATTTGATATCTCTATTGTGCCCAACTGGTCACGGCAGTCTGGTATCGAACTCAGGCCTTAAACAGAGAAGACCAGGCAAATGGTTATGCATGAGGTCGAACCAGTGGTCTCTAAGGGGGAGCCATTATATGGAACCCACAGAGCAATGAGAGGTCTACTGACACATAATAGTCTAGCGTGATTTCACGATTATTTAGGTGCAAATCATAGCAATTTAAAGGAAAAATTATAAGCAAAATGCAAGTGAATGTACGTTTTCAGTGCATACGAAGTCGAGAGAAGGCTAGTTTGAAGTCTGACAAATTACTTTAGAAAGTAGGCGGGGTAGGCCTGGCGCCTACGGAACTATTTCCGTCTGGGGCGGTCAGACAGCTCAAAATTAATGACCCGGGAATTCACCGGTCGACAACGAGCAAAGCTTTGGCGGGACCAAGCCCACAAGAAATTAATTAATTACAGATAAATGGAGCATTGTAATGCAATGGAACATACACACAGATGAATGTATTCACGGAGGAGTAATATAGGAGTGGTTTTTCACCTAAAATTACGCCTATTTCTCAAAATGACCGCATTACGACCTAACTCACGCTCGAGAGCAGGAATACTTTAACCAACCAGCGGGAAACCCCTACCGTGGCGTCCCACGCGCTGAACTAAGGCAATTAATTGTAATTAATTGGCCGAAGCGATCGCCGGCACGCGAGTGTTTTTAAAACCTCCACGCCTGAATACACAAGATGCAGATGTTATTTCGGCTGAAGACGGAGTATTTCAAGAAGGGAGTCGCTCTCACGTGTCCCGTGAACTATTTTGTGCAAGAAACCAATATAAGGGAGAGCAGCCTACGCCAAGAGTCAGTTACAGTCAGTTACAGCCAGTTACAGAGCAGTTGAAAAGCAGTTGGAAGGCAGTTGAAGACGTCAGACGGTCGCTCGAGTTGGAAGTTAGTCCTTTGTCTACAAGCGCTCTGCAGTAAGCACGCCAATTATTAAAATATCAGCGTACCGCCGTTGAAGACAATGGAAGCAAATTGTAAGCTTCATCTGTAATAATGAAGTGCATCAAAGTAACTCAAATGCAGATATTTCTGTATTATCTGACACAGGTATAAATTCGCTACAGCGAATAGGAACTGATAATGTTTGGAACAGTTCGTATACCGGAAGGTATTGTCAATTATATGACATCAGCATCAGGAGCACTCCAATGATGGGAGAGGGGAAGTTATTGCCACCTAACCAGGACAGTGAGGTGAACGGGAGTGCAGGGAACTAGGATCGAACATCTATAAAAACGCTACTAGATTTCACGGAGACCAGCGGTTATCATAAGTTCATCGCATCTCTGAGGTCAAGCGTAGGTGAAATCCAGATTAAGGATCAACATGTGAAATGATAGAGGAAGTGTGTATAAATTGTGAAATAATAATTTAAAGTGTTAATGTGTTTAATGATTAATATTCAGTGTTTATCAGTGGTAAAGGCCACTTGTGATAATATGTGTATCATGTGTAAAAAGTGTGAATCTCAGTGTTGTGTATTGGATATCATGATGGATTAAGTCAATCATCATGGTAGAGCTCAGGCGGAGATACTGGTACTTTCCAGCCAGAAGGAAACGTGAGTACACATGCAAATAATAGCATTATAATGGCATAGTTCACCATGTAACGATTAATCACTTTGAAATTAAAGATGAAATAGTCACTTACTGAACGAGTTTTCACCACTCGTCTTGAATAAAGTATGACTTGGAAGGTGATTTGCTTAGGACCATTTAGGTCAAAAATAGTGATGGATCTAAACGTTAAAATAATAATAATAATAATAATAACTGGGGTCGGCAACCATAAAGTAAGGGCAAAGTTGGCCTAAGTAATGTTCAAATAGTGTCATGTCTAATGTAAGATACTGTCATTTGGTAAACAGTAAAGAATGTAGTGTGGAATATAGCGAAATACGGGAGCTTTTCTCAGTGTCAGTGAAATTTTGAATGAATATGTGAAATTAAAGTAAGCCAGTATATTTATACATTTGTGTTAGGAGCTATGTAAAGCTTTGGCTTAAATAGTATAACAGGATGAACGCAGGTACCTTGATAATGGAGTCATATATGTGAAATATTGTTTAGCCGCATATAGCGTGCAGATTAACGTAGAATCCAGTGATTTACGTAAGATAAGCACGGGAAAGACTAGTATAGCTTGCGCGTGAGGTGAAAATTGGCTTAATCTTCGAGAAGTATCGCCTTTGTGCATACTGTATTTGTTACGCAGCGATTTGGATAGATTCTGTCTATTGCCAACGCTTGCATTGAATTATAGCCACTATGGACGCCCAGTGAGGGCGGTGTGCATTTTTACTTATGGTCTGCCCGAGAGGTAGAATCATATTCGTCGACGAGGAACGTGGTTCCCAATATATGTAAATGACAGCTGCTGATGATAACCATGGGGTTTCATTATGATGCGCGTCTTAAAAGCCACAAGTAATCACCTTAGAACGGCAAATGCTATCATTGGAATTTCACCCCTGCCATGAATGTTTAATAAGGAGCCATTCGAGCCCAAATACACTGTAAAGTTAGGTGTTAATTAATTAAATGACTCAATTACTTAGGACTATGCCTAGCGGATCTTTACTGTTATATCATTGTAAACAAGGATGGCCTTGACGGTAGAGAGAGACAGGAAATGTAGACCATTTCCGTGGCAGCCATCTTGGAGAGCTGTCTGGAACGAATTTTATGACCTGCTGAGGGAAAGGGAGGTTGCTCGACCGATCCCTTGTCAATTACAGTCACAATAGGACACTGAGAGATCTCGTTATTCAATATGCAATTAAAATATAAGTATTTTAGTGATGCCAATGGAATTAAATGGTGTATGGCAACTCACATGTGTGGTTGAACCATAGAAATCAGATGATATTTGGCGAAGTTATCCTCTGAGGGGGAAAGCTGAACCAAAATAATGTAGGCATCTTCTTTAAAGTGCATTTTGCCAGTTTATGCTAATTTAGGAAAAACGGGTATGTGTTTTTCCCAGAACATGACACAGTTGTATCTATGATAAGTCCGACAAGACCCAGATAATCGTTATATGGTGAAACTATAATAATATTCTATCCATGTTTATGTTTATTTTATGATTAAGAAGCATGACTCATTTTCCTAGAGCGTTCATAGGGATGGAAAGAAGGAAGATGATTCGCACGACACAACAAATATTTGCTAATAAATGTAGGAAACATTGAAGTAATGCTAATTAAAATAAATGCCGTAAGAGACGGAATAATGTCTTAGTAATATCATGTTTATGTGACATGTGGTTTTTATGTTAAGATAATTCCATTAAATAAAATTGTGTCACATGACGAACACTATGAAAACCTTGTAATCTGAACTATTATTGACAGGATATTAGAAGTAGGTTTGAGTGCATTGTAGCGCTATTTTTAAGGAGAAAGCTCACAGAATAACCCTATTTATTTGTGGGAATTAATTGTAATTTGTCCTTTGTTTTGTATTTGTTGTACAGCCATGATTTTAGACCAGTAAATATTTTATTGATAGGAATGTTGTGTATTTCCTGTAGAGTAGTTACCTGGTAGACTCAAATCCTGAGCATGTGGTCGTATTGTGGGCAGGAACGTCCCATACCTCGAAAGACCGTGAGCTAGTTGGGATACGAACACATGGTCCACATGGTGACAATCGGGTACATGGGGGAGTTGTCTCTGTACTTGGATTGAGTCACAGGTAATTACTTAAGTCGGTCAAGGTATTAATGGTAGAAGCAAATATAGCATAGAAATTAGGACAGAATAGGAAGACCGCATCCCATTTGTTAATAATAAGCCACCACATTAAAAATAATTGTTAATCCTCCATAAGACATGCTTATATAATTGTAACTTTCATAAACCATAGCCATAGATAACACATATAAAATAACATGACGCTGATGTGTGGGGCCAGTTTAAAATACAGGTAACCTCCACTTAAGCATCATGAGCATGGCATAAATAAGCATGTTACTACCCTTATTTAACATGGCGCCCGTACGTGGATGGCTTATGGGATTCAGAAAAACCCCATAATAATAGCATGGTTTTCATGGGGAAAACCATAGAAATATTTTTTTTCCCTCAAACTTGGTTTGAGCGATTGTGAGTCTTTCTAGATGATGTTCAGACGTCAGACAAATGTTGTCAGACGGGTACGAGGGTCTATACCCATTCCATAGTTAGTTTTGACATTTTATAATATGTTGTTGTTGTTGTCGCGGGATCGGAATCTTTTCTTTCCAATAGAACGCGCCAGTGTCTTCAGCTAGGGCCTACCTGAATCTCAAATTAAGTAGTACAGGATGGCCGGAACGGAAGAGGTACTCAGGTGTATCGCCGAGTTAAGGGAACATTTCGATGTTATAAACGCTAAGAATAAGGAAGAATCCAAAGCACTTAAAGATGAAATAGCGGGTAGATTGGATGCCAATCAAACCGAAATAAACAATAGACTAGAGGCTAATCAAGCCGAAGTAAATACTAGACTAGAGGCTAATCAAGCCGAAATAAATACTAGACTAGAGGCTAGTCAAACTAATGTAAACACACAGTTAGAATTAGACCTAGTAGAGGTTAATAAGAAAATGGACGACGTTAAAGAGTCTGTCCAGAGACAGGTAACTAAGAATATTGTTAGCGTGATCTCAGAAATGCAAAATGATAACGATAAACGCTTTGAGTCTATTGAATTAAAATTAGAAAGCAATTTGCAAATGTGCAGAGAGTCACAGCGTGAAATTAACGATAATTTAAACAGTATGTCCCGGGAGCTTAAAGACATTCAAAGTCAGAATGAGGCTAACACAAAACGTCAGTTAGAACAATTTAACACGTTTACTCAGACCGTGGATCATAGGTTCGAGGATAATGAAGAAAAATGGAATACGCGAATGGCAGGTTATGCCAAGGCTGTAGACGACGCCTTAAGAAAGCAGGACCGAAATATCCTTGACCAATGCAAGGAAATGCAGGAAATAAAGACGTCTGATCGAGATAATAAGGAAATAATGTCTAATATGAAGATACAAGTTGGAAAAGTGCAGAAAGAGTTGGAACAAACTCAGAGCGACTTAGCAGTTATCCATAAAAGACAGGACGAAGACCAAGGAGAAATCACGAAAATAAGGACTGAAATCTCTCATATACAAGGTCACATTCAACGGGAAGTTACAGGCTTACGCGAAGAGTTAGAGCTTCGAGAAGGCTTAAAGACTGAAGCCAGTGATAAGACTCTTGCCGAAGTAAGAGAAAGTCTAGCGGGGGAAATTATCCACCTGAAGGAAAACCTTAAGGATAATAAAGAAAAGGTATTTTCTATGGCAGAAAGAAACCGAGATCGCCTAGAGAAAATAGAACGAGAGGTATTAGCTCGTTTGGAAAGGACTGAAAACAGGCACAGCCAATTAGAAACTAGAATGATAGCGCAGGAAGAATCCATGTTGCGGAATCCTAGATCTAGCGAAGGAAGTATAGACGAGAATAGGAGGAATAAATGGGCAGAGATAGAAATACAGCCTACTCCAAAGAATGCAGCAATGCCAAGTGACAGCCCGTATGCCACACCTGGTATGCCAATGGCTATGTCAACACCGCAGGAAAATGCTGTACAGAACCAAATAGTCACAGTTATAAGGGCTAGTGATGAAAAACCAAAGAAATACTCTGGGAGTAATTCTAATATGACACCCAAGTACTGGCTTAAAGAAGTTTCCGAGTACTTGAATGATGCGAAAGTACCGCCAGAGTGCAGGTTGAGAGCGATTGAAAAACTAACCGATGGGGAGTGTGCTCTATGGTTTAGAAGTTTTAGGTACACGTTCGACACCGTTGAGGAATTTCGCCAAGCATTTTTAAGCAGGTATTGGAACGCGAGCGTACAACAAAACCTCAGACTGGACTTGTATTCCAGGCGTTACAGTACTAGTAACCCGACCAAGTACGGAGAGTTTTTTGTGAACCAATTATGCCGTTTTCGCGAGCTCGATGAAGGGCTCAGAGAGTCAGACTTATGCATAGCAATAGCTAAGCAGCTGCCGTATGAAGTGCAGCGCCTGCTAATCTCAGAAAACGCCAAAACTGCAATCGATATGGAGGAGGTGCTGAGACAACTTGATTTAACCACAGTGCAGCACGCAAGACAAAGTCGACATGTGGAACAAGTTAATATGACGAATACGCCGATCGAGCCAACGAAGGTGCAGACGAAATGCAAGTCTACAAGCACCGAAACAGAAAAATCCGACTGGCAGCGCGAAGTACGCGAAAACCAAAATTGGAGGCCAGCGTATCGAGGAGGTTCGAACCGTGGTAACCGAGGAAGGAAAAACTGGAATCAGCGTGGTACCAGAGACCAGCAGCTGGATAACAGAAGAAATTACGGTCGAAATGGGAATAACCAAGGATGGAGATCCCAAGAGCAGAGTCGTGGGTTCGATGAAGAGGCGGAAGAACGCTATCATGCATCTTTAAGATACATGGAAGAGCGCGGAGATGATCCAAGACAATCGCGAGTTCATTGGGATGAAGCGATTCGAAATAGAAGGTCACCTGACATATATCAAAATGATGATGGTGCCAAGAGTCTGGAACTTCAACAGCATGAAGACAGGCAGAAGAACTCCACAAAGAATGGAGCAATTGAAAAAAAAAACACCAATTTTAAATGACCAGAGAGAGATAGGTTCAGGATGGAATACAGTAAATGTTATTAACTGGATTGCAAAACCTGAGGAGCTTATCGAAGACCTCGATGAAAGAACGGTCAATGTAAGAAGGGAACTACCTATTATTATTGTAAACATTGCGGGAACGAAAGTAAGAAGTCTCATTGATACAGGATCAACAGTGAGTTTGATAACCCAGGCATTATACATTGAAATCCTGAGTAAAATCCACGTATTGAAAATACCCATTTCAAGCGTGAAAATAAAAGGTGTCATACCAGACAAAGTTATGATATGCAGATACCAAGTATTTTTAGATTTGCAGATAGGGAACTCTACATTCTCACAGAGCTTCCTACTTGTAAATAAGCTGCCATATAACCTTATTGTTGGGATGGATTTCATAAGAGAGTATAAAGTTATTATAGATCTCTCGCAAGACATAGTAATGTTTCGCGCAACTGAGGGAAAGGAAGACTTAGAACTCTCATTAAGGCATAATGAAGCGAGACAAGAAGAATACGTATGGCATACATACGGAGATATGACTGGGGAGGCAGTGTCGACAATAGAAGATATTGAGGAAGAGTTGGCAACACTGGCCGCAGACATTGAAAAGGATCTCGAACCAAAATTTGAAGAATGCCTGGAAGAGAAGATTGAGGAAGCTAAATTTGGGCCAGAATATAAGAAAATGCTAAGGGAACTGCTGTTCGAATATAAAGGAGTCTTCGATTCGAGACCTGGCCGGATCAAGAATTTCCAGTATGCGTTTCAAGTCAGCGATTGGACGCCATTCAAACAGAAGCCGTATCCTGTAGCTGAGAAACATTATTTAAAGGTCAAAGAAGCGATACAGGAAATGCTAGAAGCAGGCGTCATTGTAAAGACAGCCACACCTTATGTCAGCCCACTGGTAGTTGTACCGAAACAGGATGGAAGTGTGAGGATATGCCTGGACCTACGAAATTTGAATTCCAAGGTTATACCGGAATTTGATACAGTTCCACCCATTAAGGAGGTACTCAGAAGGTTCAAAGGAAAGACTGTATTCTCAAATCTTGATCTAACGGCAAGTTTTCACCATCTTGCTCTGGAAGAGAAAACAAGTCTGTTAACCGGATTTTTATTTGACCAGCACACGTACTCATACGTCCGTCTTCCATTTGGATTAAAAACAGCAGGTTCAGCGTTGATACGAGCGCTAGATAGGAACCTATCCGAAGAAGTAAAAGCTACAACCATATGCTACGTAGATGATATACTACTGACCTCTGAAACAGTTGAAGAACATGTCAGAGATCTACGCAAGTTGTTATATGACCTAAGTCAGGCTAACTTCAAGGTCAATATAAAGAAGTCTAACTTTGCTCAGAGAGAAGTTAAATTTCTAGGTCATGTAATCGATGCACAAGGAGTCAGGCCTAATCCGGGAAAACTGGAAGTAATAAAACGTTTCCCGAGACCAACGAAGGTAAAGAACGTCAGGCAATATCTAGGCGTTATTGGATTCTTTTCGAACCATTGTCCGAAGTACACCGAGACTGTAGCACCACTCCAAGACTTACTTAAAAAGGGAGGAAGATGGCGATGGACGGAGCAATGCGAGGAAGCCTTCGTAAAATCTAAACAGATGCTGTTAGATTATGTGAAATTGGGATATCCTGACTACACTCAGAAATTTATCATCCAGACTGACGCATCCTTCATAGGCATTGGAGCTATGTTGTATCAGGAAAATAAGGACAGGCCAGAGGAAAGAACTTATATCGCATTCATCAGTAGAAGGCTGAGGCCTAATGAAAAGAATTATACGGTCACGGAGATCGAATTACTTGCGATACTGTATGCATTACAGTATTGGCACAAGCTGATTTATGGTTTTAGAATTATTTTGAGAACAGACCATAAAGCCCTAACGTTCCTGCTAAAAACTGACTTGTCGAGTCAAAGACTGACAAGGTGGTCCCTATACATACAACAATTTCAAGTGGAAATAGAATATTGCCCGGGGAAGGACAACATCATACCTGATTTGCTAAGCAGATACCCTACAGCAGAGGAAGAAGAAACTCTAGCTATTGAGATAGAAGATAGAGATCAGAAGACCTTAGATGACCTGAGGAACATCACCGTTTTTCAACGTGAAGATCCCTGGATACGGTTGATGATAAATTACTTCGAGGGAAAGCTGGATAGAGGAACCCCGATGTATATGGAAGCCGAAGTACTTTCAACGGAATATCTATGGTTTAACCAGATGCTACATAAATGGAGCGATTCTGACCACACAAAACCTAGAATTGTTGTACCACCAGCATTGCAGAGAAGGCTAGTTTGGCTAGCACACCGAGCTTTTGGACACTCAGGTGTAGATAAGACTGTTGCCCTGCTTAAAGAGGCGTTTATTTGGCCTAAACTTAGAGAAACAGTCAGAAATACTATCAGGACATGTGATATGTGCCAACGAGTAAAGCCTAACTCGTACTTAATGAGGCAGAAACCTATACCACTCTTACCAGAGAAGCCATGTCAGCTCCTGGCGCTGGACAACTTTGGGCCCCTGCCTAGAGCTAGAAGAGGAAATAAACACATCCTAGTTGCACTAGACGTGCTTTCCAAAATGGTAGTCCTGTGTCCAATTCAGAAAACCAGTACAAAACAAGTACTTAAGAGGCTGAAGGAAAGAATCATTCCTATATTAGGACAGCCAGAAAACATCTTATCGGATCACGGAAGCTGTTTTACCAGCGTAGAATTTCGCAGGGAGTTGGAAAATCTGGGCATAAGACAGATTTTGTCCACGGTTAGACACCCGGAGTCGAAATCCGCTGAAAGAGTTATGAGGGAGGTGCAAAAACACATGAAGATATACTGCTCTACTGAGAATTGGAAATGGATTGACGTACTTGAGATTATTGAATATTGTATCAACAATACCGTGCACGAAGCTACAGGAGAGGTGCCAGTGAGCCTACATCTCGACAGAAGACCCGAGAGGCCATGGAATAATGTCATCCAGACACCCGTCGATGCACAACTTGGACGTGAGTTGAGAATCCAGAGGACATTCGAGTATCTCAAGAAACAAGCAGATAAACGACAGCGGAGAAACAGGAGGAAACGCTATCATAGACCGCTACTCGTGGGAGAATACGTCTTATTGAAAAAACCCGCCAGTTCAGATCCAGAGAGCAGGAAATATAAGAAATTCCAGCATGCTTATCTCGGACCCTACCTGATTATAAGGGATCTGCAGAATAACGCATATCGGATTAAAGATGAGGCAACAGGTAGAGAAGTTGTGGTAAATGCAGCTAATCTGAAGTTATATAGTCCACCAGAAGACTATGATGCGAGAGAAGAGCAAGCTACACACATTCAAGTGAACGGGGAATCATTACGTATGCACGGAAAGGTTCTGGAGAAAAGCTTGCAGACTCGAGAAGGGTCGAAGAAAAGCAAACAGCTCGCCAGCCCAGCGGACACGAGGGGAGAGTGCAGCTGTCGGCTACAGGAGTTTTACGACCAGTTGAAGGGAGCCGCTGTGGAGTTAGAGGAGATGAATGAACAATTGAGACAGGAAAACGAAAGTCTACGAGACAGCAGACAAGAGTGGAGTGGGAAAACGTGAAAGCCCATTGCCGAGAGCAATGACCGCTTAAAGTAAACACTGCAAGGAGTTGATACCAGCTGATAGGCCCGAAAAATTCACTTATGAAATGAATTTTTCGAACTTAGCAGGAGAAAGATGTGCCCAACTGGTCACGGCAGTCTGGTATCGAACTCAGGCCTTAAACAGAGAAGACCAGGCAAATGGTTATGCATGAGGTCGAACCAGTGGTCTCTAAGGGGGAGCCATTATATGGAACCCACAGAGCAATGAGAGGTCTACTGACACATAATAGTCTAGCGTGATTTCACGATTATTTAGGTGCAAATCATAGCAATTTAAAGGAAAAATTATAAGCAAAATGCAAGTGAATGTACGTTTTCAGTGCATACGAAGTCGAGAGAAGGCTAGTTTGAAGTCTGACAAATTACTTTAGAAAGTAGGCGGGGTAGGCCTGGCGCCTACGGAACTATTTCCGTCTGGGGCGGTCAGACAGCTCAAAATTAATGACCCGGGAATTCACCGGTCGACAACGAGCAAAGCTTTGGCGGGACCAAGCCCACAAGAAATTAATTAATTACAGATAAATGGAGCATTGTAATGCAATGGAACATACACACAGATGAATGTATTCACGGAGGAGTAATATAGGAGTGGTTTTTCACCTAAAATTACGCCTATTTCTCAAAATGACCGCATTACGACCTAACTCACGCTCGAGAGCAGGAATACTTTAACCAACCAGCGGGAAACCCCTACCGTGGTGTCCCACGCGCTGAACTAAGGCAATTAATTGTAATTAATTGGCCGAAGCGATCGCCAGCACGCGAGTGTTTTTAAAACCTCCACGCCTGAATAAACAAGATGCAGATGTTATTTCGGCTGAAGACGGAGTATTTCAAGAAGGGAGTCGCTCTCACGTGTCCCGTGAACTATTTTGTGCAAGAAACCAATATAAGGGAGAGCAGCCTACGCCAAGAGTCAGTTACAGTCAGTTACAGCCAGTTACAGAGCAGTTGAAAAGCAGTTGGAAGGCAGTTGAAGACGTCAGACGGTCGCTCGAGTTGGAAGTTAGTCCTTTGTCTACAAGCGCTCTGCAGTAAGCACGCCAATTATTAAAATATCAGCGTACCGCCGTTGAAGACAATGGAAGCAAATTGTAAGCTTCATCTGTAATAATGAAGTGCATCAAAGTAACTCAAATGCAGATATTTCTGTATTATCTGACACAGGTATAAATTCGCTACAGCGAATAGGAACTGATAATGTTTGGAACAGTTCGTATACCGGAAGGTATTGTCAATTATATGACATCAGCATCAGGAGCACTCCAATGATGGGAGAGGGGAAGTTATTGCCACCTAACCAGGACAGTGAGGTGAACGGGAGTGCAGGGAACTAGGATCGAACATCTATAAAAACGCTACTAGATTTCACGGAGACCAGCGGTTATCATAAGTTCATCGCATCTCTGAGGTCAAGCGTAGGTGAAATCCAGATTAAGGATCAACATGTGAAATGATAGAGGAAGTGTGTATAAATTGTGAAATAATAATTTAAAGTGTTAATGTGTTTAATGATTAATATTCAGTGTTTATCAGTGGTAAAGGCCACTTGTGATAATATGTGTATCATGTGTAAAAAGTGTGAATCTCAGTGTTGTGTATTGGATATCATGATGGATTAAGTCAATCATCATGGTAGAGCTCAGGCGGAGATACTGGTACTTTCCAGCCAGAAGGAAACGTGAGTACACATGCAAATAATAGCATTATAATGGCATAGTTCACCATGTAACGATTAATCACTTTGAAATTAAAGATGAAATAGTCACTTACTGAACGAGTTTTCACCACTCGTCTTGAATAAAGTATGACTTGGAAGGTGATTTGCTTAGGACCATTTAGGTCAAAAATAGTGATGGATCTAAACGTTAAAATAATAATAATAATAATAATAACTGGGGTCGGCAACCATAAAGTAAGGGCAAAGTTGGCCTAAGTAATGTTCAAATAGTATCATGTCTAATGTAAGATACTGTCATTTGGTAAACAGTAAAGAATGTAGTGTGGAATATAGCGAAATACGGGAGCTTTTCTCAGTGTCAGTGAAATTTTGAATGAATATGTGAAATTAAAGTAAGCCAGTATATTTATACATTTGTGTTAGGAGCTATGTAAAGCTTTGGCTTAAATAGTATAACAGGATGAACGCAGGTACCTTGATAATGGAGTCATATATGTGAAATATTGTTTAGCCGCATATAGCGTGCAGATTAACGTAGAATCCAGTGATTTACGTAAGATAAGCACGGGAAAGACTAGTATAGCTTGCGCGTGAGGTGAAAATTGGCTTAATCTTCGAGAAGTATCGCCTTTGTGCATACTGTATTTGTTACGCAGCGATTTGGATAGATTCTGTCTATTGCCAACGCTTGCATTGAATTATAGCCACTATGGACGCCCAGCGAGGGCGGTGTGCATTTTTACTTATGGTCTGCCCGAGAGGTAGAATCATATTCGTCGACGAGGAACGTGGTTCCCAATATATGTAAATGACAGCTGCTGATGATAACCATGGGGTTTCATTATGATGCGCGTCTTAAAAGCCACAAGTAATCACCTTAGAACGGCAAATGCTATCATTGGAATTTCACCCCTGCCATGAATGTTTAATAAGGAGCCATTCGAGCCCAAATACACTGTAAAGTTAGGTGTTAATTAATTAAATGACTCAATTACTTAGGACTATGCCTAGCGGATCTTTACTGTTATATCATTGTAAACAAGGATGGCCTTGACGGTAGAGAGAGACAGGAAATGTAGACCATTTCCGTGGCAGCCATCTTGGAGAGCTGTCTGGAACGAATTTTATGACCTGCTGAGGGAAAGGGAGGTTGCTCGACCGATCCCTTGTCAATTACAGTCACAATAGGACACTGAGAGATCTCGTTATTCAATATGCAATTAAAATATAAGTATTTTAGTGATGCCAATGGAATTAAATGGTGTATGGCAACTCACATGTGTGGTTGAACCATAGAAATCAGATGATATTTGGCGAAGTTATCCTCTGAGGGGGAAAGCTGAACCAAAATAATGTAGGCATCTTCTTTAAAGTGCATTTTGCCAGTTTATGCTAATTTAGGAAAAACGGGTATGTGTTTTTCCCAGAACATGACACAGTTGTATCTATGATAAGTCCGACAAGACCCAGATAATCGTTATATGGTGAAACTATAATAATATTCTATCCATGTTTATGTTTATTTTATGATTAAGAAGCATGACTCATTTTCCTAGAGCGTTCATAGGGATGGAAAGAAGGAAGATGATTCGCACGACACAACAAATATTTGCTAATAAATGTAGGAAACATTGAAGTAATGCTAATTAAAATAAATGCCGTAAGAGACGGAATAATGTCTTAGTAATATCATGTTTATGTGACATGTGGTTTTTATGTTAAGATAATTCCATTAAATAAAATTGTGTCACATGACGAACACTATGAAAACCTTGTAATCTGAACTATTATTGACAGGATATTAGAAGTAGGTTTGAGTGCATTGTAGCGCTATTTTTAAGGAGAAAGCTCACAGAATAACCCTATTTATTTGTGGGAATTAATTGTAATTTGTCCTTTGTTTTGTATTTGTTGTACAGCCATGATTTTAGACCAGTAAATATTTTATTGATAGGAATGTTGTGTATTTCCTGTAGAGTAGTTACCTGGTAGACTCAAATCCTGAGCATGTGGTCGTATTGTGGGCAGGAACGTCCCATACCTCGAAAGACCGTGAGCTAGTTGGGATACGAACACATGGTCCACATGGTGACAATCGGGTACACTATCGACTGTTTGTTCAGAGTTCTTAGGAGTAAGAAACTGTCATGGTACAAAGTTGTTGTTGCTCTTGTCTTGGTAATATTGTTGAATGTGGATGATAACATGGTCTGACCGAGGGAAAATAATGTTTGTTTTAAATAACATAAGGAGTCAGATAAAGATTTTGTATCAGTCCCTTGTCAATCACTATGAGGTTATAAAATTGTAGCCAAGACAGTAGACATTATTCTTAAGTAAAGTATGGAGTCAGAAAAGATTTTGTAAAAGTTCCCTGTCAATACCTATTAGGTTATAAAACTGTAGCCAAGACAGCAGACATTATTCTTCTCTTTAGCGGCTTCGGTGGCGTAGTTGGTAGCATGCTGAGCTTCTATGCCCAAGATAGCGGGTTCAAACCCGGCCGAAGCCGTCGGATTTTTTAAGAGCGTTAAAAATCCCTCAGTATGCCTTCCTTCGGAGGGGAAGTAAAGCCGGCGGTCCCATGTCATAGATTTATGGCATGTTAAAGATCTTTCCACTAATTACACCTGTGTGAAACTAAATTGGATAGGTTAAGAATGTAAACAACGCTCTTAGGTTGCTACGTTCGTTGCCAAGAGCCGACTGCGGTGGCGTCTAGTAGCTAGTTCTGAACTAGGCCTAGTAGTTGTTGACGGTGGCGTTTGGCGGCAAAAGTAGGAACTATTTGAAAATTCAAAGTTGCAGTCCCTACTTGAATTAAAAAAAAACAGATACACACACTAATACAGTCATCACAATTAACACCGGTTATCAGACAGATTCTACACACACCCAAAGAACACGGGGCTACATGACCGCGTTGTCGCAGCCCCTAAACTAAGGAACCAACCAACCAAGACATTATTCTTAAGTAAAGTATGGAGTCAGATAAAATGTTTGTATCCGTCCCCTGTCAATACCTATGAGGTTATAAAACTGTAGCCAAGACAGTAGAAATTATTCTTCAGTAAAGTATGGAGTCAGATAACGATTTTGTATCAGTCCCCTCTCAATACCTATGAGGTTATAAAACTGTAGCCAAGACAGTAGAAATTATTCTTCAGTAAAGTATGGAGTCAGATAAAGATTTTGTATCAGTCCCCTCTCAATACCTATGAGGTTATAAAATTGTAGACACGACAGTGGAAAATAAGTAAAATATGGGGTCAGATAACGATTTTGTAACAGCCCCCTGTCATAATTCTAAAAGAACGCCGGCAATTGTGGGACGTCAAGAGATGAGGTTGGTTTTATAGGTTGAATTTCGAATTGGAAATTGTTTGGATTTCAGTCATTGTAACGTGTAAGTAAAGTTACCATTCTTCCCCCTCCAAAGTTCGCCCTGGGAGATGCGTCGACTTCAGGTTACAACTCACGGACCGACGAGCCAGAAGGTGATTTAATTTAGGCATCATGGCTGCCACAACTAGGTACGTAGGAAGGACACACCAGACACCAGAAACTAACAGAGCCCAAACGATGTAAAATATTCTCTTTCTGTGTTTCGACGATGTAACTTGCCTTCATCTGTGGCCCGGGAGTCTAATTATGGGATGTTATTATGTGCTCGGACATATCTTACTGAAATATGGGGAACACATTCATACGAATTCCAGGTGCCAATTTAACCTAACAGGAAAATGTTCGATCCCTAGTCTTATAAAATTATATTAATTTTTAAACTTTACCTACTAAAATTAAATATATTTATGGAGAGGGTTTTTGTTTCTGTTTGTCGAACTTATCCTGGTGACGGCAGCCATTACATATTATTTCAATAATTAATCATACTAATATACATGGTCTGTGTCGGTGTGTCTGTGTGTGTTACTCAATCACGCAAGAACCACTGGTTTGATTTAAATGAAATTGTGCATGCATGTAGCTGATTTACCTGGTTAACACTCAACTAGATCACTGCCCAACACCTAAATAAACAGCATTGCATAAACGTCAAGCAGAGAGTGTCAGTCAGAAACATCATTCTTCGCAAACTGTCTGGGACCAATTGGGGTACACAGCCAAAGACGATGCGAACTACAGCCCTGGCTCTGTGTTACTCCGCTGCAGAGTACGCTTGTCCTGTTTCGTACAGTTCCAGTCATGCTAAACAAGTTGACACCTCTCTTAATGAAACATGCCGACTTATCACTGGCTGTTTGAGACCAACATCACGAGATAGAATCTACTGTTTGGCTGGAATCGCCCCACCAGATATTAGAAGATAAGTTGCAGCCAAGACTGAGAAAACCAAAGCAATTACCTCATGCACACCCATTGTACGGATATGAACCTGCCCATCGACGACTGAGGTCTAGGAGGAGTTTCCTGAATACAACAGAAGATCTCCATGAATCTGCTAAGTCCACAAGGTTAAGATTATGGAGATCAAGAAATACTCAACTTGATGGCTGGATGCTACCAATTGAACATCTCCCTCCAGGACATGAGGAACACTGGTCTACGTGGAGGACATTGAACAGGCTTCGCACTGATGTTGGTAGATCAAGAGCCAATATGTTAAAGTGGGGTTTTCCTGGCACATCCAGGCTATATGATTGTGGTGGAGTCCAAACCACAGTCCATTTCTTGAACTGCATTAAGTGTCCTTTAAGTTGCACAATGGAGGACTTGATGGCTGCGACACCTAATGCCCGTGACTTGGCAAAATTTTGGACAGAAACGAATAGATATGGGCATTGTTAAGCACCATATTTTAAAATGTATACTTCTGATACGAATAAATAAACCTGGTTAACATATAGGCTACTTTTGATTTCGATTATTTGCACTACTTAAAGATGACGACCATTGTAGTGACGTCACTACACCCTTTGATTTCAAAATTTCATACTTCCATTTCAAATAAAATGAGAACGCTAAGAAATAGCAAACTTTTGATGGCATATACGAGGTTTAAAATTTAGTTTTTCTATCCGAAAGGTCTTTATCACTTTTCGTGTATCTCAAAAGGTTAGCGAGTAAAACCTAAATGTGTGCTATAAAACGCGGTCAATGCCGAGCGATGCAGTAAATATATTAAGCTCAATGTTTGTCTATTTATCTGTTATTTTTACAAATCTACACTGTTTCACCGTTCTGCACCAAAATTTGTATACTTAGCCTTTGTAACCCTGCGGGAAACACAGTCCACTTCAAATTTCGGACAGACCAGTCCATTCCCTGCATTTAGGCCCTTTGGCAAAATCTACACCTTTTCACCGATCTGAACCAAAATGTGTCTACTTACACTTTGGAACCCTGCGAGTAACACTGTCTACATGAAATTTCGGACAGACCACTCTATTCCCTGCATTTAGGGCCTTTGGCACAAATCTACACCGTTTTACCGTTCTGGACCAAAATTTGTAAAATTACCCTTTGAAACCCTGCGAGAAAAACTGTCCACATGAAATTTCAGACAGACCACTCCATTCCCTTCATTTAGGCCCTTTGGCACAAATATACACCGTCACACCGATCTGAACCAAAATGTGTATACTTACCCTTTGTAACCCTGCGAGAAACACTGTCTACATGAAATTTCAGACAGACCACTCCATTCCCAGCATTTAGGCCCTTTGGCACAAATCTACACAGTTTCACCGACCTGAACCAAATTTTACATACTTACTCTTTGTAACCCGACGAGTAACATTGTCTGCTTGAAATTTTGGACACACCACTCCTTTCCATGCATTTAGGCCGTTTGGCAATTATCTGCACCGTTTCACCCATCTGAACCAAATTTCACATAATTATCCTTTGGAACCCGACGATTAACACTGTCAACTTGAAATTTTGGGCAGACCACTCCATTCCCTACATTTAGGCCCTTTGGCACAAATCCACACCGTTTCACCGATCTGAAACAAATTTTACATACTTACCCTTTAGAGCCCGACAAATAACTCTGTCGACTTGAAATTTTGGAGAGACCACTGCAGTCCCTGCATTGAAGACCTTCAGCACATATCTACATCCTTTCACAGATAGGAACAAAACATAATGCACTTACCCTTTGGAACACAGTTATCATCATGCCTCTGTATAAGTGCGATGGTGTTGGTGCAGTACATTGTGGTTATCAGCTGCAATAACCGTTGGTGCTTTCATATTTACTTTGATTTATTCCGATCCTTATCCTTCAGCGATATGTGGCGTTAAATGACACGGGACAGCCGAAGATTTCCTAAGTGCTTTGATTATTTTCCTACGTCGCTATGCGAAAAAAGACGACACTATTGGTCTCTAATTGTCTAGCAGCCAATGAGATATAGGCCCTAGGCAGTGTCTTTTATTTCACTTATTCGTCTTTCTAATCAAATTTTTAAATTTCTTTGTAAATTAGGCATACATGTTTCAGTACTATAGTTATTAAATAGCCGTCTACCTAATCATGATTATCATTACGGGAAAATGACCTGAATATTACTTCCATTATACTGTAGACTACTACTTGCCAACACCACTACCACCACGACCACCACCACCAGATCAACCACCACCACCTCAAACAATTATAACCTATATTTTTTTTCTGTTAGTGTAAATATAATGTGCCAGTTCTGTAGTGGTATTCATTATGATCCAAAAAAAAAGTCATCTCGGCACGCTGGAAGGCGGAGGTAGATTTCACGGGACAAACTTGGGGATAGGCGAAAATAGGCAGAATATGCAGGTTTTCGTAGAAGGATCCGACCTCATTTATTGCGAGAAAGTATTTTATAATTGGAGATTAATTAACTTTGTTTTTCGTCATTTTATGCATATTTTAAACATTTTATTGTCTTATGATGACGGTAACCTTCTTGTCATTTGGAGTCCATTTTTATACTTGTGGTCACACTGTCCTTATGCAATGTTTCGACACTGATGTGTAACTATGTAACGGTCTGTTACTTCTTCACGCAAAATTATATCTCCCGCAGAGATTTTGGTTGGTTCCTCAGTTTAGGGGCTGCGACAACGTGGTCATGTAACCCCGTGTACTTTGGGTGAGTGTAGAATCTGTCTGATAAACGGTGTGAATTGTGATGGCTGTATTAGTCTGTAATTCAGGTAAGGACTGCAGACGGTCAATTTCAAGTAGTTCCTAATGTTGCTACCAGATACTACCGTCAACCACACCTAGCTGTGATCTTGGCTACTAGATGCCACCGCAACCAGCAACTCGCAACGAACGTTGGAACTTCCCCTCGAAAGGAAATCATACTGAGGGATTTTTAGCGCTCTTAGAAAATCCAAAGACTTTGGCCGGCTTTGAACCCGCGACCTTGGGCATAGAAGTTCAGCATGCTACCAGTTACGTCACCGAAGCCGCTTCACACTTAGTCAGATGGAAATCTAAATTTGATCTCGTGCAAGTGCGTTGTCATGGCGACGTCTGATGGCTCATCCCTCATCAATTTAGTAGTGTTGCCATGGCAACCACTGATAGCTCTTGGCATTTTCTTATAATTCCGAAATCATTTTTCTCATACCTTGGCGTAATGATGGGTCATATCAAAAATTCTTTCAGACAAAAGTTTTAGTTAATTATTAGGGGAATATTGTCCATTTTGTTCGGTTTTGATATTGTGCCTATTAAGAGAGATATGATTTTCCCTAAACACCCACTTTTTCCCACCCCTTTGGTCAATGGTTGGTGCTATAAAAATCTCTTCAAACATAAATTTTTGGTCTTTATCCGACACATAGTATGAACTTTGAACGGATTCGATATTTCACTTATTAAGAGAGTTAAAGCAATATTTCACTTTTTCGAAAAAAGCCCCCCCCCCATTTTCACCCCCTTCGACCGATTTAGCCCAGTAACGAACACGACCGAGATTTTATAGGTATACATATTCGGTAAAAAATTCAAATTGGTGCAAAATTACGGCGGTTATCGTGTCCACAAGAAACTGATATATATATATATATATACAGTGTGGTCCACCCACCCCTTATTATTTAGTTTTGTTAACTTCGCATTTCTCCCGATGGTCGATATTGCTCTGCGTTCTGACTGTGTGACAGCATTATAATTGGGTCATGGGTCTAGCAAAGAAAAACCGACCTTAAACTTTTCCCCGCCAAATACTATGGCCCATTCTACTAACATATGACTTACTGCTCCTTAAAATAACTCACATACACGTAATACGATCGAATTAATAGCTTGCGCCACGTGATCTGTAATAGTAGAAAGTTAAATCAACACCACAGACCGTAATTGAAGACTTTGAGATGGACTTAACGTTTGAGGTGGGACGGCTACAGTAACTATAGCACGTTTAGCGTGCTGTATCTACCATGTGTTCGTGGCTGCGAGTGCTAAAACCTGACCGTACGAGGTGGGCGTGAGCGGGTAGAATGCTGCTTCGAATCCAGTAGCGGGCATACTCTTTTTGAACGAAAGCCCACATTCCATTTTAGTGGGGATGTGACCACATTGCCACATTTATTGCCTTACGACGTATTTTTGTGAAGAGTACAATGAATTTAGCGGATTTATTAAGAGAATACGATCGAATTGCTACGTTATGCCACGTGACCTGTAATGGCAGAAAATTAAGAAACTGGCATGAATATTAACATAACATATCGAAGTGTCGCTCCGGAGGTCCGGATTCCATTCCCAGCTCTGCCAAGAAATGTAATACTTGTCTGCGGGCCGAAATTGGGTACACGTAGCCTCGTGAAGCAAATATGATAAGAAGTGGGTTCCATTCCCACCTCAGCCACCCTGGAAATGGTTTTCCGTGGTTTCCCACTTCTACTCCGGCCAAATTCCAGGACGGATTCTATCTTAAGGCCACGGCCGCCTCCTTCCCAATCCTTAATTGCAAATACACACATCATTATAAGCCCGTAATAACTTATGTTATCAGACAAATTCTACACACATACCCAAGTAAACGGGGCTAAATGACCGCGATGCTCTAGCCCCTCAAATGAAACAAAACAACAACATACCGAAGGATATTCTGATCGCCAGTGCTTGCATCGAAGTATACGCATTCCTTAGAAATTCCCATGGTATTATTAGCATACTTTCGATTTTTGCAAAAACGAAAGTAGACTTATGAGATCTACACAGGGCCAAAAATTGTGTGTCTGTCTGTGTGTGAGACGGTGTGTCTGTGTGTGTGTGTGTGTGTGAGTGTGTGTACTCTGAATGTCTGCCCCCCCCCCTATCTATTTGAACTCGATGAAACGGAATTGAACGAAAATTGGTACAGCGGTAGAACTAGCAAAGGGCACCTCAGTGTCATGTTTTATATCGCCGCCACCTTGACGGAAACGTAATGGCGGCCACCCAAATGTTCAAAGCTTAAATCAAATTACGAATAACCTAATCATCCGATCTCTACCAAATTTTGCAACAACATATACTTATATAGCGAACGTCGTTTGACTAACTACAAGGCCATCATCCCATTAGTTTGCAGATGGCGGCCATGTATGTGTGCAAATTGATTCCCCCTATCAATTCAAACACGGTGAAACCGAATTGAACGAAACTTGGTACAGAGGTAGCACTAGCAAAGGGCACTCCAGTGTCAATTTTTGATATCGCCACCATCTTGACGAAAACGTAATGGTGGCCATCGTAATGTTAAAAGCTTGAATCAAATTACGACCAACCTAATAATCTGATCTCTACCAAATTATGCAACAACATACCTTTATGCATAGAGAATGTTTTGACCACACTACAAGGTCATCAGGCCAATAATGTGCGGATGGCGGCCATGTATGTGTGGAAATCGATTCCCCCTGGTGAAACCGAATGGAACGAAGTTTGGTACAGAGGTAGCACTAGCAAAGGCCACCTCAGTATCATATTTTATATCGCCGCCATCTTGAAGGAAACGGAATGGCTGCCACCCAAATGTTAAAAGCTTAAATCAAATTGCGACCAACCTAATCATTTGATCTCTACCAAATTTTTCAACAACATACCTTTTTGTGGGAAGCATCTTTTGACCGATCTACAAGGTCATCAGCCCAATAGTTTGCAGATAGCGGCCATGTATGTGTGCGAATCGATTCCCCATATCAATTCAAACACGGTGAAACCGAATTGAATGAATTTTTTACGGAGGTAGCACTAGCAAAGGGCACATTATATTCATGTATAATATCCGTATAGCACGTTGTATTTCACGAAGCTACTACAACCAACATTCAATTACACTCCATGAAATGGACAAAGAGTTATAACAATACACATGCATTTAGGAGAAAGTAGTCTATAAGTTCTTTACCGAACATCTTGTTATTAAATTTTAACAAAATGCCATAGCTTATCTCCAGGCCCGTATCACACGACACTCGCTGGCAAGGAAGCTGCTGTGATCGCTGGTACAAAATCCTGTATGTTTCTGTTCTCTTCGTCGGTACACCTGCTTGTATGACCGAAGTGTATCACACGCTAGCATTTTGTACGCTAAGTTGTGCACCGCCTTGTGCTTTTACGTTAAACAAAATAGCAGAGATATGAGGAATACAGTGGAAGTAAAAACAACAAAAACTAAACAGGATTACGTAGGGAACGAGGAAGGAATACTTCTTTCGATGCGTGCTGGGCCCAAGATTCCGAATCGAAAGAAAGATAACTTCCACAGAAAGTAAGCCAGAACAAAGGTTTAAGGTAAAATCAAAAGGAAAAATTAAACTTAAGTAATAGAACAAGGGTCCCAGAGACCGAGTTAGTCGTAACTTCGCTACAGTGCGAAGCCAAGACTAAGTCGAATCGAAAGACAAACGAGGAACTCAAATACGAGAAATCATAAGACAGAAGCAAATATTGTACTTACTGAATAAAATATATTAATAATAAAATAAACACATGTGTACTGATTACAAATTAGAAATGAAAATAAAACACGAGCAACTTAAATTTAAAATAAAAGAGTCTAGAAATAAATTCAAATCATAATAGCAACTAATTGGAAACGCGATTCAATAATAAAACTTAAAAAAAGATGAAGCAAAATTAAAGAAATTAAAGAAATTTGTGGGATAGATTACAAGAACGACTACTTACAGAGATGACATGATCTGGACTACTATGTCCAACGCCAAAAACAGAGCTCAGACGCTCATGATGTTGTGAAATCATGGGGAAGGGGGTGAAAGTGGTGGGGAGTGGAGGAGTGCGTATGTGGGGAAACGGGGGGTGGGGGGATGACACTGAGTTACGTAATATAACGAAGTCAGAGGAAGTAACACAAAATTAACACATAAAAATAAACGAAACGAAAATTACATTAAATTACGTGACATTACCGGGACAGGAAATAAAAGAAAAAAAATCAATCAGCTAAGAAATATGCTTTGTAGGAAGATGTAGGCTTACGCAGAGGTAGAAATGCCGAATCACAACGACATACGATGAAACAAAGAAAGTAATGTGGTGCATGGACAGTGATTAGCATGTGACCATCACTCACATACATTTCAATAAAACAGAGGGAGGATCTGACTGAAGACGTGAGACTCAGCTCCGTAACTTCGCCGATTCCATCCACAAAAACAAGGCTCTGATGCGACAATCCACCGGAGGTCGTCATAAAAGAACGCCGAAACAGGTAGTGACGCAATACAGAGCATAATTAAGCCTCGTAGAAAAATAGCAGATATTTCAGACCTGAGAGATTTACGTAAAAATAAAACCAATTACATGAAAGGGAGGGATGACAAATAAACACAGAGGCTTCGCTAAACTAACGTAAACAAAGGCGAAGGGACTTGGGTTCATGGATCGAATTCACATCATCATAAGAAAAGGAAATTATAAGTGAATCAAAGGGGATACAAAATGAAAAAAAAATATGGAGAAACTGAAATTTATAATGCCCTCAAGTTAGATAAATTCAATGACTGAATCGTACTTACATTTAGTTGCTTTCTGGGTGCGGGCAAAAGCCCGACACGTGCACACACGTCCGTCTACATGACGGCCCAAAATTGGAAGGAAGCAACCTTCTCTTAAGGAACGCAGTGACGCGCTCGAGAAAAATAAGTCGTAGAACACCCCCTCTCCAGAACATAAAGGGGGCCAATGGGAGAAGCAAAGCTTAGCAACAAGTTATGCTTCAACCAATGGTAAAACTGTGTCAGTAGGGGTGAAAAGTTTCACCATGTGGTGAAACGTTTACGCAGAATTACTAAGTTTGAACGTAGTAGGAGTGACAGAGAAACGTATGTCACAATAATGCGACATGAAGGAAATGATGATAATAATAATAACAATAATAATATGACAAAAAATAATGAACCTGATAAAAACGGTTCAGTTGGATGAAATAAAACCGAAGGGCTGTCGTTTGAGGACATTATTTGCAGTTCATTCGCCTTATTAACGCAAAGCGGTCGCGAAACTTGCTTTAAGTAAATTAGAAAACATGCTAGGTACTGAATGAATGCATTCCAATCAATATTTAAGATCTACAGTCACTGTAATAATTGAATATTTTACCATACGCGTTAATAAGAAGCGCAACAAAAACCTCCAGTGTGTGTTGGAAATGTGTGCAAGTGCTATTGCGCCCGCTCGCTCTTTCGAAGATCCCGGGTTCCAAAGTATCCTACGGCAGATTTTTTAAACTTTTTTAACTATTTTATTATACCCTCCCTACCTCGAACAGCAAGATTTCAACTTGGTTTTGTTCACATTATCTACGAAGACGATAGGGAAATTTATTTTCTTGTGTCATTTAAACGGTTATTTTCCCTAAATACTGTTCAAAACCATGGATTGATAGTATTCGTTATAATTATTATTTTTAGTATATTTTACCCTCCAGGTTAGGTTTTCCCACGGACTCAGCGAGGGATACCATCATTACCGCCTCTACGGACAGTGTCCTGGAGCTTGAAACATCTCGTCTGGGGTACAACTGGGGAGGTGGGATCAGCACCTCGCCCAGGCGGCCTCACCTGCAAAGCGAACAGGGTCCTCTTGAGGGATAGAAAGGGAGGGGAAGATCGGGATGGATAGGCAAGGAAGAGGGAAGGAGGCGGCCATGGCCGTACGGTAGGTAACATCCCGGCATTTGTACGAAGGCGAAGTGGGAATCCATGGAAAATCACTTTGAGGATGGCTGAGGTGGGAATCGAACCCCCTCTACTCATTTGGACCACCCGAGGCTGAGTAGACCCCGTCCCGGTCCTCGTACCACTTTTCAAATTTCATGGCAGAGCCGGGAATCGAACCCAGTACGTCCGGGGTGGCAGCTAATCACGCTGACCACTACGCATCGGAGGTGACGCTATTCGTTATAATTAGAACTTTAATAGTTCAATATTTATCCCAAAATAATAATATGACACGTTCTGTAATAACTGCCTTGTTGCGAGGCTCAGCGGTAACGTTCTCGCTTGCTGTGCCCAAGGTTGCAGGTTCGTATCCTGGCGCAGTCATCTGGCTTTTGAGGGTGCGCAAATGCGAGGGAACCGTGTTAGTAGATTTACTGGCACGTTGAAGATCCCCTTCGGAGCAAAATTCCGGCACCCCTGCGTATCTAAAGGCCAGAGCCGTTAAAAGGGACGTAAAACCAATAATGTTATAATTATCTGTATTTAATGTATGTTTGGGGCAGATGACCTCGTAGTTCCGCCCCTTAAAACCTTACTAACTAACTATTTCTGCAAGAAATTATAGTTTCGGTCTGTTGTATTTATCCGTGAGCCTTCCCACATAACAACTCTTTTTGTTATGTGTGTCGTCTGAGTGAGTCGGAGTTTTCCTTTAAAGAAAGGTGATCAAGATTTCGAACACTTGCTACCTTGAATACAGGATACCATGCTTTCGTTCTACAGATCATTATGTCGTCGACCAATCTGGCTGCGCACCATCGGATAAGTACGGTCCTTTTGAGGACCAAATAAAAAATCACTCGATGGAACAGATAGATATGCGTCCATAATACATCTACAATAAACGACATGAAGCAAAAAAACAAAAATGTACTGGATCAAGGTTCGAACCTACTACCATGCGACTTCGTTGACGCTACTCTAAAATTCTTGATTTAGCCACCGTAGCTACCGAGAACCATGGCCCGTATTGAATCTATTCGTAGACACTTCCTGTCCAAACGTAAGAAGGTGTTATTCAGAGCTCTGATCGTTTCAATCATGCATTATATTTGAGGTCATTGAAAGAACACTGCCACTATTGATTTCTACTATATTCGCGAGGATGTACTCAACGGTAAAGTTGTACAATGGACGTAAAGGAGCAGGTACTAATGTTTTTAGGATGACTGTGATATACGCGTTAGTTGGGTTGCCTTCCTCCAAAAAAAATAAGGGGCTGGTGGACCACACTGTATATACATAAATTATATATAAACTTTTGAACTGACGGTGGTTTTGGGGTCTGGGGTATGTGAAACGCGAAGATATGTCGAAATTTTCCGGAAGTCGAAACATGGTACCCATTGCAATAGTTAGCTTTCTAATGAAATCTACCTAAAAATCCACCAGGCTAATCCGGGCATTTCTGCCAGTGATTGATTAAAAAAAGAAGATATCATATGAGAATGATCTTGGGCTTTTGTGTTTAAAGAAACATTATGATTTAAAAAAACACCAAGCTAATCCGGGCTCTTCTGCTAGTGATTGATTAAAAAAAGAAGATATCATATGATAATGAGCTTGGGCTTCTGTGTCTAAAGAAATACATTCTAAAGAGATATCTTATTCTATTTCATGCTTTCTGAGTAATAATATTTACGATTTGTTTGATGCATTTCAAGTTGATTATTTTCAGTTAAATATTATTACATTAACCTGTTAAGTGCTTTTAATATTGATTCCGTGGTTTTTAACGACCTCGTGAGAGGTTTTCAATCTTGTGATTTAATCATTACGTCATTTCTGCGTTAACATTGTAATCATACCTTAGATAGTTTAATTGGATACATATTGCGCTTTAACTTCTTTGTTATGTTCATTCTGATGGAACGACGTTACTTTGATTATTTCATTGTAACAACGATATCTTGTAAACTTTCCTCACCGTATCTCAAGATTTGTTCTTTATTATTGCAATTGTAATTTTATTTATTTATAATACATTATTGAAACTATATTGTTTTTAAGAAGATGGTATATTGCCTTTCACGTTCAGGGAATTAAAAATGAGCATTTTTTCTAGGTTTATGCCGTGTCTTGTGCGGGGTTTAGCCTAGGAACATCAAGCTGGTTCATCAGCGGGCTCTTTGTGTCCGTGTCCGGACTCCCACAGGAGTAGCAAACTGTGCACTATCTCCCATATTATAATGCGCACCTGTGCTTCTTTACTGCGAGAGCTAAAATCTCTTACCTTCCTATCAAGGCTTCCAAAATGTTGCTATATTGGCTTTCACGGCCAAAGTATTAAAATTCAGCAACTTTTCTAGGTTAATGCCGTGTCTTGAATTAAATATTGTTTTTATTTCACAGTTATGGTAGTTCTTTTATTTTTAACACGGTTCTGGGATTAAGGATCCATCTTCCACTTAACGGTTATAAGAGAGTACCGCTGGGACATTTATTTGGTAGCAGGGAGACGGCGACAGCTGGCGAATGTGTGTAAATAATAATAATAATAATAATTCCGCCATGTCGGTCCAAAGCCCGAGGGGGAGGAGTATTTACCTCGTTAAAAATACCAGGGCTCACTAGGTCCGAGTGATAGCACCCTGTGGGGGCTCCTTGCTAGGATTACAGCGAAGACCTCAACGGTAGTGAAGGCGAAGAGAATGGTTCTCAGTACGGCAGAACTGGCGGAAGACGCATAGCATCTTGCAAAATACACATTGTGTCTGACTTGAAACAAGCGGCAAAATTGTTAGCGTCTGTTCCTTTAGTTAAGGCGGCTGCACTAAAATCTTCTCGACTCCAAGAATCGAGTCGTACACCTGTGGTCTCAACCGAGATCACCACAAATACCAAAACTCAACTTGAGTGCATGATGGAAAAGACGATCATAGAATCACTACCCCAGACACCAGTCGATAGACTGGACTCACCTGATAATTGGATTCTGGGGGATCAGGGACTCCATGAGGAGAAGAATCGGAGCTTCACAAGAACTTTTCACACTTTCAAAACTAGACGTAAAAACTGCTTTGGCACAATTAATGTGATCACTAAGGTTCGGATGTTAAGGAAAAGTCATATTTTTTTCCTGAGATCATTTTACCCGAAATCTGAAATATAAGTTTGAATGACGGGTCCCTGACCTCATTTAAAGCAATTGGATGTTGCCTATAAATGCGTATTTCGGCCATTTTTATTGTTTTGGTCATATTTTAGTGATATAAGGTCATATTTGGTTATAATTTCAGCATTTTAGTTTAAATTGACGCGTCGTTAACAAGGTACGTGTTATCTGCGTCGAGTTTCAAACACAGGATTTCCGAATAGTGTAGTAGATATATTTTTCTTTCTTTTCCAGGAACAGGCAGATAGCAGGTTTAGAAGACTTGATTCCAAGAAGGCGCTCTTCTACGCACGTCTTTTAGCACATCTTTCTGGACAAGTTAGAAGCAAGGAAGGGAACTTGTAGTTTAACGTGACCGTTAATCTCGAGATCATGAGCCACGGGACCTCCTTTTTACCTGGAATCCGAACCACAGGGCATGGCATTTCACTTCGAAAATCTCACATGCATTGACCGGACAAGTTATATTGCGACACTGTGCGCAAGAGGTCACGGAACATGACGATAGTGTGTTTCCAACTTTCAATAGAGTGTCACTACAGTAGATATATTTAGCTCAAAAGCAATTAGCTTACAAGGAAATGCCATGTTTTTAGGCCATATTTTATAGTTTTAGGTCATATTTAGCTAGTTTTTAGGTCATATTTGATTGCATATTTTGAACTTCCTTAGGTCTTAAACTTCCGAACCCTAGTGATCACCCTCACTAAAACAGGCAAATTAAAACAACTCACTAACACTCTCGAAAACATTGACCTAAAAATCAACGAACTCCAACAGACACGATTCACAGACGAAGGACACTTTCATACAGAGAATTTCTGAATATATAAGGGCAAACCTGCCATAAAAGTTAGAGACAAACTACCACTCCTGAGAATCGTATTCGCCATACACAATTCCGTACTTGACTCAGTCATCAACTTCTCTTCTCCCAACGAAAGAGTCTCTCTTCTTTCAGTAAAATCAGCCAATAAAGCTAACAATCTGATCAACGTGCACGCATCCACAAATTAGCCCAGCAAAACTGATTGGCAGAACATAACAAGGACAATTCAGGAAGTGTTGAAACTAGGACTACCCCTCTCACCTGGAAACATCGCTGGCGGAACGCAATTTGTGATCAAGCAGTTGACAACCGAATAACTCCGCGGAAAAAGTTTAGCAGTCACAAAACCAAGGTAAACTGGGAGAACTTTCTTAAAATTCAAAACCATACCTCAAAAGAAATTAGGAAAGAAAAACGAGGTTATGACAACAACAGACTCCACGAAATCCAGGATTTCACCAAACATAATACAATAAATTTCTACAAGACGTGTATAGAATACCTACAGGAATATCAAATGCTTCAAAAAACCCGATGGCACGTTGGAAACTAAAAAAAAACTTCAACTCCCTTCTCAACTGCAAACCACCCCAAGAAAAGCTTGACTTCACCCCTCCGGTATTCACACACCCGGACTCTCGAGCCTCTGACCACGAAGAAATTAAGGAGATCATCAAACAGCTCAAAAACAACAAAGCACCGGGAACAGATGGGATCATCGCTGAATTCTGGTAACTGAACGATCCTACACTAACGCAGAAACTTCATCACATAATTTCAGACATATGGACGACGGAGCAAATACCAGAAGATTGGAAATGTGCTCCAATTCACCCGTTACACAAAAAGGGTGATAAGACGGGCATCAACAATTACAGATGAATCTCCCTGCTCCCGGTTGCTTTCAAAATGCTCTCCAAAGCACTTTAAAACAGGATAGAACAGGTTTTCATTGTTCATGTTGGTTCTTTGGGATCTATGTTCATGTATTCAGTTTTCACAAAGGATATTTGCAGTCCTGACTTTTCTGCTGTTTCTTGTAAAACCTCTATCTATTTAGTGGCAGTCTCGAGATTCTCAGCGAAAAACACTATGTCATCTGCAAATGCAAGACATTCAAATTTAAATCCAGCCTTTTTGTGTCCTATCTTGATTCCATTAGGAATATTTTGCCGACTCATTTCTTTTCGCCATTCTCTTATTACCTTCTCCAAGACGCAATTGAAAAGTACTGAAGATAAACCATCTCCTTGCCTTACACCCGTCTTGATTTCAAATGGTTGTGATAACTCTCCAAGGAATATAAGTTATGACCGAGTGTTTGTTAATGTTTGTTGACTTGTCATCTATTCCAAATCCTTTCAGCACTTTTATGAATGTATCCCTGTCGACGGAGTCATATGCCTTTTTGAAATCTACAAATGTCATAATTACCTTCTTGTCTGCAGCTAAAGTTTTAGTTTTTATTAAAGCCTTGATGATAAATATATGTTCCGCACATGACCGCCCTTTCCTGAATCCTGCTTGATATTCCCCTAACTGTTATCTATGTGAATCTCAATTCTATTCTGATGCGCTTTAGACAATATCTTGTAGGCAACTGACAGGAGAGATATGCCTCTACAGTTGTTAACGTTAGTCTTGTCTCCCTTTTTATGTAAAGGGTGAATGATAGCATTCTTCCAGTCATCTGATATTTTTTCCGTGTCCCAAATCTTTTGGAAAAGTCTCACGAACTGTTCTAATACATTGTCCCCTGAGTATTTTAGTAACTATTAGTTTTTTATTTTTATTTTATATAATTTTTCGATCTTTTCATATGTAGGTGTCTACCTCCAAATTATTAATTCCATTCTAAATTTGTATACTTCAATCTGCGCTAAGGGGAGCAGATGACTTCGTAGTTACGCCCCTTAAAACATCAATAACTAACACTGATTGGTGAATACCGGATTCAGAAAAGGGCGATCATGACTGTGCTGAACACGTCCGGAGCTTAAACACATATTACAAATGAGGAAGTGCTGAAATACAGTAATTACATTCATCAACTTCTACTTCTTCTTTTATTCATGGGGCCTCTTGTTTCCAAGTTCCTGTTTAGCGTCGACCTCCAAGATCATTCCCACCTGGATAACCCTGCTCCCTTCACAAAGCTGCAGATCAACCTTATTGGGTCTTCGAGGATTTTCTCTCTTTCTTCACCCGGTAGCCCCAGTGTGGAGATTCTAATTCTTCCCTGCGCCACACATTCAAGAAGTATGTGTTCAGCTGATTCTTCTGCTTCATTGCATTTCCTACATACGGTATATTGTCTCTTATTACTCCAATTCTATGTAGGTGCTTTTTAAGATGGCAGTGTCCTGCCAATAGTCCCACTACCCATCGTATATTTCCTCTGCTAAGTTGTAGCAGTTCTTTAGTGTGCTCCTTGTTTGGCCCTTTTATAAGTTCCTTTGCAAGTCTGCAACCTGGAGTCTTTTTCCATTTTTCCATTTGCTTCTTTTGTACCCATTTACCTATTACATGTCGGGCTTGTCTGTAAGAGATCTCACATACAGGTTCTGGGCCTACAAAATGTATCTCTGCTCCTTTTCTGGCCTTCTAAACCCGCATGCCCTGGTACCCATACTATTTTAGCTGTGTTGTACTCTGAGAGCTTCAGGAGAACTGAGTGGCTGTACCATACTATTTTGGATGTTATCCGGACAGCCTCCAGTGCCTTAAAGACTGCTTGACTATCCATAAAAATGAAAATGTTCTTATCTTTATATTTCATTTTCAGGTTTTCTTCAAGACACGTGGTGATAGCTAACACCTCCGCTTGAAAGACAGTAGTGTGTCTGCCCAGGCTCATTTGAATTGATCTCTCAGGTCTTCCCCCGTTGATCCCCCCTCCCGTACCACTTACAGTTTTTGAGCTATCAGTCCACCACACTATATCTTCTCTGTCGGTCTTCCACTTGTTGATATCCCAGTCTTCCTTTTTTATTATTTGGGTCTCAAATGGTTTCTCAAAGTTGTACTTTGGTATCATATAATCAGAAGGCATGTATAGCACTTCCCTTCTTATAACTCTGTTAATTTTACAGTGTCGTAGATTCGGCCTTTGTGCTTTCCAGCATTATGTTTGTCCCAATCTATATGAACTCATTCTAGCCTGTCCCTCTATGAAGTTGCATAGAGATGGGAGATCCAGTAATGAATTCAAGGCTTCTGTCGGCGCAGATTTCATAGCTCCAGTTATAGCTACACATGCCATTCTCTGAAGACCATTTAATCTGCTGCAGATATTTTCTTTCAATAATTTTGTTTTATATTATAATTATTAGTGTGTTTTTTTGTTTTGCTTTTGACGTGTAATAACTTTCCACTCGGTTGCTGGATTTTTTTGTGGGAGTGATTTTGAAAAATGGGACGGAAGTGAATCGGACGGAAGTATGTAAGACGCACTGCTAAAGCAGCCAGGAGGGATGCGATCCAGCTGGCAGTGGTACCATGTGGAATGTTTATCACATACGGATTACTTCAAGGTTTGGAAGCGCCATTACAGATATTTTACAATAAATCATCTTCAAGTTGTCGTTCTTTGGTGCAAAAATATCCATTATATCATATTTGCTGAAAACAATTATGATTTATTAAGAGTCTGTTTTTCAATATCTGGATAAAAGTGATGGGCATCCGCTCCCCGAGTATATTTGCTCAAAACTTTCATACTGAACGGTAAACGCTCATGCGAACTCTGGTGTCAACTGTTTGAAACACAAACCACGTGTCAAAAGTCTTCGTATCAGTATTTAAATGATGATATGCTCTAATATGGAACATTGTGACTAGACGGCAAAGCCGGTGTTATGTTTCTGCACAATGGCTATTCAGATATCAACCCACATTGCGGTAATGCAGCGATCAATGTAAAATATATCGATGTTTTTATACGGGAACTGAGGTAGCCTTTCACAGGCCACTATAGGAATTCCCTTTACTGTCAAGTAGGCGTATTCATAACTAATTTAAAACTCAATTCCAAGAGAAAAAAAAGCGTAGCGGTCAGCATGGTATGAGGACTGGAACGGAGTCTACTCAGCCTCGGGTGGTCCAAATGAGTAGAGGGGGTTCGATTCCAACCTCAGCCACTTCGTCTTCGGGCAAATGCCGGGATGGTACCTACTGTCAGGCAACGGCCTCCTTCCCTCTTCCTAGCCTATCCATCCCAATCTTCCATCCCTTCCCATCCCTCATGAGGCCCCTGTTCGCTTTGCAGGTGAGGCCACGACGTGCTGATCACACCTCCCCAGTTGTATCCAACCCGACCAGATGTTCCAAGCTCCAGGGCACTGCCCATAGAGGTGGTAGTGGTGAGTTCCCTCGCTGAGTCCGTGGGAACCACCAACCTAGAGGGTAAATTGTCTAAATAAAAAAAATCCACGAAGGAACATTATCGAAAAAATCAAAATATTAATGGAGCATAAAATACTTCCATATTATTACCGGCACGTGAAAATGAGTAACTGTCTTCTACTCTAAATTTCTGTGGTTGTAATGGCTGCGTGGATAGTACCTTGGTCTGCGAATCATGAGGTCTCAGGTTCGAACCCCAGTCCCGGCAATTATTTTTGCTACCGGATTATCGATTTAAACGATTTATATCATAAAATTATGCGTCATTTTAACAAAATCAACATGATATTTTATTTATCTAATGTTAATTACAATAGGTTGCACCAAGCAGGAGTTGGGAAATTTGATTTTATTGAACATTATTTCTAGTAGTCTATAGATAGGCTAGAGACTATGGTTTCATTCCTCCTCTTAATTTACAATATAGTATGTGATGGTTGTTCAAACAAGTGTGACAGTAGCACATATCCATTTCAATCTATACATTCATCAAAGTACCAGTATGAAAACGGAGCGTAAATTAACATTTTATGAATGTCCAAGCAGTGTAGTATACGAGTAGGATAGCATGTCTGATGACTTCAGATGTGACACATCATATGCGACTACTGTAAGGTTCGTGTCTTTTTTTTTTTTTTTTAATTTTCAATCTTTTGATATTTAGGTGTCCACCCCTAAATTATAATTCCATTCGAAATTTGTATACTTCAATCTGTGTTAAGAGGGGCAGATGACCTCGTAGTTCCGCCCCTTAAAACAACAATAACTAACACTAATTGGTGAATAACAGGTCGGATTCAGAAAAGGGCGATCATTACTGTGCTGAACACGTCCGGAGCTTAAGAACGATATTACAAATGAGGAAGTGCAGAAATACAGTAATTACATTCATCAACTTCAGAAAAGCATATGATTCAGTAGATCGAGAAACCCTTTTTAAAATCATGGAAGAATTTGGGATGGACATAAAGACACTACAAATCACTGAACAGACACTTTCAGGAACAATGTGAAATGAAAATCCACAGCCTGCTTCCAGTCTCCGACCGGGTCAGGAATGGAATGAATGAAACCACCCATCTAGCGGCGAGGATAAGGACTGTGCCGGCTTCCGAGGCCTGACGCACTCCTCTGGGGCAATGATTAAATGAATGACAGATGAAATGAAATGATAGTGGAGAGTGTTGCTGGAATGAAATTGTAAGAGGGAAAACCGGAGTACCCGGAGAAAAACCTGTCTGCCTCCGTTTTGTCCAGCACAGATCTCACATGGAGTGACCGGGATTTGAACCACGGACCCAGCGGTGAGAGGCCGGCGTGTTGCCGCCTAAGCCACGGAGGCTTACTTACAGGAACAATGTACATAGTGAAATTCATGGGCGAAATATCAGAACCCGTCGACATCAAATCTGGAGTCCGAAAGGGGGACGGTCTATCCCCAATCCTCTTCAATATTATTCTAAAAAATATCACTAGGGAAAGGGAACCTCATGTGAAGGGCTTCCAAATTGGTATAAAGAAAGAAAACCGTATTAAAGTCAAGTGCCTCACTTTTGCGGACGAAATTGCAATTATCACAGACAACAGAAATGAATGGAATCTCTCATTAAAAAACCACAAAAACCATATATGTAAAAACGGCCAGAAAATAAATCCACTTTAATCGCACACTACGGTGAAATCGCACAAGTCCACCATTTTAAATACCTTGGTGAAACCATACAGTCCTCGGGACTAAACCGAATCGCTAATCGCCAAGCTACAGAAGGCCTACAAGCTAACGTTGGCTCACTACAACAAGAACTGCGTTTCGATAGACGCAAAATTAAAGCACTATAAAACTGTGATTCTTCCAGAAGTAACCTACGCAGCCGAAACAATGTTGATAGACGGTCATTACTAAATTAAGGACATAGAAAAGCAGGAACGAAACATTTACGGGGCAGTCAATAGAAACGGCATTTGGATGAGGAAACCTTAGAACGAACTCTATCAAAAGACCAACACAATAACGGAAGAAATCAGAAAACGCCGATCAAAGTTTTACATACACATCTAAAGGTTGCAAAACTCCAGAACAGAAAATAAATTACTCAACATCATAACGAAGAGTAAAAGCGGCACGGAGTGGCTGACAAAGGTCCAGAGGGACCTACAACAGGTCAACATGGGCCTACAAAACCTCGAGGACCGCACCGAGTGCCGGAATAAAATAATAAAAGTTAAGTTAGAGCAAAGAACCTGGAAGAAAATGGACTGCCGAGCGGAAGAAGGAACATTCCGAGAGGATGAAGAGATTTTGTGAAGAAAAGAGGGAAAACGCCCGAAGATCAAATCGTGCATTCAAATTCAAACGCTCTCCTAAATCGATATAATAATAATAATAATAATAATAACGTATTTCTTTCTTTCTTTCATTCTTTCTTTCTTCGGCTTATCCCAAGTATTTTGGGGCACCAACGCCAACCTGACGCCAGGTAATTATTCAGGTGAAAATTCCATCTCGCAGTTACCGGGAGTAGTGTGGTAAGGACAGAGCTGTGACACTTCTTTTTGAACCCTCCTCGTATTTGCCCCGAACCTGATATCTCGCTAACCAATGGTGGGATTAGAACATACAGGGTGTCCTAGCACTGCTAGTAATGCCCCCTACTTTCCTATAGCCTCTTTATTTAATGAAAAGACCAAAACTAAAAGGTCATTCGCGAGTAGTGGGGTTGTGTTGGTTTTCACAAGTCGCGCTCGTGCTTGAATATGTATGGCTATGTTGGGAAAGGGTTAGGTGGTGGGGGAGGAGTAGTGGTCGAGTGAGGGGTCGTTTAGATGGTATTTTTTCCGCTCTAGGTGATGGTGAGGTTATTTTTTAAAAAATGGATGGAATTGGGAAACGCCATTTGGGGTAAACATGTTGTTTTTTTGACATTTTGGCGATGAATGTTTTTTATACGCATGATCACTTGAGGAGTTTTGTAAGAGGGCGGGCTTTTTAAATGATGATTTATAAATGAATGTTTTTTAATATGTATTGAAATAAACCCCAAAAACTAATAGGTCATCGGCTTTTTACTATCTCGCTAACCAATAATCGGATTTAAACCTATGAGGTGACGTAGGACTCGTGGTGAACTCTCCTTTTCTATGGACGGGGTATATCCACTCCAAAATAAAAACGTGGTAAGGGGGAGCTGCTTAACTTAGGAAGTTGTGAGCCCCCGCGACCTTGGAATGGAAGGAGCCATGCTAGGAGGGCGTGCTTGGATTCTTTTTTTCGTCTCGTCGTGCTCTTTACGGGAATGTAGGTGTCGAGAAGGTGAATCGAGGGTTTTGGGTCTAAAAATGCGTTTTTCACATTTTTAGCCGATTTTTGGAAAACGGAAAACGTGATGATGACGTGTGTGATAGTATTTTTTCGTTTCAATGTCCCCTTTACGGAGATGTAGGTATGGAAAAGGTAAAAAGCTGGAAACATGGTTTTTGATGTAAAAATGGGTTTTTGTGATTTTCCCTCATATTGCGAAAACTGAAAACGTGAGGATGACGTGTGTGATAGTATGTTTTCGTCTTATTGTCCTCTTTACGGAGATGTAGGTATGGAATAGATAAAAAGCTGGAAACATGGTTTTTATGGAAAATGGGTTTTTGTGATTTTCCCTCATATTGTGAAAACCGAAAACGTGAGAATGACGTGTGTGATAGTATTTTTTTTCGTCTCTTTATTCTCTTTACGGGAATATAGATATGAAAAAGGTAAAAAGCTGGAAACATGGTTTTCTTATGGAAAAGGTGTTTTTTTTGTGTTAATTTTCGCGTTATTTGGAAAACGAATGAGGCGATTTTTATGATGGGCATGTCGATGTATTTGTGTCGTTGTTCTGTTTACGGGAATGTAGGTATGGAAAACCTGAAATCATGGTTTCCGTCATTTTTTTCGAGATCGTTGAGGAAAACGGGGAAAAAGTAAGAAACCAGATTTGAAGTCACGTTATGTTATGCGCTATGATGTTGGTAAAACACTTATGCATTATTATTATTATTATTTGTCATGGCTGGTCAGGGCTCACACGCAGAGAGAGAACTTGCTTGATGAAATGAGAATTGAAAGCATTGAAGCTGACCCACGGCGAGCCAGGCAGACAGTGGTCTTATCATCGTACGTGCCTCGCAGCAGAGAGTGATAAGAGGCAAGTGTCATTATACAGTGTGCGGATTTATACTGTGTATGTCATAGCCTAGGTTCATTATGGACTCATTATGCAACGCAAAGTTTGAAACAATGAGTGAGTGTATAACATTATGATAAAAGATTGGCAAGGGCTTGAACAAAGCGGTTATTGGACATGTAATAAACAAAAGAGTGGGAATAATGAAAGGTCATATAATACATTTTTTTTGGAAATGGTTTTTTTCTAAATAATTAAATAGGGTTTTATTACAAAAGTTATGTTTATTGACCCATGAATTATACGTGGAAGGAAAACCTAACCACTTTACAAAATATTTTGCACCTTTGACTTTAATTACTCGTTCAATGAGATAATCGAAGGGATATAATGTTCTTGCACTTCATCATAATAGAATCGTCCCTGAATGGGTTGACCGCTCTGATCTTCTAAGAGATACGTCACTGGTTGACCTATCTTGTCTTGGCGAATTTTAAAAATTTCTGTCGACCATGGTGGAGTATACGATTTTGAAAAAACACTTCTATGTTTACTAATGCGAACAAAATCTCCAATTTTAAGGCGATGTCGCCTTGGGTCTGCCCTTTTTATAGGGTTAAACAGTCTATTGAGTCTGGGTAGGTTCTTGGTGACGATTCGAGGTTTCATGCCGATGGTGGAATGAATGGTGTTGTTGTAGCGAGACACAAGTTGAGGTAACCAGTCTATCCATCGATAGGAACCATGTATTGTAAACTGTTTCCACATATAACTTTTTAATGTTCGATTGAAGCGTTCAACTACACTAGCTTTGAGATTGCTATAGGTGGTATAATGGTGAATATCCTTAGATTTGAGAAAACTGGAGAAATCCTTGTTGAAAAATTCTTTCCCCTGGTCGGTTTGTAACAAGTGAGGTTGACGTTTTGATTGTTCAATAATATGTTGAAAGGCCTTTGTGACTAAGACGCCAGTTTTATTTTTTACTGGTTGAACAAAAGCCATTTTGGAATAGACATCAATGTCAGTCAACATATAGCGTACACCGTCGTTAACGTTAGAATAAGGTATCATTTCAACCAGGTCTGCCTGCCAAAGTTCATCGATTCCTTTGGAAATGACACGACGACGTTCATAAATGCGTCGGGCTGGTTTATGCAATTCATGAGCAATGCCCACTTTGATGGGGGATGGCTTATAAGATAACTTTAGCATCTCGGAGTTGTTGTTCAATGTGGGCGATTTCCGCCTCATGCCCAGTGTGACCAGCTTGTTTTGATGCATGAAGCAAGTATAAGCGCTCTAATAACTGATTGGGATTATTCCAAAAAGTTATATCTAGGTAGGGTTTTAAATTCTTAAACCTTTCACCAGAGGCAGAGTGATGTTTTTGCTTACCAAAGATGTTTGCAATGATGGTTTTATATTTTTGGGATATATTGGCATTGACCTGCTGAGAGGATTTATAGTTTCTTTTGTGAGCGTTGGTGTCTAATAAAATGGATTTATATTTAGCAAGGTCCTCGGACGTAAAATCTTGTGTCGAGGGGGTGCGAGAAAATAGCAGCTTTAACAGACCTGGTGTTAATTTATAGTTGATCTTTTTAATGACAGCTTTCGTACGAGCAAATTTAATGGATGAATCCCAAATTTTAAAACTATCATTTTCATAGCGAACATCATACGTGGTATCTGTCTTTCAAATAAATAGAAGGGTTCGATACGGTTCCAGGGTTGCCCCATAATGTTTGATTAAAATGTTTTTGAGTTGAGCTTTATTTTGAGGGGTTGCCAAGACTTGTGAAAACGGAGACGATGTGGAGGAAGACGGTGTTGCCGCTATAACGGAAGATTTTTGTTTTGTTTTTAGAAACTGTTGAAGGGGTGACGAATTCTTTTTTCTTTCAGGACTAAATACGCTTTCGCTTTCACTTTCACTTTGTTTATGTTCTTCTCCTTCTTCTTCTTCCTGTTCTTGATGTTCTTGTTCACTAACATTAGAGGAGGAGGAAGAGGAGGATTTTACCTGTCGTGTGGAATCTGTTTGAGTAAATTTTTAACTTGTTATAGGTTTGGTTTGTGAGGTAGTAGCAGCAGCATTAGATTTAAATCTCATGGGATCAACCGATGATGGACCATGTTTTATCATGGGTAAAGGATTGACGTTTGTTAAACTTTGAAATTCACGAATTTATGTCGAATCGTATTTCGTGCCTCAATAATACGCTGCATGATTTGAACATGTTTCTTGTACCCTATGGCGTTCGCCATGGTAAAGGTAAAGACACACTAACAGGAAATGTCCAACCCTGAGTCTTTTTAAACAGAAATAAAATGATCAAAACCCAAGCGATAACGTCCCTCACATCGTTCACTCTGTTTATTTATGACCAAACGGGCATGGGGCTGATGGTTCCAACACGAAGCACACAATTGCGTGAAAGCTGTAAAGGACATATCTGGATTCACATGATCTTGAAAAATATGACAGAGATTTCTAGATTCTTGGCGGAAGAGAACGATGAGATTGGCATTGTCACGAATGAACTGTTTGGGGATTTTGGTATAGGTCTGAGCCAGATAAAAGCAATCCACTTGTTTATGGCGTCCCATACTAAAATACTCTTGAATAATGGCCTGTCGTTGAGTGGCAATATCATCAAAAATTATAATGGAATCTGGTTGAATGCGGTCTGTTTGAATGCCATCTTGAGGTGAGGTGAATGTAAAATAGCCCATGGCTTCTTTATTTAACGAAGACATAATTTGTTCCAGATACACGTACAGAGGCTGATACAAGGATTTGGCAAAAATATAAATATTTTGAAATCGTAGGCCATGAGGCGCGGTAATAATGTTCAGCAAAACATTGGTCTTTCCACAACCCGAAGGCCCTACCATAATACATCGAACGGTAGATGGGAATAGAGTGCCATGACGTTTAGGTTCGCACACGGACAGTGATAGCTCTGAAGCCAAATCAGAGACGGGCAAAGCATGGGGTTGTTTCATTAATTCCATTGTGTCGACGACTGAGTTTTTTTCATGAGTGTATAAGGTTTATATATATATAGGCAAGTGGTGAGTAGGATAGGTTAGTTAACGTCTATCACTATGGACGTGTTTGGGAGAGCTCGTGTAACCATGGCCACGGCCGCCTCTTTGTCAAAACAGTCACGAGAGGTGGCAACAAAAAGCTATATCGATCGCAAAGTGCAAAGTGTCTATCACATGGCCCCGAGACTAACCGCTGAGGGCTATTCAACCAATCATCATCGTATTATTGATGTGCAAGAGCCTCGAGACGAAAATGATGTCTGCACGAAACGTTATGTGACCTATCAAATGAAAAGGCTTTATAAATTTGTCCCATCTGTATTTTTAGTGTACCTGTCAAATCAAAAACTGGACAATGACAGAAACCATTCCCCACCACCACCACTGGTGAATGATGATCTTACCTATATGCTTGCTTCCGGTTTAAGTCGTTATCGACTGCATTATGATGGTGTAATTCATATTAAATATGCCATGCCTGATGAGAAACATTTAAAAATACAATTAAACGGTGATAGAGTGTTGGCCCACAACCATCAAAGAGTAAATGTTGGAGATGAATTATCCTTTCATCTTATGCTTACGTTTGAGGAAAAGGAAGCTGGGAAAACGATGAATGATTTTCCGCTTTATATAGAATTGGAATATACTGCTATGAAATAAGGTTCTCTACGTTAGTTGTTATCGAATGTTTGCTGTGAAAGGTTCACCAAGTAGCAGCATGGTGAAAAAAGATATGCTATGATCATGAAAAAAACAAATCTCAAAAAGAGAAAAAAGCCAGTTCGGAAACCAAGTCGATCTGCCTCACACCCAGTGTTAAAACTTAAAAAACTAAAAAAAATCTAAGAAGAGTGGCTATCTAAAAAGCTTTACAAGCGGTGCGATTGTCTACAGCTCCGAAATCGCAGCATCATGTATCGATAAAAGAAAAGAAAGAAAGCAAAAACGTGGGCGAGCCATTCCTGTTGCTAAGCGTGAGGGTTTTTGCCGGCTTTATTTGCAGGGTTGGCAGCTTTGGGGTCCCTTTTGGGTGGTGCCAGCGCTGTAGCGAAAACCATAAAAGCCGTCGAGCAAGGCAAGCAACAACTCAAAGAAAGCGAGCGACACAATAAAACGTTAGAAGCCATTGCGATGGGAGCTAGAAATGGCAATCCTTTAAAGCCAGTCTTTTATCCACAAGGTAGTGGCCTACCGTCTAAGAAAAAAATGTCCATCATCGATAAGCGCTTAAGGCAACTGCCTCGTCATGCCATGACCCATGAAGAAGTGGAAAGCTATGCCAAACAACTAAAGATTTCTCATTTTCGAGGTGTATTTATGCGAAATGAATTACCCAAAGCACCGTGGAAAGAAGAACGAGCCATGATGAATTTAGATGATGATGCAGGCCCAGGAACCCATTTTGTAGCCTATGTGAAACAAGGTTCCACAGTATGGTACTTTGACAGTTATGGAAATTTACCACCCCCGATCGAGTTGCTACGTTATTTGGGAAACCGGGTAAAGATATTCTATAATGTGAATCGTCAACAAACCTTTGACAGTCAAGAGTGTGGCCGTTTGAGTTTACATTTTTTATATAAGAGGTCGCGTTAAGCCAACAGTTTCATAATTATGAATGTCAACGCCAAGACCTTTACCGTGCACAGTCGCGGGCCTGAAGTGTCCCTGGACCCCCCCCCCCCCATTGAATTGCATCCCGGACAATCCTATGTGCTAGGATTAATTTCTTTGGAAAGTTACAACAGAATTTACAATATTCAACTGGATATTAACGACAAATTTTATTATGATGATTATATGTTGAGACTACCCCCTGGAGGTTATACCATAGACGATATGCATGAGGCCATTAGCGTGTCGATGATAAAACAGTTTGGTGTCAAAACATTTGCGGATGGGACACACAAATTTGAATTTACAGCCAATAAAATAACTCATCGCTGTCGTATTTTCTCTACGCTTAACATTGACTTTGAAACACGAGTTCATTCTATTGGTCCTTTACTAGGATTTAAACCAAGAGTGTTGGCAGCTCACCAACCCCATGAATCAGATTATCCAGTGAAATTCATCGAGGACCATCACATTTCTGTGACTTGCAATATTATTGGAGACGTATTTACGAATCAAGAACAAAGCCATTCCCTGTATGATTTTATTGTCACCTCTCCTTGCGGCTATATTATTCGTGAAAACCCTTCAGTGGTTCTATATCATCCTGTGTGTGTCAGTGATATTAGTAATATTACCTTACGCTTAGTGAATAGAAACCAATAACTGATTGCTTTGGACGCCAACACCCCTGTGACCTACAAGTTGGTTTTAAAGACGCTATGAAATTTATCTATAAAGCAACAACAACGTCTATGAGGTCGGTTATTTGCCCGCCGTGTATGAAACGGTTGACACGAGTAAACCGACAACGCTTACAACGCATTGGTTATACGCTACACCCCAATCATGAACAAAGAGCTGTTGCAAGTGTTAAATCCCATACAAGTGGAAGATGGCGTCGTGCGCATTGATATGCATTCCTATCAACCTCAAGCAACAGGACTGAATAACAATGACGAGATTCAATTCATCATTAACAATCAAGATATTTTTACTCTACCTCATGAAAGTGTTCTTCAAATTGGGGGTAAATTGATGAAAGCAGATGGCAGCACACCCACAACGTCTGCGTTGGCGAATCATGGTTTGTCTTTTCTGTTTTCTGAAGTACGTTATGTGATAAATGATATTGTCATAGATATGACTCGAAATCTGGGCATGACTAGTCTTATGAAATTATATCCATCCTATAGCGAGGAGGAAAGTAAAACGCTTTCTATGGCAGGATGGTGTCCCAACAGTAGCAATAACTGGCTAGTTCATACCGATGGCACTTTTACAGGCTTCCTACCCTTAAAATTACTCCTTGGCTTTGCAGAAGATCACAAGCGTATTATTTTAAACGCAAGACAAAGTTTGTATCTGGTGAGAGACCGCAGTGATTATAATGCGCTGAAAGGAGCCTCTGACCAAGTAATAGACTCAAAAATTCAACTGCTTCGATTACTATGGAAAGTGCCCCATGTGACGCTATCGGATCGTAAAAAGCTAAGCATGTTAAATTTAGTGCAAAAAGATAAAGCCTTGCCTATCGCCTTTCGAAGTTGGTGTCTACATGAATACCCCTTGCTACCTACCACTGACACACATAGTTGGAGTGTCAAATCGACTCGCTCTACCGAGAGACCCCTCTATGTTATTATTGGTTTTCAAACCAATAGAAAATACCAACGAAGCCAAGATGTCACCTTGTTTGATCACATTCACTTGAGAAATATACGACAATTTTTAAATAATGTTTGCTTTCCCTATGAGGGGTTGGAACTCAATTTTTCAAAAAATAAGTTTGGTCCCCTTTATGACATGTTCGCTAAATTTCAATCGTCTTATTATGAAAAACAGGATTGTCCTATGTTGTCGCCACAAGGGTTTAAAGCAAAAGCACCACTGATTGTTTTCGACTGTTCGTATCTAGAAGAATCTATGAAAATCACCACCATTGATTTAAGGGTAGATTTTGAAACACAAGAAAATGTACCAGACCATACCAGTGCCTACTGTTTGATTATTCATGCTAGACAAGTGAAATATCATCCTTTGTCCAATTATGTCACCAGCATATAAGCCATCTGTGGTCGAATGAAAAAAAAAGAACATCATTCATAGGATTGATGATAAGCGTCTGCATGCACAGTATCTGTTGCGCTCTGGCACTGTGGGCACATACAACAACAACAAACATCATGTGTCCCTCAATAAGCAACAGCAGCAGCAGCAACAACAAACAACGACAACAACTTGACAGACACACCATGGAATTTAAAATGTGAATTTAATCGTCTCAAAACTTTTGAAACATGGACAGTTCCCTTTATGGATTGTGGAGAATTGGCTGCGAGCGGATTTTATTACTTAAAACGTGGGGATGTGGTCAAGTGTATTTTTTGCAACATTGAAATTGGAAACTGGGAAATAGGGGATCGACCCATTAGCGATCATCAGCGATGGAGTCCATCCTGTCCTTACCTCAATCGCTATGATGTGGGCAATATTCCATGGAGTTTGAATTATCCTGTTATTGTACCAGACCCTGCAAAACTAGGAGATACCTGTGGACCGTATGTGCAAACTATTCATTTGAATGCTGTTCCAAATTAAGCCAACAATCTTTTTGTAATAAAAGTATAAGTGTTTTTTTTTGTTATGAATAAAACCTCAAAAAATATTTAGCTGTTGTTCAATTCATTTGTTTTTTTCCTAAAGTCCGTTGACTTTGCCATGTTAAACCATGGCATGGGTTAGTTGTTGATTAGACGTCAATGAGGTAACAAGTAAAAATTAAAAAAAAGCATGATGCGTACACACATCGTGGATTGTCAGGGGTTTAAAATTGCAGACAACAAATTTATATTTAAGGAAGTCGCTTTTATTGATTGTAGTACGTTTTGGGTGTCCAACCCTATTCATTTGGTGTTTAAACCTCCCTATGCTTTCGAGTTGCTTAGTGAAAAAGATAAAAAACAGAGCCAATGGATTGAAAATCATTTGCAGTTAGCATGGAACAAGGGTGATATTTCTTACAAGTATCTTGACATTGTCATGAAAGCCCATTTGTCCTCGGCCAATGTCTTATTTGTTAAAGGGAGTGAAAAACGCCAGTGGCTTCAACCATTTTTACCCTCTCACTGTCAATGTATTGACCTTTTAGATCTGGGTTGTCCATCCCTGCAAACGCTCATGGACACTTGACCTTGCGACAATATTCAGAATAAAGCCTTAGCGCATGCATGGCAATTGTTTCATTGGCTCACTACGAGTGCATGTTGGGAGTTGTTCAATAAAATTAAAACTGAAAGTGTATCGTCCAATGATAGCAGTGAGACGTGTACACGTGAAGTGATAACATCAACGTTATAGACAAGGCTATTGGAAAGTTCTTTGTGTGCAAGAAAAAACTGATTAGCTTTACACAACATGAATTATTAGCACTACCTAAATCATTTCTTTTTTATGTTGCTGCCAACACTGTCAAAGAAATTTGGGATAAGGTGCCTGCCGAGTGGACTAACGACACTGTATTGAGTGAACTACAACCATGCAGTCATTTTTCCCATCACAAGCAATTAACCATGGCAAAAATACCTTCCATTCGACAGTGTGCCACATGCCAATTAATGAAATTATATCATGGTCATAAAACTCAGTGTAAAGACATTGTTTCATCATTCCATGGCTGTCATGCGGAAAACAACCGCCACCTACCATGCTCGTCAGCAGCCGCCGACAAACAACAACAACAACAACAACAACAACAACAACAACAACAACAGCAAGAACAAGAAGAAGAAGAACAACAACAAAAAGTGTTTTTCACCGATTGAAACCTCAATGTCCCAGGTGTACTGGCCGTGGAATTATTGATAACATTATTAAAAACTTACCATTCGAAGCTCACTTACCTGCTTACAGCTTCTGCGGCCCTGGTACTCGTCTTCAAGATCGTTTGAGGAGAGGGGATATGGGAATCAATGCTTTGGATCATGCATGCCTTAATCACGATAAAGCCTATGAAAACAGTGATCCCACACTAAGACGCATTGCCGACAAAATCTTGTTAAGCATTGCCAAGCAACGATTAACAGCTTCAGATGCCAGTCTAGCAGAACGAATGGCAGCATTTATAGTGATTGGTGCTATGAAGAGCAAATTACTTTTATCTAGATATGGACTTTAACGTAATGAATTTATGTTTAAAAATGTATAGTATCACTGTTATCATGACAAAAAAATAAATAAAAAGACAAGAGTCCATGTTGTGTTTTTTTCCATTATTATTATTCACTCTTAGTTTCATCATTATAATTATAAATAAAATGAATAAAATGTCATAAATGACAAACAATAAAAAAGGGACAGTAGTGCATTGTTATAAAAAGTACTAATTGTAGTAAATCTATTTTTCAATCACAAACAATAAAAAAGGACAAAAGTCCATTATTTTAACTAATAGTTTCATCATTATTATTATAAAAAATTATATATACATGGTAATTGTACTAAACCTATTTTTTTAATCACAAACAATCAAAAAAGGACAAAAGTCCATCATTATTCATCAGCTTCAAATGCCAGTCTAGCAGAACGAATGTCAGCGTGAAATCTTTATCTACTCTAGAACCAGGTTTTTTTGTTAAACGCTTATTATTGAATAATATAACATGTTACTAGAATTTGATCATTATATATTATAATCATTATAATAAAAATTGCTTAAAAATTGCTATAAATGCTATTTTAAATCACAAACAATAAAAAGGACAAAAGTCCATCATTTTAACTAATAGTTTCATCATTACTGTAAAAAATTATATACATGGTAATTGTACTAAACCTATAAACAAAAGAAATTCTACCATTAAGCATAAGTTTTGAAAATTTATTTTTATTATTATTTCTCATGGTAAACGTTGAGCAACAATTAATAAACGTCAAACTGTTGAGCACCAAAAATAATTTTATTATAGTTAATAAAGAGTAGGGCATGAATAAACCAAAGTCACAGCTAGCGTACAATGATTATTCGTTTTCTATTTTTACAAAACGAACCATGCAACGATTTTTTTTACCCTCATAGATTAAATAGACAGGGTGAAGACTGGAATTGACATCTTCCATGACATTATCAGGTAGGTTATTAAATCGTGTGGGAAGAAATGTCTCAAAGTCTTGACAAATGCAAAGAGCTCGTTCACCAAATTTGGTTTTCGGTTTTTGAATTTTATGTATGCGAAAGGGTGTTTGCGTAGGCAATTCACTCATTTTCTTGCGTGCAAAGCCACAATCTTGACCAATGGCGTTCAAGGCGTCCATGGTTTTCTATAACCAAAGAAAAGAGTGTTACTTTCTAACACTCTCCTTCTTATATTACAACAACAATAACTTTGTACATCAAAGTGTGTTGTTGTTTTTTTTATCCTGAGTGTTTATGACCTGAAGTTGTAGATAGATAGTATTGGATAAATTTACAAAAATATAATAATAATGTTTGTATCATTTTTTCAGTCAAAACATACATTTGGAAATTATTTAATAGGAAATGTTTTATCAAAATTAAGTGTGAATCATTTTCAAGATCTCTCTCTCTTGGAGGTAAATGCATGTCTCTGTTGTGAATGGGAATTAGCCTATCATTCCCTTGTCGAATGCCTTGTATTCGTTTGCTCTGTTTTGTGCAAATTCACACAGCATTCTGTTAAATAAATAGTATCAACAGATACTAAGAGCAAACATCTGAATGCTGTTGGTAACCTATAAAAGGCAAAGTTAACACGCTATGCATTTAATAACCATGTCTACATCCAACAAAACAAAATTCAAATCTACAAATTTAAACCAGTGTGTATGTGTTCATCAACGTGAATAAACGATAAACTAAAACAAACAAAAAATAGCCAAATGTATTCTAAACGTCAAGTATGCACCTGAAAGCCGAATGTAAACAAAAAAAAGCCGTAATCATGACATGATATTGTTAGTTTCTAACTAATCTCATTCTATGAGGCGAATATTGATTGATAGGTAAGCTAAGACAAAGTTGGCGAAATGCTTGTTGTCGATACGAAGTGATTGGTTCCTCAGCAGGAAATTTATAAAAATGAAAACAAAACATTTGAGAGGTTATTGAAAAAAAAAACATTAAACAGGGGTTTTGTACATATTGTACACCAGAAATCTGCAAAATGATCCTCGTCAGCTAATTTAACAATTACTTGATTCATGGTTAAACCATACCATGCTTTATGAATCACTTGCATGGATACATTATTTTCAAAGCCAAAATTTAGCATACAGGATTTACAAAAGTGATGCCCTGGGTCATGAAACAAATCATCATCATTATCATCACGATTAATGAAGCTGTCATAAAATGTGGTATCAATGCGTACTTTCGTGTTTCTATATTCTGAAGGATAGGCCACACGTTGAGGATTATGAGACATCATCGTGGCATATTCATTGAACGTGGTGTGTTTTGTGACGATAAAACAATCTTCACCGTGGCTCATGATTGAATCTAAAAAGTAGTCGTTGCCGTTTACTAAGTGAATAAATAAAAAAATACAATGTACTATATACACTGTCTGTCCCCTAAGTCAATGGCAAAAATAAAATAAAAAATAAGCAAAACACAAATAAATAACCATCTGTCTATTGACTTCTTTAGCTGTAGGCGGCAAACATAACATGCAACAGGTTGAAGAAACAATTTCTGTTCAGATATTGGACTGGTGTTGTTTTCAAATATATCACCACTCATAACTCTATCCATAAAGTGAGAGATTGTGAACAGTAAAAACAGCAGATTATTATTATTCTTTTGTTCTTGCATGAGACCTACTAAGCCACACCCTATTGTGGCCTATTAGGCCGCATGCCTACTGAGGGTGAATGGTCACTTTGCTGAAACATGAGGCCTACTAAGCGACAACAATAGTGAGGGTGGCTACTTGTTTGTTTTTTTTCCTAACCTAACCTAAAGAAGTCAACATGTTTTTAATCTAGCCTAAGCACAGTGAACCATGCAAACGTTGATGCATGGCTCTCTTTATGCGTTGACAGGCAAATAGCACAAGATATACAGTTTATGTACAACTATTTACAGGCATTCACACATCCATGCATACACCCATGAACACAGGTTAAAAAACAAAAATTATATCATACACTACAATTTTTTTTTTTTATTCCGAGGCTCAAGATGGCATCTCGCATTTGATAGCAACCAAACCAAACACTTGCCGTGTGGTACAACAACAATAGCAACAGCCATTACTGGTTGTAACCAAATGGGACGCTTGTCATCATATCCTGACACCACTGTCTCTTGTCGTCCAACAAAGCGAGTGTTTGTTTTCGCTGTTTCATTAAAAATAAATCATGATTTTTCGAGAGAATCCTAAACTGACTATGTGTCATGGCTGTGTGGCTCTGAAGGACATGTAAATAATCATCCACACAGAGTCGTTTAACCACATGCTGGCTAATCCCTTTGGCTCGCATAGATTCACATCGATCCACCTGTCGAAAACTATGCATTTTCAGAGCGAGACCTACAAACTCAGTCATCATGGTGTCTGAACACTCATCTTTCATTAAACCATTTTTTTTTGTTCAGACGAGGGATATCGAACACGTTCGTCTCACTAAACGAGGACGTGTCAAACCATTTTGGGTTTTGTTTGATAACGACATGCGGATCACAGTCACGGATATGGTAAATAAAACTATCCGTGTCTGTATATAACAAGGAAATGATACCAAATCGCAGTATTGCAAAACCATAATGGAATTTATACATGTGCAATTTTGAAAAATCTAAAATGACTTGGCCTAAATAGATAGGCTTATTCATGACCACTTTAGTTTTGGCAAGTTCAATAGTCAGTAGATCATGATCAATAATGTTTAAAGATTTGAAATTTGGTTTTGCAATATATTTTTGAGCACCCCATCTGCCATGCCATGTATTGACCAATTTAATGTCCCTATACTGCCGTACATTTTCCAAACTCTTGCCATAGATACAATTATTCATTAGTTTAAAAAAATTGATTTGAAATGGCTGAGTGGCACTTTGTCTGTGACTGGTATTTAAATCCATGTATGGTTTCAACCACGGTTTCTGACAAAAAGAAATACCTCTATGGATTTTTTCAGGGATAGGCCCTGGGCTAAACATTCTACCAGCATGTCAATATGCAACACATAGTGATTTTTATCATACAAGGTACCCATCAATTTCTTATGATTGCCCTTACTCTCTATGCAAAAGGGGAAATCACCATGTCGCTGTCTGAGATGGGGGGGATAAGCTAAGTCAACGTCAAGAACATACCCTACGTCCTGTTGCTTGCTGGCGCTATGCACATTAAAATTTTTAATTTCATCCTCAGACAGCCAGACAAAGTTTCTGTACGGCAGTGGTCGACTCATAGCGTGACCGTATAAATTGTTTACGTCGAAATAAATTAGGTAGGATTCAGGTTCTTCGGGACAATAATCTGGCATGTAATGATTATTTGCCTTGGCATGTCGCTGATTGAGCGATACGAATCCCCCACGAATCCCTTTTTCCATCATGAGTACCATATCGGGACCCGTCAGTAAATCAAGCTCAATGTGGGTAAATTTGAGGGCGGCGTCCCAACTTAACCCTGGACTGGTATAGTAGTGGGAGGGGTCAAGGCCATAAATCGTGTGACATAGCTGACGAAACGTTTCAAAAACGTCGGTCAACAACAACACGTCTAATTTTAAGTAGTGCATAGCATACTGGCCCATGGTTTCTATGCCAAACACTCGCCAAACATGCTGTGCGTGGGCATAGTCTTCTTCACTAATGGTGCTTTGAGTTAATTGAGAAAAGAATTTTTCTCTAGGCGGCAAAGTCGTTTCTTCAAGCGCCTCGTAACTTTCCACATAATCATATCGAAAATGGCCTTTACCAACACACAATTTAAATTGATTTGTATCCGTAAAGTGGGAATGGGTATGTTTCAACTCATCTTCGCTTAAGCCTTTCACAAGACTATCCAGCGAACTAGACATAAACTTGAATGAGTCGAGAAAGCGAATGCTCATGCTTCCTTTTCTCCATGAAAGTGAGGTAAAGCTCTCATGGTTCTTAGCCAAAATGCTGAATTTGCTCTTATCTACATGAGCAAATTGTTTTACAATGAAGTGAAGGTCATACCGTGAGAAATTGTGTAAAAAGACAGGGAGGAAGCGAGGTGTAGAGTACTTCAAATTGCATTCGTTATGGGCGGCACCTCTAAAATGCCCTGTCCTGTGGCAGTGGTCTCTTACTTTTTTCTCCGCCTAAGATTGGCTTTTCACATATGTGGCAGGTGGTGGCTTGACCATATTCTCTTTGCTGTACATAATTCATCTGAATTGGTACAGGGTTGTTCAAAATAGTTTCTACTTTGCCTGCTAAAGCCGCCATTTGATCAACAAACCACCGCGCACAATCCTGACCTTCATGACTTACATACTCACATTGTGAATTATCATAGTGACAGACAACATAATAGGCTACAGCAAAAGGCTCATGTTTCTGCACTGGATAGGTTGAGCTTGTATGGGGGCTTGGTTCACATCCCTGAATGGGAACAGTAAGGGCCTCAAAATCAGCGTAAACAGTAAATGGTAGCATGTCTTGTTTATTAGTGGCCTTAAATTTTAAGAGTGCGTCATTCCCTTCGGGAAAGACTAGCTTTACTGCTGTCTGCTCGTCACAGTCTTCCGTATGTCGTTTCAAAAGTTCATCAGTTTGAAAATACTGAAGGCAGCGCTCGCAAATATGTTTCTTACCATCATGATTAGACACTTGGCTGCTTACTAGTTTTCCTAAATTCTTTATCCAACAATAATGGCTTTTATCCCCGTCAGAAAGGAAAAGCAGGTGAATATGATGTTGCTTTACCTGTTTGGTGGCATACAAGGGGCCAACAATATTGGATCCGTCGATGCCATACACCATGAAGGAGAAATTTGAATTATCTTTCTCAAATAAATGAATTTTATCTAGGGACATGGGAAATGAAACACGCTCGAGATTGAGAGTTTGTTTCATGTGGTTAAACACATATTTGTACTGCCCTGGTCTATCACAACGTGTGACTTCACAGGGTTGCAGACAGCTAACTATACTACACAAAAAGCAGTAATCGTCTTTATTGCCTATGTTGATCACTGCCTTTCTGGAAGCGATAAAGCTCGGTGTGGCAATATAGCTACTTCCTGCATTCAATGGATTGTATTGACAAATATTGATTTGCAAATAGGCAATGCTATTGAGGACCAAGCCACTGGGACCCTGTTGCAACTTATCAAATTTAGTGATAAGCGCTTGAATAGCTTTCTCCTGATACCACGTTTCCAAATTATCAGCTATCAGTACTTTCTCCACTTTTGTACAAAGGTTGAAGGTGTGTTTCTCTTCAACATTATTTTTTATCAATGTAAATTCACATAGTAGTTCGAAGTTTATTTTTAAAGCCTGATGCAATCTTAAGTCTGGTTCACATTCACTCAAAAAATGGGAAAACATAATTCCACAAAATCTTTAGGCGACAGACAGTGATTCGCATTGTAAATTCGGCCGGAACAAACTCGCGTTTTGAAACATTTGGCCAAAGGCTGCCACACTAACACTTCACTCTCTGATATAGACATGATTATAAAATGGACAAATAAACGTGCAACCCTTACCTTAGAATAGGTTAATCCAAAATCTGCAATTCCAAACGACCACACTTATCGCTTTCACTGACTGGCACACAGTCACGCTCACAGGTACACAATGGTTGTAGCAATTGGACCCAGCAGGAAATGATCACTGACAAGGTTTCTGTAGTTTTAGTATCACCGACAAGGTTTCTCTTGGTTTTTTTCAACGATTTATCTGAAAAAAAACAATACAATCCGTTATTAGTCATGGTTATAAACATTAAACATATGCATTCCTTCATTCATGCATTCATCCATTCATTCATTCATTCATAAGAGTTGCTAAAAACAAAAGGTTTCAAGTGTGCACACATAGATAAGACACTCACTCGAAAATAACAAGGTCATTTACAAAGAAAAGAATTAATCTACTGTATATTCATAGCTCACCTTTTTTAAAATATCGAAAGCGTCAAGTTAGTTAAAACCTATTCACTCCATACACGTCTTTATTCTGAAACAATAATAAATACACGCCATAAGTTTATAAATTTCCGTGAAATAAATGGCATACATTTAACAACAACAACAACAAAAAAATAATGGAACAACATGTACTCACCATATAATGAATTATAATATTATCAGCAAATGTGCTTTTTGCCGCCACTGTCACTGTCACTGTCACTGTCACTCACTCTCAGTCAGCTTTCCCAGACTTAATGACGTTTTTTTTTAAATCTGCAACAAACGAAATCCCCCAAAAAATACCATCAGTCACTAACTTAATTTTCACGCATACACAAAATAACAATAAAACCAATCATGTCATAATTAACAATAATGAACCTACCTTAGTACAAGTATGGCCGCGGTTCACGTAATTTTTTACAAAGAGCATAAGGCACTTGCATCCGTCACCTTCCAAGATGATCACAAGAAAGATGAGTCTCTCTTACCCTCAGAACATATATGTCTGCTCAACAAGTTGCAAAGTTAACACATTACTTTTTTTGTTCCTACGAGTAGGATGTCAAGGAGCGCACAAGTCAGACTGATTCTCACAAGCTTGGCAAACTCTGCATGAGTGTGCGTGGGAATGCAATGATCAGCTTTTCGACAAAGCTGTATGTCCTTCATCGCGGTATCGAGTAACACGTCTAGGTCAGATAACAGCCACCTGCATGCGAACAAATGGCTGTTATCTCTCTCTGCTGCGAGGCACGTACGATGATAAGACCTGTGTCTCTCTGGCTCGCCATGGGTCAGCTTCAATGCTTTCAATTCTCATTTCATCAAGCAAGTTCTCTCTCTGCGTGTGAGCCCTGACCAGCCATGACAAATAATAATAATAATTATGCATAAGTGTTTTACCAACATCATAGCGCATAACATAACGTGACTTCAAATCTGGTTTCTTACTTTTTCCCCGTTTTCCTCAACGATCTCGAAAAAAATGACGGAAACCATGATTTCAGGTTTTCCATACATACATTCCCGTAAACAGAACAACGACACAAATACATCGACATGCCCATCATAAAAATCGCCTCATTCGTTTTCCAAATAACGCGAAAATTAACAAAAAAACACCTCTTCCATAAGAAAACCAAGTTTCCAGCTTTTTACCTTTTTCATATCTATATTCCCGTAAAGAGAATAAAGAGACGAAAAAAATACTATCACACACGTCATTCTCACGTTTTCGGTTTTCACAATATGAGGGAAAATCACAAAAACCCATTTTCCATAAAAACCATGTTTCCAGCTTTTTATCTATTCCATACCTACATCTCCGTAAAGAGGATAATAAGACGAAAACATACTATCACACACGTCATCCTCACGTTTTCAGTTTTCGCAATATGAGGGAAAATCACAAAAACCCATTTTTACATCAAAAACCATGTTTCCAGCTTTTTACCTTTTCCATACCTACATCTCCGTAAAGGGGACATTGAAACGAAAAAATACTATCACACACGTCATCATCACGTTTTCCGTTTTCCAAAAATCGGCAAAAATGTGAAAAACGCATTTTTAGACCCAAAACCCTAGATTCACCTTCTCGACACCTACATTCCCGTAAAGAGCACGACGAGACGAAAAAAAGAATCCAAGCACGCCCTCCTAGCATGGCTCCTTCCATTACAAGGTCGCGGGGGCTCACAACTTCCTAAGTTAAGCAGCTCCCCCTTACCACGTTTTTATTTTGGAGTGGATATACCCCGTCCATAGAAAAGGAGAGTTCACCACGAGTCCTACGTCACCTCATAGGTTTAAATCCGATTATTGGTTAGCGAGATAGTAAAAAGCCGATGACCTATTAGTTTTGGGGGTTTATTTCAATACATATTAAAAACATTCATTTATAAATCATTATTTAAAAAGCCCGCCCTCTTACAAAACTCCTCAAGTGCGCATGCGTATAAAAAAAACATTCATCGCCAAAATGTCAAAAAAAACCAACATGTTTACCCCAAATGGCGTTTCCCAATCCCATCCATTTTAAAAAATAACCTCACCATCACCTAGAACGGAAAAAATACCATCTAAACGACCCCTCACTCGACCCCAACTCCTCCCCCACCACCTAACCCTTTCCCAACATAGCCATACATATTCAAGCACGAGCGCGACTTGAGAAAACCAACACTACCCCACTACTCGGGAATGACCTTTTAGTTTTGGCCTTTTCATTAAATAAAGAGGCTATAGGGAAGTAGGGGGCATTACTAGCAGTGCTAGGACACCCTGTATGTTCAAATCCCACCACTGGTTAGCGAGATATCAGGTTCGGGGCAAATACGAGGAGGGTTCAAAAAGAAGTGTCACAGCTCTGTCCTTACCACACTACTACCGGGATACGAACCCCAGCCGTCCGAGTGAAAGACGAGCAACTAAGAAACTGCGCCATCACGTTCCTAACAACAATTATAATATTAATAATTATGATGATAATAACAATAACATCATTCCCCAGAATTAATGAGTAGGCCTAAGTACAATCTATGTTTAGGCTATTATTAATTTGCATGTACAACATCTTGCTGCCGTAGTTATGTGACAATCTATAAAACGAATATTATTTCATGAGTATTGAGCTGATTCTTAGAAGTTATTTTCGGCTTTTGTGCCCCTTTAAACAAGCATCGTAATCATAATCTCAGCTAATTAATGTGAATATGTATTTTTCAATATGATAGTCAATAACTTACGTCTAAATAGATCACTGCTCACGAAAATAGGCAGTCAGATAGTTTCTTATAACATACATAAATTGTTCGTGTTAGAACGTAATTACAGTATATTGAATTTTACACGCATCCGCCATTTAGAATACGTATAATGTTAAAATCGGCCATTCACCATCTAATACATTCAGAAGTCCGAAACGATAAAAATGGTAGTTGATAGATGATTTACTGTGTTGAGGGTACAATATCATAGACTGCATACATTCAAGAAGGGGGTCATGGGTGATATTAAATTTTTAAACTCAATAGATTAGAATGAAGGCGAACAATTAGGCTACGGCGAATAGTGATGAAAGGGGAGTCCTGTATGCGAAACCTCAGTGGCACGAATTAAGAGACTATGAATATATACCATAAGTAAATATTCAATTCAATTCAATTCAATCAGTAGTAAAATCGATTATTGACTACGGTATCTAAAAGAATCGTAGAATTTTGAAAGCTTGGATGTAGTTGGCACTGTGTAATAGATTTGCTGTGTTGAAGGCGCATGCACATATATATCATACATTCAAGATGGCGGGCATACGTACCGTTTAACATGAAAATCGGTATCTACGGATTTAATTAAACAATTGCCACGTGCTCTGGAGAATATATTGTCTTTTATGAGACGCTTCTGTTGTACACGCCACAACGTTATTAGATTGAATATTACGTGCAATCGCTGTCTTGAATACATGAACATTTCAATTCAATAATTCAAACAACTACGAAACTTGCAAAAAAAAAGTTAGTAATGTACAGTATAGGAAATGTAAACTGCTGAAAGCACCTAAGAATAGTTTTCATACATTCAGGCTATCGGCCATAGTAACTTTAAGATCGATAAATCGAGATACTGTATAACTGATCAATGACCATGCAAAGTGCTAAAAGTGGACATCCGTATAAGAGACTGAAGATGTACAAATCACGACTCTATCATAATGTATTGAACCCGCTAACCACTGGTTCATGTGATATTTTTCACCGCAACGCATTTTTGATGCATCACTTTAGAACGTACCCACTGACCGACCATGCTGCCGCTACATGCTAACATTCTTTGGAGTTATAAATGGTTGATCTTTTGACTACGGAGAAAGCCACTATTAAATAATCTGAGCCTAAATTATGACACTTCTATTTTCTACGAAGCTCAGATATTATCACACTGTAATTCTGTATCATCGAAACATTCTTTATAATGTGATTTTTGCTTTTGGCAAGGTAGTAACCTCGCAGATGCGCGAACCGGAACCAGACACACGCTGCACGACCAGTGTAGTCACAAGCTAACGCAGCACATGGTTGAGAGCTTACCACAAGTGTTTGGATTACCATCCAAGTTGGATGCCGTTTGTATCAAGTCCGTCCATAAGACGAGGTAACAGTCCGCCTGAAGGCGAGGAAAGCAATCCTAGTGCATCGCACATTATTTCAATTCGAATAGTGCATGATATTATTAAATATTACAGCCGGAGAAGGCTAGTGCTAGGAATACTGGGGATTTTTGGGAAAAGTGATCATAACCGTGGAACGCCACATTTTCAGCCACGTGTTTGAACATCATATTTCGACATCGTCGAGTGGCGATAAATACATCACTCACAGTGAAATCATTATTAACCAAGTGAATCATTTCAACACTCATAACTACGAATATTGCTTTAATGGCAAGTGAGATTCTTTTCAGTGAAGCACAACGCCGATGCCACGTGATTTGTGGGCATGTAAAATCTGTGTCAGTGAAGCAGATAATAGTGAATGGCCAATTTTTAAACCATCTGCGCCGTGTAGTAGCAGTGAGTTTAGTGCCACGTTAAAGCTAGCTTCTGTGAAATTGTGCCACGCTTATTTATCGTATCGCCAAGTGGTAAAGTCATACTTCAAGATGTCATGTCTTGCCGACCACGTTAACGACAATCCTTGTTACGCATCACCTGTGGAGATGAGCTGTTAAGCTTCATCATGTGAAGGACAGGACCGGAGAACTACAGCCGATGACGGAAGAACCATGGCTTTAGCACCCGCTAATCCAAGGAAGATGGCGACTTTGAGGAGGAGTCTGGTCATATCATCACGACAACGACGAGGGCGAATAAAGGCCGTGGAAATAGATAGAGCCGATGTGGAGGCTCAGATTGGACAACCCTTGTCCGGAGACCAAAGCCTTATCCCTCGGGTCGTTGGAACGACCGAGATGTAGACATCCTTTCTTGTGAATCCGAAATATTCATTCCATGTGAGGTTCTTTTGTGGTGTAGCTTAGTGTAGTTTAATGTAGTTTATTGTAGAATCAGCCGAACTTCGTGACAAGCCATAGGTAGGTTTTGTACTGTTAGAATTAATGCTTGTAGTTCACTTTCAGTGATTGTTAGTCACCTGTTGTGATTGAATTTCTCTTCGAATACCGTGCATTCTGAGGGACATCGTTAAGATGTTATTTCTACCCCTGCTAAGCGTGACTGTAGTCTTGTTACTACGTTTTGTTCAACCCTAGGTGGGTGATTTTGTGTACAGTTATTTGGGATGACGATCAGAAGTCATGGCCAGTGTTATTTTTATAACAGCCCTTTCTAGTAAATGTTTTCACGCCACTGATTTAGTCAGAACAGTCCGTATCATTGGATACCCGACTGAAGCAATCAGTTTTGTAATACTACGTCATTTTTTACTTTAATGTGCTATGAAGCCATCCAGTTCAAGTTTGAACACATTCAGAGTGTTACAGTTTGTATGCAATCTAGCATCGAACCCAGCAATGAATGCCGTATCATTGGCAAACTTAGCAATTGTAAGATTTGAGCCTTTATAATGTTTATTTCGTGTCAAGTGTTTCGACACAGTTGTTATTTTGGTTATATTTAGACAGAGCAGTTATGAACTGACATATCTGCACATTTCGAAGAGATTCAGATGAAGTGGAATATCTATGTTTTTATTTCTTTTACTTTACAAACATGCTATATCTTTGAGCATAGTTTTCAGGCGTGATTTCAAGCCTAATGCTTGTGTAAATTTATATTATATCTGGGACATGATAACAAGGCCAGTTTTCTGATAGGACTTTCTGCGTGAAAGCTGCCTGCCTTCAGTGATGTCCATTTTCTTAACCGTCCGTGTAGATGATTGCGAGTAGCAAGGCTAGCTCGAATCATGGACAGGTGTTAACTGTTCCCAGCATGCAGTGTACTAGAGCACCACTCACCCAGTGAGACCATAACTTTTCCAGACTCTTTGACAATGCTTATAGCATTACTAACATTTAGATGATGTGTCTCTTATGTAGGTCAATGTCCAGGCCACCATTTTGTAATAATCATATGTTTTGCTACTTAGAGATGACTGGCGAGAGCCATGTGTTTGCATCGCTACTAAAGGGAATACCTTTCTTCTCCATCTGAGAATGATTTCACGTTACGTTAAGGTTTATTTATGGTAATTAAGAGGCTAGATGAGGCACCTGTTTAGAGGCTATATTAATGTGTGTCCAGACTTCGATTCTGTTGACTGTGTTATTATAGGGAGGTAACTGATGTTCATACCAGGCCTTACCCGGAGGTAAATTAAGTGAGCCGAGAGCCACTAATAACCTGTGTTATTGTTATGTCCGAGCGGGAGAGCACGTTGACGGTGTTTCATAGCAGAGATTGATCTCGCACGAGACTGCTACTGCTGAGCCCAAGGTATTCAGGACTGTCAGCCTATTCGTCATAAACCAACGATATTTTAAACAAACGATTCTAATAATCAGTAACGTCATTATTATGAACCTGATGATAATTAACTACTCATAGCATTTAACCTTGATTTTCTTGCATTTTGGACCTGATGGCTGGCACTTGCTTTGTGCACACTTCTCTTGTGGAAGTAATCTAGGACAGATGACACTAATTTTTATCGATGGAGAGCTTGCTCGACCTTTAGTCAGTAACTGGTGGAGCGTAAGCCTCATGCGACGTCAGACGTAGTTTTCACTACGCAATCGCCAACGTGAATCACATGCACGTAGATGACACTGGTTTACAAAGAGTTACCCAGGGCGGAGGCAGGAATAATAATGTTTATGGTCTTGTTTTATTTACTTATTTCAAGTGTTTGATAACCCCATGTTTACCCTTTACTTAGATTATAAGAGGGCATTTAATGGTTTTTTTGACGGCTTGTCATGTAGATTTTGTATTAAATTGTTTTTGCTTTACGGACGTCATCGCCGTAAATTTTGTATTAATTGTTAGGAATTAGCTAGATTTAAAATAAATGTAAATGAGGAAATGGTATCATCCTAACTTAGACTTGCTATTGCTACCATGTTAAATGTGATTTCTGTTATTAGCTTATTTTGTAACTTGATTTAGAGACTATTGCCGTACCATTTTCCCAGCGTTGCTGTTGTTGCTTTACTTTGTCAGATAGATCTTTCGCGAGGGTTTACAGTAATTTACAGTTAGGGTACTGATCTTTTATTTTTCATTTATTTATTAGTTTGCGGATTAGACGATAGAAACCCTCCGAACTAGGCTAGGTGTCTGAATAATTTGAATAAATATTTCTAAAAGTTTTACTTAAGTCTGGAAGATTATTTCTCAGTCTAGCTTTAGGAGGTGTATTTTCTTGGTCTGTCTATGACTTTTTAGCAACCATGTTACCACGGATCCCCTGGATTATGGATTCTCGTGCCGCTATGGCCTATAAGAAATTCACCCAATCCTCATGGCACATGGGTCCGGCAGGTGAGGTGTTAGGGATGTCGTTTCGGCTGTTGGCAACCCTGACAGCTCCTCTGACGGGCACAGTAAGTTACATGATACCGCCATCTTGATTATACAAAAGCTTAAAGCCATTAACTCGCTGTTTAGCAAACTGAGAATTTCTGAACTATTCAAAAAAGTGTTATTAAGAGGAGATAGACTGTGTTCAAAACATAGTCACGTTTTTATACATTCAAGATCTTAGTTATTGTTGTTTTAAGGGGTGGAACAACGAGGTCATCTACCCCTACATTGAAGATGGTTTGGCTTTTATCCGTACTATAAAATTAACTAAATCGATAATTCAGAAAATAACCGAGCAATTACCACGAATCTTAGTGAAGGGGGAGTATTGTATGACGGGTTTCCGTTCTAAAACAAGATGTTCAGTAAAGAACATATAGCCTACTTTCTCCTAAATGTATGAGTATAGTTATAACTCGTTGTTATTATCAAAGAGTATAATAGAACTATTCTTTGTTGAAGACCTTAGAAACGATTTACCTCTACCAAACGCCACAACCAAGATAAAAAACTGTTACCATCATTGAAGCAAGAAAGATAAGAAATATCTCAAGAATGTTATGGATCCTGAGACATAATCGACCGGACTGGCTGCGTGGCTCAGCGGTAACGTTCTCGCTTGCTGGGCCCTAGGTTGCAGGTTCGTATCCTGGCGCAGTCAGCTGGCATTTGAGGGTGCACAAATGGGAGGGAGTCGTGTCAGTACATTTACTGGCACGTTAAAGATCCCCTTCGGGCCAAAATTCCGGCACCCCGGTGTATCTAAAAGCAGCAGTAGTTAAAAGGGATGTAAAACCAATAACATTATTATTATTATTATTATTATTATTATTATTACATATACGAGCTGCCGTGGGCAACATCCAACTTTGAGTTGAGGCATGTCTTTACACGTCTGGTTGTGCATGGCTTTCACAACCCTAATTGAATTAACAAATCTTTCCATGACCCTACAGAGACGTGTGTATACAAACTATGTGGATATTTTCGATTGCTATTTGCCTGAAATAAAAGTAGTAATTAATAACCTGAACTAACACCAACGGCTTGAATTCAGTTACTATGTGAAATCGTTTTGTTCTTTACTTCAAATAACATTTTCAAGTAACGCAAAATAGGCTGTTACAAACCCTTTAAAATAAAAAGTAAAAATCTGTCGTAGTATCATCTTGTCATTCTTCAAATTCGATGCGCATAGAATGCCAATGGTATAGTAATCAATGGAGCCCCACGTAGACTAGTCGTGACATCTAGTGGTGAAATATCGAACAATATAATCCTAACAGAGCGAGTGCATTCTAGCGGCCAGAAGAAGAAACTTTTCAATAAAATCTGGAAGTTAATAAGTAGGTCGGTGTGCAGTTACCTTTTTGGCAGCTAGATGTCTCGAGTAAATCTGCTGGCGAATTATGTTTTAATTAAATATATATTTTACACCATAATATGCACAATATAACGCTTAATTTTAAAACATCTGAGTCATTACAAAACAATAAACATATAACATTTCAAGCAAAAAAACTAGCTCTGATCGGGTTTAAACCATAGGCATTTGAGCGATAGGCTAACGCTCTACCACTGAGCTAATTGTGTCAACGAATATCGTTTTATATAAAATGACTTACATAGAACTTGTTAGCAAATAATGATGTATACTAAACGATTTCATCACTGGAGTATAATATTTATATATAAAGCATTTCATACAAAGTTTATTTATTTTGTACCAGTACGCTATATTGCATGCAGTACTCAAATTAGTGAAATATAAATCAGGCACAAGATATCCGCTGCCATCTTGTCTTATTACTGAATCAGCTCAGCTTTTTAAAATCACGTCTGCACTATAGTATTACAAAATAAACTTTTAATTTCGAACGTGCCTCTTCCTTTAGAACAGTTAAACGATTCTCGGCTCGATAATCGGAACTGGTGAGTCCCATGATATGGATTATAAAGTTTGCATAATTCGCACGGCCGTCATCCTGAAATGGTATGGCGGACGACCTTGTAGTTTGGTCACAAGACGCATCCTATACGAAGGTATGTTGTTACCAAATTTGGTAGAGATCGGATGATTTGGTTAGTCGTTATTTGATTTTACGTTTTGAACGTTTGAGTGGCCGCCATTCAGTTTTAGTAAAGATGGCGGCGATATAAAACATGACACTGGGGTGTCCTTTGCTAGTGCTACCTTTGTACCAAATTTCGTTCAATTCGCATTCACCGTGTTCGAATTGATAGGGGGGGACAGACATTCAGAGTACACACACTCACACACACACAGACACACACACACACAGACTCACACACACATACACACACACAGACTCACACACACACATACACACACACATACAGACACACTTTTTTCGCCCTGTGTTGATCTCATAAGTCTACTTTCATTTTTTGCAAAAATCGAAAGTAGGCTAAAAAAAAAATAAGGATCTTGCCGACATTCTGAATATATGAAATATTAGAATGAATAACACAGATTTTTAAACAGAAAGCTTGTACGAGGAATTTACCGCATAATAAACTTAAGAAAGTTATCAGGCCGAACATATCTCACAATCACCATCTTGAATATATATATAAAACATTAAGATCAATCACTCATCTGGTATAATTACAGTTCCGAAAAAGAAGTTGAGCTCGTATTATACATTTAATATGCAGTTCACTGATTTAACAGGCAGACGATCACCAAGCATACTGTCAAAATAATACCTCAAAATGTAAGAGAGAAATATCAAAATTGGAGAATGACGAAAAAAATATAGTGCGGTACTTAGGCTACTTATGCTGTGATGTTGAACATTGAACGTGTTCGAAAATGTAGAATACTCAGCATCTTATAACGTCAAGATTACAAAAATTGGCAAGTGACTTGGTAAAAACAAAGTTTCGTGTCCCAATATGTTATTATGTCTCCCAGCGTAATTTTAGTATTTGGTGTGTGAGTTGGATCCCTCTGCACAAGATAGAAGTATAATGATTGCTCTGTAATACCTGTATATTAGTATACATGAGTTGTCCCTTACGGGAGGAAACCATTTCCCGCAATGAATTCATCCCAGTGGGGCCGCGTTGGTGTTTCCATTTGGATAAACTAATCTACTTGATCTATTTTACCCTTCTAGTGTTCTTGACTGATGACCACATTGTACCGAGCATCAGCTATCTTACCTGCTGACATCGTATGAGAGGTTTCAAAAACCGACGTCTTATTATCCTCACACATTGCTTAATTATACAAGAGTATACAGAAAAGGGAAGCTATTATAATATTATGCGCATAAAATTGCCTTACCTAAATACAGCAGTGGCGAAATTAAGTGTAATTTGAGCTGTAATGCTTGGCCAGCTAAAAGCTACTTTCCATGGATAGAAGCCGCTAGCCGTCTGAATACTGGACAGAAATAGGTATTTAAATTTTTACTGACTAAGCGATATATTGTGACAGCAGTTAACTCCTTTAAGAAACTTCTTGTGCGGGAAATAGCTCGGTACTCTTATCAATCTGGTATGAAATATAGTTCAGTGGACCACCTCGTGGTGTAGTGGCTAGCGTTCTTGGCTCTGACAAGAAAGTTAATTCTGGTCTGAGAGCTGAAACGGTGTACACTCAGCCTTGTGAGGCATAATTGGGAAAAAGCGGGTTTGATTCCTACCCCAGACATCCTGGAAGTGGTATTCTGTGATTTCCCACTTCTACTCCAGGCACATGTCAGGTTGGCTCCTAAATTAAGGCTAAATGTCCAGACACTTTGGTAATAATATATTTCAACAGATGGCAGCACAAGCGAAGCTGAATTTATTTATTTATTTTTGCATCTTAGGTGAATGACCCTATTTATTCTACATGTTATAGGAAATGAATAGAAATGTACGCAACCATCTGTTAAATCGTCCCATTATTCCATACATTAAGTGACGGAAGAATTTATTAGGCAACAAATGAAACTTCATTTTTCTATTTCTTTTCATCACTGATTTACATTTACCAAAATACCAAACTTCGATAATAACGACTACGATTCTGATTACAGGACATTCATTTTGTTTTGAAACAGACTACACCTGTGACGCTATTTAAGCGCACCAACAAGCTATGTACTAGCCATTCGCTCTCACACAACGCGTCACCGAAAGAAGGCGTGGCCTAGCCCAATATTCATATAATCGATTTCTCAAAAAGTACTCGTCCGATTTGGGAAATAATGACACCGTTGAATATGTCTCAGTGAAATCATTTACCCTGTATGCAAAAATTAGTATAGTTCTATTAAGAAAAACGAAGTTGGTACTGCCCCCGTAAATTGAATTATATTGAGACCACGATGGCTGTATTGGCATATGTGAGTAAAGTTATGGATGTCATAGTTGTGACGTGTATATTCTTGACGTAGGCACGGATGACGTAGACTTCATGCAAGTAGGCTGGTTGAGCTGAGATTCTTGGTGACGTCATGATTTTGTTCGAGAAAGATCTGAGATTTACGACGCAGTCGCAGGAAACAAGGAATTGTGCTAAGGAAGAAGTTACGCTATTGGAGGAGAGACTCGAACCAATGAACGATAGTTTGGAAGGAAGACGGAGATTGCTGAAACTACGATATTTGATTACTTTTGGCATGCAGATGTGTGGAAATCTATTTTCAGTTATGGCCTTGATTTGGAATTTTGAAGAAATTAATTTTGAGTTTTTGAAATTTGAAAATCCGTCAAGTATAGCCAAAGTTAAAACTTCTAGCAATGACGCAGCAACAGGCTATGGAAGGGATGGATACGCCCCTTAAGAAGTTGATAAAAGGTCGTGCACAGAAGAGAGGAGCTCTCAGAAATCATACTCAGACCTCATATCGTCATATCTGATATTCTGATACCGCATATATATTTCTGATGTGAAATAGTCATTTTCGAGTGAATAAGTGAAGCAAGTTGTCTTTAGCGTGTGGTTAAAGCCCGGCGCATCGAACGAACACGGAGCAGTTCCATTTTACGCTGCTCGAAACTAGGTGAAGTTGAAACGCTCACATTAACGTTTCCTCCAGATAAGATATCAAGAGTTAACTTCAGCCTTTATTATAATTCAATTGGGCAGTACAACATTGAGGTGTGTAGAAGATTTGAACAATTTCACTGTTATAATTTGAAAGATATTGACATTTTAAGACTGCAAACAAAAGTGATTTTCTCGCCACCTGAGAGGCACTTTTAAATTCCACATTATACACTACGGCTGACACGTATATCGCAACCGTGATATTGGAGCATACGTTTGGTAATACAACGATACATTCTACTATGGAACATTATAATCTTGCAGTGCTTTCAATGATTATAACAGAAGTTGAGATGGAAGGCTAAGGCTTTAATGCAATTGGGACATATATCGATGGAGTGAAATAACAGCATGGAACTTCGTTAATCGTCATTCTACAAAAGCGAGCATGTAGTGAACATCCAACTACACTCATGCATCGTGAATCCATCGCTGAATTATACCAGATGACAGTGGAAATATTTTCATACTCCACGATTATGAATATTTCTGCGTAAATAACAGCATGGAACTTCGTTAATCGTCATTCTACAAAAGCGAGCATGTAGTGAACATCCAACTACACTCATGCATCGTGAATCCATTGCTGAATTATACCAGATGACAGTGGAAATATTTTCATACTCCACGATTATGAATATTTCTGCGGAAATAACTGCAATAAACTTCATGGCGAATTGCGACCAGAACTTCAGGGAACTTTCAAGAGAGGCCAGGGTGGACCCGGCTCACAAAGAAGAGTTTTGCCAGAAGGATGTCTTTCGTATACATGGAGCAGTGCAATTTCCGGAGGAGGAAGCAGTTCGATTCTCCGAGAGCGCTGATTCCAGGTTCGAGGTCGGAGCACATCGTTACGCTGGTGAATTGGAACCAACAGCAGTTTTCTTTGAAAACTTTCCTCTAGAACTTCAATCAACAGATAAGGTAGTCGTGAACGTTTCTTGTATTATTTGAGTCATGTAGCGATATCTGAGCAACCGTTTTTCCCATATTCTCTGTCCCATATTTTTGCCCCATTTTCTTGCTTGACATTCTGTACTCAGTACACTTCGATGATTTATGCCTTTTTCTACGATTATTTGAGACATTGTTATGTCATTGGCATACTTAAATAATTTTGGATCAGTTGAGACTGATGATTTAGATTCTTTCAGTAATTTGCATATTTTTTGTAGTCACGATTTGACGGTAAAGTTAACAATTTGCTATGGCAGAGTTGAATTCAGACAGCGTGTCATTTTATTAAAGTAATTCTATTCAGTAAATTACTTTGACCAATTTTCTGTCATCCTCAAGAAAGAAGAATAATTAAATGATTTTAGAGCGTTAAAATCTATTACGATATCGACGATCTTTGAAATACTAGTCGGCTTATGAACATGATTGCAACATAGACATTTATCATTGCATTATAGACAATTTTATGAAATATGAACTTTGATTACGATTTATTGAATACACTATAGTAATGAACATTTGATAGGAGTTTTTCTCAATTATAGATTGGAACAATAATGTCTGCATTCCACAGTCTAATTGTATTCTATTCGACTATTTATGCAGTTTAGATGAACTTTGATTGAAGATAGTATTTTTATACTGCGATACTTTGAAGATATTAATCTCAATTTTGATTGACCAGGGAGGAGTGTCTAATCGTATTTGCTATTAAATTTATTTGTGATTGGCAAATTTTTACTTCATATCGATTCATGAATGAAACCCACGAAGGTTAAATAATAACAGTCATTAATACAATTGATGAATATAAGAATTTTTAAAGAGGAGCAATGGATGTATAATCGTTAGTTCAGTGGACATGTAAAAGTCGCTGATGAATAATGCCCTTGAATAATGAAGGAGGTTCCCACAGTAAGATGGATGATGTTGATGAATTTATAAGTGGAGGATTTTTGTATGTAATTTGGAGGATTTTTATGCCATATATATTGAGATATATGATGAATTCTGGGCCTATTTTTGTGCAAGTTTGTGCGTTTTGAGCGAAGTATTTTTCCGCTGAATGTATTGTCCTGGTTCTTTGAAAGTTATTCATATGAAGATACTGTTAAAGTTAACAAGAGTGTTAAATAATTTGAGATGAAGATGTTGAATGGAGGTTACCGTCACAAATATTAATAATAATTATTAAACCTTATTAAACCTGAATTTAACATTTAAATATAACTAACCTTCATTGGTCGATTATATCACCACGATTTGAGTAATTATCAACCGGATAAACGTGTGGTTTAATGTATTTCTTGTATAAATAATATAAACAATATAATATTGTAAATAATTATTTAAATATCTTTGATAATAATTTGAAATGATAGTGATTAATAGAGGCGTGTATAAAATTTTCAATTGTCATTTGACATTGTTATAAACAATTTATTATTGTTATAAATAATTAATGAACTTTTGTTATTAACATTAAGAGTTTTGTTTTTATACTCTAAACAACGCTAATTAAGCAGGTGGATTGAACAATTAAACATGATTTGGGATTGTTGGAGTAATCCACTGGTGTTTGAATGGAGCATTTAAAACATTTGCGTGATAATATTTGAGTTGAGATGTGGACATTTAACGTGTTTTGAAAGGAGAGCTAAGCTCTGATGTAACTCGCTTATGCTAGGGTTGAACGGACGGGTGAGTCCACTTTGACGATGCAGGTGCATTGCAGCTGGCCCGGACAACTGTATGACCGAGGCCAAGGACGTCTCCATAATAGCCTTGTGGCTATAAATAAAATGTGATGTGTATAAACACGCAAAACAATTGATATATGTCTCGTCCCAAATCCCGTTTCGATTCCAAGTGCATTATTATAATTACGTTATTTTGAGCTTGAGAAAGCTGAAACATTGTATGTAGAGTATACAAGTCCTACATGAGGACATGGTTATGTGGTCGATGGCTTCTGATTGCCACGTGGATTTTGTTGTTTTATTTTTGTCAAAATCATTCTTTATGTGAAATAAATTATTGTGCAGTTTAAGGTTTCTCGTCTTCGTTCTGGTTCATTTTAAATATCATGGTGGAGGTTATTGTGTGGGCATACTTTAAGTGATCCAGTTGACAACCCAGTCCCCGAGATAAATTTTAAAGGTAAGTAAAAGGTAAGTATGAACCCCCGTATATTTTGGTGTGTTCCACAATAATTTCTTGTTAACTATTGTGCTCTAATCTCGATAGTATCTGTCAGTGCCATTTTCATTGATGTAGCTGTGCCGGTGCGATTGATTATTGGCAATCCGATTGAGGGGGCGGACATCTGACAGCCTACTATCCTGATATCGGGGACAGTAGGATTGGCGACCCTATAACGTGGGGCATGTTCAACAAAACTGGATTACCAGGTTGAACGCCAGTAGGATTGGCGCCGCAATTCGGTGGGGCCTCGATTGACAACACTGGATTACCAGGTTGAACGCCAGTAGAATTGGCACAATCGAAGTTCGGAGTGCTTGAATAACATTGGATTACCAAGTTATTGCAGTAGAATTGACACCGCAATTTTTGTGGACTGTTCGAATAACATTGGATTACCAAGTTATCGATGTCAAAGGGATTGTGAAGACTCAAATAAAGAGGTTGATTCTTTGTTAGATGTCTTGGCCAATTGTAGAATTTGAGAGTGTGATTATATAGGGAATAAAATGTTGTGTTGTATTAGGAAAATTACACTCAGAAAAGATCAGATCTTATACAACTTGAGAGAGGTTAAATAGGCTGGAAACTTAGAAAAATCGCCTATGATCTGGAATCTTATTTTATTTGAACGGCTTATGACATGTTTAGTCATATTAAAGATAAAATTAAACTATATGGATTATAAATGTAAATTATTTGTTTTAGGATATTTTAAAATGAACCAAAGAAACTTGAACATGTGCTTGAGTTTATTTCAACATGAAGTTTCTACGAAGGTTAATTATAAGGTAATTATAAGTTAGATTTAAGACAGAAAATTGCTCAAATTTATATATGGTGAAAAATGTTGCTCAGATGTTGTTATTTTGCTCTGTTTGATGTATGTCCCTAAAGCAGTTTATTATTGAAATATTATTGAAATGGCAGATGATAGTCTGAGAATGATGTTGGAGGAGATGTCTGCTAACTTGAAAGCTAGCATGGATGAAAGTGTGAGGGAGATGGAAGCTAGGAATACTAGTAGAATGGAGGAGAATATGAATGTTCTTCAGACCAGTTCTGCAAACCTAGAAATTAATGTGTCGCGTTTACAGACCAGTACCCAGGGAATCGAGAATGCTGTAACTGACATGCGCACAGACGTGTCCAATGTCCATAAAGATTTATCCAATGTGCATAAAGATGTTTCTGAGGTTAAAATTGATGTTTCTAAGGTACAGAAAGATCTTACTATGTTGAATCTTGATGTTGCCAATGTCCGGGGTGATATTTCATGTGCTAGAGCTGAAGTAATTGTTGTTAGGAATGATGTTGCTACTGTACAAGACAAAATAGAGGAAGTTCAAAGAGAGGTTAGAAATGCTCGAACCGATGTGTCAAATGTTCAAGTAGACATCAATAATATTCATTCAGATGTTAATGATATGCAAAGCGATATCAATAAAATACAAGTAGAAGTCAATACTGTTTTTGTAGACATTGCTAAAGTTCAGACTGATGTTAACAAAGTTAGAGAGGAAATTGAAACTTCAAAAACACTTTGTACTCGTAACATTAGTGCATTAACAACTCGATTAGTTGACGAGTCTGTTAGGACAACAGCTTCTTTAGCTGGTTTAAAATACGATGTAGAGGTCATGAGAACCCAAGTATTAGATCACAATCGTTTACTTAATGAAGACATGGAAGTAGATATCGCGGAAATGTTAACTGCAAATGTAACGGTTTGGAAAGATGAATGGAACAGGTCAAGTGGGGAACATGTAGATAAGATTCAGGAGCGAATTGAAAGAAAACTTGCCAGTACACAAGTAGACATTAATAATGAAGTAGTTCAGATCAGGAAAGACTTGAATGTAAGGATGGATTCGCTATCCGAAAAGCAGGTAGAGGATAGAACTCAAATAGGTCAGGACGTGCAAGCATTAAAAACTGCGTTAGAGGAACAGATTCATAAGGTTGTCTCTGATGTTAATGAAACTACGAGCAAACTGCAGAATTTGAAACTAGGAGAAGCTAGCATGATGGAAACCTATAAGGAAGAGTTGATTAGGAAAGTCATCACGGAAATCACAGACAAGGATACAGAAGGATTGACTGGTGAAGAGGATAGAAATTACGTGAGAAGATGTAACCTCGCTACAGAAGAGAGAGATATTAGTCCTGAGGAACGTATATCCAGATTCCGGGAAGAAGAAGAGGATAGGAATATTGAACCTGAATGGAAATATCGTGATAGTGGGAAAAATTATATGGATTCATATCCGAGAAATGTGACAGTCATCCGGAACTTTGAAGACAAACCTCAAAAATTTAGCAACACTGATAGTCTCACACCGATAGAATATATCAGGAACCTTAAAGACTATTTCATTGAAGCCCACATTCCTAGAGAGAGAGAGATGAGAATAGTAGAAAGATTTCTAGCTGGAGGACCCCTTGAATGGTTTAGAGCATTTCGGTACACTTTCAGCAATTTTGACGAATTTGCAGAGGCATTGATAAAACGATTCTGGTCAATAGAAGCTCAGAATTCATTAAGAGCTGAGGTATACTCGAGGAAGTATTCAGGTACTCTTCCAACACGGTACGCTGATTACTTCACGAGCCAGCTATCACGCTTGAGATTTTTGCAACCCCCATTGTCAACAGAGCAGTTGATAGATGCGATTTCACGTATGCTGCCTGTGGAGGTAAGAAGACTGATCATATCGTCAAATATCAGAGATTTGACCAGTATGGACGAACTGTTGAGAAGATTTGACTACACGAGTCCAATGCCAAATTTTTTACAAAAAGGTCAGAGGCACGAATTCAAAGACGTTAATACAGTCTACATGGATCAAGTGCAGCAAACTGATAAGCCTGATGAAGAAAATACTGAAAATGTAGGTCCTCACAGGAATAATTATTTCCGCAACAACAGATCCCAAGGTTACCGTCCATATCAGCAAAGACGAGGCTGGAATAATAATAGAGGGAATTATAACAACGGAAGAGGTAGATATTATAACAATAGGTATAATAGAAACTACAATAGAAATAACCAGTACCAGAAACAGAATCAGAATTCTCAAGGTCAGGTTATGACACCCGACAAGTATCAAGAAAGAGAGAAAGAAAGTCAGCAGTATCTGAAGGAATTACGAGAGAAGGAAGCTGAAAATCAAAAGAAAATACAGGATGTAGTGATCGATCCTGGTCCTTCTACAAGTCAGCAAAACTTGGAAAACAGGAATTCAGGACAGAAGAGACAGTAGAAAGGAGAGAATGCATTAGCCACACTCAACCCAAAGAAGAAGAGACTTATGATTAAGGAACATAGAAGAAATATCATACAAGAGTAAGCCAATAATAATTCAATTTCGTGTTCAAGTGAATTGAGATATTTATAACACAGAGTTTAAAAACAATTTGCAACTGTTTTTAAAACGTGGTGAAGGGAGAATGCCCCCGTAAATTGAATTATATTGAGACCACGATGGCTGTATTGGCATATGTGAGTAAAGTTATGGATGTCATAGTTGTGACGTGTATATTCTTGACGTAGGCACGGATGACGTAGACTTCATGCAAGTAGGCTGGTTGAGCTGAGATTCTTGGTGACGTCATGATTTTGTTCGAGAAAGATCTGAGATTTACGACGCAGTCGCAGGAAACAAGGAATTGTGCTAAGGAAGAAGTTACGCTATTGGAGGAGAGACTCGAACCAATGAACGATAGTTTGGAAGGAAGACGGAGATTGCTGAAACTACGATATTTGATTACTTTTGGCATGCAGATGTGTGGAAATCTATTTTCAGTTATGGCATTGATTTGGAATTTTGAAGAAATTAATTTTGAGTTTTTGAAATTTGAAAATCCGTCAAGTATAGCCAAAGTTAAAACTTCTAGCAATGACGCAGCAACAGGCTATGGAAGGGATGGATACGCCCCTTAAGAAGTTGATAAAAGGTCGTGCACAGAAGAGAGGAGCTCTCAGAAATCATACTCAGACCTCATATCGTCATATCTGATATTCTGATACCGCATATATATTTCTGATGTGATATAGTCATTTTCGAGTGAATAAGTGAAGCAAGTTGTCTTTAGCGTGTGGTTAAAGCCCGGCGCATCGAACGAACACGGAGCAGTTCCATTTTACGCTGCTCGAAACTAGGTGAAGTTGAAACGCTCACATTAACGTTTCCTGCAGATAAGATATCAAGAGTTAACTTCAGCCTTTATTATAATTCAATTGGGCAGTACAACATTGAGGTGTGTAGAAGATTTGAACAATTTCACAGTTATAATTTGAAAGATATTGACATTTTAAGACTGCAGACAAAAGTGATTTTCTCGCCACCTGAGAGGCACTTTTAAATTCCACATTATACACTACGGCTGACACGTATATCGCAACCGTGATATTGGAGCATACGTTTGGTAATACAACGATACATTCTACTATGGAACATTATAATCTTGCAGTGCTTTCAATGATTATAACAGAAGTTGAGATGGAAGGCTAAGGCTTTAATGCAATTGGGACATATATCGATGGAGTGAAATAACAGCATGGAACTTCGTTAATCGTTATTCTACAAAAGCGAGCATGTAGTGAACATCCAACTACACTCATGCATCGTGAATCCATCGCTGAATTATACCAGATGACAGTGGAAATATTTTCATACTCCACGATTATGAATATTTCTGCGGAAATAACAGCATGGAACTTCGTTAATCGTCATTCTACAAAAGCGAGCATGTAGTGAACATCCAACTACACTCATGCATCGTGAATCCATCGCTGAATTATACCAGATGACAGTGGAAATATTTTCATACTCCACGATTATGAATATTTCTGCGTAAATAACAGCATGGAACTTCGTTAATCGTCATTCTACAAAAGCGAGCATGTAGTGAACATCCAACTACACTCATGCATCGTGAATCCATCGCTGAATTATACCAGATGACAGTGGAAATATTTTCATACTCCACGATTATGAATATTTCTGCGGAAATAACTGCAATAAACTTCATGGCGAATTGCGACCAGAACTTCAGGGAACTTTCAAGAGAGGCCAGGGTGGACCCGGCTCACAAAGAAGAGTTTTGCCAGAAGGATGTCTTTCGTATACATGGAGCAGTGCAATTTCCGGAGGAGGAAGCAGTTCGATTCTCCGAGAGCGCTGATTCCAGGTTCGAGGTCGGAGCACATCGTTACGCTGGTGAATTGGAACCAACAGCAGTTTTCTTTGAAAACTTTCCTCTAGAACTTCAATCAACAGATAAGGTAGTCGTGAACGTTTCTTGTATTATTTGAGTCATGTAGCGATATCTGAGCAACCGTTTTTCCCATATTCTCTGTCCCATATTTTTGCCCCATTTTCTTGCTTGACATTCTGTACTCAGTACACTTCGATGATTTATGCCTTTTTCTACGATTATTTGAGACATTGTTATGTCATTGGCATACTTAAATAATTTTGGATCAGTTGAGACTGATGATTTAGATTCTTTCAGTAATTTGCATATTTTTTGTAGTCACGATTTGACGGTAAAGTTAACAATTTGCTATGGCAGAGTTGAATTCAGACAGCGTGTCATTTTATTAAAGTAATTCTATTCAGTAAATTACTTTGACCAATTTTCTGTCATCCTCAAGAAAGAAGAATAATTAAATGATTTTAGAGCGTTAAAATCTATTACGATATCGACGATCTTTGAAATACTAGTCGGCTTATGAACATGATTGCAACATAGACATTTATCATTGCATTATAGACAATTTTATGAAATATGAACTTTGATTACGATTTATTGAATACACTATAGTAATGAACATTTGATAGGAGTTTTTCTCAATTATAGATTGGAACAATAATGTCTGCATTCCACAGTCTAATTGTATTCTATTCGACTATTTATGCAGTTTAGATGAACTTTGATTGAAGATCGTATTTTTATACTGCGATACTTTGAAGATATTAATCTCAATTTTGATAGACCAGGGAGGAGTGTCTAATCGTATTTGCTATTAAATTTATTTGTGATTGGCAAATTTTTACTTCATATCGATTCATGAATGAAACCCACGAAGGTTAAATAATAACAGTCATTAATACAATTGATGAATATAAGAATTTTTAAAGAGGAACAATGGATGTATAATCGTTAGTTCAGTGGTCATGTAAAAGTCGCTGATGAATAATGCCCTTGAATAATGAAGGAGGTTCCCACAGTAAGATGGATGATGTTGATGAATTTATAAGTGGAGGATTTTTGTATGTAGTTTGGAGGATTTTTATGCCATATATATTGAGATATATGATGAATTCTGGGCCTATTTTTGTGCAAGTTTGTGCGTTTTGAGCGAAGTATTTTTCCGCTGAATGTATTGTCCTGGTTCTTTGAAAGTTATTCATATGACGATACTGTTAAAGTTAACAAGAGTGTTAAATAATTTGAGATGAAGATGTTGAATGGAGGTTACCGTAACAAATATTAATAATAATTATTAAACCTTATTAAACCTGAATTTAACATTTAAATATAACTAACCTTCATTGGTCGATTATATCACCACGATTTGAGTAATTATCAACCGGATAAACGTGTGGTTTAATGTATTTCTTGTATAAATAATATAAACAATATAATATTGTTAATAATCATGTAAATATCTTTGATAATAATTTGAAATGATAGTGATTAATAGAGCCGTGTATAAAATTTTCAATTGTCATTTGACATTGTTATAAACAATTTATTATTGTTATAAATAATTAATGAACTTTTGTTATTAACATTAAGAGTTTTGTTTTTATACTCTAAACAACGCTAATTAAGCAGGTGGATTGAACAATTAAACATGATTTGGGATTGTTGGAGTAATCCACTGGTGTTTGAATGGAGCATTTAAAACATTTGCGTGATAATATTTGAGTTGAGATGTGAACATTTAACGTGTTTTGAAAGGAGAGCTAAGCTCTGATGTAACTCGCTTATGCTAGGGTTGAACGGACGGGTGAGTCCACTTTGACGATGCAGGTGCATTTCAGCTGGCCCGGACAACTGTATGACAGAGGCCAAGGACGTCTCCATAATAGCCTTGTGGCTATAAATAAAATGTGATGTGTATAAACACGCAAAACAATTGATATATGTCTCGTCCCAAATCCCGTTTCCATTCCAAGTGCATTATTATAATTACGTTATTTTGAGCTTGAGAAAGCTGAAACATTGTATGTAGAGTACACAAGTCCTACAGGAGGACATGGTTATGTGGTCGATGGCTTCTGATTGCCACGTGGATTTTGTTGTTTTATTTTTGTTAAAATCATTCTTTATGTGAAATAAATTATTGTGCAGTTTAAGGTTTCTCGTCTTCGTTCTGGTTCATTTTAAATATCATGGTGGAGGTTATTGTGTGGGCATACTTTATGTGATCCAGTTGACAACCCAGTCCCCGAGATAAATTTTAAAGGTAAGTAAAAGGTAAGTATGAACCCCCGTATATTTTGGTGTGTTCCACAATAATTTCTTGTTAACTATTGTGCTCTAATCTCGATAGTATCCGTCAGTGCCATTTTCATTGATATAGCTGTGCCGGTGCGATTGATTATTGGCAATCCGATTGAGGGGGCGGATATCTGACAGCCTACTATCCTGTTATCGGGGACAGTACCAATATCTCAGTTATTCACAAAGAAAGGAAAAAACAGTAAAGTTAATGTATGAGCTCCTTAGCACCATTTCCAAAAGTGAAAACAGAATGTTGATATCTTTAACGGTATAGAAGATATGGCGAGTAACATCTTAGGTGAATAACCCTGTAAATATACATACATATATACATAAATTATATATAAACTTTTGAACTGACGGTGGTTTTGGGGTCTAGGGAATGTGAATCGCGAAGATATGTCGAAATTTTCCGGAAGTCGTAACATGGTACCCATTGCAATAGTTAGCTTTCTAATGAAATCTACCTAAAAAGAGAAGAAAAACACCTCTTTAAATCCGCAAGTTCTTTTCCCTAGTTTATATTTGAAATTATACATTTCTTCACGCTTGCATTAGAGAATCTGTAATGCACTGAGCAGTTATGATTTCACTTATAATTTACCTGTAGCCTACAAGTTGGATGAATAAACGTCACCCCGCAATCTGCAGGCTACATGGCTGAACAGCGGAGCGGTTGCTCGGTAGGCCTAGGCTCTTCATGGGCTGTCACGCCACGGGTGTAGTTTGATTTTTATTTCTAATACATAAGTGTAGGAGTACAAAATCACGAACTATTCATCGTCAACTTTTTTCAGAGAAGCAAGTTCGACTTCAAATGAAAACAATGCGTTGTGTGGAAAAATAAAGGCGTAGCGATTGTGAAAATGGAAAATTGGTTTCCGGAAATACTGGATTGGATTGGGATCCATAAAGACTGCAAACAGTACTTTTGAACTACCAGGGGCAAAGTGATGACAAAAGCTTATTGCAACCAAACTTAGGCGTTATTGCTTGCAGCCCTTAATTGCAAAAAGTTTCCAGCTAGTATCAAACACCACCAGCAATGTTGCCGAAAATTATATGCCCCGTGTCGCAAAATTCTCGACAGGTAAGCAGAGCAATCGAGGGAAACGAGGTTCCTTCACTCATAGAACCATAGCTTTCAGTTTGGGCCATCCTGGCACTATAAAACACTGAAATCAGTTTAGAAAAAAAACTGCCACAATAGTGAAGGACACTGCACTCAGCAGAATGGGAAGAAGAGCAGCTTTCCGAAAAGGTTTATTTGCGTCGCGAGAAGGGAAAAGAATGTCCCGACAACAGTCTAATGAAATGAAACGTACCGTCTCACGTGATTATGGAAACCGATCAATGCAGTAGGATTTCGATGAGGTACTGTTGAGAGAGTTTAGTGGTGAGAAGATCAAGCAACTAACGCTTAGTGAAGGCCATATACAAAAACTGGAAAAAGGAAACAATGGGCCAAAGGGAAAATAAAAGTGGCACACAACTAGAAAGGACAGACTTACGGCAGCCAATTGTGGTTATGTATGCAAGAGGAAACCTACTTCGAAATGGGCTCCAGTGGCAAAAAATCAGTACGGCGAATTTCACTCAAAAACAATGCAGTATAACTGTGATAATGAGTGAATTGCAAAACGAAATTTCAAGGGGAAATCGGTAGAAAAGTTGAAGAATGTGGTCTTCTCGTACATAAAACTTATGGGTTTTTAGGTGCTTCCCTTGACGGATTAATATGAGACAACGTTATAGTCGAAGTCAAGTGCCCTTATTCTGCACGGAATATGACCATACTGGAAACCCGCGAAAAGCTAAAGGGATTTTGTTTGACAGAAAGTCAGCGAAAAAAAGAAAGGCTAGAGAATGTCAAGAACAGTGCCATTCAGAAGATAACAGATTGATAAATCTCTAACACTCACATGATTTTTATTTCCAGAACCAAGTCCAGTTGGAAATAACATAGCGGGAAATATGTTATTTTGTGGCATGGACGCCTAAGGACATTCACATAAAAACAATAAAGAGGGACGAAAAGTTCTGGAGACAAAAAATGCTTATGTAACTGACATTATGCTACGAGAAAACCTTGTTGCCTGAGATCATTGATCCCAGGATGACCAGATCAATGTATATAAGAGAACCTGAGGTGAAGTAAAATACCAAATAGTGTGTGTAAATCATGAAACGTTATTTTTGATATGGAAAAAATTGAAGCATTGATTTCAAGAACAGGAAATAATTAGGTATAATATTTTTGTTTGATTATAGTACGCAGTACTAATGCCTGTGCTAACAATAGGCAGATGAGAATATCTTAGGAACTTTAATTCTATATATGTACATAATAATTTTCCTCTTGGTATGCATTTTCATCATTCGTTTATTGTAATAGAATGTCCTAAATAAATGAACTTTTATTATTACTTCCATGAAAATTGAAGTAAGTTATAGTCATTGGCCTCACGGAGTCGTTTCAGATCTCACGAAAAAGAAAAAAGGGAACTCGAGTAAAAAGAAACGATGTCCCATACGAATTACCAAAATAAATGTACGTATTTATGTATGCATGTATGTGTATATATGTATGTATGTAGGTCGATGTGCGTGCGCTTTTGGCCTCTTATAAATCGATTATAATTCTTCACGGTTTGTGGTCTTGTTTGTTATGTCGAGAAGACGATACCTAGAGTTTGACGTCCGCATCGGATGGTTTTTAGAATAGATATTCCCAATAAACCTGAACACGAACATATCTTGTCCATTTTTTTCTAAAATATCAAGAACGTTCTAACGACAAGCGAGTCATATCTTTCTATACAGTATTCAATTTCGCATCGATTGAAACCCGTCGCTGCTCTGTGCGGTAAGAATTATGCCCTACAAAGTATTACTAATGTCGGAAGAATATGTTTTCTGTAAGGGAGTTTATCCTCAAATAACTCTAAAAGAGTTATTGGAAGGGAATCCAGCGCTGTCAGCATCTATCCTGAGTGTGTTTTCACCGGTTTTTCCACAATCCCTCCAGGTAAATGCCGAGAGAATACCGTACGTGAAGTTTCAGGGCACCTGTCCCATCCCTGACTCTAATACAGTTACACACATAATAATCTACACGGGACTGATGATGATAATATTAATAATAATAATAATAATAATAACGTTATTGGTTTTACGTCTCTTTTAACTACTGCGGCTTTTAGAGACGCCAGGGTGCCGGAATTTTGCCCCGAAGGGGATCTTTAACGTGCCAGTAAATCTAATGACACGGCTCCCTCGCATTCGCGAACCCTCAAATGCCAATTGGCTGCACCAGGATTCGTTCCTGCAACCTTGGGCACAGCAAGCGTGAACGTTACAGCTGAGCCACGCAGCCAGTCAAAGGGACTGATGACCAAGATGTCCCAAGCACCTACAATGTATTATTATCAACAAGAACGTTTGAAGAAGTAAGAAAGGAATCTGGACAAACACAGCGTGTCAACGTTACATATTGTGACACTACTACAGTATAATTTTATTGCTCATATATTGTTCCATGACTAAGCACTTGTACATGTAACGTGCCGAACTGTAATATATATGACAAGAGGAAAACAACTCCTTCCTGTCGTCAAATCGTTCCCTTCTTCCTCGGCCCTGTCAGCGTGTTCATCATTTTCCTGGCCCAAGTGTAATTGTGAAGCCGTGCCACCTACCACCCTTTTCAAAACAATTCCCAAACGAATGCTGTCGATTCCATTCACCCGATTTTAATTCTGTAAAATGCATTGGAATCAGGAAATAAATCTCCGTTTTCGTATTACCAGCTTTTATTTTCATATTTCAAGCAGAGATATAAAAAACTGTTAGTAACTTTTTTGTTTTTATCATTTTGGAAAATGCATCGAATTAATATCAATTCAATTGCAGTCTAGTATACATAGTGGTTTTCAGATCGCAAATACGAGCTTTCTTTCAAAAGAAGACTGAAAAAAGAAATTGTCTCACTTTGGAGCTGCTACGTGGTGTCAGAATTACAAACTAAACACGATGTTCAGGAAAGAACATATAGCCTGCTTTTTCCTAAATGCATGGGCATTGTTATAACTCTTTGTCCTTTTCAAGGAGTACAATTGAATGTTGGTTGTAGTTGCTTGTTGAAATACAACGAGCTATATGGATATTAAACATGAATATGAGGTGCCCCTTCCTACTGCTACCTCAGTAAAAAAAATCCATTCTATTCAGTTTCACCGTGTTTGAATTGATATGGGGAATCGATTTGCACACATACATGGCCGCTATCTGCGAACTATTTTGCTGATGACCTTGTAGTTCAGTCAAAAGATGCTTCCCACAAGAAGGTATTTTGTTGCAAAATGTGGTAGAGATCAAATGATTACGTTGGTCGTAATTTTATTTAAGCTTTTAACATTTGGGTGGCCGCCATTCAGTTTCCGTCAAGATGGCGGCGATATAAAACATGACACTGGGGTGACCTTTGCTAGTACTACCTCAGTACCAAATTGCTACCTCTGTAAAAAAAAAAGTCCATTGAATTCGGTTTTACCGTGTTTGAATTGATAGGGGGAATCGATTTGCACACATACATGGCCGCCATATGTAAGCTATTGGACTGATGACCTTGTAGCTTGGTCAAAGAACGCTTCTCACATAACGGCATGTTGTTGGAATATTTGGTAGAGTTCAGACGATTAGGTTGGTCGTAATTTGATTTAAGCTTTTTACATTTGGGTGGCCACCATTACGTTTCCATCAAGATGGTAGCGATATAAAACATGACACTGAGGTTCCCTTTGCTAGTGCTACCTCTGTACCAAATGTCGTTCAATTCAGTTTTACCATGTTCGAATTGATAGGGTGAATCGATTTGCACACATACATGGTCATCATCCGCAAATTATTGGGCTGATGACCTTGTAGTTTGGTCAAAAGACTCTTGATACATAAAGGTATAATGTTGCAAACTTTGGTGGAGATCAGATGATTAGGTTGGTCGTAATTAGATTCAAGATTTTAACATTTGCGTGGCCACCATTACTTTTTCGTCAAGATGGCGGTGATATAATACTTGACACTGGAGTTCCCTTTGCTAGTGCTACCTCTGTACCACATTTCGTTCAATTCGGTTTCACCGTGTTCGAATTGATAGGGTGAATCGATTTGCACCCATGGCGGCGATATATAACATGACACTGGGGTGACCTTTGCTAGTACTACCTCAGTACCAAATTGCTACCTCTGTAAAAAAAAGTCCATTGAATTCGGTTTTACCGTGTTTGAATTGATAGGGGGAATCGATTTGCACACATACATGGCCGCCATCTGCAACCTATTAGGCTGATGACCTTGTAGTTTAGTCAAAAGGCGCTCGCCTTATGAATATATGTTGTTGAAAAATGTGGTAGAGATCGGATGATTATGTTAGTCGTAATTTGATTTAAGCTTTGAACATTTAAGTGACCTCCATTACGTTTCCGTCAAGATGGCGGCCATATAAAACATTACACTGAGGTGCCCATTGCTGTACCAAATTTTGTTCAATTCGGTGTCACCGTGTTTGATTAGATAGGGGGAAACGATTTGCACACACACATAGCCGCCATCTGCAAACTGTTCGGTGGATGATCTTGTAGTTTGGTCAAAATATGCTTCGCACAAAAGGTATGTTATGGCATAATTTGGTAGAGATCAGAATGAGGTGCCTAGAATCAAAACCCTCCAAATCCATTCCTTCACTTTTTTGGCAAAGTGGCAAAAACTGCCACAAACGAACCAATACCCAAAACGAAATACTTTTTTCACTAAAAAATGAATTAATTATGTTTAAAAACAGTGACGAAGTACGAAGCTGATCCCCGAAATAGTTAAAAATGTATGTAGAAAAATATAAAGCAATAATTCGGATTTGTCGGGGTTTGTGACTAAGATTTGGATTTGGTAGGTTTTGATACCAAAGAGCCCTAATACATATGAAGTTGCGAAGAGATTGTAGAAACTGCGTAAGCTTTATTAAGAAATTAATATTTTGAATGAAAGTTAAGCAAATATAGGTTATAAAATTTAAAAAATCGCATAATTTTTGTGTTTTGTTGTTGTTGTTGTTGTTGTTGTTGTTGTAGTTATTGTTGTTTTAAGGGAGGTTTTTGTGTTTCATTAGAATAAACAGAAAAAGAATAAAACTAATATTACCCATTCAAGATTTGATTGCCGCTGAGCGTGGGTGTGCCAGCGTTTATGTTTATTGTAGCATGAGCTCTGCGGGGGCGAAGCGGAGGACACAGCGATGATAGAGTGCAATCTGCACATAGGTCACGCTGCATTGCGTCAGATAAGCGTCACAGGAGCTCATGTCACCATGGACAGTTAAATGATGACTGGGCGTACTGGAGCTGAGTCATATCCTACACGCGCAACTGTACCTATCAATGAAGCAGGCTGACGTGTAACACAAGTACATAAACAGTAGTTCCTATCTCCACCGCCGGTAATCGATTCGTGAAAGGGTAATAATGCTGTACAGTAAATAACCCCTGGCATTACAGCCCGTTAAGGGCCTAATCCCCAGCCATTTGGCCTGCAGATATTGGGGTGACGCATGACCAGCGCATCGGGTCCCCTCGGCCGTTAATCTTGGTTTTCGTGGTCGGGGTGCTCCCTCACTGTCAGTTACTAAATTCTCCTCATGAGGCTGAGTGCACCCCGTTCCAGCCCTCATATCAGTTTCCAAAATCCCTGACGGAGCCAGGAATCGAACCCAGGGCCTCCGGATGAGAGGCAGGCGCCCTACACCAACACCACGGGGCCGGCAATACAGTAGCCTACAGTACTGAGCAATAATAATAAGGAAAAACGACAAATTAAATTCATATTCAATTACTATGGTCCAGGCCCTTAGAGACAAACCTATTGTCATCAACTATTAAATCACATTCTTTACTGGAAGTTATAGCCACACAATTTCTGTTTCTACCTCATCCTCAATAGTAGTTTTTCAATCATCATCATTCTCTTCGTGTTCGCCACGACTTTCCAGATTGCAATAAAACTGCAGTTCTTCATTTTCCCTCCATCTCTCTCCAAAATGCTTCGAAAGCAGTCTCGAACCATCTTTCACTTCTTGTGCCTGAAGGACAATCCCTCTATTAATGTCTTCTGGCTTTACGTGAGTCTTATCAAAATCAGGTTTCGTGACACGTTTATGTTCGCAAATGTCAGTTCTGTGGAAAACATCACCCAGACTAAAATGTTATTCTTCTTGTTGTTCTTTGTCAAAATTATCCAAAACAAGTTATTTTTATCAGAAAGTATAACAACATAAACCATTCTAATCACGTCAGGCAGAGGTACATTCTCTGACTAATGCACGTAGGTAAAGAGTAAACACTTCGCAAAGCATCATGGAAGGTAAGATGGCGGAACTGGGTGCTCCTATTGACTGATGTGCATGTGGCGGGTTTTGTGACCAAAAATGGCGAAACTGTCGTTGGACTTGGCGGATATTGTAACTAAGCCTCAACTTTGACTTCGTTTTACAGTAGGATGTAGCGGGTTTTGTAACAAAATAATAGTTTTAATGAATTCAGCGCCGCAAAAACTATATGAAACAATGCTTATCTCAATTTTCATAAAATAAGGATTTGGCGGGTTTTGATTCTAGGCGCCTCAGATTATTAGGTTGGTTGTAATTTGATTTAAGCTATTAAAATTTGGTTGGCCGCCATTACGTTTCCGTAAAGATGAAGGCGATATAAAACATGAGACTGAGGTGCCCTTTGCTAGTGCTACCTCTGTACGATATTTGTTCAATTCGGTTTCACCGTGTTCGAATTGATTTGGGGGGGGGGGGGGGAAGGCAGACATTCAGAGTAGGTCTACACTCACTCACACACACACACACACACTCATACACACACACAGGCACACAGACAGACACACATTTTTTGGCCCTGTGAATATCTCATAAGTCCACTCTCATTTTTTGCAAACATCGAAAATAGGCTAAAAACGGGACATTTAGCCTTTAAGCCACAGCTGGCTCCTTCACAATCCTCATCCTATTAAGAATGCACCAACTACTACAGACTTAATAACAAAGGAGGTTATAAGACAAATTCGACACATATCCAAGTACACGGGTTTAACTGTCCACGAAATCGAAATCCAAATACGAATTGAAACAACTGATTCTGCGATGAATTCATTTTCTTATGATCATCATTGTATTCAAGATAGGAAGAGTAAATTGTGATAAAAATAAAACAAAGGAAAGCGAGGTCATATGGCCCAAAGTAAGTAAGAAGAAGCAAGAAAGAAAGAAAGAAAGAAAGGTCGCAGAATGATGTAATATTCAAGGCTAATAACATTGTCTGCGGTGACGTTAATGATGAGAGTAAATGGACTCCAGTGTCTCAATCCCTTCAGGATGTGTGTTACACGGTGGACTAAAACCTAATGTCTCCTTGTCTGATTTTATTTATTTAATACATTATCTATACAAGAATCAAGTGGTGTCTGTCCGTGACTCATTCACTCAATCACTGCTCGACCGATTGAGTTGTAATTTCGCAAGAGTATGGGCTATAAACCAAGGTCCAACATAGGACTGTTTCCGTCCCGAAATGAGTCACTGTTTCAATATGGTGGAAAAGTTACGTTTCAATTGAGTAGATGTTGCTGCCACGTCCCCCGGAGAACAAGTATCCATGGCAGGTTGCATATGCTCACCCTTGCCCATGATTCTCGTTGTTACATTTTCGCCTACATTTCAGAGTTTATTTACTCAGGCAAGAACAATCTTTTGCCTTGCAAACCGAACACACTTATTGCTCTAACCTGAGTAAATAAAGCGTTTGGAGTGTAAGTTGTTTCACTCACAAGAACATGGTTACCCGTATGAGGGAGCTAGTTATTTTAAGGGGCGGAACTTCGAGGTCATCTGTGTGAGGGAGCTAGTTATCCATAAGTATAGTCTAATAACTTGGCCACGTCTGTACTTGGCCTAAATGTACCATCTGAGCCTGCAAATGTGCCTTAAGTGTAAATGAAGGTACAGAAACCACACACAATTAGTCCACTTGAATAAACACATCATCATCATCTGGAGAGGAAACTATGAATCTCCTGAATATCTCCTTTCCGCTTCAGTTGGATGTAATCTACTGCTACTATTACTACTACCGGATGAGTTAGCCGTGGTCGTTACGGCGTAGCTGCAGGCAGTAGTTAACATCCGCGAGGCGAGGTTGTAGGAATCCTCCCGCCAGCAACCTTGAAGATGGTCTTCTGTGGTTTCCTATCTTCCTTCCAGGCAAATGCCGGGGTTGGTCCCTAACTATAGGCCATAGCCACTACCTTCCAATTCCTCGTCCTTACATTCACACTTTCCTCCCCAGACAACACTCCACACACGACCGTACTTGTAGCTCACCCATGGGTGTCTCCGCATAGAAGCAGCTACAAACTCTGGCGAGCCTATCATGTCCTCGAACACTCCCTGCACTAAAGGCCATATACTAAAGAAAAAAAAAGACTCCTACTCCTACTATTCAGCTAAACTTTTGTGACTCAGCTTGAACAAATAGGTCTACTGTACTTTGATACTCAGCCTCGATGTTTGCCCCTCAAAGCTGCAATCACCGCCACTGACGCATTGACGTTAAATTCAAGATGGTGGCTATGCGAAATTTAAAATATATTTTTACTTACGTAACTTATTTAATATTTAGTTTCAGGATTTCGGGAGCTGCTTAGGGAGTTAAAACTATGTATAAGGCAAACTATCAGCACCACTAACATCTCACTTCATATTAACATGCTGTTCAGTAGGCTACTATTTCTCTATAAATGTTATCATTGAATCATCCAATCCAACATGGTGGCCGCGAGAAATATTTAAGCAGTAGGCCCACTCCATATCTCTGTAACTATAGAAGTAATAAAATGGAATGTTGTATGGTGATAGACAGTTAATTATTAATTATATACATTACATGCCATAAAGAAATGCGATGTGTAAGAACAACCTGGTGGCCACGCGTATATTCGTCTTTCCTAGCGTTTGTCCCAGTACGGGGTCCGCAGCTCTACTACATCATCTCCACTTTTCCCTGTCGTTGACATCTGCACGTTGTAAGCCAACATCGTGCATATCCGTCTTAATGTTATCGATCCAACGCTTCGCAGGTCGTCCGCGTGGTCGCATTCCACCTGGGTCCAGGATGAAAGCTACTTTGGCGACAGAGTCGCCCGGCATTCTCATAACATGACCATGCCAACGGAGACGAGCTTCCCTCACTTCATCCTAATTGGTGTGACACCTAATTGTTGTCAAACATCTGTATTTCTGACATGGTCATATCTAGTCAGTCCGAGTGTCCAACGGAGCATCGTGTGCAGATCCTGTTAATGTTTTCTTGTCATTGGGCGGGATTTTGCCCCAAAAATTTCTGCCGGACGTACAACTGTCTTACAATCTTTTGCCTTTAGGTATTTAGACCTGTTTCCATTTGAGCCAGGCCGCATTTACCCTCGCCCGAGTATCTAAAGTGGCATCACCATTTGACGTGATAACCGACCCTAAATATTTAAAGTTATTTGTCTTGGGCAGATCTTCATCGCTAATTTGGCCGTTCCGTCGGTTTGCGGGCCATATTCAAGATATTCTGTCTTCTGGATGTTAAGGCACAGTCCGTAGGCAGCCTGCCTTTCCATCCATATATGCGCTTGATGCTGGGGTTCAAGGCATGTTTCTTGTACAAGTACATTATCGTAAGCGAAAAGAAGGATTGAAGGGTGTGGTGTTTGTATGTCAGCCGTAACCGTATCCATGCAGAGGATAAGCAACAGTGGCGACAGTGCAGAGCCTTGATGAACACCGACGGTGACATATTAATCAATTAAAATTATTTAACTACCGCGGCACACAATATATAATTTTAGTATAAGGATCTAATGTTTTTCATATTGTTTTCAAGAATTCAAGATGACGGCAGAACAATTTATTAAACTAATATTTATTTCTAGTAGCCTATGGTATTCAAGTGATCGATGTGAAGCCTCGTATACTGAACCACCATAAGAATATCCACTGGTACTGATTTCCCTAGCTTATTTTTCAGAAAATATTATAAAAGTGAACATTCCTCAAAATGAACTTAGTGACTCGTTACAGAAAGATGAAATCTGTACGCGAGGAGTCATAATTAATAATCGATCTTGAATGTATTCTAGTACCGTACGTAGTTTGTTTATTGTAGTCGGGTGATGTTGATTGTTTAAAGGGAAATAATATCTAGATCATCTGCCTCGATGTTCTATTGCAGATTCGTGTATTATAGATTATATGGGTGGCTTTGGGGGGCGTAGTTGGTTGCATGCTGAGCTGCCATGCCTGAGGTCGCGGGTTCAAGCCTGGACGAAGACGTCGGGTATTTTAAGAGCGTTAAAATCCTTCAGGATGCCTTCCTTCGGAGGGGAAGTAAATCCGGCGGGCCCATGTCATAGATTTATGGCATGTAAAAGAACCTTCCACCAGGCTAACGAAACTTGTGTGAAACAAAATGTGTAGGTTAGATTTGATTAATGCTCTTAAGTTCCAACTTTCGTCACCAGGTGCTGGTTGCGATGGCATCTAGTAGTAGCCACGTTCACAGCTATAGCTACTTTGGACAACAAATTAAAAAACTTACAAAATAATGGTAATATCGAACATAGCCCTCCAGTAGAAGGAGATATACATACATTTCAGGCACCATTAAAAATTCTAACAAACACACATTTCAATGATTATGAACTAGACATTCCGAATAAAGGCCCTAAACATAATTGGGAAACAAAATTAAATAAGAAGGTCCTAACCACAATAATAGCTGAAACTGAAACCGCTATCAGGGAACGGCCCATCGACGAACAAAATGGAGCAAGACATGAAACCAACAAAGAAATTCGCAAAATTATGAACAAAAATAAATCCAGCATTAATTTCAACAATCGCAACATCACTACTTTAAAGAAGAAATTAGACAGCAATAATATAATAGTAACTAATGCAGATAAAGGAAACACATTAGTACCCATTGACAAGAATGAGTATACCAGCAAAACTAATGATTCTTTAATAATGCCAGTTTTGAGGAAACAAAAATGACACCATAGCAACTACACCAAGGGTATTAAAAGGCATTCTTAAGAATACAGTGTTCATTTTAGATGAAAAACAAGTAAATTGTCTAACACATATGAATCCCAGTCTTCACACCTTGCGTGCCCTACCCAAAATACATAAAGGAAACATTCCTATCACACCAATCGTCAAATTCAGAAACAGCCCAATATACAAAATATCCCAATTTGCTGAACAATTTTTGAAAAAAACGTTATTGCTTCAAAGCTAATAAAAAAACTATAGACTTGAGATTAAAACAAGAACATTCGTTACACAGTGACTAATATCCCCATCCTACCTACAATAGATATTATTAAGCAAAATCTAATAGACAATAGCAAGATATCTGAAGTAGAAATAGATGAGTTCATTTGCATTTTACATTTCATTCTAAGTAATAGTCACTTCACATTCAACAATAAAATTTACAGACAAAAAGATGGCCTAGCCACTATCGGGAATCTTCGCCAACATTTACCTCGACTACTTAGAAGAAACAAAAATAGAAGGGAAAATAAAAGGAATTATGTTTTGTGGAAGGTAGGCCTATGTAGATGATGTGTTCATCATAGTTGACGATAAAATTCAAAAAATAGATGAAATATTAGATAAGCTAAATAACATTGATAATAATATTAAATTTACTGTAGAATCCGCCATTAACAACAAGATTAACTTTCTTGATACAACCATCATTATAAAAGACAACAGACTGCACTACCAAGTTTTCAGGAAACCCACGCAAACCCATACTGCTATAAGACACGATTCAAACCACCCTGGCTGTCATAAAAGAGCCACATTTATCAGCCTTGTAAACAGAGCTATGAAATTACCCCTGTCCATGCAAGATTTTGATAAAGAGATTAAAGTTATTCATCAGATCGCCAGAACTAATGGCTACAACTATCAATACATTAACAGTATAATTAATAAATTAAAAAAACAAGCTTATCACACACCTTCAACCGGAGCAAAAAGAAAAGTCAACATACGCAGTGTTCCAATATTTCAATAATTCTACCTACAATATCACAAACAAATTTAAAAAACATAACATAAAGATAGCGTACAAAACCAATAATACCAATGAAAACCTATTCTTTAATTCTAATATAATAAATACAAAAAATAGATTCAGCAAATCTGGCATTTACAGATTGAATTGCAATGACTGCATCACTAACCTCATAGGCCAAACCGGTAGGAATTTTGCTACATGATACAATGAATACTTAAACGCCATAAAATACAGAAAACATTCAGCCATGGCCAACCCTATAGAAGAGTCCGGCCATAAATTCACAAATATAGAAAAGGATTTAAAAATTTCACATTACACCAATAAGGGAACCCAGGCCCGGATTTATGAGTAAGCCGGCTATGGGCTAAAGTCCATTTGCCGCCTCCTCAATAGTTCATACTTGCTTAATACATTTGTTTTATACAACGAAAGTATAGAGTTCATTGGCGTTTTCATCTATTTTAAACATAAAGTTTATTTAGTTTAGATAAAACTACAAATTTAATGGCTTACATAATAAATGTTACCATGAAATTAGTTATCTACTTGTTTTTTAACTTAATTCTTTTAAGATTCGTTAAAATATGAAATGGGTTTCGAACCTAATTAATTAATTAATTAATTAATTAATATGTTCTTGGAGATCAGTGATCACTATTTTACACATATTTTTATATTTTAACGCTAATGACTATCTTTTGCGTAATTGAAGAACTGTGTTAGATTTGAATTAAATTGTCCTACATGGTGAAATGAAATTACACAACATGTAGTCAATTACTGGTTTATTTGTTGAAAAATATACAAACTGCTCTAAACAACTCACCCCACGTAATCTTCGTGTTCAAATTGACATAGCTTTCTTATGAGATTTCTTAATGGCAAACTCGTTAATAATGTCCTCATATGAAAGTGTTTTTGTTGTATTTGCCTCAATACAAAGTAATGAAAGTGAGTTTAACCGTATTTCTGAAATACTAGTTCGCAGATAGTTCTTAACTCTTCTAAGGCAGGAGGAAATGTATGAGGACTAAAACATATCTTTAAGTAACTTGTATTCTTAAATTCGTACGGAAAATATTATTAACGTCTGAAATAGTTCATTTTAGCTTTTGAATGAATTGCCAAACTGTGCCGCCCCTGAAAATGTGTCGTTCTGCCTACTTAGCCTATTTAGAAATACGGCCCTGAGAGAACCATGATGAATGTACTTGATTCTATTGAAATTAGCATAGCCCATAAAGATTCAGCCCCAATAAATCTCAATGAAATCATTTTCGAATCGAACGTTTTGTTTAATACCCCCACAGACAACATAACAATAAAAATCAATAATAAAAATAAACCCCCTTAAACATTTTGGCTGTAGTTAACCATGTTTCATAATTATGCACATTTTATAAGCACCTGTTTTAACGAGTTATTTACATCAACACATCCTGCCATTTGTACGCACCCCCATTTTCCCTGTTATTTTCGCTACACTTCCCAAATTATCTTCACATTTGCACGTGTCTTCCTCTTAGAGAATCTCTCTGGCTAATATCATACATTAGCACCCCACTCCTATTCTACAGCTTTAACCAGAACTAACACTCCCATGAATTTCATTTAATACAGTTATATATCTGGGGAATGAGCTCTGCTGTACCCATAAAATTGACAATATTATTAAAATAAAAGACAAATCAGAACCGACATAGCATACAATTTAATCTCTTGCAACGATGCATTTGAAGCTACCAACTCTTAAATCCCGTCGTGATAATTTTTATATTCTTAATATGTACCGTACAAGATCGTAAACTCTCACATAGACTGCCCAGAATTACTAAATGAAATCAGTATCTATGTGTCCCCCCCCCCCCCCTCGTTCCATGTTCAAGCCTCGTGTCTTTGAAACAAACTGGCATCCCACTAATTATGGTCTAAATAGCCCCATTGACTGATAGATGCGAATCTCAAATGGGGTCAGCATAGACTTGTTCAATACTTGTAAATATTTGTTTATACTCGTATTAACTCTAATGTCTTTTATCACGTACTAGCAGAGGTACCCATTCTTCGAACGGTCTCGGAAAAAGAAAAATGAATAGTTAAAATACGCTCTGAAACTGAATTTACCTAACGAGTACTTCCTGACGTGAAAATAAAATTGAAAGCCTCGTAGACGAAACGCGATACACCTCAAATAAAATTGACCTTCATTGTTGTGTCAAGTCCCCATCCAGAGGAAGACCCCTTTAATAAATTACAAAGGCTTGTGGTGCATAAAAATTCAGTTTTTTTAGCTTCCAATGGCCCAAATTCCTAAAAGCAATAAAAAAAAACTAATTCAATTCAGGAATTTTTGAAAATAATGTTTCTGTTTGGAGATAAAAATAATAGATCTTCTGTACGACACATTGCACATTTATGTCGTGTGAAAAAAAATCTAGAATACCCCTTGACCCCCTTAAGCGCATTATATGACATTGATGAATTGTACAGCTTAATTTGGTTCCGTTATAACCTCATAGCCGTTTGCAAACTTTCTCAGTAATATAATAAATGGAGTTGCATTGCGTCTTACAGCGATAGACGGACCTATGTGATTCCGTTGCCGCATTCTTTCGTTATTGTATTAAAATGAAATTAGTTTTCTGGAAATATCTCAAAAACTGTTGGTTTTAGGGCCTTAAAATGTGGTTTTCCGAGTTTCGTTTCTCACATTGAGGGGCTGAAAATGAGCTCTGTCTCGCCCTTCTACGCCTATTTCAGCAAGTATTTTAAGGGTGTAGGCCCCCTTTTATGAGAGGTACAGAGAAGAGTTATATCAATGATTAGTGTCGTGCCTCTGAAGGATATCTGTACCAAATTTTACGTTGATCCACCCAGCCGTTCTCGAGTATAAGGTAACAACTTTGTCCACAGACAGACAAACAGACAGACAAAAATTTTAGGGGCAGATGACCTCGTAGTTCCGCCCCTTAAAACAACATTTACTTACTTACTTACTAGACAAAATTTTTATTTTCGCACGCATCCGTCATAAAACAGTCTAAAATGGGGCGTGGTGGCTCAGCGGTCTAGCTGTATGCCTCTCACCAAGGCGGACCGGGTTCGATTCCCGGTCAATGCATGTGAGATTTTCGATGTGAAATGCCATGTCCTGTGGTTCGGATTCAACGTAAAACGGAGGTCCCGTGGCTTATGATCGCGAGATTAACGGTCACGTTAAACTACAAGCTTCCTTTTTAAAACAGTCTAAAACGCGTAAATAATGCAAATTTCCGTAGAAATTAAGAAAAAACAGGCAAACTTTCATTCTTATATATATTTTTACGGCTGTGAGTTTGTGTCATCGCTCGCCGCATGAGTCACAACTGCCCCAGGGCTGGGCTGTGCCTTGCCTCGTGTATTGCGTGCGCCTTATGCAACAGGGCCACTAGGACAAAGGGATGGTCCAGAATGTTCGTGACCCCGCCAGCGAAGGAAATGTCGAGAAGCCGTGTGTCCTGGACGATTCTAGAATTCATTGAGTCACCAGCCTGCTATATAAGCGGCTCAACAGTGAGGGAACCGAGTTTTCTGTGAGTGTGTGTTTTGAGCGAGTGCGACAGAAGTGTGGTGACGAAGTGCCGTGCGAGTAACGAAATCCAGTGACATTGTTTCCCCAGCTTGTGGACAGCGAAACAGCGGGTAGCGGATTACCGTAAGTAACTTTAGTTGGTGTACATGAGGAAGAGGTGCAGTTAGTTTCTGTCAAGGCCACCGGACTCATTGAGACGGTTTAACTTCTGTGGTTTGTTGACAAGTGAAAGGGGTAAGAGCGCTCAAGGAAGAGACTTGAGGAAACTGGAGTAAGGTTCTAATTGTCTGTAATTGTTGATGAGTGGTGTATGTTCTGGCCGCAATAAAGTTAATTATTTCATTTAAAGGAACAACCTGTGTTGTGCTTCAACCCACCGTAATCCAGTTAACAAAAGTGCCACTAGGGGGGTGGCACGTAACAACTGGTGTCAGAAGCCGGATTACGAACTCAAGCACAACACCTGACGGTCCTGGTTTCAAAACCCGAGCAGGTCATTTTCCCTAATTTTCCTGTGAGTTCATGCCCTTTACAAGACAAACAACTAAAATGGAGGCGCAATTGGCAGCCTTGCTAGAAAAGTTAAGTGGCATGGAAGACGGCCAGAAGAAATTAGCCAGGGACCTGAAGGATGACCTGAAGAAGATGGAGGACGGCCAGAAGAAGATGGAGGACGGCCAGAAGAAGTTAGCCGAGGACCTAACTGCCAAACTAGAAGACGGCCAGAAGAAGTTAGCCGAGGACCTAACTGCCAAACTAGAAGACGGCCAGAAGAAGATGGAAGACGGTCAAAATAAGCTAGCGGGAGACCTGAAGAGGATAGAGGACGGCCAGAAGAAGATGGAAGACGGTCAGAATAAGTTGACACAGGACCTGAAGAAATTAGAACTGGGTCTGCGTGAGGAAGTCACGGCAGTGGAAAAGAAGTTCGACGCCTTACAAGTGGAAGTTGCCGAGCTGCGCCAACGCCCGCTGATGGGGGTGGAGGAGAAATTCAACGCCTTACAAAAGGAAGTTGCCGAGCTGCGCCAACGCCCACTGACGGGGGTGGGAGAGAAATTCAACGCTTTACAAAAGGAAATTGCTGAGCTGAGTCTACGCCCGCCGACGGGGATGGAAGCGAGATTCAACGCCCTACAAGAGGAAGTTGCCGAGCTGCGCCAACGCCCGCCCACCGTTACACCGGGAATATCCGGAACGGGACATAGCAGAGTGACGCCCCCAAAACTTGGACGGAAAGGTCCCGTGGAGCACCTACTTACGTCAGTTCGAGGCGGCCTGTTCCATAAATAACTGGAACAACACAGAAAAGGCTACAGCTCTCATTCTAGCGCTGAGAGGTGACGCCCTTAACGTCCTTCAGGCCATCCCGACTGGATCCCAGGACTACGCTTCACTGATCGCCCATATGGAGTCTCGATATGGAGATAGCCATCTTCAGCAGGCCTACCAGATGCAGCTCCGGACCCGGGTACAGGAACGCGGAAACCCTGCAGGAGTTCGAGATGGACATCGCACGCCTCGTAAGGCTCGCCTATCCAACAGCGCCGGCCGATTTTCTGGAACAGATTGCGACGCAGACCTTCACCGACGGGCTACGGGACTCGGACACTCAACAGGCGCTGCGACTCGCGCGCAATAAGACCCTGGCAGATGCGCTGAGCCACGCACTTGAATTCGAGACGGCAAAACAGGCATCTAGAATGCACGCGCGGGTGCGTCAAGTGGACGTCGACGAACCAGCAAAAACCAACGAGACCAAGCCCCTGGCCGACGAATTGATGGAGGCGCTAAGCCGTTTCTTCGATAGTCGCGGCACCACCAGCAACGACACAGCCAGAAGACAACCGGAGAGGCGGCCCGGAAGAGGACTACCGACCTGCTGGGCCTGCGGTAAGAAAGGCCACCTGAGCAAGGACTGCGGTGATCGCCGCCGCCGAGGGTATCCGACGGGAAATCAGTCGTCTGAAAACCGCGCGGCCCAGGGGAAACGAGTATTAGCCAGCCTTGGGTGGCAAAGGTTGGCCCATGACAGTCGTCAAGCCCCGGCAGTCCAAGTGCGTGTGACGAAGTTACGGAGGGACAATAGCAGCCCGATGGTCGACGGAGTCATCAACGGAGTGAGCTGGCCCATGCTGATCGACACGGGAGCATCGAGGACCATCGTTATTCCCACTGTGATCCCGAAGTGGAGAGTGCAACCCACACAACGGAACCTCCAGCTAATAACCGCGACCGGAGAGACCGCACCGGTACATGGCGAAGCATCACTGGAGTTCGTCATTGGTCGACGGGTGATAAAGCATCCAGTGCTTGTGGCAGACGTATCAAATGAAGTGATCATCGGACTGGACATCCTGGACCAGAACAACATCATCTTGGACCTGAGTACCAACACTCTGCACTTCGGAGGTGAGGAACTTGCTTTGCAACCAGCACACGAGGCCGTCACCGCACGACGAGTAAGGCTGAGAGAAGACGTCATCGTTCCCGCCAGGACGGAGGTCAGCGCCGCCGTAATTGTCGATGGAACAGCTGAGGGAGTGGCGGCTGTCATCGAGCCAAAATAAGAGGACATCCAGACAAAAGGATTGCTAGTTGCCAAGACTCTCATCAACACGACGTCTCGGCCGTACGTCCGCCTGTCCAACCTGAACGACTACTATATTACGGTTCGCCGGGACACCAACCTAGGAATCTGCGAGCCCGTTACCTGGATTGCCCGCATCACAGACACGACAGACGGACACCTGCAGACGGACAACCGAAGAAGACGCGCCCTGCCAGAAGAACTACAGAAGCTGTACCAAGGATCCCAGGACCATTTAGACGAGGAACAATCACGCCAACTTCGGGACCTGCTACACGAATTCCAGGATGTCTTCTCCGTGTGGAGCAAAGACTTCGGCAGGACAAGCTTGGTCCAGCATAGAATCGACGTTGGGGACAGCGCACCGATTAGGGCCCCATTCCGACGTGTCCCGCTCGCCAAGCAAGCCGAAGTCGACAGGATGGTAGAAGAGGTGAAGGATCAAGATGGTTCTCCACCTTGGATTTGAAGAGTGGCTACTGGCAGGTGGAGGTCCACCCTAAGGACCGCGAGAAAACGTCGTTCTCTGTGGGCAGCGGGCTCTGGCAGTTCACCGTCATGCCATTCGGTCTGAGCAACGCCCCTGTGACCTTCGAACGGCTAATGGAGTCCATTCTGAGGGGACTACACTGGAAGACCTGCCTGGTCTACCTAGACGACGTCATCGTTCTAGGAAGAAGCTTCGAGGAGCACTACAGCAACCTGAAGGAGATCTTGATGAAGCTACGGGCTGCCCAGCTGAAGTTGAGCCCCAAGAAATGTCAGCTCTTCCAGAAGCAGGTCCAGTACCTTGGGCATATCGTCTCCGAGGAAGGGGTGCGCACCGACCCAGAGAAGACCGCAGCTGTGAGGGAGTGGCCAGTTCCGAAGGACAAGTCCCAACTACGAAGCTTCCTGGGACTCTGCACTTATTACCGTCGCTTCGTGAGAGGATTCGCCGACATCGCCAAACCTTTACATCGACTGACTGAGAAGGACCAACTCTTCACGTGGACAGCAGAATGCCACAGTGCCTTCGAACAACTCAAGCAGGCTCTGAGCACCGCGCCTATTCTGGCCTACCCCAGACCTGGAACAAGGTTCATCGTCGACACCGATGCCAGCGACTTTGGCATAGGGGGGAACCTGTCGCAAGTAGTGGACGGCGAGGAGAGAGTAGTGGCCTACTTCAGCAAGGCCTTGTCAAAGCCAGAAAGGAACTACTGCGTCACCAGGAAGGAGCTGCTCGCCATCGTGAAGACCATTGAACACTTCCACAAGTACCTGTACGGGCAAGAATTTCTCATCAGGACCGACCATGCATCCCTGCGATGGCTCCTGAACTTCAAGCAGCCCGAGGGTCAACTGGCGCGGTGGTTAGAGAGGCTTCAACAGTACAACTTTGAGATTCAGCACAGGAAAGGCCAACTGCATTCTAACGCCGACGCCCTGTCATGAAGACCGTGTCCCGAAGACTGCACCTTCTGTGCCCGAAGGGAGGAGAACACCGGGATACAGTGCCGAAGGACTACCGTGGATCTTCAAGGGAGCTGGAGCCACGAATCTTTCACGCGGGCACAAGCAGAAGATGATGACCTGGCACTGATAGCCGAATGGAAGAGGGCCTGTGTCCCCAGACCCGGGTGGAACATTGTGAGTGACTGCAGCCCAAAGTTTTAGTCCTACTGGGCGCAGTGGGACTCGCTGATTGTGAGGGATGGCCTCATATGCCGTACCTGGGAGAGCACCGACGGGAAGACATCTCGGGAACAAGTCGTCGTTCCAAAGGCTATGACGGAGGAAGTCCTGAAGGGAGTCCATGGAGGATCATCTGGTGGACACCTAGGGATAAAGAAGACCCTGGAGAAGCTGAGAGAGCGGTTCTACTGGATCGGGTGCCGAACTGACGTGGAGAACCACTGCGCGAGGTGCCACGATTGCGCAGCCAGCAAGGGCCCAGGACGAAGACGACGGGGTCCACTGAAGACCTACAACGTGGGCGGCCCCATGGAGAGAGTGGCCATCGATGTTGCTGGGCCATTCCCCTTAAGCGAGGCAGGGAACCGCTACATATTGGTCGTCAGCGACTACTTCACCAAATGGCCGGAGGCGTATGCGCTCCCTAACCAAGAAGCCGCGACGATCGCAGAGACCCTGGTGAAGGAATTCGTCAGCCGGTACGGAGTACCCCTGGAGCTGCACTCCGACCAAGGGAGGAACTTCGAGTCGCAGGTGTTCCAGAACCTTTGCCAGCTGCTGGGAATCCGGAAGACAAGGACGACGCTGCTACACCCTCAGTCCGACGGGATGGTAGAGCGATTCAATCGCACCATCGAGAACTATCTCCGAATAGTCGTCAGCGAGCACCAGAAGGATTGGGACAGACATCTTCCTCTATTTCTCCTGGCCTACCGCGCCGCCGTGCATGAAGCCACCGGGTGCACACCAGCCCGGGCCATGTTTGGGAGGGAACTCCGTCTACCAGTCGATCTTGCCTTCGGCCGACCTGGGAATGTTCTGGTCCCGGTAAGCCAGTATTGTCAAGAACTGGTCGACCAACTGGAGGACGTGCACGCGTTCGTGAGGAGGAAACTGCGGATCGAGACCGACCGAATGAAGACCCGATACGACCAACAGACGGATGCCGGCGGATTCCACGAGGACGACCTGGTCTGGCTCTTCAACCCGTTACGGAAGAAAGGCCTGTCACCCAAACTGCAGATGTCCTGGGAGGGCCCGTACCGAGTCGTGAAACGGATCAACGATGTCGTCTACAGGATCCAGCGGAGCCCGAGGGCGAAGATGAAGATCGTGCATCGAGATCGCCTGGCAGCCTACGGAGGGACACAGACTGACCAATGATTGATCGGGACGATCAGCCTTTTAGGAAGGGGGTGGTGTTACGGCTGTGAGTTTGTGTCATTGCTCGCCGCATGAGTCACAACTGCCCCAGGGCTGGGCTGTGCTCTGCCTCGTGTATTGCGTGCGCCTTATGCAACAGGGCTACTAGGACAAAGGGATGGTCCAGAATGTTCGTGACCCCGCCAGCGAAGGAAATGTCGAGAAGCCGTGTGTCCTGGACGATTCTAGAATTCATTGAGTCACCAGCCTGCTATATAAGCGGCTTCAACAGTGAGGGGACCGAGTTTTCTGTGAGTGCGTGTTTTTGAGCGAGTGCGACAGAACTGTGGTGACGAAGTGCCGTGCGAGTTACGAAATCCAGTGACATTGTTTCCCCAGCTTGTGGACAGCGAAACAGCGGGTAGCGGATTACCGTAAGTAACTTTATTTGGTGTACATGAGGAAGAGGTGCAGTTAGTTTCTGTCAAGGCCACCGGACTCATTAAGACGGTTTAACTTCTGCGGTTTGTTGACAAGTGAAAGGGGCGAGAGCGCTCAAGGAAGAGACTTGAGGAAACTGGAGTAAGGTTCTAATTGTCTGTAATTGCTGTTGAGTGGTGTATGTTCTGGCCGCAATAAAGTTAATTATTTCATTTAAAGGAACAACCTGTGTCGTGCTTCAACCCACCGTAATCCAGTTAACAAAAGTGCCACTAGGGGGGTGGCACGTAACAATATATAGAGATAAAAGAAAATGGAGGAAGCCGTCAATAATGATGTATGTATGTATGTATGTATGTATGTTTTCATGGTGGTCTGAACTGTTGCTGTCGTACTGAACTGGTACATTTGTGTTATCAATAGCATCTAAAGACCACAGTGAGGCGTGTATTGAAAGTAAGGCCTAGTTCATAAGACTTTTGACATCACTCATATTAGGCGTAAAATGTTTCAATCTCTCTTTATGGTGCACCATACAAGATTCAATTTTAAGGGAATTTTAAGTGTTAGGCAAAAAAATAAACTTGTATCGTTTTCTGTCATATCGGATGATGAAGGGGCCAAAACTATTAATTAGGCCCCAAAACATGTCCCACTAATGAACACACAGTGATCATAATTAATAAAAGTATTAATCAGGCGGAACCTTTAACCTGTTTATACTAAAATAGACAGGCAAAAAGGCTCTAAATATACTGCAAATAGGCAGTAATATAATTAAAATAGGCATTTATTCGAAGTGAAAGCAGAGAGCAATTTTACTCATTTTTGATATGTAACATCTTTCCGCTCGGTTGCTGGGGATCGGACGGTAGTGGAGACGCAGTGCCAGAAAAAATGGGACGGAAGGGAATCGGGCGGAAATGGATCGAACGGAAGTGGATCGGACGGAAGTGAAGACGCACTGCCAGCTGGATGTACAATTGAAAATGTGTGTATTGGAAACAAGGCAGTGTGTGCCCTGTAGCGCGAGAATGTTATGGCAATACAGTAGACAGTGCATTTAGCAGGCTCTGGCTTGACGAGCACAGTGGCAAACGTTTCACCGACTTTCATTTGTCATTGAGCAGTTTATAAAGCTTCACGTTCAAGGTTGAATATCGCATGGGGTAGGACAAAGAAGACAAATGACATTTAAGTAAGCGGCATTATTGTCAAGCTGTGGGTGAGTAGTCAAATATTAAATGCGACAGCTCTGTGAATGAAGATGTGCGAGCACGAATCAATGCGACTTGGATGAGATTCAGAGATGTCACCGGTGTTCTTTGTGATAAGAAGATGCCTATCCGCTTAAAATCAAAGATATACCGCACAATGGTGAGACCAGTTGCATTATATGGTACCGAGTGTTGGCCAGCACCTAGAAGTGCTAAGCACTCACTTCATGTCATGGAAATGCGGATGCTGCGAAGATCATTAGACATTTCTCTGCTCGACCATATCCCCAACACAACGATTTGACATACAGCTGGCGTGGTTCCAATCAATGAGAAAATGCAGGAATGGAGACTCCGTTGGTATGGGCAAGTTGTCCGTGCACCACAAAGTTCAGTCATCGGCTCGGCCTACCATCTAACGGTCGACGGCCAGAGGCAGCGTGGTAGCCCAAAATTGCGGTGGCTCGACACCATTAACGCCGATTTACGATCAAGAAACTTGAAATCACGCGAAGCATTAGATCACAAGAAATGGCGTTCATTGATCCAAAAAGCGGACCCCGTTCCTACGGGATAACGCTAAGAAGAAGAAGAACAGAATGTTGTCATATGAGTGGAATAAAAGCTGTATTTTCATCATATGTGAGACTAGGTCATTTCATGATTGTAGGAAGCCTTGTTTTGATTGTTTACGACGAACTGTATGAGAGCCATGAGAATAATGATTGTTATAGTTACTGAGGAATGTGCTCACAGTATTTGAGAGTACTGTCGACGTTGTGTGTCACTTTGTTATTATGAATTCAAGTCAAGTCAAGTCAACAACCCCTGGCACTATACAGCCCGTGACGGGCTAAGGCCGACTAAGCGACCGCTGCCCAGCCATTAGGGCTGCAGATATTGGGGTGACGCGTGATCAGCGCGTCGGGTCCCCTCGGCAGTTAATCTTGGTTTTCGTGATCGGGGCGCTGTCTCACTATCAGACAGCTACTCAATTGTCCTCACGAGGCTGAGTGCACCCCGTTCCAACCCTGACGTCCGTTTTAAAATCCCTGACGGAGCCGGGGATCGAAGCCGGGGCCTCCGGGTGAGAGGCAGGCGCGCTACCCCAACACCAGTTATTATGAATTATTAATGTAAAAGGAAGGAAGGAAGCTTGTAGTTTTGCGTGTCCGTTAATCTCACGATCATGATCCACGGTACCTCCCTTTTACGTGGAATGCGAACCACAGGACATGGCATTTCAATTCGAAAATCTCACATGTATTGACCGGGAATCAAACCTGGTCTACCTTGGTGAGAGACTAACAGCTTGACCGCTGCGCCACAAATGTGACAGTAGCATATCTCCAATTCAATCTATACATTCATCATAGTACCAGTATGAAAATGGAGTGTAAATTAACATTTTAAGAATGTCCAAGCTGTGTAGTATACGAGTAGGATAACATGTCAGGTGTTACACATTATATGCGACTACTGTAAGGCTCGTATCGTATCTTTAAATAAAATAAGTATTTACAATACTCATTCATTTCTTTAGCACATAATTAACGTACTTACTCTTACTTTCATTGGTTACGAGCAACAACAACATACTTTCTCAAGGTATCAACTGTCATAGACAGCCGCTTGTCAGAGAAAATATGTTTCATCTTGGAAAAGGAACGTTCTACTTCCACTGAAGTGATTGGCACAAATTTGAAACAAGATATTTCGGAAGGGCACATGACAGTTAAAATAGAATTTTCACTTTCAGGACATCACATTAGCACTCAGAACACGTTCACACTTCTCAATAACACTGCTTCCTTTTTCTCCTGGTGCTTACAGCAGTTGATTTACTGCATCCTCGAAGATCGCCATGGATGATACTGGCGTATCACCTTTCTTCTCCATCTTCAGGATTGCTTCCAGTAGCACTGTGTTGTTATAAATGCCAGATCATTGCTGAGTTCTTCATGGTACAACAACTGAACAGCATTAAGTACCTCACATATCTTGTCGAAATTGTTGCTATAACATATGGCTGCTGAGATCCAGGTTCCCATCTGGTGGAGGTAAAGAGAGCTCTGGTGTCACGTCCATGAAAATTCGGATTCGGGAGGGTGATTTTAAGAAGACTTTCTTGGTATTCGAAACTAAATTATCAACGTGGGGATAAAAACTTCTTACCTCTTCAGAAATGCTCTGCAGCCCATGGGCAAGACATGTGAAGTGGAGCATTTTAGGAAAGAGAACTTTCAAGGCTTTAGCTGCTTTTTTCATGTGACAACACCACGCGTATTTCTTATGGCCAGAGTAACAATAATTTCTGATTAATTGTGCCACTATGGAATTATTTGCTCTCTTCATCTCTTCCGTTGCCAAACGAAATACTGATGATAGGTCAGTTTGCGTTGCTTCCATAGTTCCAATTATGACGTTGGCCATGAAACGTCTCATTGTATCCGTAGTATCATCAATGTAGATTTTCTTTTCTGTAACTCTGCTTCAAATCCTCTGCAGGGTCTCTTCAAACAGATATTCAAATACCGTTTCCGTTTTGTGGATTCTGTTGGAATCTCTTCTTTAGTGTACGGTACTTATGCAGAAAAGTCGTGAGGGAATGATTTTTCAGTTTCCAGAACGGAATTCCCGAGTCCAAGAAAGCATTACATAGATCCAGGGAAAACTCAGATTGTCTGCTGGATGTTGCAACTGTTGTTGATGTGAAATTTATTCATCTTAGGCCCAGTCATTTTAATAACCCTAGACTTATGTATTGTTTTTGTGAAATGTTGAGTTAAAGTAATTTTTTTTGTCGTGATAAATAGATTTTTCACAGATTTTTCAAAAGAGAATAGCTCCATCAGTAGAAAGTGTGTCCGAACCGAATTCGCGAACATAGCCATGCAATTTCTCACTTAACGATGAAAATTCCAGCATGATAAGTAAGTCAGCGTGAACACTGAAGTTGCCTTTAACAAGTTCAACAGCAGACTAACAGTTTCTTTTATGTTTGACCTGTTAGAAGTGTTTTTCTTCCTTTCTCTGCACTATCTTATCTATTCGAAATCGGGAATACCAGGCCATTACGCATTGTCACTGAGGAAGAGGAAGAGACGTACTTCCCTAATCCTCTCTCTTTCCTGGTATTTATTATGCCCGAGCATTCCTATCACTAATAAAGTTTCTGCTATTCTAAGAGCTTAAATGGATGGGATGAGGAAATAAGCTTTCGAGTACTTGAAAACAAATAAACGATTTGCAGGGAACAAGATTCTAAATAGATATTTTTGTGACGTCTATATATAGGCTAATTTAATTTGTGTAACCTTTTTTATCTTCGATATATGGAAATTCATTATGTGCATTGAAAATGCGAAAATCGCAGAAAAGAAATCATAACGATCAAAAACCGGAAAAAGAAAGGCTTTAAAACCTAAAATAGGCAACGGAAACCAAACTAGGCAAGAAAAGGCTTTAAAACCTAGCAATGGAAGACGATATAGGCAAAAAAGGCAATATAAAAACTGTCCTACTATCCTCTAATGCACGAAAACATGTTCATCTCCTGATTCTTTAGTGTATCCAGCCAGATAGAAAAGGCATTTTTTTCCTAACTTCCGGGCGCTAGAATTATACCCATACATTTTGGAGAAAGTAGGCTATTTTTTCTTCGCTGAACATCTTGTATTGCCATGCGTTTACACGTTCGTGGTATCCTATACTAGTATAGTTCGCCGTACCTTATCCCAACTTCCCTTGTGTTCTACCACGAACCTCCACTTGATTTTGAGAAGTGTTTCGTAAGAACTTGTATTCTTCCGTAAGAATATACGTACGTCCCTGGTAACGATCATCACATCACCTCTTGATCGCCCGCATCTTACATTACGCACTCTTGCCATATCATCTGTAGCAATGCATGAGGCCTTCATGGAGAGATAAGTTCTACTACCATCTATTCCATAGGTAAGTAATCAAAATCCTTACATAAGGCGTTCAAAGTACAATGTTCATATATGGGATAAAAATGGGAAAGCATGAAAAACGAGGTGCCAACTGTCGCCTCTTGATTCTCAATCTAGACTGACCACTTGGATGCAGCTGGACCAGTTGATCGAGGATATATTGATTCAGAGCAAAACTATATAAAAGAGGTGTGGTCTTTTTATTTCAAAATTAAAATTACAGTACGCAGCATTTAATGGTATTATAGCCTACACCTAACTTCCAGTTTGTGACTAATTTGCGAACAATCCAAGCAATCAGCCGTGTCTGAAGATATGACGGCAGACAGGCAGCATTCACTTCCCCTGAAAACAAATAACATTCAGTAGTAGAGAGAGAAGTGTTGGATGAAAGTAAGCACAGAGAAGAGCAAGACAATGGTAATGTGAAGAGGAACAAAGGAAAGAAGAGGAGCGATAAAAATAAATGGGGAAAGTGATTAAGAGATTCAAGTATCTGGGAAGTGTGAACGCAGTGGATGGAAGTATAATGGAGGAAATTGGAAGAAGAATACAAACTGCAAGCAATTCTTATCTGAGTGCAAGGGGTATTCTTTGGAACCGAGACGTCCCAAGGAAAAATCAAAGGGTAATATTTAACCTATTACGAGCCTGCTGGAACATGGACTAATAAAAAAAAGACAGGCAGCGGAGATGAAATTTCTAAGATGCATAGAGGGCAAGACCAGAAGGTATAGAGTTAGAAATGAAGAGGCAAGGGAAAGGACAGGAATCTTGAAGCTGCGAGACAAGATAGAAACAACAAAGTTAACGTGGTATGGTCACATGATGAGGATGGAAGAGGAGAAAGTACCAAAAAAAGGTTTCTCAGAAAAGATGACAAGGAAGAGACCACGAGGTAGACCCCGAAAGAGATGGACGGATACAGTCTGGGAGTGCATAGAGAAGAGGGGAAGAAAACCTGAAGATATACTTAAAAAGGAGAGGAGTAGTGGAGAGACGAGCAACGATAAAGATCTTTTATTGACAACCCCACCCAGGAAGCTGGAAACGGGATATGAAGATGATGATGATGAGTATTCAAATGTCAATCAAGATATCGCTCTATTCCCGGCCCTCTTAAGCCATTTCATTTGATTGGAGGACTGGAATGGGAAACACTCAGCCTCGTGAGGCAAAACTGGGAAGAGGTTGGTTCGATTCCCACCTCAGCAATCGTGGAAGCGTTTTCCGTCGGTTCCCCCTATTTCTACTTCAGGCAAATGCTGGGATGGTACCTACCTCAAGACCATTGCCGCCTCCTTCCCAATACTCACCTGAATTACAAATACAAACACTACACCACAATAACACAAGTTATCAGGCGAATTATATCTATGTATACACAACCCAAATACACTGGGCAAAATTACCGCGATGTCCAAGCCCCTCATTTGAAACAACACGATCGATAGTCTATTAGATTGGGAAATTTGGCCACGCCTCTATAATTTTTTCCTGGGTAGCAGGTGTGATGAGATAAGTCGACCGACAAAAGCCATTCTTTCGGTAGATACTTTTGCTAGTACAGTTCTTTATATTCTTATTGCACACAAGTTAGTTGATGTTTGATTAAACAATTGGAAAGGTGTCAAGCGTTTTAATCTTTGTTCGTATAGTCGAAACTCTTAAGGGATAAAAACTGTCAGGTGAGGACTCAAAATAACTCCCCCCTCTGGAGGCAAGAATGGTAGGAACATGGACATAATAGAGTACTCACTTGTAGTCCATCTCATACAGGGTCAGCGCATTGTGCCCCGCAATCCCGGACATCGCAGCACTTTCTGTTATCATCGCAATGATCGTCAAATCCGCAATAAAAACCGCAATCGGCTATCTCGTCGAGATTCGGGCATTTGCCGGGTTTCTCATCATGTTCATCAGCTAACGCCACCACAACGACGATCATCAACAGCACCAACAACCTCTTGTTCATTTTCTGTGGAGTTGATAAAACATTAATATTTCGTGTGGCCTACAGTACAGACCACTCCATGACAGGACGTCTAGGGTCAGACATGGACAGTGAGAGAGACCATACGTCCCGTTTCAACCTAGCCTATGTTCCGCACGTCCGTTGGTTACAAGAAAAAGGTTGATTGGTTCCTCAGTTTAGCGGCTGCGGTCATGTAGCCCGTGTACTTTGGGTGTGTGTACAATCTAGCTGTTAACCGGTGTTAATTGTGATGGCTGTATTAGTGTGTGTTATCTGATTTTAATTCAAGTAATGACTGCAGACATTCAATTTTCCGGTAGTTCCTACTTTTACTACCAAAACGCCACCGTCAACGACAACTAGTTCTGAACTTGGTTACTAGATGCCACCACAGTCGACTCTTGACGACGAACGTTGGAACCTAAGAGCGTTAGTCAAATCCAATCTATAATTTAGGTTCACTCAAGTGTAATTATTGGAAGGTTCTTTTACATGCCATTAATCTATGACAAGGGACCACCGGCTTTACTTCCCCTCCGCAGGCATACTGAGGGATTTTTAACGCTCTTAAAAAATCCGACGACTTCGGCCGGGATCGAACCGGCGACCTTGGGCTTAGAAGCTCAGCTTGCCAGTAACTACGCCACCTGAGCCGCCCACTAGAAAAAGAAGCATTTGTCCCGCGCTTAAAATATTATTATATATTATGAACATGTGATACATTGGCTTTCACGGCCAGTGAACTAAAACTTAGCAATTGTTCTAGGTTTATGCTGTATCTTGTGTGGAGTTTTGCCTAGGAATATCAAGCTGGCTCATCAGCGGGCTCTTGGTGTCCGTGCCCGCATCACCACAGGAATAGCGAACTGCCCGCTACCTACTTTTGTATGAAGCGCACTTGCGCCTCTTTACTGCGAGAGCTAAAGCCTATCCCAATTTTGAAGCATTAGCAACTTTAAACACAACCAAGTGAAAGAATTTCTATAATTAAATCATTATTATGGCATTCGATTTCAAATTCATACCAATTGAACAATGTTTTCCTCGAACTGATTTGATTGCTTATAATCATTTTAGTCTGTATTGAAAAGTTAATTTGCAAGGTATTCCACCATGGCAATTCAACATTCCCGTACATTCTATATATTCATCGACCATTGGAAAATTAATTTGTACAGAGTCCCACTATTGTTCAATGTTTCCCTATGGCTACGGCTCTACCCACCATAATACACGATGGTACGTACAAGGAACTAAGAGGTACTTACTCTGTGTCTTGTAGTATTCAAGTGTACTCCTGGTTGCCCACGAGGTTGCCTTTTATACGAGCTGCGGTGTGTAATCTTCCTCGCGGGGAAATACCTGCCAGGCGATAAGTTCGCACAACAGGTTTCCATTGCCATTGCCTCGAGTTGTAAGAGCAGTAATCAGTAGGGCAGGGATTGTTATTTACAATCTAATGGTAAAATATGTACATAAGTATGTAACATAAAGCATTAAAATATGTAGAATGGGCGAAATATGTAATATCACATAGCCTATCTCTATAACAATGAATGTTACGTGATAGTTTGTATGTGTGAATGTCTCCGATGCGTTCATATACCATTCATCCAACTGCGATGAAACTTGGGTGAGTTCTGTGTACACTTAAGTGTAGGTTTCTGCCTTATTAAATCCATTCTACAATAGGTAGCGCACGAGTAGATTCAACAAATGAGTGACGGGGTGCTTTTCGTTTCAAAAAAGTTCCGTCTGCGTTCATATAACATTCATCCGATTACGATCAAACTTGAGTGAGTTGTTGTGTACGCTGCAGGGAAGGTTTCTGACTTAGAAAATACATTTGACAGCAGAAAGCGCACGAGTAGTTTCAACAAATGACAAACGGCGCGCGAATCGTTTCAACAGAGTTCCGTCTGCGTTCATATACCTTTCATCCGAATGCGATGAAACTTGATTGAGTTGTTGTGTAAATCCCAGGGAAGGTTTCTGAATTAGTAAATCCAATTTAACATAGGTAGCGTATGAGAAGTTTCAACAAACGAGTGACGGTGCCGAATCGTTTCTACAAGGTTCCGTATGCGTTCATATACCATTAATCCAATTGCGATGAATCTTCGGTGAGTTATTGTGTACACTCCACAGAAGGTTTCTGACACAGTAAACCCACTTTACAATAGGTAGCGCATGAGAAGTTTCAACAAATGCGTGGTGGTGTGGAATCGTTTCAAAAAAGTTCTGACTGCTTTCGTATACCATTCATCCGATTGCGATGCAACTTAGGTGAGTTGTTGTGTACACTCCATAAAATGTTTCTGACATATTAAATCCATTTTACAATAGGTAGCGCACGAGTAGTTTCAACAAATTTGTGATGGCGCGCGAATCGTTTAAACAAAGTTCCGACTGAGTTCATATACCATTCATCCGATTGCAATAAACTTTGATGAGTTACTGCACATGCTCCCACGAATGTTTCTGAATTTTAAAATCCATTTTGCAGTAGTTTAGAGGCAGTCAACAGAAAAAGGAAAAAAATATTGTGTCCCCAAAAGCACTTCAACATACAAAATTACAACGACAACTCTTTCCTTGATTGGCATTGCAACGAATGCCGGGTACAGCTTGTATTTAATAAAAAATTTACAGGTTACAACACACAAAACACAATTTATATCAGGTTTTGTAGCACAGCGAACAATAAATGTTTCGTGTTCCCTGGAGAAATATAACAACATATGACCCACATTATCAATACAAATTTATCATTTTCTTACTTTCAACACTTGAAGCACGTATCACATTAAAGTTTGCAGCACAGTGAACAATTACGTATTTTTCGATGTTCTCTGGATTCATTGAAAGACGTTCGTCACTCAGAATGTTTTTTCGACATCACATGATATAACTGAGGCAAATTCCAGGAGAGGGAGTTCCGATGTAGAAATGTCCTTGGGTGGACAAAGAAAATCGTCTCGGCTTAGAATTTGGCACACGCCGTGAAATGGTGAATAACCACGATTTCTCTTCGAAACATTTTGCAATGTATTCAATACACTTGCACCAGTTTCCCCATGCACGGTAGATACCCACAAAACCCAAGGCAGCGCTATATTGAGGCGTACTAGGCATGAAGAGGAGTGAGGTAGTTCGCCATTGCCTTCCTCACCGAGTCAGTATAGCAGTACTAACACTATGACTAGAACCTTTCACAGCATCCACAGACACTGACTGTTCCCTGAATGTCATTACTAAGCACCACCCATACCTCAGTAGCTTCCATATAAAGACAGCCATGAGTGAGACTGAGACATCGGTGAAAAGCCACATTTACTTCTACTGTAGCCTGTGCCAACAGACAAATGCAAATGTACAGCATTCATCAAGACATGGCAAACAGTCCATTCCCCATGCACAGCACTTAGTTTTTCAATAGCATCCTCTATGACAGCAATAGGATCTTGCAGTGGCAGCCCTGATGTTTTCTGGAAGCCTGCTGATGTTGCTGCTGATGAAGGCAATTGAGGAGAACACTTTAAAATCACTGAGAGCAGTTTGTGATTCACAAATAGATGCTACACTTCCAGAATCAGGAGAATCTACAACAGTTTTAGGTAGATTTCATTAGAAAGCTAACTATTGCAATGGGTCCCATGTTTCGACTTCCGGAAAATTTCGACATATCTTCGCGTTTCACATCCCCCAGACCCCAAAACCACCGTCAGTTCAAAAGTTTATATATAATTTATGTATGTATATATATATATACTAGCAGAAGTACCCATTCTTCGAACGGTCGTCGTTATTAATGACCAAACGTAATCATTTGAGCTGCTGTTGCAATGGTTAGGGGCTTGGAACCTGTTTGTCGACAAAGATAAATGATTAGTTGAAATATGCTCTGAAACTAATTTACCTAACGTGTACTTCCTGACGTGAAAATAAAATTGAAAACCTCGTAGACGAAATGCAATTCACGTCACATAATAAAAATTGACCCACACTGTTGTGTCAAGCGCGCATCCAGAGGAAGACCTCTTTAATAAATTATAAAGGCTTTTGGTGCATGAAAATTCAGGTTTTTTAGCCTCCAATGGCCCAAATTCCTAAAAGCAAAACAATAAAATAAAAAATAAACTATTTCAATTCAGGAATTTGTTAAAATGATGTTGCTGTTTGAAGATATAAAAGACCTTCTCTACGACACATCGCACGTATAAGTCTTGTGAAAAAATCCAGGATACCTCTTGACCCCCTTAAGCGCATTGATGAATTTTACAGTTTTTGTTGGTTCCGTGATAACCTTATAGCCATTTGCAAACTTTCACAGAAATTTAATAAATGGAGTGGCATTACTTCTTGCAGAAATAGATGGAAAGTTGGATGTACCTTTTTGAGACACTGTTGTCATGGTTACTGGCTTGCATTCCTACATTAGTTTATTAAATGAAATTAGTTTTCTGGGAATAACTCAGAAACTCTTGGTTTTAGAGCATTAAAATGTAGTTTCCGGGGACCCTTTACGACTGTTTAGGGGCCCCGAGGTTTTTTTTTCTGACACCAAGGGGTTGAAAATGAGCTTTGTCTCGTCGTTGTAGGCCGTAGTATCATCATCATCATCCTCTTGCACAGTTTCCAGCCGTTGGCCGGGTCTGTTAGGAACACAGGCCACTCCAACGTCTTCTGTCTTCCCACCATCTCTCAGCTTCCACCCCTGTCCAGTCTTCTCCTCTCTTCTTCACGCTTTCTTCCATCCCTTTCAGCCACCTGTCTCTCGGTCTTCCTCTCGGTCTTCCTCTCGGTCTCTTTCCTTCCCACTTCGTCTCGTGTATCCTCCTGGGTATCCTCTTATCCTCCATTCGTTTTACATGTCCATGCCATCTAAGTCTAGATTTCTCTATACCATCCCGTAATGGTTCCTCCTTTATTAATTCTCTGGTCCTCTCATTTCTTATTCTGTCCATCATTGTAACTCCAATACTGCTTCTCAAGAAGCTCATCTCACTGGCCTGTATATTGCTCTTCTCCCTTCCTTTCATAGCCCAGCTCTCCGAGGCATATGTCAGGATGGGGGCATAGTACGTCCAATATATGATCTTTTTCCTGTTCTGAGGGACATCCTTGCTCCATAACATGCTTCTCACACTCCTCCGGAATGCTTCTGCCTGTCTCCCCCGCTCATTTTTTCTCTATAGTTTCTTCCATTATCTTGTATCAGGCTTCCCAGATACTTGAAACTCTCCACTTTCTTCAGCTGTTCCCCACCAATTGTTATTCCCGTTGTGGTTCTTTCCTTCTTCCTTGTTGTGATCACCATATCACTCTTATTTATGCTAAATTTCATCCCATATCCTTGTCTTATTCCTTCCCACACGTCCAACTGTTCCTGTACCTCCTCCTCCTTGTTTCCCCAAATCATCAAATCATCCGCTAACACCATTGCTTTCATCTTTCCTTCCCCAATTACTTGTGCCACTCGGGTCATTATGTCATCTATCACCACAATGAAAAGTAACGGTGCCAGTGCACTTCCTTGTTTCAGGCCGTTTCTCTGTTCCATCCAGTTCCGATCTCTATCCTCCCACTTTCACACAGCTCACGCTTCTCTTGTACATCTCCTTTATCCTCCTTATAGTCCATTTTTCTACTCCTCTATCCTCCAGGGACTTCCATACTTTGTTTCTGCGTACACTGTCATATGCTTTCTCAATGTCCAGGAAGGCCAATATTAGATTGTTCCATACTCATAGTGCTGTTCTTGTAACTGCCTTACAGCAAAAATCAAATCCACTGTGGACCTTCCTGCTCTGAAGCCATGTTGTTCTTCCCTCATCCCTCCTTCTATCCTTTTCCTAATTCTCCTTCCGAAAACTTTCTCAAACATCTTTGCACAATGACTCATCAGTGTTATTCCCCGATAGTTTCTGCATTCTGTTCTACTACCTTTCTTGAAGATCGGGACAATTATTCCCTTTTCCTGTCCTCTGGGGTCTTCCCTTCAGTAGTGTAATAATAATAATTATAATAATAATATAAAAATATAGGGACCAGATATAATAGACCTTCCGTACCACACCAGCACGTGTAAATCGCGTGAAAAAATTCTACAGTACCCCTTGACCCCCTTAAGCGCATTATATGTATTGATGAATTTTACAGGTTAATTGGTTCCATTATAACCTTATAGCCGTTTGCAAACTATCTCAGTAATGTAATACTATAAATGGAATTGTATTGCGTCTTATATTACAGCAATAGATGGACCTGTGAATTTCTGTTGCCATGGTTACCGGCTAGCTTCCTTTCATTATTGTATTAAATGAAATTAATTTTCTGGGAATATCTCAAAAACTATTGGTTTTAGGGCCTTAAAATGTGGATTTCGGGGGCCCTAAAGGGCCATAAAACAGTCTAAAATGCGTAAATAACGCAAATTTCCGTAGAAATTCAGAAAAAACAGACAAACTTTCATTCTTATATATATATATATATACATATGCATATCAGTTTCTTGAGGACACGATAACTGCCGTAATTTTGCACCAATCACTTTGATATTTTTATCGAATATGTATACCTATAAAATCTCGGTCGAGTATGTTACTGGGCTAAATCGGTCGAAGGGGGTGAAAATGGGGGGCTTTTTTCGAAAAAGTGAAATATTGCTATAACTCTCTTAATATGTGAAATATTGAACCCGTTCAACGTTCATACTATGTGACGGATAAAGCCCAAAATTTATGTTTGAAGAGTTTTTTTATAGCACCAACCATTGACCAAAGGGGTGGGAAAAAGTGGGTTTTTCGGGAAGCATTAATCATATCTCTCTTAATAGGCACAATATCAAAACAGTACAAAATGGACAATATTCCCCAAATAATAACCTAAAACCTTTGTCTGAAAGAATTTTTGATATGACCCTCCATTACGCCAAGGGATGAGAAAAATGATTTCGGAATTATAAGAAAATGCCAAGAGCTATCAGAGGTTGCCATGGCAACACTACTAAATTGATGAGGGATGAGCCATCAGACGTTGCTATGACAACGCACTTGCACGAGATCAGATTCAGTATTTCCATCTGACTAAGCCGGCCCCGTGGTGTTGGGTTAGCGCGCCTGCCTCTCACCCGAGGGCCCGGGTTCGATCCCCGGCTCCGTCAGGGATTTTAAAACTGACGTGAGGGTTGGAACGGGGTGCACTCAGCCTCGTGAGGACAATTGAGTAGCTGTCTGACAGTGAGACAGCACCCCGATCACGAATACCAAGATTAACGGCCGAGGGGACCCGACGCGCTGATCACGCGTCACCCCAATATCTGCAGGCCAAATGGCTGGGCAGCGGTCGCTTGGTCGGCCATAGCCCGTCATGGGCTGGATGGTGCCAGGGGTTGACTTTGACATCTGACTAAGTGGGAAGCGGCTTCGGTGACGTAACTGGTAGCATGCAGAATGTCTATGCCCAAGGTCGCGGTTTCAAAGCCGGCCGAAATCGTCGGATTTTCTAAGAGCGCTAAAATCCCTCAGTATGCTTTCCTTTGGAGGGGAAGTTCCAACGTTCGTTGCGAGTTGCTGGTTGGGGTGGCATCTAGTAGCCAAGTTCACAGCTAGGTGTCGTTGACGGTAGTACCTGGTAGCAACATTAGGAACTACTGCTTGAAATTGACCGTCTGCAGTCCTTACCTGAATCAAGACTATTACAGCCATTACAATTCACACCGTTTATCAGACAGATTCTACACTCACCCAAACTACACGGGGTTAGATGACCGCGTTGTCGCAGCCCCTATACTAAGGAACCAACCAGATGTAGATTTCATTAGATAGCTAACTATTGCAATGGGTACCATGTTTCATCTTCCGGAAAATGTCGTCATATCTTCGCGTTTCACATCCCCCAGACCCCAAAACCACCGTCAGTTCAAAAGTTTATATATAATTTATGTATATATGCTTCATATATTATATGTATATCAGTTCCTTGTGGACACGATAACTGCCGTAATTTTGCACCAATCACTTTGAATTTTTTACCGAATATGTATACCTATAAAATCTCGGTCGAGTTCGTTACTGGGCTAAATCGGTCGAAGGGGGTGAAAATGGGGGGCTTTTTTCCAAAACGTGAAATATTGCTATAACTCTCTTAATATGTGAAATATCGAATCCGTTCAACGTTCATACTATGTGTCGGATAAAGCCCAAAAATTTATGTATGAAGAGTTTTTTATAGCACCAACCATAGACCAAATGGGTGGGAAAAAGTGGGTTTTTCGTGAAGCATTAATCATATCTCTCTTAATAGGCACAATATCAAAACCGTACAAAATGGACAATATTCCCCTAATAATTACCTAAAACTTTTGTCTGAAAGAATTTTTGATATGATCCACCATTATGCCAAGGGATGAGAAAAATGATTTCGGAATTATAAGAAAATGCCAAGAGCTATCAGTGGTTGCCATAGCAACACTACTAAATTGATGAGGGATGAGCCATCAGACGTTGCCAAGATAACGCACTTGCACGAGATCATATTCAGAATTCCATCTGACTAAGTGTGAAGCGGCTTCGGTGACGTAACTGGTAGCAAGCATGCTGAATGTCTATGCCCAAGGTCGCGAGTTCAAAGCCGGCCGAAGTCGTCGGATTTTCTAAGAGCGCTAAAAATCCCTCAGTATGCTTTCGTTTGGAGGGGAAGTTCCAACGTTCGTTGCGAGTTGCTGGTTGCGGTGGTTTCTAGTAGCCAAGTTCACAGGTAGGTGTCGTTGACGGTAGTACCTGGTAGCAACATTAGGAACTACTGCTTGAAATTGACCGTCTGCAGTCCTTACCTGAATTACAGACTAATACAGCCATCCCTAAGTACACGGGGTTACATGACCGCGTTGTCGCAGCCCCTAATCTGAGGAACCAACCAAAATCTCTGCGGGAGATATTATTTTACGTGAAGAAGTTACAGACCGTTACATAGTTACACATCAGTGTCGAAACCTTGCATAAGGACAGTGTGACCACAAGTATAAAAATGGACCCCAAATGACAAGAAGGTTACCGTTCCCATAAGACAATAAAATGTTTAAAATAAGCATAAAATGACGATAAACAAAGTTAATTAAGCTCCAATTATAAAATACCTTCTCGCAATAAATGAGGTCTGATCCTTCTACGAAAACCTGCATATTCTGCCTATTTTCGCCTATCCCCAAGTTTGACGGTGAAATCTACCTCCGCCTTCCGGCGTGCCGAGAGGACTTTTTTTAAAATTCAAGTAAGTACTGCAGACATTGAATTTCAAGTAGTTCCTGCTTTTGCCGCCAAACGCCACCGTCAACGACGACTATTTCGGAACTTGGCTATTAGATGCCACTGCAGTCGACTCCTGGTGACGAACGTAGGAACCTAATAGCGTTGTTTAACCTATAATCAATTTAGCTTACCACAGCTTTAATTAGTGGAAGGTTCTTTAACATGCCATAAATCTATTACATGGGACCGCCGGCTTTACTTCCCTGCCGAAGGAAGGCATACTGAGGGATTTTTAACACTCTTAAACATTCCGACGACTTCGGACGGGTTTGAACCCGCGATCTTGGGCATAGAAGCTCGGCATGCTACCAACTACGCCACCGAAGCCGCTCGACGTAATTTCTATTTACTATTATTTTAAATATCGTTCTAATGATGGCATGCACTCTGCCACCAATGGACGATGATGATGATAATTGTTGTTTTAAGGGGCCTAACAGGGCTAGATAACTTAAACGTAACCATAACGCAACGTAATTAGGGAATGTAGGCTACCTGAAAACTCTATGATTGCATTTTAGGTAAATGCGTTACAGAACGAATTACTTCGTTTTGACAAGAATACCGTATTTATCATATACTATCACAATAACGTAAAATTCAGTAACCGAATTGAAGAACGCTATTATTCCGGTCCCTACCAATAACGTTATTGGATGGGTGGCTCACATAGCGAATAACTGAATAACGTTAATGGTAGCATTTCGTTACTAGTTCAACCTGATGTCGAAGAACGAAATTGAACGAACTACTGACAATAACGTTATTCGAACCTGGTGAGTTAGCCGTGGTGGTTACGGCATGACTAATGGCAGTCGCTCACATCCGGGAGGCGAGGAGGTTCGAATCCCCCCGCCGGCAACCTTGAAGATGGTCTTCTGTGGTTTCCCATCTTCATTCCAGGCAAATGCCGGGGTTGGTCCCCCTCTATAGGCCACAGCCGCTACCTTCCAACTCCTCGCCCTTCCCTTCCAACTTTCCTCCCCAACGGTACTTGTAGGTCACCCATTGGGTGTCCGTCTCGAAGCAGCTACAAAACTGGCGAGCCGAACATGTCCTCAGACACTCCCGGCACCAAAAGCCATACGCTAAAAAAAAAAAAAAAAAAAAAAAAAACGTTATTCGAAAGACGGGTAAAGGAAGTTCCTCATAAAAACGTTATTCGCCTATTTTCGTTATTTCTCATACCAAATATTTATTCTTTTTTTTTAGTCGGTTTACCCTCTAGGATGGTGGCACCTGTTCGCTTTTGCGAATGTTTTTTGTAGGCTATGTTTCCCGCACGGTTTGAAAAACACGTTCAATTTCTGCCCCATTATTTTTTTCCTTTATAATTGCAGTATGAACGCGGTGTTCTGATTATTTATTTATTTATTTATTTAACTTATGTTTCATCTGGATTGTTGTTCTTTATTATTCATGTACTTACCTTTTTTTTTGAAGTGTCTTTCTAGACGCACCATACCGACACATTTTCTCACGAGGTACTGTGCTTGCCCCAGCGGCAACGCTCGCATTGTGCATGGGGCTGTGCTTTGATTGGCTGCTCTTTCACTCCTCCTTCATTCTGGAAGTTTCGGCGCGCTGACGTCACTACCGCTATATAATCTTAGGTCCATCGGCCTATGGGTTGACTCTCCATCTTCACTCACTTGCTACTACAAGCTTGCCGGGGGTCATTACCCTCTGGTGGCACGGTCTTGCCGAAGGCCCTGCGTCACGTCATCACGGAGTTAGGCTCCAGGCCAACCTTTGCTCCAGCTGGCGGCTGGGCATGTTCTACAAACGCTGTACTCAGTTCAAGGTTTGCCTAAGGAAAAGACAACTTCTCGAACCAGCGGAGATGTTAATACCAAGAAACATCTCACTGCTGGTCAACTCTCGTCATCACGACTGAACATCGCCAAAACCTTGGCTCTGAACCAGCGCTGCTGGAGTGTGAGCGCATTAACCACGAGCATCAGCCCTGTGCGGGCAAATTAGAACTGCCACTTCAAAGCAACAGCCCCTTGCGGACCAACCAACTGTTTCCAGCCAAGGGTTTGCTGGCCTAAAGAAAGGGTTATGTATTTTCACCTCATTGAAAGATGGTATCATATTCATCATGGTTAATCATTAAGAGTTCCTCGTTTAGGTATTTATAATTATGTCTCTCTTTTTATGAACAATATAAATTTTTAATCCCTCATGAGGGAATTTTGTTAAACGTTTCCGTTTCCTGGAGAAACTTGAAAATTTGCATTTTTATTATTCTTCTTGTTAATTCTTAAAACTATTTTTATTAGAAGTAACTTTATATGCTGTTTAAAAACTTTAATGAACGCAAAGGCAAATTCTAATCTTGGTCTCTTCCATCACCCAAGATTCAATCCCTGTGTCCGAAACCTTACATCTTTTCGAAATCCCAAAAAGGGTGCAGCATACCCTTTTCCATGGTGCCGAAACCCGGGATCGAACCCAGAACCTTCATTCTGAGACCACAAATTCTATTCTAAAAAAAAAAAAACTTGTGCAATCTAATATTTGTGTTATACATTTCAGTATATCGTGGCTAGCGCAGGAGATCTGCGGGAAAGCGGAAACAATCCCAGCATACTACACAACTGGTTTCTTTCCGGAAAGCAGGTCTGTCTGGTGCCGCAAGCAGCTTTGGTAGGTGAGTTGTTCCAACTGTCCAGCCATGCCAGTAATAATAGATGATAAACTGTTAAACTCTCGGGCGGCCTACAAAGGTCAACTCACCCGTTTTCAAAAATATTTAGCTACTCTACCGAAAGAGGAACAAAACCTTGATATTATATCTCAGCGTTTAAAAGCTTTTGAACAGGCGTACGAGAAATATGATCTCGTGCAACTTGAAATTGAAATCAAAAGTCCAGAACATCAATCAGATAGGGAAGAAGTAGAGAGTAATTACTTTGATACACACGCTCAGGCTGTGGCATTAGTTAGAACTTTGACCCTGGCGTTGAAGGTAGAGGAAACTCAAGGAAGAATTAGCGACCATGGGAATGGTATCAAACCATTGCTACCTAAAATTGAAATTCCGCATTTTTTCAGGAAAGGATGAGATGTGGCAATCATTCTTTGAATTGTTCAGTTCATTAGTACATGATAATGCCACAATCCAGAAATTCAGAAATTTCATTACTTAAAATCCATTTTGCAGGGACCACCCCTTCAACTTATAAGAGAACTCCCCTTAACAGGAGAAAACTATAACATTGCTATAGAGCTTCTTAAAGGCCGTTATGGCAACGAAAAATTATGCTTACAGAGGCATATTCAAGCCTTATTTAACCTGCCCGCATTGCGAGCTGACAGCTTGTCAACACTGCGAGCCTTAAGTGACACGGTCCAACTACACGTCAGAGCATTGGCACGGTTGAATCAACCGGTCGAGCATTGGGATCTATTCTTAGTTCACTTGGTTACTTCTAAATTTGATTCATCAACCTTAAAGGCATGGGAGAGGGAACTAACAAATGACACTTCATATACCTATGGCTCATTGCTTACGTTTATAAAGAATAGATGTCAGGTTTTATCAGCCGTAGCCTGTCATATGTCAGGAAGTGCAGATAACAAATCTAATGTTGTGAAGCCAGTCGGTACTAAAATAAACAAATCTGCTGTCTTTACTGTTCAACACAATTCAACAGATTGTATTCTCTGTAAAGCGCCTCACAGGTTATATTCCTGCGTTGCCTTTAAAGCCCTTTCTACCGACGAAAGACGCAAATTAATAGCTCAAAAAAGATATTGCTACAACTGTCTGTCAGCTAGGCATATGGTGCCTGATTGCGTATCTAAAAATACTTGCTCCCATTGCAAGGCTCAACATCATACCTTGCTTCATAGGTTTGAAAAGCCACGTCAGGCTCCTTCCCCTGGATGTTCTAAAGATACATCCCCAGGAGCCAATGCGCAATCTTATACTCAGAGCTCTAGCTCTATTCGTAGTTCCCAGGTGCTACTATCAACCATGTTATTAAAAGTTCAAGATTCCTCTGGTAGATGGCTTGAAGCACGTGCCTTATTGGATAATGCCGCCACCCATGACTTCATAAGTGAGCGTCTCATTAAGAAACTTGGTCTTCCCAAGCAACCTACATTAATTCAGGTTACCGGTATTAACAATAGCAATGTTAAATCTTTGCATTTTGTTCGTGTTCACATCAAAGATGCTGTTAATTGTAACACAACATTTCAGTTGAATTGTCTTGCCATTGATACAATTGGCAGTAATACCCCTAGTACTTCTTTTGAAATTAGAAATTGGCAATTTCCTCATAACATTCAGTTGGCAGATCCAACATTTAATACGAGCGCTCCAGTAGACATACTTCTCAGTGCCCAAGTATTTTGGCAATGTCTCCTTAGCTCTAAGGTTAAAATATCACCAGGAGTGTTTGTTCATCATACCAAGCTAGGTTGGTTAGTAACGGGTCAGGTCCCTCGTAAGTCATTTCACAATTTCTCACAATGTCATTTTGTCAATACAAGTCTAGATTACAACTTAGAAAGATTTTGGAAAATCTAAACTATAGATTCAGTTTCACCTTCCTCAGTTGAAAATGAAATGTGTGAAAAACTGTTTCACGAAACAACCAAACGCAATTCAGAGGGTAGATTTGTCGTAACAATGCCCCGAGTGGATAATCCACCTCTTTTATTTGAAACACACCCTAGGGCTCTTAGAGCACTCTATGCTGTGGAAAGCAAATTTAAACGTGACCCTGTTGTTAAAACTCAATACTCCACATTTATGGAGGAATATGAGGCACTTGATCACATGGAGGTTGTTACCAAGAAAGATGATGCTTCTTATACCCCATCTGAAGTCATTTACCTCAATCATCATCCAGTTTGGAAGAATGAGATTTTAAAGGAAAACATAAGAGTGGTCTTTAATGGCTCTGCATTGGATGCCAATGGAACTTCTCTGAATGACACATTATTATCAGGCCCTCCAATTCAATCTGACATTTCTTCTGTTTTGATGAATTTTCGCTTGTTCCCTATCGCAGTGATATCTGATATCAAGCAGATGTATAGGCAGATTTTGGTCGATCAACAACAGCGCGACCTTCAGAGAATTCTTTGGCGCGACGAGCCCACTAAACCTGTCAAGATTTTTCGGCTAAAAACATTAACCTATGGACTAAAGCCCTCTGCTTTTTTAGCCATACGTACGTTGAAATTACTTGCTGAACAGGATGGCCCGTTGTATTCTCCTAAGGCTTCTAAAGTGTTAAAATCATCATTTTACGTTGACGATTTTCTTCATTCATTTGAGTCAGTATCTGAAGCACTGCAGGTCTCTAAAGATTTGACAGCCTTGCTTTTGGGAGGCGGATTTTCCTTGTGCAAGTGGAACTCTAATTCGGAAGAATTTCTTTCTAAATTTCCATTAACTTCAGTCTATAACGACTCAGTAGAGCTTCTTCAGGAAAGTAATTCCATCAAAACTCTAGGCATCTATTGGAGTCCTCAAAAGGATTTTTTCTTTTTCAAAATTAATCTCGGTGACATCAAACCGCAAACTAAGCGGCAAATTTTGTCTGAGATTGCAAAGATATTTGATCCTCTCCAATTTTTGGCGCCAATCATCGTCACAGCAAAGCTTTTCATGCAAGACCTTTGGTCCTTGAAAACTGGTTGGGATGAACCAGTTCCTTCCGAGTTGCAAAAAAAATGGATTTCTTATAGAAATAGTTTAGAAGATCTTTCTAATGTTATTATCCCGCGAGTGATTATTCCCTCTCCCTCCTGTGGAGGATATGAACTTCACATCTTTGCCGATAGCTCATTGAAAGCTTATGGATGTTGTGCGTATATTGTTTGCCGTAATTTTGTCCAGTCATATTTCTTTTCCAATTTAATTTGCGCTAAGTCAAAGGTAGCCCCTCTTAAATCTTTATCCTTGCCACGACTGGAACTTTGTGCTGCTCTTCTGGCGGTTGAATTATCGGTCAAAATCCGTCAATCTTTGAAAATCCGATTTATTAAAACTTACTTTTGGAGTGACTCAGCCATCACGTTGGCATGGATTGCCAAACCTCCCTCGCATTGGCAGGTGTTTGTAGCTAATAGAGTGTCTAAAATTCAACAATTGTCTAACCTTGAACAATGGCATCATGTATCTGGCAAGGAGAACCCTGCAGATGTCATTTCTCGGGGATGTTCCCCTCTTATGTTGGCTAACCTGACATTATACTGGCACGGTCCCCGTTGGCTTCTGCAAGAACCCTCCGCTTGGCCAAATTTTCCTCTTCCGGAGTTATCAGACTTGCCGGATGCTGGTAAGGTTACTGGATCTTCTCTTCTCGTTTCTGACTCTCCCCTTCTCTTGCAGCGATATTCCTCTTTCCATAAATTGGTGAGGGTTATGGCTTATCTCCTTCGATGGAAATATTTTGTGGTAGAACAACCCCTTTTTCCTAAGCCATATTTAACCCTTTCTGAATTAGGTTTAGCCACTACAAAAATCTTATGGCTTACTCAACAAGAAATATTCTCTGAAGAATGTCTGGTGTTGTCCCAAGGTCAATCCCTTAAGAAATCGAGTAGGCTTTCCTCACTCGCCCCTTTTTTGGATACTGATGGTTTATTAAGAGTAGGAGGACGTTTATCTTTGGCTGATCTTTCTGAGGATAAAAAACATCCAATTATTCTTCCCTCAAAGCATCATGTCACTTCCTTAATCATTCGTCAGTATCATTACCAGCATCTTCATGCTGGAACTCGTACATTACATTCTATCATTCGTGAAAGGTATTGGCCCATAAACGGAGTCCATGAAGTTACCTCTGTCATCCGGAAGTGCATTCCATGTTTTAAATCCAACCCTAAAGTTACCGCTCAGCTCATGGGTGATCTTCCCAACTTTAGATCCGCGCCTGCTAGACCCTTTACCTTTACGGGGGTGGATTATTCCGGGCCTTTTGTTTATAGAAGAAATTCTCCTGAGGCCAAAAAATGTATTTCTGGAAAACTCTATATTTCGCTGTTTGTATGTATGGTCACCGGAGCAGTTCACTTAGAACTAGTTACCAACGCCTCTACTGCTTACTTTTTGGCAGCTTTTGCCAGATTTTCTGCTCGCAGAGGTCTTCCTTCAGAAGTATTCTCAGACAATGCTAAAAATTTTATCGGAGCTTCTGAGCAAATTAAGAGAGCTCTTACTCAAAATTCAGCGCTGGAAAGGATTACTGATTATGCTCACCAGAGAAATTTCAAGTGGCACTTCATCCCCCCTTATGCACCTCATCAAGGTGGGAGGTGGGAGTCTTGTGTGAAACTCACCAAGAAGCACCTTAGACGTGTTTGTGGCCACACCCCCCTTTCTCATGAAGAGTTTAATTCCTTAATCATTTTTATTGAGGGCATAATTAATTCTCGTCCTTTATCACCCTTATCTAATGATCCTTTAGATCTTCTGCCATTAACGCCAGGCCATTTTCTTATCGGTGGTCCTTTGACTGCCTCTCCCCCTTTGTTATATTCTAATTCTCAATCTTCTTTAGCCATTTCTTGGCGCAAAATTGAAGGTTTGCGCAATAATTTTTGGCGCCGCTGGAGGTTGGAATACCTCGGTTTGCTTCAGCAGCGTGGTAAATGGCTTGTTTCCTGCTCTAACCTTCAGGTGGGGGACTTGGTGCTTTTGAAAGACCCTAGTCCTCCTCTTGTCTGGAATTTGGGTAGGGTTGTTGAGTGCTTTCCTGGCAGAGATGGTAGGGTTCGCGTGGTAAAACTGCAGACTTCTGCTGGTCATTTTCTTAGGCCAATCACCATGATTGCTCCTTTGCCACGCGAGGCCTAACTTCTGCGCTTTCTTACTGCAATTTTTTCTCGCCCCTCCCAGCATGTTCGCTTTTGCGAATGTTTTTTGTAGGCTATGTTTCCCGCACGGTTTGAAAAACACGTTCAATTTCTGCCCCATTATTGTTTTCCTTTATAATTGCAGTATGAACGCGGCGTTCTGATTATTTATTTATTTATTTAACTTATGTTTCATCTGGATTGTTGTTCTTTATTATACATGTACTTACCTTTTTTTTGAAGTGTCTTTCTAGACGCACCATACCGTCACATTTTCTCACGAGGTACTGTGCTTGCCCCAGCGGCAACGCTCGCATTGTGCATGGGGCTGTGCTTTGATTGGCTGCTCTTTCACTCCTCCTTCATTCTGGAAGTTTCGGCGCGCTGACGTCACTACCGCTATATAACCGTAGGTCCATCGGCCTATGGGTTGACTCTCCATCTTCACTCACTTGCTACTACAAGCTTGCCGGGGGTCATTACCCTCTGGTGGCACGGTCTTGCCGAAGGCCCTGCGTCACGTCATCACGGAGTTAGGCTCCAGGCCAACCTTTGCTCCAGCTGGCGGCTGGGCATGTTCTACAAACGCTGTACTCAGTTCAAGGTTTGCCTAAGGAAAAGACAACTTCTCGAACCAGCGGAGATGTTAATACCAAGAAACATCTCACTGCTGGTCAACTCTCGTCATCACGACTGAACATCGCCAAAACCTTGGCTCTGAACCAGCGCTGCTGGAGTGTGGGCGCATTAACCACGAGCATCAGCCCTGTGCGGGCAAATTAGAACTGCCACTTCAAAGCATCAGCCCCTTGCGGACCAACCAACTGTTTCCAGCCAAGGGTTTGCTGGCCTAAAGAAAGGGTTACGTATTTTCACCTCATTGAAAGGTGGTATCATATTCATCATGGTTAATCATTAAGAGTTCCTCGTTTAGGTATTTATAATTATGTCTCTCTTTTTATGAACAATATAAATTTTTAATCCCTCATGAGGGAATTTTGTTAACCGTTTCCGTTTCCTGGAGAAACTTGAAAATTTGCATTTTTATTATTCTTCTTGTTAATTCTTAAAACTATTTTTATTAGAAGTAACTTTATATGCTGTTTAAAAACTTTAATGAACGCAAAGGCAAATTCTAATCTTGGTATCTTCCATCACCCAAGATTCAATCCCTGTGTCCGAAACCTTACATCTTTTCGAAATCCCAAAAAGGGTGCAGCATACCCTTTTCCAGCACCCACGGACTCAGCGAGGGAACACACCACTACCGCCGCTACGGGCAGTGTCCTGGAGCTTGGAACATATGGACGGGGTGGATACAACTGGGGAGGTGTTCCGATGCTTAAACTAACAGAAAACAATATTTTAAAAATATATATTTTTGCGGAGGTGGTGTGGTGGTTGTAGTTGGGGTGATAAGTAGTACTGTATAATGGACGTAACATTCAGGTAATTTTCCCGTAATGATAATTATGAATAGGGAAACAGCTATTTACTAACTACAGCACTGACACATGTAATTTACAAATTTACAAAAAAATAGAAATAGGAGTAAGTGAAATAAAAGACACTGCCTAGGGCCTATGTCTCATTGTTTGTTAGAAATGTAGAGACCAATAGTGTCGTCTTTTGTCGCATAGCGCCGTAGGAAAATAATCAGAACTCTTTGGAAAACTTCGGCTGTCCCGAGTTACTGCGGTAGCAATCGTATCATTTATCGCCACAAAGCGCTTAACGATAAGTTTAGGAATAAATGAAGGTAAATTGGAAAGCAGCAACGCTTATTGCAGCTGATAACCTCAATGTACTGCACCAACACCATTGCACTTATACAGAGGCATAATATTGTCATGATGATAACAGTTTAAAGTAGCCTAAGACATCTTTTTGCACTAATTACCCCCCGTGACTGCAATTCATAAACAGCGCAAGATGCAACTATTTTCGCAATTCTGCACCAGAACATTCGTAGGGGTGACGTGATGCAGCCCGAATTGCCCGACAATGTACTTATTAAAATACTCTTACAGTTACACTACTACGGACATGAATGGTTCTAGGGCCTTAATACGTGGTTTCAAGTTAATTTTGTCTGTTATTTTAAATGTAGGGAATGGGGAGCGTTGTCCAAAATATCAAGAGGACAGTGTTACCAGCTAGGTTTCAAAGTGCATGTAAAATTTGGTGCAATTAGGAGAAACGGTGTAGATTTGTGATGAAGGGCCTATATGCATGGAATGGAGTGGTCTGTCCAAAATTTAATGTGGACAGTGTCACCTGCAGGGTTCCAAAGGTTAAGTATACAAAATGCGGTTCAGATCGGTGAAACGGTGTCGATTTGTGCCAAAGGATCTAAATGCAGGGAATGGAGTGGTCTGTCTGAAATTTCAAGCCGACAGTGTTACTCGTCGGGTTCCAAAGGGTAAGTATTTAAAATTTGGTTCACATCTGTGAAACGGTGTATATTTGTGCCAAAGGGCCTAAATACAGAGAATGGAGGGGTCTTTCCAAAATTTCATGCATCAGTGTTACTCGCAGGGTTCCAAAGGGTAACTATACAACTTTTGGTTCAGATTGGTGAAAGGGTGTAGATTTGTGCCAAAGGGCCTAAATGCAGGGAATGGTCTGGTCTGTCATAAATTTCATGTAGGCAATGTTACTCGCAGGGTTCCCAAGGGTAAGTATACAAATTTTGGTTCAGTTCGGTGAAACGGTGTAGATTTGTGCCAAAGGGCCTAAATGCAGGGAATGGAGTGGTCTATTCGAAATTTCATGCAGACTGTGTTACCCGCAGGGTTCCAAAGGGTAAGTATGTACATTTTTGTTCTGATCGGTGAAACGGTGTAGATTTGTGCCAAAGGGCCTAAATGCAAGGAATGGAGTGGTCTGTCCGAAATTTCATGTAAACAATGTTACTCGCAGGGTTCCATAGGGTAAGTATACACATTTTGGTTCTAATCGGGGAAAAGGTGTAAATTTGAATCAAAGGGCCTAAATGCAGGTAATGGACTGGTCTGTCATAAATTTCACGTAGACAGTGTTACCATCATGGTTCCAAAGTGTAAGTATACAAATTTTGGTTCAGATAAGTGAATCGGTGTACGTATCACTAACTATAACGCCAGCGCATGCGGATAGAGCTGTTCGGGAGCGCTTGTTCTACCGACTTACTGAACAAAAATCTATCTTTACGGTTACCTGAGAGGTGTAGCCTAATGCTACATAGCCTATTCCACTTGAACCTGGCTATCATATAAAAAAAGAATTTTCGAATCGGGCTGGTAGTTCCAGAGATTAGCGCGTTTAATCACATAAACACACAAACACACAAACTCTTCAGCTTTATTATATTATAAGTATAGATTCATGCCAAAGATTAATCAATATAAGCTTATCTAGAATAATGACAAAATGTAGTTGGTAATACTAACATTTGTAATTACTTTGAAATATACCAGAAGTAGTGTAGCCTACAGCCTGTATCACACGACACTCGTTAGCATGGAAGCTTCTACCAGTACGAATATACACGCTGATATAGACGCGTATACTACAGTGTGATTTTTAGCCTACCTTTCTCATTTTGTCAAAATGAGGAAAAAGTAGACTTATAGGATCGACCAGACAAAATGTGTGTCTATTTGTCCGTCCTTCTGTCTGTCTGTCTGTCCGTGTGTGTCTCTCCCCCTATCAACTACTAAACGTCTGCAGCTATCGAAACCAAATATGGTAAGAGTGAAGATCTATACCTGACTACCTCACAGCCATATTTGAAATAGAGTTAGGGCTACCAACTGCTGAAAAATAGCAATTGAAATTTGAGCTCTATGTTGGATATCTCAGAAGTTATGCATGCGAACTATTTCATAATCTGTCTACCACGCTGTCCCCCTGTTGGCGCAGTAACAAGCATTCTTGGCTATTACACCTGAGGTCCAGTCTACCACTAATACTTTACTAGCTTAAGGACACGGTCGCCTTCTTCCCAATCATAATTTTAAGAGCAGACACCACAATGACACAGGGTAAGAGAAATATTCATTATTTACTGATTTATCTCTTCACACATCCTAGTACACGGAGGTAAGTGACCACAACGCCCAAGACGCTTCAATGAAACAACATCAACATGTCTACCATGTAGCACCATACAATTTTTCCATCAATATTTCTATATTCAGTGTCCCCTATTGCTGCTTATTGACATAGTAAATTTCGTGTGGCCTTCTGGAAGGCCGAGTTCGTCTAATTTTAACCCGTGGATAAATTGATAAGACTCCAACCTTACGGTACATGCCTCGATACTGTGCTGTTCAGTAACCTCTGCTTTTGGACATACCACTTGTGTTGTACCACAATCATTGGTCTTCAGAGTACAGATGGTACAGATTGTAACGTGAAAGCTTGTATACAGGCACAATTCCGGTACAGGCATGATAACGTTATTCGCACCAGCATTATGTGTTCCGATTGGCTCAGCTGCAAGAAATCAAAGATGGAGGAAAGTTGTGGATTATGAATAATATTTGAAGTTAATTGGCATTATTAATGCAAATCAGTCATTAAGATGCGTTACGTTGAATACATGAAACGGCACTGACTGATTGAACGCATTCCTGTCAGTATTTAAGATTTAACTGAAATAATATTATCATACTACAGTAATAGTCTATGTTTACTCCACAATAAATAATAATATTAACAATAAAATTAAGTAGTTTCGTGTCAATCTAAAGAGCCTACTTTTATTTATATTTACGATTCAAGCCAATGATTAATCTATATATACTTATCTAGATAATGACGAAATTTAGTTAGTAATACTAACATTTGTAATTAGTTTGAAATATACCTGAAATAGTGTAGCCTTAAGCCTGTATCACACGACACTCGTTAGCATGGAAGCTTTTACCAGTACAAGTATACACGCTGGTGTATTCTTTAGAATACACGATCAGTCAGAGTTAGCTTTTGCTCCTCTTTGATTTATCTATTTTATTTAATTCCTTCCTCGCAAACACCAACTGTGATCTTTTTCATTTTCTCTTTGTGCACAGGTTTATTTTCTCCTTGAGTCTGTTCTAGATATGTAACTTCCATGGAGAATCTAGCGGCATCTAGCAGCTAACAGCCGAAGTTCTTCAATTCCCCTGAACTCAAGAGAACTTCCTAATCAATCCACCAGGCCTCGTCGTAGTCACCAGCTAACATCTCCATGAGGACTGCTTCATGAAGAACATTTATATTCACGAAGAATTTCATTTTGTCATGTTGTATATGATGATATATATACTCCTGTCTGCTACCCCCTCTCCCTTGCTTCCCCTTCCCCTTCCCCTCGTCTAACTACCTCTGTCGTGTGAGGAATCGCTCGTTCTCACTTCTTCTTCGGCCGTCGAGTATACAGTGCAGAGCCCTCTCAGGGCCAGTCTCCTGTCCTTATGAGACATTTTTAAACCAGACGCCATGTCCCTGCATTTTTGTCAACGGTACTAGGAACCATCGCCTGCTCTACACGAAAAGCTAAGTACAAAACTTCAGTGGTTTTAAACACATTTTATTGGTTTTAAAAAGGGCTAAATGCTTTTAATACAATTTTATAGACCGTGTGTGGAATTGCTAACTATTGTGCAATAACCGTCCTCGAGGGATTTTTAGCCTACTTTTCACATTTTGCAAAAATGAGGAAAAAGTAGACTTATGAGATCGATCCGGGAAAATGTGTGTCTGTCTGTCTGTATGTATGTCTGTATGTCCTTCTGTCTGCCTGGCTGTGTGTGTGTTCCCCCCTATCAACTCCTAAACGGCTGCAGCAATCAAAACCAAATTTAGTATGAGTAAAGATGTGCACCGGAATAGCTCACGTCCATATTTGAAAATGATGTCAGTGCTACCAACTGCTGAAAAAACGCACTAGAAATTTGAGCTCCATGTTAGATATCTTGCAAGGTATGCATGGGTGCTATTCCAAAATTGGCACACATGTAGATAATACTATTTCAGTTTAATTTCCAGGAGGCCAACCATGACAGTGTTGCCAAAATAATTTTAAGCCTTCTGATAGGTCCAATGTTTAAATGCATATAACTTCTACACTATCAATTGGATTTCAACCAAATTTTATATGTAATATCTGTACATAAACAGATATGACTGAGTGTATTCTTAAAAGCCACCAGGGCTGCCAACTGTTAATAATTGCCCTCACTATTTTTTAAATCCAAATACCAATATATCAGAAAGTATGCAAGCCAACAGCTTTAAACTATGCACACGTATATTCTGACATTTTAGATTAATTTGGAGTAACTTATATACGTCAGTTCTACCTGCTGATAGTACCAATTTTTAAATACATGTAACTTCTATACTATCAGTTGGATTTCAACCAAATTTCGTATGTGATATGTGTACCATAACTGATATGACTATAAGTATTGTTAAGAGCAATCAGGGCTGCCAACTGTTAATAAATGCTGTCTATATTCTTTTTACCCTAATATCAATATATCAGGAAGTATGCAAGCCAACAGCTCTATACTTTGCACACGTATAGCACCTGACATTCTAGATTAATTTGGAGTAATTAATACACGGCAGTGCTGCCAACATGATTCTATGCCTGCTGATATGTCCAATTTTAAAATACATGTAACTTCTATACTAACAAATGGATTTCATCCAAAATTGGCACAACAAGATATCATAATAATTCAGATTATTTCTGACCAGCACACGCATGGTATTGTTGGCAACTTGCTTTTACGCGTGCTGATAGATCCAGTGTCTAACTGCATGTAACGTCCATTGGACTTCAACCAAATTTTGTATTCTGTACCTTAAGAGGTGGAACTAAGAATATATTCAGTCACCAGGCCTGCCAACTGTAGTGCTCTATTAGGCTACATCATACCAGGTATATTTTGAACTAATTAGATATTTCGATATTATCAACTTAATTTCGTAATTATTCTAGATAGGTTCATATACTGTAGAATAATCATTGGCATGAAAAGTAGGCTGTATAGTTCTTCACGGAATTTCTTGTTCTGGTCATGCTTTAGCTATCTAAGCTGGCTTTAAAACTTGAAATTCAGTACTTCTTGTACAAATTAAATGGGAATACCTTCCCACAACGAGGGATTTAAATCAAATTAACCACTGTATATAACATTTAGCTTTCCACCGCGGGATCTCTCTTACCCCATTTAACTGCCATCATAGCTCCAGAACTTTCTATGTCAACCAATATTTCTACTATTCAAACAATCTATTATTTTCCAAGCCAAAATATGGGAAAACTTTTCCTCGCCGAGGAATGCATGTTACCTTAACTACTGGTCAACAACTAATTTGCTTTCCACCGTGTGGACTTTACCTCACCATTTAACCGCAACCAATAACCTTTCCAACGCAATAAACTGATTCAAGCTCAAATTACACTAAGTGTTCTCCATAACTGCAATAACTTTCTCTTGTTCTACGAACCTACATACACTACTATAGTGAAGTTTTTCAACTTATCAAAAACTATCAGTGCTTCGAATTTGCGTGTGCTAAATATCTTCCGCGCAGCGTTCGGTTGAGAGAAAATAAATCTGGCCAGGACTTTTTCCCAAAGTTCCTATTTCCCTTTCCCAAATACCTTTTACTAATCAAAATTAATTTTAACTATTGGGTTCTTTCTTTTTCTATGAGACTTAGCCCATTGATGCTCCCTCCCACTCTGTGTCAACTGTGGATAGTCCAAATTTTAATATGTATCTTTCCCTTCTAAAATTAGGGAATCGTACTTTTTCTAATTATATAGGAGTTAACTAATTGTGTGATCCAGGCTTCGCTAATACGACCTGTGCATTTTTAGCCTACTTTTCACATTTTGCAAAAATGAGGAAAAAGTCACCAGGGCTGCCAACTGTAGTGCTCTATTAGGCTACATTATACCAGGTATATTTTGAAATAATTAGATATTTTGATATTACCAACTTAATTTCGTCATTATTCTAGATAGGTTCATATACTGTAGAATAATCATTGGCATGAAAAGTAGGCTGTATAGTTCTTCACGGAACTTCTTGTTTTGTATACTACCTCTAGTAATTTCTATTTAAAATAGCGGTAATTTCCGCTTGTGATTTGTTCTTCCCTTTCTGTTACAATCAGGTATCCAATATATTTGTTTATAGCCTTTTCGATTCCTATAAGGGCATTCTAAAAGTGCTGGATTCAAACCCATTATACTTTCAAAGTTAAAATTGCTTTACAATTATCGTTACAAACTTCAAATTTCTTAATCATAAGCACACTTTTTAAAATCTTTGTAAGATTTTAGTGCTTTATCGGGTTCGAATCTAGTACTCCATTTAATATTGTTTATAAATTGTAAACCTCTTATTATTGGGTCTGATACTCTCAAAATGTTTGTAGAACTAAACAAAGAAAGAGTTCTTCCAATTCAAAGAATAAGATTCTAAATCTAACCATTGTTAATTTTCTAACTTTTATATTTATTGTTAAATAAATTATTTCTATTTTTGATTTATCATTCTCACTAGAATCACGATTAGGCAGGACCTTCTTTTCCCTGATTCTACCTCTAAACTTAAGCTCTCTTTACTAAAACGGATAATTCCTAAAACAATAAAGTATTTACTACTTGTTGCGTTTAAACTAAAACTTCAAGTATCAACATTTTCAAAGTTTCTCTTGGTTATCATAGCCAATTCTAGCAAGCCATTGAGGCAAGTATAGCTAGCTCCGCAAGCTTCCTACTTGTAGAGATGTTCTCTCTGACTTATGGTTTGTTTTCAAAATGTAAGTTTGGTTTGGGTTTGGTTTGAGATCTTCCTCTGTTCTGAACTTATAATCGGCATCTTGCAGGGTAAAAGCTTGGTTTTCCTTAAGTGCAACAATTGGTAATCGTGTAAGATTCTCGCGAAAAGCAATAACAACATCGCTAAAATCATTAAAACCACTTAGGCTCTTCACTCTCTGGGAGCATTCGATTGGTTTGCCAGAGATCCATCAGTGCCCAGAAATGAAATTATCAATCCAAATTCAAATCTTTCCAGCATTTTAAATGCATATTAAAATCTAACCCTTCTGAAGGGAAAGTTATTACATCCTTTCCGTTTGGCTTACTTTGTCTTGCCGGACTACCACCCGTCCCCATAGTACTGGAATATCGGCTCGGGAGGGAAAGAGCACTTCCCAAGCGCTTGCAGGCAACCTCTATTCATGCTGCGCTCTCCGCTTGCCTTGTGAGAGTCCCCACTAAAGTTAGACATTTCATACGGTTTGCACGGCTAAATTCCTTTTTATATATAAATTTACTTAAATTTTTGTGTTGGATTCTCATCCTATCTACCATTACTCGTCTCTATGCCGAAACCTATCTCCTTTTCTCTTTCATGATCTTCCCTTAGGTAGTGTTAATCCTCAGCAAAAACTGACCAAACGTTGGTGCCGAAACCTGGAAGAATCCATTTGTCAATATCTTGCAAAATACTAATATCTATTTTGAATTTCTCAGCTATAACTTTACTGTGCAAAGCTGGTGAAAGAGGATGAAGATGCTCCTGTCTCCTTCAGTGTATCCCCCTTTCAACTTGTCCGCTGCTGCCAGTCTGACAGCATTTCCAAACCTCCACAATTTCGTAAGTTATACTTTGATTTACCCATTTTATCATGCTTTCCACAGACAATGATAAGGAAAGTAAGGATGACAAGCTTACTTCCAAACGAGCGTCTTATATGGGGAAAATTACCCGATTTAAAAAATAGATCAAAGAGCTTGATCCTTCAGAAGCTCAATTAGATTTACTAAAACATCGTGTGAAAGATTATGAACGATCTTTCGAAAACTATTGCGCTATCCAAACAGAAATCGAAACTTGTATGCTCAATCAAACAGACGATCGAGTGGAAGTACAAAACCAATACTATGAAGTCATAGGCTCTGCCTTTAAAATAATTCGCCAACTTGAGGAGGCCCAGGAAAAGGATGTTTTTGTTCTTAGCCCCCTCCACGAAAAACAAACCTCGTTTCGTCAGGGCACTCACAAACCGAAACCAATGCTTCCCAAAATAAATTTGCCTCACTTCTCGGGAGACGAAGCTACTTGGGATTCCTTTTACGAACTTTTTTGCTCTCTTGTCCATGACAATGAAGATATTCAAGTCATTCATACATTTCATTATTTGAGATCTATTCTCCGTGATCAGGCCCTGCAGTTAGTTGAAGCACTCCCATTAAGTGCCGAAAACTACCCCATTGCCTTTAACTTATTGAAGGAAAGATACGGTGATTTACGTTTACGTATTCAACGCCATATGAAGGCTCTATTTAACTTGCCTTCGTCACAGCATAATGACGTCACTAGTCTGCGTACCCTCATCGATATGACACAACCTCATGTAAAAGCATGATCCCAATTAGATCAACCCACATTTAGTGGTTTCTAAAGTTGATACTGCTACTCTCAAAGCTTGGGAAATTGAACTTTCTAACAATGATGATTATTAGTAGTGGGATGATGACAGAGCTGCCTCACTTAGGAAGTTGTGAGCCCCTGCGACCTTGGAATGGAAGGAGTCATGCTAGGAGGGCGTGCTTGGATTAGTTTTTTCGTCTCGTTGTGCTCTTTACGGGAATGTAGGTGTCGAAAAGGTGAACATCGGGTTTTGGGTCAAAAAATGCGTTTTTCACATTTTTGCTCATTTTTGGAAAACCGAAAACGTGATCATGACGTGTGTGATAGTATATTTTCGTCTCGTTGTCCTCTTTACGAGGATGTAGATATGGAAAAGGTAAAAAGCTGGAAATATGTTTTTTTAGTCTAAAATGGGTTTTTGTGAGTTTCCCTAATATTGCGAAAACCGAAAACGTGATGATGACGTGTGGGATAGTATTTTTTCGTCTCATTATCCTCTTTACGAGGATGTAGCTACGGAAAAGGTAAAAAGCTGGAAACACGTTTTTTTTTTAAGGAAAATGTGTTTTTGTGATTTTCTCTAATTTTGCGAAAACTGAAAACGTGATGATGACGTGCGTGATAGTATTTTTTCGTCTCATTGTCCTCTTTACGAGTATGTAGGTGTGGAAAAGGTAAAAAGCTAGAAACATGGTTTTTTGATAGAAAATGGGTTTATGTGATTTTGCCTCATATTGCGAAAACGGAAAACGTGATGATGACGTGCGTGATAGTATTTTTTCGTCTCATTGTCCTCTTTACGAGCATGTAGGTGTGAAAAAGTTAAAAAGATGGAAACATGGTTTTTTAGTCTAAAATGTGTTTTTGTGATTTTCCCTCATATTGCGAAAACCGAAAACGTGATGATGACGTGTGGGATAGTATTTTTACGTCTCATTGTCTTCTTTACGAGGATGTAGCTACGGAAAAGGTAAAAAGCTGGAAACACGTTTTTTTAAGGAAAATGTGTTTTTGTGATTTTCTCTAATTTTGCGAAAACTGAAAACGTGATGATGACGTGCGTGATAGTATTTTTTCGTCTCATTGTCCTCTTTACGAGTATGTAGGTGTGGAAAAGGTAAAAAGCTAGAAACATGGTTTTTTGATGGAAAATGGGTTTTTGTGATTTTGCCTCATATTGCGAAAACGGAAAACGTGATGATGACGTGCGTGATAGTATTTTTTCGTCTCATTGTCCTCTTTACTAGGATGTGGGTGTGAAAAAGTTAAAAAGATGGAAACATGGTTTTTTAGTCTAAAATGTGTTTTTATGATTTTCCCTCATATTGCGAAAACCGAAAACGTGATGATGACGTGTGCGATAGTATTTTTTCGTCTCATTGTCCTCTTTACGAAGATGTAGCTACGGAAAAGGTAAAAAGCTGGAAACACGTTTTTTTAAGGAAAATGTATTTTTGTGATTTTCTCTAATTTTGCGAAAACTGAAAACGTGATGATAACGTGCGTGATAGTATTCTTTTCGTCTCATTGTCCTCTTTACGAGTATGTAGGTGTGGAAAAGGTAAAAAGCTAGAAACATGGTTTTTAGATGGAAAATGGATTTTTGTGATTTTGCCTCATATTGCGAAAACGGAAAACGTGATGATGACGCGCGTGATAGTATTTTTTCGTCTCATTGTCCTCTTTACGAGGATGTAGGTGTGAAAAAGTTAAAAAGATGGAAACATGGTTTTTTAGTCTAAAATGGGTTTTGGTGATTTTCCCTCATATTGCGAAAACGGAAAACGTGCTGATGACGTGCGCGATAATATTTTTTCGTCTCATTGTTCTCTTTACGAGGATGTAGGTGTGAAAAGTTAAATAGCTGGAAACATGGTTTTTTAGTCTAAAATGAGTTTTTGTGATTTTCCCTAATATTGCAAAAACCGAAAACTTGATGATGACGTGTGTGATAGTATTTTTTCGCCTCATTGTCCTCTTTACGGGGATGTAGGTATGGAAAAGGTAAAAAGCTGGAAACACGGTTTTTTATGGAAAAAGGGGTTTTCTGATTTTCCTTCGTATTGCGAAAACGGAAAACGTGATGATGACGTGCGTGACAGTATTTTTCGTCTCGTTGTCCTCTTTACGGAGATGTAGGTATGGAAAAGGTAAAAAGCTGGAAACATGTTTTTGGTCTAAAATGAGTTTTTGTGATTTTCCCTAATATTGGAAAAATTGTAAACGTGATGATGACGTGCGTGATAGTATTTTTTCCTCTCGTTGTCCTCTTTACGGAGATGTAGGTGTGGTAAAGGTAAGAAGCTGGAAATATGTTTTTTTATGGAAAAGGTGTTCTTGTTAATTTTCGAGTTATTTGGAAAACGAATTAGGCGATTTTTATGACGGGCATATTGATGTATTTGTGTCGTTGTCCTCTTTACGGGAATGCAGGTATGGAAAAGCCGAAATCATGGTTTCCGTCATTTTTTCGAGATCGTTGAGGAAAACGGGAAAAAAGTAAGAAACCAGATTTGAAGTCACGTTATGTTAAGCGCTATGATGTTGGTAAATCACATATGCATTATTATCATTATTATTATTATTATTATTATTTGACATGGCTTGACTGGGCTCACACGCAGAGGGAGGACCTGCTGGATGAAACGAGATTTGAAAGCTTTGAGACTGGCCCACGTCGAGCAAGACAAGACAAGGGGTCTCATCATCGTACGTGCTTTGCAGCCAGAGAGATAAGAGCCAGGTGTCATTATACAGTGTGTGTCTTTATACTGAGTATGTCATAGCCTTGGTTCATTATGGACTTATCATGCAGCGCAAAGTTTGAAACGATGGGTGGGTGTATAACATCATGATAAAAGATTGGCATGGGGTTGAACAAAGGGATTATTGGACATGTAAAAAAACAAAAGGGTGGGATTAATGAAAGGTAATGTGATTCATCTTTTTGGAAAGAGATTTTTTTCTAAATAACTAAGTAAATAAATAAATATATTTTTATTACAAAAATTATGTTTATTGACCCATGAATTAAACGTGGAAGGAAACCCTAACCACTTTACATAATATTTGCACCTTTGACTTTAATTACTCGTTCAATGAGATAATCGTTTGGATATAATGTTTTTTGCACTTCTTCATAATAGAATCGTCCTTGAATGGGTTGACCGCTCTGATCTTCTAAGAGATACGTCACTGGTTGACCTAGCTTGACTTGGCGAATTTTAAAAATTTCTGTCGACCATTGTGGAATATACGATTTTGAAAACACACTTCTATGTTTATTGATGCGAACAAAGTCTCCAACTTTAAGGCGATGTCGCCTTGGGTCAACCCTTTTTATAGGGTTAAACAGTCTATTGAGTCTGGGTAGGTTCTTGGTGACGAGGCGAGGTTTCATGCCGATGGTGGAATGAATGGTGTTGTTGTAGCGTGACACAAGTTGAGGTAACCAGTCCATCCATCGATAGGAACCATGTATTGTAAACTCTTTCCACATATAACTTTTTAACGTTCGATTGAAGCGTTCAACTACGCTAGCTTTGAGATTGCTATAGGTGGTGTAATGGTGAATATCCTTAGATTTGAGAAAACTGGAGAAATCCTTGTTGAAAAATTCTTTCCCCTGGTCGGTTTGTAACAAGTGAGGTTGACGTTTGGAGTGTTCAATAATATGTTGACAGGCCTTTGTGACTAAGACACCAGTTTTATTTTTTTCTGGTTGAACAAAAGCCATTTTGGAATAGGCAACAATGACGGTCAACATATAGCGTACACCGTCGTTAACGTTAGAATAAGGTATCATTTCAACCAGGTCTGCCTGCCAAAGTTCATCGATTCCTTTGGAAATGACACGACGGCGTTCATCAATTCGTCGGGCTGGTTTATGCAATTCATGAGCAATGCACACTTTGATGGGGGATGGCTTATAAGGTAATTTTAGCATCTCGGAGTTGTTGTACAATGTGGGCGATTTCTGCCTCATGTCCAGTGTGACCAGCTTGTTTTGATGCATGAAGCAAGTATAAGCGCTCTAATAACTGATTGGGATTATTCCAAAAGGTTATATCTAGGTAGGGTTTTATTTTCTTAAACCTTACACCAGAGACAGAGTGATATTTTTGCTTACCAAAGATGTTTGCAATGATGGTTTTATATTTTTGGGATATATTGGCATTGAGCTGCTGAGAGGATTTATAGTTTCTTTTGTGGGCGTTGGTGTCTAATAAAATGGATTTATATTTAGCAAGGTCCTCGGACGTAAAATCTTGTGGCGAGGGGGTACGAGAAAATAGCAGCTTTAACAGACCTGGTGTTAATTTATAGTTGATCTTTTTAATGACAGCTTTCGTACGAGCAAATTTAATGGATGATTCCCCAATTTTAAAACTATCATTCTCATAGCGAACACCATACGTGGTATCTGTCTTTCCAATAAATAGAAGGGTCAGATACGGTTCCAGGATTGCCCCATAATGTTTGATTAAAATGTTTTTGAGTTGAGCTTTATTTTGAGGGGTTGCCAAGACTTGTGAAAACGGAGACGATGTGGAGGAAGACGGTGTTGCCGCTATGACGGAATTTTTTTTGTTTTGTTTTTAGAAACTGTTGAAGGGGTGAGGATTTTTTTCTTTCAGGACTAAATACGCTTTCGCTTTCACTTTCACTTTGTTCATGTTGTTATTCTTCTTCTTCCTGTTCTTGATGTCCTTGTTCACTAACATTAGAGGAGGAGGTGCAGGAGGAAGATGATTTTACCTGTCGTGTGGAATCTGTTTGAGTAAATTTAGAACTTGTTGAGGATTGGGTTTGAGAGGTAGCAGCAGCAGTAGCAGCAGAAGCATTTGGTTTGAACCTCATGGGATCAACCGATGATGGAGTATGCTTTATCATGTGTAAAGAATTGACGTTTTTTAAACGTTGCAATTCACGAAATTTATGTCGAATCGTATTTCGTGCCTCAATAATACGCTGCATGATTTGAACTATTTTCTTGTACCCTATGGCGTTCGCCATGGTAAAGGTAACGGCACACTAACAGGAAATTCCAAACCCTGGGTCTTTTTAAACAGAAATAAAATGATCAAAAGCCAAGCGATAACGTCCCTCACATAGTTCACTCTGTTTATTTATGACCAAACAGGCATGGGGATGGTGGTTCCAACACGAGGCACACAATTGCGTGAAAGCTGTAAAGGGCATATCTGGATTCACATGATCTTGAAAAATATGATAGAGATTTCTAGAGTCTTGGCGGAAGAGAACGATGAGATTGGCATTGTCACGAATCAACTGTTTGGGGATTTTGGAATAGGTCTGAGCCAGATAAAAACAATCCACTTGTTTATGGCGTCCCATACTAAAATACTCTTGAATAATGGCCTGTCGTTGAGTGGCAATATCATCAAAAATTATAATGGAATCTGGTTGAATGCGGTCTGGTTGAATGACATCTTGAGGTGAGGTGAATGTAAAATAGCCCATGGCTTCTTTATTTAACAACAAGCTGTACCCGGCATGCGTTGCAATGCCAATCAAAGAAAGTGTTGGCGTTGAAATTCTGTTTCTTGAAGTGCTTTTGGATACACAACATGTTAACTGCCTCTAAGCTATCGTAAAATGGATTTTCTAATTTAGAACCATTCGTGGGAGCGTGCACAACAACTTTCAAAAGTTTCATCGCTGTCACTCATTTGTTGAATCAACTCGTACGCTACCTATTGTGAAATGGATTTACTAAGTCGAAACCCTTCCCTGGCGTGTACACAATAACTCATCAATGATTCATCGCAATCGGATGAATGGTATATGCACGTATACGGGTTTTGTTTAAACGATTCGTGCTCTGTCACTCATTTGTTGAATCTACTCGTGCGCTACCTATTGAGAAATGTATTACTAAGTCGAAGCCCTTCCCTGGCGTGTACACAATAACTCATCAAGGTTTCATCGTAATCGAAGAATGTTATATGAACGCAATAGGGGATTTTGTTGAAACGCTTCGCGCGTCGTCACCCATTTGTTGCATCTACTCTTGCGCTACTTATTGTGAAATTGATTTACTAAGTCCCCTTCCCTGGCGGGTACACAATAACTGATCAATGTTTCATCGCAATCGGATGAATAGTATATGAACGCATACCTGATTTTGTTTAAACGATTCGCGCTCCGTCACTCATTTGTTGAATCTACTCGTGCGCTACCTACTGTAAAATGTATTTACTAAGTTAGAAACCGTCACGTAAGTGTCCACAACATCTCACCCAAGTTTCATCGCTATCGGACTAATGGGATATGAAGACATAGGGGACTGTATTGAAACGCTCCGCGTGTCGTCGTTCATTTGTCGAATCTACTCGTGTGCTACCTACTGTGAAATGTATTTACTAAGCCAGAAACCTTCCTTGGAGTGTCCACCATATTTCACCCAAGTTTCACCGCTAACGGCAGAATGGTATATGACCTTATACGGGACTTTGTTGAAACGCTTCGCGCGTCGTCCCTCATTTGTTGAATCAACTTGTGCGCTGCATATTGTATAGGGGATTTACTAAGCCAGAAATTTTCCATGACGTGTACACAACATCTCACCCAAGTTTCATAGCTACGGACGAATGGTACATGTATTCATACGGGACTTGGTTGAAACGCTTCGCGTGTCGTCGCTCATTTGTTGATTCTACTCTTGCGCTACATATTGTAATATGGATGTACTCAGCCATAAACCTTCCCTGTAGTGTATACAACATCTCACCCAAGTTTCATCGCAAACGGATGAATGGTATGCGAACGTATACGGGACGTTGTCGAAACGTTTCGCGTGTAGTCACTCATTTGTTGAACATAAACGTGCGCTTCGTATTGTAAAATGGATTTACTTAGCCAGAAACCTTTCCTGGAGTGTACACAACAATTCACCAAACATTTATCACTATCAGACGAATGGTATATGACTTTATACGGGACTTTATTGAAACGCTTCGCGTGTCATCGCTCATTTGTTGAATCTACTGGTGCACTACCTATTGTAAAATGTATGTACTAAGCCAGAAACCTTTCCTGGAGTGTACACAACATCTCACCTAAGTTTCATCGCTATCGGATGAACGGTATATGAAATTATATGGGACTTTGTTGAAACGCTTCGCGCGGCGTCGCTCATTTGTTGATTCTACTCGTGCTCTACCTATTTTTAAAGGGATTTACTGAGCTGGAAACCTTCCCTGGAGTGCACACAAAATCTCAGCCTAGTTTCATCGCTATCGGATGAATGGTATATGAACGCAAACGTGACTTTGTTGAAATGCTTCGCGCGTCGTAGCTCATTTGTTGAATCTGCTCGTGCGCTGCCTATTGTAAAGTGGATGTACTAAGCCAGAAAATTTCCCCGCAGAGTACACAACATTTTACGCAAGTTTCATAGCTATCGGACGAATGGTATATGAATGCATACGGCACTTCGTTGAAACGCTGTGCGTGTCGTCGCTCATTTGTTGAATCTACTCGTGCGCTATCTACTGTGAAATGTATTCACTAATTTTGAAACCTTCACGTAAGTGTACACAACATCTCACCCAAGTTTCATCGCTATCGGACGAATGGTATATGAACACATACGGGACTTTGTTGAAATGCTTCGCGCATCGTCGCTCATTTGTTGAATCTACGCGTGCGCTACCTATTGTAAAATGGATTTACTAAGTCAGAAACCTTCCTTGGAGTGTACTCAACATCTCACCCAAGTTTCATTGCAATCGAACGAATGGTATATGAACGCATAGGAGACATACATACCCACAGACAGACAAACTATCACGTAACATTGATTTTTATATATAGAGAAGAAGAAGACATAATTTGTTCCATATACACGTACAGAGGCTGGTACAAGGATTTGGCAAAAATATAAATATTTTGAAATCGTAGGCCATGAGGTGCGGTGATAATGTTCAGCAAAACATTGGTCTTTCCACAACCCGAAGGCCCTACCATAATACATCGAACGGTAGATGGGAATAGGGTGCCATGAGGTTTAGGTTCGCACGCGGACAGTGATAGCTCTGAAACCAAATCAGAGACGGGCAAAGCATGGGGTTGTTTCATTAATTTCATTGTGTCGACGACTGAGTTTTTTCTTGTGTGTATAAGGTTTATATATATAGGCAAGTGGTGAGTAGGATAGGTTAGTTAACGTCTATCACCATGGACGTGTTTGGAAGAGCTCGTGTAACCATGGCCACGGCCGCCATTTAGTCAAAACAGTCACGAGAGGTGGCAACAAAAAACTATGTCGATCGCAAAGTGCAAAGTGTCTATCCCATGGCCCCGAGACTAACCGTTGAGGGCTATTCAGCCAATCATCATCTTATTATTGATGTGCAAGAGCCTCGAGACGATAATGATGTCTGCACGAAACGATATGTGACCCATCAAATGAAAAGGCTTTATAAATTTGTCTCATCTGTATTTTAGTGTATCTCTCAAATCAAACACTGGACAATGATAGAAACCATTCCCAACCACCACTGGTGAATGATGATCTTACCTATATGCTTGCTTCCGGTTTAAGTCGTTATCGATTGCATTAGGATGGTGTAATTCATATTAAATATGCTATGCCTGATGAGAAACATTTAAAAATACAACTAAACGGTGATAGAGTGTTGGCCCACAACCATCAAAGAATAAATGTTGGAGATGAATTATCCTTTCATCTTATGCTTACGTTTGAGGAAAAGGAAGTTGGGAAAACTGTGAATGATTTTCCGCTTTATATAGAATTGGAATATACTGCTATGAAATAAGGTTCTCTACGTTAGTTGTTATCGAATGTTTGCTGTGAAAGGTTCACCAAGTAGCAGCATGGTGAAAAAAAGATATGCCATGAACATGAAAAAACAAATCTCAAAAAGAGAAAAAAGCCAGGTCGGAAACCAAGTCGATCTGCCTCGCACCCAGTGTTAAAACTTTAAAAAACTAAAAAAAATCTAAAAAGAGTGGCTATCGAAATAGCTTTACAAGCAGTGCGATTGTCTACAGCTCCGAAATCGCACCATCATGTATCGATAAAAAGAAAAGAAAGAAAGAAAGAAAAGACGTGGGCGAGTCATTCCTGTTGCTAAGCGTGGGGGTTTTTTGCCGGCTTTATTTGCAGGGTTGGCAACTATGGGGTCCCTTTTGGGTGGTGCCAGCGCTGTAGCGAAAACCATAAAAGCCGTAGAGCAAGGCAAGCAACAACTCAAAGAAAACGAGCGACACAATAAAACGTTAGAAGCCATTGCGATGGGAGCTAGAAATGGCAATTCTTTAAAGCCAGTTTTTATCCACAAGGTAGTGGCCTACCGTCTAAGAAAAAAAATGTCCATCTTCGATAAGCGCTTAAAGCAACTGCCTCGTCATGCCATGACCCATGAAGAAGTGAAAAGCTATGCCAAACAACTAAAGATTTCTCATTTTCGAGGTGTATTTATGCGAAATGAATTACCCAAAGCACCGTGGAAAGAAGAACGAGCCATGATGAATTTAGATGATGATGCAGGCCCAGGAATCCATTTTGTAGCCTATGTGAAACAAGGTACCACAGTATGGTACTTTGACAGTTATGGAAATTTACCACCCCCGATCGAGTTGCTACGTTATTTGGGAAACCGGGTAAAGATATTCTATAATGTGAATCGTCAACAAACCTTTGACAGTCAAGAGTGTGGCCCTTTGAGTTTACATTTTTTATATAAGAGGTCGCGTTAAGCCAACAGTTTCATCATTATGAATGTCAACGCCAAGACCTTTACCGTGCACAGTCGCGGGCCTGAAGTGTCCCTGGATTCCCCCCCCCCCCATTGAATTGCATCCCGAACAATCCTATGTGCTAGGATTAATTTCTTTGGAAAGTTACAACAGAATTTACAATATTCAACTGGATATTAATGACAAATTTTATTATGATGATTATATGCTGAGACTACCCCCTGGAGGTTATACCATAGACGATGTGCATGAAGCCATTAGCGTGTCGATGATAAAACAATTTGGTGTCAAACCATTTGCGGATGGGACACACAAATTTGAACTTACAGCCCATACGATTACTCATCGCTGTCGTATTTCCTCTACGTTTAACATTGACTTTGAAACACGAGTTCATTCTATTGGTCCTTTACTAGGATTTAAACCAAGAGTGTTGGCAGCTCACCAACCCCATGATTCAGATTATCCAGTGAAATTCATCGAGGACCATCACATTTCTGTGACTTGCAATATTGTTAGAGAAGTATTTACCAATCAAGAACAAAGTCATTCTCTGTATGAGTTTATTGTCACCTCTCCTTGCGGCTATATTATTCGTGAAAACCCTTCAGTGGTTCTATATCATCCTGTTTGTGTCAGTGATATTAGTAATATTACCTTACGCTTAGTGAATAGACAGCAACGACTGATTGCTTTGGACGCCAACACCCCTGTGACCTACAAGTTGGTTTTAAGGACGCTATGAAATTTATCTATAAAGCAACAATAACGTCTACGAGGTCGGTTAGTTGCCCGCCGTGTATGAAACGGTTGACACGAGTAAACCGACAAAGCTTACAACGCATTGGTTACACGTTACACCCCAATCATGAACAAGGAGCTGCTGCAAGTGTTAAATCCCATACAAGTGGAAGATGGCGTCGTGCGTATTGATATGCATTCCTATCAACCTCAAGCAACAGGACTGAATAACAATGACGAGATTCAATTCATCATTAACAATCCAGATATTTTTACTCTACCTCATGAAATTGTCCTTCAAATTGAGGGTAAATTGATGATAGCAGATGGCAGCACACCCACAACGTCTGCGTTGGCGAATCATGGTTTGGCTTTTCTGTTTTCTGAAGTACGTTATGTGATAAATGATATTGTCATAGATATGCCTCGAAATGTGGGCATGACTATTCTTATGAAATTATATCCATCCTATAGCGAGGAGGAAAGTAAAACGCTTTCTATGGCAGGATGGTGTCCCAACAGTAGCAATGACTAGCTAGTTCATACCGATGGCACTTTTACAGGCTTCCTACCCTTAAAATTACTCCTTGGCTTTGCCGAAGATCACTAGCGTATTATTTTAAACGCAAAACAAATTTTGTATCTGGTGAGAGACCGCAGTGATTATAATGCACTGAAAGGAGCCTCTGACCAAGTGATAGACTCAAAAATTCAACTGCTTCGATTACTATGGAAAGTACCCCATGTGACACTATCGGATCGTAAAAAGCTAAGCATGTTAAATTTGGTGCAAAAGGATAAAGCCTTGCCTTTCGAAGTTGGTGTCTACATGAATACCCCTTGCTACCTACCACAGACACTCATAGTTGGAGTGTCAAATCGGCTCGCTCTACCGAGAGATCCCTCTATGTTATTATTGGTTTCCAAACCAATAGAAAATACCAACAAAGCAAAGATGTCACCCTGTTTGATCACATTCACTTGAGAAATATACGACTATTTTTAAATAATGTTTTTTTTTCCCTATGAGGGGTTGGAACTCAATTTTTCAAAAAATAAGTTAGGTCCCCTTTATGACATGTTTGCTAAATTTCAATCGTCTTATTATGAAAAACAGGATTGTCCTATGTTGTCGCCACAAGGGTATAAAGCAAAAGCACCACTGATTGTTTTCGATTGTTCGTATCTAGAAGAATCTATGAAAATCACCACCATTGATTTAAGGGTAGATTTTGAAACATAAGAAAATGTCCCAGACCATACCAGTGCCTACTGTTTGATTATTCATGCCAGACAAATGAAATATCATCCTTTGTCCAATTATGTCACCAGCATGTAAGCCACTTGTGGTCAGGTGAAAAAAAAAAGATCATCATTGATGATAAGCGTCTCTGCATGCACAGTATCTGTTGCGCTCTGGCACTGTGCGCACATACGACAACAAGAAACATCATGTGTCCCTCAATAAGCAACAGCAGCAGCAGCAACAACAACAACAACTTGACAGACAAACCATGGAATTTAAAATGTGAATTTAATCGCCTCAAAACTTTTGAAACATGGACAGTTCCCTTTATGGATTGTGGAGAATTGGCTGCGAGCGGATTTTATTACTTAAAACGTGGGGATGTGGTCAAGTGTATTTTTTGCAACATTGAAATTTGAAACTGGGAAATAGAGGATCGACCCTTTATCGATCATCAGCGATGGAGTCCATCCTGACCTTACCTCAATCGCTATGATGTGGGCAATATTCCATGGAGTTTGAATTACCCTGTTATTGTACCAGACCTTGCAAAACTAGGAGATACCTGTGGACCGTATGTGCAAACTATTCATTTGAATCCTGTTCCAAATTAAGCCAACAAACTTTGTAATAAAATTGTAAGTGTTTTTTATGTTATGAATAAAATCTCAAAAAATATTTAGCTGTTGTTCAATTCATTTGTTTCTTTTTTTTCCTATAGTCCTTTGACTTTGCCATGATAAACCATGGCATGGGTTAGTTGTTGATTAGACATCAACGAAGTAACAAGTAAAAATAAAAGCATGATGCGTACACTCATCGTGGATTGTCAGGGGTTTAAAATTGCTGACAACAAATTTATATTTAAGGAAGTAGCTTTTATCGATTGTAGTACGTTTTGGGTGTCTAACCCAATCCATTTGGTGTTTAAACCTCCCTATGCTTTCGAGTTGCTTAGTGAAAAAGATAAAAACAGAGCCAATGGATTGAAAATCATTTGAAATTAGAATGGAAAAAGGGTGATATTTCTTACAAGTATCTTGACATCGTCATGAAAGCCCATTTTTCCGCGGCCAATGTCTTATTTGTTAAAGGGAGTGAAAAACGCCAGTGGCTTCAACCATTTTTACCCTCTCACTGTCAATGTATTGACCTTTTAGATCTGGGTTGTCCATCCATGCAAACGCTCATGGACACTTGTACTTGCGACAATATTCAGAATAAAGCCTAAGCGCATGCATGGCAATTGTTTCATTGGCTCACCACGAGTGCATGTTGGGAGTTGTTCAATAAAATTAAAACTGAAAGTGTATCATCCAATGATAGCAGTGAGACGTGTACACGTGAGGTGATAACATCAACGTTATAGACATGGACGCTACTACAATCGACAAGGCTGTTGGAAAGTTCTTTGTGTGCAAGAAAAAACTGATTAGCTTTACACAATATGAATTATTAGCACTACCTAAATCATTTCTTTTTTATGTTGCTGCCAACGCTGTCAAAGAAATATGGGAAAAGGTGCCTGCCGAGTGGACTAACGACCCTGTATTGAGTGAACTACAACCATGCAGTCATTTTTCCCATCACAAGCAATTAACCATGGCAAAAATACCTTCCATTCGACAGTGTGCCACATGCCAATTAATGAAATTATATAATGGTCATAAAACTCAGTGTAAATACATTGTTTCATCATTCCATGACTGTCATGCAGAAGACAACCACCACCTACCATGCTCGTCATCAACCGCCGACAAACAACAACAACAACAACAGCAGCAGCAACATGAAGAACAAGACGAAAAAGAACAAGAAGAACAAAAAAAGTGTTTTTCACCGATTGAAACCTCTATGTCCCAGGTTTACTGGCCGTGGAATTACTGATAACATCATTAAAAACTTACCATTCGAAGCTCACTTACCTGCTTACAGCTTCTGCGGCCCTGGTACTCGTCTTCCAGATCGTTTGAGGAGAGGGTATATGGGAATCAATGCTTTGGATCAAGCTTGCATTAATCACGATAATGATTATGAAAAAAGTGATCCCACACTAAGACGCATTGCCGACAAAGTCTTGTTAAGCATTGCCAAGCAACGATTAACAGCTTCAGATGCCAGTCTATCAGAACGAATGGCAGCATTTATAGTGATTGGTGCTATGAAGAGCAAAATACTTTTATCTAGATATGGACTTTAACATGATAAATTTATTTTAAAAAAAGTATAGTATCACTGTTATCATGACAAAAATTAAATAAAAAGACAAGAGTCCATGTTGTGTTTTTCCATTATTATTATTCACTCATAGTTTCATCATTATAATTAAATAAAATGTATAAAATGACATAAATGACAAACAATAAAAAGGGACAGCAGTGCATCATTATAAAAAATAAATAAAAATTACTAATTGTAGTAAACTTATTTTTTTCAATCACAAACAATAAAAAAGGACAAAAGTCCATCATTTTAACTAATAGTTTCATCATTATTATAAAAATTTGTATAAAAAGTTATATACATGGTAATTGTACTAAACCTATTTTAAATCACAAACAATCAAAAAAGGACAATAGTCCATCATTATTCATCAATAGTAAAATCATTATAATAATCATAATCAAAAATTGTATAAAAATTGCGATAAATGCTATTTTAAATCACAAACAATAAAAAAAGGACAAGAGTCCATAATTATTATTATTATTATTATTATTCATAAAGTAAGTTGAAACGCCATGTGCTTAAGGCTCGCTTGTTGTTAATATTACACCCTCTCACGCACTGCAACCACAGGTAAACCAAAATAATGTTTTAAAAGTACGTGATACTGGCGTATGAAATATTTATCTACTCTAGAACCATGTTTTTTGTTAATCGCTTATTATTGAATAAAATAACATGTTATTAGAATTTGAAAAAAAAAACAAGGTTTAGTGCAAAACCATGTCTGCAGTAAAGGCAATGTGACGTTAACTTTAAATTATTTATTTATATAGTAAATAGTGTATAATAGATTTCTTGTCAAAAAAATATGTCTCTCTCTAACTTTTTATTTCTTACTTGTGGCTGTGGTGCATAAGGGAGTGCTGAATGAACTAGCGAGAGTTTAGTGCATAACGTTTCAACTTATTAAAAAAACTATTTATGTACATGAAAAATAAAAAAGGTAAACTAATTATAAGCATGCATCATAGGCATGATTCTATTCACGTAGCCTAAGGCTAAAAAATCTCCAATTAATAGAACTTACAAAATTTAGCATTTAACTATGCTCATCATAGACATCATTGTATTGACATTACTTAAGGTTCAAAAAACAAACAAAAAATTCTACCATCAAGCAAAAGTTTAGAAAATTTATTATTATTATTATTATTATTATTATTATTATTTTCCATTACAAACGTTGAGCAACAATTAATAAACGTCAAACTGTTGAGCACCAAAAATAATTGTATTTTATTGTAGCTATTAAAGAGTAGGGCATGAGTAAACCAAAGTCACAGCTAGCGTACAATGATTTTTCGTTTTCTATTTTTACAAAACGAACCATGCAACGATTATTTTTTTCACCCTCATAGATTAAATAGACAGGGTGAATAATGGAATTGACATCTTCCATGACATTATCAGGTAGGTTATTAAATCGTGTGGGAAGAAATGTCTCAAAGTCTTGACAAATGCAAAGAGCTCGTTCACCAAATTTGGTTTTTAATTTTTGAATTTTACGTATGCGAAAGGGTGTTTGCGTAGGAAATTCACTCATTTTCTTGCGTGAAAAGCCGCAATCTTGACCAATGGCGTTCAAGGCGTCCATGGTTGTCTATAATCAAAGAAAAGAGTGTTACTTTCTAACACTCTCGTCCTTATATTACAAAAACAACAACAACAATAACTTTGTAAGTACATCAAAGTGTGTTTTTTTTATCCTGAGCGTTTATGGCATAAAGTTGTAGATAGTATTGGATAAATTAACAAAAATATAATATTAAAGTCTGTATCATTTTCAGTCAAAACATACATTTGGAAATTATTTAATAGGAAATGTTTTATCAAAATTAAGTGTGAATCATTTTCAAGATATCTTGGAGGTAAATGAATGTCTCTGTTGTCAATGGGAATTAGCCTATCATCCCCTTGTTGAATGACTCGTATTCGTTTGCACTGTTGTTGTGCAAATTCACACTGCATTCTGTTAAATAAATAGTATCAACAGATACTAGGAGCAAACATCTGAATGCTGTTGGTAACCTATAAAAAGGTAAAGTTAACACGCTATGCATTTAATAACCATGTCTACATCCAACAAACCAAGAAAGAAACAAAATAAAAAACTACAAATTAAAACCAGTGTGTATGTGTTCATCAACGTGAATACACGATAAACTAAAACAGACAAAAAATAGCCAAATGTATTCTAAACGTCAAGTATGCACCTGAAAGCCGAATGTAAAAAAAGCCATAATCATGACATGATGTTGTTAGTTTGTGACAAATCTGATTCTATGAGGCAAATATTGATTGATAGGTAAGCTAAGACAACTTTGGCGAAATGCTTGTTGTCGATACGAAGTGATTCGTTCCTCAGCAGGAAAGTTATAAAAATGAAAGCAAAACATTTGAGAGGTTATTGGAAAATAAACATTAAACAGGGGCTTTGTACGTAATGTACACCAAAAATCTGCAAAATAATCCTCGTCAGCTAATTTAACAATCTCTTGATTCATGGTTAAACCGTACCATGCTTTATGAATCACTTGCGTGGATACATTATTTTCAAAACCAAAATTTAACATACAGGATTTACAATAGTGATGGCCTGGATCATAAACTATGTCATCATCCATTATGTTGTCATAAAACGTGGTATCAATGCGTACTTTCGTGTTTCTATATTCTGAAGGATAGGCCACACGTTGAGGATTATGAGACACCATCGTGGCATATTCATTGAACGTGGTGTGTTTTGTGACGATAAAACAATCTTCACCGTGGCTCATCATTGAATCTGAAAATTAGTCGTTGACGTTTACTAAGTGAATTTAAAAATACTATGTACTATATATACTGTCTGTCCCCTAAGTCAATGGCAAAAATAAAATAAAAAATAAGCAAAACACAAATAAATAACCATCTGTCTGTTGACTTCTTTAGCTGTAGGCCTCAAGCATAACATGCAACAGGTTAAAAAAACAATTTCTGTTCAGATATTGGACTGGTGTTGTTTTCAAATACATCACCACTCATAACTCTAGCCATAAAGTGAGATATTGTCCACAGTAAAAGCAGCAGATATTTTTTTTTGTTCTTGCATGAGGCTTACTAAGCCACAACCTAGTGTGGCCTATTCAGCTGTACCTACTGAGGGTGGGTGCACACTTTGCTGAAACATGAGGCCTACGAAGCGATAACAATAGTGAGGGTGGCTACTTGTTTTCCTAACCTAACCTAAAAAAAGCGAACATGTTAGGTAGATTTCATTAAAAAGCTAACTATTGCAATGGGTCCCATGTTTCGACTTCCGGAAAATTTCGATATATCTTCGCGTTTCACATCCCCCAGACCCCAAAACCACCGTCAGTTCAAAAGTTTATATATAATTTATGTATATATGTATCTATCTATCTATTGTACCCGATTGTCATTGGCCACACTATATATATATGTATCTATATATATAAAGCTCAATGTTTGTCTGTCTGTCTGTCTGTCTGTCTGTCCGCTATGTATACAAATCCACACCGTTTCACCGATCTGAACCAAAATTTGTATACTTACCCTTCGGAACCCTGCGGGTAACCCTGTCCACTTGAAATTTCCGACAGACCACCCCATTCCCTGCATTTAGGCCCTTTGTCCCAAATCTACACCGTTTCACCGATCTCAACCAAAATTTGTATACTTACCCTATGTAACCCTGTGAATAACACTGTCCACTTAAAATTTCGGACAGACCACCCCATTTCCTGCATTTAGGCCCTTTGGCAAACTTCTACACCGTTTCACCGATCCGAACCAAAATTTGTATACTTACCCTTTGCAACCCTGCGGGTAACCCTGTCCACTTGAAATTTCGGACAGACAAACCCAATCTCTGCATTTAGGCCCTTTGGTCCAAATCTACACCGTTTTACCGATCAGAACCAAAATGTGTATACTTACCCTTTGCAACCCTGCGGGTAACGCTGTCCAATTGAAATTTCGGACAGTCCAACCCAATCTCTGCATTTAGGCCCTTTGGTCCAAATCCACACCGTTTCACCGATCAGAACCAAAATTTGTATACTTACCCTTTGGTACCCTGCGAGTAACACTGTCTGCTTGAAATTGCGGACAGACCACTCCATTCCCGGAAAGTGGACAGGGTCCGTCCCAAAGGCAATGGAAAAAAGGGGTAAAACCGGACCCGCTCAGGAAACCTTCAGGTTTGCCAGCTCCTGAACTCACCAGCCATGAGCCCTTGAGGATGTAGCACTATCCAGGGTGCACCAGGGCTACACACACCCTGCCTCCTTGAGGGTCTTGAGCAGAAGATATGAGATATTAAGAAAAGAATGAGGCTATCAAGAATGATTAGACAAGGGCCAATTAAGGCGGGAAAGTGAAAGAGTCGCTAGGCCTCGGATAACCTGATACCATCGGGGTCGGAAGAGAACAAGAGTTTGACCAAGGGAGGCTGACAGGAAAGAGAACTGAAAGGTGCCCGGCACCAGTAAGTAGAAGCAATGCCAGACTCAGCTGGGGTCCCGTGGTCGCAAACCCACGTCCCACAAGTTGTGACCCTGGTGGGTGGAGGGGGGAAGAGGGGGCAGGGGTGAGAATAGCTTGCTCATTCATCGCGACGTGACATGAGAAAAATGTCCAGACCCCGCCGTGTTACCTGTTATTGCTGACTATGCTGATGTTCATACAGGGTCTTTGCTCAAACCGCTGTAGTGTTACGAAAGAATGAGTGATTCACCGGTCAATGTGAATAGGACCGGGAACCCCCCCCCCGAACGTCTGTCATCATATATCGTCATCATCTGCGATATTCTCAGCTACGTGCAGCTTGGACCCGAGCAGTACTCGATAAGCTCTTTCACTACACGCATCGAGTATAGGCCTAAGCCAGAATATAACGTTCAGACTTTGGAAGACATCGAAGGTAGTAATCTGAATTACCTATATCAGATTTAAAATTACACCATGTTCGTTTAGTAGTCATTTTTCATTACCTTATTATTATCATAAGGGCAAATGACCTAGATGTTACACCCTTTATACCACTAATCACCACACACAATAAGTCTTCATCGCCTGTGAATTTTGAAATATTTCTTTCTATCACGGTAGTTTGTAAGTTTGTCGTGTCAAATCAACAGTAGTTTTCATTACCATCCTCATCAAAAGGGCAAATGACCTAGATGTTACGTCCATTATACTACTAAGTAACACCACAGTCTTCTTCGCCTGTGATTTTTTAAAATGTGTATTTCCATTAGTTTGTAAGTTTGATATATCCGTTCAGTAGTAGTCGTCTTCATTATCATCCTCATCAAAGGGGCAAATGACCTAGATGTTACGTCCATTATTCTACTAAGCAACACCAGAGTCTACCTAGCCTGTGATTTTAAAAATGTGTATTTCCTTTAGTTTGTAAGTTTGATATACCCGTTCAGTAGTAATCGTCTTCATTATCATCCTCATCAAAGGGCCAAATGACCTAGATGTTACGTCCATTATACTACTAAGCAACACCAGAGTCTACCTAGCCTGTGATTTTAAAAATGCGTATTTCCATTAGTTTGTAAGTTTGATATACCCGTTCAGTAGTAGTCGTCTTCATTGTCATCCTCATCAAAGGGGCAAATGACCTAGATGTTACGTCCATTATACTACTAAGCAACACCAGAGTCTACCTAGCCTGTGAATTTAAAAATACGTATTTCCATTAGTTTGTAAGTTTGATATACCCGTTCAGTAGTAGTAGTAGTAGTCTTCATTGTGATCCTCATCAAAAGGGCAAATGACCTCTCATTCCTTTAAAGTATCAATTATTCCCATTCGTTGATAAGTTACATGTGCCAGTAGTCGCTTCTATGTTCATCATCACTATGTAGAAGATGTTTTGCGTCAGAAGAAAAGACAACTGGATGCTCAGGAACGTTAACGATACATCGACTGCGAAATCTGGAAGCTTCTCTTTGAGGAATTGCTTCAGACATTTATCGTACAGTTTAAACCTTAACAAGACGAAACTTTTAACCAGATAGCGATCTAAGTGGGAGCTCTTTGGCAAAAAATAATCAAGTCTTTCCCGAAATGTGAGTCCTAAAAATAACTTTTTCTATTATTTTCTAAGTTTCATATGTCAGTTATGTAGTAATTTTCAATATCATCCTGATCAGTAGGGCAAATTACCTAGATGTTACGCCCTCAACATCATTTGGGGTAAATGACCTAGATTTTAAGTCCATTATATTTCTAATCACCACCACATAAAGTCTTCTACGACTGAGATGTCACGAATTCTGGGACCGCTAACGACATATCTCGACTCGGACTGAAGGCAAATATCACGAGAATGATCATTATTTTACAGAGCCTTCCCATAGTGACTTAAGTATAAACATTGTCACTGGGTTTGATAATGTAAGAAATGAATACATAAATAAATATAATTTATGACGTTGAGTGTTAAGGAGACTGAAATATTATCATCTTTCCACCGGGCGAAGCCGGGTACTACTGCTAGTATATATATATATATATATATATATATATATATATATCAGTTCCTTGTGGACACGATAACTGCCGTAATTTTGCACCAATCACTTTGAATTTTTTACATAATATGTATCCCTATAAAATCTCGGTCGAGTTCGTTAATGGGCAAAATCGGTCAAAGGGGGTGAAAATGGGGGGCTTTTTTCGAAAAAGTGAAATATCGCTATAACTCTCTTAATACATGAAATATCGAATCCCTTCAAAGTTCATAATATGTGTCGGATAAGTGCCAAAAATGTATGTCAAATAAGTTTTTTGATAGCACCAACCATTGACCAAAGGGGTGGGAAAAAGTGGGTTTTTCGGGAAACATTAATCATATCTCCGTTAGTAGGCACAATATCAAAACCGCACAAAATGGACAATATTCCTCCAATAATTACCTAAAACTTTTGTCTGAAAGAATTTTTGATATGACCCACCATTACGCCACGGGGTGAACAAAATGATTTAAATTATAAGAAAATGCCAAGTGCCAAGAGAGGTTGCCATGACAACTTTACTTTTAGGCTGCATTCACACGGTCCACCTTCCTCCACACCACTCCACGCCACTCCACTGTAGGCAAAGCTTAGAGCGTGGGGGCTTTCAGATCAGACGCTTTCTGTGGCGCCGCATCCGTCCACTCTCGTCAACCAGCAGTTGGTGCCTGTCAGCTGCAAGACCCCCTCCACTTCAGGCAACTCTCGGCCACATGTAGCTTACTCAGTTGCATGAAATCGTTCAGACGGTCAACTTTGTGTGTGCTACGTGTTCTATTTTCACCATTTTCATTACTATTTTTTACTCAGTTTTTAATTTTAAAAATTTTAAAAATGTCATTTATAGATAGTGAAAAACTAATATTTGAAATTGAACAGCGTCCTTGACTATGGGACATTCGTTCCACAGATTATGTCAATAAAACTAAAAAGAATCAAATGTGAGCTGAAGTTGCCCAAGCCGTTATTCCTAATTATAGTGAAGCAAATGACTCCAAGAAGAGAGAAGTTGGTAAGTACACTTTTTTTTATTTGTAGCCCGTATTATTACAACAAAATTATTTTATAACAATAAACTGAACACAAGCTGTTGTGTCTTGAGGTAGTACCTACTGTACTAACGATTAATCATAGAATCCTGCCAGGATAAAGCCCCTTCTTCTTCAAAATTATCTGCATAGAAGTCTCTTACGTTGTTAACAGACCTTTGATGTTGTGTATCTGAATGAACTTCCTCGTACAGCCCAGTTTCAGTTCAAGTATGTTCAAATTGGAACCCATCCTGGCTCGAACAAAATTATGTAGAATAACACAGGCCTTCACGATACTTGTAGCAAAGCCAATATCTACAATGAGAGGCCTGTGGAAAATACGCCATTTATTTGAAAGTATGCCAAACGAGCACTCTACGAATCTTCTTGCTCTCGAAAGTCTATAATTAAATATTTGTTTCTTGTGAGAAATGTGAGATCCTGAGTATGGACGCATTATATGAGAGGACAAGGAAAAGGCTTCATCTCCAACAAACACTAGTGGGAAATTAGGTTCAGCCAAATCTGGAAACGGCCGAGATGGAGGGATGTTCAGTGTGTTCCCGGCCAACGATTTCGAAAGATTGGATTGCTGGAAAATATAAGAGTCTGGATTATTTCCATAATTTCCTATATCAACCAATGTGAAACAATTAGCGTCACACACAGCCAATAGCACAACAGAAAAAAATCTGATAATTATGGTATAATGATCCACTATGTGCTGGTTTTATAACACTAATGTGCTTGCCATCTAAGTCACCAATGCTGTTTGGAAAATTAACACACACAAAGAACAGTTGAGCAATTTCTTCCCATTTTTCTACTGTCGGAATAGGAAGCACTATTGGCTGAAGTAGATTCCAAATTTTATCGCATGTTTCATTTATGACTTCACTCAATGTAGACACTCCAATCCTGTATATGTAATGTAGATCTGTCAAGGAACACCCACTTGCAAGGTATCTGCAACAAAAGTTGTATTATATATATAATTCATTCTTTTGGGCTAATGCCGTGTGTATTTTTAATTTAAACCATACGTTTCGGAGAAACCTTGCCTCCTTTTTCAATGGAAATAAACAAGTTGTATTGTTTTCAGAACTAGATGTACAGAAGAAGTGGAAGGGCATTCGAAGCAGTTTTTCCAGAGAACTGCAAAAACTGAAAAACCCACCTACAGGAAGTGGAGCCAGCGCCACAAGGAAAACGTACATATACTTTGACCTGTTACACTTTCGTCTACTAGTCATGGCCAACAAAACGTAAGGCTGTGTACCTACTTTTATATGTCAAGTGATTTTTGAAAGGCGGCAAAAATACGATACGCATGTCATACGATGTTGGCATGTCAAAGAACCCATTTGAATTCAGTAGGCCGAGTTCACAATGGCAAAATTAATCTCGGGAGTTTCCGCCAGCACAAAGTTCCTCATTTCTCTACTAGAAAGCGCTATTGTGTTCAAGGAGATTAGATATCTAACATCTAACCTCCTTAACTTTCATAGTCAAGGAACTACGAAATTCGACATGCAAGCTACCCTCTGGGTGTCAAATAGCAAAGCTTGCACCAGGCATCCGAGGCCATACGATATTATTATTATTATTATGTCAATAATCACCGTTGCATTATTATTTATATGTGATTATTACGCTTGATTATGGGATTCTTTTTTCGTGTCCAGCACTGTTTCCAACTTTAACCAGCAAGAGGAAGTTGAAGAAACTGAAGCTGGCGAAGACGAGGAGGACGTCATGGACACCGAGCTAAGGGACATTATAACTGAAAACCATGAGGACCAACCATGTCCTCCCATGAAGCAGAAGAAGACATCTCAGGAGGAACTACTCTTGATAAATTTGAACAAAACTTTGAGTCAAGGAAACGGATAGGTGGAAGTATTTGATGCAGACAAGCGCTTCCTCCTTTCCCTCCTGCCTGCAATTCAACAAATTGATGAAGATGTTAAATTAGAGTGCGAGATGGCCTTAATGTCCACCATTCGTCAATTCAAAAATCAAATAGGTCGACGTGGGTTCACACATTTTCATGCCGTTCCCTACCACTCTTATTACCAGCGCCCGTCCTCTTCATCCTCTTCTTCCTCCTCTTCATTTATCAATCAACAATCACCCAACGCCTCATTTCAGTCAATCCACTACAACACCTCCCCATTACTCATACTCCTGATACATATACTAATTGTGAGCCACAAACAAACCTGTGCCCGACGATGATGCCTTCTGATGTACTGGCCCCTAATGATACACATATTCAGTAGTAAGTACCTACCAATTTCATACGTTTCTTATATATCCCTCTGTGGTAATTATTATAAGTTAGGTTGTAAAAGAGAAATATATAACTTTCTCCATTATTGTCACCTCTTTCCTCCCCCCCCCCCCAGGGGCTCACATCTAGTGGGACGTGAGTTGGCGACCACGGGGCCCCAGCTGAGTCCGGCATTGCTTCCACTTACTTGTGCCGGGCTCCTCTCTGTCTTCTTTCCTGTCGACCTCACTTGGTCGACTCTTGTTCTCTTCCGACCCCGACGGTATTAGGGTATCCGAGGCCTAGGGAGTCTCTTCATTTCCCGCTTTAATTGGCCCTCATTTCGTCTTTTCTGATTCCCTCCTTCTGCGAGGGGTCAGCATTCTTTTTCTTTTCATGTTATCTCCTGCCTTCTGCTCAAGGCCCTCAAGGAGGCCGGGTGTATGTAGCCCCACCACTTTTGGCGCACCCTAGATAATGCTACACCCTCAGGGGCTGACGGCTGGTGAGTTCTGGAGTTGGCGACCCCGAGGGATTCCTGAGCTGGGTCCGGTTTCCCCCTTTTGTCCCTTACCTGTGGGGCAGACCCTCTCCTCTTTCACTTTCCTATCTGCCATTCATGGCTCTCCTTCCTTCCAAGTCCCTCAATCCGCATTCTTCGAGGATTGAGGGCATTTATTTTCTTCCTGTCCTTTATTTGCCTTATTCTCCTTTAGTTTTCCATTTCTTCTTCTAGTATGTAGATTAGTAGTTAATTTTAGTTTTAAGATTGCATTTCATTTTCATCTTCACGATCACCCTAACCATCAGGGGCCGATAACATAGATGTTAGGCCCCTTCAAACAACAATTATCATCATCATCATCATCTTTCCTTTCGTTGTAGACTATTTTATGGTTCGTTTGTAATGAAATACGAGTAAATGTACCTATGAAATAAATAGCCTTTGAGCAGAGATAATATATTTATAGTACCTACTGTGCCCGCTTCTCCAATGGGACAGGCGATCACCCGGCTAGCATCCCGGCCCCATTAGAAGAAACAGCCAAGGGAGTGGGTACAAAAAAAAATTAGGGCATGAATCTTGGTTCATACAGACAAGACTAAAAGAAAAGCTCCAGCGAGCTAGAGACAAAGGGGTCTCGGGTCGTTTACGGGTTGGGATGGCAAATAGAATGAACCAGGATTCACAAGCAAAACCCTAACTTGAACTGACAAACAGAAAAGAAAGGAAAAGCCCTCGTAAAATCACATCTGCTCCTTTATTGGCCAAAGGATAAATAAATATGCAACCTGCCTATCACGCACGAGTATAATGTTAGGGTGGGACAAAGTCCGGAAAAGAAATAAAGTTCTTAGTCCCTAAACAAAGAAAAGAAAATTACGCTTATTCAAACTCGTGGGTGTCCTTTCTTAAAGTTCCGACAAGGAGATCGTCTTTCAAAAAGCTAAATTAACCCTTCATTTATCGGTGCACACGCATGTAAACATCACTAGCCACTTATCACGAAGTTCACCTGCGGCAAAAATAAAAAATAAAAATTCAAAGAAAATATCGAATATCTATGTAAATTACAACTGTCTACCCTTATACAGCAATGGACGGATCTCCTCTATCGAACTGCAAATGAATAATTAAAGAGCATCATGTTACATCAAATAGCACTCAAACATCGACTCAGCTTCACATACTATGACATTTCAACAATTAATTATAACCTATCATAAATTATTAACACACCCAGATTGTGCTTACATATTTACACTACTAATTCTTATTATTATTATTAATGATTTATCTCCGCCTTTCCAACAACCTTGATCCACACGGTCATATTTGTCATTGTAATTAAATTATAGCATTGTCTAATGTTTATGAAAGGTTAAGAACCTCGCAATAAGGCGCCCTAGCGTCTTTCATACTCACAACAAACATTTAATCGTAACCCTTCAGCCGAACGCTCTGTGTGAAGATCCAAACAACCTGACTGTCGAGCGCACCATCAATTACACACCTGCGCTATTCAATACAACTCATCAATGAACGTTGCACGTTCGTCAAGAGGACCCTGTCCTTACAAATTCAATTCAACGGGCATCCGTCGCCCCGTGAATAACCTCGTCACATTTTGACGGAATAATACCATATCTAATTACCACATAATTATCACATGAACTTTACACAACATCATTACAAAATAAATCATGCATTATTAGCATGTCTCAAGAACCCACACTAACAGAGCGTATCAACTTTATCGGGACCACGAGGTCGTATGATAATATGGCATCCTATCCAAGGAACCTTATCCGACAATCTCCAACCATATTCATTGCTATAAAAATCTATTCATTCCGTGACAAACCTTTCAGAATAAAATTCGAATAATGACCTCTGAAATCGACATGCTAGAATCTCCCAGCAAAATGGGCATCTCCTATTATGGTTACCCAATTTCAAATTATTATTATTATTACTATGCCTCAGGGAATAAATACATGTCTTACTCCTACCATTGATGCTGTAAATTTATGTAGGTCAAATGACCCGAGAAGAAAGACAAAAAAAACATCTGCACGACCCTATGAGGGAAAAAAAATGATGCTCTTATTCAATCTGGAATAAATGATTATAAAGGGCGTTAAGTTACACGATCTCAGGTTATCTCATGGCATGGCTATCCGAGGTAGAGGTTCTCTTCTTTCTGATGAACAAGGATGGAAAGGAAACGTCTTACTTTATATCCGGTGTCCTCGGAAATCCATGGCGTCGGCGCCGTCATCGTCTGCAGCGTCAAGGCGGCGGCGTTCCTCCAATGTCTCCGCGATGTGGTCTCCCAGCGTACTGGTAGAGGTATCCGCCTCCGGCAACTCTCGATCTCCTGGCGACGCCCATGTCTGCCCACAGGTTGTCCCCGGTCACTTTCAGCAGCGGCGTCTCCCGACGTCCCAACCATGGTCCACTCGTCCACCTCGTTGCGACCGTTCACCCCATTATGGCCCCTTTAGAAGTTCAGTGCAGCATAATTCGCTTGTTAATATGCATGTTGATGCCCAGAATATATGAGTCCATGGCTATTAAGTTCATGCTGCCATGTGGCAATATTACATCTCACTATATCAGAGCACATTCACGTTCGCACACTATAGCGTCTAGTTCCTGGTTCACTTGAGTTATATGTTTTCACTTCCTTTAACCCGGTGACACACTTCCTTCCACGAGGAGCTATTTCGAGCTGGCCTTGACCGACATATCAAGTTGCCTGCGGCCCATAGTCTTCCAACCCAAGCTTAAAGTAGATGTGGCCTTCCTTACTGCGTTCTCACTACGTTTCTTAAAACGCCGTACTGCTATACTATTTCCGAATGGATGTCAGTTAAAATATAGGGCCTCGCGATAATGTTTCGCCTCGACTATCGTTATATAGTTCTTCCCCTGATACTCGTAAATTTAAACACCTCCTGGTATCAATCTTTAATGAACATAAATTGTCGGCATCAACGGACTTCCTTTATCAGTTCTAACTGTTTCCTCACATACTAGCGAGTCCGATATCGCCTTGAAATTCACACTGTTCGACAAACAAACTGACATACTTCACTGAAAAAAAAACGCACTGGCAATACATGCACGCTAGTTTCAGGCTTCATGGCCTGTTGGTCACTCACGAAAACCATTCAAGTTTCCGATGTAAAATCACTGTCTGCGTGACATGGGCTATTCGTCCGTGCTCCGCTGTATAACATTCTCGTCCACGCACTATTGACTCACACACTGCTGACTCACATACTGAACATTCCGGAACCGCGTCCTTCTTCGAGAAAACAAGTGGGAGGGGTTGGAACCTTCTGGAGCATTCCCCTACCTCGCTGCGTCATGCCATGACGTCATACTGACTCTCCGGGTTCCTTCCGATCTTCTGTCATCCGGGGCCGGTAATTGACCCTGACTGGATCGGTCACATCTCTCCCGCGGCCTTCAAAATATAAGCGGTGGGAACATAGCTTATATTTTTCCTCAAGTGTTGCATGAGAACGATCCTTTTCAGTCATCTCCTCAATGCTGACTAACGGGCTTGCCGGTGATACTTCCGCAGATTCGCAGCATTGAAATTCCCAACAAGTGCATTCGTGACGTTGTCAACCACCCTATAGCAATTGTTGTCCATCACTCTTGCAATCCTATGGGATCCCGAAAATGGGCGCGCAAATTTCCCATACACTCTGAGTGGTAAGTTCGATGACGTAGGTTTCCGAATCAGCACCAGGTCATTGACTCGAAGTGGCTCGCGAAAACGGCGGCCAGCCTTCCTTCTCTCCCGTTTCTGCGCCTGTAGCTGCATCCTCTCCCGAGCCAGTTCGTTTCTCCTTTGCACCGACGGCTCAATCTCTGGGGGTGCCTGTATAACAGCATGCCAAGGTCTACTTGGTTTTCGTCCATGGTGCAGAAGGCAAGGAATTTGTCTGGTACTCTCATGTGTTGTAGAATTCAAGCAACGTTCAATTATGGGTACCACTTCCATCCATCGATGATGCTGTTCATGACAGTAAATCCGGCAGTATTTTCCAATCTCCGCATTTACTCTTTCAACAGGATTTCCTTCTGGGTATCGTATGGAGCTCAAGATATGCCTTATGCCGAGTCGTGCCATAGCTTCCTGAAATTCGGCGCTCGTGAACTGCGTTCCGTGATCGCTCAGAAGGAACTCTGGCTTCCCTGCAGTTGGAATCACGCCGGTTTCAATCCTGCGAATCACGTATCGGGATGTTGCCTTCTGGATAGGGTGCAACATGACTAATTTGGTAAACACATCCATCGTCACCAAAATGTATTGGTTACCCCTGGTGGACCTCGGAAGGGGGCCATACAGGTCCGTAGCCATTAATTCATTCGGACGAGTCGGTATAATAGCCCTAGGCCTCTCCTTAGATACGTCCGATGGGAATTTGCATCTCTGACAGATGTCGCATGTCCTGATTACCGCTCGTACGGTTTTTCCCATATACTCCCAGGTAAATGTTTCTCTTATGGCATGTAAGGTTTTATCACATCCTCCGTGCCCAATAGATCGGTGAGCCAACCAAACCACTGCTGAAATCAACTTCGGCGGTATTACAATACGTAGCCTTGTGTGGTCTTTATCGACAAACTTGTGAATCACGTCACCAACAATGTGATAAAAGTGAGCAATCTTCGCCGTTCCAGCATAATCGGGATCATCTGCACCCATGCGATTCTTCAAATACCGGTATATCCGTCTTAACGGAGTATATCGCCGTTGCGCCTGGCTCAGGCGTTTCAAACGTTCCACCGTTTCCTAATCGTCCGGTATTAGCTCTACCTGGTGCAAAACAGCCTCCTCACGTGGGTTTCTGCTCAAAACATCCGCTAGAAAGTTTTGCTTTCCGGGCCTATGAAAAACTTCTGCATCGAATTGCTGCAGGAACAGGGTCCAGCGCGTGACTCTTTCGCTTGAAATGTCAGACTTTAACATAAACTGTAACGCGCGATGGTCCGTCACAATCACGACCTTAAGCCCTAGAAGAACCTTCTTCCACATCTTTAGAGCATAAATTATAGCCAGCGCCTCCAACTCCGTGGCAAAGTAATTAAGCTCAGGCTGTCGCAATTTCCTACTGGTAAATGCCAGATAATGTTGTTTCTTCTCGTCATCCAACTGGTACAACACAGCGCTCACTCCTACCTTTGAAGCATCGGTGTCAATATAAAATGTTTTGGAGAAGTCTGGGTACTCCAGTTTAACGTTGTTAAGGAGCATGTGTTTAGCTTCCGTGAAGGCCTCTTCACACGCCTGATCCCACTTCCACCGATTGTTTTTCCTGAGCATGCTCTGCAGAGGGGCAACTACATCCGTGTAACGGGGACAATGACTAGAAAAGAATAAAGTCATTCCCAGGAACTGCCTCACTTGTTTCACCCTTTCTGGTCTGGGAAACTCAGCTATCGCTTCAATTTTCTCCGGGTTCGGCCGATATCCATATTCGTCAATGAGATGTCCCAAAAATCGAATTTCTCGATGAAAGAAATTGCATTTCTCCAGGTTTGCCTTGAATCCGGCCGTAAGCAAGTTCTCAAACAACAATCTCAAGTGTTTCAGGTGCTCCTCTACTGACGTGGATGCCAAGATCAAATCGTCCACATAACATAGTACGTGTTTCTTGACCTCTTCACTCAAGTTTCTGTCCAGCGCTCGAATCAGCACAGGGCCACTGTTTTTCAAACCGAAGGGAAGGCGGTTAAAGACGTAGGTCTTCTGCTCATGCAGGAAGCCAGTGTATTGCTTGCTGTTCTCGGTTAATTCGACATGATAATAGGAATTTGTGAGATCTACGGTTGAGAAATATTTCTTTCCTTTAAAGCGCCTCAGCAGCTCTCTAATTTGCGGTGGGCGGTCGTACTCTGGCAAAATGCGTGCATTTATTCCACGTGCATCTAGACAAATCCTTAGGCGACCGTTTGGCTTCCTTACAACCGCTAAAGGGTTTAGGAAAGAAGTCGGAGCCTTCTTTATTATGCCATCCTTCTCCATGGCGTTTATCATGGCCTTTACCTCCTCCTTCCATTTCTCTGGGACTGGATATATGTGTTTCCTGTATGGTGAGTCATCACTCAACTTGATATCGTACTGAAAGTTCTTGATAACTCCAGGTTTGTCGCTAAATACCTCCCGAAACTCCTGTATTAGGTCATCAAACTGTTTCTGGACGGTTGGATCCAAAATTTCCTTTACACCAACGGGCATGTGGGTGATCGTCTCTTCCTCACGTTCCACGATATTCTCAAGTGTGTTCTCCAAGAAGGGCGTGCTCGAGCTGGCATTGATATAACCTTTCGATCCTCTGCTCGGCGATTCGTTTCCGACATACATAACACCCTCTTGCATATTTATAATCCAGCCGTACTCCGAAATGAAGTCAACACCCAGAATTATTTGAAAATTGATGTTGGAGATGGCCACGAACACGTGCTCATAAAACCTCCCCGCAATCTTGATCGTCAACAGGGCCTGCAGCTTGCATCTCACTGAGCGATCGGGAATTACACCTCTAACCTTTACATTCGCTACTGGTAGAGTATGTACGGGTCCTGCCTCCATTATCTCGTCCAAACATGACTGAGACACCACACTAATCATCGCTCCGGTGTCAACCAGGGTTTTTATTTGTTTACCGAGCACCTCTACTGTTATGATCGGCAAAGAATACACTTTCCCGCGGCGGATAACGTCTTCCTCATGAATCAAGTCTTCGTCGGTAGCCTGAAATATCTCTTGAATTTCTATCAGTTCGGGAGGACCAAGGTTTGAGGAATTTCTTAATTTGAAGTTTTTTTTTGTTGATCTGACCGACTTGTGTCAGGTGGTCGGTCAGCTTCCCCCGGTGGTGCGGATGGATTACTCCGTAATTGTTGTAAATATTCCTGGCTCTCTCGATGTCTTTCCGTATAGCTCGGCCGCGACCCCTGCGAACGAGAATCCCTATAGGCATTCTGTCTCTGATAATATTGATTTGACTGCCTTCGCTGATATTCACCATATCGTCCCTTCGTATTGTTGAATCGGGATCTCCTACGTTCTTCATACGGTTTATTCCTCCATCTGGGTCGCTCGTCTGTTCCACTGTAGCTCCTATCTCGGCTCCGATAGTACCCTGTGTCCCTTGGCCTGTCCGTCTCCCGCGGCGTTCGCTCTTCCGTCTGCGCAATTTTGTCAATCACGACCGTGTTCACATCTCTATTTTCCTGTCGTCCGGACCTCGCCTGTAACTGAGCGCTAGTGTGGTCAAGTTTTCGAAGAATCTCTTCACATCCCTCTAAAGTCTCGGCTCCTGACGCTATTACACTCTTCTGGACCTCTACAGGTAACTGTCGTATAATGGCTTGGACCAATTCGTCCTCCGGCACTGGTGGAGTCAAATATTGCAGCCTGGCGAGTTGCGATGCGAAGTACCCCGCGTACCTAGTCGGATTGGACGTCGCATACCGTTTAGCGTATAGTTCCGCCCGTATGTTCAATTGTTCTTCAGGGCTCCAAAAACGTTTGATTAATAATCGTTCGAACTCATCCGTGCTCGTGAACGTGTATCGAAATGCGCGAAACCAAGTTAATGCCGTCGATTCCAGGGACCTCTCAATAACTCTTAGTTCCCTCTCACGTGGTATCTTATTCTCCGCCATGTATTCACGGACCTCCCTCATAAATTCGATAGGTGTGACGTTATTAGTCCCATTGTTCCCCGAGAATTTCCTCGGCTGGTGGTCTATACTTCTAATGATAGTTAGGTGTCCCGCGGGATTTGTACTCCGTATTCTCGGCGTTGCATCTACCTCACCCGCCTTTCTAGAAAATGGGGCGTTTTCACTTTCCGTCCCGTTAAGAGGTGGCGTGTTTTCAATTTCGGACCATCTAACCCTTTCTGACTCCGATTTGTCTTTTATCTGCGTCATTTCCGCCTCTAAGTTGCCTAATCGAGTGAGTTGCCTTCCCTGTTGAATAATGATCTTCTCCTCCAACTCAACAATGGAAGTGTGGATAGATTCTCTCACATGTTCGAGTAATGTCGTTTGTGAATGAGTGATTTTCCTGTCATACGTGTCCTGGAATGATTCAACCTGTATCTGCATGTTTTTCACGTCCTTCGCAACCTCTTCCTTCCAACCTGACACGTCCTGTTTCAACTTATCCAGGGTTTCCTCGTTTGACTGACCAATTTGCTCAATTTTTGCCGTCAAATCTTGTCCCATGCCTTTAATATTACTGTTCAACTTCTCCTCAAGTCCTTCAATATTCTCCCGAAGCGAACTCTGAGTATCCCTGATTTGCCGTGCCATAGAATCTTTGAGCTCCGCGGTGAGCACTTGGAATGTAGTTTCTACCTTTTTATCGAGTAGATTAATCTTATTATCTATAGCCTTTCCTGATAGCCTAAGATTACGTTCTACAGCATCAATGTTTTTCTGCAAATGAGATTCTAAACTCTTAAGATTAGATCCCATGACTTCTAATAAGTCGGTTCTGAGACCATCAACTTTATCACTAACATCTTTTTTTATTCCTGCTACCAGAATACCGACACCCTCTTGTGTCCTCTGTACCTCTGCTACGTGAATGCCGACACCCTCTCGTGCCGTCCATAAGCGATCCATATCGCTCTTCATGTTTGTTTTAATTGACCCAACACTATCCTTAACATTATTCATTTCAGTGGTTAGACCAGTTAATCCAACTTGGATTTGTTTTAATATATCAGCAATATTTTCTGCGGTTACTACTTGTGACATCTTACAATACAACTTAAATATAGGGGCCTACATGGGAATGTAGGTCGTCGAGTATAGCCATAACCTGAGATCGTGTACCAACCCTGTCAAATGGTTCACTAAAGGCTCAGTGTGATACGAGGTTAATTTTACACAAGAATTACACATGGCAAGTATCGCGCTCCCATCAAAGGCACGAATCTGACCACACAGTATACTCCCATCATCACAACAAATGATTGAGTACAAAAAACATGCCCATGACGGAAACGAAACACACCATCGTCGTCGAGCCCAACACGTTGGCGGCGCCACTTCCCCCCCCTGTGTCCGCTTCTCCAATGGGACAGGCGATCACCCGGCTAGCATCCCGGCCCCATTAGAAGAAACAGCCAAGGGAGTGGGTACAAAAAAAAATTAGGGCATGAATCTTGGTTCATACAGACAAGACTAAAAGAAAAGCTCCAGCGAGCTAGAGACAAAGGGGTCTCGGGTCGTTTACGGGTTGGGATGGCAAATAGAATGAACCAGGATTCACAAGCAAAACCCTAACTTGAACTGACAAACAGAAAAGAAAGGAAAAGCCCTCGTAAAATCACATCTGCTCCTTTATTTGGCCAAAGGATAAATAAATATGCAACCTGCCTATCACGCACGAGTATAATGTTAGGGTGGGACAAAGTCCGGAAAAGAAATAAAGTTCTTAGTCCCTAAACAAAGAAAAGAAAATTACGCTTATTCAAACTCGTGGGTGTCCTTTCTTAAAGTTCCGACAAGGAGATCGTCTTTCAAAAAGCTAAATTAACCCTTCATTTATCGGTGCACACGCATGTAAACATCACTAGCCACTTATCACGAAGTTCACCTGCGGCAGAAAAAAAAATCAAAGAAAATATCGAATATCTATGTAAATTACAACTGTCTACCCTTATACAGCAATGGACGGATCTCCTCTATCGAACTGCAAATGAATAATTAAAGAGCATCATGTTACATCAAATAGCACTCAAACATCGACTCAGCTTCACATACTATGACATTTCAACAATTAATTATAACCTATCATAAATTATTAACACACCCAGATTGTTCTTACATATTTACACTACTAATTCTTATTATTATTATTAATGATTTATCTCCGCCTTTCCAACAACCTTGATCCACACGGTCATATTTGTCATTGTAATTAAATTATAGCATTGTCTAATGTTTATGAAAGGTTAAGAACCTCGCAATAAGGCGCCCTAGCGTCTTTCATACTCACAACAAACATTTAATCGTAACCCTTCCGCCGAACGCTCTGTGTGAAGATCCAAACAACCTGACTGTCGAGCGCACCATCAATTACACACCTGCGCTATTCAATACAACTCATCAATGAACGTTGCACGTTCGTCAAGAGGACCCTGTCCTTACAAATTCAATTCAACGGGCATCCGTCGCCCCGTGAATAACCTCGTCACATTTTGACGGAATAATACCATATCTAATTACCACATAATTATCACATGAACTTTACACAACATCATTACAAAATAAATCATGCATTATTAGCATGTCTCAAGAACCCACACTAACAGAGCGTATCAACTTTATCGGGACCACGAGGTCGTATGATAATATGGCATCCTATCCAAGGAACCTTATCCGACAATCTCCAACCATATTCATTGCTATAAAAATCTATTCATTCCGTGACAAACCTTTCAGAATAAAATTCGAATAATGACCTCTGAAATCGACATGCTAGAATCTCCCAGCAAAATGGGCATCTCCTATTACGGTTACCCAATTTCAAATTATTATTATTATTACTATGTCTCAGAGAATAAATACATGTCTTACTCCTACCATTGATGCTGTAAATTTATGTAGGTCAAATGACCCGAGAAGAAAGACAAAAAAACATCTGCACGACCCTATGAGGGAAAAAGAAATGATGCTCTTATTCAATCTGGAATAAATGATTATAAAGGGCGTTAAGTTACACGATCTCAGGTTATCTCATGGCATGGCTATCCGAGGTAGAGGTTCTCTTCTTTCTGATGAACAAGGATGGAAAGGAAACGTCTTACTTTATATCCGGTGTCCTCGGAAATCCATGGCGTCGGCGCCGTCATCGTCTGCGGCGTCAAGGCGGCGGTGTTCCTCCAATGTCTCCGCGATGTGGTCTCCCAGCGTACTGGTAGAGGTATCCGCCTCCGGCAACTCTCGATCTCCTGGCGACGCCCATGTCTGCCCACAGGTTGTCCCCGGTGACTTTCAGCAGCGGCGTCTCCCGATGTCCCAACCATGGTCCACTCGTCCACCTCGTTGCGACCGTTCACCCCATTATGGCCCCTTTAGAAGTTCAGTGCAGCATAATTCGCGTGTTAATATGCATGTTGATGCCCAGAATATATGAGTCCATGGCTATTAAGTTCATGCTGCCATGTGGCAATATTACATCTCACTATATCAGAGCACATTCACGCTCGCACACTATAGCGTCTAGTTCCTGGTTCACTTGAGTTATATGTTTTCACTTCCTTTAACCCGGTGACACACTTCCTTCCACAAGGAGCTATTTCGAGCTGGCCTTGACCGACATATCAAGTTGCCTGCGGCCCATAGTCTTCCAACCCAAGCTTAAAGTAGATGTGGCCTTCCTTACTGCGTTCTCACTACGTTTCTTAAAACGCCGTAATGCTATGCTATTTCCGAATGGATGTCAGTTAAAATATAGGGCCTCGCGATAATGTTTCGCCTCGACTATCGTTATATAGTTCTTCCCCTGATACTCGTAAATTTAAACACCTCCTGGTATCAATCTTTAATGAACATAAATTGTCGGCTTCAACGGACTTCCTTTATCAGTTCTAACTGTTTCCTCACATACTAGCGAGTCCGATATCGCCTTGAAATTCACACTGTTCGACAAACAAACTGACATACTTCACTGAAAAAAAAAACGCACTGGCAATACATGCACGCTAGTTTCAGGCTTCATGGCCTGTTGGTCACTCACGAAAACCATTCAAGTTCCCGATGTAAAATCACTGTCTGCGTGACATGGGCTATTCGTCCGTGCTCCGCTGTATAACATTCTCGTCCACGTACTATTGACTCACACACTGCTGACTCACATACTGAAAATTCCGGAACCGCGTTCTTCTTCGAGAAAAAAAAAGTCCTCTCGGTACGCCGGAAGGCGGAGGTAGATTTCACCGGACAAACTTGGAGATAGGCGAAAATAGGCAGAATATGCAGGTTTTCGTAGAAGGATCAGACCTCATTTATCGCGTGAAAGTATTTTATAATTGGAGATTAATTAACTTTGTTTTTCTTCATTTTAAACATATTTTTAACATTTTATTGTCTTACGGGGACGGTAACCTTCTTGTCATTTGGAGTCCATTTTTAGCCTATTTTCAATTTTGAAAAAATAGGCTTATGAGATCTCCTTTTGTCCATGTGTGTGTGCGCGTGTGTGTGTGTGTGTGTGTGTGTGTGAGGTGTGTGTGTGTGTCCCCCTAATAAAATCTAAACGGCTGGAGCGATTTCAGTGAAACTCGGTAAGTTCATAGCACTATTCCCGGCGAAGTCGACCGTGCCCATCGAATTTTGTTACGTCTCACCAATCCAACATGGCGGCTGTGCGAAATATTTCACTAGCATTCAGTATCTCCGAAACTATAACGGATATCGCCCTGAAATTGTGTACGGTGATAAAGGGTACTACTAGAAGTTCACCTATGGATCTTTCAAAAACCTGGTTACTACATAACCAACATGGCGGCCAAGCGAAGTGGAGACTTTTAAATAGACTTTTCTCGCGATTTAACTATCCAAACGTAATGAAACTTGGTACAGCAAATATTTATACACATTGCAATGCACTGGAGTCTAATTTAGTTCAATTGTTTACATAACCTCAAAATGGCGGCTGTGCGAAATATTTCACTGACATTCTATATCCCCGAAACTATTACAGATATCACCCTGCAATTTTGTACAGTGATAAAGGGTACTGATACAAGTTTACCTATGTATAATTCATAAACCTGTAAAGTACAAAACGAACATGGTGACCAAGCGAATTTGAAATATTTTAATAGACTTTTCTCGTGAGTTAACTCTCTGAGCGCAGTGAAATGTGGTACAGTAAATGATTTTGCAGATTGTAATGTACTGCCGTCTAATTTAATTCAATTGTTTACATAACCTCAAGATGGCGGCTGTGCGAAATTTTAAAATTAAGTTTTTATTTCTTGTATCGTAATCATGCGATCGAAGTGAAAGTTTGAATAATGAACCTAGGCAATAAGTGACCTTGAATGGTACATAACTCTATGGCCTATACATATAACAATCCTAAATAGCAAGCTTCCGTAATATTTAGACGGTCCTCAATATATATGAATCTTTTACAGCAACCAAACTGAAATTTTTATGTTCATAGAGACTATGAACATATGTTCACCTATTGGATTTTCAGTAACCTGGTGAGCACGAATCCAACATGGCGGCGACGCGAAGTATAAATATTTAAATGGACGTTTCTCGCGAATTAACTATCCGAGTGCCGTGAAACGTTGCACGTTAAATGCTTACACAAATGTTGATCCACTGGCATCTAATTTATTTCAATTGTTTGCATAATCACAAGATGGCTGCTGTGCGTAATTTTAAAATCTCGTTTTTACTTCTTGTGTTCTAATCATGCGATTGAAGTTAGAATACCACACGTACATAATAATCTTATTATAATAGTACAAAAATAAAAATCCTACCTGGCGACCATCTGAAATATTTAGGCGGTTCTCAATATCTACGAATCTGTTACAGCAATTAAACTGAAATTTTGTATGTTGATAGAGGCAATTAACATGAGCAGGATATATGAAAATAGGCTGTACAGTTCTTCACGGAACTACTTGTTATACTTGTGGTCACACTGTCCTTATGCAAGGTTTCGACACTGATGTGTAACTATGTAACGGTCTGTTACTTCTTCACGCAAAATTATATCTCCCGCAGAGATGTTGGTTGGTTCCTCAGTTTAGGGGCTGCGACAACGCGGTCATATAACCCCGTGTACTTTGGGTGAGTGTAGAATCTGTCTGTTAAACGGTATGAATTGTGATAGCTGTATTAGTCTGTAATTCAGGTAAGGAATGCAGACGCTAAATTTCAAGCAGTAGTTCCTAATGTTGCTACCAGATACTAACGTCAACGCCACCCAGCTGTGAACTTGGCTACTAGATGCCACCTCAATCAGAAACTCGCAACGAACGTTGAAACTTCCCCTCCAAAGGAAAGCTTACTGAGGGATTTTTAGCGCTCTTAGAAAATCCGACGACTTTGGCCGGCTTTGAACCCGCGACCTTGGGCATAGAAGTTCAGCATGCTACCAGTTACGTCACCGAAGCCGCTTCACACCTAGTCAGATGTCATGGCAACGTCTGATGGCTCATCCCTCATCAATTTAGTAGTGTTGCCATGTCAACCACTGATAGCTCTTGGCATTTTCTTATAATTCCGAAATCATTTTTCTCATCCCTTGGCGCAATGGTGGCTCATATCAAAAATTCTTTCAGACAAACGTTTTAGGTAATTATTAGGGGAATATTGTCCATTTTGTACGGTTTTGATATTGTGCCTATTAACAGAGACATGATTAATGTTTCCCGAAAAAAACACTTTTTCCCACCCCTTTGGTCAATGGTTGGTGCTATCAAAAAACGTTTCAAACATACATTTCTGAGCTTTATCCGACACATAGTATGAACTTTGAACGGATTCGATATTTCACATATTAAGAGAGTTATAGCAATATTTCATTTTTCGAAAAAAAGTCCCCCATTTTCATCCCCTTCGACCGATTTAGCCCAGTAACGAACTCGTCCGAGATTTTATGGGTATACATATTCGGTAAAAAATTCAAAGTGATTGGTGCAAAATTACGGCAGTTATCGTGTCCACAAGAAACTGATATACATATATACATATATTACATAAATTATATATAAACTTTTGTACTGACGGTGGTTTTGGGGTCTGGGGGATGTGAAACGCGAAGATAAGTCGAAATTTTCCGGAAATCGAAACATGGTACCCATTGCAATAGTTAGCTTTCTAATGAAATCTACCTAAAATACTGCCGTCAACGACACCTAGCTGTGAACTTGGCTACTAGATGCCACCTCAATCAGCAACTCGCAACGAACGTTGGAAGTTCCCCTCCGAAGGAAAGCAAACTCAGGTTTTTAGCGCTCTTAGTAAATCCGACGACTTCAGCCGGGTTTGAACCCGCGACCTTGGACATAGAGGTTCAGCATGCTACCAGTTCCGATACCGAAGTCGCTTCCCACTGACATATGAAAACTGAATGTGATCTCGTGCAGTGGCGTTGTCATAGCAACTGCTGATTGTCATCCTTATCAATTAAAAGTAAAGTTGTCATGGCAACCTCTCTTGGCACTTGGCATTTTCTTATAATTTAAATCATTTTGTTCACCCCGTGGCGTAATGGTGGGTCATATCAAAAATTCTTTCAGACAAAAGTTTTAGGTAATTATTGGAGGAATATTGTCCATTTTGTGCGGTTTTGATATTGTGCCTATTAACGGAGATATGATTAATGTTTCCCGAAAAACCCACTTTTTCCCACCCCTTTGGTCAATGGTTGGTGCTATCAAAAAACGTATTTGACATAAATTTTTGGCACTTATCCGACACATATTATGAACTTTGAAGGGATTCGATATTTCATGTATTAAGAGAGTTATAGCGATATTTCACTTTTTCGAAAAAAGCCCCCCATTTTTACCCCCTTTGACCGATTTTGCCCATTAACGAACTCGACCGAGATTTTATAGGGATACATATTTTGTAAAAAATTCAAAGTGATTGGTGCAAAATTACGTCAGTTATCGTGTCCACAAGAAACTGATATATATATATATATATATATATATATATATATATATATATATATACATAAATTATATATAAACTTTTGAACTGACGGTGGTTTTGGGGTCTGGGGGATGTGAAACGCGAAGATATGTCGAAATTTTCCGGAAGTCGAAACATGGGACCCATTGCAATAGTTAGCTTTCTAAAGAAATCTACCTAAAAGTGGGAGGGGTTGGAACCTTCTGGAGCATTCCCCTACCTCGCCGCGTCATGCCATGACGTCATACTGACTCTCCGGGTTCCTTCCGATCTTCTGTCATCCGGGGCCGGTAATTGACCCTGACTGGATCGGTCACACTACTTACCTCAAAGTAACAGCTAGCCTCACTTAAGGTGGAATACATTTTCTCATGTTGGTGTCCTGACGCTGTAAGCTTGGTTCATGGTTTGATAGCAATTCTTCAGCAGAACTTACACTCATAGGAAAATAATTGAAGATTTTTTTCGGATCACTGGCAAGTTCTTCCATGAGAAAAAGGTGAGTTCCTCGCTCTATGCGATAAGCATTTAATGGATGGACCCAATGAACCCTTTTCTTCTTCTTTATCCGTAATCTTCTTCGCACCAGAACATAAATACCAATTCAGACGTTCACATCCATGGCCGAAGTCAAACTGGAGTTAAAGTTGATGGAGGTGGAAAGGGAAGAAAAACGGAGTGGCTGAAAAGTGGAGTGGAGTGGCGTGGAGTGGTGTGGAGGAAGGTGGACCGTGTGAAAGCAGCCTTAATTGATAAGGGATGAGCCATCAGCAGTTCCTATGACAACGCCACTGCACGAGATCACATTCAGTTTTCATATGTCTGTGGGAAGCGACTTCGGTATCGGAACTGGTAGCATGCTGAACTTCTATGCCCAAGGTCGCGGGTTCAAACCCGGCTGAAGTCGTCGGATTTACTAAGAGCACTAGAAAACCTGAGTTTGCTTTCCTTCGGAGGGGAAGTTCCAACGTTCGTTGCGAGTTGCTGATTGAGGTGGCATCTAGTAGCCAAGTTCACAGCTAGGTGTCGTTGACGGTAGTATTTTAGGTAGATTTCAATAGAAAGCTATCTATTGCAATGGGTACCATGTTTCGATTTCCGGAAAATTTCGACATATCTTTGCGTTTCACATCCCCCAGACCCCAAAACCACCGTCAGTTCAAAAGATTATATATAATTTATGTAATATATGTATATATGTATATCAGTTTCTTGTGGACACGATAACTGCCGTAATTTTGCACCAATCATTTTGAATTTTTTACCGAATATGTATATCCATAAAATCTCGGACGAGTTCGTTACTGGGCTAAATCGGTCGAAGGGGATGAAAATGGGGGACTTTTTTTTCGAAAAAATGAAATATTGCTTTAACTCTCTTAATATGTGAAATATCGAATCCGTTCAGAGTTCATACTATGTGTCGGATAAAGCTCAGAAATTTATGTTTGAAACGTTTTTTGATAGCACCAACCATTGACCAAAGGGGTGGGAAAAAGTGTTTTTTTCGGGAAACATTAATCATATCTCTGTTAATAGGCACAATATCAAAACCGTACAAAATGGACAATATTCCCCAAATAATTACCTAAAACGTTTGTCTGAAAGAATTTTTGATATGAGCCGCCATTGTGCCAAGGGATGAGAAAAATGATTTCGGAATTATAAGAAAATGCCAAGAGCTATCAGTGGTTGACATGGCAACACTACTAAATTGATGAGGGATGAGCCATCAGACGTTGCCATGACAACGCACTTGCGCAAGATCAGATTCAGATTTCCATCTGACTAAGTGTGAAGCGGCTTCGGTGACGTAACTGGTAGCATGCTGAACTTCTATGCCCAAGGTCGCGGGTTCAAAGCCGTTCAAAGTCGTCGGATTTTCTGAGCGCTAAAAATCCCTCAGTAAACTTTCCTTTGGAGGGAAGTTCCAACGTTCGTTGCGAATTGCTGATTGAGGTGGCATCTAGTAGCCAAGTTCACAGCTAGGTGGCGTTGACGTTAGTATCTGGTAGCAACATTAGGAACTACTGCTTGAAATTTAGCGTCTGCATTCCTTACCTGAATTGCAGACTAATACAGCCATCACAATTCACACCGTTTATCAGACAGATCCTACACTCACCCAAAGTACACGGGGTTATATGACCGCGTTGTCGCAGCCCCTAAACTGAGGAACCAACCAACATCTCTGCGGGAGATATAATTTTGCGTGAAGAAATAACAGACCGTTACATAGTTACACATCAGTGTCGAAACCTTGCATAAGGACAGTGTGACCACAAGTATAACAAGTAGTCCCGTGAAGAACTGTACAGCCTATTTTCATATATCCTGCTCATGTTAATTGCCTCTATCAACATACAAAATTTCAGTTTAATTGCTGTAACAGATTCGTAGATATTGAGAACCGTCTAAATATTTCAGATGGTCGCCAGGTTGGATTTTTATTTTTGTACTATTATAATAAGATTATTGTGTACGTGTGGTATTCAAACTTCAATCGCATGATTAGAACACAAGAAGTAAAAACGAGATTTTAAAATTACGCACAGCAGCCATCTTGTGATTATGCAAACAATTGAAATAAATTAGATGCCAGTGGATCAACATTTGTGTAAGCATTTAACGTGCAACGTTTCACGGCACTCGGATAGTTAATTCGCGAGAAACGTCCATTTAAATATTTATACTTCGCGTCGCCGCCAAGTTTGATTTGTGCTCACCAGGTTACTGAAAGTCCTATAGGTGAACATATGTTCATAGACTCTATGAACTTAAAAATTTCAGTTTGGTTGCTGTAAAAGATTCATAGATATTGAGAACCGTCTAAATATTACGGAAGCTTGCCATTTAGGATTGTTATATGTATAGGCAATGGAGTTATGTACCATTCAAGGACACTTATTGCCTAGGTTCATTATTCAAACTTTCACTTCGATCGCATGATTACGACACAAGAAATAAAAACTTAATTTTAAAATTTCGCACAGCTGCCATCTTGAGGTTATGTAAACAATTGAATTAAATTAGATGGCAGTACATTACAATCTGCAAAATCATTTACTGTACCACATTTCACTGTGCTCAGAGAGTTAACTCACGAGAAAAGTCTATTAAAATATTTCAAATTCGCTTGGTCGCCATGTTCGTTTTATACTTTACAGGTTTATGAATTACACATAGGTAAACTTGTATCAGTACCCTTTATCACCGTTCAAAATTGCAGGGTGATATCTGTAATAGTTTCGGGGATATAGAATGTCAGTGAAATATTTCGCACAGCCGCCATTTTGAGGTTATGTAAACAATTGAACTAAATTAGACTCCAGTGCATTGCAACATGTATAGATATTTGCTGTACCAAGTGTCATTACGTTTGGATAGTTAAATCGCGAGAAATGTCTATTTAAAAGTCTCCACTTCGCTTGGCCGCCATGTTGGTTATGTAGTAACCAAGTTTTTGAAAGTCTCATAGGTGAACTTCTAGTAGTACCCTTTATCACCGTACACAATTTCAGGGCGATATCCGTTATAGTTTCAGAGATACTGAATGCTAGTGAAATATTTCGCACAGCCGCCATGTTGGATTGGTGAGACGTAACAAAATTCGATGGGCACGGTCGAGGTCGCCGGGAATAGTGCTATGAACTTACCGAGTTTCACTGAAATCGCTCCAGCCGTTTAGATTTTATTAGGGGACACACACACACACCTCACACACACACACACACACACACGCACACACACGGACAAAAGGTGATCTCATAAGCCTATTTTTTCAAACTTGAAGATAGGCTAAAAATGGACTCCAAATGACAAGAAGGTTACCGTCCCCATAAGACAATAAAATGTTTAAAATATGTTTAAAATGAAGAAAAACAAAGTTAATTAATCTCCAATTATAAAATACTTTCACGCGATAAATGAGGTCTGATCCTTCTACGAAAACCTGCATATTCTGCCTATTTTCGCCTATTTCCAAGTTTGTCCGGTGAAATCTACCTCCGCCTTCCGGCGTGCCGAGAGGATTTTTTTTAAATCATGCCCGTGCACAGTGAGCCATGCAAACGTTGATGTATGGCTCTCTTTATGTGTTGACAGGCAAATAGCACAAGACATACAGTTTATGTACAACTATTTACAGGCATTCACACATCCATGCATACATCCATGCACACAGGTCAAAAAACAAAAATTATATGATACACTACAATTTTTTATTTTTATTCCGAGGCTCAAGATGGCATCACGCATTTGATAGCAACCAAACCAAACACTTGCCGTGTTGTACAACAACAATAGCAACAGCCATTACTGGTTGTAACCAAATGGGACGCTTGTCATCATATCCTGACACCACTGTCTCTTGTCGTCCAACAAAGCGAGTGTTTGTTTTCGCTGTTTCATTAAAAATAAATCATGATTTTTCGAGAGAATCCTAAACTGACTATGTGTCATGGCTGTGTGGGTCTGAAGGACATGTAAATAATCATCCACACAGAGTCGTTGAACCACATGCTGGCTAATCCCTTTGGCTCGCATAGATTCACATCGATCCACCTGTCGAAAACTATGCATTTTCAGAGCGAGACCTACAAACTCAGTCATCATGGTGTCTGAACACTCATCTTTCATTAAACCATTTTTTTGTTCAGACGAGGGATATCGAACACGTTCGTCTCACTAAACGAGGACGTGTCAAACCATTTTGGGTTTTGTTTGATAACGACATGCGGATCACAGTCGCGGATATGGTAAATAAACTATCCGTGTCTGTATATAAAAAGGAACTTGTACTGAGACCGTATTTTGTATCTAGTTGGATATAGGTTAAGTTGGCAATAACACTGATGGCAGCACTGCGAATTTCCGTTGGAATGCAGGTGCGCGGTAGTACTGTGGCGAGGTCAGGAGCTGTCAGCAACCCGCCGTACATGCCGTCGACCACATGTTGGATATTTTAATACTTGTATTGAATTCAAGATGGACACAGCACCACTGTCGCTATATTGAACATCGTGGTAGAGCAATATACACAATGCAGTATGAAACAAAGAATGGGAAACGCATCCTGTGGATAAAGGAATATAACTGAGAACTTTTATATGAGTATAAATGCATACAGTAATATAACATGTGATTATTGAACTCGGCAATGATATATGTATCGATAGTTGCTGTCGATCAGAGAACAAGGTGCATTGTGGATCACCTGGAGACAGTATGGTTTGCGAGAGCAAACGTAGAGTTGATTAGTGAATACAACTTCAGAGAGGAGGGTCGTAGAGCTCTCTGGTCTAAGACATGTTCTTGCGTTGCCGTGAAGACGTGTTGGTTCGGTAATAGTGGAGTTGAACCGACATATACGTGTTACAGTATAAAGTGATAGGATTTTCGTCTGATCTTATTATAGTTTCAGACAGTGTTAACCTTCAATTCGAGCACAGCGAACTTGAAGTCACGTATGACAACTTCTTATTAAGCCAATGGTACAACATCGTGTTCTACAATGCAGTACAGAATAAACAGCTTTAGCCATCATTGTCATAGATGATATAAAGAGAGAGAGATATTGCTACGTTATGAAGGTGCAGAATATGGGCTAAACACAGGCAAGAAATGTAACACATAGCAGCGTTGAATACTCAGGATGATTACTTGATTCCAATATGAGCAACTATAGTATGAGAGTTTATAAGAGAAGATTGAAGAGACTATTAAAGTCTGAATGACAATTTGTACTGCTACATAATGTAACTGGCTTGGCTTACTACATCAATATTGTCATGTTCTCTAGCAAGTGAAAGAACTATGAACTTTGTCAAATGAACGTCTGTTAGCTTCGTCTCGTTTCGCGAACATTAATCGGGTCTACTTGATATCCAGTCGTTTCGTGATCGGTACAGCTCAGCAGATATGGTTCGATCCCAGGCAGGAGTATGTGTTATAGCATTCTCACTTCATTCAACTAGAACTTCAACAAGGTAGCTGGAAGTTTTCTTTTATTAGACAGTATGAATTTGTCAAGCTTTTGAATGTTCCATTTCACCAATTTTGATTAGAGTAGTTAAGATTTACAGACGAGGGCTAGGGTGATTCTTTAATCATTTCTGTCCGAGTATGTAATTCTTTTTGTGGTTCAATTTAGTAGTTATTGTAGTGTTATTTTGAACATTACCTTGCTTTCATTAAAATGCAATTTGGGAATAAGATAGAAGAATATAGTTTGTTGGGAAGACAACATGAGAAAAATTATAGGGAGAAGTCGACGTTAAAATTATATAAGAATAATTCTAACTCAAGCAGATGTCCCATAATCCGTCGTATACGTGAATTCGACTTTGAACAAATTCTCTGGACTTTTTGAATTTTTACTTCGAATAACTTATATTTTTGAAAGCTCATGCAAGTTATTAGATAGACATTCAGGTCTATATTTTTGGCAGATTGAGCATAGACATGGAACATAGTGATTTCTAGTATGATTCTTTGCGATTGTGCGAATTTCTTTCTGGTAATCCAGATTTTTTGAAATTCTTTTAATTTTGACTCCCTTTGTGAGCTCGTTCAGTTTTTAAATTTTTGTGGATTCTTGTTGGAAACTCCAACTTGGTTTAGCGTTCAAATCTAATGGTTAATTTTTACCTTCTCAAGATAGGCTCTTTCCCATGCTGTAGTTTTGACGTGTTTTCCTTTGAGGAGGATCTCCAGTGGAATTATTTTCAATTATGCGAAAACTGAATCGTTCTTTTCACGATGGTCGGTTGAGATATACGAAAGAAATACTTTGTTTGAGAAAATGTAATTAGTAATGATATGTAATGTAAACAGAGACATGTTTAATATATATGTAAGTCATAATCGAGGCGACAGACTTCGAATTCTCACACAGTTATTTGGACTTGTGAATACAATATTTTATCATTGTTCTGATAAATATTATTCTCGACACTTTAACTTTTGGCTAATTTGAAGAAACATATTTATCCATGATTGTATAAAAACTTGTGTAATATTCGTAATGTTTCGAATTTATTAAGAGCTGTTTAGCGATGATATGGTAATAATGGAATTTTGTATGCGTATTTGGATTGCAATTTAGGAGATATTTGACATATGTGGAGAGTCAATATCAATTTTTCCAGCACTGAATTAGCTTTAGAGCTATTGCTGAGTGCACTACGGTGTATTATTCTGAACGTGAAATTGAGTCACGATTTTAGCTAGTGGAAACCTAATATACAATTCTGAATCCAACATTTAAGAAACCAAGTATTGTAACAACATCGTTAATATTTGTTAAGTTTTAGTAACAATTGTTTTTAGAATAGAGTTTAATTGGAAAGACTGTAATATTAATATTTTTATAAACTTGAGCTATTTATAACTAAAATATTGAGTGATAGAAAATCTAATATCTGTGAGAAAGTGAAATGAAATATAAGCAATATAATTAACAATACAACGTCCGATTAGCTTAATTGTTTGTCATTTAGGACGGCACGGACTTGAAAATTGAAACCAAATAATTTTATATGAATACATGAAATTAACGTGACGAAGAATTCTAGGCGCAACTAAATCTCAGAAATAAAATGTAATTATGTAAAATGTGTATATATTAATTGCTGCGATTGAATAGAACATTTTTATAAATATATCAAAAATGGTTTACAATAATACCAGAATATTTTGTATGTATTTTTTTTTTTTTGGAACTTCGTTCATGATGATGAGACGATAGGCAGTTTGTGTGGCCTAATTAAGGCAATTATTTCTTAAACATTTTTCATGCTTCGGCAGAGGCATAAGGTTATAAACTTATGTTCAGTGGAGTTTCACTTCACGACACTGCGGTTTCAGTTAATAAACTTTTGTTAAATTTTAAAATTAATACTAATGTCTTAGTGATTTCTATTCGAATTAGAATGTGCTTCAAGAACCAGTGGGTCATTAGCTAGGATGCTTTTTAACGCGCCCAAGATTAGATTAATTTAATTATCTTTAAGAGTCTTGGTAGCTCACTTTGAGCTATTTTTATTAGCCTATTTTCAATTTTGAAAAAATAGGCTTATGAGATCACCTTTTGTCCGTGTGTGTGTGCGTGTGTGTGTGTGTGTGTGTGCGTGTGTGTGTGATTCGTGTGTGTATCCCCCCCTAATAAAATCTAAACGTCTGGAGCGATTTCAATGAAACTCGGTAAGTTCATAGCACTATTCCGGGCGACCTCGACTGTGCCCTTCAAATTTAGTTACGACTCACCAATCCAACATGGCGGCTGTGCGAAATATTTCACCAGCATTCAATATCTCCGAAACGATTACCGATATTACCCTGACATCATGTATGGTGATAAAGGGAATTACTATAAGTTCACTTATGTGATCTTTGAAAACCTGGTAACTACAAAACCAACATGGCGGCCAAGCGAAGTTGCGACTTTTAAATAGACGTTTCTCGCGATTTATCCAACCAAACGCAATGAAACTTGGTACAGTATATGTTTATATACATTGTAATGCACCGACAACTAACTTCGTTCATTTGTTTACATAAACACAAGATGGCGGATGTGCGAAATATTTCACCGGCATTCTGTATCTCTGAAGCTATTAGCGGTATCTCCCTGAAGTTTTGTACGGAGATAAAGGGCACTACTGGAAGTCCATTTATATGACTTTAAAAACCGGTTATATACAAAACAAACATGGCGGCCAAGCGAATTAGAAAATTTGAAATAGACCTTTCTCGCGATTTAATGCTCCAAACGCACTGAAATCTGGTACAGAAAATATTTATACACATTGTAATGCACTGGTATCTAATTTAGTTCAATTGTTTACATAACCTCAAGATGGCGGCTGTGCGAATTTTAAAATTAAGTTTTTATTTCTTGTGATGTAGTCATGCGATCGAAGTGAAAGTTTGAATAATGAACCTACCCAATAATTTTCCTATAATGGTACATGACTCTATGGCCTATACATTTAACAATCCAACATGGCGACCATCCGAAATATTTAGACGGCTCTCAATATCTACGGATCTATTGTAGCAATCAAACTGAATTTTTTATTGTTCATAGGGGCTATGAACTCAAGTTCACTTATAGGACTTTAAATAACCTGGTGATCACAAATCCAACATGGCGGCGACGCGAAGTATAAATATTCACATGGACGTTTATCGCAATTTAACCATCCAAGAGCCGTGAAACTTGGTACAGTAAATCCTTATACGAATGGTAATCCACTAGCATCTAATTTATTTCAATTGTTTCCATAACCTAAAGATGGCAGCTGTGCGAAATCTTCAAACCTCCTTGTAATTTCTAGTGTCCTAATTATGCGATTGAAGTTTGAATACTACACGTACACAATAATCTGCATGTAACAGTACATAACTCGAGGACCTACATATATAAAATCCAACATGGCGACCATCCGAATTATTTATTCGGTTCTCAATATCTACGAATCTATTACAGCAACAAACTGAAATTGTGTATGTTGATAGTTGCAATAAGTGGGCTATATGAAAATAGGCTGTATAGTTCTTCACGGAACTACTTGTTTTTTTATAGACCACTGGCATTTTCTTATCACATTCTTTTTATTTTTTGTGGTATTCCTATCCACGGTCTCTCCTTGGTGGTGGTGTCTTGGGGGTTATTTTCAGCCGGGGCTTCCAGATTCTACGATCCTGTTTTTTCTTTTGGATTTCATCAGGTAAGACCACGTGGATACGGGTGCAGTACCAAATCGCTGCATTGCATAACCATAATGGAATTTATACATGTGAAATTTTGAAAAGACCAAAATTACTTGGCCTAAATAGATAGGCTTATTCGTGACCACTTTAATTTTGGCAAGTTCAATAGTCAGTAGATCATGATCAATAATGTTTAATATTTGAAATTTGGTTTTGCAATATATTTTGGAGCTCCCCATTGTCCATGCCATGTGTTGACCAATTTAATGTCCCTATACTGCCGTACATTTTCCAAACTCTTGCCATAGATAAAATTATTCATCAGTTTTAAAAAATGATTTGAAATGGCTGAGTGGCACTTTGTCTGTGACTGGTATTTAAATCCATGTATGGTTTCAACCACGGTTTCTGACAAAAAGAAATACCTCTATGGATTTTTTCAGGGTTAAACCCTGGGCTAAGCATTCTACCAGCATGTCAATATGCAACACATAGTGATTTTTATCATACAAGGTACCCATCAATTTCTTGTGATTGCCCTTACTCTCGGACGGCACCATTTTCTCTATGCAAAAGAGGAAATCACCATGTTGCTGTCTGAGATCGGGGGGATAAGCTAAGTCAACGTCTAGAACATACCCTACGTCCTGTTGCTTGCTGGCGCTATGCACATTAAAATCTTTAATTTCATCCTCAGACAGCCAGACAAAGTTTCTGTATGGCAGTGGTCGACTCATAGCCTGACCATATAAATTGTTTACGTCGAAATACATTAGGTAGGATTCAGGTTCTTCGGGACAATAATCAGGCATGTAATGATTATTTGCCTTGGCATGTCGCTGATTGAGCAATAAGAACCGCCCACGAATCCCTTTTTCCATCATGAGTACCATATCGGGATCCGTCAGTAAATCAAGCTCAATGTGGGTAAATTTGAGGGCGGCGTCCCAACTTAGCCCTGGACTGGTATAGTAGTGGGCGGGGTCAAGGCCATAGATCGTGTGTCATAGCTGACGAAACGTTTCAAACACGTCTGTCAACAACAACAACACGTCTAATTTTAAGTAGTGCATAGCATACTGGCCCATGGTTTCTATGACAAACACTCGCCAAACACGGAGTGCATGGGCATAGTCTTCTTCACTAATAGTGCTTTGTGTTAACTGAGAATATAATTTTTCCCTTGGCGGCAAAGTCGTCTCCTTAAGCACTTCGTAACTTCCCACATAATCATAAGGAAAATGGCCTTTACGAACACACAATTTAAATTGATTTGTATCCGTAAAGTGGGAATGGGTATGTTTCAACCCATCTTCGCTTAAGCCTTTCACAAGACTATCCAGCGAACTAGACATAAACTTGAATGAGTCGAGAAAGCGAATGCTAATGCTTCCTTTTCTCCATGAAATTGAGGTAAAGCTCTCATGGTTCTTAGCCAAAATGCAGAATTTGCTCTTATCTACATGAGCAAATTGTTTTACAATGAAGTGAAGGTCATACCGGGAGAAATTGTGTAAGAAGACAGGGAGGAAGCGAGGTGTAGAGTACTTCAAATTGCATTCGTTATGGGCAGCACCTCTAAAATGCCCTGTCCTGTGGCAGTGGTCTCTTACTTTTTTCTCCGCCTAAGATTGGCTTTTCACATATGTGGCAGGTGGTGGCTTGATCATATTCTCTTTGCTGTACATCATTCATATGAATTGGTACAGTGTTGTTCAAAATAGTTTCTACTTTACCTGCTAAAGCCGCCATTTGATCAACAAACCACCGTGCACTATCCTGACCTTCATGACTTACATACTCACATTGTGAATTACCATAGTGACAGACAACATAATAGGCTACAGCAAAAGGCTTATGTTTCTGCACTGGATAGGTTGAGCTTGTATGGGGGCTTGGTTCACATCCCTGAATGGGAACAGTAAGGGCCTCAAAATCAGCGTAAACAGTAAATGGTACCATGTCTTGTTTATTAGTGGCCTTAAATTTTAAGACTGCGTCATTCCCTTCGGGCAAGACTAGCTTTACTGCCGTCTGCCCTTCACAGTCTTCCGTATGTCGTTTCAAAAGTTCAGCAGTTGTAAAATATTGAAGTCAACGCTCGCAAATACGTTTCTTACCATCATGGTTAGACATTTGGCTGCTTACTAGTTTTCCTAAATTCTTTATCCAACAATAATGATTTTTGTCCCCATCAGACAGGAAAAGCAAGTGAATGTGATGTTGCTTTCCATGTTTGGTGGCATACAAGGGGCCCACAATATTGGATGCCTCGATGTCATACACCATGAAAGAGAAATTTGGGTTATCTTTCTCAAATAAATGAATTTTATCTAGAGACATGGGAAATGAAACACGCTCTAGATTGAAAGTTTGTTTCATGTGGTTAAACAATTCTTTGTACTTCCCTGGTCTATCACAATTAGTGCCTCCACAGGGTTGCAGACAGCTAACTATACTCCAAAAATGCAGCAATCGTCTTTGTTGCGTATGTTGATCACTGCCTTTCTCAAAGCGATAAAGCTCGGTGTGGCAATATAGCTACTTCCTGCATTCAATGGATTGTATTTAGAAATATTGATTTGCAAATAGGCAATGCTATTGAGGGCCAAGCCACTGGGACCCTGTTGCAACTTATCAAATTTAGTGATAAGCGCTTGAATAGCTTTCTCCTGATACCACGTTTCCAAATTATCGGCTATCAGTACTTTCTCCATTTTTGTACAAAGGTTGAAGGTGTATTTCTCTTCAACATTATTTTTTATCATCGTAAATTCACATAGTAGTTGGAAATTTATTTTTAAAGCCTCATGCAATCTAAAGCCTAGTTCACATTCACACAAAAAATGGGAAAACATAATTCCACAAAATCTTTAGGCGACAGACAGTGATTCGCATTGTAAATTCGGCCGGAGCAAACTCGCGTTTTGTAATATTTGACCAAAGGCTGCCACACTAACACTTCACTGTCTGATATAGACATGATTATAAAATGGACTAATAAACGTGCAAGCCTTACCTTAGAATAGGTTAATCTAAAACCTGCAATTCCACATGGCCAAACTTATCGGTTTCACTGACTAGCACACAATCACGCCCACAGGCACACAATGGTCGTAGCAATTTAATGAAAATCCTACGCAATTGACCTCAGCAGGATATGATCACCAACAAGGTTTCTGTTGATTTGTTTCCACGATTTATCTAAAAAACAATACAATCCGTTATTAGTCATGGTTATATACATTAAATATATGCATTCATTCATTCATTCACTGATTCATTCGTTCATAAGAGTTGCTTAAAACAAAACAAAAGGTTTCAAGTGTGCACACATAGATAAGACGCTCACTCGAAAAGTAACAAGGTCATTCACAAAGAAAAGAATTAATCTATATTCATGGCTCACGTTTTTTTTTTCATTTCGTAAGCGTCACGGTAGTTAAAGAGTGTTCACTCCATACACGTCTTCATTCTGAAACAATAATAAATACACGCCATAAGTTTATAAATTTCCATGAAATAAATGGATAGTTTAACAACAACAATAAAAGTAATGAAACAATATGTACTGTGCCCGCTTCTCCAATGGGACAGGCGATCACCCGCGATGTGGTCTCCCAGCGTACTGGTAGAGGTATCCGCCTCCGGCAACTCTCGATCTCCTGGCGACGCCCATGTCTGCCCACAGGTTGTCCCCGGTCACTTTCAGCAGCGGCGTCTCCCGACGTCCCAACCATGGTCCACTCGTCCACCTCGTTGCGACCGTTCACCCCATTATGGCCCCCTTAGAAGTTCAGTGCAGCATAATTCGCGTGTTAATATGCACGTTGATGCCCAGAATATATGAGTCCATGGCTATTAAGTTCATGCTGCCATGTGGCAATATTACATCTCACTATATCAGAGCACATTCACGCTCGCACACTATAGCGTCTAGTTCCTGGTTCACTTGAGTTAAGTTTTTCACTTCCTTTAACCCGGTGACACACTTCCTTCCACGAGGAGCTATTTCGAGCTGGCCTTGACCGACATATCTAGTTGCCTGCGGCCCATAGTCTTCCAACCCAAGCTTAAAGTAGATGTGGCCTTCCTTACTGCGTTCTCACTACGTTTCTTAAAACGCCGTACTGCTATGCTATTTCCGAATGGATGTCAGTTAAAATATAGGGCCTCGCGATAATGTTTCGCCTCGACTATCGTTATATAGTTCTTCCCCTGATACTCGTAAATTTAAACACCTCCTGGTATCAATCTTTAATGAACATAAATTGTCGGCATAAACGGACTTCCTTTATCAGTTCTAACTGTTTCCTCACATACTAGCGAGTCCGATATCGCCTTGAAATTCACACTGTTCGACAAACAAACTGACATACTTCACTGAAAAAAAAAACGCACTGGCACTACATGCACGCTAGTTTCAGGCTTCATGGCCTGTTGGTCACTCACGAAAACCATTCAAGTTCCCGATGTAAAATCACTGTCTGCGTGACATGGGCTATTCGTCCGTGCTCCGCTGTATAACATTCTCGTCCACGCACTATTGACTCACACACTGCTGACTCACATACTGAACATTCCGGAACCGCGTCCTTCTTCGAGAAAAAAAGTGGGAGGGGTTGGAACCTTCTGGAGCATTCCCCTACCTCGCCGCGTCATGCCATGACGTCATACTGACTCTCCGGGTTCCTTCCGATCTTCTGTCATCCGGGGCCGGTAATTGACCCTGACTGGATCGGTCACAGTACTCACCATATAATGAATTATAATGCTTTCAGCAAACGTGCTCTTTGCCGCCCCTGTCACTGTCACTGTCTCTCTGACTACTTTCCCAGACTTAATGATGTTTTTTTTAAATCTGCAACAAACGAAATCCAAAAAAAAATACAATCAGTCACTAACTTACTTTTCACGCATTCACAAAATAAAAATAAAACCAATCATGTCATAATTAACAATAATGAACCTACCTTATTACAAGTATGGCTGCGGTTCACGTAATTTTTTTACTAAGAGCTTAAGGCCCTTGCATCCGTCGTCTTCAAAGGTGATCACAAGAATGATTACTCTCTCTTACCCTCAGAACATATATGTCTCCTCAACAAGATGCAAAGTTAACACTTTACTTTTTTTGTTCCTATGCGTAGGATGTCGTGGAACGCACAAGTCAGACTGATTCTCACAAGCTTTGCAAACTCTGCATGAGTGTGCGTGGGATTGCAATGATCAGCTTTTCAACTGAGCTGTATGTCCTTCATTGCAATATCGAGTTACACGTCTGGGTCAGATAACAGCCACCTGCATGCGAACAACAGGCTGTTATCTCTCTGGCTGCAAGTCACGTACGATGATAAGACGTCTCTTCTTGCTCGCCGTGGGTCAGTCTCAATGATTTCAATTCTTATTTCATCAAGCAGGTCCTCTCTCTGCGGGTGAGCCCAGTCAAGCCATGTCAAATAATAATAATAATAATAATAATAATAATAATAATAATAATGCATATGTGTTTTACCAACACCATAGCGCTTAACATAACGTGAATTCAAATCTGGTTTCTTACTTTTTCCCCGTTTTCCTCAACGATGTAAAAAAAATGACGGAAACCATAATTTCAGCTTTTCCATACTTACAATTCCGTAAAGAGGACAACGATACAAATGCATCAACATGCCCGTCATAAAAATCACCTAATTCGTTTTCCAAATAATCGAAAATTAGCAAAAACACCTTTTCCATAAGATAAACATGTTTCCAGCTTTTTACCTTTTCCATACCTATATCCCCGTAAAGAGGACGACGAGGCGAAAAAAATACTATCACGCACGTCATCATCACGTTTACAGTTTTTCCAATATTAGGGAAAATCACAAAAACTCATTTTAGACCAAAAAACATGTTTCCAGCTTTTTACCTTTTCCATACCTACATCCTCGTAAAGAGGACAATGAGACGAAAAAATACTATCACGCACGTCATCATCACGTTTACAGTTTTTCCAATATTATGAAAAATCACAAAAACTCATTTTAGACTAAAAAAACATGATTCCAGCTTTTTACCTTTTCCATACTTACATCTCCGTAAAGAAGACAACGAGACGAAAAAATACTATCACGCACGTCATCATCACGTTTTCACTTTTCGCAATATGAGGGAAAATCACAAAAACTTTTTTAGACAAAAAACCATGTTTCCAGCTTTTTACCTTTTTCACACCTACATCCTCGTAAAGAGGACAACGAGACGAAAAAGTACTATCACGCACGTCATCATCACGTTTTCAGTTTTCGAAATATTAGGAAAAAACACAAAAACCCATTTTCCATAAAAAACGTGTTTCCAGCTTTTTACCTTTTCCATACCTACATCCTCGTAAAGAGGACAATGAGACGAAAGTATACTATCACACACGTCATCATCACGTTTTCGGTTTTCGCAATATTAGGAAAAATCACAAAAATTATTTTAGCTTAAAAACCATGTTTCCAGCTTTTTACCTTTTACATATCTACAGTACATCCGCGTAAAGAGGACAACGAGACGAAAATATACTATCACACACGTCATGATCACGTTTTCGGTTTTCTAAAAATGAGCAAAAATGTGAAAAACGCATTTTTTGACCCGAAACCCTATGTTCACTTTTTCGACACCTACAGTCCCGTATAGAGCACAACGAGACGAAAAAAATGAATCCAAGCACGCCCTCCTAGCATGACTTCTTCCATTCCAAGGTCGCAGGGGCTCACAACTTGCTAAGTGAGACAGCTCTGTCATCATCCCACTACTATTATTCTTACGAACATTTAATCACCTTTATAAATGCTGGATGTCAACTTTTAACCGCTTTAGATAACAAAAGTGAACCCGCCCTTCCTAATTCTAAATTTGAATCTATGTCTCTTAAATCGAAAAGCCAATATGCAGCGTCTAGTACTCAAACACCTGGGTCTAGCTCTTCTAAACCCAAGTCAAACGCCACTGGTTACCAATCTGGGTCTAGTAAACGCCGTACTGCAAGTTCTCTTGCTTTAAATACTCAAAGTGAACCCCGTAAAAGTCTTAACGAACAATTAAAGTGCATACTTTGCAAAAATTCTCACGGTTTATACTTATGTAAATCCTTTAAAGAACTGTCAATTGACGACATAAGGAAATTAGTTTCTCACAATAAATATTTTTTCAACTGCCTTTCACCTAAGCATTCTGCTTCTAACTGCAAGTCCTCCAGACGCTGTTTCCATTGTGAAAAACCGTATCACAACTTATTGCATCGTCATGATCAATCGAGGTCATCAGCAGCATCCATTTCTCATAAAAGTGATAATACTAGCAGTCCCAATGCTTCATCTTTTATTCAAAATGGTAAGTCCTTGCGCAGTGCTGAAGTATTATTATCCACTGTTCAAAATGAAGTTCAGTATGAATTTGGCAACTGGGTTCATGCACGAGGTCTCCTCGATTCAGCGGCGACTCATGACTTTGTTTCACACTCTTTAGTCAAAAAACTGGGTCTTCCAGTAACTACCATTTCTATCAATGTACTAGGTGACCCGGCAAACTCTGTTCCGCCATAGAGGCAATAAATAAGCAGATTTTCGATTTCATTAAGTTCAATTTTTTATTAGGAAATACAAATAAAAAACTATGTATTTTAATGATTCTTTATTGTTCATGTATTTTGGTGCAGTTAAGTACCTTAAGTAGCTTGTGACACACGACAATTTTTGTTTTATTATCAGGCGCAAGAACAAACAACGCAGATGGTCGTCCGACCCGTGAACATGCCACATATAATTGACCATGGAAAAACATGGATATTCCAGATTCAAACCACAAACTTTCAAGAATTGGCCTTGTGATTTGTTAATGGTCATGACGAATGCAAGACGGATCGGAAATTGAAGTCATTTAAACTCAAACGGCATATCGGTTGGGATCATCGGGATCCTCGAAATGAGAACTTCCTCACCATCGAATTTTGCTTTGGGTATCGTCGCGTAAATCACATTGTTCATCAATTTACTTACCACCAAACGCGTACCGTTGTACAGTTTTGTTTGGTTTATGTTTCGAAGCATGATTACTACGGAGCCAACCTTTAGGCGTAAATTGTGCGGTGGTAAGCCAGGCACGTCAAAGGAGTTTAAAAATTCAATAGGATAGTTGGTGGCTTCATCTTTATTTGTTACACAGTCAATAGATTTGAATGATTTGTTGATAAGTCCGTCTTTCGATGAGACAAAGTTACAGAAATTATGAGGATATGAAATCAATCCGCTCGATTCGTCGACAGGTACTCGACCATTACCGATAGTCAGCAATTGCCCAGAGAAATCTTCAGCAGATGTATCATTAAAAGCACTGCAACTCTCATGTTTGTTGACAGCTGAAATTCACATAGCGCCATATATTCGATGATTTGAGGCCAGCGTTTATTTCGTCGGCAGCCGTTGATCTTGTAATTACTGGCAGAGTTTGGCGGAAATCGCCAGACAGTAAAATCATTGCTCCTCCAAAACATCTGGAGTCATTGCGTAGATTTTTCAATGTTCGGTTAAGTGCTTCTAATGCACGTTTATGCGCCATTGTGCATTCGTCCCAGATGATAATTTTCGATGCTGATAAAACATTGGCCATTGCTGATTTCTTTTTGTAATATTACATGTTGGTTCTTCAATAGTTTGAAGATTTAACGGCAATTTTAATGCAGAAGGAGCCGTAAGACATCCTTCTAACAATGTGGCTGCCATTCCTGAAAAAGCAACTGCAACCGCAATGTATGATTTCGCACGAACAGTGGCTAAAACTGCTGACATGAGAAATGTTTTACCAGTTCCTCCAGGGGCATCGAGGAAATATAAACCACCATTTCCATCATCAATTGCCTTCATTAATGTATCATAAACTTCCTTTTGTTGGGGATTCAACAGGGGTACATTCATTTGAACTACTAAATCTAATTCCCGGTGATCATATTCACGTTCCCGTTCCAATTCTTGATTAAATGCGTCATTCATTACACGATTTGGCGCTGGCATTCCTAACGTGACTAATAAACTACCGCACATGAGGTAACACATGTCTTCGATCAAGAGTAAAGCCCGATTATGTATCTCCTCATTCATCTCAAGATCGTGATTTCTGGAACTGACACGAATTCGATGTAAAATATCTTCTGACATATTATCCTTGTATTTGTGCCACAGCTTAGATGGGTTCGATGGAAAGCATGACTTTGAATCTCGTTCTTCGATAATGTCTGCCGCAAATGAGGTCATTTGGAAACAACCATTGTACGATTTTGAGTGTTTGCAAGAAAATGACGTGATTCGTGTGTTTCGCCACAAAGCAATGAATGCAATGGCTCAGGTGGTGGAGTCAATAGTGGCAATTTCACTTTCCCACCAAGGCAGCACAATCCGGGCGTTTCTCCGGAAAACTTCAATGCGCCACAATACTCGCAAACAATGTCCATTGGCCCAATGCAAACGCCAGGATGCAAGCAGTAATCAGTGCTGCAATCGTATCGAAACGCTGCTCGATTCAAATCAGCACTTGATAAATCTCTTCTTGTGCGTCGAAAAGTATCTACTTCTTGATCTCTGTTGTTCGCTTGACGATTTCGCATTGCCAACCGAACCGTTTCAAGGGCTGCCTCACTTTGCTCTTGTGATTGAGAAGCACGAAGTCGAGCCATACTAACGCGGCGCTCTTCACGGGCAATTTCTTGTTCTTCTTCAGTCCTTTCATTCGCAATGTTTCGTATCCTTCTTGCATTATGGCTTTGTCGGGAAAGATTAGATCATCATTGTCGCGGCATTGTTAATGATGATTCAAAGAGAATACAAATTACGTTGAGTAACTAACGGGATTTCATGTTAAGAGCTTCATTTTCTATACCGGTAGTGGAGAGCGCTAATCGCATCCAGTCGGCCGTGTCTCGTCAAGAGCTACTGTTGCCTGGAAACGACTTGCCTTGCCATCCCTTCATGAATTTATTTTAGCTGTCATTTGCGTTACGTTATATAGTGACCAGGGCCGTGGAGAGCGGCGACGGGCCCTGGGGATGGAATCTCCCGGGCCCCCCTCTATAACCAAACTCTGTAAAATTATTTTATAATCCTCGTAAATTTGTACAAACTAATTTTGCGCAACTTTCTTTTGCACAAAATGTTCATCACGAAATCAATTACAAGAACATAAAAAACCAGCAAGCAATAATAATAATAGTTCTAGCATGCTGAACTGCTATGCCCAAGTTCGTGGATTTAAGTCCGGCTGAAGTCGTCGGATTTTTAAGAGCGTATGCCTTTATTCGGAGTGGAATAAAGCCGGCGGGCCTGTGGTTTAGAATTCCGTGGATATGAATAGTGAGCGACACTATTGTCCCCAGTGTGCGCACTTCAATGCAAATGACACAGGAGACCGACAAAAATCACGCCAGCTGTTGCAACAGTCTGGACACATTTTTGTTTCATCCAAAGGCTGTAGTTGCACCATCGTACATTCTTTTCCACTATAATTGGTAGTGTGTAGCCTAAATTTGTAGATTATGTCATTAGAAAAACTCTATCAAGTTCCAACGTTGGGAGCTGGGTGTCAGTGACAGTGGCATCTGGTATACAAAGTTGGAACTACTGTACTTGAAATTGAACTTGTTGTGGAGCCTACGGGCGTTCAATTGAAATATCCTGATAAAACCATTGGCTGCAATAACTACTGTCTTGTGTATAATATAGGCCGACTGTATTAATATTTCAATTACAGTATATATTCTACTAAACCCAGGCTATATTTATTATAATAAGCAGACCGTGAATTACTATCAATATAAATAAGTTAATGCTGATATGTAAAATTTACAACAGTGAAACTAGAGGAATGCATGCAACATTATTTGCAAATTCAATTTTTATACCTGACAAGCGCGTACCAATGCATTATTTTCAATTTAAAAAATAAATATCAGAGTAAAGCCATCGAAAACTAGGTAATAATTTTCACTAAATTCACTATGCTGTTTAGTTTTGGCGTTTGACAGATCTAAATTTGCCCCGATGAGGTAACACTGTAAGCATGCACAGTGTTCAGTTTTGAAGTTCTGCAGATCCTCTTTGATATCAATAATTTTAAAAATTCAGTGATACTCGTAAAAGCAATATGCTCGTTTGTAGTACACAAATTTGTAAAAAAAAAATCATTTAACAGACCGTAATTTTATCACTTTTACAGTATTTAACTTCACATTGAAAAACGCTGTTTTCTATGAACTCAGAAACAGGTATGTTCGAATTCCACCATCAGTGATTCTGAGCTTATTTTCCATGATTCATCGTTTTAACCCTATAGCCCAAGGCTGTAGTTGCACCATCGTACATTCATTTCCTCCTGAATTATATCCCAAATTAATTAAAAATATAGGATTAACTTCAGACATAGGTTGTCGGACAGAGTTCTACACGCACAGTAAGTAGAAAGGACTGATGACCACGACGTCCTAAGACCCAAAATTAATCCACAGGAAGTTAAGTTCACTGAACTTCATGTTAAAAGAGATGAAAGGTGTATACTGTACACTGTGCAGTGCTACGGCCTCTGTGACATATGACGTAATCTCTTTTCATAATGAAAACATGATTTTTACACAAAGTCAAGACGTATTTTAAAATACGTTTTACATATAGGGATTTTATGTTGACATTCTTAAAACTTGCTACCCTTGAAGAATCACGCCCTTGGGTCTAAGCCTAAACACTGATAAGTGTTTTGTTTGAACGGTGATCACACATCTTTGTACATTAAACAAAGCAAAATATACTGTATTTTCATAATCAACCACAGGTATACTCATGCAAATCAAGTTATTTATTATGTCCTATCAGCAGATTGCAGCTGATCAGTGATTGTTTTCACAAAAGATGAAAATGTGAATTTGAACTATATTTTGTAATTTGCAGTCAGTGGACTTCTTATAATTTGATATTGCTTTGCAGTAAGCAAACCTAGAGCCAGGTTCACCTAAAAATCCCCAATCCTATCTATGACTGGTGACCATCGTGGTCAGATTTAAGCCAAGATTATGGGAGAGTGGACACACCGGGGATCTGGGGGTATGGAATTACACCAAACTCAGAGTGGGATCCGGGAGTCCTCCTCCGGAAAAAATATGCAAAAATTAGGTCCAAATTATTGAGTTATAGGCCTTTTCAGTGATTATTTTTGTGATATTTTGGAGTAAAAATTTGGTGACCATTGACATTTAGTGGCAATAGAAAAGACTCTCCGTTATTGAAGTAAAAGCTCTCGCATCATCAAGTAAGACCCCCACTGTGTAGCTCACCAATGACCGTGATGGGTGTCTACAGCAAGTCTGCAGATCAGAGGTTCGAATCCCGGTGCTGACAGCGGCTATCCTGAGTGTGATTTTTAACACTCCCTCCAGACAAATGCCGAGATAGTAGCTTATTTCAAGTCCAGGGACACCTACCCTACTCTTAATCCTAACAATTACAGTAATATTTGCGACGGGAAACGCATTCCCACTTTTCCCATTTGGCAACTAAGAATACGGCATGCGATTGATCATGTCACAGAGGCCATAGCACATCACAGTGTATACCCTGCTTTTCGTCCAGCAGTGGGCGGTTTTAAGAAGGTCTAATGTTTCTACTCTGCAAGACAGTCACAAAAATGTTGCCAATACACCTCTCTAATTATACAACAATCACTAGCATCCCCTTCAGTCTACACAATTCGCAGGTTTCTTGGTTTTCTATTTTGTTGGCTGTTTGAGAATCTTATAATTTACTTCATTAATATTTGTGAAAACTACTGCTTTACAGTCAACTTCATTCAATAATGTGAAGACCTTCAGAAACAAACCGGAAAATTAACGCGTCAGCAAATACTGAATTATAGGCTATCTACAATTAAGTACTAGTTGATGCAAACGATTCCCAACCGAGCGCCAATGATTCATTGCCCGCCAGTGATACTAGACCTACTAGCTATCAAGTACACGGGTTAAATGTCGCAAGCCCCTAAATGAATTAACAACTGTAACGAGAAATAGGCCTTTTATTAACTGTTGAGTAAGACTACGAATGACACCGCAGTCGGGAAGCCGAATCCTGCATTCCTGCCGCGGCTTCGTCAGGACCAGGAGTCATTTCCAAGTCATAGATTAAGGGAGCAACTCATTTTGTGTTTAAAGGTACTGAGATGTTAAAGTGTATCATGAAAGGGTTTGATTCGCAAGGGAAAATATATCTTCGCCTCCTGAAAAATAATTGCTTTGCAGATCGATGCTGCTCTTTGGAATAAATGGCGTGGAAATTTCCAATAATAATAACAGTCACTGCACCAGCTCAAAACAAAATTGTGTTTATATTAATAGTCGACAATACTTCATCTTAATTGTCTTATAGGCCTAAATTAAGCAGAGTTCAAATATTTGGTCTTAGAAAAATCTGCGTGGATGCCTACACGCAATATGGAATGCAAATATATTTACCATTGATAGCACATTTCTCAACTCTAGTACCAATAGTACCATACAGGTTTTCAATAAATCCCTTAATCAGAAATGATTTGCGCGAACCCATCCTCCTAGGACGCCGGGCCCCCCTGGGAGGGTCGGGCCCCGGGGCACCAGCCCTGCCTGACCCCCCCTCTCGTCGGGCCTGATAGTGACTTGTATCCTCTTTGACGTTTAATGTCACGTCACAAGATAAGAAGTATCCTATGTCCGTCTCCTGGTTCTAAGCTACCTCCACACCAATTTTCAGGCAAATCGGTTCAGCCGTTCTTGAGTTATAAATAGTGTAACTAACACGACTTTCTTTTATATATATAGATTTGGCATTAACAGCTTAAAATCACATGCTATGCAATTCTCAAAACTAACCTTAAAGGATACTTGTCATAGACATAATTTTCTCAAACTGAATTGCCTCATTCTTAACAGCATTGGAGAAGATAGTCCAAACCACTCTATTGGTACTTCATGTTTAAATATTCCTTCTTACTTAAAGCTAGCCGATCCTCTGTTCAATAAACAAGGTCCCTTTGTCATACTTTTTAGTGCCAATGTTTTTTGGAATTGCCTTCGCAAACAAATTCGTAAATTATCTTCAAATGTGGTTGCCAGAGATACTAACTTTGGATGGATTGTTACTGGTCAACTTCCTCATTATTCCCCCCCAACCCGTGCCCCAATGTTATTTCGCAAGTACTGATTTGGAACAATTCTGGGAACTTGAAATCATCGATTACCCTAGATTAAACTCCACAGAAAATGGATTCTGTGAGCAACTTTTCGTTTCTACCACTACTCGCACACATAAAGGCCGATTCCCAGTTCAGATGCCGAGATTACTCAATCCTCCCAAACTCACTAATTCTCAATCCAAGGCTCGAAAAGCTCTCTTTGCTATCGAGAGTAAATTTAAGAAAGAAACCCTCGTTAAACAACAGTATGCAGAGTTTATGGACGAATACGATAATTTGGATCACATGGAAGTTGTAAACTTTTTATTTCAGCAAGAAACTCATTTTATTTCATAATACACTAAATTTAATCCATCAGTCTGAGAAATGACACCCTAATCATAAAACAAACAAACAAACAAACCTTTTTTAAATACCCATGTCATTCTTGGCAATATCTTTCTATAAATGCAATGCACCTCACTAGACATGGTCCTCAAAAGTGTTAGGTAGAATCTGACACAAGGAAAAAATGTATGGTATTTAATTTGAAGGTATACATATGGTAATACAATTTGAAGACCACCTCTATGTACAGCTGGAATGTTTCTGCACACTTTCTGAAATACAGCTTTAAATTAAAAAGTTATTTCAACAGGAATGTAGCCAGGAGGGTATTATGGGGTGCTCACACCCCCATCCATTCCCTTCAGACCCTTTAGAGCACACCCAGAGATATAGTGAAAACCAGGTTGGAATATTCAATAAAAATAGTAACGAAATAAAAGGGCATTCAATTGTTCTCAGGTGAGTTTTGCATAAATTACTGTATATTTCATGTTCTTAATTAAGGATAAAATATGGCAATTAAGTTATAATTTTCTCGCAATTGTCTCTTACATTATTTGGACATTTGAAGCCATTCTTTATTCAGTGTTGCCTATACAAATTGTCTTTACTGCTTTTTAGTCGGTCAACACGATTGTGCCCAATGCCCTTTTAAGTGTGATAACTAATACATGTAATCTTCTCCAGGAGTGTGTTTACATATTTATAATTTTGTACTCTGCCCAGTTCATTGGGCACAATCGTGTCGACCGACTGAAAAGCAGCAAAGACAATTTATATCTCATGAGTATGTTGCTTAGGGATCAGAGAAGGAACTGTAATTTTTCTTGATGTTTTAAAGAAGCCACACGATCCACCTACATAGCTCAACACCATATATCTGGTGAATTGGGAAAACCACTTCAAGGACGGCCGATGGTAGGGCTTGAACCCACGTCTGCAGAGACCTTGGTTGTATAGCCTAGTGCTGTGCGTTAAAGAGAAGATCAATAATAATAATAATAATAAATATAGATACTAAGGTAGACCTCCAAGGAATAAACGTCACAAGTGACATCATAGAAAATTGTGGAGCCTTTTGTACAATTGTAGGCAAGCATGAAGTCGTGGAGAAACCTAAAAAGAAAACTGGTAGCAAGCGGTCCAGAGAACGCAAGATGCAACACGGTGCATTCATGAAGAGGTTTTGGGAGTATAAGAAGGCAAAAACCATCAGGCCTGCCAACTAACAAGTTCAAACGCGCTCTTTGAATGGGCATAACGAATAATAATAAAAATCTGACAGTGGAAAATGTACGTTAGCAACGAGCCTAGTTAGCTCATAGAATACATCACCGACACATATACTGGGTTTCGTCCTTTGTGTGCCCTGATTACAAGACGAAGAGGTCTTCATCGCGGGATCTAGCTAAACCAGTCCAGGCCGAGC